>CM066144.1:16510000-17760000 GCA_033617975.1 Populus alba x Populus glandulosa | reverse complement strand
GATAATACCCTAAATTCTACCGAAGTAGATAAAATTGTTAGTATTTCGTAGCACATTATTATATATATATATATATATATATATATATATATATATATATATAAAACCCTCTTGGTACT
Source organism: Populus alba x Populus glandulosa (assembly GCA_033617975.1). Taxonomy (NCBI): domain Eukaryota; kingdom Viridiplantae; phylum Streptophyta; class Magnoliopsida; order Malpighiales; family Salicaceae; genus Populus; species Populus alba x Populus glandulosa. The sequence continues at coordinate 17,759,881 of CM066144.1, read as the reverse complement.
ATGATGGCAGGGAAAGCATACCAAAATCTTTGATGGAAGGCTATGGATAATATATTTTTTAAAAGTATTTTTAAGCAAAAGCATTTTGAAAAAATATTTAGCACTCCCGAATAGACATTATGCATGCTTTAAACGCAAAAGAAAATCACCTAAACAATGCGTTGCAGAACATTAGCATTAATGAGCCCTTCGGAATAATAGAGTTCATTCACATAGAAATTGAAATGTAACTAACCTATCCAGATTTTTATACAAATTTTCATACAGAATTAAGCTATTGTGAGCTTCAAATTAAGTAAAATCACCAGCTTATTAGCTAATTCAGGAAAATGATCAAGCCTCGTATCAATAATCAAACTGGGTAGCCCGACTTACCGAATCACGTTTTTCTCCTTGACGGGTAATTGATAAAGAACCACCATTAATATTGTTCAATTACTAAAATTATTGACATGGGATTCTGAGCCTGAAATTAAGAAATCCCACAAAGATACTCAATAAAAACGGAATAAAACAGAGTGGGCAAAAGAAAAAACTAAAATAGAGCGGTATTACTTGACTGAAAGATGATCCCCAGAGCCAACAGCGCCAAAGGACATCAAGATTTGAAGCAGAAGAGACAAGAAAATCCATGGAAGAACAAGAGCGGCCTGCCTGCTGGAAAGATAAAATAGAAGAAGAAAGGAATTGAAAAAGACAGATTACGAGTTTGTGCGTGAATCTAATACTATACTAAACTAGTGCTGAGTGCTATCTAGTGTTTTAATTTGTGTTTGAGGGGATTTTTTTAGCTATATTAGATTCATGCACAAACCTGAAATATGCCTCTTTCCTTTAAATGTATGATGGAACAGAGAGGGGGAGAGAGACAGAGATGAGAGGACAATTTCAAAAGGCTTTTGATACCTTCAGTAAAGATGGGATGGATTTTGTGTGCCCTAGTTGGCTTATGTATTTGATGTGGTGACGCCGCATCATAAGTGATGATGTATTACGCCGGGTGGGAAGGATCTCACCGACTGATTTATTATGACATCGCAACCTCATAGTTGTTGCGTCTGTGGGAACGGTTCTAAAAAGAGTTTCCTCTTTCCACTCGAACGGAACTAATATTAAGATAAAATTATTAAAAACAACATGTTTAAGAAATATTTTATATATCATTTTTTGTAAATTATATTTTACAGATTACTGTTTATATCATTAATTTTAATCTATGTATTATATTTTTTCAGCACATTAATGGATATAAATATATGAAGGTATTTTTATTTTCTTTTTTTATATATATCTTTTTAGTATCAATTATGGAAGTAATATAATTTATAAAAAGTTTGTATACAAAATACGCGCTTAGATTATACAATATTTTTAGTACTTTTTCTAAAATATTATGATATTTCTTGATTTTGATGCTCGTTTCTTAACTTCTTTTAACATTTTATTAGAAATAAATATATGAATAATTAAAGATTTATTTAACTGGCATCCGAGGTTTTTTAAATTTTCACTTTTTAAAAGCATAATAAAATTACTAAACTACTCTTAAAACTAATATTTTTTAAAAACTGGTATCCAAGATTTTTTAGTTATAATAAAATTAGCTAAGGGACAATTTAATATTTTAATAAATATAAAACATTATTTAAAAATTAAATGTGATAGGGGCATGCAACACACAAAAAAGTGAGTAGGAGATGTTTGTGCTTTTCAGATGGTACGTGAGGTGTCTCTGGTGGCCAAACATCGCCTTTCAATAAAGCATTGAAAGCGTCCTGACATCCTCTTCCTAGTGGTCAAGTGCGTGTACACAACGATGCAGTAATTGGGTTTCGATGAATGTTTTCTCTCCTCCCACTTTTCCCTCTCCTCACCTTGAGTTTCATACTTGTCCTTTTAAGAATTAAATATGTCATGTCAATTTATATTTGTATCAATTTTGGTTTGTATTCTTTTAATTACTATTTATTTTGCTTTTTAATGCCTTTTTCAATTGATTTTTTTTATTTTATTTCTTATGAGTTGATTTCACTTAATTTTTGTATATAATTTGATCTTCATTCTTTTGATTGTTATTTTATGTTTTTTTATCCTTATCTTGATTTATTTTATTTTTTTAATTTCATCCCTCATTGTTTTATTTCTTTTAATTTTTATACTAAATATGATCTTTATTTTTTTTTATTGCTATTTGTTTTGTTTTTTTAATTGTTTACTTGATTTATTTATTTTTAATACCATCCCTCGATATTTGGATGATTGAGAGTTTTTCTTTGTAATTTTGTTTATGTTTTCCTTATATGAGACTAATTCTAGTCTCGTAACTCGGATCATGGTTTCAAATATTACTCTGATTTGACTTTGATCTTTTTTAAAAAATTGATTTTTTCTATCAATTTTATCTTTCGATATTAGGTTATTGGGCCTGAAGCTTCATGAGTTTTTTTGCTTTTTTTTATTTGGAGTTATCCTGATCTTATATCCCAAGTCCTATGTTAATCAATTTAACCCAAGTTGACTTTGTTGTTTTATGTTTTTTTTAATTGATTTTTTTTTGTTTTTTCCTTTCATCATTTAGTTTATTTGAGAGTTGACCTCCGTTATAATGATCTAAACCTCATGATCACGTGGTTACGCAACCCACAACAGCATTGACAATGAATCCTAGAAAGCTAAAACGAGTATGATAGGAGTGTGATAGAATGAAAACTTATCCTAAGAAACTAATAATATTGGAATAAGAACCCCCACCCTAAAAATATCAATTCATGAACGAAAAGTGTAAGAAAGAGGCCACGAAGCAAGTTAATTTTTTATAAGTTAATTTAGTTCATTAGAGAACCAAAGAATACGAGAATCTCTCTCACATAAGCTAAATAAATTCAATAATAATAGTATTATCAGGTCTCAATAAATTATCATTACAAACAGTATTTATACTTATGAAAATAAATACCGTAAGGGATATACCCTTGTGGGCTAACTTGGTCCACTTGCAAAACTAACCCAAAACCTATACTAAGAAACCTGAAAGTATGGACCCAAACAAACCTTAGGCCATAGCTGAAAGCTAATTAATAATTAAGCTCAAACAAGTCTTGGGCTTTAGCTAATTAATTAAGCCTAAAAGCATAGATCAATAATGAAAAAACAAGTGTTAAAATTCCCTCTAATATGCCATAACTTAAAAAGGAACAAAAATAAATAAATGAGAACTAAAACTAAAGAATTTATAGAGCTTCTAGCTGCCACATATATCCTAGGAAAGAAAGAACTTCAATTCTTCAATAAATCCAAACCATATTAGAAACCCTCACAACCTAAGCCCATGCACAAGTTTAAGGTCTAAATAAGCCTAATTTAATCTTTTCCTTTTTTCTAAAATTAACCCATTATATGTCTGGAATGATTAGACCGAAATTACCAAGAAAAAACACTTTATTGACAAATCTGTCAAAGCAATAACAACAAATTTGACCAATTTAAATAATATGTTCTTGAATATTGATTTACCTAAAATCGTACCACAATATAGTTACATTGTCTAGTATCTACCTGTAAAATATAAACATGATAAAATATACAGTTTGCGAGATATGTTTGATCTTGTAAAAGTAGTCAATAGGCATTTTAAGACAAAATTCGGACCTAACTTGGTTAATATCATCTCCTTACTCTTTGAAAGGATTCGTCCTTGAAAGTATAACATGAAGATCATCCCTTAAATAAAATAAATAAGTACCAAGCCAAAAAATAACATCATTGTCGCAAATGTACGGCATCACGATGAACATCCTTCCAAACCAAGATCTTTGTGGTGATGGGTGAAAAGAACAAGAAATTTTTATTTCTTATCAGTAAAAAAAGGGATGAACTTGTTACCTAGTATTTTGATCATAAGAAACCCTAACTAGTCTTAAAATTTGGATAAAGAAGATTTGTTGTAAATAGAAAGGATGTATCACCTATCACACACCTTAATTAAGATAACTTGCATTGTTTGTTTGTCTGGAATAAACTAATATATTGTTGTATTCTCTAACCGTTTGTCTGTTTAATGGTTAAAGTTGGTCCACCCAAGTAGAGTGGACCTTAGCTTTATGGTCAAGTTTAACCAATTTAGAGTCAAAACAAATAAAAGGAAAAAAAATATTTTTTTTCAATATCGAGAATATGTCTTATGTATAAGTTCATTATGTCGTATATTAAAAGAAACAAAATAATTTTTATATTTTTGAAATATAGACCAAATCCTAAAGGATTTTATAAATTACTCATTAAATCCAAAATACATGCAAAGATATCAACAAAACTATTTTTTTTCTATTTTTGATAAACTTGACCATATGCACACAAATAAAAATATATTTTCATAATTTTGAATCTTTGAATTGTTTTTTGATATTTCAGAGAAAAATAAGTATTTTCAATATTGGGTCTATATTTTACAATATAAGTGTATAGCCTGATATTAAGTAAATTGTTTTGGGAAAAAAAAATGAGAGGGACCCATAAATAATATTAAAATGGTCCCTAAAATTTCTTAGAATTTTTTGGAAATCATTTGGGGCTTGTTTGACAAAACAAGAAAAAATCAATAAAATAAAACTATAAAAAAATCCATTATGGCGTGTTTGGTAAACATGCCCTAGGAAACAGAAAAGCATTTTTTTTTCTTTGGTAATCAGCTACATGGACTGGGCTTCCTAACTTGACCCAAGGCTAGCATCATATAACTCATAATAAAAGGAGACATTGCCTCATCCAAAGAGAAAAACCCATTTAAAAAAATATATTTTGAAAGCCTGGCCCATGAATATAATTAAATACCCTTTTTTATTTTTGAAAGATCAAAACAACATTATTTGATAAACTTGTGTATAGCCTTTACCAAAAAACCATATCCATATAAAGCTAAGATTGAAATGGCGGGGAACTATATTAATGTAAAAGGCTAACTTGCAAGCATGTTCTTACACCCCCCCTAAAACAGTTACAGAAACACATCACTATGAGCAAACATTGTAAAACTCCATGTATATATTATTCTAGGGGATGAAGCTTCATAAAACTAAACAAAAAGGAGAGAAAGAAAGTTGCCATGTTTTAGACTAAAATATATGGGTAACATACTAGCATATTTCTTTATTATATAAAGGGAGATACCCATTCCAAAACAAATCCATGCTTCTATAAAAGAACATTTGCTTCTTTTACAAACACAACTAATAACCACACTACACTATAAACATGCCTTTTGACTAAGAAAAATTGAACAGGATATGGTGGGCATTAAAGAATAGTGAGAGAGAAACTCATTCATGTTACAACATAAAGTTCTGGACTTCTTGTTTATGAATGTTTCTCATGCCCTGACTATTCCATAGTGCCTAGGTAAATTCTACGTTGTTGTTAAAGATGCTAGAAACCAAAAGAAATGATGTTGGAAACCAAAAAGAATAACGAGGTTGTTGTTATAAACTTGGTTTCAACTTCTCTTGCTCTAGCTAGAGCTGCCTTTTTGGATGGAACTATTGAAAACTTGATAAGGTTAACCAATTTTGGAAGTTGAGGTTTAAGAGTCAAGGTTATATCTCTAGTAGGAGGATTTTGAACATTTAGGGTGTGGTAGTGGAGTTTAATGTATATAAGCTTTTTAACGGTGTGCAGGTGGTAGCATGCATGTGTTTATTTGTGAGAGTTGATCAAATTAACTAATGTTTCATGGTTGAGGGTTTGTAAACACAATGTGTGGGTGCGTGTGGGTTTTTCAGTTTTGTCCTCTCCTTGCCTCTTTATTGGAAAGGGTTGTTCATTTTTATAGAAGGTGGGGAAGGTTCTTAAACTCCCTCCTAGACTTGAATCTTAACCATTTAGCTTGTTAGGATTGATCCCTACCATTGATAGCAAGCCAACAATCCCGTACTATTAAAACTAGGTTATGAAAAATTTATCAGGTCAATGTCTTTGGACCAATATTGTTGTGGCTACAAGGACGACCACTCGAGAGGAACCATGCTAGGGTGTAGTGCGATGTTTAGGACTATCAATGAAGCATGCCTTTTATCTTACTTGAGCATGAGAGAGCATTAAATGGCTCTGTAAAGGGGGATCTATGTCAGATCCTTTATGGGAGGAATGAAGAAGAAAGTGAACAATGGCACTGAAAACAACATTGTCTTGTTTAATTTCTTCTTTATTTATAAAAGGGTCCCTGATCTTCAAATTTTCATTAAGTTTATCCAAATTAGGTTGATTTCTCAAGACTTCTTTTGATTAAATCCCTGGCCATATCAATCTTGACCCTTAATATTCAGTGCCTTTTATAATATGGTCCTTAAGCTTTGATATATTCAATTTTTTCCATAATTAACCTTCAAACTTCTAATTTCTTCAAATTTAACCTTGGTTTTAATCAATTTCAATCCCTGTATGTGCACGCCTCTTTCACTTTGATCCTTGACTTTTAGGATTCTTCAATTTGCCCCTTAACTAGCCTTCAAACTTCAAATTTCTTCCAATAGCACCAATTTAGCCTTTCAATGTTCCAATTGTGTCCCTAATCTTCTAATCTTTGTGAATTGATCTGAATTAGACCTCCAAACTTGATTTTTCTTTAATTGAGTCAATTGAATCTTCCTAACCCATTATAAGTTTAATTAAGTCCTTAAACTTAATTGGTTTCAACCCTTAAATGACTAATAAGAAATATGTTGATACTCTTTCCTTTAGGTATCATTAGCTACCACTACTTTGAGAAACTAATCAAATTAAGTGTATATTGGTGTCGATGTTATCTTATTGACATCATTAGCCCCCCATCACCTGGGATAGTTAATTAAGTGATAGTTTTGCCAACACCGATGCAACCTTGTTGGTATCATTAGCCCCAATATTGGTTTGGCTAATAAAGTCATCTTAAACAATCATCATGGTTTTGCCAATATCAATGTGACTGCATGGATGTCAATAGTTTCCTAGCTTTGGAATAGAAAATCAAAATTCCAATAAATGTTAATGTCAATGTAATTTCATTGACATCATTAGCCACCATTAACTTGGATCGATAACCAAGTCCACTTTTCTTCCATTTCTTTCTCTTTTCACTCTTTCAAACTAAATACATAGTCTACATATATAATAAGTTGATAATTTAACACAACAAGTTAATATAAAAGAAGGTATAGAATTTCAACCTTAAACTTTGTTTCAAATTAAGTCTTTCTTTAGCCTATCTTGTCAGCATACCCTAATCTAACTATTCGTCTAATGTTTTGGTCTTTTACAGCTCAAAGGTTTATCTTCTCGTATCTCAAAAATATTTTTGGATTTTAAATTTCTAATTCTTTTTGGATTTTTGGATAAAAAAAGAAAAATATTCAAATAAGTTAAGGAATCCAAAATTGAATTATGACAATCATCTTTAAAATCCAAAAAAACTTTGTTAGCAAATAAGGTCTCTTTGATATACAAGCTCTCTTTTTCAGTCATCTTCCCTTTCTTCAATTTCAGTAGCTCATCATATATTTGCTTAGGTGTTAAAAGTACAAGAATTATAGACCTTTCATTCATGTCAAAGGAATACATATTTGTCATTACCTCTTTTACCTATTTTGAAGTTTTTTTGTTTCCTTAAGATTACTTTGATAGACTGAGCGATTAGGAATCAATGTGCTAGGTACAAGATCAATTTGATGTTTGATTCCTTTTATTGGTGGCAATTTACTAGGAATCTCATCAGGAAAAACATCATCAAACGTTTGCAATAAAGAAACACAAAAACTAGGAATATAAGGGTCAAATTCGCTAATATTAAAATGAACTTCCTTGTAAACAAGTAGGATTATCAGTTAGTTTGAATAATAGGTTAGATTTCACCTTATCTAGCATTAAAATTGGGTTGTTTCTTTAGTCTTTCCACATAATTCACACTTCGATCAATTAATTTTTTCACTCTTCGAGTCTTGCCTCCATTTTTTGCTAGATTTGGGTTTGTTTTAGAAGTGGCCAAATGGTTTTGGGTAGTGAAAGAAGTGTTTTGGGTTGTGGATAAATATGATGGTCTTCTTTCACCTTGTTCCTTATCTTGATTTTTTCTACCCATGTCATTATGTTTCATTTTTTTAACTTTATTTGACCATCATACATTTGTTTGGGTGTAAGAGGTATAAAAGTGATGGTTTTACCATCTTTTATAATAGTATACTTATTTTTAAGCTCATCATGTGTTATTTTCCTGTCGAATTGTCATGGTCTCCCTAACAAGATGTGAATTGCATACATTGGAACCACATCACACAGAACCTCATCAACATACTTCCCAATAAAAAATAGAACCAAGACCTATTTAGTCACTATAATCATTTAACCATTGCAATCTATAAGGTCTATGATGCTTAAAAGTATATAAGTTCAGTTTATTAAAAGGGTAGTACTAGCTACATTAGCATAACTTTCACTATCTATAATCAAACAACACACCGTGTTTTATACATAGAAACATGTATGGTAGATGTTCTTCATTTGCTAATATATATCATTTTTCTTGACTTGAACCTAAAGTTTACACCTTATAGCCAAGACCTCACCTTTAACCTTCTTTTCCTACTCTAGATATGCCTCTAGATTATTCTTTCCTTGGAAACCTGGTATTTTCATCTTAATTAACCCTAATTCTCTACATGAACCATCAGAAACCTAAAACCTCGGGAATTCTTTCTTTGGCTGAATTTTCTACCCTGAACAAAACTAACATTCTTTTAGATTTGATTCTACCCAAATCGATCTTTATAATCTATAGATACAAAGTTATAGTCTTCATCATCTACATGTGTTTTCATCCATAAAATCAACAAAGTTAGTTTTAACATTTTGTAAGGCCCTTTAAATAGGGTTTCCTTACCGATCAACTCCATTCTCAATCCATTCATCCCACTATTTTATTATCTCATCAAAGTCATCTTATCTTTCATATCCTTCATCACCCTAGTCAGTAGCTCAAGTTGTTGGATGAAAGATTGCATTTGAAAGGTGTTTTTCATTTTTGGTGTCGCATACTCATTATTTTCAAGCATCTTTGAATCTATATAATTTAATTGATTAGTAGCAAGAAAAATATACCTCACAACTCTTATGTTTCATAAAATTCAAGGTTTTTCACTCAGTTGTTTTCACTACACCATTTACTTCTCAGCTCGCTTTTTTGCTTAACTTTTGGAACTAAAAATCAATAAGCCAAAGTCAATTGATATCGTAATGCAATAAGAATATATATATATATATATATATATATATATATATATATATATAAAAGTGAATCAAGAACAAAAAAAAACACTAAAACAAGCAAAAAAAAAAAAAAAACTATGACTATGATTCCGTGTGTAGCCAAATAAATTCTTACAAAATATAGATGATGCAAATACTCAAAATAAAATAGAAAAAATAATTAATGAAAAAACTTATTTGACTCCTAAATAATCCAAATACAACATAAATAAACTAAATAGGTCAAAGAAATATTAACAAACACATCTTTATAACTTGATGCAAATTTATCTAGTTATGCAATTATAAACACCAGAATTGAGACCTAGACTAAATGATATCAGAATAACCTCAAATTTGGTGTGTAGCACCCTTATACCCAATTAAAACATATCTCAGCTTATAAGTCATTCTCTTATGCCTACGTATCGAACACCCATGTATGATCAGTTTATGATAGAATTTAACTAATAATTGAAACCTCAATCAAATACATGTAAAAAAGAACCCAACTATAATATATAGTGCAATTTCACCCCAAATAATCAACATATCAATTTTGAAGTGTTTTTAAAATGGTTTGATTTGGTTTCCCTATTGTTTGTGTTTTCACTATAGAATTTAAACAAACTTGAATAACGTCTATTATTCCTCTCTTTTTTGAATTTGTATGCTAATAATATGTTTAGGGACAATAAAAAAAATGAAATAACACTTTTTTTTTGTACTAAGATGCCAAAAATAGAAAGAGAAAAAAAAGAGTGAAAAACACAACTAAACTTATGGAACACAAAGAAAACAAAATTTTTAGAAGGTGTGACCTGATTTCGGAACCTAACTCTAATACCAAATTATATGAACCCCATGATGACATAACCTATATGCAAGAAAAATAAGTCCTAGAAAGCCAAATAGTTAGGTTTAATATGAGTGTGACATAGAGATTATTTGAACAAAAGAACTAACATATTTAAAATATAAACCCCCACATAACGATCAGAAAAACATGAGCTAGAAGTATAAGGAAGAACACCATAAAGTTAGTTATACTTTAATAAGTCTGATTGTTCTTTGTTTAACCAAAAGCATCATCATGTAAAACACAAGTTTATTTAAAATATCATGGCTGAAAAGCTAAACCTAAGTACAATCTAAATAAACCTATTTATAATAGGTAAAAAAAATACTAAACAATGCTAGAAAAATAATAATAAATGAGCTCTAAATTAAATAGAAAAAAATAATCATAAATCAACTAGAAAACTAATATAAATCTCGCACCGTATCTTCTAGATCTTATTGCAAGGTCTTCTTAATGTAAATTTGATATGAAATCCTAACCCAATCTAAACAGGACCTCTAGAAATGTAAAGTAAAATCTCAATTTGATCAAACGATTGAACAAAATATTATGCTTATTAGTATAAAATTATGCAATAAGAAAAATTAGTGCAAGAATCCTTGTAAGAAAAGGATTTTGGAACATTAAAGGAATCATTGCTACAATTGAAAACTATGTTGTTGCCTATTAAAGATCCTTGTAGTACTAGAAAAAGTTTCAAAATTAGTTTGAATATCCTTGAATTATTAGGAAAAGAATCATCTTCAAATAGAAAGTCCATAAGTCATCAAAAGCCAACAAATAACAAAATATTTATCGCATTTGCTGACTGTATCATGATACCTTTTAGAACTCCAATTGACTTGATATTTTAACCCAATCCTAGTGAAATATCATCATGATTCAATGGTCTGATTGAGTTATGTTTGATAGTGTAAAACTGGACGGTAAACACAATTACGCTAGAATCTAAATTTCTTTATTCAACCCATTTAAGGATCGTATCACATTGTTTTATACAATTTTTTTATATATAGGGTTATCTTGATCCCACGATCGGACCATGAATTTGGCATACTAACTCAAGTAAGGTTTTTTTAATCCTTTTTTAAAATTATTTTTTTTTCTAGTTCACCCTTAAGTGTTTAATTTGCTAGTAATTGAGCTTTGATTGATTTATTTTTTTATTTTTCTTTGTATGAGGTTGTCGTGTTCTCATTCAATTTTTGTTTTGCTATCAAATAAAATCATTGAGACCTTTTAAGAATATTTTGAGGGTATCTTTTATAATATTTACAAGCATTTTTTTTATTAGTCATTGTCATTGTCATTATTATTTTGTTATCATTGGCTTTTTTAAAATAAAAAAAATAAGATCATTGAGACCTTTTAAATTAGTTAAGCTTATTGAACCCATTCGACGAGTCAATGATCCGGATCCTAGATTTTTCTTTCTCTTTTAAAAATATTGTGATCACCAAGATATCCTTTTTTTATGCTAGGAAAAATTAACTTGATTCGCGGCGTAACACGAACCACCTCTTTAGGTAATCACAATATCAATTAATAAGTAGTTTATACTAGAAGTTAGGTCGTTGGTATATTATTTTTAAAATATATGACATAAAGTCTTCTAATAAATAATGAGCACATAATTTAACATTATATATATGATTTCTAAATATAATGATTGATTTATAATTATACAATTGTACTTATCAATAACAATTTACTACTTAAAATATATTATTAATATGCTTAAGAAATAATTTTATATTTTTAAATCTCTTGTAGTATTATTTTTAAATATGACTCGAAAAAAATGAGATTATTAATTGAATATTTGAGATGCGACAATAAATCTAAAGTCATATATCTTAAAAAGTCAAAAGGTTATGACGGGTAAATATATTCTTACTTGACAAAATTTCATGATGATATTTCAAAATTTAAGATGCTTAGAAATTGAGTTATTTTATGATTGGGTGATGATTTTATTAAGTGTTCATGATGTTACATCTATTTTCCAAAGCAAAGGAAGGTGGTAGCTTAATGTGAGAGTCCTAAAACCCACAAAACATTCTTTTTTTGGTGGATTTAGGATATTCGGATGCTTTAGCCAATATTTTTATAGAGGAAAAATGAAATGAATATGCAAATGAGGATTAAATTCTAAGAATAAAGTTGTTTGTTCTTGTTTTGGTATGAAAATAAGTGTTGTAAGAGAATAATGTGTAAGATGAGAATGAAAATTATGAACCTTTCACCTAGATAGTTCAAGGGATATTTATACCTTCTGGATCTTGTTCTCTTGCTTAAATGAGGGGGTTAGAAAGTCATTCCACACTAGTAACATTAATGAGGGACAAGTATCCGTGACACAGTGTTAATAAGACGAAACATGGTAAGTCATTGAAGACTCTTGTACACCTAAGGGTGTGAGTAAAGTATAGACTTGCTCAACAAGTCTCTTATATCATATGTAATAAATAAATAAATAAAAATACCCAACTCCGTAATGGAAGAAAGCCTAGAGCTACTTGGCACTTTGGACCCAAGCTAAGCCTCAGTCTAAACGTGATGCTTAAGCCCAAAGGATGTCAAGTTGTATGCTTAGCACAAGAAATCAAGCATTGAGTGTAAGGAGTTAAGCATGGGGCACCAAGTATGGGGCATCAAGCATGTGCAGCAAGGAAAAAAAAGCTTGGGTTCAGCTTGGCGAGGGCCAGAAAGAGCCTCGGTTAAGTGAAAATGTCAAAGGGTCAAGTGTTTAACCCAAGCCACAAGCCTAGGCCCAAAACATTCCCGAGACTAGGCTGTGATGCTTGGGCCTAAAGGGTGTGAGGTCATACGCCTGACATGGGGAACCAAGTGCGGGGTTTTGGATATTGATTCTAGGCGCTCAAAGCCTGAGTTTAGTAAAAATCCTAGAAGGTTAGATGTTGGGCTTTGGTTATAAGCTTGGCCTTAAATAATGCTCGAGATTAGGCCATATGCATGATATTTGGTCCTAAAATGCGTCAAGCCTGCTGCCTAGCATGTAGGGTGTCAACGCTAGGCCTAATGCCTAGCAAGCGGGTTGCTAGGCCAAGCGGCTAATGCTTAGGCCCAAGATGCGGTAGGTCACACTTGGCGCTTAGGCCAAAACCTATTTTCAGACTGTTATTAAAAGGGGCTTAAGCCAACAAAATTTTATTAAAAATTATTGATAAATCCTTATGCATTAGTTAATTAAACACAAATAATGGTTATTAAGTAAAACACTATAAAACATGGGGTTTCCACTATAGCACTTGATAATGAAAATCTCATTTTAACCTTCTCTATCCCAACCAAATAACTAGCCATTGAGTTGTAATATGACTTTTTTTAGGGACATATTAGGCATTGAAAAATTTATTTTAGGCAAGTTTGTACTTTAACATTCCCTGGGAACAATGCAAATGACTAAAATCACCTTGGAAGCAAAATATAATTTACTAACATCTATAGGCCTTTTAAACATGTCCATTTTAAAGCATAGTTAAACTACTTAATTGCTTATGAAAGCAAAAAAAAAAAAACTCAAACTTCCTTCCAAAAGGTTTTATGTGTTTTCCTCTCTTTTTTATTTTTTTGTTAATATCAAGTTTGCTTTGGGGCAACGTAGTATTTTAATAAATTTTAAATACTAATAAAAATAAAAAGCATCAGATGCGTAAAACGCATGCGCCAACATATAGGTGATGCCTGCACCCTTCAGGTGTCATATGTGGCATCGCTTAATGGTCAAACACCACCTTTTATGGTGATGTTGGAAGCGTATCAATATCCTCTTCCTGATGGTCTGATGCAAATTTTCTTCTTCTTCCTCTTTCTCTAAAATAAGAAGGTGTCATGTCGTTTATTTATTATATCAAATTTGGTTCTTATTCTTTTAATTTTTATTTGTTTTGTTTTGTTACCTTCTTTTAATTGAATCGATTTTCAATTTGTTCCCTTATTATTTGGTTTCATTTGATTTTTATATCAAATTTAGTTCTTATTCTTTTGATATTTTTTTTCTCATTTTTCTATTTGAATTTTGTTTTCAATTTCATCTATCAACATTTTATTTCAATTTATTTTTATGTCGAATTTTATCCCCATTCTTTTTATTGTTGTTTGTTTTGTTTTGAATCCTTTTTAATACTTTTTTTTTTCAATTTCATCCCTCAATATTTTCATTTAGAATTTTGCTTCTTGTTTTTTTTTTTTTTTTTGCCTTCTATATAGTTAGTCTTAATCTTATGATCAAGATCATAGGTTTTGAGGGTTAGTATGAGTTGACTTTTGTTTATTTAGTTCATTTTATAAAATTAATTTATTTTCAATTTTATTCTTCAACATTTGATTTTTTTTAATTGCTCTTCGTGCTTTTTCTCATATTTTCTCTATATGGGGTACTCCCAATTTTATTCCTAAAGTCACGAGGTTAGTGGGTTAAACTTGGATTGAATCAAATCTTTTTCTCATTTTTTAAAAAATTGTTTTTTAGTTTCATCCTTTAACATTTTTTTTATTGAGAATTTTTCTTCATTGTTTTTAGATGCAACCAGTCTCAAACTTATAACCATGGTCATGGGTTTCAAATCTTAACTTGGGTTGATTTTGGTTTGTTTAGATCTTTTTTTGAAATTGATTTGTTTTTTCATTCTTAAGCATTTAGATTTTTATGAATTGATTTTCATGATTTTTTTTTCTATAGGGTTATCTCAATTCTATGCCAAGGTTGTAGGGTTAATGGGTTAACTTGGTTTGACCCTCATATTTTTTTATGTTGCTTTTTTTAAAATTAATTTGTTTTTTGATTTCGCCATTCAACATTGGATTTTTTTAATAATTGAGTTTAATAGTTGTATTCAATTTACTTTCATTAATTACTTTTATTTACCTTTTATTGGAATGAAAAATTGTTTGATTAAAAAAATTATTCTAAGAAGTAGAGTTATTAAATACAACTGAGTACATGGCCTGTAATGCAAGATCAAATATTTTAATATTAGTTATTTCTTGATCAAATGTTGATTTGTTTAATAGATGCATGTATAAATATTGTGATTTATGATTGAAAATTTTTTATATTAAAAAACATATTGGGAAAGCATGCATATTCTTTTTTTTACTAAAAAAAGAATTTCTGAAGGGAAACATGTGTTCAAATAGCCACTAGATATGATACAAATGCATAAAAATAAAATTGTCTTTACCCAATTTATTGCTATCCGTAGTTATAACTAGTGATCCAAATTAATAAAATTATAGATGTCTGGTCAACAATGTATAGTGGGTCTAACAAAAAAAAATAATGTCCAAACAACGAAAAACTCTTTGACAATGTCATTAAATCCGACCTAACAGGTCAACCTTAAAAAACAACCTCCTAACTCGGCTCATTTTCTAGCTCAATTATATTTTCATCCATATATCATTCACCTTGTAAAACCTTTTATATAATTTATAATATAATTTGAAATCATTGTTAGGAGTTGTTGTCAGACAGCTTGCATATTTTTTACTATTTTCACCATTACATTCTCTATAAAAATCAGATTAATACGTCATTTATGGTGTTAGGAACTAGACAAGATAAGCTTTTCCTACATATAAAATTTGAGTTAAAAACTACTTATATTCAATACAGTTTTTAGGTTGAACAAAACCTCTGTCAAATATCTAAAATAACAAATTTTCACTTTTATAACTTATTGACAATCTAATCCTTTTATACTATTAAAAAATCATTAAGCACTCTTAATCCATCTTAAAATATCATATAATCTATTATACTCATTATATTTGGTTATCCATCCAAATACCATTTAAATTTCATTAATTTTATACACCTTTTATATAATAGAGAAAACTTTAATTAATTCAAAACCTTTCTAAATAAAAAGGATTGTATTTCTTAACTTGAAATCAAGAAAATTGAATGGAACTTCATTCCATCAAGGTCAATCCACTTCACTTCTCTTCTCTACACTTATTGAAAAACATGTAATTCTTAAAATTTGTTTTCTCTAAACTGTAATAAAGTTTGTAAAACTAGGGTGAATGTTATATATAAGAGAGAGAGCGCTCCAATGGGTTTTTTTTTTCTCTACTTAGTTAAAAATAAAATTTTATATAAATTTAATTTTTATAATATTTTTGCTCAAAAATATTTGGATCGGAGTATTACGGTTCCGAAATTAAGCCCATTATTTTCTTTTCTTTTTTTACTCATTTTGTCTCCATTTATCCTCTCAATACTACGTATATAGGATGCTATCTCACAAACATGCTCAGATAAATAATCTCCCACCAACCCCTCTCCCCAAGGCAAGAAAAAAAGAGCCCACGCCCATCCTCAATAATCAAAGATAAAAAATAATATTTTTTGGAAACTATGAGGAGAAAGCTGAAATAGCTTAAAATGTACCAATACAGGAGGGGATGATGAATTTATATAGACAAATATACTCTCTCTTTTTTTTTTTTCATTGAGAATTTAAATTGTTGTGCATCTCACTTTTTATAGGCCAACCATGCAGCTGCTGCTTTGCCCCTACCGTTTCTGTTTCTTCATAAATCCAGGCACAAAAAGAACATAACTTTAAATAATTAAGGAAATATTGGTTAAAAATAAAATAGGGTGACATTTTATAAAAAAAAAAACAGACGATAGGCACATGGTGAACGTGGCTTGCTCTTATTCCAATTTGCTGTAGGTGAGTGAAATGGGCCACAAGGCCCACAAGTAGCCAATAGGGCTTCTTCTCCCTAGATGATCATTCCGTTGCACGTGGGTAGTTGGTCTCATTAGGTTCTTTGCATGTGCTAAAAGAAGATAGGGTTTCATCACTTCACGTTCGAATGGAAACGAAGATTGCTATAGCAAGTTTTTAAATTTAAATTTAAATAATTTCTCAAACTGAATATTTATGAAATATTCTCGTATTCAGAATCCTTCAATTAAGAAAATCTAATTTGTTAAATAATCATGAAAAATATATAAACAAACGATGTATAAATCAATATTAAGATGTTAAGATTAAATTAACTACATATAAAAAGTTTTAATTATTTCATTAAAGAAAATAAATGATGAAAGTGGAAGCTAAAGACAACAATTAAATAAAACACATTGAATATTTTAATAAGTAAAAGAAATTAACTGAAAATGTAAGCTCCAAATTTATAAGTTTATTTTCTCTAAAATAACGATAATAAAGTTTGCTTGTTTTTTTTTTGTTTTAATGTTTGCAAAGACTTAAATAGATCAGAAATTCTACTCAACTAGAAAAAAATAAAAAAATAAAAAAAGAAGCATAAAATCAAAAATAAAACAAGAAATTCAAAAAAACACATGAAAATAACAAAACTGTCAAAATTAAGGGTCTGAGTAAATTTTTTAATATTTAACACAATGACTATTACAAGAAAAAAAAACTCTCAAAAACTCTTATAAAAAATTAAATGCAATTCAATGATCAGATAAAAAGATATTATTCTAATCTATTATTTTAGTGATTATCTGAAATAAAATTTCATCTAATTGTGACAAAATCATATTTCATTTAGAATCATTTGTTATCGCACACTTAACTATAATATTAATTTAATCAATAGGATAACACTTTTTTCGTTTCACTTGAATCCTAAGGGATGAGAAAAACACAAATATAGATCATTATCTTAACATTCATATTCTCAACAAAATATATATATATATATATATATATATATATATATATATATCTTAACCATATCAATCATATATATTTACACGATGCTTCCCACATTTTTATTTCAACATGGCGCAAAGCTAATTTTCGACAAAGTACAATTTGAACCCGGCCAATACTCTCATGATGCTACTTAGCCATGCCAAAGGGATGCATTTAATCTTCAACAAGTTAATCTCTGCTAATTCAAGACAAAAAAAAAAAAAAAAACCAATGACAGAAGAAAAATATTGAATATATATATGTGTGTCTGTGTCTGTGTGTGTTTGGTGCTTCGAATCCAAAAATAGAACGTATCCAATGATATATATTTTGCTCGAAAAGTTTAAGAAAAATATCAACCAATAATGAATAAATCCATGTGCCTAGCCGTCATGGGTTTGTTTGCTTTGCATTATAAGGTTATCTACCAATATTATAAAGAAAGCGAACGTGTACCAACAACTGGATGACAGGAACAGAACATCCTTCGTGATATTGCTTCCCACCTGTTCATTACTTGCAGCACAAAATTAGAAGTGGAAACGCACTATTGATTAAATTCAATAACAAAACATATAGTTATATAGTCTCCTAGTCCACGTTGAGCAAGTACTGCACATGTTTAGAGCCATGTAACTGGACTTAATTTTGTGCTTGATTTATGTCTACATAAAATCAATTGCTTTTATCAAGCAGGATGATTTCTCTGCACAACAACTACATGTGTGTGCATGTTCTGTATTGATCTTGAGCTCTTGACAAATGTAGAAGAAATGAGTGATTATGTATATGTAATTTTCAAGGCAGGACCAGAATCCTACCAAAATGAAGCAGAAACATGTTTTAACTTTGGTTTATCCTAAACATATCCATAGAAGAATGCATGGTGTACAGTATTATGTTACTGATCATGTATCATCGCAGCAAGGAAGTCAAATTAAAGTGAGAATATCAAGCTCACTTAAATGACATATTGTCAAAAATTGGATCAAAGCATACTAACCTTATAAAAGAGGAATATATCAAAGATGAAGATTCCCAGATTTTGAAGCCTGGAATCAATGTCCTCCGTAGTATCAGTGATGAAGATGCATGCACTTTTGTCTGTAAGATTGCTGGGTTAATTGTTTGTGTTGGTGTAATTCGAAACAGACATGTCAGAACATGATTTGCTGATAAATCTTTAATAAAACAATCATCATTTTGATGGAAAATGGGGTTCATGAATGTCAGAAGAAAATCTACCTTATCCCGACATTAGGATCTAAATTGTCCACATTTGTTACCACGAGTATGGACAAAGTAGTTAACAATATAAAATCACAGGCTCTTCAAATGCTTGTCGTTTTATAATACAGGGGCTTTCTTGTTTGGAAACACAAGCTTATTAACCACCACGAACCTTAGGGTTTATATATGTAGAATGCCATGTTTTCTGAGCTGGAAATAGGAATACTAAGGACCCCGAATTCAAAATTATATATATTATGCACTGAGTTCGGGAAGTGGGGGTGGAATAATCCAGGGTGTTTTGACGAGATGGGAGGGTGCTATCAGAGATGGTGGTTTAGATTAGAGAGAGTTGGGTAGTGGTGAAGAATCATGTGTTTGCATGTGCATTGAGCTGGAGAACATGGCTAAAGCAACAAGCAACATCCTTAGGTACACTTGGCTCTCCCTTATTCATTTATCCCATTGCCTTGGAGTCCTTCCATGAAATTGTGCTTGCGGTCCCTACGTTTTTGCCACCTTAATTTATTTCCATTATCCTCATTTGGCTGGCTATCAACAACTTATTTACTCAATATATAAATGCCCTCAATTGTGCCATATGCTATACAACGTCCTGTGATCTTGACAACCAAATTTGGAAGGCCTGCGCAAAAGCTAACCTAGCGTGCTTCATTCAAAACTCTTTCGAGTAATGGGAGTTTCAGCAGGTGAGCGTCCTCTTCTTGTTTCTTTGAAGGGTATGGTCCAGGGAAATGAAGAAACGATGGATCATATGTCTTTGAAGGGTATGGTCGTGGAAGCACAAACCAAGAGAAGATGCTCACTGAGGAGACAAAAAAATGGGCGGCGGCATGCCAGGAGCAAGAGACCTGGAAGGATCTTGATGAAGAGGAGAGCTCGCGCAGAAGGTTCTACTATGAGGGCAGGATATGGCATCGAGAGAAGAGTTAGAACCCTGAAGAAACTCGTTCCTGACAGTGAATCCATGGGATTGGATAGGCTTTTCAGAGAGACAGCTGATTATATTTTGTCTTTGCAAATGAGAGTTAGAGTCATGCAGTTAATGGTTAAGGTTTTAACAGGTTCGGATGATGAGTTTTAAACTAGTTCATTTTGTAAAGGCTATCAATCTTCTTCCTTCTTTTTTTTAAATTTAAATTTGTTTTTTTTTTTTTAATAATTTGCTTTCCTCCATGTTATTCATACCCGTAGACATTTGTGCACTTGTGATTGCCTAGATTTAACAACATGAAGGATGGACGAGTGGATTATCGAACTCGCTCATGTTATTTTCCACGACTCCTGTATTGGTTAATTCAAATATCATGCATTAATTCAATTTTCCCACCCTCGGAATCATGTATAAATTCCAGGAGTTATTTTCTTCAGCACCAACAAGCTCATCGAGATTTCCATGGGATTTCATCCTCCAAAATCTGTTGCCTTTAATAAAAACAAAAGTATTACATGTTTTGGCGTGGCGACAAGGGCTCTAATGGCTTATATTGAAGATTCTACTGAATCGTTACTTGATTCTTTTCTTATTGTACATACCACAGCAACCTCCTCAGTATCTCCTTCTTTAATTATTTACGTATATAATTCGTATGATCATATTGTATCTAATATTACTTTGTATATTTCTCTCCTATGATCCTATGACTTATTTATAACAAACGTGTGTTACTATATATATATATATATCAGCAACTTCTCAAGGTATCAAATGGCTGGTGGCTGATTGTTATAAAGATGAGGTCTGGAGTTTTTTTTTTTTTTTTGTCTAGTTAGAGAGAGGTTTTCGTTGTATGTGAGTTTTTTTTTATGTTTTAACTAATTTTTCTTTTAAATATTTTTTTGTGTGATACAACCACTTATTTATAAGTAAAATAATTTTTTTTCTCATAATTATTTGGTACTCAAGAAACTTGGTGGGTAACACAAAATCACTTTAGTCCTTCATTTTCTTTCTTTACACTTTAGTCCTCTTATCCAAATATTTTTTGAATAAATAAATTCTTTTGAAAAGGCGTTGAAATGTCAAAAACGATGTAATACATCAAAAATATTTTTTTTAAAATTTTTTTATTATTTGTTTTTTGGATTTTTTTTTAAAAATAAAACTTAAAAAAAAAGATAAAAAATCAGATTATAACAAATGGCACAAAACAGTGACACCATCACACCTTAGACCCAATCGAAAGGGGGAGAAAATCAGCCACAAAACTATGTTGATTCTCAAACACAAATTTTCATTGATTCTAACTCTCATTATTACTTACACCCTTCAAACTATCTAGGTACTATGATTTTTACATGTGTTCTCAATGAAGATAACTATCCTACATGGAGGAGAGTAATAGAAAATGCCCTTCCTGCTAAGATCAAAATATATTTTATTGATGAAACACTTGCGAAACAAAACCCTCACTCTCTATATTTTATTTAATTTGGAAAAAAAAAAGCAATTTGAAAAAATTATCAAATGCACATGTGGTGCAACAAAGGAATTTGTAATGACAAGAGAGAAAGAGATGATCCATCAATTTTTTTTTTGATTACCTGAAAACTTTAAAACGGCAAGATCTCAAATCCTTAGTTTTGAGACTCTTTATTCGATTACTAAGGTTTATGCAATGGTAATTCATGAGGAGAACAACCAAGGTTATTAAAATCACGATTTAACATGTAAAATCATATTATGAGTTAATATATGTTTAATGTGCAGAATCGTTTTAAAAACTCGAAAATTGATAAAATCGAGTTGAAATCGATAAAATCGAATGAAATCGTAAAAAATCACGATTTCAACAAAAATATATACTACACTGCAAAAGTGCAATATATGTTTCCTTCAGACCAATAATAGCATGCCATTTGTTCACACAAAGATGTGTTGCTAGCTACACCTCGAAGGGGATGACATGACAAACTTATTTGTCAGGCTCGATTCCCAATGGATCTTATAACTATAAAATGATGTGTTGATAATAATATAAATAATTATCATTGTATAATTCATTTGCAAGCTCTTTTATTGCATTAACAATCTTTTTTAACAATATTCAATATATTTTAATCCAGCTTATATTTTGACGTGACAATTTTATCCAATGTAACAACTCGATTATGATTCAGACTCATCTATAACTAAATAGGCGGCACATATTATGTTGTTATGTTGTGAACTGTATTATTTTTTAATTTAAAAAAAAAATAGAATAGTTTCATTATTAGACTTGTTTAAAAAATTAAAAAAAGAAGTCAATTCATATAAAAAAGATTCTTAACTAAAAATAATGAACCAGAAACCTAAGTTGATTTTTTTTTCAATATTATGACAATGACGTATTAAATCAATCCAGGTTTTGTAATCAGATACATGAAACCCGTGATTTGAATTATAAATCTATCGTGTTTAATTTTCTTTAGACTATTTTTATTTAATTATATAATATATGAGTTGGATGACGGAATTAACTTGGTTTAATTATTTTGTTTTAAAAAAAATTGTTATTTGAACCATGCATTTTAAGGTGCTTGAATTATGTATGAATTTTTATTTGAACCATGTATTTTAAGATGCTTGAACTATATATGAAAAAAAAAATTCCTTATAATTTTACGATCCAAGTTTATTTTTTATTTTCCGTGCCGTGTCAAAAATGCATTTTTGACAACCTTGAAAACAACAAGCTTCTTCTATTAGACATGCCCCAAACATAAAAGCTACTGCCCATGCTACCAAAACTAATCTAGAACATGTTAAAGACAAATAGGAGTTGTGATGCAAGCATTGTAATTATTCAAGTCAAACAAAAAATGAGTGTCACAAGCTAGTAGGATATCCACCAAATTAAAAACCAAGTCGCAAGATAAAGCAAAGTGAAGGGAATGAACAGACAAAATTTATGAAATCATAATCAAGTAAAAACAATTCAACTTATATTGTCATGTCAAATAACATTATTACATCAAGTGAAACAAGTTTTTTTTATCTATATTTGGACTCATTATAGATCAATACAATCAATTGACGCAACTTCTCAATAGCAATTCCTTGAATTTAGCTAATCATACTAGTAAGAAAAACCTTTCAACTCATACTTGGATTGTTAATAGTAAAGCCTCTAATCACATGGTTGAATTAAAAATTTTACTAGATGATATACAACCAATTCACAATCACAATGGAAATGAATTACCTGTTATTCATGTTGGTAGCACAACCTTTGTTATAAGCCAATTTTTTACCCTTTGTTTTTATAATTTTTTTAAAAAATAAAAGAAAATATAAAAAATATGTTCTTTATATATTTGCATCATTTTTAGCAATTTCAACGTCTTCTCAAAAGAATTCAAAAATATTTTTTAACGCGTTTAGCTTTCAGCGCTCCATTTTTAAAATTGTTGATCGATTTTTCTTATCGAGTCAACATTGTTTAGAAAATGTTTGGATGTTGTTTTTGCTGAGATAGAATAGTTTTTATAATCTGTCAAAAGTAGAGGTGGTTATTTGATGCCTATTTCTGGGTTGTTGGTTCATCTTCTTGTTTCTTGAGCTTGATTTGTGTCCTAAAAAGTCAGTTTTTGATATAAATTTAATGAATTGGTTGGCTGTCAATAGAACTGCAGTTTTTGTTTTTAGAAATTTCATGTATGTTTTTCATGATTTATGTTTTTTTGTTGTTTATTTTTATTAAAATGTATATGAATATGGAAAATTCACAATGTGATGTATCTCCCTCCACACTAGAACAATGATTTCCTTTAGTTTTTTTTAACTAGTTTTAAATCTTGCGCTATGCTTTAAGTAAGACTACAAGTTAATTTTTAACATAATAAAAGAATTCACTAGTGTTATAGATGTATTTTATTATACCATGTTTTTTTAATTGAAAAATGTGAAGATGCTATTTATATTTAATAAAATAACTTTTAAAAAATAGATGAATCGTTCAACTATGAAAGAATTGTTAATGTTAATTAAATACAAAATTGTTGAGCCAATATTTCTTTTCAAAAAACAAAAGACAAATGAGTATGCAAATATTTAACAACCAATTTTCTTTTGCATTTATGCGTTTTTTTTATTTGAGAGGTTATTTTCTCTCATTAAGAATAAACAATTTTTTTTAGATAATTGAAATGCATCATACAAATATAGTTTATTTGTATCAAATATAAAAAAAAAATTATAAATATAAATTATAATAATATCTCTGAAACATTAAAAAACCTAAAATAATTTAAAAACCTAACTATTATTTTAAAGAAATGAACAAAACAATTTAAAAATTTGACAGAGAGTATATTAGTTTACATTGAAAAAGAAAAAAAAACTGATGTAACCTAAAAATACATGCAAAAGCATGGGTATTAATTAAAAATTTTACAAAAATTAATAAATAAAAAAGAAAGAAAGAAAGATGTCATGCGTTGTTGGCCTAACATACCAAGCTTATGCACATGGCCAACTACCTAAACTACCACACACACACACACACACACACGCACGCACGCACGGGCTTGTATTTCCGGGCTCAAATATACGTAGATATATCTTTATTTTCAAAAAAAAAAAAAACTCTAACATGTTGCATACTACCACCTATGGCAATTGAAAATCTACTAGAAAGTCCAGTTTTTCACTTTTGGATAAAAAAAATTATTTTCAACAAGACTTTCATATGAAAACATCTAATAAATACCGCATAAACCTCAATACACTCATCTATGACCTAAAAACAGGAAGGAAAAATACCAGTTAAAAATCATGAAAACAACTTGAAACTATAAAATTTTTTAAGCCCCGATCTACCTTTTCCAACTAAATGAAGACCAAAAATCACTATCATCAAACTTCTTTCTTAGAATGGAACCTTTTGACATCAAATTTGTCCATTTTGATTATCAAAATCATGACAACTAAAAACTTTCTTTGTCTTTTACTATTTTCTAATGATTTTTCCTCTCATCTCTCAAATAAAGAGACTATGAAATGAATAAAATAAACTTTTTAACTAAAATAAAAATTATTATGAATTTGAATTTAAACATTTATTTTATACGAATGGTACATTTCATTTATCTTTTTTTCTATTTAGATCTTTCTATCATAATTTCAAACTTAACCACATTTAATTAGGGTATAAAATAATTCGTCCATGTTTCCTATGTTTATATTTACGTCCCTTCCTTCATCACAATGCCATCCCAATCAACTAATTAATCCGTCTTTAATTTGGTATATGTCTTTTGTATAAAGCGATCAGCCCATTTTCTACTCCACAGCCGCATGGATCCTTTTAACAATTTTTGTTGTTTAACAGGACAAGAGAAGAGAAAACAAGAATGCATAATCTCACGTCAAAATCACTGCATTTTCTGTTATCTAAAAAATTTAGCTTTTTTTTATGATTTTAAAATAATAAGTCTGGGTTCATTATATGACTATGTTGTCTTATTTATTTTTGTGTTTGAAAAATATTTTAAAAAAAAATTTATTTTTTTTTATTTTCTACTTTAAATTAATATTTTTTTGATATTTTTAAATCATTTTAATGTACTAATATTAAAAATAATTTTAAAAAATAAAAAATATATATTATTTTAATACGTGTAGAGTAAATCTACTATGGAATATTAATACTATTTAGCTTTAATCATAATTTATTTAGTTTTAAACATTTTTACAAAGCAATGACATATAACTCTCAGCACATTTGATATTATTTATATAGTTTCTTATTATAGTAATCTTTGATGACCATAAATGTATTTTACACAACAGGTGTCACATTTAAAAAATCACAAATAACCAAAAATATATTGTTAATATAAAAAAATTTCAATCTTCATAATTTTATATATTTTAAATATGTGAAGGCGAATAAAAATTAAATACGTTAATTTGATTTTTTTTTTCATTATTGAACACCACCTTAGATTATAAAATTAAATGTTAGCTCAATCAAAGCATATAAATTAAATAACTAAAACTACACTATGATTTATTTTTATATTTATAAAGAAAAATAAATTGTGTTTAACACGAAAAAATTAATCCAAAACAAACACAAAAGTGATATTTATTTAGACAGAAAAAACAAAGTTAAAAAGTTTTTTGTTTTTTAAAAAAAAAAAGAATGATGAGGCAGGCCTCGCTCTGCGCCAGGCCTGCGCCAACATAAGCCGAGGGGACAGGGCCCGACCAAAAAAAACATGAAAGGATGAATGACGCGTGTTTTGCAATAGCAGATGAATTGTCATTCGTTGCATATTCCAGCAACTCTTCAATCTCTAGAAAGTTCTTTTCAATGGCATTCTACATATTTTTTTTTCAAATTTATAAAAACTCATTTCCAATATCAAAACCCTTTTAAATTATATTTGAAACAGCAAAAAATCAAATAATTTTGCAAATTTTTTTTCTTGGTAGCTTTAAGGATCCAAATCGTTATCAACGAAATCAAATTTGACATTGCCGTGGCCATGATTTTCAAAAATTTTAAAAAAAATTGCTTTAATTTTTTTTATTGTTTTTTTTATCGTTTTGACATTATAGTATCAAAAATAAATTTAAAAAAAAATTATTTTAATTTTTTCTAAAAACAAATACTTTAAAAAACAATCATTATAACAATATCAAGCATTGCTGAAATCTAAATATCAAGATTCAATGATGAAGGCTGAAATTGGATAAAAGGATACCAAATAATGGTGATTTAGTAAACTTCTCACACATAACTCTCTCTTCTTTTAAGATAGTATTTGACATTATATTAGCGGTTTCTTTTCAAAATATTTTTTATTTGAAATACATCAAAATAATATATTTTGTTTATTTTTTAAAATTTATTTTTGATATCAACACATTAAAATTATCTAAAAACATTAAAAAATAATTTTTAAAAAAATCAAAATTTTTAAATAGCGCAATGCATCTACAAAGAGAAAGTTTATGAAGATGGCGGAAATGATCGTTTTTTAGAATTTTGATTCTTATATAAAAGGATCAAAATTGATAATATAAATACTGAAGGACTATAATGATTTTTTAAAACAACATCATTTTATGCACAAATGCATCAAATGGAGTCATTTCATGGCCTACGTTTCACTATTTATTTTGGGGAAAATAAACACTAATCTCCCCTTTTTTATTTAGTTTTACTATCTACCAAATTGGTCTGCGCTCCAGCATGAGATCATTATCTACATATGATATTATTAATTAAATTAAAAACAAAAACTATTAAGTATTATTCTAAAAAGTGTGGGTTTTTTATTATGTAAGGCTCCATTATTCATCTTCTCACACATTATTATAGATGAGCTGTGTAAAATTTTATATATTTTCAATATGATTCTTAAATTTGTTTTTACCGATTTAGACCACCAAAACAGATAATATTTGTGTTAAATGGTTTTATTTTATGATGGAAGTTCGTATTAGGTGTTTTTATACCTGTAAAGTTTGTGAAAAAACATATCTCACCTCGGGTTAATTTTTTAATTTGGGTTCATTTTCAGTTTTTTAGCGGTTTCTTGGGTTTTTTTTGGGTCATATATAGGTTTATCATAGTTTCTACAGGGTTTTTTTATGCATAAATGCATTAAAAAAACATGCACACACAATTTTTTTTATTGAAAATGAAAATCTCTGACCTACGATGGAGCATGGTTTATATAAACTAGTAAAAACAAAGCATTTTACTTTTTCAACTATTGTGCACTCATACAATTGCACTTGGATTCACATAATACCTTTTTTATAATGTATATTTTTTTCAATTTGATTCTTTTATATTGTGTTTATTTGAGATTAGCTTTAATAGTTTATTTCAACTTGTTTGGCAACGCGGCTAGTCGTGCCTTTGCCAAAAATTTGATTTTTTTATTTAAAATTAATTTTTTAATTTTTTTTTTGAATAGTTTTGATGTGCTAATATCAAAAATAAATTTTAAAAAATAAAACAAAATATTATTTTGATGATCTCCAAGCAAAAAGCACTTTGAAAAACAACCGCTACCACAATATCTAATAGGCACTTTAAATGGCTCAATGTGGGGTTCTTGCCAAGACAAAAAATCTTGTCATTGGATTATTGCTGGATTTTATAAAAAGATTGTTTGGATTTGTTTGGTTTTCTAAAAGATTGAAAATAAGGAATTTTAATAGAAAAAAAAAACACACAACCCTTTCCGTCCCCAAAGAAAAGAAGAAAATAAATATAAGGTGGAAACTAAGGCAATGAGAGAGAAGAAAAGGGTGAGAGGAAAGAGAAAGAAAAATTTGTTGTCAAGTTTGGAGAGTTAACTCAAGTTTACTAGGTTTCATCCAATATGTCATAATCTTGATATTACAAAAAAAAAAAAAAGATGTCATCCTGAAAAAAATTAAAGTCAAACCATGTTTTTACTAGTTGTTCATATTGTCTATGGATCCATCAAGTCAATTGTGTCATGTTGTGGCAACTTCCATACATTTAATTTGAAGCTCGGGCTAGGCAAGGACTCAAGTCGGAAGATTTCAAGATTGACATTTTGAGCCCGATTTAGTGAAATTATCAAAAAAATTCCCACTCCATGAACACCCTTTTCTATATTGAAAAAAAATAATGTTGTTTGTTTTAAAAACAAAAAAAAATGTTTGAACACCTTCGTCTTATATCTTTTTAGTCATATCATGTTTTGATTGGGTCAACTTAGTATATTATGAGTTTACATCTATTTGTGTTGTTAAAAAGAAAAATATTCTCACAAGAACGTTATTGATACCTTGAATTCATACCCGTAGCAAAGTACATGCAATGAAACTAGCATTAAGTAAAACATAATGCTATAAAAAAAGTTAACTTTCATCATTTAATTAGTTTAAACATGAAATTTAACTAAACATGACACAAGCTTTAGGCGCTCAATCTGTATTTACCTAGTAATGTATAATCAAAAAGAGTAGATTTTTTATACTCTTAGTTATAGTATCGATGATCAAATAACCAAATCTTTTCTAGCTGATTAAAGCTTTTGAGATACCCTACCATTACTAAAATCATTTATCATAAAGAAAAAAAACAACCAACACATACATGAATATAATAATGTGTTTTATAAATCAAGTACCTAAACACAAAAGGAACTAGACACCTTTGTAATATTTTGATGATGTCTCAAAATATAAGATATATAACTAAAAGGTTATTTAGTGTTTGGAATAGTAGTTAATCAATATATTCAAGTAAGAGACCTTGTATATAACTAAGTATAGGTAAACTATTACCTTAATATGAATTATTATTCTAAATAGAGAGATATGATGGCTTATCATGTCTTTAATACTTATGTTATTGAGGATCATCCAGGATCATACATATCGCCTTAGAACTTGGTAATATTCAAGTTCTTTAGGTCTGACATGTTTCTCAAACTCATGTTTCTTTGGACTTAGCTTACTCCTAAGTCCAAGTTCTTTGGATGTGGCATGTTTACCAGATCCATAATTCATTGGACTTGGCTGACTACCAATTTTAAGTTCTTTAGGTCTGGCATGCTTGCCAAACCAACATTTCTTTAAACTTGGTTAACTACCAAGTCCAAATTCTTTGGGTTCGGCATGTTCGCCACACCCATATTTTCTTGAACTTGGCCGACTACCAAGTCTAAGTTCTTTGGGTCTGGCATGTTTGTCAGACTCACATTTCCTTAAACTTAGTTGATTGTCAAGTCCAAATTTCTTTTGTCTAGCAACTCATGTTACCTTGAACTTAGCTGAAGACCAAGTCCAAGTTTCTTGAGTCTAGCATACTCACCAAACCCATGTTATCCGGGGCTTAAGTGACTACCAAGCCCAAGTACTTTGGGTCTGGCATATTCACCAAACTCACGTTATCTTGGACTTGATTGACCAAGTCCAAGTTCTTTGGACTTAGCATGTTCATTAAACTCATGTTTCCTTGAATTTTTCTGACTTTAAAGTTCAGGTTCTTTAAATCTGGCATGTTTGCTAGACCCATATTACATTGGGCTTGATTAACTACCAAGCCTAAGTTCATTGAGTCTGGCATATTTGTCAGATCCATTTTATTTAAAGAAATTTTTATTTATAGAAATCTTAACCAAAAGCTAACTCATAATATCCAATAGTTATCAAATAATTTCGAAATGATACATTTAAAATCTATTAAACAAAATTATGAATCAATGATATATATCTTTTTGAACAACTTAATATTATTGACCTGATTCTTTTTATTTTTGAAATATTTGATGAGCAAAAATACATCTTACATGACATATTTCACAATTAAAAAAGTCATGAACAAGCAAACTTTTATTATTATTATAAAAAGAATTCTTAATCAACATGTGAATTTTGTAAATTTATATATTTTTTAACAATGAAGGGGAATAAATTTTAATTGTGTTGATTTGATTTGATTTTTTTTCACTAAACACCATGTTAAGATTTAAAATTTAAAGATCTAAAAAAATATATCATTATCCTTTTTTCCTAAAAGAAAATAAATAGTGTTTAATATACAAATCTAAAAAAATCAATAACATAGAAGAAAAATGAAAATACTAGGAGAGTAGTCAAGACTAGCTCACATGCTAGGGATGCTAACTAAGTCAAGTGGCTAGGCCAAGCCTGGCCTTCTAGACAATAAAAAGTGAAAAATAAAAAGCAAATGGACAACGTATGTAATAAGAGCATTTTTTATTTGTTTATGTTAGATTCATAACTGAATAAAAAATCAATTCAAACCAACAAGTTTCATTTCAGTTTATTTTGTAAAAAAAACTTGCAAAATATTACATCATTCTAACTAGAGAAATTCTCTCATGAAATTTACATCCTTCTTTATCGCAATCATTCAATATGCTAACATTTTATCCTTTAAATCACCATTGAAATGATTCCTTATGGCATAATAGGATCAAAACAACTAACCAATACAAATAATATGATAATGGCTAATATTAACAAGTTACATAAAACAAATCTTCTCCTTTTAACTAAATGTTTCATATAGAAATTTTAGCGTTTTGTACATCAAAACTTGAAAACAAAAAAATTGGATTCATCAAAATAAAGAAAAGATAGTGAATTATGCCAATAAACTTAGCAAGAGACTTGCATAGTAAAGGATAGAAGACAATTACAAGAAAAAACAGAGAAAGTAAAGAACTAAGATCAAAGAGGTAGAAATCAGAGAGGTTAATAAAAGGGTGGGTTATAGGTGGAAGAGATTGAGAGAGAAGGAGCCAAGGGAAAACGGGGAAGAGGGCGTGTGTATGTGAGAACATAAGAGAGTAAGTTGATTTAATTTTAAGGTTTGAGTGACAATTGTTTACTTTTTAGTTGAACCAAACCAATTTGATTCGATTCAATTGGTTTCAAGCTTCTAAATTCAAAACCAAACTTAACCATTTTTTTTCCTAATCTGTTTTTTCAGTTTTTTGTTGTTGTTTGGTTTGCTTGCTCGCCCCAAGTATGCAACAATAAAGGACACTAACATCAAATCAATTTTTAAAATCCATTTCTATATCATAACGTCAATCTACTTTATATATATATATTGGAGAGACTTTAAATTGTCTTCGAAGAATTTTAGAAGTCGAAATCTATTGATTGAGGGAAAGATTACCTAAAAACTAAATGTCATGGGTGTTTTACTATAGCTCAATCCATAGTAAAATTTGTATTAAGCTATAGTAAAATTATATGTTTACCCTTTTATCCAAAAACATTAAGCCTCTTTAATGGGGGTGTTGATGTCTTTTTTATTTTTTTTGCAAAGAAAAAATACTTTTTTGCCCTTAACGTCAACAAAATATAGATCTATTAACCAAGGGCTTTCTTGACTTTGCATAAACTTCTTAAAAATAAAAAAATATGTATTTGCCCCCAGAGTAAAAAAAAAAAAAAAAACTATTATGCTGCTAGATAAGGGTGTTTTAGGGTTTTCAAATTTTAATGTATAGTGCAAGTACATCTTTAACCTTGGAAGAGACAAAACATAAGCTTAGCATTTGGGGGTATTTGTACCTTCATATGGGTATTTTTTGTAATTGTTGGGTCGTGAGGGGCATTTTGATATTTTCATTTATTTTTCCTGAATTTTTTAATGCTTAAAGTTGTTGTAGTGAGCTCGGCACGCCTTAGCACATGGGTGGCATCCACATCATTCACATAGTGTGTGTGACACCACTTGGTGGAGTTAACTGGCCTTCCGTCGTCTCCCTAAATTGTCATTGTATCCTTTTTCAATTGGAGTGGCAAATGGCAGCTGACGGTGGTCGAGTTATAATTGGTGGCCGTTTGATTTTGTTCCCCTTTTTTTCTCTCTCCTAATAGGTAATGTACATAATTGTCCTCTTTGGTTTTTACTTTTCACTTTCAATCATCATATATTAATTTCTTATTTTGTTTCTTTTTCATTTATAGAAGTTTTTATTTTTTTTTCAATTTAATCCTTCAATTGCAATTTCTCATTTTATTTTTCATTTCAATCCTTATTTTTTAAAATTTCTAATT
Source organism: Populus alba x Populus glandulosa (assembly GCA_033617975.1). Classification (NCBI taxonomy): domain Eukaryota; kingdom Viridiplantae; phylum Streptophyta; class Magnoliopsida; order Malpighiales; family Salicaceae; genus Populus; species Populus alba x Populus glandulosa. The sequence goes on along the minus strand of CM066144.1, from coordinate 17,727,267 downwards.
TTTCCTTAGAAATTTTGTTGAAGTTTTTTTGTCCTTTCAATTTCATCCTTCAATTAGATTTTCTGTTGTTTTATTTTTTTAGTTTGACCCTCATTCTTTATTTTTCCTTTTAATTAAATATATTTTTTAATTCAATTAAACTCTCTCATTTAAAATTTTTATTCCTCTAATTAATGTTTTTTCTCACCCTCATTTTTTATCCTTTTTTGTAATTATTTTTTTTTATTTCATCTTTCAATATTTAATTTGTTGGGCATTCAACTTTTGCATTAGTTTTTTTTTAATATTAGTTTTGTAATTATTTTCAAGTTTTTTATATGGGTTTACCCTAGTCTCATGATATAGGTCATGATTTTTGCATGCATGTTTTGAATATAAGTTTTTTAAAATTGTTATGTTTCTATTTTATTTTTCAAGGAGTTATAATAATACATCTAATTTTTTTTTATACAAATGAAGTTTATTTTCTAAAATAAAAAATATTTGTTTTTAAATTATATTGTTGATGTGTTCGGCCTTGCATAATTTGTTTTATGACATGAGTTTATTCAAACAATTTCATTTGTGTTTATCTTATAAGTCATTGGTTTTTTAGGATGTAAATTTATATTTTATTTAAATAAATAAATAAGTTTACTAAATACAATCGATAGATATCTTATTTTATGTTATGAAATATCTTAATCTTGCTTGTATAGAAGTTTTTATTTACATTTTGAATTTTTTATGTAAAAAAAAAACATGTTGAAGCAACGTACATTCCAAATATTTTTTTAAAAAATAAAATTATAATCCGCAGCAAAGCACAGGCAAAAACCATTGTATTGTGGTGATTTCAAGAAAGAGTCAATAACTTTTTTCTCATGAATGGGATGGAAAAAGAGCATTTTTGGTAATTTCAAAGGTTTTTATAGAATAATCATAATTGCCAGTATGAATTATTACAGGATCATAACATGCCTTTCTCAAAACCAAACAATATGAATAGTGAGGACCATAACATAACTTTTTTAAAACCTAAATGGTCAAAATAATGTTTTATCACTTGCATTACGTCTGAGATAGAATTTCAAGTTAATTTAAAATAATAATAAAGATAATGCGGTAATGGTATATATTCATTTAAAAATATCATGATTTTTTTTAACTCATAAATGCAAACATACTTTTTTTTATATAAATATGTTGTTTATGCTGAAAGTAGGTAACATGTTAAAAAATATATCAATTTTATGAATAGGTTTTATTATATTATGATTTTTTTATTGAAAATACACAAAGATGCTATTTGCGCTTAATAAAATAAATAAAAATATATATGAATCAATAAATTATGAAAGAGTTGTTAATGCTAATTAAATACTTAAATAGAAAGCTAATAGTTTTTTTAAAAGCAAAATACAATTGAGTATGCATATATTTAGACCCAACTATTTCTTTTTAATTTATGTGATTTTATTTTTTTAATTTTAGGGGTTGTTTTTTCTTGAACAAATAATCTTTAATTTTATAAATAGAACATGTAAATAAATTCTATTTATATTCAATATAAAAGAAGAGATATCTTTTAAGAATTATAAAAATGCAAAATAATTATAAAAAATAACTAATGTTTAACAAGATGAACTAAAAAATTTTAAAAATGAGAGAAAAGGATATTAATCTAAATTTAAATTAAAAAGTTAACGAACTAATAAATTAGGAAAGAGTTGTTAATTTCATTTAAAAGCTAAAAATTCAATTTTTATATAAAGTCCTATAAGTATTCAAATATTTAACTATGATTGTTTTAAAATTTATATGATTTTTTTATCTTAGATGATGAATTTTTGTTTTATGAATACATCATGCAAATGTAATTTATTTGTATCACTTATAAAAAATAATATAAATTTAAAAGATAATCAAAATTATAAAAATACAAAATAATTTAAGAAACAACTACAATTTAAAAAAGGAGAACAAGAAAATTTAAAAGATCAGAGCGAGAATTAATTGAAACCTAAATTTAAAAAAAAATGAAAAGTGAAAAATACATAAAAATAGGGAAAACATTAATTAATATTTGATTAAAAAAATTAATCAAAATAAGTAAAGATGTCAAACAATGATGGGTCAACCCTACATGCCTAGCCTTAAGAACAAAAACCGAAGTTCAAGCATGTTTATTTTATAAAAAGTAGACGATACATCGTTTTTTTTTTAAAGGGTGAAAGGTCGCCTGCAATGGCAAGCAACCTACCACCTCCTAGATTGTTGTTTAGAATCTCATAACCACCGTGGTCAAGGGCGGAGCTAGGATTATTTATCAGGGGGGTCAAAATTAATATAACAAGATATAATATTTGTTTTAATTTATTGCACATGAGTTGTAAAACAATACCTGCACAATTTAGTTCTATTCAAATAACTTACTACAAACATATAATGACCTTATTATAAGATAAAAGGTTTGGAGCAATACCAAATTGAATCAAAGCAATGAAGTTGATTTCATCTTCATAATGTATCCATTACTTTAATGTTGTTGGTATTTATATCTATCAAATATAAACATACAAAGTATATAAAAAACATTATCTAAAGTGAAGCATTATTTATGTTTGATAAACTTTAAAATAAAGTAAAAAATAATAAAGAATAATTCTTATATATTTATTTTAATTGTGCTTGTCGTTCTTTCATAGAATAGAAATCATCGATTATCATATCAATTGTGAATCTTTCAAAAAAACATCTATATAGACAATCAAATAATTTATAAGAAAATCATCCTATATCCGATTGCGAAGTCTTGTTTTAACAATCTTCATCGCTAAAAAAGTTTGTTCAGTAGTTGTTGTTGAAACAGAAAGAGTCAAAATAAATCGAATCAACCTATCAACTAGTAGATAAATTGTTGATTTTTCTGTTTCAACCAATCCTTGACATAAATCAGCAATCGATGACATGTTCTTTAACTTTGGATGATTTGGTACATGATTGGATGACATGTTCTAAAATCAAAACATATATCGTCAGAAAAAATTGATAATTTTAGTGGTTCTGCTTAAAACAAAACATAAAAAAAATAAAAAACTAAGCATAATCAAAATAAACCAATAAAATATATCTAATTAATTAAAAAAATCACCATAACAAGAATTCAAAAAAAATTTGGTAGAACTAGCAAATCTGAGAAAAAAATGAGCAAAAATGGTAGAATTATATATATATATATATATAAAAAACCCTCATCAAATTATTAACAAACATCTCAAAACAAAACAAAAAAAAAAGATTTTAAATTTAAGTTATCTTTGTTTTATTTGATGAAAGATAAATTAATTGGTGATTCTGCTTTAATTTTTTTGTAGAAAAATTTTACTCTTGATTTATGTTTTTACTGGCTATAAGATTTATATTAGGGCTACACAAGGTAATGACTTTATACTTTTTTCTTTCCACGTCGGTCAAGAGTAAATAAAAAATCAAAAGTAAAGTTACATTTAATTACTCATAATAAAGCCACCTTTTTAAAATAAAAAAAATATATGACACCTCTAGCTCACACTTATTTACCTAATGAAAAAATTTTAAATGTCTTGGGGGGCTCAGGCCCCTCCTTGCCTCCGTCCCTGACAGTGGTGGCCAGAAAATCGAGGGAGTTTGGCACAAAAATCCATTTTCCATCTATTTTCACCTAAAAACATCACAAAACCTCCATTAGTCACCTGCCAACCTCAATAAAGCCCAAACCACTAAAAAAAATCGAATCAAGAAAATCAAAACAAATCTTAATTTATTTTTCCAGCATGTTTGTAGAAAAAAAAATCTAAACAGACTTGAAATTATTTTTTCAATATGTTTATAGAAAAGAAATCACTATCATGAAATTTCTCTTATCGAATGGAACATTTTAACATAAAGATTAGCCTTTTATTTTTCAATTACTTTCTCTTTAGTTTCTTAAATTCAACAACTAAAAAATAAACAAAATAAATTTTTGGATCAAATGAAAATTCTAAAAATCTTAAGATTAACCATGCATTCTCTCCTCATTATTTTATTTTGTGGTCCTTTCATTTTTAATATTGTCTTTGTACTATAATTTAAAACCCAATTTTTTAGTATAATTGTAAATGAACAATGATTATCTCTATTCCGTTATAGTTTTATTAATTAATAATCAATAACAGTTATTTATTGATAAATAATTTGTGCATTAAGAGATACCCTTTTGCTTAGGCTAGATATTTTGATTTCGAACCCCACACCCATTCTGGCGGAAAATGAAAAGAAAAAAATTAGCTAAAGAAAAACATGGTGGGTCCAGGGGACCATCCGGCCCGGAAAAGACATGCTGGCCAGGCCGAGACCCAAGCGTCGTGGCAAGGATGGTTAACACGATCGTTGTCACGTGATATCAGCAGCTGTCTTGTTTCAAGATTTTGCAACATTATCCTTTTCCATATTGCATCAAAGTGGGGGCATTACCTTAGCTGTAAGCCTGCAATGCCTCCTTTGAGATATGATGAGGCTCCTAATCAAACCTATTATGATATGAAACGAAAGAATTTACGTGACGGTACTGCTCTGTACTGGTTCATATCCACCGATGGCTTTCATGAATAATGATGATTAAAAATCAAAACCAATGTGTTGTAATCACAAGAGCTCTTCAAGAAATTGACCGTACGTGTTCATGGTTTGATGAGAAACTAAATCAAGTGTGGAAACGGACAGACAAATTTGGTCTGCACCCTGACAAAGAATAGAAGCCAATGTCCTCGAGCTTGTGTTTATTTCCAGAGAAAAATGCATTCTTTCAGGAATTTACACCTTGTGAAATTCGGAAACAGTGCTGACAACGGGGCTTTTTCTTTTCTTCTTCCAGGTTGATTGCCTTGATTTTCCATTCATTTTCCTTTCACAGCTTATTACTTCAAAAATTATCTTATCTCAAGTTCTCTCAATTACAAGCTTGCTGGTTTAGTTTTCAGCTGTTCTGCAGACATGACGTTCAAAATCCAACACTCCACGTTCCGATTTGGATCTCCGAAGATTGAGAAAACGAAAGGATCCAGACTAATCATATTCACTTGTACAGTGTGCTTGGCTTTTTCCTCCACAGAAGACACCTCGGGGTCCATTTTGCAAAACATCCACGTAAGCTCGCCCTATATCATTCTCAAACTATCACAAATACAGACACAGTGGGATTCACTTAAAAAAAGGATGGCGTCCAATATACAATGATGGAGACGATTGGTACGAGCATTAAATTTGGACCCGTCTCCTAGTTTTATATATATTTGACCAATTCCATGGTCCTCCAAAAAATATATACAAATGTCATGTTGTTGAACATGCTCAAACCTAGGGTTCTTCCTTTGACCTCCCCATGTGCAGCTCGCATCCCAACTTTGCTTTGAAAAGTCCAGATAAGTCCAAGATCGATGTTTCACAGATGGATTGTTCGGCTAAAAAGTTGCTCATTCACGAGCTTAGATATATATATATATCCAAGAAAGTGCCTCAATAATGTCAAACTTCCAGAAGCTCTAACCCTGCTACAGAAAAAGAGATTTGTCAACATTTGTCTGTCATGGAAGGGATAACATCAAGTTAGTTTGTTTTAGATTAAAGCAGCGATTCGGGGGGTTCATAAATCTTAATAAAGAAAACAAGATAAATCAAGGCCAAACAGCAACTACACCGATTATTAGCTCCTTCCAATAATTGAGAGTGTTTATATATAAATTATGAAGGTTGCTGTGAAGGTTGTCCTGCACCCAGCATCGCAACCTTCACGATTTTGTTTTACATGTGTGAAGGTTGAGCTGTACTCAATATAGCAACTTTCACTATTTTTATTTTTTTATTTTAAAGGTTGCACTGTTTTCGGTAGCGCAATCAATTAAATCTAAAAAATAAATTAAATCTCGGGTTTTGACTTTTTGTGAGATTTTCGTACTTTTATTTTCTAATTATTAAATCTAAGAAACAATAACTAAAATTAATGTTTCCAAGAAAAACATAATGCCGTAATTAATAAGGATTAGAAATGAAGAGTTAAAAGAAGGAGCCTAATGGTGGATTCGTAGAGCTTTAGCTGTTAAATTATGAGATTCACGTGAAATTATAATTATAATTATATTATAAAAAAACTAATAATCCTTGGTCTTTCATTATATATATATATGGGGAAGCACTTCATTTGGACAGTGTTTTTTTTAGTCCCTATAACTTTTATATTTTGGTCTCTTAATTTCTTTATCTTCTACTTTGGTCCTTTAAAATTGCTTTGATTTGTGATTAGTCTTTGTAATTTATTTTCTATATGTACATATAAGAATCTCGTGACATCGATGAAATATTATGTTGTTTGATTAATTTTCAGTTTTGTAAAATAAAATCTGATTTAATTAATTTACAATAATTAGAGTTTTAGTGGAACAGATTTAAAGCTTCAAGAAATGTTCAATTCTTTTTTTCTTTTCTTTTTTCCAAAATCAAGGACTAATTTACATGGTAAGGGGGGTTCATGTACTTTTTTCTTCTTTCGATCCCACAACCTTTTATTTTCAATTTAATTCCTTTGCTTTGGCATTCTTTGAGATTTAACTTGGTAGTTTGTTCTGTTTACCTTGGTATGAGGATCTTGCAATATCAAGAAAATTTTTTGGTATTTGGTTGATGCTTGGTTTTGCAAAATAAAATAAAATTTAGCTAATTTAAAATAATTAAGTGGTAAAGGATCAAAATTGAAACTAAAACAAGTTAGGGACTGGGTAAACTGACAAGAAAAATAGGTTGGCACATGCAACACACGCATCATTGAGTGAGAGACTTTCTTAGTTTTTAGACGCCTTGTCAAGTTCTCTTAGCAACTAAATGGTGGCTTCCACAACGATGTTAAAAGCAACATGTCATGTTTTTCCTAGTATTGCGTGTTTGAGAGTGTGGTTATGGTTGCTTTTTAAAATACTTTTCACTCAGAAAAGCATGCCAATAATGTTATTTTATTTTAAAAAAATTATTTTTGAGATCAACACATCAAAAACATATTAATTTAAAGCAAAAAACAAATTTCAAAATTTTTTAAAAGTGCTTTTGAACCACAATGCCAAACACCCCAGTAGTATGGCATGTGTCAATAACGGCGTGATGCTTGGGCTTTGTTGAGTTTTTTTTCTTCTCCCTATTTTCTCTTTCCTTTTATTAGGAATCGTGTTGGCTTGCAAATTTTGAAAGATATCCTTTTATTTGTTCATTGTATAAAATTTGATTTTTATTTTTTTGGTTGCCTTTTATTTTGTTTTGAATCTTCTTTTTTTATTGATTCTTTATTTCAATTTCATCCTCTAGTATTTGGTTTCATTTTATTTTTATATCAAATTTGATTCTTATTTTTTTCATTGCAATTTATTTTTTTCATCCTTTTCTTAATTAAATTTGTTTTTCAATCCCATCCCTCAACATTTTATTTCATTTTATTTTTATGTTAAATTTAGTCCTTTTATTTTTAATTCTAATTTTTTTCTTTAGATCTTTTTTGTTAAAAAAAATTCAATTTTATCCCTCAACATTAGATTGATTAGGGGATTGGGCTTCGTAAAATCTTTCAGTGTGGTGATCCTAGTTTCATTACTTGGATCACAAGTAAGAAATGTTAACTCGAATTAACATTAGTCCTTTTTTTATCTTTTTCTCACACTAATTTTTTTTTAATTTCATCATTTAATATTGGGTTTGTTGAAGGTTGAGCTTCATGATTTTTTTTTATTATTTTTTATGAGGTTATCTTAATCTTATGATTCAAATCACGTATTTAGTAGGTTTGCCCAAGTTAGTTCAAATCTTTTTTTTTGTGTAGTTTCTTTAACATTGAGTATTTCTTCACCTACACCCTTCAACATTTTTTTTAGAATTGGGATTCATTTTTTTTTTCCTTCTAGGAGGTTATCTCATTTGCACGGTCCAACTTATGAGGTTTTGGTGGTCATACCTGGATTTACCATTGGTTTTTTTTTTTTGGGTTATGTTTTTTTTTTATTTTTCTTGATTTAATCCTTTTGTATTTGGATTGTTAGGAATTATAAATCATCATTATTGTTATTTGTTTTCTATGAAATTAGCTCAACCTTATGACCTACATCACAAGTTTGTAATGCTAACTTGGGTTGCTTTTTTATGATTTTTATTTTATTTTTTTGTTTCTGTCCTTTAACATTGGGCATGTCTTGGAACTGAGTTTCATGTTTTTTTCTCTTTTGACAAATGTTTTTTTTTTAGAGGTCATTGTTATCATCTTTTCTTTTTAAATTTGGTTCATTCACTGTCATTGTTTTCTATTTTTCTTCATATATTTAAATGAAATTATCTTATTGGACTCGGTGGGGTCTATGACTTGAGTCACAAATTGTTTTTTTTTTTAAAAAACTCACTAACAATGTTTCAACATTATTTTCTTACGTTAAAAAGTTTTTGTTCTAACCCGTGGTGAAGCGTGAATCATTTATATAGCTAACAATGTATGTCCCATCAAATGATGTATATGGTTTTTTGTCTCATCCATGGGAAAATCATTCTATCTCCTTTTCAAACACACACACACATATATATAACTTCAAAGAAATGAAGAAATAATTAATTAATTTAAGAAAAAATAATCAATTTTTTTTACCAAGAGGCATATTAAATTTTTAAAAAAGAAAACAGGCTAAAAGTCTTTTATTATGCACCAAGACACAATTCACAGTAGCTTTAAATAGTGAATTGATCATTCTGTCATTCTCAAATAAAATCATTTAACTAGTTATTGGAAGCAAAACAGTCTTTTCTATAAGGTCCATTTATCATTATCTTATCGATCGGGGACAAATCAACTCTTTAACATCTTAGATACACAGTGAAATAACTTAAATACCCTTAAAAAAATTGAAGTCCAAGGGCTTTTCAAACTTGAATGCTTTGATTGCACAATGACATCGCTACATTATCTTTAAAAGCAAAAAAACAAAGAAGAAAGTAAAACTATCATCCATGAGCTTTTTTGTATTTTCATCATGGTTGTTTTTTACTTATAATCAATTTGAATGAGTGACAATTCAATCTTTTCACAAATATAAATATAATTAAAAACAAATTAGAGTTGCTAGCTAGTGTTACGCACACACCTATACTTTTTGGGTGGTGCATGAAGCGTCTCTTAAGGGTCTGTGATGGCATTGAAAGCATTGCGTTGTCTTTTCACAATGGTTAGGCATGAGTATACAATGGAACAACGGTTGGGTTCAGAAGGATTTTTTTATTATTTTCCTCCTTTTCTCTCATCCTCACATTGAATTTCATGCAATTCTTTCCAAAAGTTAAATGTATCATGTGAGTTTGTATTTTTATCAATTTTGATCTTTATTTTTTTGATTATTTTTTGTTTTGCTTGTAATGCTTTTTTAAGTTGATTTTTTTTTCAATTTGGTCACTCAACATTTTATTTCATTTAGTTTTGTCTCTCAACGTTTTATTTTATTAAATTTTTGTATTAAGTTTGGTCCTCATTATTTTGATTGCTATTTCTTTTTTACTTTTTATCCTTTTCATGATTTATTTTGTTTTTCAATTTAGTCCCTCATTATTTGCTTTCATTTAGTTTTTATACCAAATTTAATCATCATTGTTTTAATTACTGTTTGTTTTTTTTTTTTTTTAAATTAGATGATTGGAAATTTTGCTTCTTGATTTTTTTATGTTTGTCTATGGGTTAATTTATGACCCTAGTCACGAGTTGACCTGCATTGTTTTATTTGTTTTTTTTTTCAGGGTTATTATAGTCTTAAGAACAGGCTGTAAATTTGACACCCTTATTCGAGTCAGTTTTTTTATCTTTTTATGTAAAAAAAATTAATTTATTATTCAACCTTTGCTTTGCTTGTAATTCTCTTTATGTGGTTATTATATTCTCATTTAATTTTTATTTTATTATCAAATAAGATTGTTAAGATCTTTTAAGAATATTTAGAGGGTATTTTTTTTATAATATTGATATACATTTATTTTTTATTATTAGTCATTACTTTTTTATTGATATTAATTTTTTTATTATATTATTAAATTAACTACAATTATTACACTGATTTGAATCAATGACGGTGTATCATATTTTTCTTACTTGTTTAAAGGTATTATCATCACTTAAATATTTTTTTAAAGATGGAAAAAAATTTAAAGATGGGAAAAAATTTAACTCCACTGGCGGAAGAGAGCGTACGATCCATCCATCAGCAGAGGATAAGCCAGAACAGTAACGATGAGCAGCGGAGGCTGGTGACCACAGACAAGTAGATGGGGGTAGAGCTGGAGGATGGTGACATTGCACGACAAAACAAGATCACTTCGTTGGAATATTTAATTTAAATTTGCGTATTCTTTGTCTCTTTTTGAGCTCCCAAAAGCATCCAAGAAGCAACACTAGTCAAAACACTCGCCTATTATCTCTCTGTCCTTGATTTTTTTTAAGGAAAGCAGTTTAGTTTTTTTTTTTAAATTTAACATATGTTGATTTTAAAGGAGTGTTGTGGCAACTAAGGAGATATTTTTTTTTTTGTTTTTTAGTTTAAATCTTGGGATTAGTATCAAATGAGATTTACTAAAATTATTCAAAAAAAATGATTGATTAGCACCATTTAAAAACTCGGTATAAATTATATTCCTTAAAAATTCAATTTAATTTGTTAATTTTTTTTTTGTGTTTTAATGCGTTGATTTTAAAATTAATTTTTTAAAAAAAAAATGTTATATATTTTAAAAAACAACTATAACTACACTTCCAAATAAGCTATAAATATAAACTAATCTCATATTACTTTTTTTCTTGAAAAAACTTTTGATGTTCATTAACATTTGATGTGTGAGAGTGTATATGGATGTATACTCTGTTAGAGAATTAATAAATGGATAAAAAAAGAAAGAGAGATCATCATAAACGGGATATTGTTTTTTATTTAAACAAAAAAAATCATTAAGAAATAACTAATAAAGAGCACATAGTTTATTTTAAAAAGGATACTCATCATCACGTGTAATCATGCTGATTTTATTTTTTGTTCGCATCCGAAAGCGTGATCCATGAATAATTTTTTAGATTCACTTCTCCTTTAGATTTTTGAAGAATTTACACATATTTATGTATGTGATTCAATGAATTTTCTCCTTTAGTGTGTGTGTGATCCATGATACACACACACACCCCTGGAGAACAATATTCCATAATCCATGTGTTACTAACTTTTTTGTATCTGCCTTTTTGTCACTAAAAGAAAACAAAAAATTCTTGGACGCTCGGCTTGGTTGTAAATTAGATATATTCGTGTGTTATCATTTAAAGGCCGAAATAATATTATATTTTATGCGTTTATTAATCATAATTATCATCTTGTCGACTCTGTAAGGAGTACAAATCAAGTCATCTATCACGTTCTCGACTTAATTAATTTTTTATTTTTAATGAAAAATTAAAAGGAGAGCTTTTGGAATTGCTTTCTTAACTATGTTTTTAAAAAAATTAAAATTTTATTTTTAAAAAAATTATTTTTTTTATATTTTTTATATCGTTTTGATGTATTGATAATAAAAATAATTTAAAAAAATATAAAATATATTATTTTAATATATTTCTAAATAAAAAATATTTTAAAAAATAATAATTACTACATTCTCAAATATCCCCGAAAAATTGACTCTGTTACATTTGGGTCAAGTCAAAAAAGGGAAACTAAGTTTGAATCAGATCAATTATAATATTTGATTAGATTAACTTTTTATTTAGTTTAATTTCAACTCTAACCTAAATCAAATTTTATATTACATATTTCTAATATTAGCATGTTAAATCAAACTAAATTTGATAATCATAATACCATTCATAATGTGTCAAGGACTAAATTCTAAACTAACTTAAAAATATATATATGTTAAAAAAATCAAAATATTCTAAATCCTTGTGTATGCTAAAACATAACCATCTCATGAGTTTATACCTCCGAATAAACTTTTTATATAATTTATTTTTATTATTAATGTGGTGTCTAAATCAGCTTGATTGTATCTCGACTAATTTTATGAGTTTAAAAGTTAACAACCATATAAATTTTAATAAAATATCAATTATTTAAAGTCCAACAAATGCATAATTTATTACTTACAGGTTAATACATATATTTATATGAAAATTTATTGACAAACTTTCCTTTTTTCATTCCTGAAAATAGTTTTCCCGTATTTATAAGTATATAATAATTATACTTTGTTTGTGGTGAGGGAGGGATTGGATTTACAGATGATTCTCATTTTGACGGTGATTAATCCATTCCTTTCGGCGCTGATAAGGCCACGTATGTGTTCGCAGGAACAGGATACTGAGGATCGTCATGGTGTTCTATTGGTTACTCTCCCTGTTCATTTTGAAAAAAATAAATAGATGTAAATAGAAAGAAAAATTATAAGTGAATATATTTTTATTATTTTTTATATATCATGAATTTTATTTTATTTTTCAAAATAAAATCCAAGAAATAATTAATAAGAACCATAAAATTGATATTGATTCGAACTCATTTGAATAAGTACGTTTTTTTTTAATAATTAACTTTTTTTTATTAATAATAAATATAATGATAAAAAACCTTATCTTATATATATCAATATTATTGGAATAATGTTACTTTTTTTAAAAAAAATTTCAATCAATATATTTTTTAATTTTACCCTTTAATATTAACTTTATTTTTTTATTGAATTATATAACTCTCATAACATGGATTGCGGATTTGACCGATTAACACAACTAACTTGAATTTTTTTCTTTTTCTTAGTTAATTTTTTTTTTTAATTTCAATATTTAATATTGGATTGATTGATAATTAAGCTTTATTATTTATTTATTTTTGCTTTTTATTAGATTACTTTAGTCTCATGACCTAAGAATAATGTTTAATTGGTTAACCCATATTGATACGAGTTGTTTTTTGTGTTTTTTTTAATTAAATTTTTTTTTCAATATTATCATTTAACATTGAATCCGTTAAAAAAAAGTTTTATAATTTGTTTTGATTTACTTTTCATGAAAATATCTCAATCTCATGATTAGCGTTACAAGTTTTGGTATTTTAACACCGGTTAAATCAGATTTTTTTTATTTTTATTTTTTTCTAAGAGATTAGTTTAGTCTCAAGACCCGAGTCATAGGTCCTTCGACATTAGATTTGTTTTTATTGGGTTGTCCATGTCTTATGACGTAGATCGCGGGTTGGTGGGTTAACCCAGTTGACTTAGTTTTTTTATTGATTTTTTTTTTATTTTTATCATTTAATATTATGTTTAATTGAGAATGAGACTTCACTTTTTTTTTTTACTTTTTATGAAGTCATCATATCTTCATAACCCGAGAATAATACTTAACGAGTTAACTCGGGTTGACTTAGATTATTTTTTGTGTCATTCTTTTTAATTAAATTTTTTACAAATTTAATCGTTCAACAATGAATCTAACATGGTTGATTAGGAACTGAACTTCATAATATGTTTTGATTTGCTTTGTATGGGATCATTTTAGTCTCTTGACTAAAGTTGTGGATTTGACAGGTTAACTTGGGTTAAATAATATTATTTTTTAAAGAGATTATCTCGCTCTCATGATCCAAGTTATGAGTTTGACAAATTGAGTCAGGTTGTTTTTATGTCTTTTTTTTAAATTGATTTATTTTTCTAACCTCATCCTTCAATAATGGACTAATTGAGAATAAAATTTCATGATTTATTTTAATTTGTTTTTTATATGGTTATTCTGATCTTATAACCTAGGTCGTGAGTTTGTTAAGTTAACTCGGGTTATTTTTTTAGATTTGTTTTAATTGATTTTTTTTTAATTTCATCATTTAACTTTGAGTTAATTAAAAATTATATTTGATAATTTATTTTTATTTTCTTTTTATATAGTCATTATAATATGATATTATAAGCCATGAATCTGAGATGTTAATGGTCATCCATTCCTTTTAAACCTCCACCTCACATGATTTAGTTTTTTTTTTTTACTTAAAAAAAAAATTAATAATATATAAATATTTTATTTCCGCAGCAGAGCGGGTGTCAATGGTCCTGTACCCCAGTGTGTGTGTATATATAAATACATCCAAAATCCAACAGTGTCTATTACCATCCTTGCTGGTGATGTCATGTAAAAAAATCTGTGATGCACCGTTGGATTAAACGCGTGAATCATGCCGGTGGATTTTGTAGGACCCGCTAAATGAGAAGCACGTGTACGATAAAGAATGGCCAGCGGCCTGGGGAAAAAGACAGCGGGCCGTGTATCGTGGCCTAATTTGGTTACAAGAAAAGAATAATCTCTTTTTTATTTGTTCCCTCATTCCTTTCTCTTCATCAAATGAAAAGGCTATCTGCTATAACATAAAAAGAGGGTTACCTTCTCATGTCTTAAAAATAAATTTTAAAAAATAAAAACATATATTATTTTTACATATTTCTAAACAATGTTTTTTTTTTATAAATAACCTTTATCACTGTATAAAAGACCTCTTGGTTAGAGATCTCCCGACCAAATCTTGAAAAAGAATTATAGTAAAGTTATTCCTATCATGTACTCCAAAACACGTTTAGATCTTCTTCTTTTCTTTGTTTTTTTTTGTTTTTAATTTTTCTACCATGAAATGCAAATATTTTATATAAATGAAGTATTTCAATCTAAAAATTTAAATTATTAAATAAGGTTTTAGAATATGATTTATATTATTTTTTAACACACCTTCTCAAGTGAAAATTATTTAAACTTGAAACTTGTATAAAATCACATTACATTATACTTAATTTTTTATCAACTAACAAGAATGATGAGATTTAAACTTGTGACAGTTTAATCATCAAGATTCTGATATCATATTTAAGAATTATTTTAATTTAAAAATTTAAATTATTAGATTAAATTTCATTAGTTATATTATTTTATAAGTATTTTATAAGTATATGCATAGTACACGTGATAATTGTACAATTTTAATTTTTTTTTTACGAGAAAAACAATTAATAACACCTCTACGGGTATTATTTTATTTTCACAAGATACATGCACATACAAATTTAACTTCAAACTTCTAATAAACTACATATAATTTCAAAAAAAAAAGAAGAGAGAAATTAATGAATGTAAAAGACACCAGAAATGACGTGAAAAGACAAGTTAGATGGATAGATTAAGCAATATATATAAATAAAAGGTGAGAAACCAAATAATTGAAGCATGCAGAGGTGAGTTGGGAGTACACGCAAATTATGTTAGCGTGCGGTCCTCTCAGGGTTTCACCATCCACCACACGTGCACTTACTTTTTCCTGACCAGCATGATGGATCAAGAAGATGTCAAAAAAAGAGAATTGTTATCTTTTTCGCTCTTTACTTGTTTCTTCTTCTTCTTCTTCCTCTTCATGCTTTGGTGATTTTCATAATTCTCTGCAGAAAGAATGAAAAAGCAGCCGCTATCACCGGCCCTTGCCCATGAAGCATGCAGCCATAAGCATCACCGTCTCATTTCTCACACCTTTTTATTCTGATTTTATTTTATTTTATTTTCTTCATAGCAATGATCAAGCTCAGGGGAATTAAATTAAAATAAAGGAAGAAAACAAGAAGTTACATCAGGTTCTTTGCTTGCTGACACATCCACGCAGGACCTTCGGCTATTATTTAATCTCCCATGCATTCGATTTTACTCTGAAAAAATCTAGAGTTCTTGTTCCCTTCTAAAGACCTCGAGCAGAAGCTTTTCTTTCCCCAACTAAAGGATTTTTAGCTTTCATGGCAGCCATGGCAGCTGATCATGCGATTCAATTATTTATCGAGCAATTAAATTAAAACATAAAGTGAATGTATAGCATATATCTTGGTGGGTTAATCAAATAGAACATGAAATGGTGGATTTATTAAATATATCAACAGTATACAGTTAAAAAGAATATCTTTGAAGGCAGTGGTTTCTTTTAATTTACTATATTGAGAAAAGAAGGCCTACCACCCTTTAATTAAACAAAAATGTAAATCTCAACTAACATTCAAATCTCCTTTTTCTGACCTGACCTCGACCGATCTATAGTTAAATCAAACATGCAGATAGATTCTATATAGTAATGATGGTGGTATTTTACACTATTACTGTTTTTAATTTCATTCCAAAAGTTCTTTCATCTTGAAAAAAAAACAATAAATTAGAATTTCTTAGTATTTTTTTATTTTAAAATATTGATATTAAAAATAAAAAAATCTATTTTTTTTTATTTTAATACATTTTCAAACATAAATTATTTTAAAAAACATCTTGTACTATAATCTTTGTCAAAGAACCATCTCAACCCAATAGCTTAAGCTATTAGATGAGGTCCCAAAATATGATTTATATTATTCTCTAACACACCCCTTCAAGTGAAAGCTCTTTGGGCTTGAAACTTGCACAGGGCCACAGTACCTTGTGTTTAATTTTTATCAAATAAATAAAGATGGTGAGATTTGAACTCGTGACTGCTTGGTTATCAAGGCTCTGATACCATGTCAAAAAACCATCTCAACCCAATAACTTAAGTTATTAGGTGATGTCCTAGGATATGATTTATATTATTCTCTAACAATCTTGAACACCCTTTTAACCATGAGAGTGGAAATAAAATAGTGGCAATCAGAAAACATTATTAAAGCGTGTTTGGAAGTGTGATTGCGATTGCTTTTCAAAGTGTTTTTTACTCGAAAATATATTAAAATAATATATATTTTTTATTTTTTTAACATCAATGCATCAAAATAATCTAAAAACACACAAAAAAATAATTTGAAGTAAAGAAAAAAAAATTTAAATTTTTTTTAAAATATTTTTAAAACACAAAAACAAACAGGGTTGTTTCATTCATTCTTGCCTTTTTCAAGGAAAGAAAGTGAGAGAAAAATTAAAAAGAGAAAAGAAAAAGAAAAAGAAAAAGAAAAGGAAAAAAGAAAGATTCATCCCCGTTCACATGCATATTTGTTTATGCTAACACGAGGGAGCCGTAACCAGCATCTCACGGGGTTGCTCGACCCCGTTCACATTTCGAAACGGGTTACGATAAAATCTAAAGTATGAAAGCTTCGACCACTTTGTTTGTCGGTTCACGACACCAAAGATTACATGCTCCTGCGTTGAATTTGACGACCGGTTCTGTTCTAAATCCGTACAAAAACTTGCCGGTCAATATTATCTTCCATTTAGCCATCTCACTCATCCATCCAAAGCGCTAAAAACCTCACCATTATATTCTCCAACCCCAACAAATCCCAGCTTTTCTTTCACACCCCAAAAACGCTCCTTTTCTCTCTGGGCTCACTTGTTCACCTACCATAAAAAAAATCAGATCAACCCTACCCTACACTGCTGTCAGACTCTAGAAGAGAAGAGGAATCCCACACTACTGTTTTTCTCTTTTATTTTTATGAAGGTTTTGGTGTTTCGATTTTGAGTTATGGAGAGGAAGGAAGCTGTCAAGGTTGAGAATTTTGTTGGATCTCCAACATTTAGTTCTACTACTGATCATGTTCAAACTAGTTATCCATTTATGCAGGGTTTTGACTTTGTTGATGATAAGAGCTCTTTAGGGTTTATGGAGCTACTGGGTGTGCAAGACTTTAGTCCTTCTTTGCTTGATATGATACAGGTACAAATACCATCCGTGCAGACTCCGAGTGCTCAAGTGGCTACAGAGGTGGTGGATTCACCACCAGAGGTGTTGAATCAGCCCGCTACACCCAACTCTTCATCTATTTCATCGGCTTCTAGCGAGGGTTTGAATGATGAACCTGCTAATAAGGGTGTTGATAATGAGGTAGAGGAGCAAGGAAAGACCAAGAAAGAGTGAGTTTTGAGTATTTTATGGTACTTGATTTTTGCTTCGATCTTATGTTTTGGAGAGACCCATTTGAGAAAAGAAGATGGTTTTTTGTGTGTCTGTTTGGTGTAATGCTACAAACCAAACACTCCTTTTAGACTAGTGATCAAGAAAATCGAAGTGGATTTCTTTTTGTATTGTGGTTAATTAGAGGCCACGGCTCTTCTAATTTGTGTGTTGGTTTTGTGCTTTGTTTTCCAGGTTGAAACCAAAGAAGACAAATCAGAAGAGACAGAGAGAGCCGAGATTCGCATTCATGACAAAGAGCGAGGTTGATCATTTGGAAGATGGGTACCGATGGAGAAAGTACGGCCAAAAAGCTGTGAAAAACAGCCCCTTTCCTAGGTACTAACTCCAATGCGAACTCTATTCTTCTAGCCTCTTACTCTCTTTGCTATTTGACTGCAGATTTGGATAAATCCCAGTCCAAATTTTAATGGGTTTGGATTGTCCATGTGTGTTTGATTTAGGAGCTACTATCGTTGCACCACCGCCTCATGTAATGTGAAGAAGAGAGTCGAGAGGTCTTTCAGTGATCCAAGCGTCGTTGTGACCACCTATGAAGGTCAACACACCCATCCTAGCCCGGTTATGCCACGTCCAAACTTTTCTGGATCTACATCTGATTCTGGTTTCTCTTCCACTGCTGCCTTTGCCATGCCAATGCAAAGGAGACTCTCTCTTTATCAACAACATCAAAGTCAACAACAACCGCCTTTCCCTCTTGTCAGCTTGTCGCCTTTGGGTTTTGGTTACAATGGAAATTCTACAAATGCTGCCAGTTATCTACAATATGAGAAGCGCTTTTACACCAGCCCAGGATCTGCTTTACTCAAGGATCACGGGCTTCTTCAAGATCTCGTCCCCTCCCATATGCTGAAGGAAGAGTAGAGGAGGAAATATATATGTCACTGCTCTGTAGTTTTCCTAACTGACCTTTCTAAAGAAGGTGGAGATGAAAAGCCCCTTTTACTGATATGGTTTCATGGTGTGGAATTTCTCGCTGACTGCGTTGCGGCCGTGATTTCTCTTGCAGTTGCGGCCGTGATTTCATCTACTACGGGTTTTTAGCCATCTTTCTCAGGACTAGCTTCTTACTGGCTGGGACCAGTTCTCTAGCCCCCCCTTTTTGTTTTTGGGTTTTCCCATACTTCTCTGTTTTATTTTCCTTTTATCCCTTAGGTTGTATGTAGAGATAGAAGACCATGTGGAGTAAACTATGTAAGCTATAGCTAGTATGAGTCTACAGTCTACTTCTCCTTCAATGCTTTTACCCTCTCGTTTGTCCTTTACCATTTGTTTTAGCTATCGAAGGAATGTGCATTCATTTCTAGAGATAGTGTGGCAGTGAAGATTTTCGAGTGCTAGGGTTTCCTCATAAGGATACAGTTACTAAAGAAGCTTTCCTTTTTGTCTAGGAATCCGCAAAGCTATTTGTTTTTCTTGGAAAAGAGAATCCAATCGTGAGTATTTGGTGAAGATAATTAATGTGCTGTCCCTAAAAACGAACCGAGGGGTACGAAAGGGGAAGAATATCTTAACCACTCCACAGTCCATACCCAATTTTAGCTCTGCTAAGTGATGCCGTTTTTGTTCTTTTTTATTTTGATTTTTATGCCATGCACAGGCCATTCATTTGTTTGGTTCCTTGAAGACTGGTGAGCTAGCGAACCTAATAAAGCAACGGGGCTTGATCACTTTCTGATGCTTCTGCACGTGATCTTGTTTTTCTGGGAATATTTGTTTTCCTGTTGGATCCCTTAGCAGCTACGAGAGGCGAAAATACGTGGTGTTGCTATCATTATTGTTCAGGATGCCGATAGTGGTGGTGCCGCCAGTAGCACCGAACCATTTTCAAAGAATTTTATGTCTGCCAGTCACAATTCATGCTATTTTCAGATGAACGTAATCACGATTTTACCCTAAAGCAAAAGTTGGCTGCAGAAAGTCCAGAGCCCTGAAAGTTCTCAATTGTCCTCGTATCTGATATCCATCCAACTTCTATACCAAATGCTAACTTGATGATGTTCTTGTTGGCAGTGTCATGCTAAAAAAGGCCTTCATGAACGATCCAAGAAACCTTCATAAACCTTCTTGCCTCAACCTTCCATCAATAGTTATACATTATCAGAGCCTTCAAAGCATACACATGAAAACTTGCCATCAACTCATCTCATCATTTCATACAGCAAAGTGTACAGTTATAAAGGCACTTTGATTTACATGTTATTGAAGATTACATTACTCTTGATGACACCTACTGACTCAGTACTGAAGCTTTAGAAGTGCACACTGCTGCAGCCAGGGAGAGAATATCAGGTAGCAAAGCCCTTCACAGCAACGTGGGCCACAAACTCAGCAAGAAACAACTAAATTATGCATTCCTGGAAGATTTACTCATAATAATTCACCAAATACCCAAATGCATGCCATCTATGCTTTCACTAGTTCTCCTAGGAATGCTACTTAAGATGCCTGATTTCCAGAAGTGCACATCCACAAATGGTCCAAGAGAAATGAATGGAAAATGAAAGGAAGATGATAGCCTCAAAGATGTTTTTACATTTAATCTGCAAGAGGAACATGCACAGCCATGAGAAATCTAGCGCAATTTGCAGAGATTAGATTTCTTTCCAATTTTTACTCTTCTATGAAAAGAAATAAAAGAAAACAGGGAAAAAAAAAGTGAATGAGAAGGACATGCTGAAAAACATAATATGCAGCTTAATGCTCTACTTTTCAAATATTATTACCAAAACTGGCTGGACACCAGAACACAAATTAGAGACAGTCCAATATTAAATGCCATAGATGACTGATATTTCTAGTATATTTTGGCTTACCAGAGGTCCACAGTTCTACAGAATAAGGCCATAAATCCAGAACCACCACGACCTTCCAAGCATGAAATATGAAGCTTACAGCTAAATCCTGTTATCAGAAATACTTGTCAGGCTGACAATATTAGGGGGGCAGAACTCGGAAGAATAGATAAAACCAAAGAAATGACTTCAAACAGCCACTTTTAGCAAACCTAATCTCCTGAAATAATTGCACAAAACAAAAAAGATTAACAGCCCAAAATACTACTGAGATCCAGTAAATGGAAGTTTAACACTGCATACCTGTTAAACACAGGAGGGATCAATAACAGGACTTGTTTCTGATTGTATTTGCACACGATCTGGTTCCTGCAAAAACAAGCAAAGTGAAATGAAGCAAGATTCTCCCCATCTACTCAATTGCAAGCGGTAGTTAATGATCCAGAAGATATGTACAACAAGAAGCTTTAATACGAATAACATAGAGAGAACATACAAAAGAAAACAAACTTTCATTTGAGACCATGACAGAACTCTATTTTTCATCAGATTGGATGGTTAGTCAAAAACATTATTGCGTCTAATCTTGGAATATTCTAGAAACTGAGAAAGCAAGGTGAATTTTACAGCATGAATGTTAATCAAAGTACTTTAACCAGGTTAATTTGTAAATTCTGGAACTTGGAACAGAAATACTCATAAATCTAAACAGAAGACTTATAAAACCACATGCAAAATAAACGCAATCACTCATGATTACTCTGATGATCACTGATCTTTGCCAACTATCAAAAGGCATTCTTTGGTCTTAGGGGAATTAAACCTAGTGTTTTGATACAGCAAGAGATCCAGAATAGCATGGCTTTTAAGCATCAAGCTATCGATTCAATAGTTTAATGATAATAAACAATGATAGGAAACCTTCTAGTTTTGAATTGCCAATATAAGAAACTTCTGAAATATAAAGCCCAAAAGGAAGGAATTTTTTTTTTTCCTGACTTGGCTATCAAAAAAACAAAAAAAAAGTAAAGAAGATTTTTTTTTCTTTCTGATGAGAGATCAAGATGGCTTTCCTTGGAGATGGAAACGACCCAATCCAACTGCATACATTCACAATTGTGAAGCAATTTATTGGCAGTTGCTTTATTATTCTCGTGGAGACTACACTTAACATAAGTGCTTCAGCAATAGCAAAAAATGAACATAACCATATGCAACATAATGCACAGATACTTGACTAAAAGCAATGAGTATTAGTCCTGAAAACTAAAGGCAAGTTCAACTTTCCGGATCATTATTTATTGAGGGAAGACATTCCAATTAAATTTCTTGAAACACTTGACAGACATTGAATTCTAGCATTTTCATGCCTGGTTAGTGGTTAATAATCCAACATGCAAAACAGCACTAGTAATAATATAGAAACCCAAGTATAACAGTTTACTGATTGGCACAGACAGGGAAGATTGTTGGAGTTTCTAATGCAAGAGACACATCTCAAGAAGCACCTTTTGTGTATGATCAACTTCCTCAGCAGAACAAACTGGCGAGAGGGAAGATTGCTGGTTTGAACCATGCAGCCTTTTCTGTTTCTGGAATTGTTGCAGAAATAAGGTGATCTCCACAGGCTTCTCCCACTGCAGGTCAATTTCAGATATATTGAATCACACCTTCTGAAATTGCGACTTTTTTTTCTCAGAACATGTCATAAGATTCCATTAACTACCAACTGATTTAAAACTAGTGATCATCAATGGTTTGGTTTGGATCAAGCTCAGGGTTGGGATGACCATAAAGCAAATCCAACTGAGAAGGATGAGCCCATAATACACAACATCAAATCATCCAAAATGAAAACATCCAATGGTTTTTAAGTTGCATTAAAAAAATGACATTAACATATATCAGAACCAAATATTAGCAATACCTATAGTTAAACATCATTACTTCACGAAGTCTACTGACCTCATTGATTCCATTCCTAAAATGAAACCAGTCATCAATAAAATTCTGTGTACTGCCAGTTTATATTGGGATGCCATTTTTTAACCCTAATCCAACCAGGCTAGGTAATGGAATTAGGTTGAGTTTGGGTTTGTATCTTGAATTGACTTCTGAGAAGAACCTTTTGAGTACCAAAATCAAGAAAGCAAGCGCGTTCTTGTAAACAAAGGCAGATAACTTACTCTACTTTCATAGGTGATACAATTATAATAGTACTTGTATCCATCTGGGCAGGAATGCTCACTCCAATCACACTCTCCTGGATCCACGATTTGGGGACTGGGAGGCACTGCAGAGGTGACAGAATTACAACTAGCTGGTTGAGTGTTTGTAGTCCAAGTTGGCTGCAGGAAAACATGCTGTTGCCATTATTCATTTGAAATTTCTAAAAACCGTTCACAGCAGTATAAAATAAATGCAAATAGATTCAGAGGTAAATAATACATCAGGAAAATGTGTATAGTACTTAGAATATAAATATGCTAAGCGAGATAATTCTACTATACACATAGGAGTATCCTCCACTACTGGTTAGCCCATCTACAGATTTTGATTCAGTAAAGACAACCCAATTAATCAGTTAAAAATCTCCTTGCAACAAAATGACTTGAATTGTGACTCGAATGAGAACTAAATAAATGTTGATAGCTACCTCCTGCAGGGCAATCTGTTGATTCTGCTGCTGCTCTAAAATTTGGGTCTGTTTATGTGTATCAAAAATTGCTTGTTGAGGTGATTGAAAACATTTCTCTGGAGCCTGCATATGCTGTAATGGCATCGGAGACAACTGTGAAGGCGAGTGCTTTACTGAAGAAAGTGGTTGCTCTGTGATATGAGGAGATACAAGTTCCTGTTTTGCTGCATGGGTAACAGCTTGTGGAGCTCCAGTTGTTGAGGTTTGTTGCATAGAAAATGAAGCGTTAGGCAAAAAACACCCAGGTGCTGGCCTGCAGCAAATAGACCATGAAACAGAAACTGAATCTCATGTATGCAAGTTAAGGCAAATGCACAAGGGAAAGAGAAATTGAACAAATGAAACGCACCTGATCATTGGTTGTTGAGAGCAGGGACCAAAATTTGGACCACCAAATGCGTAACTGCCTCTGTAGAGAGAAAAGGAGACTGGTTAAAGTTGCAGGACAATGAGGCAACCCATAGGTGTCTTATATTGTTCAGGTGGCTGGGTGGTCTTCCACGTATGCCAAAATAGAAAAACAATAAAAAAGAAAAAAACATAATTATTTTGTTGTGGTGTGGCATTGAAGATTCATCATCATAGACCAAACGCAGCCAACTTGAAAAGGAAGAGACCACATACAGCGGACCATATAAAACCAGTCTCTTGCATCATCACCATTTACTTTATGATTGACTTGCAACTTATAAAAAGCAGAAGACAGGAGTATTTTAGCATGGATCCAAAAGTTCATCAAAACATGTATAAGGACACAAGTAAAAAGGATGACAAAAGAATGCAAAACCTTAATTCTCCAGTCTTAGGTTTTTTGGGATCTGCAAAACGAACAATCAATGGCTGATCACACCCCTAAAATGACCAAGAAAAGAGAAGGAACGATTAAATACGATTTCAATGAACAATCAGAGTTCTGATACATAAAAGGTAATCAATCCCTTTAAGAAATCAATCACTTTACTCTCATGGTAAGAGTTCCATTTAATCCTTTGATTGCTGCCAGTGCCATATCTCTCTGAGCAAACTTAACAAATGCACATCCTTCACAAACACAAGATCATCATGTCAGAAACAGCACAAATTAACAGCCAATACAACCATGGCATTTTCTCTAAATCTTCCCATATAATAACCAAAAGTAACTGAGAATGTAGGAGAGCAACACGAGGAGCTCATGGCATTATTTCTGGACAACAAATGAGATCTTCCACAGATCAAGGTTGATAAACATTTGCACCTACAATCAGACTGTTCTGAAGTTCTTGCCTTTTGCTTTTCCCCTTATTTCAATTTTCCAGTAAATATTGACACACATAGAAACCAGAGGGAAAATAATGATTGGTGTTTATTATATGACACTACATCCGTGGAGATCTGTGGGTGAATCACACTACTGGGGAAAAATATGAAGCAGTATAGCATACATCAAATTCTGATATGTCGATTCTTATAAACATATTTCAAGGGATAAGATAGCTCTAGAATGATGAAAAGAGAGAGTGGACATACCACGACTTTGCTTCAGCTCATCACGTGCAATGTAGACATCTTCCACATGACCATATGGAGAAAATATCTGTCATGGTAATCATTCATAGATAATCATAACACAAGAAGAAAAGGAAAAGAAAAGAAAAGAAAAGAAAAGACATATTGTGTTTAAAGCTAAGTTTTGAAAAAGTCATGTACACGCACTCCAGCAGTTGATGCATGCATGCATTCACATGATATTTACTTTCAGGTAATATACCTACATTAACATGCACTCTCCAAGAGTACAAAGATACTGTTACCTATGCACTGCATATAATCACATACAGCAGCATGAAAGCCGCAGCCATTGTTTTTACCTTCTGAAACATTTTAAAACGATGTCATTCATTTGCATACACTGCTTTTCAATGTAATGCTTATGCATCTGCAGCTGTCACTTGCCCACAGTGGCGAATAAAAAAAAACAGTAGCAGTAGGACAAATAAAATTTATTTTATCAATGTAAGGCTGGAATATACTTGAATGCCCCACAACTCTGGTTCATACCTCCTCAATTTCCTGTTTTGAAGCCAGCTTGTTTATAGAACCAACATAGAGCTTGTCCACAAACCCCCCTACCACGGGACAGCGGGGAACTAAACAAGAGAGCAAGAAAACAAAAAATAATGTCAAGAAAAAGAAAGATGTGATACACATTTCAGGTGAAAAAAGCTGCCTGCACGAAAACCTGAGAGGCAAATTGGCAAGACAAAGCTAGTAATGATGTTCCCTCCAAGCAAGGAATATTACCAGTGTGGAACCGAAAGCATATAACAGATGAATTTCTCTTTTTAAGAAAAATGAGAAAGAGATGCAAATCTCAAACAATAGTTATTGCATGTGGGAATGCAGCATGTTGCTACTTAGAAGTATGTTCAAGTTAAGTTGAACAAGTTATTTATAATCATGGCCCTCTAAGGGCATTTAGTTCAACCATGGTTATTCCTCAAGAAGCAGCACACTTGAGCTAAATAAAATTCTGATCTTTCCAGAAGGACCAGAACTTCTTATGATTGTTAAGATAACAATTGACGCTATTCAGGAAAAAAAAGAGCAGCTGTGCTGTATATCCATACATCTGCAGCAGAAATTAACTAATTGGATCTTTCTGGAAACCCCTCCTGGAGGAGAGTATTCTGTATCATTTAGCAAATGCATACTCATAAAAAGAACACCATTAACATAAATCATGAGTGTATCAAATGCTAACCTGGGCGTTCCCGTTCTCCATCGGCATATCTGACTTTAAATGGAACCACTTCCTGAATAAAGAAAATTTACAGAGCAATGAAATATCAAATTGCAACTAACCAACAGCAGCAGAACTTCTTATTCATCATGAATATCAACTGATGAACTCACCCCAGGAATCGTATGCTGATTATGCAAAGCCCTAATAGCCCTGTCAGCTTCCTCAAATGTCGTGTATTTCACAAAACAATATGCTGCAGAAATAAATTTGCACATGAAATTACTTTTAATGTCAAAACTTTTATACAGGTACATGAATTTCTAGAATTAGCAGCATGTGGAGATCAGTGAAAAATAAAACTGAAAAACCTTAAAGACAATCTACAATGTTTAATGCTTTTATGTTTTCCCTACTTAAAAAATATGTCTTGGGATAATTACAGGTACAAAAAGTATCATGATTGAGATAGCAGTTCTCATGTTAATGCAAAAGCAGCTTAGTATATACATAAGAAGGCACAGATCAGTTCACTAGATAGAAGACGGACTAGAGGACCACCATGAGTTATAATTGTAGGTTCCTGGGGTGCTTAATCAGAGATGTGAAGCAACATGACAGCAACTCATAAAGTTCCCATAGCTAACAATAACAGCAATAGATGTCAGCAAAACTATCCATCTAGCATTGTACAAATAGTTGTATCAGTAACAAGAACAGTATCTATTGATGTAAATTCAAACCTTGTTTCCATCTTGATTAGTAAGGTTTAAACTTCTTCCCACCCACCCTATAACACCTGAACTAAAGCACAGGCACTATCAAGTTTTGTGACAGCATTTCTACTTCTCTCTAAATGCCAGGAGCAAACATCTAAATCCCAAGACCTTCACTACAATTCCAGGAGTAGGAGAAAGGGAAGCGATTCAAACAACAAGAGATTGCAATAACAAAAATAAACAGTCATGAAAATCACAAATACAATGAAACAACAAGACACATTCAACATATATCCTCAAGTTTGAAGAGTACATATTAAAACATAATTTCTAATTTATAAACATCCATAGGCACCAAAACTAGCTTCTCTAGGACAGGTGACCCAGGCAGCACAAGTTTCCTGTTTAAAATGGAGTATCAACTTCACTATATAACCTATCAATCATAACAGACAACTGATTATCATATACTAAAGGCAACCCATTAACATTTGGTGACATAGAAGTCCCCACTTTCATGCCACTGGCCACACCCACAAGTATATTTCCATATTTGCCCCCCTAATAGCTCAAGAGTGACATTTGTTGAAAGAAAATCACACAAAAGATAAGAGTTCTGAAAACATTAGTCATACATGAGACCAATCAAACCGGCAACTCTAAATGTTCATCAATACTCAAAAAAATAAACATTCCACCTCAGACTAACACCCAGCTTTCAAAGATTTAATTCTTGTTTTTGTGTTTTTTCCAGTGTTAACAGTGAGGATTGCCCATGTAGCAGCTACTTACACCAGGCATTTGATATCGAACAAAAGTTCTAGAAATTAGACTGCCAACACCAGTCAATCAAGATTCCTACCATATTGAAAATTATGCCAACACACACACACATGCACGCGCTTTTCAAACTTCCCTGCTGTTTTCTTCTAACTGTACATGATCATAGATAACACATGACCTAATTGGTAGCACAACCTCTCCTCTAAAAAGAAGTTGTAAATTAAAATCCTTCTCAAACTATAAAAAAATTTATCAACTAACAAAAGTATGACATAAGCCTGTTGGTGATCCATTCAGCACCTCAAAAGAGACATTGATACCAAACAAAAATTTGTAAAAGCTGCCACGTAAAAATTATAAGTACCTTGTTGCTGCCCAGTCCGCTTATCCCGGGGTAAAACAACCTCAACAACACTTCCATGTTCTTCAAACAAAGAGCGGATCTAACAAAGAATCAAAATCCGAAAGATCATACGAATAATAGAAGCAGCATTTTACTTAAAAAAAATAGTTATAAGCTGCATAGATGTGACACTAACTGCAATTCCTGTGATAAACCAGCAATTTTCATGCTGCTTAGAACCTATGTAGTGTAAGTAAATTTAGTCTTTATTGCACAGGAACAACAAACACGATCATTTTTGTGATTAAGAAACCAAAAACAAAAGGGCTTTGAAGAGTGAAATGGAATAAGCACTTACATTTTCTTCAGTCGTTGTTCTTGGAATTGGTGCGACATAAAGCTTTGCATTAACACCACCATCACCGTAATCTGAAGAGGAAAAAAAAGAAGAAAAAAACACATTCAGTCCGAAAAAATCCGATTCCATAAAAGATTGGCAGCAGCAATACAAAACACACTGGAATTATTAAAGACAGTGACTTTGCATGAGTGAAAGAGTACCTGAAGAATGGAATCGGCCTCTTTTGCGGCCATTGGGGCGGAATAATCCACCACTAAATGGCTCGTTAGCTTCACCACTCATCTGCTGATTAGAGTCGTAATTATAATGGCTGTGGTTGTGGTTGTTGAATTGGTTCTGGTCGGGATGGTGCTGGTTAAAGTTGGGATGTTGAAGCTCTTGATGCCGTTGATGGTCTCCTCTGTATCTTTCCATGATCAAAACCCTAAGCAAAGAATACTATGAGGCAGGACAGGCGAGAAGAGGAAGGCGAAGACGGAGACCTCTCTCGCACACTTTAATTTCTCTTGAGGGAGAGACTTAGAGATTAATGACGCGTGCAAATCACGTGTATCATCCAAGTTTTTTTCTGTAAAGAACTGTTTTTTTTTTTTAAACAAATCAAGTTTTATAAAATTTTGAAAATTTTTTATTTGAAATTATTTTTATATATTTTCAAATAAAAATATTTAAAAATAATATATCACTGATTATATAAAAAACAAAACAAGGAGAAAAAAAGCTACACGGTTGGAAATAGTTTTTTGAATTAATTAATATTTACTTAATTTTTGTGATTTTTTAAAATTTATTTTTGTTAAAGAATGTATAATGAATTTTGTCCATCTCTAATTAAATCTATTCCCGTGAATGCAAAATTGTTAGCTATATTTAATTATATTATCCATAAATTAAATTAATAGATATAAATTATATTAAAAAATCATGTTAAATGAAGACCTTATATTATATTTTATTCGTGTCTTTTATTTATTTCTCTGATTTATGGATAATATGACAAACCAAGTCTAGCTAATAATTTATAATGTATTTTTTTTAATATGTAACAGTTTCAAATATATATATATATAAACAACGAATTCATCTTTTTTTTTTTAATTTTAGCCTATGAAAAATATAAAAAGACAAGATTTTAAAAATTTTAAAATAATCAGACAGTGGGTAGAAAAAGACTATGAATGTCATCAAACTCTTATATATTTAGGAAGTGTTTGGTTTTATATTTAAAAAATATTTTTAAATATTTTTATTTTAAATTAATTTTTTTATATAATTTTAAATTATTTTAATATAATAATATTTAAAATAAATTTTAAAGAATAAAAAAAATATTATTTTAATATATTTATAAATAAAAAATGATTTAAAAACAACATTCATACCATTATAATCAATGCCAAATCAATGACCAACAGAATTTAATTTGAACCAAATGAGGGAAATTTTCTCACGAGGTCTCCAAAGAGAGAAGCATGCCATGTCAGTAGCCCTAGCCCTACCGTGCATCCGAAATTATGAGAACATCAGGGGCAAAAGAGAAATAAAATGCAAATCATAAAAACGATCCCTTCCCAGCCAACAGAGGGTGTGGAAAACCAAAACTAACCCAGCCCAGTAGCCCTAGTATTTTCCTTTTCTGCTCATCGGCGGCCAACGCATTGGCTTCACTCTCTCTATCTCCCGCACGCCGCTCAGGTAAATTTTTTCACCTTCTTCGTCTCCGATTTGCTTACTTTTCTTAAAATCGATAGTAGAAATCTGAAAGAAAAAGAAATTGCAGTTTGCTTCAAGGTCTCATTTACTTTGAGGTTTTTTTCCCCTCATCGAGCACAAGTTTTGAATTCACAATAAAAAAGATAAACCTGCTAGTTATTTTGGATTTAGGTTATTTTTACTTCCTTAACTGCATCACATGTAATTATACTGACACAAAACTTTCTGGCTAAGCACTTCCACTTGGCATTCAAGAAGCAGGTGTTAATACACTACAGCAGTCGAATTTATGAACAAGTTTAAAATTATTGTGAAATTTGTTAGTCATGTAAAAAGCAGCTTCAGTTGTTCTTGAATAAGTTTCCTGTTAACTGGTTGGTTAGGGTTTTTGTTTTTATTTGTGATGAGGTGTATTATTGTTTTTTGACTAGGTTGAGTTTCTTTTGGAATGGAAACACGGCCGAATCCAGATATTGACGATGATTTTAGTGAAATTTACAAGGAGTATACTGGTCCTCCGAGTTCTATTGTCAGTAATGCACATGATAGGGAAAAGGTAAATAAAAGATCCCATGTGGACTCTGATGAGGAAGAGGAAATTCCTGACCCAAATGCTGTCCCAACTGATTTTACGAGTCGAGAAGCTAAGTTTTGGGAAGCTAAATCAAAGGCTACAGAGCGGAATTGGAAGAAGAGGAAAGAGGAAGAAATGATTTGTAAAATATGTGGAGAATCAGGTCATTTTACTCAGGTATTGCGTTGCTTCTTGGAAAACAAGTTGGTGAATTTTTTAAATGAGTGCATTGCATTCTCAGTGCACATTTATTTTTGAATTCTTTCTTTTATGTATAAAACAAGTCATTTATTTGTGATTTTTAATGTGATGAACCTGCAATAACCATAAGGAAACTATGGTTTTGTATATGCTCTAGTGGCTCTACCTTTGAATCTATTTTGCCTTTATGCCATATTTACATGACAGCTTGTGTTTTTGTCCAGGAAACCAGCTTGGACATGCTTGAGAATTGAACTTGGTGCCTAAACTGAATAATGTTTTTAGATTAACTGTTGTTGGATGTTCTTGACTTCTAACTAATCATACCAATTTGATTTATGCTTCACTTCAGTGTTTACTTTTGGGGCGCATCATAAGTTTACTGCTTGAATAACACCAATTCACATGCACATGAAGAGGATTGCCATTTTGTTATTCTGTTCTTTTTTACTTGCACTATCCAATGTCAGAGGCTGAGTTGGTTGTATTTTTTTTTTGTTTTATTTCTTTGACCTGGGATTGAATGTTGTGCCATATATCTGGTTCTTGTAAAGGGATGCCCCTCAACTCTTGGGGCAAATCGCAAGTCTCAAGATTTCTTTGAAAGGGTTGCAGCAAGAGACAAGCATATAAAAGCTCTATTTACTGAGAAAGTGATACAGAGGATTGAGAAGGACAACGGTTGCAAAATCAAAATGGAGGAGAAATTTATAATTGTTAGTGGAAAGGATAGGTTAATCTTGGCAAAAGGTGTTGATGCTGTGCACAAGGTGATCAAGGGGGAGGGTGATCAGAAGGGCTCTTCTAGTTCTCACAAGAGTAGATCTAGGTCCCCTGAGAGAAGTCCTGTTGGTTCACGGTTGCGACACTCTGATTCCCAAAGAGGTCACCCACATGATACATCGCAATATCATCAGAGGTTTGGCAGACAAGATAAGATTATGGAAGACCATCGTGGGGATCTGCATAAATTCTCAAGGGGTTCTCCACAAGGTAGGGACAGCATAGGATATGTTTTCGGCATCCATAGAAAACTGGTAATCCCATGTTCATAGTTTGTTAGGCCTCTGCAAGTTTACACGTACATTTGAAGAAATTGTTTCCCTAAATTTTGAGTTCTTAATGATGTGATGTATTGCTTATCATGTGTTTGCAGCAAGAGGTAAGTTCTTATCTTCAAGAATTTTGTGTACGATTCTGAAGTATCATTCATTGGTGGGTCTGAAATCATTGGATTGTCTCCAAAACGAAATTATTTACTGAAAGCAAATTCGGACTTGTTTGCAACGGATGGTTCACTATGTGAATACTAGATAGCATGTCTTATTAAAGCTACCATCTCGAATCCAGTGCTTAACGTACTCTTCATTTGATGAAGCTTATGGTAATGATGGAGGTAGAAGTCACTCAAGCCATTCTAAATCTCCTGCACGTCCCCTTTATGCTGGCAACTCGTATGGTTCACATGATGGTCATAGTCATAGCACAGCTGGTTTTAGAACTACAGGATGGGATACTGAGAGGCGGGGGTCTGATTTGCAATCAGGCCATCGATTTGAATACTCTACTTTCCCTCAGACGTTAGAAGAACTGGAGCTAGAGCACAAGAGAGAGGCAATGGAACTTGCTAGAATTTGTGACAAGGAAGAAGATGATGAAAATTACAAGCATCGTGAGGTATTAAAACTATCTCAATATTTCTCTAAATGTTTTTAAATTGTAACTAGCTGATTCATGTTTCATTTGTTAAACATTATTTTGGTCTCAGAACATGTTTGTAATTAAATCAGGAGACTAGCTGTTCCGATCTTTGGTTATTTGTTTTATGTGGTATCTCTCTTAACTGTTTGCTTCTTGTGGTTGAATCTTGTATATGGATAATTGATATAGGGTGGGAAGAAATCAGTAGAAACAGCAAGGAACAGTAATATAATGGCTAGGATTCTTTAATCTTGAAACCAAGCAAAACAACTTAACCTTCACAAAATTATTTTAAAAGTCTCATGCTAATCGTATGGCTCTAAAGCCATAATTTCAGAAATAATTTTATAGAAGGTTCCTGCATGCAGACTGTATGAATACCATGTCAAAGATCATAGCATCTTCATTTTTGTGCTTTGTGGTGAAATATTTAATCATTAAATGAACAAAATGAATCTCGTCTGTTCATAGCCATCTTCTTCTCTTTCTTTATCTTGTACTGGAATTATGTTAGAGAAGGTAATGAGGTTCATTGATGGGGAATAGAGACGGACAACCATGGAAATTATAATTTAATTATTTAGGAATGCTAATGTTGTAAAAATATTCCAAATGTCTTTCTTGATTCTCCATCATTTATTTGAATTGAGAAGATGAAATGTTCTATTAAGTTCGAGTGTTTTTTCAAATATGAAATTTTATTTTTTCTAATGAATTTGCTGTGTTGTGGTCTTCATTGTTTGCGCAAAAAGAAAGTGTCATTCTAAATCTACTCCTCGCTTGCTTTACTGTCAGGGAATTCTGATCTTTGTTTGGTCCTGTGGATTTTAGACTATCAGGGAAATTGGAGAGAATTACATGCAGAAATTAGCTATTCTAAGAAGCGCACACACAAGAGAGTGGGAGGAGTTTCTTCAACAGGATGCCCAAATGCGTCAGCAACAGCCTCGGCAGCCAACTTCTGTGTCTGGTTTTGGTGGATATAAACAGCACTCTTATTCTGAATATGATGCTTCTTCAGCCACTCCTCATTATGCTGGAACCAGTTTAACCATGGATTCAAGGCCCAGATACTCAAATAACATGGAAAATTATTCTTCAAGACCTCATGATACATATGGTGAGTTCCAACATCCGAGGCGTGAGGCTTTTGGGAAAGCATACAATCGATACTAAATTGGTGTGCTGGAACTGAGTTTGGTGAGTTGACTCCCTCTTTAATTAAGTTACGAAAAGTAGATTCCCTTTTTTCTTTTCTACCTCTAAATCTTTCCATGTTTGCAATCTCCTTTTTACCAACATTTCTGGGAAGTTTACGATGAAACGATGTAGCTCTTGGGCTATGGTTGGAAATGATGTTCTAAAGCTTCAGTGTTTCACTAACTTAAATCGTTGGTGCATAACGTTCTGAGGCAAGCAGCTTTTAAACATTTAGCAGGTCTTTGGTTGGGCAGGGGTAGGAGATGCTAGGATTGTTTTCTGGGTATATGCAAATTTTGTTATGCTTATCCTGCTCTAGCTTAAAGTTTGAATACAAAAATTTTCAGGGTCCAGATCATGGTCGTAGGAGTAATGCACAGTGGCGGCCCAGAACTAGGTAAGTTTGTCAGCTATCCTGTTGGCCTGGAGAGGGGAATGATCTGAGTCATCTAATGCACTCTTAGTTTGCCAGTAGAATTGCTTCAATTTCAATTTAGTGGCCCAATACTTCCTTCTATAGGTGGGATGTGGCAATCATTTTCTACTGTTCCGAGGTTTGCCAACTTCAGAACGGCTCAAATTGGAATCAATTGACTGCATTTTTGGCTGATTTTTCAACTCAGAGTACTGTAGTTTGCTGTTTCATGCACTAGCGTTTCACATTTGCAGTACGTGCCAAGGCAGTATTGTATTTCTTTAAGTAGATAGAAAGAACATTTATCTATGTTTCTGTCACAATTTTTTTTTCTATATCCCATGCTATAAAATGAACGCAGTAAAATTTCGATGATTTGGCATCCTTGTCTTATCTTAACTTTTCAGCGATAATTCACTTCATGATTGAATCAGCAGGGCTTCACCAGGTTAGGCTATACCTTGCATAGGTTAGTTATATGTACGGATAGGTGAACTAGCATGCAAGGTGGATTCTTCTTCCTTTTCTTATCTTTTTTCTTCTCTTCTGTTCTGCCGGATTTTCGTCATTTTCTTTGGTTCCTTGCCTTTCTCTTATTTATTGATTTGTATTTTTTCGATATTGCTTATTTTCACCCTTATGTTTCTTTAATCTTTACCTCACATAATAAACATGCCAATGCTCTCCATTTTTATTTTATTTTTTGTAAACATGGAAAACCCTGAAATTCTTTTTTTCTTTTCTTCGAAGCATGCATAGAATTTTTATGGGGTAAATGCAGCCATTAGGGGTTGAATGAGGAGCTCCTAGTCCAACTTTTCCAATAAACCGTAACTGGAGTCCCTCGTATACATTTTTAATCTTCTGATGACTTTGAGATCAAACCCAGGAAAGACTTGATGGAACGATTTTGGAATGTCAGGGTCTGGATCACCCGAGTGTGGGTTGAGGGGTGTGTTGGGCATTGTGATTTTAAAGTATTTTTTAAAAAAAATTAAAAAATTTATTTTTATTTTTATTTTAAATTAACAATATTTTTATATTTTCAGATTATTTTAACGTACTGATGTTAAAAATAAGTTTTTAAAATAAAAAAAATTATTTTGTTGTATTTTAAAATGAAAAATATTTTGAAAAACAATAACTATTATACTTCTAAACATACATATGATATACATATGATGACTTGTATAGGAAGAAAAGTGTATATTGTTTTTAAGAAAAAAAATTAAAAAAAATAAACTATCCATTCAAATAAGATTTCACCTTCTATAAAAATGCAAATAAAAAAAAAATTAAGAGGCCTAAGTGCGTTTCAATGTGGCTTTTAAATTCTTTTGTCCTTGATTTTTTTATTTTTACTTTGATTATGTAATTCTTTTTAATTTAATCTTTTCATTGCTTTGATTGATGATTGAAATTGATTAATAGTTTTTTTTTTTTGGGTTTTTGTGGTCTAAAAAAAAGTATTGATTTGATTTTACAAAGAAAATTTGGTGTGGAGGTGAAATGATAGCTCTTTATTTTAAACTAAATATTTTTAAAAAAATTATATATTGTTTTTTCCAATTCAGCTATCAAGCTTTTTTTTTTTTTAATTTTATTATTCCAAATTGTGTTGATTGGTAATTCAGCTTAATGATTTGTTTCATGTTGTTGTCTATGGGTTATCATAGCTTTAAAAAAATACCTCAACATCAAGTTAGTTATTGATTGTATAAAATATAATTCAGTTTTGTTGTTTGCAAAAAAAAAAAAAAAAAGTTGTTGAAAAATTAGTAAGATGTTTTTGCTAAACACACTTTAAACTAAAAATCAAAGGCTTAAAAATTATTTTAAGACCATGTTTGACAAATTCATCTTAAAAGATAAAATATTGTGCTATATATATATATAATATTGTGCTATATATATATATAACCACCCTAACATTGTCTTATTAAAAGTGGACTTAGCCCAACCCCTGTGGCTAAGCTTCCTGACCAAAAATCCAAGTTAAAAAACATGACTCAACAATACAAACACATGAAAACATCATTTAATCTAATTCTTGGAGCTAGATCATCATAATAAACACTTGATTATCATGATTAATTGATTTTATGTAAAAAAAAAGTCTGAACTGAAGATTAAAAGCTATAATTTCAGTGTTTTTAAACCATTAAAACCCTAGATTAATAATTAAAAAGATTGTACGCATATGTAAGAACTATCAATTGAGCAAAAAAACATGGAAAATAAGGATCTAAAGCAATGTTCAATATATGAAAATCAACCTGGAAACCTAGAAAACCCAAGAATATCTTAAACCCATAAAAGATGTAAAAACAAATCTAGAAAACAACTTAAACCTATCATTCAAAGCTTAATCATGGTCAAAACAACTTGCTTGAACTATATATATATATAAACAAGAAATAAAAAAAATCAATGGTAAAACAACAAGCAAAACCATATACCAACAACAAGCCAAAAATGCATCTCCTTATATATAAACATTGCCTTGAAGCTCAAACAACACACTTACAACTTCTACAAACCCATCAAGCTATCTTAAAATAGTCTAAACCACAACTATTTCAATACTTAACATATCTTGCTATGACTTCAAAAATAGTTAACTAAACATTTAAACAACATTATGCATTATCATATACCATTCCATTATCATATTATAACACATCAAAATAAAGCAATTAAACAATACTTGAGCATATACAAGTTATATTCAAAGCATGTTTAAACATTTCAAAACAAAAATCATAGCTTTTAAACTAATAAATGACTTCAAATGATGCATAACAATCATTATAAGTAGCAATTTAAAAGATAAATTAGAGATGGAAGGGGTATTCTCATTAAGCTCCACTCGTCATCAAAGTTTGAGGAACCCTTGCCTAACAATTTGCCTTTTTTGCTTAAAAATTCCTGCTCCTTCATTGAGCTTCAGCTCTTCTGCTATTTTTGCTTCCAATCTTGGACTCAAAAGCTTTGCCTTTTACCTCTTTCATTCTACTTTTTATCAATATTTCATTGTCTTTCTACTAAGAGACTTTAGTGGTTTAATCTTCTTTAAGGCCTTTTTTTTTTTAATCTCTAGGATCCTTTTTTTATAGCCTCAAAAGGCAGGTTGTTGTGATATCATTTGTGGATTTAAAGGTGGTTTTTTCAAAACTAGATCATAGGAGATCCTTTCCTTTTTTTTTTTTTTTCCTTTGATCTGTTAAGAGACCATTCATCTTTCTTCCTCTTTTGTTTTCCCTCTCCCTAGATGTCTAACAAACTTTTAGAATTTCTAGAAAAAGTTGGGAACTTTATAGTTGCAATTTAGCTGAAAATGACTAATTGGGGTGCACCTTCCATGAATTAATTGTGGAAAATATAAGGTCATTGAAATCAACCAAGTCATAGATCCTGTAGAGGGGGGGTGTTATTCTTCAACTAAGATTAAATCATGCTTGGTTTGATGGCCTGTAGCTTTCCTACCATTGATTCAAAGTTAGGTATGGCACTGTCAAATCTTATTGAACCAGACAAGGTTGCTTTGGGACAAGAAGTTGAGGATTTTCACGTGGCAAGTGAAGGCATAAACATAAAAAAGAGCGACATAGACTAATAGAGGGGAATCTTCCCTGTTGAATGGTGGTTGTTGGAGCACTTGAGGTGGTCAAAGATATTATGTCTATTCGCTTGAAAGTGGCAAGTCGATCAACCTTATCGATTGAAGAAGATAATAAAATAGGGAAAATGACATGTCACTCTGTTTTTTTTATTAAAAACGAGTGGCATGTTGTCTGCTCAAATCCTAAAAATTAGGGTTTTCAAATTGGGAACCTATAAACTCCAATTTGGTCAATGTTGTTTCCATTTCATCATATAACCCCTCAATTGACCTTGAAACTTCTTAATCTTTGCAATCGCACCCCTGAAACTTTGTTTTAACTCCTCTGATTTGAACACTTTTTTTTTGAATTGGTCCTTGGTTTCCATTTTATTCAATTTGACTCCTAGCAACCATCAAACTTTCATTTTTTTTTTATCAAATTGACCTATGATTTTGAATGATTTCACTCTTCGATTTTATGTGTCTTTTACACTTTAGTCCTTGGTTATGAAATTCTTCAATTTGGCCCTTAACTGACTTTTAAACTTTGATTGTCTAGTAATTTCATCCCTGATTTCATTTAATTAAGCTTGTAAAAATTAAATATGATTATTTAAAATTCTATTCTTCTTAATTAAACCCAAATTAAGCTTTCAAACTTAAGTTTTCACTAATTAAGTTCTTAATAAAATTAACTTGACCCATTAAAAGTCTAATTACGTCCTTGCATTTAATTAATTCTTTTAATTTTGGCCTAAGTTATTTTCTAAACTTAATTAAATCTTTAATTAGGCCCATGATTAAATCAAATCGGTCTATAAAAAATCTAATTAAGTTCTCAGACTTAATTTTTATGTAATTTTATCCAATATTCATTTAAATTAATCTTGAATTTGAATTGTTTTTCACATTTAGGTCCTTCAAGGGTGCAATTGAATTTACAATATTGTCAAAGATCCAGTTTGGGCATTCCATCCCTCATTTATGCATGTAGATCTCTCTTCAGCTTGTCTTGCTAACCAAGTCGCTTATCTTCCTGTATTTTTTTTATTTTTCAACCTTTTTTTATTTTTGTATATAAAAAAGATAATTTTTCAACCTTTTTTCATTTTTGTATATAAAAAAGATAATTTTAGCAAAACTCAAAATTGGGTTATGACATTTTTTTTTTCATCTCTTTGTTTAACATATTCAAGTAAGCTCTTGTACTCTTTCTTGTTTCCTGAGTAATGGTGAATAGTTTAGTTAAATGTTTTTTTTACAGGAATGCTCGTACTAAAATAAGTAATAAGCTTGCTGCACAAATCAGAAAAAATAAAGTATTGATCATAGTTGTAAACTATGGTACCAAGCTTGAGTAGACTCATAAAATATGGTTGGGATAATCTTTCACATCGCCTTGTTATCCTATACCACCAACTTCAGACTGCTTCTAACATTCTACACATGTTGGCTAGGGTTAGTGACACCATCCTAATTGTTCAAAATTATTTTTGGAGCAATAAAAACCTTTGAAAGATAAATGATAATACATCTTGGTATAATGGTGAATATAATACTTGATTTTCTTCTCTTTATGGAGTTTTATGCTTAAAACTACTTGAATGAGACACTAAAAGGATACAAGGATGATAATGATGGTGATGGTGATGGTTAATTGTTTCTTACCTCTTAACTTATGGAGATTATGGCATGAAAAGGAAACTTCCTTTTTCATGATGATGAGATCTACTATTTGGTATGGTGGTGGTGTGGCAACATTCCTGCTTGTTCTCTTGTACGACATTTTGTCATGCTCTTTTTCTAAAAAGTGAAGTTATCTATGCACAGGTTGCATAGCTTACGCAAGTTGTACAACTTATGGTGTTATGTGCAATGTGATGGCTCTGAATTGCTTCTGAGTGGCCAAAGCATCCTCAACAAGTGTGATTTACATTCAATTCCTTGTAGACAAATCCACTAATAAAGTCCTAAAAAAACTTTAATTAATATGTTATGTTTTTCCATAGCCATGTGTTTTGGTGTTTCGTGGCCTACACAAAGTCCCTCTCTATGTTTAGGGGACCCTCTGTTAGCTAAGTTAGTTTTTGTGTTTAGGGGTTAAAAATAAAATAAAATTGTATAAATTATGTAAAGCCTTTTATATCTCTATGCTTATAAAAATATTGACTTACCTACGAAGATGAAAGGATATAGTCTATTACCATAAGGTGTCATCACTAGTATAGCTCGCCCTTTATAATTGTAACTGTTAGTTTTAGTTGTTCAAGTCTTATTATCTTTAGCTGTTATTTTAATTAGCCAAAATCAATTCAAAACACATTGTTC
Source organism: Populus alba x Populus glandulosa (assembly GCA_033617975.1). Lineage (NCBI taxonomy): Eukaryota > Viridiplantae > Streptophyta > Magnoliopsida > Malpighiales > Salicaceae > Populus > Populus alba x Populus glandulosa. The sequence goes on along the minus strand of CM066144.1, from coordinate 17,687,123 downwards.
CTAAAGAAACATGGCAATATTACATCACTCATTATATAATATGATGATATGGTGATTATAAGAAATTATCCTGCAAAAAAGAAGACCCTATAAAATTACTTGGCTAAAGAATTTGAAATGAAAGACTTAGGTCCTTTGAAATATTTTTTTGAATTTGAAGTGTTTTGATCTTATAAATGAATCTTTATTTCTAAAAAAATACACCTTGGATCTTTTATAAGAGATTGATATGCTTGCATGTCAGTGAACTGATACATAAGTAGTAGAAGGTTTGAAGATACATGTTAAGTCCAATCAGATACTGGTTATTAAAGGATGTCCTTAGAACAAACGAAATCAAATTTGGCTTCTATATTAGTTGTTTTTAGTTAGTTTATGTATTATTTGAAAGAGCAACATATGAATGCAATTATGTGTAATTCGAGGTATTTAAATGTTACACCTAAAAAGGGAACTCTATTCATTAAAAATGCATATTGTCTAAGTACATAAGCATATACTAATGCTGATTAGGCTAAAGTAGTAGATGATGAGTGATCTATTTCTGATTACTTTAACTTTGTAGATGGTAATCTTGTTATATGGATAAAAAAGAAATAAGATGTTGTTACTTACTGACTCTTAGACTATGTGAAGCATTATAATTAAAACTTTTATTGCAGGATTTGGGTTATCCATTAAGGTAATTGATTTGACTATGTCATGACAATAAAATAACATGTGATATTGACCATAATTCAATTCAAGATGAATGTACAAAACATGTAGAGGTAGACATTATTTATTAAGAAGAAATTGGATAGAAAAAATATGAAGTTGCCTAAGATAAAATTTGAGAATCAATTGATCTATATTCTCATTAAAGAAAATTTAAAATTTAAAGTTAAAAGTTAAAGTTTTTAAATAAGTTGGACATTTATGAATTTTATGCATCAACTTAAAAGGAAGTGTCAAGTTTTTTGATTTTATATATAAGGATTTAGAGTTAATTTTTTTATATATTAATTTTCTTATTTTCATATACAATTAGTTTTCTAAGTTAGGTTGATTAGTATTGCGTGTATGTGTATGTATTGTACCATTCTTATTCTCTTAATAAAATGATTAGAAAATGTTTTTTCTATTAAAAACAAAAAACTAGCTCACTTAGTGGTTTAGGCTGGTTCTCTTCGAATTTTAATAGGAAAATATGATTGTGATTTATGGCGGTTATCATGTGTTCCTATTAAATGCTTGTAGCTTAACCAACAGTAATTAAGTGCTAGCTCAGTCGGTAACAGTAAGCTTTAAATGCTTAATGGAAGGTGATTTTTAGGTTTGTTTTAGTCATCTTAGTTTTTCCTTTTCCTTTCCCTTTTTTTTTCCTTTCTTTCTTTGTTTTTGTTTTTGTTTTTTTTATTTTTTTTTATCAAAACCCACTTAATATAATTATAGTTATTAAACTCGGTCAGGTTGGTTTACCCGGGTGATTTAAGGCCTTGGCCAGGTTTGAAAAGGCTAAAATCTAGGCCTGTAATTGGCTCGACAAATTCCGCATCACCCATTAAGTCAACTCTTATTTTGGAGTCGCCACCTAGTATTTTAGTTACTAGGAACACTAACTGGTCTTTCAGAGATTCTAAGATAAGGGACTGGTTGCGTAAAGGGAAGGTATTAGCACCCCTAATACGCCCTACCTAAGGTAAGCTGCTTGGTGTTTTATTCAAACATTAGCGGTGAATAATAGATGAATTCCCCTACCCAAAATAAGATTTTTATAGTTTTTTGGAATATTGGCCAATACCCTTTGGAGTTAATATATATGGTTTATATTCATGTTGTTTTTTTTTCAAGTTTATACTGTGTAGGAATTTGAGCAAAACAACGGGTACTTTAGATCCAATTAGCCTCGATAATATTCACCCAACTTTATATTTAAAATATTTGTGTTAAAATATTTCAATTTCATAATATTTTGATATTTTGTTTAAGTTGAATTATTTTAAGTTAAAGATTTATTTAATCTTGACTATTTAGAAATATTTTAAAATTTTAAATTATATTTATTTGACATTGTGTTTGTATTGTATAATTTATAATTAATTTATCTTGAATTTAAATTATGTTTGTTGAATATATATATTAACAATACAACCCAAAACAACATACTAAAAAAATTCAAAACTAAAATATTTAATTTTAATTAAAAAAAATAAAACATCTACATGAACAAAATTTACTATCTTGGTGGTGACAGACATTCCCCTTAAGACCATTAAAAAAAAAAAAACAAAACAAAAGGGGAAAGAAACAGCACTAGTGCCTAGTAGCGGGAAGAGCACTGTACGGTATAATTTATTCTAAGTTTGACTATTTTGCTAGTTTTCAAAATTTGGAATGTAAGCCTGACACGTCGTAGGGTTGACCAGCAATCACCCGCTGCTGTCCAGACATGGTGACAAATACTTAACATCATTATTTTTTAAAGTATTTATTTTTATTTTTAATATTAATATATTAAAATAATTTAAAAATAAAAAATAATTTTAAATTCTTTAAAAATTCCGGTTGAAATGCAGGGCAAATACCTTTGAAGAGATCACAAAGTATTAGCCCAACCCTTTTAAAGTCAGATTTTGTGCTATTATTTTTGCTTGGTTGTGTATTTTGGATAAAATGTTGGGATATCAAATTTTTTTTTTGTAAATGTTGGTGAGTGAATAAGAGCTTACTTAGTGCTAGTATGGTAATAAGGTTCAATTTATTTTTTTGGTTTAAAATTTGATTTTTTTATTATAATTTTTTTTTTAATGTTTTTAAATTATTTTAATTTGTGTTAATATTAAAAATAAATTTTAAAAAATAAAAATTATTTTAATTTACTGTATTTTTGCGCCAATTAGTTTTATAAGCAAAGAGTCAAGATAAACATGCTAAATAAAGGGGTACCTACCCTTATCTTTGGACGAAACCCACGTTCAATCCTTCGTGCACCAACCTCCTCCTACATCGAAGCTAAATGTACATTTAATTTCCCTTTTTCCTGTTGTCCTTTGGTTTCTGGGCTGTTTAGCTAGAATTGCTCTATGAAGTTGACCAAATTTGTAAGTTTCAGGAAATGCTAGCTTAGAGGGAACAATTTTTTTTTTTTTTTTTGACATGGATCGTTACATGATTTCTGTTTGTTCTTGTTCCTTATACTTGTCTTTTTGACGTTTTCAAGTTTATTGATTCAACGCTGAAATTTTACGTTTGATGTCATAGGTTCTGGCACGTTGGGGTTTGTTGATTGTTTGAGGTTTGGGTGATTGAGAGAGTCCTGATAGATAAATTATGGGTGGCAAGTAAAAACATTTCCTGAATTACGAGGGCTCACTGCATTCTGCATTTGTGGATAGATTTGGGCATTACAGTTGATCAAGGGTTCTCTTTGGTTTTAGCTTGGAATGAAGAGTTCCTTCTATAGGATTTGATTGAGGCGACACTTTCATTTGTGAGTTTTACAATACGACGATAACAGTGTTCGAGTTATAAACAGTGGGAGAGTAGTGTTCTCGATCGATATCTACCTTGGATGATGGACCGATTTGTTTCGAGAGAAAGGGAGCTTGAAGTTGATCTTGAAAGCGGTGGGACAACCAGTGGTGAGGATCGAATGAGCGATCCCATTTCAGCAAATGGACAAACCAAGGCACTTTTAATGGAGGCATGGACTGTGCCTGTGGCTTTTCAAGGATTGGTGAATTCATCAAGCTTTGGCGAGGTTGGTGCTGAGGATGCGGAGTTGTTGATAGTCAAGAATTCAGAAGGAAAAGAGGGACAGCAGAAAGCCTCTGTGGATAGGAAGGTCGCGGAAGAGAAACATATAAAGAAGAATTTGAGAAAACCTCCCAAGCCACCGAGACCTCCTAGAGTTCTGTCACTGGATGCTTCTGACCAGAAGTTGATCAAAGAAATCACCGAGCTTGCCATGAGAAAACGTGCCAGGATTGAAAGACTTAAAGCGCTAAAGAAGATGAGAGCCGCAAAGGCGTCATCTTCGAGCAGTAGCTTATCTGCCATGTTCATCACAATCATCTTCTTCCTCATTATTATCTATCAAGGTAGATAGACTTTTAGATTGGTCTTGTACTAAGAACTCTATTCCATACAACTCATCTGCTGCATTTCTAGTGTATTCACTAGCAAGCTGCATTTTTTGTCCAAAATTTGTCATGATAATATTTTAAACATCTCCTCCGTGGTTTCCACTTTACAGCTATGCTTTGGTATTATCTTGTACTGTTTTATTTAACATTAGTTGTCTTCTGAGTGTCATGGAAACTGTCCAGTAAATATAAGTGAAATGTGCATAATATTTTTCTGATTTTTCTTCTTCTTGGAATCATACGCTTAGGGTTTTGTTTAATAACATTATTGGTTTCTTATTCATCAAAAAAACATCATCGGTTTCTACTGTATGCCATGGAATCTGACTAGTGACCAGTAAATGTAAGCGAAGTGTTCCAAATATTTTTGCTATGTTTTTTTCTCTTGGAATGCATTTTTTTGAGTAAAATTTGTGTTAATCTATAACAATCAAAGTACATCAAATCGGTGCTTCCTCCTAGCAAAGTCTGCAGAATAAGCGGGCACCTCCGAGTAGTAAATATGTCGTCAGGGATGCATTAGTACAGGTGTACCTAGTTGATAGATGCACAGCTTCATCATTTACACGTCTTATATGACTAGCAAGTGATAAGTGAGCTTCGGAAGCCATTAACATCATCACATAATGCAGAATTGCTTCAACGCCAGCATAATTAGGAGTAAACTCCGGTGAGTCTTCATCTCCAGCAACAAACAATCTATTTCAAGCTAAAAGTCACGCATCGTCTTTCAAGTGGTCAACTCAGCTTCTTTGATGCCATGAACTCAACCAACTTACTGCTCAGAGAGCGAAAAAATACAAACCTTGAATTTGGCTGCTGCGGAATTATCAGAGCAGTATCTGAAAACTGAAAAAATCCCTTAACATCCCTGCTTTTTAGCTTTTATTCCATGCTCGATCAATAATTCATACCAACTTCCCACGAGGTGAAAACACTCGGTTATTTTTTTTGGCCGGAAATGATTGCTTAAGATTGTATTGTCATACTTGTCTTTGGTTCTCAGGTTTTCTCTAGTTTCATGAACCATGCTACAGATGCATGGCCATCAAAATACCATTTATATTCGTTTGATCCTTGTATCGAAATTCTGTAAAATTCCTACAGATGTGAACTTTTTCTGATGCTGAAATCAAATCTGCCTAGATTCCTCTCGTGTTGCTTTTTTCCCACAAAAGAATAACTCTTTCTACTCATTTGTGAAATGCCAGTTAATCAGTGTCCAACAGCTTTAAATCCTGCTGTTCTATGCAATCATACATCATGCTTGATGTTATCAAAGGGCGAGGAGAGAAGTTAACTGACAACTTCACATAATATAATCTCTGTAACAGGCATTGTGTATAGGCTTTGAACTTGACTGCTCGTTAAATCGCTTTCTAAACTTGCAATATAATTGTTAGGAACTTCTTTTGTTTGTACCCATTCATTATCGTGCGTGTTTATGCATGGATCGAGTGTATATCTACAGATAACTTCGTAGATAAAAACAGGATGAATTATTTTCAAAGAAGCTTCTTGGAGCTTCCACCGGAGAAGAATCAAAATGATCAGCAAGTTGGCCTTGCTCTCTCTTCCATGTTCATGAGTAGAATATGGAATCTTGTGTTCTTATTATTGATCTCTTATCAACTACAATTGATAAATACAATGCTTATAGACTAATGCAATTGCTTTACTTTCCATATTATTACTCTGGGAAGCTGTTTGTGGGCAATTTCTTTTGGCTAATTTCTGAAGCTTGGTAAGAGTTTGATGTCTACGAATGTAGGAATTATGACATTTAGTTGCTGAGATTTCTCAAATGGTGACATTTCTTTTGTTCATAAAGCGTGCTCGCTTCAAATTTTCTAATCTTTTTATTTTCACCGTCAGGTATCATCCTCTGATTAGTTCGTGCGCACCACCAAGTCAGATTCACCATTTCGATGTAGTTAGAATTAGTAGGATTTTAACCTATATTATGCATCTATACATCCAATATGTGCTCCACTCTACCACCCTCTTGAGGTTATCTCCATTTGTGTCGGAGACTGAGTTTCTATATAATGCACGACATTCTGATTTGAAGCTGCTAATTCAGTCAGCAATTTGTTCTGAGACTGTTCCATGCTTGTTTGGCCTTGTCCCAACCTATTCTCAATATGAAGCTTTGCTTTCAGGAACTAGCTCCAGAAACAGTGGAAGCTTGTCTTTAAAAGGGTCTCCTGAGCCAGCAGTCGCTACTAGTAAAACTTTAATTTCAGTTCAGTTTTACAAGAACAGGGTTGCCTATGGGAGTGACGAATCAGGCTCAGGGTCTTCTGAGCGTGTATCCTTGTGATTTGTGTGTTGTGATAATAAGCGGTGAAGTTTCACCACTCTTCTCTCTATTCATGCATCCTTTCATATTTTTTACATTTCAGAAATTTTATTTGTTGTATCAATAATCTATTAAATCATCTTCAGCGAAGCAGCTAAAAAAGGATAGCTAAAATAAAAAAATTATAATTTTACTTTTTATTTGTAGTTTTACCAATTTCAACAGGCAAGTTATATAAATAACTAAAATATTTATTCTTGTTTTGAAATGTTATTTCTATACTTATTTGTAGAAAAGCTAAAAGTAAATAAAATTAAGGGTCTGACCTAAGGACAGTGAACAACAAAATTGTGATAGAAGCATAGTCTTTAATGCAAAACACGGGTCAGAATTCTTCTCGCGACATAATTCTTTACTTTCTCATTAGATATTCACATGGGAATAGCTTGAGCTTATGATATAGAAATCAAGAGATTCATAAACCTAAATTCATCTACGCGTACTGGTCTACAACTTTCATAAAGGGTTTGAAGTGAGATAAATTCATTTTGAAGAATAGAATCTGCTCGCAACCTGGTTGGTTAAAAGCATTTCCTGATCTGATTCAGGAAACTGACAATGCCGAGCATCCTAATATGACTGAGAGTCTTTCATAAGAACAGTGAGCCCTAAGACCCAATAAAGGTGTAGGTCAATTCTTCAACATGTCATGAGTGACAAAATATAGATGGGATGGTCAGATATTGCATAAAACCAAGTCAAAATCAGAGCCTAAATTGGAACAAAAAATGGTGACAGCAAAAACATTAGTTTTTTTAGTGCAAATTCTGAGGGATTTATCCAACCTTAAAGACTAGATAAAGAAGAAATGAATTTAGCATTATGAAGACTCCTAATCAGTCTAAGAAACCTGACGATTTTGGCAGCAAATGAGGAGGATAAAAAGGACAGAAAACAGGTCAAATAGGGTTCGAAAAACATTTCTTTCTTCTCTACTTTTGTCAATCTTCCAGCAAATATAAGCTAAACTCCTGCACTCAGTTTAAAAGGTGACATACCATCTTCAGCACGCGGGGCCCAAAAATAAATAATAATAAACTTCATCATTTTTCCTTCCCCTCCTAATTCCCTCAAATTCCCATAAGAACCCTAAGTTCAAGAATCAAGGATTTAAGGGAAATTAAAGTAAAATTCCATGAAATTACTTCCTAATTTAATCAAGTAAGCTTAAAAACATCTACATCAAACATTAAATTCAAACTTCTCAAGCTTTCCCGTTGACTTTCTTCCAACTTCTCTTCTCTCCCAAAGTTAGCCAAATTCCCTCTCTCAATTCCTTCTTCCTTCACTTGATTCTTCCTTAGATTAGGGTTTTATAAGTTGAACTTGCAAGTTTACAAGGTTACTCTCTCAATTTCCTTTTTTTCCCCTTACTTTTCTCTCTTTCTCTCACGTTCTGTTCTGTTCTGTTCTTTCTTTTCCCTATCTGCTTCTACCTAGTCGACAGTATATAAAAGGAAGGGAGAGCTGATTTGTTTTTTTTTTTTTGGTAAATAATCATTTTACCCTTAATGAGTCATTTAGCTTTTATTTGATGATCCTTATTTGTTTTACTAGCACTATGAGCTCCGTTTATCCTAACATTTTAACCAAATTTTATTCAATATATTTTAAAGTTCCTTATAAATGTTTAGCTCAATCTAATAGTCGGATTGAAAATTACGTCTAATAACGTAAAACTAGTCAAATGGTGATTTTTCATCAAATTTTGAAACTTCTCTAAAAATTCTGAAATTTTAACCCAAGCTAAGACATCATATTGAAGTATCCACATAAATTTTTAGAATTTTTTGATAACCCGATGAAAAGTTATGAATTTTTTTTGTTTTACATGAAACTAGTCAATTTATGATTTTTCGCCCACATGTTTTCCATAAATAATGAGAAACAAATGTTTAGGTATATGAGAATATTTATAGATGGATTTTTTTTCAAAATTTAATCTTATAATGTTGGTGGTTATTTTTTAAAATTTTAAATCTTAAAATTTAAAATGTTGGTAATTATTTTTTCAAAGTTTGAACTTTTTTTAAAAAAATTGAAAATCAAAATTTAAAATGCTAGGCGGTTTTTTTCAAAGTTTGAACTTGAATTTACTTTTCAAAAATCAAAATTTTAACAGTAACATATAAAATTGAAAATTAAAAATATAAATATAAATAAATTTAAAATTTTTAAATTTGAAATTAAAATTATATCTTTTAACTTTCATATTACTTTATTAATTTTACATTTAATTTTATAAATTACTCATATTAATTATATAATTAATAAAATCATGATTATATTATATAAAAATTAACTAAATTATTTATATAATTATATGAAAATTAGTTTAACATAAAGTATATTAAAATATAATTGGCTCTTTTAAATTACTTTTTACCATTGGAATATACATAAACAAAAAGGTTATATTTATACTATTTAAAAAGCCACTTTATTTGGCTCTTTAATAGAGCATCTCTCATTGGAGAAGCTCTTATTACATGCACCATGAAAAATAAAGTAAGAAAAATAAATTGACACCCCTGTTGATGTTCATCTTAAACATATATTAGTGATTGTGCCTCTTTATTTAAAAATGATGTTTTGGATTGTAAAGAATTTAAAATAGTTAATTTTTATTTACAGTGATATCTATATACAATGTATTGATTATGGAGTAAATTATTAAAAAAAAATCAATATAATATTTAAGTATTAATAATTTTGAATAAAAGGATATGCTATTTTAAAAACTATATAGATAATTAACATAACACTCTCCATATCTAACAAATGTGTTATTAAAGATTGTATAATGTCGGCCTAGTTGTGTTGCAATATATTGTAAGGTGATTATTTTTTTTATTAATTTAATTTGATTATATATATATAAATCAAATTAATTCTCTTATGACTTATGTTAATCAATATAATTAACTTTATCTATATTTTTAAGGTTTTAGACTAGTTACCTACAAAACGAAAACAACTTTATCTATATTAAATTCTTATATTCCATTCATGTCATTTGAAATTCTTAATCATGCTCAACCTTAAAAAAATATATAAATTATATTTTATGATTTGATATTTATACGTGGAAAGAACTTGATTGAAAATAATGAGAGCGTAAATGACACATAATTTAACTTCAAAATAAAAAATAAAACTTTAGAAACATTAAGATGAATTATTAGGATATCAAATATATTTTTCATATTTTATATTCATAAAAAAATATACAAAATAAATCTTAAATAAAAGCTTATTATATGATCTTTCACTTGGTCAAAATAAAGATAATTAACAATAAATATTCTATAGAAATTTTTTATTCAGAGTTTTCTTATTAAAAAGAGTTATTTTTAACTTCTCTCTCCTTGTTTTACATAATTAATGGTATTATGTATATAATTTATATGTTAGACACATGATTTAAACATATTGATTAAACTATTTATCATGTGTTAAGATAATATTTTATGTACAAAAAAGAAAGACGAAAGATAGATAAATAGATTTGAATTCATAAAAGCATTAAAAAAAACAAAAAAGCTCTTGTGGGTGTCTGTATATACACCATACAACCATACAGGAAAATCAATGCGATTTGGGAAAAAAGAAAAATCAACAAGGCCGATCGACATGATTAGTGTGGAAAATAAAAATATTTTTATTTACTTAAAATTAACGCATTAAAATAATCTAATATATATATATATATATATATATATATATATATATAATTAATTTTTAATAAAAATAATTTAAATTTTTAAAAAACGTGCGGGATCTTAAAGGATATTTGCACTAGAGTGACACAATTAAGGGGGAGTTGTACCATTTTTCCTGCACATATTCCAAAAGGAGATACAACAATATATACGTCTCGTATTAAAATTACAATCAAGAAAAAAAAAAGTGAAAAGGACCATGTAAAAAAGAAGTTTCAGCCCTAGTGCTTCGTTATCAACTCAAATTGGTTTATAAATGCATCTACATCAATATTCTACTCCGAGGAATTATTTCATCACGAACTCTCCTATCAGTATAAAATTTGACCAAGCATGATTTCTTTCAATTTTTTATGTCCTTGAATAAAGCCTAAATAAATAATTAAGATAAAAAAGAAATACAATAAAACAGGTATGTATAGGCTAAATCTCTCAACCAAAAAATGATAGGCTACGCCATCTTTCGTTGTTCTCGTTCTCGTCCATATACTCGTGTAATCTACTATATGGGTCTGGTGTTCCTACCAACTCTCCCGAAGTTAGAGAAACTCGACCCCGTTGAGTGTAAATCTAAACGACTCTGATAGCACTCCTAAAGATCAAGATCAATCCACTACAATTTATCTCTAGCAATTAAAGTACAAACTAAATCAAGTTGTTCCACCCAACGAACTAGGAATCGTTGAATCATATCACCCCTAGTAAAAATAACATGTTCATCTAGAATAACATCAATATTTTTCTTTTGTATCGATGATAAAATGGATAGAGTTGGGGTTTTAAAAGGATCATTAGGAATGAGACTAGGTGGAGTCTCAAATGATCGTACGAGATGAGTTGTGGTCTCTTGTATGCAATTAGACCCTCAATGTTAAAAGTGGACCTAATACTAAAATCAAGTGGTAAATCAATAACATAAGCATCTGAGTCAACCCATTGGAGCACTTTGAATGGTCTAGCACTACATGCTTGCAATTTATGATTGGCTCCAAAAGGATATTGCACGTGTATAATTTGTATCATGACATAATCTCCAATATTATATTCATTGTGATGTATATACAAATTAGTTTGAAGTTTGTACTTCACATTACTTTCTTGAATATGCTTAGTGATATTGACATATAAATCCTAAACTCTATGTGTAAATGTCTCGAGTGACTCAGACAACCTTCCATGAGGGGACATGGGAAAAAGGTTTAAAGGTTTTCAAGATTTGTAACCATGTACAACTTCAAATGGACTCATTCCTATTGACCGAACGATTAAAGGCAAACTAAGTTATAGGAATAACTAAATCCTAATTTCTATTGTGATCACGATCCAGACATCTCAAAAGGTTGCCTAAACTCTTATTAACCACCTCAGTTTGGCTATCAATTTAGAGATGGTAGACACTAGATAATTTCAACTTAGTTCTCATTATATGCTAAAGGGTTTTCTAGAAGTAACTCATAAACCATACATCTCTATCTAATATTATGGTCTAAGAAAAGACATACAATTTGATAATTTCATCAAAATAGAGTTTAACAACTCTAGAAGCATATGTGATCTTAGTATAGGGGATAAAGTAAGTCATCTTAGAAAAACATTCAATGACCATAAATATAAAATTATGTTTCTTTACAGTACATGAAAGCCCAAGCATAAAATCCATATTTGTATCTTGTTAAGGATAAGTGGGAATATAAAAGGGAGTGTAAAGACCCATGTTTTGTTTCCTATACTTAACTAATTGACATATTTGATATTAACCAGTCAATTTAGCTATATCTCTTTGTGAATTGTTAGCATTCCACCTTCTCAATGGTCTTATTTCTCTCAAAATATCCTAAAAGACCTCTAGCATGAAACTCTCAAATAAAAAAATCACGTATTTATATTTGTAGGATACAAATCTTGTTGTCTTGAAACAAATACCCTTCTTGAAGGTAATAGCCATATACGACAAAGGTACTCTCATCTCTTAAGGTTATTTATACCTCTCCAAACTTTGGTTAAAATTCATATTTTTCTTTGAGTCTTTCAAATCCAGTAACTTGGATACTTATTATAAATAATAATGTTACCCGATAACTCAAGGCATCTACAACCCGATAGACCTCGTAAATATTTTTAGGCTTAAACCAATTTATAATCGTTTAGACTTTTTAGAAATCATCTAATAATGTTAAATCCCTTGACGAAACAAAGATGAAAAGTAACAAGTTCTATTTTTAGATTACTTAGATTTTTAGGGTTTCATCAGTAGTGTAGATATTTTAAAAGACACTATAAGGATTTATTTTTAAAATAGTTGATAAGCTGCACTTTAAATTTTGTTGATGAAATTTAGATGATAATTTTATTTAAAATAAATTCTTGAAATGTTGGCTATACCGATAAAAACAAAATTCGATATCCACATAGAATAATCATAATAATTACCCACATGAAATTACTGTAAATGTAGTTGCTTCAAATTATTATAGAAAATATCTCCTGTAATTAACTTTTAAAGGTAAAACCCAAGGCATATGCTATGCATAGCTGAATTGACATATTTCATATTCGTAAAACCTGTATATAAAGACGTGACTAGCAACAGCAAAACTCCTTGTCGGATTTGTACATTAATGATGCCCAAAAGGTCTCTTTCTCGAAATGTTGAACGAGATAAGAGAAACCACCCCAAGAGCCCACCATTAAATTCAAAGACATGCGCATATGCTATGCTTAGCTGCTAACACGTTCATGGTTGGGTCCAAAATTGCAGCAGTCTTCAATAGCATGCTCACACGACAGCTTTCAGTTGATTCTTGTAGATTGCTCTCCTTACCCTTCAATTTTATGAATTTCCACCAAACCATAATTATCGAATTAAATAAACAAAATTCATATGCACATGTCAGTCCTAAAATTGTGTTTATTAGTGTACTAAAATAGAAAAGACAAAAAATATATATATTTGTTGGAAAGACAGAAATAAAATATAAAATAAATTTATTTTTTAAATAATCTAAAAGTGAATTTATGTTGATTCAAAACATAATTACGTATATTTTATTTCCTAACTATTTTTATATTTGTTTTTCCTTTTTGAGACAATAATTAAACACAATCTAAAATAAACTTATAATAAATAAATGTTCAACTAATCATGAATAAAATTTAGTATTCGCCGTAATTATAAAAGGTAGAAAAAGTCCTGATTTGGAGTTAAAAAAAAATTAATCAAAAACATGAAATATGGTCAAGAAAGGGAGGGAGGGATTGAACTCGCTATATTTTTGTAAATGAATTATTGTAAAGAGTATTTTAACACCAATTTTCTTAGATGATATTAAGAGAGAGCGTATTCTCTTATGTTAATCTAATACTGTCAGTAAAATTTAATAAATTAATCTGAGTGCTAATCTCATATTTGAACTTAGAAAATCAAGTAACAAAAAATACATATTTAAGTACTACCATATCACTCCTTTAAATTATTTTTTAAAACATTTGCTCATGAGCTAGACTTTATCTTAAGAGTGAAGAATGGGAGTAGTTAATATGGGCATTTACATACATAATATTTTTAAAACATATTTTCTTTTTCAATATATTAAATATTTAAAAAGACTAATTTAACTCAATTTTTTTTCTTTTAAGAAATTAAAGATCAAATTAAATTAACATGTCACGAGTCTTCCATTTAGCGAGACAAAAGGTTAGTTTAATATGATTCACTGTATATATTAGTTTAATATGTCTTGTTAAGGACAAGTGAGAATATAAAAAGGAGTGTAAAGACCACTGTTTTGTTTCCTATACTTAACTAATTGACATATTCGATATTGAGCAATCAATTTAGTTACATCTCTTTGTGAATTGCATTAAAGAAACTAGCATTTCACCTTCTCAATGGTCTTATTTCTCTCAAAATATCCTAAAAGACCTCTAGCATGAATCTCTCAAATAAAAAAAATCATGTATTGATATTTGCAAGATACAAATCTTGTTGTTTCGAAACAAATACCTTTCTTGAAGGTAATAGCCATATACGACAAGGGTATTCTCATCTCTCAAGATTACATATATCTCTCCAAACTTTGGTTAAGATTCATATTTTTCTTTTGAGTCTTTCAAATTTAGTAACTTGGACACTTATTGTGGATAATAATGTTACCTAATAACTCAAGGTGTCTATAACCTTATTTTTAACCCTGAACTTATATTTTGAATGAATAAGCTTGCAAATACTGAACCCAATGACTATGTTTGTAGTTGAGTTTTTTTTAGGAGTTGAGATAATGAAGAGACTTATAGTCTCAATAAAAAAAACTCATGTGGCAACAAATAGTGGTGTCAAAAGCATTGCATAAAATTTCTTATAATAGGTTGAATATTTTTGTTTGGTCTTTTTAAGTTTTTCACTAAAATAAGTAACAAGTTGACATTCCTTATTAAGTAAGAGACATATTCCAATTCTCAATGCATCATACTCTACTTCAAATATTTTAATAAAGTCAGGACTAAGTTCTCCATCATCTTTTTCTTAACCTCATCAAATACCTTACTGGTCACTTTATTCCATTAAAATTCACTTTGCTTCAAATAGTTTATGATAAGAGACATTACAATACTAAATCCCTTGATGAAACAAAGGTAAAAAGTAGCAAGTTCATGAAAACCACGGACCTCATGAATATTTTTGAGCTCATAATCGCTTGGACTTTTTAGGAATTATCTTACGTTAAATTCCTTGATAAAACAAAGATAAAAAGTAGCAACCTCTATTTCTAGATTACTTAGATTTTTAGGGCTCAATCATCAGTAATGTAGACATTTTAAAAGACATTATAAGGATTTATTTATTTAAAATAGTTCATAAGCTGCACTTTTAATTTTGTTGATGAAATTTAGATGATAATTTTATTTAAAATAAATTCTTGAAACGTTGGCTATACCCATATAAAAAAAATTCGTTATCCACATAGCATAATCATAATAATTACCCACATGAAATTACTGTAAATGTAGTTGCTTCAAATTATTATAGAAAATACCTCATGTAATTAACTTTTAAAGGGAAACCCAAGGCATATGCTATGCTTAGCTGAATTGACATATTTCATATTCGTAAAACCTGTATATAAAGACATGACTAGCAACAGCAAAACTCCCTGTCGGGATTTGTACATTAATGCTGCCCAAAAGGTCTCTTTCTCGAAATGTTGAATGAGAGGAGAGAGACCACCCCAAGAGCCCGCCATTAAATGCAAAGACATGCGCATATGCTATGCTTAGCTGCTAACATGTTCATGGTTGGGTCCAAAATTGCAGCTGTCTTAAATGGCATGCTCACACGACAGCTTTCAGTTGATTCTTGTAGATTGTTCTCCTTGCCCTTTACAGCTTGCAGGTTTCAACGGGTCCTTCTTGGATGGCTGAAGCTTCATTATTTTGCTCATCTTCACCTTCTCCACCCCAGCACAGCCCAAGAAATAAGGGTATATTTATAGTTTAAATTATTATGTTGGAATGGTTTTTTGATATAATATTAGAGTCTTGATGATAAAATAATCATGATTTTAAATCTTACCTTCTTTATTTGTTTGATAAAAATTAAGTGCAGGGTAATTTTAAGTTTTAAATCCAAATAGATTTTATTTAAAAATATTTATTAAAAAAATAATATAAATTATATCATAAAATATATTTTAAGCTATTAAATTAAAAAAATTCTTTAACGCATTCGACCTTATATAAAATATTAAAATGTACCGGGCACCGGCCGAGCAAGCAAATATCAGATGACTGCTCTGGTCCGTAGAGAATGACCATTGGACATCTGATCTTTTAGCATTTATGAAGAGATAGACCTACAGCTTCAGCAAAGGGTGATGGGCAGTGCTTATGTGGGCACAATTCGTGACACGATATTTGCTAACCATTACTGATCACTTTATGGACCTCATTTGATCAGCGCTGATATGGCATGAATTCCTGCCATATCTGATTCCACAAATTCGTGTTGATCTGTAGCTATAGTAGTGTTCTCATATACTATCAAAAGATGGATATTCAAACATCTCAATATAATGAGGACTCCTTTAAAACATAGATATAAAACCCAGCAAGCTTGGGCGGGTTGACTCGAGGCTCGAGCAATCTAGCATAATCCGGGTGAGACCTAAATTTTCAACAAAAATAAAATCAATAAAAATAATTCTAAAATAAAAGAATTAAGATAATGAATAACTTTATTTTTAACTCAAGGCGTCTATAACTTTATTTTTAACCCTGAATTTATGTTTTGAGACAAATGAATAAGCTTGCAAATACTCAATCCAATGAGCAACCCAGTATAATCTGGGTGACGCTAATCTATTTTTATATAAATCTAAAAAAAAATAAAGTTAATTTGTGAATATTTTACTTCACATATTTTTTTTATAACATACTTCCTCATAAATGTTTCTTAACTTTGTTTACTTGGGATAGTTATATTTATAACCTATATCTCTATAAAATATTTATTAATTTTTTTTCGTGTAGAATAACTATATTTATAACCTATATACTCATAAGACATGGCTATATATATAACATCCATTCACATAAATTGTTGTTTTAATTTTTTTTATGAGATAACTATATATATAAATATTTCTTAACTTTTTTATATAAAATATTAAAATTTTAAATATATATTTTAATTTTTTTAAATTAATCTAAACCTGATTTCTTGACTGAATCAACCCTCCTCAAGCTAGATTCAATAACTATACTTTTAAACAATTAGATGGTTCGGACTAGTTTAGTTGTCAAGTGAATGATTCTACGCATTTAAAATTTCCTACAAGGAGTGGGTTGAAAGTATAATTATTTGGACACGAAGTTTTGCGAGCTTGACGGGGTCACTTGTCACAAAGATATATGAAATTTACTATTCAGAGCGTAGGATTGTTGGCCTGCATGGACTTTATCTTAGCATCGCCATCAACAATTGACAAATTAGAATATCCGGTTAGGAAATTTCAAATAAACAATAAATAAAAAGTTGAAATAACATGATAATGATAATGATATCTACAATATCAAGATATTTTTTTATTTATAAATATATTAAAATAATATTTTTATAAATATTTTTTTAATAGCAGGATAGCAAAACAATATAAAAATATAAAAAAAAATTATAACAAAAAAATTAAATTTTTAAAAAAGCATACAGTCACCACCATTAGAATGTCATGCATGCATCAACCATATATTATAATCTCACCCACCCTATGAACCTTCAACTTCAAGGGATTATAATTATGATTTCTGATGCAATTGTGTCCAGTAGTAGCTAGGAGTCCATTGAATAAAACAGGTTATGTGATGGTGCTATTTCAAAAACCAAGCTTGATAGCCTCGATCAAAATCAAATCCCATTTCTCAGGGAATATTGCCTCTTTGCATTGCCAGATTTATTTTAGCTAGATTGCGGTCGGTCTAAATGAAAATTGGTCAAACACATTCTTAACACATACCAATCTGTTGCCCCTTCCTCGATCCATCTTTATCATGAGCAATCTGATTATTAATATTTCCTCTATCTTTTCATTCTCTTGTACATGAAGATTTTATTTTGAGAGGAATATTCTCATGGAAAAGGCCAATTCAAGCTCAAGGTATTTACCAGAAAGCAAAATCTAGAATTGAAAGAAAGACTTCATTGATCATAAACTCTTTATTAAATAATATCACATCACTCCTTTAAATTATTTTTGAAAATATATGCTCATGAGCTAGACTTTATCTTAAGAGTGAAGAATGAGAATAGTTAATAAGGGGCATTTACATACATAATATTTTTAAAACATATTTTCCTTTTGAATATACTAATTATTTAAAAAGATTGATTTCCAAGATTTAACTCAATTTTTTTTTCTTTATAGAAATTGAAGTCAAATTAAGTTAAAATATCACGAGTCCTTTGTTTAGCAAGATAAAATGTTAGTTTAATATGTCTTGTAGTCAATCAGTTGGTTATATGTGATATTATTATATTTATGTAAATACATATTTATTATTAATTAAAGCTTAATTTATCTTTAATATTCATATAATATTAGATTAATGAATCTATAGTAAAGATAAAGTTTATAGCACAAAAATGCTTTGCAAATGAAATTATAAAGTTATTATAATTATAATATTCATATTATATTAAAACATTGTTTCTAAAATATTATTGGTCAATGTTTTTTTAAATATTGAATATTAATTAGAGTCGTAGAAACTTGTACATATTATGTTTTTCTTTTTTTTATGAAATGAAATAATTGTTTTAATAAGCTGAGTTATAAGGGATACTTAAAACTAATATATAAGTATTTGTCATAAAACATGCACACTGAACTGACCCACATGAGAATTTTATATGGAGATATCACATATGTCTATGGAAAGGTTAACATGAGGTTGTATAAGTGCTCCTTAGACTTCATATCACTAAGTTATTTTATATATGAGGTGTTATGTTTTGATCATATTACATATTATATTAGTAAAGGTAACAAATTGGTGGACATTGGATATAACATAAACTATATGAATGTATTTGAGTGATTAAGAGATGATTGATCACCCTAGATGAATTAGAAAAAATATTCAACATATTCTCATATAGTATTAATTGTTAAATCGTTGCGCAACGTGAAATGAGATTTGAAAAGAGTTTTAAATTTTATTTAAAGGATCAATCACTATAATGTTGAAAAAATATATGATTTGACATGCCAGACATGCTCCATGCTAAAATATCTAAATCAGAACATTATTAATAAAAGGATAATAATTACACTGAGAAAGCGGTCACTGAAATATTAAGTCAAACCACCTATGACTTTTTTAATATTTGAGGAATCATGACATGTTGCTAGACGGTGCACTTAATCTTCAAATATAAATTAATCAATTATTAAATTGATAATAAATTAAATTGTTTGATTTATTTAATTAAATTTATTTAGAATTATAATTTATATTTGGATCAACATATTAGGAACCTAATAGATCACATATATTAAGAATCATTAGTCATAAATTAAACTGAGATGATTAATTAATTGTGACTTGATTAAAAATAATTTTAGAAATTAAGCATTAGAATGTATTTAATTAAGGGATTATAATTCTAGTTCTAGAATAATCAAGTAGAGACTAGATTGATTAAATTTCTAAAATTATTCTAAAATAATATGTGGATATTATATAAAGGGAAAATATATATATATTATCATTGAAAGGATTTTTAGGATTCTCTATAAATATAAAGTTATGCCTTTCATTTTTTTATAAAAGATTGTCTGTTAGACAGAAAAACTATGCAAGTCATAAAATAAAGAGTTATCACTCTAAACATAACAATCTCTCTCTTCTAAATAGAAATTTATGAAATTTATCACCGGTGGTTTGTGTAGATTACCGCTGGAAGCTGGATAATTGGACGGCCTGTAGTTTGTGACAAGCTAACCTTTAAGAAATTATTCTAACCTGAAAAAGTTATGATCTTCAAGTAATAAATCCCCAAATAACTCTAAATATATCTAATAAAACACTAAAAACTTTCAAATATTATATTAAATTTATTATTTTCATTGTGTGTATATATATTTGAGAACCCAACAGTATAAAGATACTAGTAGTAGATATACTCAATGATCAAATGATCATAGTACATGAACTATGTGTGTAATTAACCCCGTAGAGTATCAATAATTAAAAAGCTATTAAAACTTTGGGACCTATCAAGATATTAAATTTCTTAGAGACTCGATCAAAACTACCCTTATAGCTGGAGGACCCTTTAAGGTTTTACTAAAGAAACAAAATTCCAAACTCATAAGAAATTTTATGGTGTTCGAGAGTAATTAGTAGAATTATGTTAATTATTTTTTAAATTTATTTTTTAAAAAAATAGATACAATTATAGGAGAGAAATCTTATGTTGAAGTATTCTTATTACCTTCTATGAATCATGAATTTCATTTTTTATTTCCTCTTTGTATTTGTTTTTTTCTTCAAAATGAGCCCAAAATATAACTAATGAGATCTCCCTGGCACCAACTATTTCTTAACAAAAAAAAGAATTGAAAAAAGCAACAACTATCTAAATTATAAACACCACCCCCCTGTTCGTTGATAAGTTTCCTTCGTTAATAAGTTTCCTGTTTGAAATTAATGGTCCAGAGAAACGGTCCCACTACTTAATTTATTTGTATTTTTTTTTCTGAAATGAGAGGTTCTAATCTGAGATTTTTTGAAACAACAAATCTGTATGTTTGCTGAGTTACAAGGCTACCAGCTAAAAGCTTAATTGTATATAGCATGCATAGTTTTTCTTTTTAGAATACAATAAATCATTAATAAATAATATTATAGTTTTTTATTAAGATCATAAATGAATTATTTACTTTTAAATTAAAAGTTATCAAGATGAATGCTAAACTAATCATCTAAAATTAATTATTATTTCTTAACATAATTCAAATCAGTAACATTAATCAGCTATAATAAATATAACAATTATATATCAATCCTCAATTTATTATCTCGGAAAAAAAAATTGTCCTATTTGGTGTGCAAGTGGCGACGCGGTCTTGAGTTATTAATACGAACCGTGTTGTCTTTTCCTATTTTGGGACTTTGGTACAGTTCGTAACCGTGTTGAACTGCTGTTTATTTATTATTAAAGTTCCGAGAACTGATGGCATGCTTGTAATAATAAGAAACTTCAAGGGCTCTATTATACCTGCTACAATATAAAGCAGGGTCGGTTGACTTGGTTCTAACAAGAGCAGACACCATGCACACCACTTCCAGCGATATAGGCACCGTGAACGCTGAAAAAATGTTTCCGAGGGCGTTTTTCTTCGAAAACCTCTTCTTCTTTTTCTTTCGCGTTATCTCTAGACAGTTCAGCAACCCTAAAGGTCTGCAAAGAAGCTTTAGCAATGTCCATGGAGTCCATGGCAAATACCAGAAGTACGCTTCTCTTTCTTTTAGATCAGACTTATCAGCCAAAACCTTGGTCTTTAATGTGGAAGGAACCTTGCTGAAATCATACTCTTTGTTTCCTTACTTTATGCTCGTGGCTTTTGAAGCTGGAAGCTTATTAAGGGCCCTTGTTCTCCTTCTGTCATATCCATTTATTTGCTTAGTTGGTCAAGATATGGGCTTAAAGATAATGGTGATGGTTTGCTTCTTCGGGATAAAAAAAGAGAGCTTTAGGGTTGGAAGCGCTGTTTTGCCGAAGTTTTTCTTGGAGGATGTAGGGTTGGAGGCATTTGAGGAATTGAGAAGAGGAGGGAGGAAAGTGGCCGTGAGTGATCACTTCCCTCGAGTCATGATTGAAAGTTTCCTGAGAGACTACTTGGATGTTAACTGTGTTCTTGGGAGGGAGCTAAAGACGAGCTGTGGGTATTTTTTGGGACTCTTGGAAGAGAAGAAGAAAGAAATGCTAAACTTGGAGGAGATACTCGGAGAGGATAGTGTTATTAGCCATGATATCATTGGTATTAGTCGGTTAAATAGCTCTCTTGATCATCCTTTATTTTCCCATTGCAAGGTGAGCTTAATTTTCTTTTTCCGAACATCTTCATAAATCTATATATCCTTTGTCTTTTTTTTTTTTCTTGAGCCGTAAACCAACGTTTTCATGCGTTTGCCTTGTGTATATAAGCAATATTTGAGTCCTTTGTTAAGTACAATTTGCCTATATATGCATGTTTTGAGAATATATTTTAGTAACCAATTAACGGAAAGGGACAATGAATTGTTTCCTTTTTTATATATAATCAAGGGACATTGATTTATTTATCTATTTTGGCGGAGAGGGGAGAGGGGCATTGATTAATTTGATGATAATATTGTTAATTCTTTAACATTTTCTTTATTCTTTGGTACATTTTTAATTAGTTTTCAACTTCGAGACTCGTTTATGAAGCAAAATTGAAAATTACAACTACCCCAGATTTCTGCTGGTTACATTTATTTCTGTTTGCTTGCATGACTACTCTAAACTTCTCGTACTTAATGCTGCTTTCTTGCTTTCTGATCACAACAGGAGATTTACTTGGTCAAAAGAGTTGACAAGAGAAGCTGGCAACACCTCCCAAGAGACAGATACCCTAAACCCCTTATTTTCCACGATGGTAGACTTGCTCTAAGACCAACCCCGCTGGCCACTCTAGCATTATTCATGTGGGTCCCTTTTGGCTTCGTCCTCGCCTTGATGAGGGCCGCTATGGCTTTAACTCTTCCATACAGCATCTCCATTCCGACACTGACTTTCACGGGGGTTAAAGTAGCGATATCAGAACCCAAAATGTCTCCTTCAGTGCTTCGAAGCTCCAAAGAAAATGAATCCAAAAAAGGCCTCCTTTATGTCTGCAATCATAGAACATTACTAGATCCTCTGTACCTTTCTTTCGCATTAAAGAAAAATTTCACTGCTGTCACATACAGCCTTAGTAGATTGTCAGAGATACTGTCACCAATCAGGACCGTTCGCTTAACTCGTGATCGTGAACAAGATGCAAAGATGATGGAGAGACTGTTGAATCAAGGGGATCTTGTGGTCTGCCCGGAAGGAACCACATGTAGAGAGCCATACCTCTTGAGATTTAGCCCGTTATTTGCAGAGATGAGCGATGACATAGTGCCTGTGGCTTTGGACGCCCATGTGAGCATGTTTTATGGCACAACCGCCGGTGGGCTCAAGTGCCTAGACCCACTTTTCTTCCTCATGAACCCTCGACCAAGTTACACTATTCAGTTGCTCGACGGCGTATCTGGACTGTCCACGTGCCAGGACAGAGATAAATCGAGATTTGACGTTGCCAATTACGTGCAGAGTGAGATTGGCAAGGTATTGAGCTTTGAGTGCACCAAGCTTACAAGAAGAGACAAGTACTTGATTTTAGCTGGCAATGAAGGCATAACTTGCAACCAACGGTGAAATCCAAATTTTCCTAACCAGATTTGAGCGTCGAGAACGTTCAAATTTGCTGTATGTCAAGGGCACCATTGAATTGTTTATTGTTGTTGTGGGCAGATAGCTAGGTGGCACTCTATTTGTTTATTTTAGTTAGTTTTTGTTTTCATTTTTTATAGCTAACTGTAAAACATCATGCTAGTGTCATATGATGTCCCTTTATTATATCACTCTATTTGTTTATTGTTGTGGGCAGATAGGTCTCGCTTGAGTTTTGACAGGATGTAATTATATATATGTTAGAATCAATTTCTAAAGTTGTTCTTGTGAGATAATTTGAGTGATTACTAAGTTCACAGGGTAACACTACATTATGGCACAAATAGAAAAAAATAGCGTAAGAAAATATATTTAGGTTATAAAGATTTATTTTGTATTATTATTAAATCCGACTCAACAAGATGTTAATCTTAAAAAAACATTACTTGATTTCTTGTCTAGTTCAAATTTAAATTAAATTGTATAAGAACTATATTGATATGTTCCAGTGAACTTGGAGGATTTAAAGGCAACCGGATGATTGATAAAAAATATAGTTTAACTTACAAAATCGAATTAATATGATTTTTTTTTATAATATTAAGAAAATAATGTATTTAAATGACTCGAACTTTGTAATATAACCTGCAAAATACACGCCAGGTGATAAACTTCATCGGGTTTAAAAACTTTGTTTTAAAAAAATATTTTTTTTACTTAATTATATGATAATAAAAATAGAGTGCTCTTGTAAAATCGAGCATAAATTAAATATTAAAATATTTGTTTGAGACTGCAATAATCTTATATAAATCAAACTAAAATAGTTTATAAAGATAAATTCAAAAAGAAATTAAGAGAAAAAAAAAAAGGAGGTGATGGTTGCACCCAAAGTTTTTTTAGTATATAAAGTATAGTTTGTATTTTTTAAAAAATATTACTTAACTTTACTAATTAAAGTAATGACTAGTTCTAAGATTTTTCTACCCCTAATATTTTCTTTTACATCGATTTTCTTTTCCCAGCCTTCATACTAGCGCAGACAACAAATACAGTAGTAATAACTAATAACTATGGAAACTATCGTGCTGCTTCATTTGTTTACCAAGAGTTTCCATATATTTCTTCTTCTTCTTTTCTTTTAATTGGAAATTTCCAACTAATCTTGTAAGATAACTAGTGTTTTTTCATTTATTATAAGATTGTTGAGCCTCGTAGCCCACCTTCATTATATAATAACCAAATAAATTAGAGTTATCACCCTTTATTCAAAAAAGTTATCAATAAAAAATCGCTTAATTATGTCTACTTATGTATATCTTTTAATGCCATAAATATTTAGTACATTGTATTGTGAAAGTATTTTAAAAAAAAATTAAAAAAAATTATTTTAAATTAATATGTTTTTTATTTTTTAGATCATTTGATGTGTTAATATCAAAAATGATTTTTTAAAAAAAAATATATTATTTTAATCTATTTTGAAATAAAAGGCACTTTAAAAAATAACCATTACCACAGTTCCAAACACACGTTACAAAGATTTTCATGGTTAAATTGTATCTTTAGGTAAACTTTCAGACGCAAAAATAAGACCACATCAATGAGGTATCCTTATGGAGGGTCACTAAGCAACTGTGAGTGTGGTTGTGGTTGCTTTTCAAAGTATTTTTTATTCGGAAATGTATCTAAATAATATTTTTTGTAAAAAAATTATTTTTTAACATCAGCGCATCAAAATGATCTAAAAACACCAAAAAAACATTAATTTAAAGTAAAGACAAAAATAAAAAAAATTCAAAATTTTTAAAAGCATTTTTAAAACGCAAAAGCAAACAAGGTTACATGTAATTACAAGATGTGCACAATGTAGCGGACTGTTTTACATTGCTAATTTCTCAATTTCCTGGTATTATTTCCCTTCCTAATATTGATCGTGTATTTTTTTTTGGATTTTATTGTCCGAAAGTAATTAATAAGATTGTTGCGATATCGCGATCGCACATATTAATTACCTTAGCTTCAAACACAATACACAAGATAGTATAAAGCAAACAAGGGGTTGATCCCATGAGGAAGGTTCAGGTCAGATTTTTATACTAGATGATATGCAATTTGGAGGGGTTTGGACATTATCTAAGTTGAAGCAAAAGAAAACATAAAACTATTAAATGAAATTTAATAAAATCAGAAATTTATTAAGAGAACAAACCTTGATCGCAAGCACACATCCACCTACAGAAATTAGAACTGATCATAGAAACGAAATCTCAATTTATATTCTGAATATTTATCTCTTCTTAGCATTGGTTAGTTAACGAATCCGCTGTATAACTAATACTAACCATCAAACAATCACAGTGTTCGCACTAGTAATTTAATTCAATGGCAGCCTTAAGAACTAGATAAGTTGATTAATCAAGAAAACATAATTGTCCGCGGTCTATGTTTGATTTGATTGAATGTTCTCCCTAAGACTAATAACATAGATCCGCCATAATTATTACACTCAGTTGCTTTACAAGTTCATATACCACAACTCCGGTTTTGATATTAAACTTAGCAAAAAATTGTTTACAATAATAACTTAGAGTTCACTATAGCAATTAAAATAAACAATCATAGGAAAAATAAACATAGGAGAACAAACATATTCATCATATAAATTGAAAAAAAAAATGTAAAATAAATCTCATAGTTCTTGAAATTCAAAGGTTTTTGTGTCCTTGCAACCAAGAAAACAAGTTTAGCCTTGCATATTTGTTGAACAACTAATAAAAAAGATGGAGAAATGCATGATTTTGGGTTTTTTAGAGGGGGCATTTTTCTTCTCTTGGTTGGCCGCCCCTCTTCTCTTCTCCCATTCTTTTTATATCCTAGGAAACCCTATTCTCTATTTTACAAATAGTCCTCCCTTAGTAGATAGTTTACATTTAAGTACTTCAATAACTATTTTTCTAAAAAAAGAAGAAATAGCCTTACATGAAATCTTCAAGCTTTGACTTAGAGGAGCTAAATTGCTGAAATAAAACTTGGATATTGGTTTAGATGCTTTGGAACGTAATTTGACTCATTTCTTCATGAAACCTGTTTGTTCTTAGAATTTAGTTGTCATCTTTGAAAAACCATATCTCCTTCATATGACATCGTTTTTGGCTAAAATTTGGAGCATTGATAGGCCTTTGAGTCAAGAATCCAAAAAAAAATTATTTTGCATCAATTGTACTTCTCTAGCTTTAGATATTCAAGTCGGAATGACCAAAGGTCAACATTGGTAGATTGCTATATTTGACTTTGAAGGCTGCGATTTCCATTCTCTTCCTTATTTTATTTCCTTGCCTTAGATGTCCAGAAAGGTATGGATGTTAGTTTTTTAATGTCATTATAATCACTTCATTTCGACCTCTAGAGCTCACTCTCTGCGCAAAACATCGACTGAAGGGCAAATCTACCAATTACCTCCAATTTACTCATTTTTGCATCTTTCATCCAAAAGTGCCATCAAAACATAAATCAAAGAATATCAAGGCATTTTATATATAAAACATAGGCAAAACACTAGTTAAATGTGGGTGAAACCAGAGTTTTGAAACCCGGCCCTACCCGGCAGGTCGACCCGGGACCCAGGGCTGGAACCGGGCCGGGTTGAAGAAAAAATAAAGGAAGGAAAAACCTGTTGTGACCCAGCGGGTTGACCCCGGTGACCTAATTGACCCGACTACAAACCCGTTGATTTTTTTTTTACTAAAACGACGTTGTTTTGAATTTTTTATAAAAAAAAAATTGACCCGGCGACCGGGTCAAAACCCGGAACCCGGGTCTTAAAACTATGAGTGAAACTATCAAATAATATGGTTGCATCAAATAATTTTTGGGATGTGATATAGTTTCTATTATTTTATATGCTCGTGATGTGATATGCTGCGGGGCTCAAACTTTTTTAAACATACAAACAATATATAGTTATTAGGAAATTTGTTGGTGTTGTTATTAAATTCAAACTACAACCATTTTGAAATTTTTTTCTTAGTCCAAATATTATTTTATTAATATATTTTTTATTTATTTTAGTTAGCACAATATTTTTAATTAAAATTATTATTTTTGTTTTTTTAAAATATTTTATAATTGTTAAAGTATGTTAATAAACAATCTCAAAACAACATGTTCATTAACTATGTGACCCGCACTTCGTCGTGGATTATATGTATTTTTTTTTCAACAAAAAAAGTTACATATACAAGTTTTTTTTGACGTGGTTTTGTAGAAAATAAATTTTTTTTATGCATACATGTAAATAAATTGATAACTAGGTGTGTTAATAATAAAAAAAATATAATAAATGATAACTAAAAAAATGGAAAAAAAATCAAGAGATAGATATAGATCAAAATATTTTATTTTATAAGATGAGACATTTACCCAGTTTTTTTTGCTATATTTATTTATTAATTATTTTTTATTCAATCAAATAATAATAAAAATAGACACACATTAAATTGATTGAGTAAAATAAAAGGAAAAATAGCCTTACAATGCTGAAAATATTATCTGAAAAAAAAAATTATTTGAAAAAATAAAGTCTACCTAGACAAAAGATAAAAAAAAATATAGATGAATAAGAAAAATTTCTCCAAAAATTAAATACATACAAAATAACAAAAAAAAATCATTTAAAAAAGGGCTCTATACAAACAAAATAAAAGATAGAAGTAGTATTAATTGAAATATAAATTAAATTTTTTTTTTGAAAAAAATATAAATAATGCTTTTATATATAAAAAAAATAGAAAAGATAGAAAAGACCAAGCATTGTTAGGCCTAACAAGCCAGACCAACTTGTCTTACTTATTTTATTAGGGCCCCTGCGCTTGGGCCTTTGTTTTTTTTGTTACATCTGGGGTGGACATGTGTCGCCAGTCCAATTTGTTTTTTATATATAAATATATTAAAAAATCAGGTGACACGTCATCTAATTTTGCCCAGATTCTACCCATTATGGTGACTGGAAAATCAAGGCTTAAGATTTTTTTTAACTAAAACCTGTTTTTCAACCAAATCTCGACCCAATTTACCTAGAAAACAACCTAAGAACTATAATAAACTTACATGTGGCCTAAAAAAACCCAAAAAATCATCTGGAAAACTAAAATCAAAACAAAAACCTTCCCAGGCCATGTTTGTTTCTAGGAATTCACTTTCCTGGAAACCATTTTCCTCACTTTCCCATGTTTGACAAATACATGGAAAGTTAGTCAAAGGAAATTAAATTCTGGTCAAAGAAAAATGTTAACTTTAATATCAGGAAAGTGTTTTCCCCTTTTCATTCTTGGAAAACACTTTCCTTTTCCTTTTCACTTACGGACAATGAAACAAATCTCTCAGCTCTCTTAAAATTTTACAACTGATCTCTTCAAAAAATTTGTGTGCATCTCCCTTTCTCATATCTCATTATTGGAACAAAGGATCATCTTTAGGTAATTATTTTCCTCAAATATTTCTATATTATCTGTCTCTCTTTTTTCCTGTTCTTTATTTGGATTTTTGTGATTGTGAAATCTTGTGAGCTTGTTAATTCTTGGGGAAAAAATCAGAACAATTCCATGCTCTGTTTTGTATAGAATCTTAGATCTTGCTTGTTTAATGTGCGTATTTGATAATATCAGATCTTCATAATCTTTAACTTTTGATGCCATCGCCACATTTCTACTCCACCACACTTTTTCAATCTTTCTGTCCATAGAATTCAAGGCCATTTAGGACATCATTTTTTCTGGGTAATGGTCTGAGAAGAGAGAGCGTGGCTTGCCCGTGTTTCTCCGTTCTTCTTCTCCAGTGACTTTCAAAGCTTTTTTCTTGTCCTCCCTTATCCCTTCAAAACACACCCTGTTGATTTTTTCTCAAATCAGAAGCATCGAAGCTTCTTTGCTTACCGCTTCGCCCACTGACCGGGTAATGGTCTGTGATTGCTCTAATAAATCCCCTTTCTTTTCGGGCGGGGGGCGGTTTGGTTTCGTGCAACACCTTTGTAGCAGGAAGAGGCAGTTGCCATTTGAAAGGAAAGGCCTATAGGTTTCCAATCCAAAACTGCACACCCTGATAAAAAAAATAGAGAAGGGTGTAGATTTAGGCTCCTTCCCTTCCATTGCATAGCCGCGCTAGCAGGTACTATAAGCCCTCTATCCCACACATCTAACCAGCTCACGTGGTTCACCGGTTCCACCGAAAACTCTCATTAGTTGAAGCGGAGCATGGTGCGCTTTAGGCGCCGAGCGAGAAATGTCTCTTCTTTCGTTTTGATTTATTCACTAATCTGAAACTTGCTTCACAGAAAAGTATTTTAAGGCCTCCCGCTTCTTCCTCATAAATCCCCTAGGGGAGAAAGGAAATGCTAGCCTCCCACCAAGAAGGGGTAAAATCAAAGCTAAAATTCGTGAAAGATATTTAAAACAGGATGGGCAGGGGGGAAATAATAAAGATGGTGGCAAAACTGGGCGATAGGGATGGGTTTTTTGGCTACTGCTCCAAGTAAACAGGATCAATTGGCTGTGTTAGTCTAGTATCTCAAGAGAGGAAAATGAGGGGCGGCGGGGATGGGTTTTTTTATATATATTAAACTGGTTGTCCAATTAGGTTGTGTATATCATAAATCTAAAATTTGACAAATTTGTTGTTGGCAGAACTTGTTGGGAAGTTGTCACCGTGCAAGCACTACTTTCTTTGCCATTTTTTTTGCATTTATTCTGTAATTTATGTAATGCATGTATGTCGATCCCCTTGTTTCTTTCTCTGAACTGTCAGCTCTGGGTGGTTTATTTATTAACATTGTATCCGTGTGTAGCTTCAATGATTTTCCTTTTTGTTTTGCTCTCTCAATCTTTATTCTTGAATACTTTTGGTCATTTAGTGGGTTCATTACCTCAAGATCACAAATGATGGATAAGAAATGATCTTTCCTATATTAATACTTGTGCTTTTGTGATGCTTTAACAGGTGTTTCTTGTTTCCATATCTTTTGAAGGGAGAGATTTTAATCTAAAAAGTTAAACAAATAATTCAGGAACTGTGGTTGTGAATTATTGTCATGCTCTCTGACTTCATGTGCTTATATTTCAGCAGCAGTCCATATATACGAATGCATGTTTTGATGATTGTTAGATTTTGATTCAAAACTTGTTATCTGAATTGTTTCTGCTTTTATTTTCAATGACATCTGAACTATATAATTGAACTGAACATGACATCTAGAATTACAAGTATTTCTAGCTATCCAAATATATTGATTGTGTCAGTTTGATCATAATTTCTTATATTGATTGTGTAAGTATTTGATATGCTTTTTGAATGTTTATTTTTCCATACTTTTTCTTTATCAGAAAACTTCACTTTCTTATCATGAATAGTAAGATTAATCTTGCAACATGTATAGGAGCAGCTGTAACTGTCATAGCTGCAGGAGTAGCTATTATTGAACGAGAAAGAAGTAGAATTTATATACCAAGAGAACCACGTATAAGTGCAATTGCTCAATGAGAATTCTATATTGATAGCATTTTGAATCGAGGTGATAGACATTGCGTCGAACAAATTCGTATAAAACTAATTATGTTATATAATTTATGTTATGTTCTCACAAGTCGTAATCTATTATGATCAACTCAAAATGTGTTTATTAGGGAGCAAGTAATTGTGTTCTTGCAAATTATAGGTCGATACCAAAGATTTCATTTTATTAGTGGTATATACTATAGATCTGTTGAAACTATCCATCGTTATTTTAGAATTGTATTAAAAGTAGTTCTTAAGTTATACAAACACCTTATCAAAGACCCAGGGGATACAGTTCCCGCAGAGATAATGAATAATCACAGATTCTATCCTTATTTTAAGGTATGAGAACAATATCAATATTTTAATACATTAATTAATTACATCTAGAAGAAAAGGTTATAAATTATTATTTTCATGTTTATATAGGATTGTGTTGGAGCAATTGATGATACCCATGTTCCTGCAAATGTTCCTGTTGACATTCAAGGAAAGTTTCGAGGTCGAAAAGAGGGAACAACATAAAATGTTTTAGCAGCTATAACTTTTGATTTGAAGTTTATATATGTTTTAGCTGGATGGGAAGGAAGTGCACATGATTCCCGGGTTTTAGGTGATGCACTATCAAGACCTAGTGGACTAAAAATTCCAGAAGGTATAAATTAAATATTTATAATATGCAATAAACATGTAAATTGTCTAATTACATAAAGATAATAATAGGTTTTATTTTTTATTTGTAGGAAAATATTATCTTGGTGATGCTGGTTATGGTATTCGAAAAGGAATCATTACTCCTTTTCATGGAGTTCGATACCACTTGAATGAGTTTACAAATCATTCACCGGAAAATGAAAAAGAGTTATTTAATCTTCGACACTCTTCATTACGAACCGTTATTGAGCGAGGGTTTGGTATTTTGAAGAGTCGTTTTAGATCAATTGATGGAAAACCTTTTTGGTCTTATGAAACACAAGTGAATGTTGTGCTTGCATGCTGTATTATTCATAATCACATAATGAGAGTTGATCCTTATGACTTTCTTATGGAAGAAATATGTTCGGAAAGTGAACTAATTAGAAGAACAATCAGCTTAAGCCAACGGGAGGAGAGGGAAGAGAATAGGGAGTGGATAACAAAAAGAGAAATGATTGCATCAACCATGTGGAATGATTATCACACTCAAAGAAACTAGTAATTGAGTGTTAATTATATGTGTTTGTTTTTATTATGTCTTTCTTGAGTTTGTATTGTCTTTGTTATATATTTGGATTGTTTGTTGACTTTATTATAATTTATTACGTATTTCATGTGTTCTTCTTTAAATAGTAGTTGTATTTTTTTTGTATAAAATTAGTTCAATCTAAATATTATATAATTTTATTTTGTATAAATTTGTGATTTTTTTTGTAGAAATGAATACATCGAAGAATGAAAAATGCAAAGGTAAGCACTTCACATGGTCTAAGCCTATGTCTCACATGCTACTTGAGATATTAGTCGAGGAGGCACTTAAAGGAAACAAGCCTTCTTCCACCTTCAAAGTGGAATCTTTTACAAAGGTAGCTACATAAATTAGTCAAAAGTTCAACTTGCAATGCGAGCCGAAGCATGTGGACAACCATCTCAAAACTGTGAAAAAAGAATGGGGAATAATAACCCAACTTAAAAATAAAAGTGGTTTTGGTTGGGATGATTGTTTGAAGATGATTACGGTTTCGAAAAATATATATGATGAAGAAGTAAAGGTATGATAAATAGTGTATTCTATGTAATTTTTACATTTACTTTTGTTTCCAAAACTTTATACAAGGAACTGAAAATTCTATATTCTAATTTTTATGAACATGCACATCCGAATCATGACAAGTATTTCAACAAAAAACTTGATATGTATGAAGCAATGACAATTTTTGTTGGAAAAGACATGGCAACCGAAAATTATGCCAAATCATATGCTGATATCAACCTGGAAGAGAACATTGAATTGCAATCTATTTCAATTGAAAATGAAGGAGAATATGAAAAACTTCAAAAGGTAAAGAGACATCTTCCTCTAATACCCAAAAGAGGCAACATAATAAGAGATATCGAACGTATGAAGATGATAGTGTTGAAAAGTTGTCTAAAAAGATTGGAGATGTAGCGTTTGCAATTCAAAGCCTAAGCAAAAATCAACTTGATGTTAATGAGCTATATACAGAAGTGATGAAAGTTGAAGGCTTTGAGGAGATCGCTCTTAGTGATGCTTTTGATCACTTGGTCCAAAATGAAATGTTGGCAAAAGTATTTTTGGCAAAAAATGCTAATTTGAGGAAAATTTGGGTTCATAATTTTATGAACCAACACTACTACAGGCCTGATTGCTAGATGATTTCACTATGATAAGAAAGTTTATGTTTGTTTTTTGACAAGTATGTTTACTTGTTTAATTCGATCTAGTATGTTTATGTTTGTGAATTTGAACTAATATGTATGAGTATTAGATTAAAATTTAATATTTATGCATGCTTATGTTTTATGTAAGATATTTATATTTATTTCTAAATGCTTATTTGATATATATTAAGGGGATATTAAAGGGATAATTGCCTATACCTATATAAAAAAAATCTTTATCCAAACAACCCATCAAATATTTTTATTTTTATTTATCTTTTAAAAAAATCTTCATACCAAAAAAACCCAAGTATCTAACTCTTACTTAATACCATAAACTAATTTGGCTTTCTTCATATGAAAAAAAAATATTTTAAATTGAAAAAAATAATATTAATAGGTTTTAGTTATGAAAAATTTCACAAGGTTACTTTATAATATTACATGACATATATAGTTATATTTATAAAATAAGCTATATATGAATATATGATATAATAATAAAAAAATCATCATTACACTTTTTAGATTTTATTTTTTTATTGTAAGTGACTAAATATTTATATTTAATATTTTTCATATATTAGATAAATTTGAAAAAAAATTAATTCATTAATAAATTATTTTCCATAGCATAACCAAACATTGGAAAGTGTTTTCCAGTTCATTTTCCATTACACTACTAATATCGAAAAATACTTTTCCGGAATTCACTTTCCTGAAATTCACTTTTCCCGGAATTCACTTTTCAAAAGAAAACTACTTTCCAGCAAACAAACAGGACCCTAATCTCATATATGTTTTTTCATGATCTTTAAAGGTTAAAAAAACACCTAATATTAACTCCGCTCATCAAATGGAATTATTTGACATAAATATCAATCGTTTTGGTAACCTAAATTGGTATCAATAATATTTTTCTTTCTCTGCCACCGAAATCCAGTGACCTCTCTCAAATCAGGTATTAAAAAATAACAAAAATAAACTTTTGCACCAAAATTAAATTAAAAAAATATTAAGATACCGAATATGTGTAATTTATAAAGTATAAGGACTAAATTAAAATTTTTTTGTGTGAATTTTGAAACCATCACCCATTTTAGGTGTCTTTTCTACTTTGGTCCCTTATCTTTTAATTATATTTTTAGTCAACAAATTTGATTCAATTGCCCCTTGAATTTGACTCAAAAGGATGCAATTGCACAAAAAAAAGCTTGAAGATCTAATTAAAATAAAAATAAAAATTGTGAACAATAGGTTCACAATACCGACTCAATAATACTCGTCCCATACGTTTTAGTTTTTTACTTAATATTTTATGTGATTGGAAACTAAAACAATCATAAAGATAGTAAAATCATGCTGAAAATAAATTTAAAAGTTTTAATAACAAAAAATAAATTTCAATCAAACAATTTATTATAGTATTGTTATTTTCAAATGAGATACATAATAGTAGAAAAATATTAAGACGCAAATAAAAATTTATAATAATATTTAAGAATATGTTAAAATTAAAGAGTAAGTGACTCTGGTTAATTTTTCTCTAAGTGTTGAAAAAAAAGACATCAAAAGGGTATGGCCCACACGTACCCTTTTTTGATTTTTTGTTAATTTTTATTTTTTAAAAATATGGCAGATACCATGTCATTTGTCACAATTAAGAACAGGGATATTACCTTTTTTTTATTTTTTTTAAATGTAATATATGACATGTTGTTTGTCATAATTAAAAAAAGTTTGGCGCGAGGTTACTTTCGAACATGCAACCTCGAGGTTGAATGACATGCTAACCAACTTATCCGGACAAACCAACTTAAAAAACATATTATGGTACTTCAATGTTCGCATGAACAATAAAATTCTATAAGATATGTTTGATATTGTGTTTTAAATTATATTTATGTGTGTTTGGCTTGAAAAAATATTAAATTTATATATTTTATATTTTTTGATAATTTTAATATGCTAATATAAAAAATATAAAAAATATTTTAATAAATTTTTAAATAAAAAATATTTTTGAAAACATGTAGAGATATAAGTTCAACTACTCCCTTTAAAGGAAAGTTCAACCGGTTTTTGTTTTTGTTTACAATTTGACTTTAGTTAAAAGCCAATATAGATAGCAAACACTAAATTCCTGGAATGGAAGTTTCAAAGCATAACCTTCTCGATTTGGTTCTCGAGAAGGTCGCGCATGGATTCATTCATGGAAGAAAAAAAAAAAAAAAGTTGTTCAACAGGCTGCTGTTCCATCTCTCTATTGGGCCGGGCTTATACCCGATATGTTTTCAAGGCCGGGCCCTTAAATGAAAAAAAGAAGAAGAAGGAAATTCAACCGCTTTCGTTGTTGTCTGTTCCCCATAAAATATAAGAACCGAAAGGGACCTATAAGCAAATCGCGAAAGTTCTTTCCATCTCTCGAACAGTACTAATATATAAGAACACGACACTAATGCCCTAGCCTCCTCCTCCTCCTATCTCCCCATCTCCTGACCTTTTACGGTTCTTTCTCCCTAACAACTCGATTTCAAGTCATTCAATCCCAAAACTGTTAGGGTTTGGTCGGATAGGATAGATTTGGATGGGTACGGAGAGGAAGAGGAAGGTGAGTTTATTCGACGTGGTTGACGAGACGTCGCTTTCTGCAAAGATCGTGAAATCGAACGGAGCGATGGGTAACAATAACAATGGAGGAAGTAGTTTGATAAATCGGTGGAATGGGAAGCCCTACTCACAGAGGTACTATGATATATTAGAGAAGAGGAAGAATTTGCCTGTTTGGCATCAAAAAGAGGATTTCTTACAAGTTTTGAAGAAAAATCAGGCTATCATCCTTGTTGGCGAGACTGGTAGTGGTAAAACCACTCAGGTTTGTTCCCTTTTCTTTTCTTTTCTTTCCTTTTTTCTTGATTTGTCTACTGTATGTGTTTTGAGTTGTTTGTGTAATTATTTTAATTACTGATTGATTATCGTAGTTTTTTTTTAAATATAATTTTAGCTTGAATAGTAGAGGTAACGAGAAAGATTACTTTTTTTGAGAAGGAAATGATGGATTATTTCTCTATTGCAGTTAGATGTATTTTCATTTTTTTTTAAAGCAGCGTGTGGTTGCGAGTGAGCTGTTAGTAATATACTGTAAGGAAAAGAGACAAGCATAGAAATAATTAACCGATGAAAAACTTCTGATGGTACAGATTCCTCAGTTTGTTTTGGAAGCTGTAGACTTAGAATCTCCGGATAAACGTAGGAAGATGATGATTGCATGTACCCAACCTCGAAGGGTGGCTGCAATGTCTGTTTCTCGACGTGTTGCTGAGGAGATGGATGTTACGATTGGCGAAGAGGTTGGTTATAGCATCCGTTTTGAAGACTGTAGCAGTGCGAAAACGGTTTTGAAGTGAGATGCTCGGCTCCCTTATGTCACTTTCCCCCCCCCCTAAGATTCTTGGATTTAAGTCATGTGCTCATTTTTCTTCTCCTTTGTGGCAGGTATCTTACTGATGGTATGCTTTTAAGAGAGGCAATGACCGATCCACTTTTGGAACGGTACAAAGTAATAATTCTTGATGAGGCCCATGAAAGAACTCTATCAACAGATGTGCTATTTGGTCTTCTTAAAGAAGTGCTGAAAAATAGGCCTGACCTGAAGCTAGTTGTAATGAGTGCAACACTTGAGGCTGAGAAATTTCAGGGTTATTTTGGTGAAGCACCGCTTATGAAAGTTCCTGGCAGGCTTCATCCGGTTGAAATTTTCTATACCCAGGAGCCTGAGAGGGATTACCTCGAGGCAGCAATTCGAACAGTTGTCCAGATACACTTGTGTGAACCCCTTGGAGATATACTTGTTTTCCTAACTGGGGAGGAGGAGATAGAAGATGCTTGCCGAAAAATAACAAAAGAAATTGGAAATTTGGGGGACCAAGTGGGGCCAGTGAAAGTGGTGCCTCTATATTCTACGCTTCCACCAGCCATGCAGCAAAAAATATTCGAACCTGCTCCACCTCCACTGCAGGAGGGTGGCCCTTCTGGAAGGAAGATTGTGGTGTCAACAAACATTGCAGAAACTTCTTTGACTATAGATGGTATTGTTTATGTTATTGACCCTGGCTTCTCAAAACAAAAGGTTTATAACCCACGAGTGCGGGTTGAATCTTTGTTAGTTTCCCCAATATCAAAGGCTAGTGCGCACCAGAGATCAGGACGTGCTGGAAGAACTCAACCAGGCAAATGTTTTAGACTCTACACAGAGAAAAGTTTCAACCAGGATCTTCAGCCTCAGACCTATCCAGAGATATTGCGGTCAAACCTTGCAAATACAGTTCTAACGTTGAAGAAATTGGGTATTGATGATCTGGTGCACTTTGATTTCATGGATCCTCCTGCCCCTGAGACATTGATGCGAGCATTGGAGGTGTTGAATTATTTGGGAGCATTGGATGATGAGGGGAACCTGACAAAGCTTGGGGAAATCATGAGTGAATTTCCCTTGGATCCTCAGCTGTCAAAGATGCTTGTTGTGAGTCCAGAATTCAACTGTTCGAATGAAATTCTTTCAATTTCAGCCATGCTTTCAGGTATGTTTTTCTACCATGTTTACTTTCTTTATTGTTGTCTTGAGTCTGGTCTAAATGATATAGGGGGAATAGGTGCCATTGGGTTGCAGTAATATCAGATGCATCCCTCTCTATATGGCATGTGTGCAGCCAGTTTTCTGTGCACCACATTAGTTGTTTAACTGCATGCATGTGTTCGCCAGTATGCATGTATGCAGTTAAAGAATTTATGTGTCCTATTAGGGCATCATCAGCAACTGTCTTGTATGGGTCCCATGCCCCCGGATGGCATGTACCATCGGATTCTAAGTAAGTGCTGATGCAGATAGTTGCAGTTTCTCAGTATTATCTCATGAAGCAAATGGTATCGTCTCGCCTGTATGCATCTGCTGACCTACCATGGGCCTCTTCTGTGGTAACCAAATTCTTTCTTTAGTACCCAATTGCTTTGTCCGCCCTAGGGAGGCTCAAAAGGCTGCTGATGAAGCAAAAGCAAGGTTTGGGCACATTGATGGGGATCACCTCACGCTGTTGAATGTGTATCATGCATATAAGCAAAACAGTAAGTGCTTGTCTTACTCTCTCTTTTTAATGTTGACTCATCTGAATTAGTTGTCATTTTAGTTAGATTCTTATCATTGGCGAATGGATTGCAGATGAGGATCCATCTTGGTGCTATGAAAATTTTGTCAATCATAGAGCACTGAAGGCTGCTGACAATGTAAGACAACAGCTTGTGCGTATCATGGCCAGGTTTAACCTCAAGTTATGCAGCACTGACTTCAACAGCCGTGACTACTACATCAACATAAGAAAAGCTATATTAGCCGGATACTTTATGCAGGTTGCTCACCTGGAACAAAGTGGACACTACTTGACAGTGAAAGACAACCAAGTATGTGGATAATATATATTGGTTATGTTATTTTTGCAGCGATGGTCTAATGTTCTTTTTGTTCAAGGCAAATTATTGAAAGATGATGTGTTAACAATTTTGTTTTGTGGTGGTAATTTGTTTTTCAGGTGGTGCACCTGCATCCTTCAAATTGTTTGGATCACAAGCCGGAGTGGGTGATTTACAATGAATATGTCTTGACCAGCCGGAATTATATTCGGACTGTGCTAGACATTCGTGGGGAATGGTTAGTCTATCCTTCCTCCAATCCTCGTCTTTCAATGTTGTCCCTCAATACATGTTTTTATTTATTTATGTTATGTGCAGGTTAGTAGACATAGCATCACGTTACTATGACTTGCAAAATTTCCCGCAATGTGAGGCCAAGCGGGTTCTTGAAAAGCTTTACAGGAAGCGGGAGAGGGAGAGGGAGGAGAACAGGAACAGAAAATGAATGTATTGACTGATGAGTTGCTGGATCCTTCCAGTATTTCTTATCCAGAAACTAAAAGCGTGGCTGTCCTTCCGAAGCTATCCAGTACTTATGTGCAACACAACCACCTTTTTGGATCGAGTTGCCTGGCCAATCTGGCTTTGTACCATTTCTTCAAATAGTAGCTTTAGCATTTTTCATTTTCTCTGTACTTCAAGCATCCACATTTATTTTTGGATGTGGGATTGTTGCCGTTTCAAGGCTTAGGCGTTAAACATTTAAAGAAAATTGAAACGGGTATGAATTTGCTATGCTGTGGTCATGATCTCACTACTGACAACTGGTATGCAGAAGATTCGATACTAAAATAGTAGTGAATTGAACCAGAGGGGGCGGGCCTCATGCGAGCTTTTTCATGTGAAGAGCTGTCCCATTCTCGAACGATAATCATTATTATCACATGAAAAGCCGGCAGGGTTATTACTACCTCCAACATGATTAGAGATCACAAGATTCTTGACGGCAGTGTTCATATTATACACGCTTCATGGGGGTTTAAAATGCGAAATAGCGAGGATAAATCCAATACTGGTAGTTCAAGAGGTAATATTGCACACTATGGATCTTGATTAACTGATCACGCTCGTCCTACAGCCAGTTTTTGATAGAGTTCATCAATTTCCACCTGTACATCATTAAATAAGTTGGAAATTAATAAGCAATTGTTAAACAGGATGCAAGCACAGGAAGGAAGTTGTTCCATTTATTTACCCGATAGTGGCTGACCAACTTGTTTCTCTTCTTCTTCAAGGTTGCAGTCACCAAATCCTTTTCAATGTCGAAGGGGCAGGACTCCAGTATCACTCCCTTGATATGTTCAAAACCTTTCAACTGATAATAAGAAATGGGGAAGAAGTGTAAAAAAAAAACAAAACAAAACTATCAGCTGACTTGAAGGAATTCAAATATCTTCCTTGAAAACTTTGGAAAGGGTAAAACGATTCTCTGAAGCTCTGGAGCTACAGATATAGCAAACAGCGAAAAGCCTGAAAGGAAGGTAGTGACAGGTCGCATTAGTTTGAAATTCAGGTTCAGCAGAGACTACCTTGTTTCTTTCAGCTGTAGTCTTTAGCTCTGAGAGGACAAGTTTCTGTAGCTGATGGAGAGAGCAGAGTTCAGTGAATGAACCCATATGGCCATTCAAGTACGCCCAGCTTTTTGTGTTTTCTTCATGAAGCACAACTACTGCAACCAGCATTGACTTGCAGCTGTCCCCGTAGATCCAAATCTTAACAAAGAACATGATAACGCGATTTCAATAAAACCTCAACGCACCTAGCGATCACACGATAAAACTTTCAATTTAGAAGTTGAGTTGAAGAGATGCTTACGTCCTCAACAATTGGAGTGTTATTGTATACATTTTCCAAGTACTCAATAGCAATATACTCTCCCTGCGAAAGTTTTATAAGATTTTTCTTCCTGTCAATAATCTTGACAACTCCATTTGGAAGAATTTCTCCTATGTCTCCTGCAAATGCCAAAGAATGGAAGAGTCAGTACACACAAATGTAGAGGCATCCTGTTTGACAAGAAACGATTGCTGTTTAACCTGTATGGAACCACCCATCTTTCATGCTCTCTCTTGTCAGTTCTGGATTCTTGTAATAACCAGAGAAAATAGTCTTCCCTCGGAGACATATCTCGCCACAAGGAGGATTACCAAGCGGATCGTATCCCATCTCCGGAACCTCCTCCAGGCACAGATCATTGTATACAGCTGCCGCCCCAACTGTACCCAGCATGCACATTTCATCTGGAAAGGCCATGGTGGCTGGTCCACAGCTTTCGGTCAACCCTGAACAAGAAACGATGTGAATGGTTGTGTTCAACATCAAAAGAAATGTAAGTGGATGAGAATTCGACTGCCTACAAGATGAGCATTAACCTAAGTAGTCATGCTGCCAGGATCAGAATGGATTATCATTTATCAAGCTACTTGCAAGAAGGCAATCTCTGAGGATTATACTCAAAACGCTCAGACAAGATCATTCCTCCACTAAAGTCATTGCATTGCATAAAGAAATGAATAAGATCTTCATGAGCATTAACCTAGTTGCCCTAAACTATATGCTCAAAGCAATGTTTCATCATTTTCCAATACAATTAATCTACATGGACTACTAATGTTTGTCCTCATTGTTAAGGAAACAGCTCGTTACCATAGCCTTGGATTACGAAGGCACAGGACGTAACCCGCAAGAACTCCTCCACCTCAGTGCTCAAGGATGCACCTCCACATATTATGAGTCGAAGGCGGCCACCTAACTTAGCTTTGACCTAACAAAGAGAAATCAATGATAAAAGCTTTATGGCCAAGACGATAGTAGTAATGCAGAGATAAATGATGGTAAATGGTTTTCAATCAGTCAATTGATTGGCCAACGTATTTAAGCACCATGAATTATAGGGTTCCACAAATTTGGAACCAGGAAACTGGTGCGGTCATTTCTGGGAGTTTCTTACAAGCTGTGTGCTATAATATTTTGAGTAAAATACGACATATTGAGGGAGGCCAGATACAACCTTCCTGAAGGCTAACAGGTCTGCCAATGGCGATGCATATTTTTGTCTGTAACCCCGATTCATCCAGCCAAGCTTGCTGTATAACAGCAGAAAAGGTACTTTCAGCATCGTTACAGAAATTGTTGTATCCAATCATTGCTAGTATTGAGAACAAATTTCATTTCTTAAGAGAAGACCAACTTACTATCTATACAAAGCATCGAATATATTCCTGCGTAGTGGACTGAGTTCTTGTAATGCCTTCTTTATACCTGAAATACAGATGAACCTAGTCTTAAATAAGAACTGCCAAACATCTTTCAAGATCAATTTATGTGCGCTTAATAGATTACTATAAGGATTTCCATGCCTTCTTGTATTTTTTCGAAGACTCGAGGTACACCAGCTAAACATGTTGGCTTCAACTCCATCAAATCATCCCTCAAAGCATTCAAATCCTTCAAATCAACCCATATAATCTTGAGAAACCATTACTGCTAATAAAGATCTGAGAATTTATAGGAAAATCGGTGAATGTGGAAAATTGAAAGTGAACACTCAAGTCATATGGTGTAATCGGTACTCGGTAGAGTGCATGGACAGAAAGTCCAGTTGTTTAACATTTCCTCCTCTCTTTCACTGACCATTAACCTGTTCAAAGTTCAATTAGTGGTGTTCCAGCAGCATACCCCATGATAATAGCCAACAGAAGCACCTTTCCGGAAAAAGTATTCCTCAATCATGCGATCGAGGACATGAGCAAGCGGCAGGAAAGATAGATACACATCATCAGGTGTCATCTGTGTTAAGTCACAAAATGTGTTTCAAAATTAAACAGCAAGATATATCCAGGTAGAAGAACAATACATGACCATGAGAAAACACAGCAACATATTCAAGAAGAGAACGCATGCATTCAAGATGAGAACTGATTTTTATATATGCTGATCGTTAGTTAAAGTTGTTAACTAAGATAATAAGGACAGGTTCCGACATGCAAAGAAAACAAAAAGGTTTCTCATGGTGAACTTTGGCTTACTGGATAATTTTAAGCCAGTAGAATTAATGCATTTTGTTTATTCAAACCAGTTTTTGCTTGTACATACAGCTTCATACATAATGAGAGAACACTAAATAAAAAATAACATATTTATTTTCCCACCTTGTCTTCAAATTGTTCCATAAATAGATCAATGCCTCTGACAAAAGCTGCAGCTGTTTCATGCAATATCACAACACCTTTGGGATCTCCACTGGTACCACTTGTGTACATAATTGTGCAAATGTTAAGAGGCTGAGGCGGGAATATCTCCGATGGATTCTCTTTTCCCTAATGCACAAGACTCTTAAAAACTAACCACAATGGAACCAGGAAAAAAAAAAAAAAAGCAATATTGTATCAACTCCATTCTATCAATTATGGGGAATCGGAGCAGTTTTCCCAGAAGTTATCTAGTTTTATACAGTTCACTCTGATGCCAAATAATGTCAAATATAGTAGGAGTTTAAACAGCACATGAAAACCCTCTATATATTAACATTGCAACTATCTTCAGTTATCATCACTTGGAAAGAGAGGACCTGGATACAGATTTAGAACTGATAAATTTCATGAAGGTGAAGTTATATCTAACCATGCATAGATACTCTTCCCAGGAGTATGATTGTATCCCCATTTGGGCTGCCCGATCCTTCTCTTCCTCCGTCAAAGAAGTGAAGCAAACAATTGCTGCAATCACAATTAAAGTTATAGGATGTATTGTTAGAAATTTATTTTAAATAAACATGTCAATGAAGTTCAAATTAAAAAGCAGAGTAAACTTATTTTTAAGGTTAATAATTTACTGAAAATTATTCTCTAATAAATATATTTTAATATAGATATTAACTTGTTTAAGATAAATTATTGGAATATGAAAAATTTAATTCAAAGAAATTGTGATTGTCATGTTTGTTTTTTTAATCTAAAAAACTCTTGATGGAGATATTATATAAGAGTATCTTAAATCTTATATAGAAAGA
The DNA here is from genome assembly GCA_033617975.1 of Populus alba x Populus glandulosa. NCBI lineage: Eukaryota > Viridiplantae > Streptophyta > Magnoliopsida > Malpighiales > Salicaceae > Populus > Populus alba x Populus glandulosa. Next base: position 17,643,514 of record CM066144.1, on the reverse strand, counting down.
AGTTAACGAGTCACAATTAATTTCATAGGACATTAAAGTTTTTAGAGCAAAAATATCTAGGATAAGTAAAATTTAAGTTTAAGTCATATATCCTTACTCTCGTAACTCAGCTAGGCTCAAGTCCCGAGATCTAGGTTTGGACTTGCAATCTTATAATTTTTTTTTTTGCCAAATCATTTTTGTTTAGCTAGCATATGAATAAACAATTTGAACAATAATCTTCCTCTTCTTGAACACTTTTGTTTCTAAGTAAAAACATCTAGTTTTTTTAAAGCATAAACTACCTGGTTGATCTTTTTATGGTAGGCAATTAAAGCAAAATGATTATAATTAATTCAATTAATTGCCATAATTAACTTTGCATCAATTTTGGTTTAAAAAAATCAATATAAAGAAGGATTGAATGATACATTGTTTGCACACACAAAGTAGTAGCTCTTTGACCTTCTCTACTTTGCTTTTCCAAACACTTCAACTTTTTTTTTATTAGTCATTCTAGAGCTCAAGTTCAAGATTTTTGTATAGAGATTTTTGAGTTTGTTTCCTAGTTTGTGGACCTTGTTTAATAATACAGGTAATCAAGATGGTGTTGTAGGAATCTTAAGAAGCTGATTCCAATCAACCTATTTACACTAAATAACGAGTAATAAAGTTTTAAGGACAAAGTAAACAATTCTTGAAAATAATATGATCATGTGCTTCAATAAGTAAATAAGTATACTAAACAATCTATTTAATATATTGCTTTCTTTACATGTATGTTTAAGTAAAAATGATTTATTTGTTCAAGTCATCAGTATACTTTCTAGTTACCTTTTTTTACAAGGTTAAATTGCATACAACTTATTTAATGATAATATTAAACTATCTATTGCAACTCTCGTATATTAAGGTGAACAAAATTAAACCTAAAAATCTTCAATTAAATTTTGATAACAATCTTAAGGCTTTATCTTTTTATTTTTTTAATTGTTTTTGTTTAATTTAATTTATGATAACATAGTTTATAAATGATAAAAATACTAAATTATAAGTTAGAAATTATCTCGTTACTTTCTTTATTGAATTTTTTTATCTATTGTAATTCTTTGTCATTTGCAAGTTTAAAACCAAATTTTAATCATATATATTTGGATGTTATTTGAGAAATTTTACCTTGACTTCAACTCAAGATCTGGTTAATGTACTTAATGTTGCTTTGGTTAATATTACTTTGGTCACCGTTTGTGATGCATAGTGAGAAAACCTAAAAATTTCAATGTATTTAACTTTAAAAGGTAACAACAAAAGATGTCTTTTTATCTAACCACTTTGAACTTGGCAAAGATATTGTATCAAGAAGCATCAAATCTATTAGATAGTGAATCCGATCCTATCATTGTGCAGTTGTGAAAGTATGAAATTATAGTGATTTCATGTGCAAGAACTATTTCTTGAATGGATTTGATAACACATTATATGATATGTATTAGGGGTGTTAAAAAAAATCGACCAACCAATTAAACCGAAAAGCTGAGAAAAAGTAACCAAAAAACCCAAATCGATAGAAAAAACCAAATAAACCGATTAAAAAAACAAAAAAACCACCTGATCTAGTCCAATTCCGGTTTAAAAAAGCTTAAACCGATTGAATTGGACCAAACCGAACTGATTTAATTGAATCTAAAAAAAAGGTCTAAAAACTAAATACCTTAACCCTTTTAGTCGCCCCCTTCCTTTTTCTCCTTCCATCTATGCTCTTCTCTCTCAGTCGTTCCTCCACTGGCATGAAGCCAAAAGATGTGGAGATTGCTCTATAGGTAGAAATAATCGGTTGCTAAATGCAAGTGCGTGTCCTAGATTAAAGTATACAACGACTTATTTTGATTTTTTCATCCTTGGATAACTTTCAAGAGTAATCTCAATGTCCTAGATTAAGGTATACAATGACAACAACAAAAACATTTCGGTTTTTCTAGTTTTTAATGCTAAAAAACCGACCCGGACCAAACAAAACTGATTCGATTTGAACTGGTTCTCGGTTCAGTCCTGATTATATTAACAGGGAATACTATTTTCCAGTTCAGTTGAATTTTTGGGTTAAAATCGAACCGAACCGGACCGTGAACACCCCTATTGTGTATAGTTCAATCAAGAGTATAAAGACATTATATAGAGCTTTGGATTGAAAATACAAAGCTAGAGATGTTGGTATAAAAAAAATTTATAGTTGGCAAATTTTTGGACTTTAAGATGGTTGATTCAAGGACCTTGATAAGATAAGTTCAAGAGTTTTAACTTATATTGCAAGATATTTATGATGAAAGAATGGTTTTGACTGAATCCTTTCAAGTAGCTATAATTATTAAAAAAAATGCACTTATTTTTTTAAATTTTTTTTTAAGAACTACCTTTAACATAAGTGTAAAAGGATGACAATTAAAGACTTCATTGTAAGGTTGAGGATAAAAGAGGATGCTAAGTTCTTTGAAAAAAGAGCCAACTTTTCCACTATGACGCCTAATGCAAACATTGTTGAACGAGTTATCTAAAAAACCCAAAGAAAAAGCTTTTTATGAAAGGGAAAGGAATTGTAAAAAATTTCAATGAAAAAAGCTTCATATGCATAAGATTGGACACCAAACCAAGCATTTTATAAATAAGGATCAACAAGAAAACCCTAATAAGGAAAGACTAATTAAGCCAATATCACTAAGGTTGATAAATGATGTGTTAAAATTGAATTTGTTTATTGTTGTTTTGGAAGTCAAATCGACAAAAAATCCTGAGGAGCTATGGGTTAATACTAGTACAACAAGACATGTATGCGCTGATAAGAAAATGGTTTCCACTTATAAAGAAATGGATGATGAACTTTTATACATGAAGAATTTATTAATCTCTAAGGTATTGGGCATCGGGAAGATCATACTAAACATGACTTAAAGAAACTTCTCACCCTTAATAATATGGTTCATCTTACTGATATTAGAAAAAACTTAGTGTCTGTCTTATTGTTAAGTAAAAATAATTTTAAATGATAGTTAAGAGTATCAAATTTGTATTCACTAAAAATATGATGTTTGTGGAAAAGGATGCCTATCTTTGTGATGACCTCTTCAAAATGATGAGATGAATAATAATAATGATGGCTCATCTTCTTACTTGCTTGAATCTTGTGATATGTGGCATGATATGTTAAAACATGTGAACTATAGTTCTACACAAAGTTTAATTAATATTGAATATTTACCAAGTACAGTTTTTGAGAAAAATCTTAAGTGTTAGGTTTGTGCAGAATCAAAATTTATAAAACCTTCTTTTAAAACAATTAAAAGAACTTGTGAAAAAAATTCATAAAACCTTCTTTTAATTAAGTCGGGTATTGGTGATTTAAAATTTATGCAAGCTAGAGGTGAGAAAAAATATTACATTATTTTTATAAATGATTGCACAAGGTATTGTTATATTTTTTTGCTAAAAAACAAAAATGAGGCTCTTAAAATATTTAAACATTACAAGAATGAAGTTAAAAATTAGCTTAATAAAAAGATAAAGATACTAAGCATGATAGAAAAGGAGTCTACGAAGCACCTTTTGGTGAATTTTACTTTCTAAAATGGTATTATCCATCAAACTACTACTTCTTATTCACATAAATAAAATGGCATTGTTGAAAGAAAAAACCAAAATAAAATAATTAATGAATGTAATGTTGATATGTTCTAGAGGACCTCGAAACTTATGGAGTGAGGTAATTTTGACTGCCAATTATATACTTAATAAAGTACCCCACAAAAATTATAAAAAACACCATATGAATTGTAAAACAGTAGAATATATTCCTACAAATACCTTAAAATATCTTGTAATAGAGGTACTGTCGGGTCATAAAAAGGTCAGTATAGGACCTAAAATTATGAATTGTGTTTTTACTAGATATGTTTACAATAAGAGTGCATGTAAATTTTTTATATACAAGTCAAGTAATAAGGATATTCATCATTATACAATAATAAAATCAAGCAATAATATATTCTTTGGAGATGTGTTTCTATTTAAGGAGGCACACGTATGGTGTTTTTATATGGTGATGATATAATCATCATCAATTTAAAGATTATGTTATCAAATGAGTTTCAAATCAACGAAGTTGAGAAGTATATTTATATGAAAAATAAAAATAAATATTGTGTCATTATATGTCTTTTAATAGATGACATGCTAATTTTAGACAACAATGATTATATGATAACTTTTACCAAGAAAATGTTAACTAATAAGTTTAGACATTGCCTTCACTAATTAGCCGAGTAAATTTAATAGTATTTCCTTAAGAAAAGTTCAAAACCAAAAGCTAACTGTTATGATGTAGCGATCTACTGAGTCATTTATCTTTCTATGAATTTTAGAGTTCTTATATATTGTCAAAATTTTCATTCACGTGGGGATTGTTAGAAATTTATTTTAAATAAACATGATTGATGGACATATTTGATGCCAAATTAAAAGTGAAATCCGCTCACTTTTAGGGTAAAAAAAAATCAATGGAAAACAAAACCTAAGGTGGCCAACCACTAAGAGGGCAAATGAGAGGGGTATAACTTATGATTTTCCTTATTAAATTATTTATGATGTGTTGTTGTAATGTGAATGATAACTACAAAGGAAAATTATCATCTAAGAAGGAGAAGGAACCTTTAGTTCCTTTGGGGTCAAGTTCGGTCAAGATAGAAATTAGTAGGGGGAGGGGGAGTTTTAAGATTTCTTATGAAAATTATGAATGAATTAGGTGTAGCGAAAAGTTTACTAACAAAGGAAACAAGATAACTTAATGATATGAGAATTGTGTAAATCGATTTTATAGGTCATGAAGGGTCAAAAGGAGTTTATAGGCCACATGTATGGTCTATGACGTCTTTTGGGGATGGTTGTGAAATGTTGGAGATCATAAACGTAAAAAATATGTATGTTTCTTAAAGTGGTTCTAGACCACCTTACAAAAACAAAAAAAGAGGAAGATGGGCAGAATTAGCATAAACAACTTTGAGAGGTCATATTTAAGAAGGTTGCCATATATACGGTGTGGGATTGGCTATCTCGAGAGAGAAAAGGGGAATAAGGATAATTAGAGATGCATTTAATCCATTAGTGAAAAACTGGGCAGATTCATCGCTTTGATTCCTGAGAGGATTCCTAAGATGATAAAATTTGAGGAGGGTTTCTTTATAGAAGTTGTAGCTTGGGATGTTAAATTTCCAACTAGTCTAACCTCGCTAAGTTTGAAGCTTTACAACTCCAGATATATATAAATATCTGATGAGAAGTTGAGCTGCCACCCTACTGGCACATTTGGCCAGATTAATAAAATAGAAAAACTTAGCCATGTTAAAAAGATGGGATTCGGTTTCCCTCCTTTTGTAAAATGCGTAGCGTCATGTCCCGACTTTAAAAAAAAAACCATATTTGAAATTGAATTTGTGATATTCATTATGATTTGATAATGAACTATAATCCCAAAGGATATAATGGGGATGCAAATGTAAGGAAAAAAACAATTGTAATAGAGGAATGAATGTTGCAGCCATTATTGTTGTTATTTTATGAAATGTGATTTAAGTATGGAATAATATGGTGTACTTGTGGATTCAGGAGGAACTATAGGAGATCTACAATAAAAACAAGGGAGTACAAGTTGAGCTTTTGCAGCAGATAAGTATTATATATCTATACCATCCTTAAATAAGGGGAATCTTAGTAATCTATTTAATTTATGAACCTTTTGCTTATGAATGAAACCAAACGGAGAAAAGATAATAATGAAACAAATTGGGGAATGTAAATTAGATTTGAATTATGGATCAAAGTTGGCGATGATGAATGGTAGTAAGGAAATTTCATGAATAACCACTTCTTGGATTTGATTATCCAATCCAAAATAAAGGAGGCTAATGATGTTAGTAAGATTTACTAGCATTGGCATGCCCATTATACAGAATTGAGAAATATTGAACTTGATTAACTATTCGGGTGAAGAATAGTTAATGATATCAACGAATGACGTCGGTATTAAAAAACTCATGAAACTTGATTAGCTTTCATGAGGTGAAAGCTAATGATGTCAAGAACTTTTGACATCGGCATTCCTAAAATTATTTTCAAGGTATTATGAAAAATTGATTAACTATTTTGGATTTAAAATAATTAATGACATCAACCAACTATATTGATGTCGGCATTACCAAAGACTTTATTAGTCGGTCCCGGTAAGGATGACTAATGACACTTTAGGGAATCATTTGTGTCAACAAAAGCCTCCCTAAATTTAGGAATAAGTAGTACAAGTGGTGTTCCTGATGAAAAATAATTGATAATATTTACAAATAGGAATGTTAAATGATTTCAAAAATGGTGAATCTACACATAATAAAGGAAGATTAGATGAGAACAAGGAACTACAATTGTGTATCATTGAGTATGCGTGTGTGTGTTGTGTGATTTTCTCTTTTATGCTATATTTTTGTTTTTAATATAATTATTCCAAACATTATGTAATTACATGTCCATCACATTCATGCCAAGAGTAATGTTTTAGGTCCTCTAGTTTTCTTTTGTATGATCTAGGAATTAAATGAATACTAATGTATTTTGCCTTTAAGGAATTATATGACTTGAAATATAATATTACCTTTTTTTATATTAAATGTCAGAACATAAATTGTGCTATACTGTACTTTTAATCTTGACATTTGTTCATTTTTTATTTATTTATGAATTAACATATGCCTAATGTAAAAGAAAATGAATATGTGAAATACTATGCTTATGGACGTAAATAATTGGCTATTGATAATCAAAATGATTGTGATATAGTTTAGAAATAAGTATAAGATGTGTGCAGGATAATTGTTGATAACCTGGAACCTCCTGGTATAGGGTAGATTCTGCTGAAATTTTAACAATTTTTATATGAGTTCAAGAAAAAAAATAAAATTTCTCCACAATTTTCCTTTATATGATTTAAATGTTTGATTCTAGTAATGGGAATGTTACAATTTGGTATTAGAGCTTCTGGTTGAAATTTCAGGGATTGAAATAATAATGTGGTTTTGGGAAAGCATGTTGCAGGATGGTTCGTACATGATAGGGAGCAAGGATTGACCTATCTTCTATGTGGAGGAGAGGGTACTACTTGTTATATGGTAACGAAACAGATAGAGATCCATTGACAGATATTGTTTCTCACCTACCTGTAGCATTAGCCCATTCTGAGAAGGGAGAATCAGTAGGGTGTCAGGATGACTTTGTATCTTATCGAGCATAAGTGTCAAGAACTCTTGACATCGGCATTCCCAAAATTATTTCCCAGGTATTATGGAAAATTGATTAACTGGCTATGTTGATGTCGGCATTACCAAAGATTTGATTAGTCGGTCCTAGTAAGGGTGACTAATGATCATTAGTGTCGGCAATAGCCTTCCTAGATTTGGAAAGAAGTAGTACGATTGGTGTTTCTAATAAAAAATAATTAATAATATTTACAAAATGGAAATGTTGAACGATTTCAAGAATGGTGAATCTACACGTAATAAAGGAAGATTAGATAAGAACAAGGAACTACGATTGCATATCATTGAGTGTGTGTGCTTGTGTGTGTGGGGGGGGGGCATGTATTATGTGAGTTTTTCTTCTCTACTATATTTTTGTTTTTAATATAATTATTTCAAACATTATGTAATTGCAGGTCCATCACAGGCTCGGTCCTAGTCCTGTGGATTGGGTCTGGGCTTGGTTGTTAAATAATTTTTGGCTCATAAAAAATTATTTTTTGCCGATTTATTTTTGTTTACTCAACTCATGAACACACAGTCCTGAATAATTTTATTTTCTAAGTAGAAAATCTGGTTTTTAAGGCAATAATTACAATGTTTTTAAGACAAGAATTGTTAGGTTTTTATCTTTTTATGACGGGTTAATTAAAATAAAATGATGAGAATAAATATAGTAATAACTATAATTAATTATGCATTTGTTTTGTATCAAGAAATCAGTATACAAAGGAGCTAAAGAGATGTTTGGTGCATACAAAGCAGTAGGTCTTTAGCCTTCTCTCACTTGCTTTTCTCAACTTTTCCACTCTATTTTTCCTTAGTAGAGCTTAAGGTCAAGTAAGTTTTCTGTTGAGAGATTTTTGAGTTTGTTTTTTTAGTTCATGAACCTTATTTAATAATACAACTAATAAAAATGGTGGTGTAAGAATACTACTAGAATGTTGATTATAGTCAATCCGTCTACACCAATTAACTAGCAATAAGGACAAAAAAATACGATACTTGAAAGCACAGGGACATGCATTTCTTTTATATTCCACGTGCTTCAATAGGTAAATAAATATACTAAAATATATATTGCTTTCTTTGCATGTATGTTTAAGTGAAAAGGATTTACTTGCTTAATTCATCTTATTTAAGTTCATATGCTTGCTAGTTACTTTCCTCCAATCTTAAATTTTATTCTAGTTGCAAGCAATTTATTTAGCGATCTACTGCAACTCTCACGTATGAATTAGTTGAACAAAAATGAAACCAGAACCATTGCAATTATATTTTGAAAACATTCCCAGCAAATCCTCTCTGGACTGTCCACTAATACTTACCTTTAAGCCGCTGAGCAGATGCGCAATCAGGATTTAGCAGCTGCAAATAGAAGTGCATGTCAAATTAGAGAATCTGCTGCTCTTATAAGCAGAAAACAGAAAAAACTTTTCTTACTTCTTTCACTTTTTTGTCCTGGACAAAGACAAAATCAATCTCCGCGTGATCTATAATAAAGTTTACAGCACGAGGACCTGCAATCAAGAAAACCAGTAACCCCTGCTTAAATTGGAGAGAAGAATCAGAAAGGTCGAGATGCATGGTGCCCCCTCGGAAACCCATCTCTAGAATATTAATAAATGACTTACAGAGAGACGGAGGAATGCAGGATTTAAAACTAGAGCGCAAGCCACTAATGGTTATTTGAAGTTCACTGTCAACTTTCAGTTGAAGTAGAAAGCACAAGGAAAAAAACTAAAAATGAAGATTTTCTCCTTTGCAAAGCTTTCAGCTGCAGAATCTGATCACACCACCCACACCAGTGGATTTACAGCTTGGAACAAAAACCAGTGATGAAAGCTTTTTGGATCTTTTTTTTACCGAAAGAGAGCACAGATTCTAATCCTATATTGAGAGTATTGTAGAAAGAAGTTTACCAATCGTATCATAGAGAGGCACGCAGACTAAGCTTTGGGCATTGCAAGCCTACACAGAGACAACGAAAGTACAGAAAATAAAAGCTCAGCCAATAAACGGAAAGTCGTAGAATATTAAAGAAAGCAGACCTCCATTGCCTCGATCCATTGAGGACAGTTTGATCCATAAATGCCAACTCGGGAGCCCTGCCACCAGAAATTAATTATGGCACAGGAAAAATGACCAAAGGGAAAAGAAAAGAAAGAAAGCTTTAATTGCCAGATCTTCAAATCCAAAGTCACTCTAATCCAAGTCCCTGCTCAATGCACGTATCTATGCTTACTGGTTCAGCACCGGATGCCCGCAATGCAGAGCTAATTTGCAAAACTTCATCATAAACTTCCTTGTAAGTTTTCCAGACATAAGGGCCCACCTAAAGAAGGATCAAAGTCAAAAAAACTGCCCCAACTGTTCAAATCTACAGAACTTTCAACCAGATAATTACCTTCCCGTCAACAAATTTACGCCATCCAAGCATTTTATATCCAGGATACTTCTTGGCAGATGAACTATGCATCGAAAGATTCTCATTGTCAAGAGACGAATTTTATAACAAGCGCAAAAAAGTCAAAACCATCTCAATATCCAAGCTTTCAAGTTGAACTCCTGCCAACATCGTTGGCAAGCTACATGGGCTGCCATTCTGCCTAAACATCTACGTTCTATCTCCATTAATTATCACATAACATTATAATTGTACCAAACTTAGTTTCTTTAACCATCTAAACCTGCAAAACCAACGTAGTGTGTAGCTAGCTTTGGCTTACACCTTAAGGTCTAGCTTTAAATCAATACTCGATAGCATAACAGAAGGATGTTGCTTAATAGAAAATGATATTCCTACTACTCTTGCTGATCAATTTCATACCTGAAAATATCCCAAGATGTGGTCACATCGTGATCAAGAGGAGGATATTCTTTCTCGGATAGTAGATTACGATACACAGGACCAACAGAAGGTTTCCCATCTTTTCCTTCCCTCCCCTCCTCAACCTGAGCAGCAAATGCCTTCAATGCCATTAGTTTGCTGTTGCACCCGCTGCTCTACAGAAAACGTACAGATTTAGATTCTAGCGTCCAAAAAGCGCAGATTAAGAAGCGCCGTTTAAAACATTCAAGTAGGCGGTCAACTACCGTCACTGGCAAACAAAAGTCAGGAATGGCTGGCCTAACTCAGCAAAAACTCTGCGACAAGTCAACTAAAATTTCAGCACCATAAAAAATATAACAAGTGGTTGTGAAGTTAAATCAATTACTGGAAAAGATAAAAGGTGATGCATGACATGACAAAGGTTGACCTGAAGATAGCAAAACCCAGAAGGAGAAGGAAAAACAAAACGAAGAGAGTCTAGTTAACAGGTATCACAGCTAGGGTGGTTATATAGAGCATAGAAGCAGTAAAATCAAGATTAAAGATTAAAAAGTGCCCACAGTGATTACTCTATAATTTACAGTTACTAGAAAAAAAAGTTGATAATTAGGCAGGACAGATGATTGTCCGGCAAGCTAATTAATGAATTATAGTACTGACAAATTAACCAGCTACTACCCACTTGACTTAATACGTATCCACCCAATTAAATGGATGGAAAGGGAAACCCATCATAAATGCAGTAGATGGCACTTCACCACCATGCACATAGGATACTACATACAATTATTTCATTTAGGAAAAAGAAAACTGATGAAGTAATAAAAAATTAAGTATCCTGCGAATAAGTATCCTACGAAAAGGTTTCTGGATTAGATAGTTAAGAAATCCTTGTACTTGTAATTTCATTTATTTATTTTTAAATAAAATGGTTGATAGGTTGTATTCAGTACATAATAGATCAAGATAATTTATGATTATTACTTGTAAAATATCTTTTTTAGTGAAAGTAATGACTCCCCGATATTTAAAAAAGTATCTTTTTAGAGAAAAAAAAATATAATAATATTCTAGAGAAAGATGTTCGCAATATATACACACAGTAGAGAATAAAACTATGAATTTTTATTTTGAAGATCTCATGGTATATTTATAGCTCATAAGTCTTATTTCTTTATGGAGAGGAAAGACTGAAGTGTAATTTCACCTTTGTGATATTTTGAATTGTATTCTGCTCATTTTATCCAACTAAAACATGGTGACATGCTGGCCATGAAAGAGTTTAATACATCTAATGATTTTGGTGGAGTATAAATTTGTTTAATTAAGTCTATTTGTTGAGAAATAATTATTTTATGATTTTATATAAAATCTTATAGAATTGATGGTGTTAGACTCAATTATCTCGCGAGTCTGGCCAGCATCAACCCAACATGCTTAGTGTTAGAGAATAATATAAATCATATCTTGGGACCTCACCTAACAGCTTAAGCTATTTGGCTGAATTGATTCTTTGACATGGTATTAGAGCCTTAATGACCAAGCGGTCACGAGTTCGAATCTTAAAATCCCTATTTATTTAATAAAAAATCAAGTACAAGGTAATCTGAGCCTATACAAGTTTCAAGCCCAAAGGGCTTTTACTTAAGCGGGTGTGTTAGAGAATAATATAAATCATATCTTAGCACCTCACCTAACTATTTAAGCTATTGAGTTGAATTGGTTCTTTAACACTTAGACTTGGTACACTGCCAAGCTTATAGAGCTTTCACTTGAGGGGGTGTGTTAGAGAATAATATAAATCATATTTTGAAATCTCACCTAACAACTTAAGTTATTTGGTTGAATTGGTTCTTTGACACTTAGGCTTGGCACACTGCTAAGCCTATCTATGACTAGGTCTGGCTAGCACCAGACCTATTGAGCTTAAGGCTTAGCACACTGCCAAACCTAACTGTGGCTAGGTCTGGCGCCCAACCTGAGGCTTGGCATGTTGTCAAGCCCAACTTGTTCAGGATGTGGCACATTGCTAAGCCCAATCGTGGCTGGATCTAGCTAGCGCTAGACTCAACATATTTTCTATGGGCCATGTTTGTGTTTCAAAAAACTTAAACCCATAATTTTTTTTGATCCAGTAATTTTTTTGATAAAAATATACTAATAAAATCTTAGTTGATCATCAGTGCTCTGTTACGTGAAGTGAATGAGGAAAGCGATGGATTAAAATAGTTGTAGAGAGGCTGATATGTTACTGAAATAATTTAATGGTTAAACTGATGAATACGTAATTTTATTGGAATGAAGGGAAGCTGAGGGTGTTAAATGAGTTGGTTGAAATTGTGTTATTGTTGTTGCTTTGCATGTGCTCACGTTTATCACCATCTCCCATTTACTAACACTATATATATATATATATATGCGCGCGCATGCGTGCATGTCTTTTCTATCTATGATTGTTTCTTTCTTTTTTTTCTTTCTTTCTTCTTTCTTTAAGTGTATTTTTTCTTTCCATTTAAAATAAAATAATGCAAAGATGTGTTGATATGTTTCTTTTTTTTTTGAAAGAATTTATTTACAAGCCACTCCAAACCAAATCATTTTTTAGCTCAACTAAAATGTATTTTTTTTAGCTTTCAGGTTTCAAACCCTTCTTTAATTTTTCATAACAAAAAAATAAAATCATTATTTTTAAAATTTGGATTCGTGACAAATGTATATAGTACATAAAAAACGCATCATAATATTATAAATAAACAAATCATATAAAGTTTTTATATAAAAATAAGCAATGGTTACTTATAGAATATCAATCCAATATCATTCATAATGTCCCACTTACAAGTTAATGCATAGTTTATATGAAATTTTAGGATAAAATATTTGTTTATAATCATTTTTTTTACTATTTAAAAAGCTACAAAGCTGTGCTACATTAATAAAACAGTAAAAGAGGTGGTGATTTTACTATATATTATCTCACAAAATACTATTCATTGCAATATTTTTTTTCTTTTATTTTTTAAAATTTATGTTTTTTCTTCTAATTTCATCCTTTAATATTTTATTTATTAGAAATTATGCTTCATGATTTGTTGCAGTTTGTTTTCTATATGATTATCTCAATCTAATGATCCATGTTACGAGTTTAACGGGTTAATCTAGTCTCATGACCCGAGTCGGGTTAACTTGAGTCATTTTTTCCCTTTTGAATTATTTTTTTCAATTTCATTCTTCAACATTGTGTTAATTAAGAATTGGACTTCATAATTTATTTCGATTTGATTTATATAGAGTTATCATGGTCTTATAACTTGGGTTGTGAATTTGAAAGGTTAATCTGAATATTGATCCAATATATCGTCTTCTCAATATATAAATTTTAAATATTTTTTTTATTTTTTTAGTCAAACTATGTTTTTAACAATCGTCAAAATTGTATTTGGACCCGTTAAGTAAATCAGATTAACACCCGCACAATTTAAATTTTTTCTACTAAAAAATGCTGATTACGCTTGGATGTTTCATTTTATATTTAAAAAAATTGATTCAACCCATATTATAGTACAAGCAACAATTTAAGTATCATGTGAGTGTAGCTATAAAAGATTTTGTACCATTAATTATTGGCATTTACTAATATTGTTTATATAGCAATATTTTTCGAGCTACTTCTATGCCAATACTGAATCCATTTATTTGGTATAATTATCCACTCAGGACATTCATAAGAATATCAATACTCAATCTTGAAATTTAATTCTTGATGAATAAAAATAGAATATACCCCCCTTTAATCAGTAATTTAATTAATTCCTTTTGTTTTAGTAATGCTTTGTAAGATGATGAAGTTAGGGTACAATATTATTACCGATTAAATTTCTCCCTTAATTCCTTTTGTTTTAGTAATGCTTTGTAAGATGATGAAGCTAGGTTACAATATTATTGCCGATTAAATTTCTCCCTTCCTTTAAAGGTCAGAAGAAAATATTTAGGACTTAATATGCGAATAAGTAAAAATTATATTATAACCAAAAACAAGATTTTAATTCTATAGAAATTTAGAATCAAATCAGTTTAAATAAGCTTGGATTAACAATTATTATAATACCAAATAATTGTATTAACCAAATAGGCATGGATTTTAATTCTATAGAAATCTTGACTTGCTGGCAAGAAACTATTTGTTAGTTCATATAATAATAAATCAAGAAGATCTATTATGAAAAAGCTACATAAATTCACATCAAATTAACATACTAATATCTAGACTAAGAGAAAACATTAAATTACTTCGAAAATAAGAACAATAAATAAAATAAAATGGTTAGGATAAATAAAGGCATGAATTGTAAATAAAATAATAAACTTAAAAAAGTAAATGGTATAAAAGATAAAGTATAAACATGTAAATAACTCATAAAATAAATTACAAGAAGGCTAAATTGCAAGAAAGATAAATCGCTTGAAAGAAACTTCTATTAAAATTATGCATTATCAAGAAAGGCCAAAGAATTATAGAAAGATGTATTCTTTAATACTACTCTTCAACTCTAACTCTAGTCCAATAAAATAGAAAAGATAACCGACCTAGAATTAGCCTTAATAAGGAAATCATTCATTAAGATATTAATCCTCAATCCATCTTATACAAGGAAATAAGTAGCCTACTGAAACTCCCTTTATTTTCAAAGCTAAACAAGAAAAACTTCCAGCATGTATCTACTTGATCATTAGCTCATTTTCCTTTTTAAACCCACCAAGAGATTCTCAAAATCTTGATCATCTTGGCTTATGATCTTTAGTGTAGCATTTGATTACTATTTCAGGACATAAACGACAAAGATAACATAGACAAGATAAAAAAGAAAATAGAGATAAAATTGTGTTTGGTAAAAGCATAAAAGATATAATAATGACTGTCTTTGTTTCCTATTTAGTGATGGTGGATAAGATAAAATAAATTATGAAAAAAGTTTCTTTTCCTCTTAATATATATTATTGTCAAACTTATATGTTTTTTAAAAATAATTAGATATTGTTTTTTTTTAATTTAATTAATATTAGGTGTTGAGATTAATAATAGCATAATAACTCTCGTTATAAAATTAGAACTAGCCTAACAGGTTGACCTATGACTTGGACCAGTTTGGGTTTAAGAAAAATAGAGGAAGAATTGATCTTGTAACACCCCTAGTTTTCCAGGGTAACTCTAAGTCAACTCCACATATCATATTAAGAATTATGAAATATTCGATATATTAAGAACCACAATCATTCTTTTTTTCCTATAATACTCTATCGAAATCTTGAATTAGTTTTCTTTATACTTGGATTATATCAAGTCATCGACAACTCTAATCATTTCACCAAAATCAATCTTTCAATTATGTTCTAACCATTCTAGACCTTATTTCACAATATTCCCACTCAAGAATAGTTTGCAATGATTCTCATAAAAGATGAATAAATTGATGAGATACAAGAAGTGAGAATAGTTAATTTATTCTTTGCATGGCTATGATGAACTAAAAAGATTAAACAGTATGATATTAAATTAATCACTATTAAAAGTCTCACACAAATGGCATTAAATCCCTAGGTTTACTTCTCATTATGAACTAACCCTTGTTATACTAAATTATTATCCAGTTTTGTAGATATCATATTCAAATTTCTTTCCAAAATTCCCATCCATTTTCTATTTTTTTGTTGTATGTTTAATCCGAATATCCCTTATGGATGCTAAAATTCAAACAAGGTCCGCATCTCATATAATTAAAATGTGGTTCTAAAAACTAAATTTAATGAATACAACCAGGTTCACATCTCGTATAATGGATTTGGTTTGTTGCCCTGTACTAGTCTAAAAAGTCGTTGCTTTAAAAGTAAAAAAAAAAAAGTTCAAACAACATTATTTTTTTTTGTTAGATTGGATTTTGACCAAGTCAACTTTGTCATATTATGTCTATTTTTTTAATTTAAACTTGCAAGAACATTTTTGAGACTTTGACTCTATGCTTGAAGCAGAGTACATAAAATAGATCTAGTTAAAAAGAGCTAAAACCCCTAGTGAAAGCACTATAAGTCTAGATGTATTGTCATTGTTCACTGAAAATAGTGTAATGATGTTTTTTCCTCTTAACCTAAAAAACTTAACACAAGCTTTTAAGGGTATTAAAGTCTTTTTACATGGTCCATTTATTATTACCAATTAGAGTAAGGACAAATTAGGGTTTTCACAATTTGATTGCACAATAAAACTACCAACGCACCATTGAAAGCAAAAAAAAAACTAAACATGGTATCAAGGAGTATTTTTGTATTATCATAATGGTTTTTTTTTGTTATTATAATTTAAATTGGGGGATAATTGGTATTAGACAAAATATAAAAACTAAAAATACCCTTAAAAAAATAAAATAAAACTCGGAGTCAAGGGGCTTTTAGGTCTTTTCACAATGTTTTTTTTTTGTAATTATAAAAATAGCTCAGGGGCACTTTGGTATTTGGCTAAATAGAAAAAAAATGACGTGATTGTGTGGCCCACCCGATGGTGCATGGGAACTGCCTGCGCCCTTCGTGCGTTGCATGTTGTGCACACCAACATGCAAAAATGCCTATTCACTATGTAACTAGAAGCCCTATTGTGTTCTCTTTTTATTGGTATGACATGTGTATCCGATAGTGGTTTGGTTTGTTTTTGGTTTGTTTTTTTTTCTTCTTCTTTTCTCTTTACTCCTCTCAAAATTAAAGTTTGGCCCACTTAGTTGTTGATAATTCAACTTCAGTCCTTATGCTTTTGATTTTATTTATTGATCTTGGCTTTTTTTGTAGAAGTTTTATTTTTTTTTTCAATTCCATCCTTCAATTTCAATTTAACAAATATTATATTCTCCGATTTGGTCCTCATTCTTTGGATCTCTAACTTTTTGTCTTGGCTCTTTATAAAAATTTCATTAATTTTCAATTTCATCCTTTAATTCAAATTGGTGTATTATGTTTTTCAATTTGGTCTTTATTGTTTTGATTTCTAATATTTTTTCTTGGCTCTTTCATAAAAGTTATTATTCTTTTCAATTTATCCCTTCAATCATAAAATTTGCTTATGTTATTTTGACCCTCATTTTTTTCTCTTATTTTTTGGTCCTTTTCAACTTTACCTTTCAATCAATTATAAAATTTATTTTGTATTTTGCTTTTCATTCTTTTAATTGCTATTTTTTAATCCTTTTGTATAATTAAATTCTGTTTATCAATTTCAGTCTTCAATATTTGATTGATTAAGAATTGAATTTCATGGTTTTTTCATATTAGGCGCTTCAGGTCTAATGACCCCGGTCACGTGTTTGAAAAGCTAACATGTTTTTTTTTTTAAATTAAAAATATCTTTATAATTATCTTTATTTTTTATTGAGTTATTTTAATCTCATAATCTAGGCCGTAATTTTAACGTGATATCTAGGGCTGGCTTAGTCTTGATTATTGTGGTTACAAACCCATTTCGGTATTTGAACATTATTAGTTACAAAAAAACAAATCAACCTTGTGGTGAAACGTAGGCATAAAAACTACTTAATACTATATAACAATATTTGTCAAGGTTTGTTTTTTCAAAAAAAAAAAAAAGAAAAAACAAATTGCAAATGTTTACTTGGTGGTGTTCAAACTCAATTAATTCCTTGTGAATTGGGTTGGGTGGGAATACAAGCCATTTGACACTAAATTTGATCAATTATTATTATATTATACACTAAAATAATTGGGTTTTTAACTCAATGTTTCACTCTTTAGATGAACAATGAAGCTAATGCCCCTCTTTTTATTTTTTTTAATCCTCTTTTTCTTTGAATTTTTTTTTCTACTTTTATCCTTTGATATTAGATTTGTATTGAATTTTGTTCTTTTTTTTTCAATCTCATCCTTTAATATTTGGTTAATTTTTAACGGTTTTCATAATTTGTTTTGATTTGTTTTTTATGAAATTATCACATTCTTAAACAAATCTTTCAATATTTGGTTTGTACTTGATTTTACAAACATATGTTTTTGTTATCTTATAATTAAGTAAAAAATTATTTTAAATAAAATTAAGTGGAGTATGTGACCCAAGTCATGAGTTTGGAAAGTTAAGTAATGGAGTTTTGGTCGATCAAATATATTGTTATCTTAATATTTTTAAAAAATATCATCTTGAATTTTTTCAATCCAAACCACACTTTTTTACTAATTAATAGGGCTATCTTTAGATACACCAAGTCAATTGGATCATATCGGAGCAACTCTCATATGATTTAATTTTAAAGCTGGATAAACAAGAAGGCAATTGAGCGGTTTTAAGGTGGATCAGTTGGAACGGGTTTAATAACAATAGTTAATAGTTATATATGACCTAGACAATTTTTAAGTTTAATTTCTTTTTTATCTGACTCCTAGTATAGTGCAGTATACACTAAAAAAAGGTAGAGGTTTTAACTTGCCTACTTCGCTGCTGGTCGCCCTCTTTTTTCTTTCATTTTTATTTTTTTTCTTTGAATTTTTTTTTATCTAATTTCATCCTTTAACATTAAGTTTTTATTGAGTTTTTTTTTTCAATTTCATTCTTCAATAGTTGGTTAATTTTGAATTTCTTTTTATAATTTGTTTTAAACTACTTTATATAAGGTTATCATAGTCTCAAACATGTGTCTCGATATTTCATTTGTGCTTGATTTTGAGATTGTTTATTTTTTTATAATTAAGTAAAATATAGTTTAAAACAAACAAATTATCAAAATTAGTGGAGTTCATGACTTGGGTCGCGAGTTTGACAGGTTAAGCAACAAAATCCGAGTCAATCCAATTTCTTACCAAGTCAATATTAAAAAAATATCATCTTGATTTTTTTTTATAAATCTAAACCATATTTTTTACATGTCAACTAAGTTGTATTTGGACATGCTAAGTCAATAAAGTCACATCATAACAACTCCCATATAGTTTAATTTCAAACCTTGGCTAAGCAAGGAGTTGGTTTAGGAGGTTTCAAGGTTGACCTACTAGGTCGGGTTTAATAACAATGTCAAATAGTTCTATGTGACTTAGATATTTTTTACAATTATTATTTTTTATTTGAACCACAATATAGCATAAACCTGTAAACTAGTACTATACACTAACAAATGAGATTATAACTCGTCTACTAATTTTTTATATAAGCAATGAAGGAGACCCCCCTCTTCTCCTCCTCATTTTTTTTCCTTTTCATTTTTCCCTCCCATTTTCTTTCATTGTCTTCCTTTTTTCTTTGATTTTTTTTTCTAATTCCACCCTTCAACATTAGATTTGTAATGAGTTTTTTTTTTTAATTTCATCCTTTAATATTTAGTTGATTTTGAATTGGTCTTCAAAATTTATTTCGATTTACTTTCTATGAGGTTATCGTAATCTCAAACATCTTGACATTTGGTTTGTGTTCAATTTTATGAGTGTTTTTTTTTATCGTGTAATTAAGTAAAAAAAATATTTTTAAAAAAAATTAACAAATCTGATAGAGTCCATGATGTTGGTCGTGGGTTTGACAAGTTAAGTAGCAAGCTCGGGTTGATTCAATGTGTCGCCGTCTCAATATTAAAAAAACAAAAGAAGAATTCATCTTGAAATTTTTTGAAGTCAAACCACAATTTTTTACATGTCGTTTGGCTTGCCTTTGGACCCGCGAAATTGATTGGGTTATGATGGGATAACATTTATATAGTTTAATTTAAATACTCAAGCTAGGCGATGAGTCAAGTTAGGACATTTCAAAATTCACCGTTAAGCTGACTTTAATAACATCAAATAGTTTCTGTCGACCTAGATATATTTTTTTATATTCAATTTTTTTTTCACTCACCTCCTATAAAACAAGTTCTACACCAAATGATAAGAAATTCAAATGATGGAGTTGTATTGACGGGGAAAATGTTTATGTAATATGGTACAATTTTTTTAATTTTCTTTTAAAAAATGTATTTTGTATTCTTTTAACATCTATTGAAGTAATTTTTTATAAACTTAACTTCATCTCGTGATGTTGAAATATAATAATCAAGATATTCACAATAAACATATTACTACGAGTAATTAAAGGATACAATTGTGTGCAGGGAAGAAATATGGGAAAACATAATCAGTATAAAAAGAAAAAATACAAAAATAAAAAAGGATTTGAGATGATATGATGAATATCCTCAATAACCCCTAAAACGAAGTTTAGGAAAATTAAAAATTGATGTGCTGATGATATGGTTGGTTGTTAGTTTTCTTTCTTAAAATAAATTGTATTGAAATGAAATTTGAGAACCCCTTAACACCAAATCAATAGTGAGTGGTCTAAATCATAAATAAAAGTTCGATGAATCAGATGCAAATGTTCATCATATGTTGGACTGAATTACAAGATTTCCATTTAAGAATTGATGTTTGCCTCTCTTTATGCTATACGCGACTTCACCAAGCATTAAGGAGTTCCCCGTAAAAAATGGCATGCCTTTCTAGTAAACAATTTCTAGCAGTATTTTATATCTTGAGTGCATCAATGTTGCCTAGCTCTTTCTTTTTTTTGGTTTTTGTCCATGAGTATAGTAAATAACTAGTAGGACTTTACCTCCATGAGTGGTGAATGGTGATGAAAATTGAAATCCTCTGTACAACCTACTAGATTGGACCAGAATATCTACATGGCATATTAAAATAATACAGTTGAGTTGACCTTGTGATGTACCAACTGATACGAATCTCGTGATCACATGGTCACGCAACCCACAATCAAGATTAAGATCTGATCCCGGAAACCCAAAATAGGTCTGATAGGAATGTGACACAATGAAAACATGTCCCAAGGCACCAACACTATTAGAATGAGTAGAATGATGCTACAAAGTCAATTAATCTTTGATAAGTCAGATTCAGTTCCTTCAAGAACTGAAGAATGCAATAATCACTCTCACACGTTAAAACTGAAAAATTCAGAAAAATATTCATCAAAGCTGTCAAAATTTTGGCTTACATGGGTTTAAATAGTTCTTAAAGAATTAACCCTAATAGACCCCTTATGTAGACTTATATGAGGTCCACTCAAAACTGGCATAAAACCCTAATCTGAAAAGCCCATAACTTAATCCAAACAAGCCTTGGATCTTAGCTTAAAATAAAGTATTAATTAAGCCCAAACAAGCCTTGGGCTGTAGCTAACAAAATAAAATAAAGCCCCTAATATTAAATCCATATTTTGCCATGAGAAGAAGAGAATGAACTAAAATAGTACAGAACTAATTGAAGGCTTATTTATAGCCTTCCATGCAGCCCCTTAATCCTAGAAACAAAAGGAAAAGGTAGCCACCATGTTGTTTCCAAGTTGTAGTAGGATTCTTTTGTTTCCTTTGTTGTCCTCATCTCATGGCCCAAATAAGGTTGTATTGGACCCCTCTTGCACATGGATAAGATGTACTAGGATCTCTTCTTGATACTCCAATGGACCTTTCAATTCTGACTTGGTGGAAACCTTCAAAACCAATGCATTTAATGCGTCTTTTAATGTCTTTGTCTTGGACCGAGTCATTGGTCCATTTGGAACATGTAATGGGTCCTTGTTGGTGTTTCTAGGTTGGTCCACATCACCTTGTGTCCCTTGTTACTAGACTAGCCACACATCTTTCCAAACTCACCTTGCCTCATTTCTTAAAAGACTAGCATCCTGTCCTCTAGACTCACCTTGCATCCCCTTTTTTTTAGGTAAATATGGGTGTTTGAGCCAGCTTATACACACCTCGACTAGTCTATTAAGACCATGAAGTTAATAACCATGTAAGCCTCTAGTGGCCCTGAAGTTTATGGCACTCGAATTAGTGTCCTTTTGGGAGCAAATCCAGGGCTTGAGCAGTTGAGCTACACCCCTCAGGATTACCTTGTATCCCTCTTCAATGGACTAGCCATGCATCTATGGACTGACCTTGTGTTTCTCCTTGATGGACTAGTTACATGTTCTCTTAAACTCACCTTGCATCATTGAACAAAGCTTATACCCTTGGACAAATCTATACTCTTAAATCCAACTAGTACATCTAGATGCACAACCTCTGAGTAGCACACGAACTCCTTTACCTACCCTCTATATGGTTAGTAAAGATCAGTCAGACATTTGTCTTTAATAGAATTGGTCGTGTATACCTTTTTAATAAGATCGACATGCATTCCTTTTCAATAGGACCTTCTGCAAGGATCCTTTAATACAATAGGATTATATACCTTTTAAATAGAATCTAGCCATACATATATCTTATAGGATTCGTAAGTTTTGCAATCCACTTTAGCCTAAAAAAAGCATATTTTCAATGAAGTTTCTTTTTCATGACCTCAACACTAAGTATAAAGGCATCACTCCTCCACACATGTGTGGTGGTTATACCATTCTTAGGTATAAGAGCACCACACCACCTATTATAGAAGGTTATCATAATAAAATTTTAGAGTCATCCTAGATAGATCCTACAATGTGATAGGTACCATTATTTTTCACAAACTTAATTTATCCCTTACTCACTAGCTTTCAAACTTGATACTTGAAATTCTTGCAATTTTTTAATTAAATGGCCCAAGATCTCATTATGATATTTACATTTCTCATTTGATTTGTATCACCTAGAGAATTGTGGTTAAATTGATCTAATAGAGTGGGGGAAATATGTTTGGTGTTTAGAATATGCTGGTAAACATGTTTGAATAGTAAATATATGTCAATATTTAACAATGGCACTTAGACAATTGGTGATGCAATGAGATCTGATCAGACAAGATTAAAATTCCCAATCTGAGAGTTATTTTGTGATTTATCTTTCATCATGAATTTTGATTTCATGGTTGGACCTTTGATTTTTCCTACTTTGTTGGCTTGCTTAATTCTCTTATTCACAATTATTAGGTCATTAAAGCATTGGGTTGCATTTACAACAAGGTACTTGAAGTAAGGTGTCTTAAAAGTATTGATGAACATGCTAACCATCTTCTTTTTTAGTAGTGGAGGATTTATCTGAGCAACTACTTCATGCCACCTATAGGCGTACTCCCAGATAAACTCCTTGTTTTCTATTTTCATAACTTGTAGGCTTACTCTATCAAGTGCAATATCCATGTTAAATTTGTATTATTTAATAAAAGCATCCACTAGGTTTTTCCATCTCTTAATCCTGATGTTTAATGTTACTTTATTAAAGTTATCCTGAAAGAAGTGGATTAATAATAAATTCTCATCGTGGACTATCTTGACTATCTTGTTATAGTACACCTTGAGGTTAGTAATTGGGCATTGGTATCTAATGTACTTAACAAACTCTAATACTCTAAACTTCTTTAGAATAACCACATTAGAAACTAAACACATCTCAACGACTTTCATGGACTCATACAAATTACATCCTTCAATCACCCTCGTCCTTTACTTAAGAGCAACTAGTTTATCAGAGCTATCCTCTTCTACCACCTTTTCCTTTTGAATTTTATCGATAGACAAGCTTATAGTTGGTGGTGTTTTTGTAAGAGGTATTGGTAAATGTGTAGTGAACTGAGCCTTCAGTAAGGTGTTAATTGTTCTTAAATTACATGGAATGAATCTAAAGGGAGTTGTTTACATGGGTGCAGATTGAGTAATACTTACAGGTTGTATTAAGGGTCCCTCTCCCAATGATTTAGGATATAAGTTCTCCTTGAGCATATTAGCAAGCCTAGCAATATCTTCTTTAAGATTGTCAAGTTATTTTTGGTATTGGGCCTCCAACTATGCTCTTTTCTTGTTTTTCATGGGTGAGGCTGGATTTTAAGGGGACCTATTTTTCACCTTCAAATGAAAACAAAGCAATTTTACAAAGCAAATATAAAATGCAAAAGTAATGATGCTAGCAAAAAAAAGAGAGAGAGATGGATTTTCCCTTCAAGGGTGACACACAATCATTATTTTTTACATGATGAATAAGAATTTTGATGTCATTGTAACTCATATTCTTTCTCAAACTCTATAATAGTTATTTCCCAAGTAACGACCATCATATCTCCTATAAGTTTTGAATTTAGGATGCTATATGACAGGCTTGCCTTGATGTATTTATATAGGGTACATCCTAAAAGGTAGGTTCTAGCCATTAAATGAATGAGGTAGGTTATTACCTGGAACAAAAAATGTCTCTTGCTACTCAATGATCATCCTCAAGAGGTTGATACGAGGCTCACTAGAAGTGTGGAAGCATTTGTGCCAACCACTGCCAAGTTAAGCGATCGAACAAGAGATGGATAGTTCACATATTTTATCAAGGCTAAAAGTCATTTGGGTACCATTAATCTCCCACCTATCATGCGGTTTAAAGCACGTGATCATAAAAAGGTGATGCATGAATGGTATGAAAAACTTGCATGCTAAAGAAGTAAATAAGCACAACCAAATATATAAACAAAACATTACACAATAAGCAATACAAAAAAGCAAAGCTTAGTTCTAAAGTCCTTAGTGGAGTCACCAATTTATCGGTTACCTAACATTGCAGTGACTAGGAAAAAAGAAACACTTTTAGTGGGTGTTCTTTTAGGGAAATGTCTTAATTTATGATAAGAAATCATTACCTAGTATTATGATCACTAGAAAATCATAATTGTTCTTCAAAGATCTATGATAAAGGACAACTTATGCTAAAGGAATATACCATCACCCTTAAAGCATCATACTTAAGGTAAGTTGTATTGCTGGTCTTGTTTTAAATTGCTAAGGTCTGTTGTTTTAAATTATTGGTGGTCTATTTATTGGGCGCATGCAAGTTTACTATGACAAGTTAAACCCTTGTCAAAAGTCCAACACCTATTTTTCTAAAATTTTGGATGGTTTTTTCCACTCTTAGTTATTTTGTGAGTTGATGACTTTAAAGTGGTTATCTCAAATCACAACTCAAGTTATGTCTATGAATGTATCGGTGGGTCTATATTGAGTCCAAGAAACCCAAACCAAATCCTAAAGAAGGTTTATGGAAAGAGCCTTGATAAGGTTAACATAACATATGATACCTCAATTACTTTGACTCTAGCATGAGTAAGAAGTGCTTTTATTATTTTAAAATATAAGGAATGTGTTACTTCTCTCAACATTCAAGGCTTTTTGTGAGTCCATTTACTTTAAATATTGAAAGTAAATAACAAAAAATTTATGATTAGGAATTAAGAAAACCAAGGTTAGGCTTTTGGGATTTTTGGTATGTAAGTTCAAAAGGCCTTTTAATTTTGGCTAAGTTCCAGTGGACTTAATAATAAACTTGTTATTAAGTCCAAATATGCATGCAAATTTGTTTGTATTAAATGCTAAAATGTAAAAAAAAATCTTTGACTTATTTTTAAAAAAATGCGAAACCAAAAAGAAAAATATTTTTTAAAGATAAAATATGCAAAATGATTTTGAAGAAAGACTTGGCCATGCTAAAAAAAAAATCATTAATTTTTGCATCATCCTTTTTCACTTTGTTCTAGTCCATGCTTCAAGGAAATAGTCATGCAATACTCACATACTCCCTATTATCACATTAATCAACCCAATAATCTTCTCACAACTCACAAACATCTTCACATCATCAAAAAACAAAATGTCACAACATAGCACCTGTATATAGAAACAAACTCATCATCCTCAGTCAAACTCAAGCCATCATAATTTATCACCACCCAGTTCAAAATCAAACACAATTAATGTTTGGTCCTAAAAGTTAATAATTTATAAAAAAAAAACAAATGTTTTAGGATTAGCAATTGGTCCTCCAAGGTGGTTATGGTTGTCTAAGGATTTTTGGAATGCAAAGAGGTACTTATAACAATGGTGGCATCTTTGATGTGGTTATGGAGTACTATATACGGTAATTTCCAACTAGATTACAAGTGTAAAATGACAGTTTGTAGTTGGATCCTTAGAAAAGTTTTAGATCTTCTTCTAAACTTTTTAACGCATCTTAGTTTGCATTCTTTTACCTACACTCTAGATAGATGCTAAAAACCAAAACAGGTATGGGTTGCAGTAAACTTCTGGATAGATTCTGAATTTTTTGTTTTGGTTGTTTTTTGGGCTTCTAGATGCCATAACTAGATTTTTAACTCTTCATAAAAAAAAATTATTCCTATATCTTAGCTTTCCTTTGAGCTAAAAAACACCATAAATTAAGTTGCATGGCCTTTGTTATGAATTAAAAACAAAACAATGTTCTAATTCGTATATTGTCCAAGTTGTTTCATGGGGGTTTGTAGCTGGGGTTTTCTAGGCTATTATGTGGTGGCTGCAAATGGATTTTCTTGGGATGGAAGGTGGTTGTTTGGATGGTGTTTCAACGGCAAAAATCGGTATAGTTTAGGGGCTGGAAAATAGAAGAGTGTGGTGCTGCAGAAATAATAGGCTTGATGAAAAAATGTTAGAGAAACCTTGAGGGAAAGTAGTTGTTCTAGTGAGGAAAAACCTAAGAGCGAATTTTTTTTTTTAATGGTCAACTTTCTCTTTTTTATGTGTGTTTCTCTATTAGTCTCTCTTTGTATCTACCCCTCTCTCCTTTCTTTTTTCAAAGACTATTTATAGGTGAGTATTTGAGGTCGTTAGTATTCTAAACTAGAATGGAAAAGCAAGGATTATAGGACTAAAAAGAGGCTAATTTCATGAGGTCGAGGCTAATTGAGAGCATGTATTTGTTCAGATTTTAGAATAGATTTAAGGAATCAATCATTTTTTTCTTTGAATTATGTTAAAGAAGGGAATCTTCATGATTTTGGGTCATTAAAGGATCAATTGTGCTAAAACTTGAAGGACGTAGGGGTTTTAGGCCTAGATTATGGAAAGATTTTTAGGTAAGACTTTACATAATTTAAGACCATGGCAAATGACATGTCATTCCTTTTCAAATGGAATGACATGTCATTTTTATTTTTTGGCTTGTCCCCAACTGTATTTTTTTGTGTTTTTATGACTATTTCTAACCATACAAAAATGATCAAAACAACAAAATAATTAAAACTGACTAAATTTACCAAAAAGATATTTTTTTAGACTTTATGTTTTTATTTGAAATATATAAAAATAAAGGGTTAAAAATTAGGTTCTAACATTTGCCTTCTCTTTACAATGTTTATGGTACAAAGTCTTGTAAAATACTTTGTGTAGTAAGCTTGTAAAGAAAAGAAATGTTTGGACATGGGTTTGATGTTAACCTTATCAATGAAAATTCTTGAAATGATCAAGGGATCCTTTTGAAGGAACGATCCACCACTTTTAAAAATCACATGTTTGAAATGAAAGGATTCGATACCTTTGAAACAAAGGGATCCTACAACCTTGAAGATTATATGTTTGAAATGAAAGGGATCTAACACTTTTAAGTTCAATAAAGAGACTCAACATCTTTAAAGATTACATGTTCAAATTGAAAAGGATTTGGCACCTTAAAGGTTTCATAAAAGTTTATTTTAAATTAAAATATTAAACTTGATTAAAATTGTGCCATATAAAGCAATTTATCGCGACAATCAAATAAAAACTAACTTGTTACAATCATAATCTTTTTCTATGTGATCAATAATGATATACAAAGAAAATAAATGCAATTTTTTCTTTCAACATGTATTTTAAAGCGAATGTCATTGCAATAATGTACCATGCTTTGTCAATCTTTTTTATTACTCTCTAGATCAAAGGTGTGGTCAGACAATTACATGGAGAAATTGATGGATATAATGAGGATAAGATTTTGAAGACTATTATGGCATGAGCTATTATCAAAATCCAGGTTTTGGAGTTCAAAGACTTGGATCCTGACTTTTAGTTATTGGAATTTGAATTAAAAGATGATTTGTTGTCTATTCTATTAAAATAAAGGTGGGTTTAAAAACAAAAAGGAAATAGAAAGTTAGGCATGGAGAACTAGCTTTCTAGGCCTATGTATATATGGGTTTTTGTTTAGGTGAAATACACAAGTTTATTTCTTAAAAACTACGAATATTTATTAAACAACCCTTAACCCCCTTATTATTATTATTATTTTAGAATAAAATTATCTATAAATAAATTTATCAAAATGATATTCTAGCGATTATTCAATTAGACCATGATTTTCAAGAAAGATAGAGATCTTATGATAATATCAACAATTATTTTATAAATAATTATATCCCTAACATGCAGAACCTTTAAAAAAAAATTACTCATTAATATTTCATAAATATAGAATATTAATGATAAATATTTTTATTAAAAAGATAAATATTTTTTTAATTTAAATCATTAAGATTTGTACAGATTTTTTTAATTGTCATTAGTTTTTATTGAAAAAAAACCTTGTTGCTAATAATAAAAAATTATATTATGGAAAAAAAGAAAAAAAAATGAGAAGACGTAATTTTGACTTAAAAAATATTCTTGCTCCGAAAGTTATAATCACTGTCTTATGGATTTTATTTTTTATATAATTAGATAAAAATAAATTTCACAGGCGGGCTCTGTACTATAGTGTGTGAGTGAAGGCGACAAGACAACCATTTCTGGACGGAGCGGCCTTCACCTGGTGTTACACCTAATGCTCTGAACATGAAGATAATCCATAACCCAGAATGATGATAAATCCAACCAAATTAAAGCTTTAATCCATTACGAGTTTCAAGAACAACTCCATTTCCATGCACTTGGCACCAAAAGGATTCAACATATGTCTAGGATCAGATATAGATGATAAATACATAGCTGAAATTAGTTAACTACATTTTCATGACCACCACGTTGAAGCACTAATGCGCAACAACTTTTCACTATGCTCCCATAATCCATGGCAGCAAGCAAGAAAATTGGTTGGGGTTGAAGTGCATCAGGGAGATTTCCAAGGGGCGGAGGCTACTTTTACAAAATGATCCCGGGCATTTTTTATCCGTTCATTTATGGCATCAGTATGGGATTGCATCTTGGAAATATCATGGCCCTTAGCCTCCATCTTTGCGTTGGTTAAAGCAAGTTCTTCCTGTAGCTCAGATATCTTCTTCTCAATATCGCTCATCTTCTCTTCCAGCTTTCTTTTCTCATCAGCATGCGCTCGTATTTTCCCTTCAGCATCTTTGGACTCATTTATTACCTCCCCCTGCCCATCTTTAATTGAAAGCAATTCATTCAACCTACAGCGTGGCACAGTGATGTCAAATCCATGCTTCTCCAAGTCAACAAGACTTTCCAATGTACTCTCTAATATGCTTCTACAATCATCAAATTGAAGTGAGGATATCTTCTCAAACAAACTGGCGAATGTTACCATAATGCCAATGGCTGATCCTTCACGATACTCTTCTTTACATTCAGTCAAAGGATGGAAGTGTGGTTTTTGCGGAATGATTTGGAATACTTCCATAGATTCAATTGTGTTCCAGACCGGAGACTTCTTTACAAAAGGCACCAACTGATTTTCCACCAGAGTGTCATTGCTTTTTGGATCAACCGTACACGATTGCACTGCTGCAACTTTTTTTTCTCTAGCCTCACTCACAATCCGACCAGTCGATAATCCTGAACAGGAAATAATTGGTCAGCAAAACTACAAGGGGAAATGCATTTAAATGTTTGACTTACTTAATTCTTCTAGACCTGCTGAACCGTGCATATTCCCAAACCAGGTTGATAGAGGTTGATCATCATCAGCAACATTCTTCGATGCAGCTGCAGCAGCATCAGCTTCCCTTGACATGAATTCTGTCTTGAAAATTTCACTGCTCTTCTCTCTTGAAGAATTATGTGAAACTGCATAATTTCATATCAGGCTTCAGAAATGGATACATATTTTTGAATGGCTAAAGTGAGTGTTGTAGCTTTCTATGCTTGTGTTTCTTATAGTAAAGAGGGTGTTTGTGTATGAGAGAGACACTCAGATGGAGATGGAAATGGGACCAAGAGACAAGGCAAAACCAACTTCTAACGTTATCAGCTTTCCAGAGCAATATCTGGCAAATGATTAACCAACCAGTATTCATTCCATGATTTGCTTATATAGTCTCTTAAATTTGTTAGATGAGAGATTGTATCAAACAAAAGAACCACTACTCTGATCTCCCTTCTTCCAGAAAAACTTTCTGCGAACCAATGCTATTACACATTTGAAGAATAAACATGGCAAAACAAATGGAGAAGTGGAAACTTATGACTAATTTTGTTGTTGTGGCCATTAAAAAAGTCAATATGAGAACCTAATCTTTCTACGACATCTATGACAACAGATAATAAGCTCATACACAACTGAGGTTCAGAGTAAGCCATGCTCTTGGCAAACCTAAAATCAATGTCTATGTCATCACAGTGGAAAGTATTGAAAGTTATTGATTTGTGTAACAGGCATCCTTCTGATGACATTTACAGCTGTTTGCCTAATACTTCCACAGTAGTTTCATTTGGTGCTCTCTTTCTTTGCCAAAGATACCCACATTATAGCTCACTGCATTCTGGGTAATGGTGGATGAAATCAGAAATTTCCTTTTGTTTGCTTAAAAATTCCACAACAGAAGTTCCTTGCAGCAAGGCAGAAAAATAACTCAGATCTGAAGCTCTACATACCTTTAGGCTCCGCCCTTGCCTGTGTAGGCCACTCAACTTCATTAGTTGTAAGATCTTTTACAACCACTTGTACAACTTCATCAGCAATGTCCACAGAGCCAAAGTCCTTACCTGCATGTTATATTGCATATTTGTGTATCTCCAAAAAAAATCACAAAATGACCAGCCAACAAGTTGTGGTTTAAAGCATTTACATACTAGCCACCAGAGCTTTTGAGTTTATGATTAATTTGCGTGGTCTTCCCCTCTTTCTTCTTTGACTGCTTCCCACATATTCCTGAACCAAAAACAACAAACCTAAGAGCTGATACTGTCTGATTAGGGGACAAAAAGAACAGGAGGGAAAGCAAAACACTGTAAGGGTCTTATTCTCCGGGTTTGGTCAAGGAATCAATGAAAGCAAGTATGCCAAAATAAAAAACACTAGCACACTGAGTAGATATAATGGTTATAAAGACCATTACAGTAGCCTCCCATACAAGTGACCACAATTCAGGAATCCTTGGACAATATTTTATGTTCCACACCTTTGCACATTCTAAGGGCAATGAAATGCAAGAACCGTGTGTACCAATGGACTCTTTTTCCCTAAAAATGAGTATCATTTATCTAATGCATGATTGCTCGAGACCAATGCCAGCAAAATGGCTGTGCACTTCGAATTCGTCAAACTTTGGTTAATGGTACAGTGCCAAAAAAAGCACACTAGCAATTATCCAACCACTCAAACAAACTACACTGAAGAATATCATTTTTCTCTACAAAATAACAATATCACTTTCTATCCAGCATGTCAAAGTAACAATCAAGTTACCATTAGGAATAGTGAACCTGCAACCTAATTTAACATTGTAGAATATGGCAACACTTTTCTCAAGGACCAGCTCTGTTTAATGTCTGAAACTGTAAGTTCATAGAAACTTCAAAACTAAATTCCCATTATTTACAACCATCACAAGCATTACTACACATGAATTAGCATCATAAATTCTCAAACCTTAAACTGCTTTATCCTATCACCAGTCTACATCTCTCTCATAAATAGGTGTTTTTCATACTTGTCAACTTATCTTGGCAGTTTTCCTTAGCTTCTAAGCACGGCCCCACCCACCCACCCACTCACCTCCCGTTGAACAACCAAACAAAAACAGAAGCAGAAAGAAACCTCTTCCTTACCATGTTCTTGTCTTTGGCTGAATCATTCAAACCCTTCTTCTGATCCCTCATAAGCTTCAGCATTTCCTTGTCATCCTGATAAATGCCCTCTATAGCTTTTAACCCTATGATGAGAGGGACTTCAATTTCTTTTGTTTTAACATCACTCTCACTGATGCCTTGAACAGTAACTTCCACTGCATCACCGTCCTTCACTGAAAATCACTCAATAGAAGAGATCCTGTGAATAAAAAGAAATAAGCAATGCAACAATAACAAGGAAATATATACCTGCTGCTGAAGAGTTTGGACTTCTAAAAGGTGATTTGGTGGCTCTCCCTTTCCTAGTTACAATGTCCACTTTTGGGCAGTCCAATTCAAGCACTTTATGTAGCTTAGTCTTCTGCATCGATAAGGGATGATGCAAATAAGAAAAAAATATCGCAAAAGGGAAAAAACTAGTAGAACAAGTTACTCTTGGAAAAAATGGCAGAACCAACAAAAAGTGAACGTGTATAGGTGATCATCAAAACTCCATCAAGAAAGTCTTAATTTATTTTTTTAACAAATGGGCTTAACTGTTTCCCAATATCATGTGATTCATGTCATCATATAAAAGGACCTGCTTGTGTCAAAAACTAGTATAATGATTTATTTGATCTTGCAAAGTGCATGTTTTAGCTGTTGATTATTTCATAAATGTCGCAACATAAAAGAAGAATAACAGTTTATGACTGTGAGACTGAAAGCAAGACTTTCAATACAAGAGTGCTTCATGGAACCACCATGCTGTCACAAAATGCCAACCAAGGTTAGCATAAAGCTTGTCAATACTTTTCAATGGATCACACAGCCAGGATGTGCAGACCATTCAAAAAAAGTCAAATGCTTCTCTTGGAAGTATAGGATGTAAAATTAATGAAAATTTTAGAAGATGAAATTCAACTCACAGTTGTCTTTCCTGCAGAAAAGTTCTCAGTTTTGTTAGAAGGCTGAGCATCAACCATATGTTTTTCTATGCATCTTGCTCTTTTACCTCCCGTTTTTGAAGTGGTAAAACCACAAAGTTTTTCGTTGCTTGACATTTCAATTGGTATCTTCCTAGACTGCAGAACTGTAACTGATAATGGAGCTTCAGTAGTATCTACTTCAGATAGCATACTGGAAGCGCTTGAACATGCGCCGCCACCATTATAAAGTGTCAGCTTTAGCTTCTTCACTGATTTTTCACCCGAATGCATTGACTGCTCTGTGGGATTCCTTATGCCTGTGGAAACTGTTTTCTCTTTGGTCTCATCCTCAGCTGCACTTGAGCTTTTGAGTTGTACTGCCACATCAGGGTTGTCACTACTGTCGGTGCCAACAAACTGTCCTTGACTATCAGAAACAATTCTAACTTCCTGAACAAAAACAGGGAAGTTACGCAATCAAAAGATGAAAGGGGATTTTCTACCATGTTTTTCGGCTTCCTAACTTCATTTCATACAATCCTGCCAAACTTTAGAGAATAAATGCATCAGACTATCACAAAACTCCAAGTCAAAAGAAAAGTAAGCCCAAAGAATCACCTAAGCTCCTCAGCCATTGCCCATTGACGTGTCAAGGAAAGCGAGGCAAGACATTTTATTGCATTCCCTATGCTAAATTAGTCACTTAATCATGCATTCAAAATACTCCTGGTACAAAATGCAAACAAGTGAAGTTTCTTATACGAAAATGCTGGTAATAAACACGTGCCTGTGTGGCCTTTGCACACATAACAGAAGAAACCATACATTGTAAGATAGCATATGAAGCAATACAAAAGTGAATCAGATCCAACCAGCACACTTCCTGAGTCTGGGTCAACAGCTCAATTTTCCCTTCTTTTTCTCAGATTAATCTGCAATCAATCTGAAAATGATTGACCATAAAAACCTTAAATGTCTTGTGTTGATCAGTTGATGTTCAAATACAGAGCAAGAGGTGTAATACACTCTATTTAAAGAGTAAGCTTCAGATTAAATGGAATGGCAAGGGAGATCTAAACCTAATGGCTCACGCTGTCAGGAAATGGTCTCCATCTTCCGCACATAGGAACAAACCTAGATGTATATCCAACACCATATCTAACAGCAGCCACTTGCTACTGTTAATAACATGAACTAACAAATTGACCCAAATAAGTATTATACCTTTGATTTACTAATCCATTTTCCATCAACCCATTCCAGATGAGGCCTTATCTTTGAGTGACTGAGCTCCTTGTCCTCATTTCCGTGCTTAAAAAAGACATTGTATCTCCTCCCAGCAAGAAGTTTTGTAATTACTCCAGATCTCCAACCAAAGCCATAGCGTGTATCTACCCTTTCCAGCAACTCGTAATTTCTGTCTGCATAAAGAGGAGGAGTGGGTCGAATGTGAAGACAATCCACAATTGTTTTCATCGGTCCGGCCTCATCACTATTCCGCGCGCTTAGACACTTTACCAAGAAAGTTTTATCCTCGTTTTCTTTGATGACAACTGCAGGCAACCAAATATCACGTACATTATCTTTTTCAAGGTTCACTTCTACTTCTGTCCCTGAGCTAAAAACCGATCCTGTTGCTTGCTTTAAAAATCAAATTGAGAAACCAAATCACTTACATGATAAATAAGTCAAACAGAGAGCATACATATCTTCAACTCCATTGATAAAATGGAAAGAACAGATTGGCTAGAAATAGAGCTTGTGGAAGCCAAAAGAAAGGATAACATTAATGATAAGTGCACAAATTACTACAGTATGATCAATGCAAATAACAAAATCCATAGTTGGGGCATTGACATAATGAATGTCAAAATTTAATAACCGAATTCAGGTAGGACAGAGCTGAGGCACTGAAAAGGTACGGAGCAGGTACTAAATCTCATTTTCGGAACTTAACATAAATTTAGCTGTCATAAAAATAGGCATGCAATGGGAAGGGAGATTGTTAAATGACCTAAAGACAAGGAATTGATAAAGGCATTAAGTTACGCGGGTGCACGAAGAAAGACATGGCAACTAAAGTAAGCGACTCAAAGTTCTCCTTTTCCTCATGCAAGTAGGACCACAAAAAAGTCCTCAGCATCCAAATTTCCAAAACACAACATGCAATTGAGTCATTCTATTTCTAGTGAGATTCGAAAGCACACACATAGATCTAGAACTTCAACACAACATGCAAAAAAGTTTCATAGACATCTAAACAGCATCAGTGCACAAACAATCAAACACAAAGAAGAAGAAGCGAGTAAACACTCAAAAGCCTCGATTTCATGGAAATGAGAAATACCCGCTGCATTTGGGGTCGTACCCAGTTGCCATCAACCCAATCCAAATGAAGCCTTAAATCTTTGGCCTCAAATTCAACAACATCAGGAGGGTTATCAAAATAAACCATGTATCTTGACCCCCCATCAAGAACCTTCTTTACAACACCAGACCACCAGCCATCTCTAAGGCTTGCATCAATGGCTTCGTTTTCTTGAAAAGGCCCACCATTTTTCAGTAAATATTGCGGGGGCAAAGGCCTAATGAGATGAGGATCGACTTGTTCGACCAGAGGAGCAGACCCATCTTCAGTAACCAGAGTCTTGTACTGAACAATCGCTTTCCTTCTCTTTTTCGAAGCTGATTTCACTGCTGCTTGTGATTGTGGTTTCGGGAATTCTAAAATGGTAGCTAAATACCAAGCACCCCTGAAACCTTCCTCGTCACTGCTTACTTCAACTTCCTCACCCTTGTTGAAGAGGATAGTCTGGTCTTGCTGTCGAGGGTTTTGTTGGGGTTGGGGTTCGGGATTTGAGTCTAAACCCACCATAGTTTTTTGCTTTTCTGTGACTGTAAGAAGAAAACCCTAGGCAGAGGGGGTTTTGTGCATTTTTCTTTTCCTCTCTCTCTCTCCTCTTTTTTTTTTTTTTTTTTCTTCCTGGGGTGCCTTCCACGGTCAAATGCTGTTCAACCAAATGACAAGCATTAAAGTGGATGGATAATATTTGGTGGGGTTTTGGCGGGATGGTGCGGTGCCGGGTGCCTGTGCTGGGTTGTGTGGGAAATGTGCAGTCAGTCTAGCTCTAGATTCCGAGGTTTCCTGTTGCCTTCCGAGTGGGGTGTCGGGTGAAAGGAACTGTTGGTCTGTCGTGTTCGTGATTAAGGGTTGCCAAATTGGCCCATTATTCCATTATTATGTGTTCATGAGGGCAAATTTTATGAAAGAAACTCGGCCTTCACATGTTTTTGAGGCTTCTAAGCTTTAGCGAACAGAGTGAGAATAAAATCACTACAAGAACAAATGTCGATATATTATCATTGCTTGTCGCGTGTTACGACAACGGTTAGAGACGACAATTTTACTGTTCTTGCTTTCTTTAAGAATATATATATAATAATAGACGACAATCTTACTGTTCTTGCTTTTTTAAAATATATATATATAATAATACGTGTTTTTTAAAATATTTTCTTCTCATAAATATATTAAAATTATTTTTTATTTTTTAAAAATTATTTTTAATATTAACATATCAAAATAATTTTAAAAAATTATTAATTTAAAATTAAAAAAAATAATTTTTTTATAAATATTTTTAAAACACTAAAAAAAAAAACCCTTTATAATAATAAATATGATTACCTATGAGTCGGGTGCATATAAAAATATGTTTAACTTGTTATTTTTGCTGTTTAAATTATCTTATTAAACAAATCTAATTATTCAACCTTCACTTATTAACTAGATTTTATTAAATAAATATTAGAGAATAGGTAACCATTATTATAGTTATTGCATCTTATCACATTGCAATCCTTGTAAAAATTAATCTAAATCTCTTTATATTATTATATTATAGAACACTAAAAGAGAATGTAATTTAAGTTTGTTATTTAAACAACAGTTTGTCATTCAATTACAAAATAACATCAAATATCTAAAAGTTCAAGTCAAATAATATAACACATAAATATAAACATATAATCTATTTAGCATGCAA
Organism: Populus alba x Populus glandulosa; assembly: GCA_033617975.1. Taxonomy (NCBI): domain Eukaryota; kingdom Viridiplantae; phylum Streptophyta; class Magnoliopsida; order Malpighiales; family Salicaceae; genus Populus; species Populus alba x Populus glandulosa. The sequence goes on along the minus strand of CM066144.1, from coordinate 17,606,624 downwards.
CTCGAAAGATAAAATAAAAAATAAAAAAGAATGAAGAAAATAAATAAAGGATGTTACTTCCAGTGTCATGTTATGTGTGTGTGTACGTGCACACTAGTTTGATTCTCCGTTGACAGGTGAAGCAATATTTTTTTTCAATAAGAAAAATGCAAGTATTATTAAAAACATTTATCATTAAAAAAAAATTAATTACAAATTAAAAAAATTAATATGTGTAATCAATAAAATAAATTAAAAATTATGGTATGATTAAGCATCCAAAACATTAAAAAATCATTTATCTAATTCCACAACCTGAGAGTTGGGTATAATAATAATTATGAATTTATAAAGTTTTGAGTATGCGGGCATAAAAAACTAAAAAACAAAAAATATTTCTTGTTACATAATTAGCACATTTGCTCATTGCTAGTCTGACTATTTTTTTTTCTAAACTTAAAAAAAAATGTTGACTATGAAATTTTGTTTCCCCAATATCATTAAATCTAATCAAGTAATTTGATCTTAAAATTTACTAACTCGGACTATTTGCCTAACTTGAGTCTCGAATTAAACCGTATGAGAGCTGATCCAAAATAAATTATTCAATTTAATAGGTTTAAAAACAATTTGGATGATCGATAAAAATATGATATAACTTTTAAAAAAGTTTTAAGACGATAATTATTTTTTATATTGAGACGATACTAGATTAAATCAACTTCGGTTACCTTGCGACCTAGGTCATGGATTTCAATAGATTTAATAACTTTGTTATTTTTGTAAATTATTTTTATTTAATTGATGATAACATTAGATATTTTCAAAATCAAGCATCAACTCTAAAAAAAATATATATTTTTTAAATCATGATAACCCTATAAAAGTAGAAAATATAAACCATGAATTCCATTTTTCAACTAATTTAATATTGAATAAAAGTGAAAAAAAAAACAATTAGAAAAATTAAAGGACTAGAAACTAAAAAAAAATCAGGTTTGATTGGTAAACACATCAAACTTATGAATTAGATAACTTGGGTCAATAAGTCAAACCCGCAAATCGGGTAATGGATTCCATTGAGATTAATAATTTGTTTTTATTTTAAATTATTGCTTATTTACCTATATGATAACCAAATAAAAAAATAGTCAAAATGCAAAAAAAAAAAAAAAAAAAACACTGTGGATTACTATTGTAATCCACAATGGTAATGAGTGTGGGGACTATATGATAAAAATAAAAAAAGATAATCAAATAATCGAGTTTAATTTTTTTTATAAAAAAAAACAGCCTGTTAAACCCGCAAACAGGGATAACTAGGGTTATCTCATCAAACTCGCAAATCAAGTTATTGACTCCATAAATTTTAATAACATATTTTTTTAAAATTTATTTTTTATTTAACTAAATATTTTTTTAAAATAGATTATACCGCGATGCTGAATACTTTTATGATACCAACTCGATGTTGAGATACTTTTTATACTGCAATAACCTTATACATTAAAATAAATCATTTACTCTAAATCCTCATCATAGTTATTAAACCTGAACCGGCCCAGCAGGTTGACCCGGAACCCGGTCGACCTAATGGCTGGATCGGTTCGGGTTAAACAAAAAACCGGCTAATGAAAAAAAAACAGCAAAACCCGGTCGAACCCAGACAAGACCTCGCGCGCACGCACTCATATATACAATAACTTTACTAACAGCAAAAGGAAAGAACCATTATTCTGCCCCAATTTCTTTCTTTGAAGCTTGAAAAACCAAGAGATCTGGTATATGTAATCCAAGTAGATGAAGCCATTGCTTTCATAAAATTTTCAAGCCAAGGTAAGAATCATGTATTCTTTTAATTTTTAAATGTTGTCTTCAGGTTATTTAAATCTTTTGTGTTTGCAAAGAGGTTGGTTTCTTCACGGAACAATTGGTTTCTTAACGGAATAGCTTTTGAGTTTTTGAAAATGATGGTAAACACACCTCAATCATACTAGCAACCAAGATTGAAAAGATGGCAATTAGCTCGCCTCATCTGCAATTAGCTTGGCTCAGAACATATTTTTCTAATCCGCCTTTCAAATCTCTTAGAATTCTTGTACTATTCAACTGCATTCATATAATTAATTAGTTTTTAGCAACTTGTGTTGTGTTTTTAGAGCATTGTTATTCACAAATACTTGTATAGTACAAAGCTTGTCGTTCTTCCTCTAAATAATAATAATAATAATAATAATAATAGTGTAAGCAATTTTTTGGCTTGAATATAGATTATTTATAGCTTCTTCGTTCCTAATTTTCTTTCTTCTTTCTTTTTTTCCTCCAAGCTGCAAAGTTTTGATGATTTATGGCAAGTTTTTTGGTTTTTTTTAATTTTTTCTGGTTGATCTGGGTTAACTCGAGTCAATCCGTGTAATCTGGGATTAGGTTTCTTGACCGGATGAACCTTTGAATCGGGTATTATAATTATGATCCTCGTATACACACTATATAAAAATAAAATAAAATAAATCAATAACAAAAAGAAAAGAAAGAGTTAAAATGTAAAAAAAAAACTAACACTGTAAATTATTATTATAATTCAAAGGGCTAATGAATATAGAAAAACAGTATTTATTTTCCCTTATATTTTAACTCTATTTATAATTTATAATAAACATGATTTGGTTTTGCTAAATTAGGTTTTGAAAAGAAAAACCCTTAATTAAGACAAAAACCGAACCAAACAAACGTCCGTGCCACCCTACACTGAACTCCAATATGGCATCCAACACCACCCCAAAAAACAAAAAGTAGAAGGCAGGAAGGCTCGCAAGGAATTCCTAAAATAATCAAAACCCCAAAAAACATCAAGAACCCATGGCGTCTTCAGCGTCAGCGGTACTGTCCAAAATCACTCCTCCTTTTCCGAAAATCCCATTAACCAATTCGCCACAATCCCTAACCATAAAACAACGCACGCTTCTCCCTGGAACTGGAAGGAGGACCTTCCACAAAACTGCCATCAAAGCGACGGCGCCCTCTGGTTCCTCATCTCCCGGACTCTACTCAGCGCAGCAATTCGAGCTCAACCCTCAAAACGTGGACCTTGTTCTAGAGGAGGTTCGGCCTTACTTGATTGCTGACGGTGGAAACGTCGATGTTGTGTCTGTTGAAGATGGCGTCATCTCTCTCAAACTCCAAGGTCATTTCTTTCTAACTTAATCCAATTTTTCTTGATTTTTTTTTATATAATTATTGTTGTTGATGGGCTTGCTTGCCAAGTAATGAATAACAGGAGCATGCGGGGACTGTCCTAGCTCAACAACCACCATGAAAATGGGAATTGAAAGAGTTCTAAAAGAAAAATTTGGAGATGCTGTTAAAGATATTCGCCAGGTATCCGACGAAGATCCGAAGGAGACAACTGTTGAGGTATAACCTTTATTTGTTTTTGGTTTTTTGGTGTTGGATTTGTTTGGTTATTGTAATAATTTAGTTCTGGCTGTTGTGGAAATGAAGAGAGTAAATGGTCATTTGGATATACTAAGACCAGCTATTACAAACTTTGGCGGAAGTGTGGAAGTGCTGTCTGTTGAGAATGGGGAATGCCGTGTTCAGTATACGGGACCAGAGTCTATTGCTTCAGGAATCAAAGCAGCAATTAAGGAGAAGTTCACAGACATTGTGGATGTTGTTTTTGTTGCCTAGGTCAGGAAAGATTTATATCAGAAATTTAGTTCGCTGATTATCCATAAAGAAATAAATGGGAGGCTGCTGCACTTTGATTTTTTAAGCTGATTATAGTTAAGCTCAGACGCAGCCCGTCAAAGGGTACGGCAGCTTGTTTAGTTTTTCCTCCTTTTTCCATTTCTTCTATCATCCTTCGTAAACGAACATGATCAGTGTCTAATTTTGATAACGGAGCATGAAAACATTATACATTGCTTATATAAAAAAATGGGCAGAATGTCTAAATTTGATATATTTCCTCGTAGTTTTATTATTATGTCGAATAGAAAGATGGATTATCGATCACCAACTCTTAACGGACAAGAATATATGAAGGCCTACAATTTGAGTTTAACATGGTGTAATTAATCTAAAATGAGAATTAAAGTTAATATAAAAATTAAATTTTAAGAAAAAAAATTAAAAAAGAAATATTTAAAATAAAATATATATAATAATTAAAAATTTAAGGATCAAATTTGATATAATTAGTAAATAATATTATATTTATAAATTTTTCACAACTTCCAAAACATGTTTTCTTTTCAAAATAAAAGGAAAATACTTTTCTGAAAACCAAACTAATTTTTTTTTTTATTAGAAAGTATATTTTGGTATTTAACTTTTCTAATAGCAAATAAATATTTAAAATTTTAAAACATAATTTTTCTGAAAACAAATACAGTATCAAAAGGGAACATTATGAGACTGTGGTTGCTTCATCCAGATAAATAGAATCTCTAGGAGTGAAACATGATATACATAGTTTAAGCATCTTGATTAATTGCTTCTGCCATTTACAGCGTCTAGATTTTGGGTTGTCTGTATTGAGCAAAATCTTAAGCTGGGTTCTCAATTGTTTCATGAAAAATAATTTTTAAAATTTTATTTATTAAAATTTTTATGTTTATTTATTATTAAAAAAGTTAATTGAAAACACTTTCTAATCAAAGAAAATTTTGACTTAATTTCTAAAAAAATATTTTTTAAAAATTTTGGACGGAAAATACTTTTTAGAAGTTGTGAAAAATTTAAAAATATCATGTTATTTTCTGATTATATTAAATTTGATCTTCAAACTTTTTATTGCTATATATTTTGTTTTGAATCTTGTTTTTTTCAATTTCACTCCTTGAATTTGATTTAATTTGATTTTTATATCAACTTTGATATTAATTTTTATGATTGTTATTTGTTTTTCTCTTATAATTTTTTAATTGAAATTATTTATCTATCATATTTGGTCTTTTTTTTATTGTTATTTATTTTATTTAAAATAATTTATAATATTATAATTTTTTTTTTATTTCATCATATTTCAACTTTTGTTTTGTTATATTTGATCTCCATTATTTTGATTGTTATTTATTTTATTTGAGATAATTTATGGAATTATTTTTTTTTCAATTTTATTTTCATTCAACTTTTTAATCTGTAAGATTTGTTCCTTATTATTTTAATAAACTTGAAAAAAAAATAATTAAGTTATTTTTCAACTTATTTTCCATGACATAGTTAAACATTGAAAAATATTTCCAACTTATTTTTCATAATATTACACAACATTGAAAAATAATTTATCTTTTCAAAAATTTATTTTTTAAAATAATATGTTTTTAAAAAAATTACTTTTCAATAAATAAATGGAATCCTAGTACAACCATCTTTACGACCTTATTGAATGGGCTTTGTGAGGAGGAAAAATGGATCAAGTTATGATGTTGTATGATGATACGGTTGTGAGAGATTATCAGCCCAGTGTATATACTTATCGTGTGATAATCAAGAGACTTTTTACAAGGGGGAAACCAATGAGGCTTCTGGGTTTCTTAAGGAAATGAAAGAGGTGGGTTGTGCGCCAAAATGTTGTCATTACAGTTCACTGATTGATGGATATTGCCGGCGAGAGATAAGTAATGAAGCTGGAAGCTTATTTTATTTATTGGCGAGTAAGGGATGTACTCCTATTGTTTATACTATATACCTTCACTACCATGATTAATGGATATTGTAAGATTGAAAGGTTTGAGGAGGCAATGCAACTTCTTGATGAAATGTTGAGAGAAAAGCTCTACTTCCTGGTATAGTTACTTGCTACCATGTAAGTGGCTCGTGTCAAGCAGGGAGACCACCGGCTGCACAACGATTTTTCAGGTACCTCTGTGCCTCCAAAAATTCAAATATAGTGATTGAGGTTGAGATTGGATACAATTTAATTATACATAAAATTTAACTATAAAATCTATTTTTTTTTTTTTTTAGTTTTTTGGGTGGATTTGACGCACAAAACTCAACTTTCATCTCTAAAATAAACATACACGAAGTGTTGCTGGATGACTCGTGCAAACATGGGAGTCTTGAAGAGGCGTTAGCTCTATTTCAAGGGATGCAAAGGAGCACTGTGAAGCCTAACTTGGTAATCTATACCATCCTTGATAGTTTTTGCAATTGTGGGAAGCTTAAAGATGGAAAGGAGCTGTTTTATGGACACAGTGACGAAGGGTTTCAACCTAATGTTTGTACATACACCGGATTGATTGCTGCACTTTGCGAAGGACTAATAATTGAAGCACACGGGATTTCTAGACAAATGCCAGCTGCGCACCTTACAAGTGCGCCTATAATGTCATTATCCAAGGATTTCTCCAGCACAAGTATCCATCAATGGCAAGGCAACTTGTTGAAATGGTCAATCGGGAATGTTCTGCAGATGCTGCCACCATAGCCTTGCTGAATGATGTGCCCACTAACATAAGATTCCTGCTCTAAAAGTTTGATGGGGCTTTGTGAAGATTATTGAGGTGTAAATCTGAAATAGCTTTGAATATTTGTGGAGAAACAGAAATTTTCTATCATTCAAATTTTGTCATGTCTTATTTTTATTTTATTTTTTACATAAAAGGATAAAATAAAATTGAAATAAATGATATGGAAAATAAATGAGCTTCCACATATTTCTTGGTCAATAAAAAATAAACACTTGAGATGAGATATTTAAGTTATCTTGTCATAAATGCAAGATCTTATTAATAAAGACAACTAATAAAATCATATCATATGGCATTGGAAAAAGAATCTAGAGCCCCTACAAACCTCTATAAATAGAGGGTCTCCCCCTATAGAAAAAAAAGAGAGGAATTCTTTGAGATACAAATTTTCTTCAAGAGAAGCTCTTCAAGCAAAAATGCTCTCTCTTCAATCAAGGAAGTTCTTTCAAAAGTTCTCAAGCATCCTTCATCTACGCTTGAAGTCTACAAAAGAATGAAGCTCTATTGGATCAAGCCTAAACATCCCATAAAAGTTCTTCGACAATACTTTGAAGACAAATCAAAGATACTCTTTAAAGCATTAAAATATCAAATCACCAAATCTCGCTTCACAATACACGTTTAAATTCGTGTTCTTGCAAAGCAAAAATCTTGGCTTGATTTCTCAAATAAATCAACTCACCATATATTAAATCCAATGAAAGAATAAGAGAATTGTCTTATTATTTTGAAAGAATATTTTAGATGGAGATTGTACCCGATTATATATTTAATAAAATCATATATTTGTATATATGTGCTCGTTTAATTTTAGGTGTTTAAAATTATATCTACAATTTGATTCGTCTTTGATTGATGTGGAAAATTAAAACTAGATTATACTATCATTGCACCTTTTATACATTTGATTTAACATTGATGACATTTCTAGTGTTGGCATGAATAAGAAATTTTTGCTATATAAAGTTGCATGTACATTTCTCTTGCGTGTGTGCATGTCAAGAGTTTGAATTTGAAGAAGAGAAAAACCTGCTATTAAAGGTTTGGGGCTTGGCAAGTAGAGATAATTATTGTTTTTACTTTTTTTATATAACACACATTGTCTACGGCTTGGTAAATGAAGATAGTTAGTTTTGTTTACATTTTTAATAACACACATCATTTTTAGCTTTAGGAAACACAATGTTTCACTTGCAAAACATTATTTTGTGTAGCTGTTTTAGCAATAAAAATTTCATATGTCATGAAAGAGAAGGAACCTGGCTTTCTTTTTAGAATGCTTTAGCTGTTGTTTTTGTATGCAAAACTTGTAGCAAAATGGAATATGACAACATGAAAGAATGATGAATTAATTTTACGGAGACTCTCTCTCTCTCTCTTCTTTATCATCATCTTTTTCTTCTTTGGTTCTAGTACATTCACCACTCTAGGAATCCGACTTTGTATTGCAAATACTCTTGGAATACTTTCAAATTGGTTATATCATAGTAATACTTGTAATAAGTGATATTAGAGCTATTAATATTCGGATGCAAGCTATGGCTCTAGATGTCAGGTCCCAAGATCTCAGAAGGTTGGAAAAATCATTTGAGTCTGCAAGTAAGGAAAAATCACATAAATATGAACAAGTTATGGAATCATCGAAAGGATATGTCCAACAACTAGAAGCTAAGAAAGTATATTCATGAAGCTAAGTTTAGGGAGCTCATTAATGGGTTATTTTACTAGCAAAACTCCCTTTTATAGAAGCTGCAACATATTTATGGTAAGACCAGTACCTAGAATGACTATTAAACATTTAACTAGGAGGATTATACTATAAGATCATATTGGATTTGTGAAGGTAATTACTCTACTTACAAGGTATATAAACTGAAACAAGACTTCTCTAATTTTGATGGTGATTATGTGCATAAGTGGTTATACAAATGCAATCAATACTTTGATATAGAGGAGATTGCAAAGATTGAAAAGCTTAAGTTGGCTTCCTACTATTTAAAGGGAATGACCTTATATTGGCGCCAAAACTTTATGAAAAGCGAAGGTGGCCAATTAGTAACTTGAGATAAATATATAAAGGCAATATGCTATAGGTTTGGTGGTCAAAAGGATCCACTAAAGAAGTTTAAGGATCTTAGGCAAATGGAAGATTTAAAGGTTTACACTAGGGACTTTGACATACTATGGAACATGACAGAAATCAGTGAGAAACAAGCTTTGATATTTTTCTTAGAAGGATTGGAAGTGGAAATAAAAAAAACCTGGTTAAGATGTTCGAGCTTAAAGTCTTAAATCAAGCCTATAATTTGGCATGTTTACACAATAATACTCCAAACAATAAAAGATCCCACCAAAACTACCCTAAATCTGCTTCACCAAACACCAACCAAATAGTTCAATCTAGACCTAGCAATAATCAAACAACTTATAAAATTTAACCTATATTAACCACTAGCAATATAAAACAACCACAAAACATCCCATTACCTACTCCTAGCTTACATTTCTAATACAAACCTATCATAAAAAAAATACTAAATCTATGATAAAATAAGGAGTTAGATGAGAAAAGGGCCAAAAGATTGTGTTTTTAGTGCGATGAAAAGTTTATGCCAGACTATAAATATAAAAATAGAAAATTATACTCCTAGTGTAAAGTGGATAATGAAGGTGAGGATGTAGAGAATGGTAACAATGTTGATGAAGAAGACCCTAACCTTGAACAAGTGACTCATCACATATCGATCAATACATTGGAAGGAGTTATTGGCTTCCATACTCCCAAGGTCACTAGGAAGTGGATAAACATCCACTTTTTATTATGGTGGACTCAATCACTATAATTCCATTAACTCTAATGTAGCTATTAAGTTACAATGTGACATGTCACATTGTGACGTCAACCGAAATTCTCAAAGATTGAGGGGAAATGTATATATCAAGGAAAATTAGAAGTCGCCACCTAATAATTAGAAAAAATTAGGAATCCTAAAAATCAACACTAGTTCCATAAACTCAGGTAAGGGGTTAGTGATGCCTAAATAAATAACAACCTCACCCTTACCACGTTCTTATGAAAGATTACATTTATTATGTGTTTTTCTCCTAAATTTATCTTTTTAATTCCCTTTAATTATCCTAATTATTTTTAACTTATTATTTTATTTAATTTCTAATCATTTTGTGAAAACTTTAATGTCAGTCCTGTTTAGAAAGAGACTTGACATTTTAGTTATTCATGAAAAAACTATCACTAGTCCTCTAAAAAGAAGACTGTTTTGTAAGATTTTGACATCGGTCCCTATAAAAAACAAGACTTGTCATTTTAGTTATCTGTAATTCTTTTGACATTGATCTCAATAAAAAAAGACATGTCAATTAAGTCATTTCTTGAATTTATATTGGACCTATAAGGAAGATAAGATTTGGATTGGGTTTTTGAGTTTATTAGGTATGTCAGCCCAATTCCAATGAACCTTTTAATTTTAGCCAAGTCTTAATAGACTTAACAAATTTGTGATTAAACTCTAATATGCATGAATATGAAAAAAATCTTGTTTTTTTTTAATGGATTTTACAAATTTGTTATTAAGCCCAAATATGCATGAATATGAAAAACATTTTTTTAAAAAACAAACAAACTAGAAAGACAAATATTTTTTTGTACAAGGATAGAATATGCAATCATGATTTTTTTGGAAAGACTTGGTTGTGAAGTTTTTTTAAATAAATAAATACATCCTCAAATCATAACAAGAATAATGCAGAATATGAAAGCATTTCTTATAGAAAGAAATATGAATTAAATAAAAACCATGCGAAAAGGGGGCTAGATTAAGAACATTAATATAAAAAAGCTAACTAATAGCCTTAACTGAAGACTTAATGTGCTTGCATAACTTTGGTTAGATAGTGATCGTACACATGCTTATTTTTTTGATATCCCTATGATTTTACTCTTGGATAAGGAGACATATATAATACTAACAAACTTAATTTATGTGTTCCTAGTGTTTGTGTTTCTTTGTTATAGAAATTTGAATATGTATTTTCTTATGAAATTTCAGGTGGATTGCCACCTAAAAGAGGTATAAAGCATCGAATTAACTTAGTACTAGGTTTAACTATTACTAATAGACTAGCCTATTGAAGTAAGCATGAGAAAATAAAGAAGCTTTAAAGGCAAATGAAAGAGTTGATGTTGAAAGGGTACATTTGAGAAAGCATGGGTCCATGTGCTATTCTTGTACTTTTAGTACCTAAGAAAGATGATACTTGGAAAATGTTAGTTGATTGTAAAGCAACCAATAACATAACAGTAAAGTATATAAATCATATCCCTAGATTAGATTATATGCTTGATGAATTTCATGGATCTTATTTGTTTTCCAAAATTGATTTTAAAAATGGATATCATTATATTAGAACGAAAAAAGGCGATGAATGAAAAACTATTTTGAAAACTAAATATGGTTTGTATGAATGCTTAATCATGTTTTTTGGACTTACTAATGCACCTAATACTTTTATAAGATTGATGAACCATATATTATGTGCATTTATAAGTAGGTTCGTAGTTGTTTACAATAAATGGTTTGATGAACATATAGATCATTTAAGACATGTACTTGATGCTCTTAGAAAGGAAAATTTATATTCTAATCTAAAAAAGTGTGACTTTTGTATGGAAAAGATTGTTTTTCTTAGATATGTTGTTAGTGAAAAAGATATTGAGATGGATGAGGTTAATGTTAAGGTTATAAAAGAGTGGCCTATACCTAAGATGGTAAGTGAGATAAGAAGTTTTAATGGATTGACTAGTTTCTATAAAAGATTTGTGAAAAATTTTAGTATAGTAGTTGCTCCATTAACTGAAATTGTAAAAAATAAACAGTAGGTTTTAAATAGAAAATTGAACAAGAGAAAGCTTTTAATTTGTTAAAAAATAATTTATTTGAGCCTCGTTACTTGTTTTTCCTAACTTTACAAAAAAGATTGAAATTAAATGTGATACTTTATGAATAGATATTAGAGCTGTTTTAATGTAGGATCTTGCTTAACTTCTTCTCCTCTTCCTTTCCTTGCTGGTGGTGACCTGTAAGAACAACCAAAAACGCAACAAAGTAGTTGATTTTGATTCTTCTTTCTTTTTTAGATATGTTTCGGTCTTCCCTTGTTTCGGATCTGTTTATTCTTTTTGTTTCACCTTCTCTGTTTTAGGTGGCTGACGGTATGTCAAAGGGGCAGCTGGCAGCTGAGCTTCTGTCGTGTCTGTGCAGCTGCCGGTGGCCGGTTCGAGTCTTGGGGAGGACGAGGGCCTGCAGGCTGCTAGGCGGCGTTCTCGGTGGCTGAGAGAGGGGTCGGTAAGAGTTGGCCGGTTGACAAAGAGGGCGACTTCGGGTGCAGGGGAAGAAATGGCCAAGAGAGGGGAATGGCTAGGAGTTGAGGGGGAAAGGGAGAGTCTCTCCTTTTGTTTTCTCGTTTTTTTCAAAGAGAGGGGGCCAGCGCCTAGCTTGTGTGGGAGTTGCCAAAATGGCAGAGATTGAAGGTCTATATGCAAACAAGGGGTGGCGGCTTTGGTTCTCCTTCTTTGGCAAAGGTTCGAGCAGTTGTTGGCGGCTGAGGGGAGGTCTTGGCCGAGTGGCTTGGGTTCTGGAGAGTGAGGGGCTATCTGTGGCCGGCTGGGAGAAGGAAAATGAGGGAGCTTTTTTTGGTTTTTAGGAGAGCACCTCGAGGAAGAGAGCTTTAGTTGTTTCAAAGGGAGGGGCGACCAACCTGGTTTCCAAAGGTGGTGGCTGCAGGAAAAAGGGTTTTAGGTTTTTTTTTTAGGGTTTTTTTCTTGCTCTCTATTGTTCCCCCAAAAGTTTCTCCGCCCCTCAGCCTCTAAATTTTTCTCTTCTCTCCCCGTCAACTCTTTATTTTTTTTGTTAATTTTGGTTTTTTTATTATTATTTTTTATATTTTTGAAAGCAGGCAATATCAACGTCAACTCAACAAGAAAAATCATTGATTATAAAATTTATGCGTTAAAATTTGAACGCGTTAAAATACCTTTGAAAATTTAAATTCTTTTGAAATGGCGTTGAAAATGCTAAAAACGATGCAAATATATCAAAAATACATTTTTTGGGTTTCTCTTTGTTTTTTTGTTATTTTTTATTTTTCTAAAAATTTATCAAAAATATGGATTAAAAATTGGGTAGTAACATGCATTATCAAATTCATCCTTAATCTAGATAGGATTGGGATAACAAAAATGATGAGGAGAGAGAGTTTTTGAAACTTGTATTTTTTCTAATTAAAACTATTTTTTTTATCTTTTTACAAAAAAATAATCAATGGGGTCTTACAAATATATATATTATAAATACTGTTTTTCATTGTGTTCAATTTTAAAATCATCGAGTCTCAACATTATATATAAACTTTACATATTTATCGATATCTAGCAAAACAAATTAATTATCATGTTAACACTTATTACAATAAGATTGTTTTGAATTTTTAACACTCAACCTGTTAACACTTATTCTTTAATTTATAATTATAAAACAAACACAATCTTAATTTATAATTCTACAACATAAAGTATATCTAATAACACAAATTTCTCTCAATATTGTTTTTAATATTTGAGCTTTATAAGTCAAAAAATAATTAACTTCCTTATCTGCATGGCATATTTATTGAAATTAAAAAAAAATGAAATGTGAATTATAAGTTTAAAAAACTAAAAAAAATAATAAAAGTTTATCCCTATTAAAAATATTTTAACCCTTCCTCTTCAGTCAAATCTTAACCACCTTAATAATCCTCCTTTCCTCTTTTAGCATCAAACATGAAACAGCCTTCAACCTCTTTGTAATATTTAACTTCTCACTAGTCTTAGATTCATCGCCGTTGGACCCATAATCTAGCCCGACCTTCCCTTCATAAAGCTTTTTACCTAGCTATCCATCACCTCGCAAATCACAAAGTTATGGGGTGAGGAGCTAGCTTTCATGGAAAAAGCAAAATTAGTAAACAGCTGGTGGAAGTTCTCTTCAAGGTAGGGGTATGGAACACTTAATTTTCCTTTTGCGTAACAGTTTCGTTTTGTTCAACATCTGTGAGAGTTAAATTAGTACTGGGAAATCATGAAAACACTAATTGCTAATTCAGTTTCATCAATCTCATCTTACTTGAACGAAAAACAGGATCATATGAACACTTGAAAGTTCCTACTAGAAGCTTCTCACTTTCAACTATTTCCTATTTTACGGTCCTCTTGATTCTAGCTAAACGGTCCTCAAATTGTCTTAGTGACATAAAAAAATTAAAGACAGTTCATGCTCTCGATCTTTTTTGCAGCAGGCTGCAGGTTAATTCTTTGAAGATGCATGTCCAAGTGCAAAGACTCCTCACCAAGAACACCATGGTTGACACTTTGGTACAAAGCCAGCTGAGGCCTGAGGAAATGTCCGTGGATGGAAGATTTGCAACTTCAGGCTACAATGACACTAGCCCTTTCGAAACAGAAAGCTGTTGGCCTTTCTTAATAGTTTCTTTCTGTCCCCACCACGATTTGTTCTTGACCTTGTAAGACCTTTTCTTAGCTTCTATTACTATCACGAAGGTCTTCCTATTTGGAGCCTACTGATAGAAAGCTCAGCCATTAGCTTCCCTCTTGCCACCCAACTCATCATCTCCTTCCCTGTCTATCCCTCCTGAGCTATTTCGATCACACCGCAAGATCACGTGTCTGGCATCTTGAAAATCTTGTAGGACTTTTGAACATGCAATGTTGTTGTTGTTGTATATTTTACTTATTTTTGTTTTGAGAATCAATAATCGTAATTGTTATTCGTTGTTTGGAATTCTAATGCTTGACCGAGATGGACTGTTTCTCCCCAGTGTTTGAACGTAAGAAAACCAATGGTAATTCTCTCTAGATATTTTGTTGCTGCAGGAACTGGCAATCATGCAGTGCTTCTCCTCTGCATTATTGCAACTGTTCTTTAACAATCTAGAGGCCGACATATGATCTTTACTCAGAGGTGGTGATAAGAAACTTCTTCGAATGCTGTCAACATTTCCTCCAAATAATGGCCTTTCGTAGTCCTTTGATGTTTTTTCGAGGGTGTTTAAAAGTGCTTTTCAAAAATATTTTTAAAAAAGTTTAAATTTTTTTTTACTTGAATTAATATTTTTTTAATGTTTTTAAATTATTTTGATATGCTGATTTTAAAAATAATTTTAAAAAAATAAAAAAAATATTATTGACATGTTTTTCTAAGTGAAAAATACTTTAAAAAATAATAACAATCACACTCGCAAACATGTTCTTCATAATGTGTTAACGTTTGTATTATATGCCGATGGGTGAGGATGAATTCAAAGGAAGCTCTAGGAATATTTCTTAGCCACTGATTCTAAGAAAAAGAGAGAGAGAAGACACAAAAAAGAAGACACACGAAAATAAAGGTCGAAGGCATAGAATTTACAAATGAAGTTTGATGGTGAAGTATTTTATGCCGACAAACAGTAGTAGAGGTAAGATTCGTAAGTAAGTGGGGTAAAAAATGTATTAAAAAATCTTCAATTGTTCCAAAGAAACTATTTTCTAGGAGAACGACATGGACGGATGATAAGTTATAAAAATAGTAAGGAGGGCAATTGTCCCCGTTTTTATCTGAATTATAGTTATTAAACCCGGCTTGGGAGTTGACCCGGTCAAGGAGCCGGGTTTCATGAGTCAACTCGGGTCAACCCGGGTTGACCCGTAATAATTAAAAAAAATTAATATTTTACATGAAAAAATTCATGTAAATATAGATTATACATATTATAAATAATGAAGTTTAAAATAATATTTTAAAAAGTTTTTTATCCCACATTAAAAAGATATTATGTTAAGCTTTTAAGTTGAAGTATTTAAATTAAAAAAGTTTTTTATCCTACATTAAAACAACATAACTTTTTTTATGGGAACATAGAGTATATATATATATATATATATATGAAAGGGTTTCAAATCCCACATTGAAAAGATACTATGTTATCCCTTTAAGTTAAAGTATTTAAACCAAAAGGTTTTTTATCCCACATTGAAAAAACCATGATTTTTTCCTTGGGAATATAAAGTATATATACTAATGGGTTTCAAATCCCACATTGAAAAAACATAACTTTTTTCATGGGAACACAGAGTATATATATGAAAGGGCTTCAAATCCTACATTGAAAAGATACTATGTTATCCCTTTAAGTTGAAGTATTTAAACCAAAAGGTTTTTTATCCCACATTGAAAAAACATGATTTTTTCCTTGGAAACATAGAGTATATATACTAATGGGTTTCAAATCCCACATTGAAAAAACATAACTTTTTTCATGGGAACATAGAGTATATATATGAAAGGGCTTCAAATCCCACATTGAAAAGATACTATGTTATCCCTTTAAGTTGAAGTATTTAAACCAAAAGGTTTTTTTATCCCACATTGAAAAAACATGATTTTTTCCTTGGGAACATAGAGTATATATACTAATGGGTTTCAAATCCCACATTGAAAAAACATAACTTTTTTCATGGGAACATAGAGTATATATATGAAAGGGCTTCAAACCCCACATTGAAAAGATATTATGTTATCCCTTTAAGTTGAAGTATTTAAACCAAAAGGTTTTTTATCCCATATTGAAAAAACATGTTTTTTTCCTTGGAAACATAGAGTATATATACTAATGGGTTTCAAATCCCACATTGAAAAAACATAACTTTTTTCATGGGAACGTAGAGTATATATATGAAAGGGCTTCAAATCCCATATTGAAAAGATACAATGTTATCCCTTTAAGTTGAAGTATTTAAACCAAAAGGTTTTTTATCCCATATTGAAAAAGCATGATTTTTTCCTTGGGAACATAGAGTATATATACTAATGGGTTTCAAATCCCACATTGAAAAAATATAATTTTTTTCATGTGAACATAGAGTATATATATGAAAGGGCTTCAAACCCCACATTGAAAAGATACTATGTTATCATTTTAAGTTGAAATATTTAAACCAAAATTTTTTTATCCCACATTTAAAAAAAAAAAAAAAAACCTGGGTCTCGTCCTGGTTTGCCCGGGTCACCCGGGTCCCGGGTCGCCCGGGTTTGACCGGGCTGTTGCCACAGCCGGTCTTTTATTAAACCCGAACCGGTCCAGCCACCGGGTCGACCGGGTCCCGGGTCGACCCTCCGGGCCGGGCTGGGTTTAATAACTATGCTCTGAATATCACAAAAACTATCTTCAAACTAGAAATGAATGAAATCTGAAAAATGAAGAGTGAAGATATGTGGTTATTACAGTTACAGGTACGGTTACAGTTACTATTACAATAACATACTAATTAGGGGGTGTTTGACTTGAAGGTATGGTTAATTTTTTTTATGGGACTTATATAAAAACATATATTTTTTGTGGTGTGATTTGTGCTTTAAAAGAGCTGTACCTTAAAAAAACCAAACACATACTAAAAAGTGTGTTTGTTTTTGTAGTTGAGGTTAATGTTGAGTATAACCAAATTATGCAAAAACCTCAACCTCAAGGTTGTCAATTTCGTTCCGTTTCGTCCAGATTGGCCGAAACATTCTATACCAATTCAAAAAACGGAACAAATTTCATCTCATTTTAAATCTCGGTCCGTTCCGGATTTTTCGGCTAAATTTCACCCGAAACGTTCCGGTTTCATTCCACATGTTCCATTCCGCTTTTGAAAAGCCATTGAATCAAATTGAACCTTGCTCAATTTCATTAATTAAACCACCCGATTATAAAAAACTTTTTTTTTTCATTACTATTTTCAATAGCAATGATATTAATAATAATATTGAAAATTATTATTACTATTTTTATTAACAATGATATTAATTTTTTAAAATTAGATTTATCACTAATATATATGGTTTATATTACTTTAAGTTAAAGATCTATTTAATCTTGACTATTTAGAAATATTTTAAATTTTAAAATTATATTTGTTTGGCATTATGTTTGTATTGCATAATTTATAATTATTTATCTTGAATTTGAATTACGTTGGTTGAATATATATATATACATATATATATATATATATATATATATATATATATATATAGTACAACCTCGAAACGACACGCAGAAACACTCCGAAGCGAAATTGACAACCTTAACCTCAACCACAAAAATAAATACACTTTAATTTAAAATAATGGTATATTAATTATGTCTTTATTTTGTTTTTAATTTTATCATTTCAAGTTATACGTAAATGATCGTGCGTGTTGAGATTCTTATCACTTTGCATGTTCTCATATTTACTCCAACATTAATTAAAAAATCGAAGTATTTTTGTCGATTTTTATTATTGTCCCCGTCTTTATTTTTTCCTCACGTTTCAAACGTTGAGGGGAGAGATAAAGTTACTTAAAAAGAATGAGGAGAGAGAATGCAGATTGCTCATTCTTCTCCAAACGTTATTCCCTTTGTAAATTACATTAATCGATGCTGGTATTGGTAGTACATCAATTATTGACACGGTCATGCATCTTTTCTGATATATATAGTAGTAAATATTGGTAGCACCCAAACCCTAAAGCTACTCTTCGAGCGTGTTTGGTATTGTTGTAGCTTTTGTGGTTGTGGTGTGAAAAAAGAAGTTTAATAAAAAGTACTTTTTATAAGGTTGATTAAAAAAAAATTGATGTTTGGTTAAAACTGTGGTTGAAGTTGTGGTGTTAAAAAAAACAGTTTATTGTGTTTGGTTAAAAAACTGTGGTTGAAATTGTGGTTGAAAAAAAAACAGTTTTGTGTTTGGTAAAACTGTGGTTAAAAAAAAATACTTTCTTGTATTTGGTTAATATACTTTGTATTTTATATTTGATTTGAATTAATTAAAAGGACATATATAAACACATATATATAATTCCAAAACATAGGTGTTTTGTAATTATGATTTCATAACAAAATGCAAAATCCTTACACATTAATGTACTCCTTTATTGTTCCATCAAACTATTTGCAATTCCATCGCGTACAAAATCTATACGTGAAGGCTTATGTGAGCCTTGAACGGTTGAAGTCTAAACAATATCAGGTAAAAAGTCATCTGGAATTAAATTGGGGTTGCGATTATACTCAGAAAATATTGCATCATCTTGTGATCTAATAGTTTCACCTGAATTCAGGGGTCCAATTACAATTTAACTAAGGATTTAATTGCAAAACTTTCCAAACTTCAAGGGCCAAAATGAAAATAGCCATTTAACACCAAAAACAGTGTCGTCCCATTACTGTTCATCTTCCTCTCGACTGAAACGGATGCCCACCGCCGCTCCCACCATTACACCTGCAATTTACACATTTTATGGCTGCAAGAAACGACATTGTTCTCTGGCTATAAAAGACAAAAAGGACAAGGAAAGAAAAATAGAACCAGGGCTTCGACAAACAAGCCTAACATAGAGACGAAAACGAGAAAACACAAAGGAGAGAGCTTCCTTTCAACCAACAGCACATCATGCCTTTATTACCATCTTCTTTCTCCTGAGCAGGGGGGAGCCGAGAGAAACCAGGGTAGCAAACTTTCATTCCCCTGTTTCTTCTCAAAGAAATAGAGGTCGTCCTTTGGCTTTATAAAAGCCAGATAAGGCCATGGAGGAAAAGGGACCATTGCCTTCTCCATCTCCAGCACTAGAGATGAAAAACAAAGACAGGGATGGAAAGCTGAGAGAGAACAGAGACCAAGAGAAAGGGATACAACCATTCACAAAATAACAAGAACGAAGAAGAAAGGAGAAAAGTGTTCACCAGGCTACCCTTACGTTTTCTTTTTCAAAGTTACTAGGTAAGTAAACTTTTTGTTCTCTGCATTTCATTTTATAAAACCGCATGAAAGATCTACAACAACTGCTTTCAGTGAAATTTTAGGTTGTGGCCGTTGGGAAATTAGGTTATTGCAAATTGATGAGGGATAGAGAGAATAGTTGGGAAAGCAATTGTGAATTATCGATGATAAGAGAGAGTAGAAACACATGAAACGCAAAAGATAATTGCTTTTCACTTTTTACAATTGAAACACAGTTTCTAATGGGACTCACATAAAAATAAACTGTGATTCGTGGTTAACCAAACAGGTGTTTTACTGTTTTTTTCTAAACCGCAGCCGCACCAGCATTGCCAAACACCATCTACAAATTATAGCTGCGAGACAGATTTATTAAGTATAAATATTAATATTAATATTAATGCCATTGAAAGAAACCTAAAAGGCCTTTAGCTTTCTCTATACAACAATAGAGATAAGTACAATGTTTATCTCTTTCTGTTGTTTTTTATTATTATTATTTAATTTTTCCATTCGTTTAATTTTTTATTTTTTATTTGATTCTTTCATGTTAAGTTAATTTGAGATTAATTGAGTTTAATAATTTATTTTTATTAATTTAATATGGTTTTCTTAAGATGTAGAAAAAACATTATGACATAAAGTTAATACTCAAATTTTGAAACTTTAAAGATTGAATATGATAATGAAATATAAATTCAGCATCTTTTTCATTTTTCTTTTCACTATATATATTAGGCATGTTTTTAAAAGTATCATGATCCCCCAAGTTGTTTTGTTTTTATTTGTGGTTCTTCTTTCTTGAGTTATTTAAATTTTGATCCAAAAACTTACTTGGTTTATATTTTAGCTTATAAGTTTCAGAGAAAAGAGAGATTTGATAAAAAAAAAAAAAAACAAAAGAGAAGGAAAGTGGTAGGTTAGTCATACTCCAATGACAAAAAAAAGTTATTCACAGTGTCAATTAGTTCTATGTTTCAAGATGAGTCTTATTAAATAAATTGAAATCGAGAATTAATTCTTGATTTAATTTTGGGTTTTTGAACCGATGTAGGGATGCTTTAAATAGAGAAATTTATTTATTGAGATACTAAGATTGTTTATTAATTGTTTTTAAGTGAAAGTAAACTAAAAATTGGTAATTTTATTAAAACAAAACCAAACCTAATTTTTCAATCACCTCTTTTGTATTTGAAATCTAGAAAAATAGATGTATTGTTTGCTTCTTCTTTTTCTTCTTCTTTTTTTTTTCTAAAAAGAAAAAAGAGAATTGCATGTCATCATCTCTTTGTTAAATAAAGGCCAAGCCAAGGGGGTTGGTTTGCATGTCCAAGCATGGCAGGGCGGTTAGGAGCTTGGGCGTGACCCCTTTTATGATTTTGTTTAGAAAAATATAATGCTTGAAATTAAAAAACATGCTCCCATTAAAGCAATCAAGATGAATTAATTAGAAAATGAATTTTATATTGGAGAAATACATTTGTTCTACTTATTTCAAATAGTTGAAGATATCAACACACCTTTATTTTAATAGTCATTGCTTTTTATTAAAAAAGAAAATGCTCTTAATAAAATATTACGCCATTGTTTTCAAAAATATTAAGTTATTGCTTTATGGATAATTAACCCAGTATGCTAAATTTTCGTAAGAATTTAAAACACAAGACCCAGAAGAATTTCACTGCCTGGTAGCAAGGCTTCACCAGGATTCATGTGGAACTCTTTCGAGGAGCTCGAGCAAGATGCTCTTGCGATATTATGCCCATTTACAAAATTTAAAAAAATATACATGCTATTAAATAATAATATAAATTATATTTTAATATTTCATTTAAAAATTTAAATTTTTAGATTAAAATAGTTTTTTTATATGGTATTAAAATTTTGATGACCAAATGGTCATGAGTTCAAATATCTACATTTCTATTTATTTGATAAAACAAATCAAGTACAAAATAATATGCATGAGTCTATGCAAGTTTCAAGTTTAAAGGGGTTTTACTTGAGGGGGTATATTTAAAAATAATATAAATTATATTTTGAAATTTTATTTAAAAATTTAAGTTTTTGAGTTGAGATGATATTTTTTAATACATGGATCATTGGATTGGTAGAGTCGATCTTTATGTTTTGATTTAGGGTTATGAATGAATAGCTCAATGTTTTTTGAAATCTTAAATCTTGTTTTTATGAGTAAATCATAATTTAATCTCTTGAAGGATTGGGTCAATTTTGATTCTTCCTCTCGAGTTTCAAATTTATCGACTAAGTGTTTCAAGTTTAAAAAATGATTTCCTTCTCAGAAAGGAAAAAAAAAACAAAAAAATCAATGTGAAGTGATTTTCTTGGCCGAGCTGTCTCAGAAAGAAATTCTTCTTAATTTTTTTATTGTAAGGTTTTTAATTAATATTTTCCAGATTAATTATTCTCATTTTTTAATTAATAGGAATTTTTTTTTTGTTTAAAAATATAATTTTTTTTCTTTTTATTCCAAAATGATATAGTTTTTCCAAAACTTTTTATATTGTTATTGATTTTTATTCAATTAACTATGCTACTATTAATTATTTTGTTTGTTGTAAAAAACATAAGTACATGATAAAAGTGATAATTTTAATGAAAAAAAATTTTCTCAATAATTTTGTTTCTTATCTTTTCGAAAAATATCTAATTTTTATAATCATTAATTAAATAAAATATAAATTCTAAAAAATAGGGTTATTAAATCCGACTAGGATTATAATTTAGATTATGAGTTCAACAAGTTAATTTTGATAAATTTAAAAAATTATCATTTAATTTTTTTATAAAAAATATTACATTAACGTTGCTTTGAAAATAATTTGTTTTAAATCAAGATGTTTTTTTGTTCTGGGTGATTAATTCATGGTGCACCTACTAGATTTGACTAGTGCACATTAAATTAACCCCACACTATTTGTTCTGAGACTTTCACCATTCCTGTGATTCGATAACTGACCATGCATGTTATCTCGTTTAATAACATTATAAAAATTTTGCAGCAGCAGCGGTCGAGCAACTGGCTTTAAAACTTGAAATTGTATTGATGGCATTAATGTTATTGAACTACATGAATATGTATTTCCATTAAACCATGAATATCATATGTTGGAACGCATACTGTATAGTTTTGCTAAAATATGCATTTATAATATTTTGATAAAAACAGTAAGGCGAAATCTATTTGAAAAAGGCAATATAGGTCATTCCAAAATCCACAATCGGTTAGATTTTATGATTTACCTGTAGGGAATAGAGCATTTTATAAATGTAGTTGCGATTGTTTTGTTTTTTATTTAAAAATATATTAAAATAATATTTTTTTTATTTTTAAAAAATTATTTTTGATATCAACGCATTAAAATGATTTAAAAATACCAAAAAAAATATTAATTTAAAATAAAAAATAAAAAAAAATTATTTTTTTAAAAAATTATTTTTAAAATATAAAAACAAACAATTTCTTAAGCGTAAAAATAAAATCAAATTTAGAGATGGCAACTTGTAACAGAGGTAAGGGAAAAGGAAAACAACTCTAAAACCCATGGGCCAGTTCAACTAATCCTCCTTTTCTTGTTCAATAATTTTGTGGGCTTCATTAAAATTACATACATTACAATGGCTAAAACTGGGGCCTACTATTACTTATCACTTATCAGACACGCTCAGGAAAACAAGAACGGGACACCGAGATCACTAAAGTGTGCTTAGAATTGCTTGAAAAAAATTATTTTATAAAAATTATTTTTAATTAAAGTTAGTTTGAAAAAATATATATTTAATTAAAATTATGATAGAAATTAAAATTGAATAAAAAATAATTTAATATGTTTGGTTAAAAAAATGTTTTTCAAATTGAGGTTATAAAATAATTAATATATATATATATATATATTAATATTGATGGTTTTTAATTTAAATATTGTAGATTTAACTACTGCTATTACATCATGAAATAAATAATATTGATATCAAATATTTTTTATTGTTCCATTAAACTATATGCAATTTCATAACGTACAAAATCTATCCAACAAGAACTACATTTTTCATGGTTTCTTAAGAGCGCAACAACATCAGGTAAAATATCATCAAGAACAAAATTGAGGTTGCGATCAAATTTTGCAAATGGTACGTCATCTAGTGATTTTCTTCTACTTTTTTTGAATAAAACACAATTAAAAATATAAAAATTAATTTTTTTTTAATTAAATCGGACCTAGTTCAATGCATTTAGTTTAGGACTAGACCCGGACCGTCTGGAACAATGGAGTTTCACTCTCCACTCTGTACAAAAACACACAAGCACCATGAGAAGCAAGAAAAAGTTGTTTCAACAAAACTCACGATTAAACCTCATTTTTAGTGGATCCCGTGAGTCAAACCATATCTGATTATTATGACCAAATACTAATTATTGAGTTTGAAAAAAAAAAACAGCAGTTGTAATAGAGCCAAACGCTTTTCTTAGAGTGTGTTTGAAATTAGGGTATGAATGCTTTTCAAAATGTATTTTTGAAATAATATATATATTTTTATTTAAAAAAAAATATTTTTATCACCAACATATTAAAATAATTTAAAAACATAAAAAAATCAATTTTAATAATGTTTGTTTTTTTTTTATTTTTTTAAAAAAAGGCTTTCAAGCATGTACGTCTTTAAAGGCTATCTAAATAGTATGCTACAGTAAGAACTATAGATTGAATTTTAAAAAAATAAGATCCAACTGCTTAGCGTAACACGACAGAAGTGTTGAATCACAGGGACTGCGCAACCATTAAGCCTATAGTTCCACCATTAACCTGCATGGTTCGGATCTGATTTTTAACTAGACTAATTAGGATTGTTAAAACATTTAAATAAATTTGAATACGAAAGAGAAAGAGAGGAAGGCTATAATTCTCCTTAATTGATTTGTAAAAAATAAATAATTTAATCTAAATATAAAGAGTTTATATAAAAATTAAGCTAAAAATATTATTCCATCTTTAATAAATAAAACAAGATAAATATATTATTTAACTAGGATAATACACAGTACAGTATTAATTTGCAAGCCGAGAAAACACAGGATTCTTTTAGTTTTCAACTTGTTGGGCAGGCAAAGCTCCTTTTAATCAATTATTTGAATACGTATATATTAACATTTTTATTTAATTAATTTGCTAGGTTGCAAGTACTGCACAGAAGCTGATAGCCAGAGCTTTTGGGAAAAAAGTTAGGCTCACATACTTCTCAGCGTTACGATAAGTAGTGATCAAATCAAGACATAAGAATGGTTATAACTATAAGGAAAGCAATCACTCTTCCACAAAATCCTCACTCACCAGCATCAGATCCTCACGTTTGAATTTGAATTATGGACAACTTGTAATCAGTTATAGAATAGCTAAGAATTTGAATTATGGACAGCTTGTAATCAGTTATAGAATAGCTAATCTTCAGGCTTAATAAGCTCCTCCATTCTGTATATATACATGCAAAAAGAAAATGAATATATGAGCAATTTTATCTCATCACAGCTCCTTTGAAAATTTTTATGGTATCAGAGCTTCTTCTCCAACGAGTTCTATTCTGATCCTTTTGTTTTTTTTTCTTTTCTCTTCTTTGATTCTGCAATGGCCTCCACAGTCTCTTCTCCTGTTGCTATCAATGCCATCCAACAAATTACAACTAAACTCACCCCAACAAATTATCCCTCTTGGCATGCACAGTTTGAGTCCCTCCTTCTTGGTTATAACCTGTTTGGTTATATTGATGGCACACTTCCATGTCCTTCATCCACATGTCCTGATGCAGCACCTACTGCTGCCTCTATTTTTTGGTTTCGCCAGGACAAACTCATTTTGAATGCTATACTCACTTCAGTGTCTGATTCTGTGATACCCTTCATAGCAGCTTCAAAAACATCCTCTCAAGCTTGGAACAAACTGACCAAGCTTTATGCCAGTCGTTCCAGAACACGAGTCATGCAACTCAAAGAGGATCTAACACTCATTCAGCGTGACACACGCACTGTCACAGACTTTCTTTATTCTATTAAGTCTATTGCCGATGAGCTTGCACTCATTGATGCTCCTCTCTCTGCCGATGATATTACTCTCTATGCTCTCAATGGCTTAGGGCCTGAGTATAGAGAAATGGTAGCTCCTATTCGTACACGAGAATCTGCCCTCTCATTTGAAGAACTTCATGATCTTCTAATTGGCCATGAGTCTTACCTCAAACGCCTGGAAACCCCTTCTCCCTCCCTGGTTGTTACAGCACATAATACTCAGCGCAGGCATCACAATTTTTCACAAAAACAACCGTGGTCTTCTCATTCAGCCCCGCAAAGATATGATTCCAAGCCTCAATCTCGTTATTACAGGCAGCAAAGGTATACTCCCAAATGCCAGTACTGTGATCAATTTGGCCATGTTGCCAAACAATGTCCTAAATTACATACCAGAAAACCTACAGCAAACTGTACAACTACTTCTCAAAGTCCAGACCAGCGTTGGCTCATTGACTCTGCTGCATCACATAACATCACCTCTCAAGTATCTAATCTGCACTTACACTCTGAATATGATGGCACAGATGAAGTGCTTATTGGAGACGGCTCAGGTTTGAAAATCACTCACTCAGGTTCTCTTTCTCTTCCATTTCCTAACCGAACATTCCACATTCAAGACACTCTTTGTGTTCCCACCATAAATCAAAACTTGATTTCAGTCCATCATTTTACTAAACACAACAATGTGTTCCTTGAATTTCATCCTTCTTGTTTTTTTGTCAAGGATCCACAAACGAGGGAAACTCTTCTTCAAGGACCCTGTGAGAATGGTGTTTATCCTCTGCCTCATCCCCAAGCCTCCACACCCATTGCACTGGTTCATGAACGCACATCCATTCCCGGTTGGCATCAGCGTCTAGGTCACCCCTCATCAAAAGTTGTTGACCGAATGATTTCCTCCTTCTCTCTTCCTGTTTCCAGCACTTCTTCTAAGTCTCATTTTTGTGATTCCTATTCTATCAATAAATCTCATCGTCTGCCTTTTCATAAACATGGTCTCAGTAGCTCAGCTCCTTTTGATTTAATATATACAGATGTCTGGGGACCATCACCACATATAAGCATTCAAGGTCATAAATACTATGTGATCTTCATTGATCACTTCACAAAATATGTCTGGTTCTTTCCCCTCCGTAACAAATCTGATGTTAAAATCATTTTTCCTCAGTTTCATAAAATGATACATAATCGGTTCAATGCTAATATCAAGGGACTCTACTCTGACAATGGTGGAGAGTTTGTTTCTCTACAGCCATTTCTTACACTCCATGGCATCAGCCATTACACCACAGCCCCGCATACTCCTCAGCAGAATGGAGTCTCGGAGCGTCGTCATCGACACATTGTCGAAACAGGCACCACGCTTCTCAGTCATGCACATCTACCTCCTCATTTTTGGTCCTATGCCTTTGCAGCAGCTACCTACCTCATAAATCGATTACCCTCTCCTATCCTTCATCACAAATCTCCCTTTCAAACCTTGTTCGCGACCACTCCCAATTATCTCAAACTCAGAACGTTTGGTTGCTTGTGCTTTCCTTGGCTGAAACCATATCACCCACACAAACTTCAACCCAAGTCTGTTCCCTGTCTGTTCCTTGGCTACTCTAATACATAAAGTGCATATCTTTGCCTTCATTTGCCTACTCAGCGATTATATATCTCACGGCATGTTACTTTTGATGAAAACACATTTCCCCTACAGAATACCATCAACCAATCCAACTCTACGCCTGTTGCTCCTCCAGTCTCTGCTCCTCTCCTGCAGCTTATTCCTCCAACCAGCCAAGACCTCCCTGCACCAGTCTCTACTGCTCTTCAAGAAAACATCCCTCCTCCTGTATCAAATTTAAACACCACCATCTCCCCAGTTTAGGTACATTCTCAGGCTCCTGTTGATCCTCAAAGAAGCCATAATATAACCACTCGGTCTATGAATAACATCTTTGTACCAAAACAGTTTCATAACACCACAACACACCCATTACCTGACTCCCCTGAGCCCACGTGCGTTAATCAAGCACTTAAACATCCACTTTGGCGCAATGCCATGTCAGAAGAAATTTCTGCATTACTTAATCATGCCACCTGGGATCTTGTTCCTCCTGCAGCTAATCAGAATCTTATCGGATGCAAATTTGTTTTCAGAACAAAACGCAATCCTGATGGCACCATAAGCAGGTACAAAGCTCGC
This sequence comes from Populus alba x Populus glandulosa, assembly GCA_033617975.1. Taxonomy (NCBI): domain Eukaryota; kingdom Viridiplantae; phylum Streptophyta; class Magnoliopsida; order Malpighiales; family Salicaceae; genus Populus; species Populus alba x Populus glandulosa. Next base: position 17,579,031 of record CM066144.1, on the reverse strand, counting down.
CTCGTTGCAAAAGGCTTCCACCAAAGGCCAGGCATTGATTACTCCCAGACATTCAGTCCAGTTGTCAAACCAGCTACCATTCGACTGATTCTCTCCCTTGCTGTCACTAATGGTTGGTCTCTTCGGCAGCTCGACATAAATAATGCATTTCTTCATGGCAATCTTGAAGAGACAGTGTTTATGCATCAACCTCCCGGCTTTAGGGATGCTTCAAAACCTGATTATGTTTGCAGACTAAAGAAAAGTATTTATGGCTTGAAACAGGCCCCTCGCCAGTGGTACAAAGCTCTTCGGGATGCTCTTCTGCAATTTGGTTTTGTTCACTCAGCTACGGACACATCTTTATTCATATATGTCTCTAACAGTGTTCTCTGCTATTGTCTTGTGTATGTTGATGACATTATTGTCACAGGAAACGTCTCCACATTTATGGATGCTATTATCGCCAAACTCAGTCAATGGTTCTCTGTAAAAGACATGGGACATCTTCATTTTTTTCTTGGCATTGAGGTCATTCCTACAGCCAAGGGGCTTTTCCTCTCCCAGCACAAATACATCCGTGAATTACTCTTAAAGACATCCATGGACATGGCAAAAGACGTTCACACTCCCCTGTCCACCAGCACTCCATTAACCTTATCGGATGGCTCAGCTCCTACAGACAGCACAGAATATCGCAAAGTTATTGGGGGCCTGCAATATCTTGGTCTAACCAGACCTGACATTGCATTTGCAGTAAATCGACTTTCCCAATTCATGCACAAACCAACAGCATGTCACTGGACGGCAGCCAAACGAATTTTCCGGTATCTCAAGCAAACAATGTTTCATGGAATTCTTATTCAACAGAGCAGCCCCTTCAATCTCCACACTTTTGTTGATGCAGACTGGGCTGCCAACACTGATACACGAGTCTCCACCACTACTTTCATCACTTTTCTAGGCTCTAATCCTATTTCTTGGTCTGCACGCAAACAACGAGCTGTCTCAAGGTCTTCTACAGAAGCTGAATTTCGTGCATTAGCAGCTGCAACTTCTGAAACAGTCTGGCTTCACTCCTTGATCAAGGAACTTGGTTTACATCTTCCAAACCCTCCTCAGATTTTCTGTGACAACATTGGTGCAACTCATTTTAGCCTCAATCCAGTGCAACACACTCGCATGAAACATATCGACATTGATCTTCTCTTTGTTCGTGATCTTGTCCAGAAAGGTCGCATTGCTGTCAACCATGTTCATACTTTAGATCAACTTGCAGACTTGCTCACAAAACCCCTTCCACGTCAACGCTTTCAAACCTTAAGATCCAAGATTGGCGTTACTGATGGTACCTCCATCTTGCGGGGGCATATAAGGAAAGCAATCACTCTTCCACAAAATCCTCACTCACCAGCATCAGATCCTCACGTTTGAATTTGAATTATGGACAGTTTGTAATCAGTTATAGAATAGCTAAGAATTTGAATTATGGACAGCTTGTAATCAGTTATAGAATAGCTAATCTTCAGGATTAATAAGCTCCTCCATTCTGTATATATACATGCAAAAAGAAAATGAATATATGAGCAATTTTATCTCATCACAGCTCCTTTGAAAATTTTTAATAACAACATTCCTCTCCAATACAAAATCCACTAATATAAGAAGACACCTGCAATTTATTATGTGCTCATGCATGATGTTTCATGGATTACCCTTTTTTTAAAGTCCTGGCTATATAAGGAGTTGGATTAAAAGATTTTAAGGTTAATTCGATGGATCAAGTGATGATGTTAAAGAGTTTTTGATGACCTAAATATCATTCAAATAACACGATGGATTGGGCTACATTTTTTATGTAGTGCGGTCTAATTATCTATAGTATAGTATATTCATACACTTAATTATAATCATTTTAATCTAGTATTTTCTGTAGGATCGGAAAAGAAAGTAAGAACTTCATGTTCGTTCTCGACGGCAGCCACTAGCGAGGTTGCAGAGAAATCTGAGCCACGGAAAAGAAGTAACAAAATTGGCAATATATAAGACTTTAGATCAGGATAGCATGTAGAAAAAGAAAAGGAATAAGGTGCACGAGTCACCACCGCAGTCCTCCACATTCCCAGATCACTATCAATTGGGTGTAGAGGTGCAGCAGATGCATCCGTGACAGGGATCTTGGCTCCGTGAGAAGCTGCCACTTGGAAAGCCAGGAAGATCTTAGAGGCCAGAGCCCACCCTTAATTTATCATAAATAATTTGAAGGTGGGCAGATAGCCGACTCATCTGAGCCTTCTTAATGTGCTGTTTATGTCACGGAGTTCGTCACGGAGATGCTACAACAGGGATGCTTCGAGTATATTATATGGTTTAAGGATTTTTAATCTTTCAGAATTCAAGTTCTGCTCCATCATATTACGATCCTTCTGCTCCATCCCCTTCTCAATGGCCTATCTTTAGTGAAGAATAAGATAAAGTTTTGTTAATTATTTTGCAAAGCAGGGCGTTTGACAACAAATGATGAATCTTGTTATTTGGCTTGGACGTCAGATAGAAGAGCGGTTTACGTGACAAATCCTGGCCCGATGACTTTACTTGTCTTGCATTTTAATTCTTTATTTCTCAAGAGAATAGAAATCAATTTCTTCTATCCCCATGCATATGCACGCGTGCATCCTTGTTCAGACAGGGTCCGATTTAAATAGTCACCCAACCTCCAAACTACATGCTGTCCTGAATTTGGGTGACCATTTGCATTTTAATAATCAAACCTCTGATTAAGTTGACCATTTTAAGGCTTAAACAATGCGGTAGCCATCCTTCTCTGTTTATTTATATAAGTAGACAATAGTAAGATTACAGAGCATTACGCAAGATCAAAGCTATAAGCTATACATGGTAAGTATAATTGCTACAATATACATCTTATAATTTAGCACTTCCTATAATATGCCCCTTTCAAGCTAAGGCGGGGATTTCACAGGAAGCTTGAGTTGAAAATGAGTAAAAGAAGCATTAAAAAATGGCTTTGTCAAAACATCAACAAGTAATCATTCGACAAAATAAAACGAATTTAAAATTTTTTATTCGCAATTTTATCACGAACAAAGTGATAACTAACCTCAATATGTTTAATATGAGCATAAAAGATTGGATTCTCACACAAATAAATAATACCCAAATTGTCATGTCAAATGATAAACATAGAAGTAGCAGTAATCTATAGATCTGACAACAGATAATAAAGTCACAAGACATTAGCAATACTATAAGCTAAAGTCTTATATTTTGCTTCAGTTGAAGAGCGAGCAACAATTTGTTGTTTGCCCGATTTCTAAGAGATATGAGTAATGTTGAAATATACAAGATAAGCACTAGTTAACTTATGATCATTAACAATATCAGCATCAATAAAACCATTAAGAGATAAAGATGAACAACGAGTAATATATAAACCATAAGAGTGCGTACCATTTAGATAACTAAAAATACATTTAACGACAACCCAATAAGCATTGGTAGGAGCATACATAAATTGACATACTTTGTTCACAAAATAACATATATTTGATCTCATAAAAGTGAGACAATGAAGAGCACTAATAATTTGACAAAAACATGTAGGATTAGAGAACAAACCATCTGTCATCATATCTAGCTTTGAGGAAGAAGCAAGAGTATCAACAGGTTTACATGATGATATACTTACTCAATGAAGAATATTAAGTGTATATTTATGTTGTTGTAGCATGAGATCCTTACTAGTAGGTTGAATTTCAATCCCCAAGAAGTAACGAGCAACACCTAAATCTCGAAGCTTGAACTTTGAGCTCAACAATCTAACCAATCATTCAAGTAAGACCAAATTGCTTCTAATAAGTAATATGTCATTGATATAAATAAGAAGATAGAAGATGTCGCCCCTTACAAACAAAATGAATAAAAATGTATTAACCTTGTAGGCATGAAAACCAATAGATATAAGGTAATCATTAAGCCAAGTATACCAAGTCCGAGGAGCTTGTTTTAATCTATATAGATACTTATAAAGCCAATAGTTATGAGAGAAAATAATAGGATGGATAAAACCTAGAGGTTGTTGTATTTATACTTTTTTGTGAAGTGTCCCATTAAAAAAAGCATTATTAACATTGATTTGGTTAATATGTTAGCCTCTAGAAATTGTAATAGTTAGAACTAAAAGAACAACGTTAGGTTTAACCACAAGACTTAAAGTTTCTAAATAGTCAATGCCTTCATAATGAGTAAAACCTCTAGCAAATAAACTAGCCTTATATTGCTCAATGCTACCATTAACACACCGTTTAATTTTATACATCCAAAAGACTATGAACCACATTTGTAGAGGGGTGAAAGGGAACTAATGACTAAGTACCATTGCAAAGTAATGCCTGAATTTTAGCCTGCATAACTTGATGCCAATACTCATGTATGTTTTCCTCAAGAAAAGTATAAGGTTCATGGTCACTGGGAAAAGTTACTCATGATGTAGAGGTGATAAGGGAAGTTGAATATGCTGATAGACTTGTTGTTTTGGGCTGTTAAAGAACCATAGGATGCTATCAAGGTACTGAAAAGGTAGAGGAAGGGTGGAACTTGAAGCTTGTTGAATTGGGTAGTTGGATAAATCAACAACCAAGTGAAAACCATAAGGTGATGAAGCTGAGGTGGTGGAAGATGATGAACCAGATATGGAAGCAGACTAGGCAACATCATCAGAGGAGGTTGAGATTAGCGTCCCTAAAGGGACATAACCTAAACTTAAGGAATGGTAAATAGATAATGATGCATGTGATGATAAAGGAGCGAAACTAGAAGGCATGGTTGAAGGGTCAAGTGAGGGAGGTATCATGAGTAGTGAGTTAGATTTAAGTGCTGAGAAAGTAGTTAGAGAAAAAAGGTGTGTAGTGGAGTTTGACGGAGGTGAAGGCGTGGGAAAATTAGCTTTATGGCTAGAGTTGTCAAATGAAAAAAAGATATTCATAAGATCTTACATGACAAGAAATGTAAATTTTTTTAGATGACATGTTAAGACAACTATAACCCAGATGAGAAGAGTTATAGCCTAAAAAGACATATAAAATGGAATGAAAGTCTAACATATAAACATTATATGGACAAAGAAAAGAAAAACAAAGACACCTAAAAGTACGCAAAAAACTATAATCAAGAGTATGATGGAATAAACATTCAAAGGTTGATTTATTTTGTAACACAAAAGAAGGCATACAATTAATGAGACACACAAAAGTTTTAAATGCATAATTTCAAAACTATAAATGTGCTTTACACTAACCAAGAAGAGTACGACTAATTTCGACTATATGCTGATGAAAATGTTTAGTAGTGTTATTTTATTAATGAGTATGTGGACAAATTAATTGGTGGTGAATACTAATTGTCTAAAAGAAAGTATATAATTTTCTATAATCACCACTCCAGTCTCTCCGGACAAATTTTATTTTGCAAGAAAATTGCTTTTCCACTTGAGCTTGAAAGCGATGAAAAATAGAAAATACATCATATTTCACAACAAGGGGATAAAACCATATATATTTTATATGAGCATCCACAAAAAAGACAAAATAACAAAAGCTATAGAAAGAAAATATAAGAGCGGGGACCTAAACAACATTACTATAAATTAAATCAAGAGGAGTAGAAATTATATGAACTATAGGTCCTAATTACAAATGCAATGATTTTTCTAATAGACATGCTTGACATTGAAAATTGAAATGTCTAGAGTTGCAAGAAACTTTGTTATTTGAATCTAAGAAACTTAAAACACGAGGAGTAGAATGACACAATCAACAATGCTAGATATCAACAAATGTAGATACACAAGCATACCAAAACTCTTGAGGAACAAACATTGTAGAAGACTTAGATAGAACTTAGAGACCATCTTAATTTTAACCGAAAATGAGTATTGTCTTGGTTATGAGGTATTTAACATAAAACATAAATGAGTGAAATTAAAAAAAACATGTTATTTTCAAGATAAAAGCTTCTAAACAGATAATAATGGTTTTTTTTTTTTAATTTAAGGCATATATAGAACATTAGAAAAAATAAAAGTTCTTTTTTATGTGTATAATTTAGTATAAGAAGTATGAAATATGATAAGTCCTTTACCATTACTGACATGCAATTGATCAATACCAAGATAAGGTTCTAAACCCGTCTTGCTTGCAATATCGAGATCGACATATTGATTTGCACCTGCGTTTAGAAACCAATCAACATAACTTGTTGTGGATATATTGCTAAGAGGTTGGTTGTCATTAGCTTGTAACATGTAACTATAGAGTTGGGAACGCTGTTGGGCCGAGAGACAAAAAACACACCATAGTTGGCACCTAAAAGACTTGCATTAGACCACCGATTTGATGAAGGGGAACAATTACCTTGCTACCAATTGTATTGCTGCCAGTTGCTATTGTTAGGACCACTTTTCCCACGGTAAAAACTATTACCACTGTTAAAACTTTGTTGTTGTTTTTCTTGAGTAAGCCACAATTAAAACTACCCCTACCACTACGATAATTATAGCTACTATTATGAAAACCAGAGGATTGTTCATAGGATGAGGAAAATTGATGTTGGACATTAAAATCTTAGGGGGGCTGAGCTAGTGTAGATAGCAGCGGAGTAGTAACAAAGCTTTCAATGGATTGTAGGGAACTCTTATAAAGAAACTTATTGGTAAGGAGGTCACTGTGGAGATCAGTGTAGGAAATAGGGTCAATCTTGGTGGATAAAATGGTCACCAAGTCCTTGAATTCACCGTGAAATCTATGAAACACATATAAGTTGGAAATTTTGTGACTCGGGTCATTATACACAAAGAATATACATGAAAAAATCATGAAGCTCAATCCTAACAAATCAAACGTTGAAGGATGAAATCGAGAAAAACAATATTTATACAAAATGATCCAAAATAGAAAATGACAATTAAAAGAATGAAGATAAAAAAAAAAATTAGAGGGTAACTATAATTTTTTTATTTAAAGGTGAAATTGAAAAGGAAAATAAATTTAACAAAATGACAAAAAAATCAAAATAATAAGGAGCAAACTGGAAAAAATAATATACCATAAATTTAGATTGAAGGATGAAATTAAAAATAAATAAAACTTTTACAAAATAACCAAGGAAAAAAATCAAAAGAATAAATGATAAATTAAAATATAATATATGACAACTTGAAATTGAAGGATGAAATAAAAAACAAATAAAATTTTTATAGAAGGGTAAAGAACAAAAAATATAAATCAAAAGATAAAGGATCAAAGTTTAAATATCAACAAAAAGGTGAGCAATTAGAAATTTTCAAGTGGAGGAGAGAAAAAAAAAACAAAAGAAATCATGGCGGACGAGAAGTTGCTCCACCACTACCGTGACACATCACCTCAACCATGAAGGGGATGTGATGGCACATCAAATAACATGACTAAAAGGTATTTTTTTGCCATCAAGAGGTCACTTGTGCTGCCCTAAATGTGTTGGTGCCTTTCATTTATTAACACATGAGTCAATAACCTTTTCAATTTAAATAATATTTAATACATATTAAAAGACCAAATTGCCCTAATAACGAAAAAAAAGCTCCTTATACACAAGTTTTTTTTATATATATACTTTAAAGGGTAAATTTATTATTTTATTAATAATTATACCCTTATCAATCTTTTAATGATCAATGGGTCATGCAAAATGATCAAATTATCCCCAAGCCCAAGGCAAATGAATTTCTTTAGAAAGGGAAAAACTAGAAAAATTGTAAAATACTATATTCCAGTAAACAATGTTTTTACTTATAGTCTATAGTATTTGCACTTTCTATTTTAGCTTTTGTTAATTGGACCATGTTTTTACTTGACCAATTTCACCATAACCACGAGATGTCATCACCTAACTCCAGCATACCCTATATTTTACAATTGTTTTCCTTTTTTTTTTACATATATATAATTTATAAACACTAAAATACATTTTATGTATTCATTTTTTTTAATAATTAAACATTATTTTATAAATTTGAACATGTGAACTTATTTAATTATCTTTCTCATAGCGTATCATTGTTATGCTTAGTTGAGAATTTGTTTACAATATATTTAATAAGTATATATAATGTCAAATTAAATATAAAATCTACTTATATTTAGGGTTAAGATTTTGTAGATAATTATTTCTAATATAAGTATTTTAATTTGAAACATTAACATGTTTAAAACTAAATATAGATAAATAAAAAATTAATTTCAAAAAACTTTTGATGAATAAAATTTTTCAAATTTAAAACTCCAATCCCACATTACAAGGTCACAAGATTTTTTATTTTTTATTTTTTTATTTTTTATGGGTTGTATAGGGTGACTTAAGAAGTTAAAATTGAGTCGTGGTGCGAACACCTTTAGTGGAGAGAGACCCTAAGTATACGAACTTCGAGATTAAACCATATTCGCTTGCTTGGCTCAATATTTGGGTTTTACAAAAAAAAAAAAATAATCTGATTTTAAAGGAATAATGTAGGGTTTTTCTTTGTATTTTATAATGTATAGTTAAGGGTTAAAACAACGAGAAAGAACTAATTAGACCTTGATCGGTACTGCAATTTCTTAATAAGGTGGTGTTAGAATTACTGGAGATTACTTGTATTAAAATTATTTGCACATAGTGATATATAATTAGCTTTAAGGATAAATAATATAATCCTTGATATCAATGTTCTTCTATTTCTGCTGGAAGTTTATCAAAAGATAAGAATGAGACTTTCATTGCTCTAATTATTTAGAACCTTTTTTTTTTTTCCAGATAATGGTGTGTGATTTGATTGTTTTATATTTTTAATATTGCTGCAATAGTCTGTCTTATATATACATAACAAAACTATAGTTCCAAATAATAGAGTAGGGGTGAGAAAAAAAATTAATTAAATTGAGAAAACTGAAAAAATAGAATCGTAAAAAAAATCAATCATAAATTTTTAAAAACTGACCGGTTTGATTTCGGTTTTATTAGTTTGAAACTGAAAAAAAAAATCGAGCTAAACGGGAAAAAACGAGCCAAACAAGAAAAACCAAGCCAAGCTAAAAAAACTGGGTTTTGTTTTAAAATAACTGAAACCGGTCGGTTTGAACCGGTTTTAATTTAAAAAAAACCAGTTTAATTATTTTTTTTAATAAAAATCAAACCGAACCGAACTTAGAATAATTATAGAGGAGGTTACGGTAACATGTAACATGGTGATAGTAATGATAGCAACTAAGCTTTAATTTATGATTGTTGTGAAAATGGTTAAAGTAATTAGTTAGATAATGATGTTGGTGACATATAACAAGTTAGTAAATTATGTGGTATATATTCACGAATCTTTAAAAATATTTCCAACAAAATCACGCCAGATTTGATCTTCATGTTTAAGCATAAAAATAAAACTAATTCGTCAAAAAAAAAAGAAAAAAAACCTTAATCGTCAAATCAGCAATAAAGATATACTGGAACTTTTGAGACAATCTTTTCTTGATTCGAATAGTTTGCTAGGTATAATCGGCTCAACAACACTTTTTGATTGGCGATGGTCTAGTGGGACTCCTTCGTGAGATGAGGGAAAGGGGATAAGATGTCGAATATGAGCTTTGCCTTCATTATGTCCGTCTATAAGGGAAAATAAAAAAACCTAGAGATACCATTTGTCATTTTACAAGTAAGAAACCTAATTTTATTGATATCATGATATTAATGCGTTGTCGTTGTCGGGTATATACATCAAAAACGTGTCTGGTATCATAATAATAGTTACTTTTTAAAATATTTTATTTAAACATACATCAAAATAATTAAAAAATTTACAAATACCATTTGTTTATTTTACAATTAAGAAACCTAATTGTATTGATATCATGATATTAGTGCGTTGTCGGGTATATACACCAAAAGTGTGTCTGGCATCGTAATAATGGTAACTTTTTAAAGTGTTTTTTTTCTTTTACTTTTTAAAGTGTTTTATTTAGAAATGTATCAAAATAATAAAAAAAACCTAGAAATAACATTTGTTTATTTTACAATTAAGAAACCTAATTGTACTAATATCTTGATATTAATGCGTTGCCAGGTATATACATCAACATCAAAAGCGTGTCTGACATCGTAATAATTATTATTTTTTAAAGTATTTTCTTGTTTAAAAATAAATCAAAACAATATTTTATTTTTAATTTTTAAAATTTAATTTTAATATCCGCATATCATCAAAGCAATCTAAAAACACCATTAAAAAACAAACAAGGTATAAAGAAAAGTAATTACTTTCTTAGGCACGAATCAACTCTTTGAACGGCAATGGTCTTTCATTTGTCGAGACAAGACAGAGTAATTAAACATATTGTGACAAGAACTGACAAACAATTGGATAAATAATTTACAGAAGGAATCTCAGAGCGTGCATTGTGGATTTTTCAATTTAGGAAGACGAACGATTCAAGATCGTTTTCTTCATAAACTAACCACCCCTCATGTGCGACCACAAAAATCAAAGGCAGAAAGATGGAAAATCATGGAAGTCAAAGATGGAATGGTCAAATTACGCGTAAATTAGAATTAAGCCAATGGAGCTTGATGCTCACACGCTTTCACATAGCGTTGTTAACAAAATACAATTAGAGGGAGACAAACAGCCGCTACCCACGGTGGCCCCAGCCTCCTCCCCCAGCCTAACGGAAGTCGCTTCTCTGCCCTTGTTTTCTCTTGTTCCTCCGAGCGCCCGCCCTTTATCTGCTGATGTGGATTTATTCTTTCTTTCTTTCTTTTTTCCTTTTCTGCTCGACTTTATGGAAACGATTAATGTTCTAATTCTTTAAAGATTTAGAGTTAGTAAAAGAAAAACTGAGACTTTCTTTTTAGATTTAACATTTCTCTATTTAGTCAGAGCTTTTAAATTTGAATTTAGAAAGCACATTTTAATTAGAGATTCTTCGAAGTTTTTCTTTATAGGTTTTTCACTACTTTTGAAATAAAAAAAAGTGAAAAATATATATATTTTTTTTATGTATATGCAATTTTAAACAAAGTAAAAAAAAATATTTTTTATATATTTAGGTAGTGTCATGAATTTAATCTTTATTGTAAATATAGTATAAAGTTTTTTTTTTTTTAAATTAACAACATAATAATCTTTTAACGGAATGAAATAAAATTATATTATACAATGACTATTTTAATTAAGTTATGAATTTGATTTTTTTTATATGAAAAACAGCTATAATCTCGGTGTGTTCCTTTTAGATTAAAAAATCCATCCTTATTCTTAACAAATGAACATATTTTTTATTTTTTCACTGAAAAAGAAAAGAAAAGAAAAGAAAAGAAAAACCGAAAGATGCAAAAATAGTTTCCATTGTTAAGCACACCCTTAGTCTCTCTTGCAGCAGTATTTTATGTCCGACCTTCGCACTGGATGGCATGATACCGAAGAAGTGTGCCTTTATTTTCCCCTACAATATTATTCAAAACTGGGATCAAAATCGTGAGAGTTAGCCATTGTTTGTTTGATGGAAAGTGATATTTTAAAAAAAAAATTTAATTTTTTTTATATTTATTTGTTATTATAAAAGTTGATCAACAGAAAAACATTTTCTAGTTAAAGAAAATTTTAACTTGGTTTTTAGAAAAATATTTTTCTTTTATTTTGGGTGGAAAACACTTTTCAGAAGTTGTAAAAAATTTAAAAATATCATATTATTTACTGATTATATCAAATTTGATCCTCAAATTTTTGATTGCTTTATATATTTTGTTTTGAATATTTTTTTTCAATTTTATCCTTTAGAATTAATTGATTTTATATTAACTTTGTTTTTTATTTTTATGATTGTTATTTGCTTTTCTTCATTTTTTAATTGAAATTTTTTATTTATTAAATTTGATCCTTATTCTTTTGATTATTACTTATTTTATTTGAAATAATTTATGAAATAATAATAATTATTATTATTTTAATTTCAACATCTTTTAATTTTTTTTATTTTTTAGATTTGATCACTATTATTTTGATTATTATTTATTTTATTTGAGATAATTTATGAAATTAATTTTTTTTTCAATTTAATTCTCTAAATTATTTTCCAACTTATTTTGCATGATATAATCAAATACTGAAAAGTTTTTTTTAACTTACTTTCCATGACCCTACCAAACATAAAACAATTATTCACTTTCTAAAAAAAAAAAAATTCTTAACAACAAACGGACCTTAATCTTTCATAAGAAATTTAATCTAAGACATATCTGCCGTAAAAATAAATAAATAAATAAATAACATTTAGGACTGTCACACGTATCAACGTCGATGTCTCCTATATATGCTCGTTGATCTCTATTTAAATCAAGTATATGAAATTAACCGAAAGTGTCAACCTAGTCTTAGGTTATAATATTAATTACCTCTCCCTCGCTCTACGCCACTCCTCTCTTATGTATAAGAGATAGCGCCTCGACCATTATCGATCATACCTTCGAGCTTCAAATTCTGGATTGACAGTCTTCTTCCTTCCTTGCTTCCTTCATTCCCTGATTGTAAGCAGGAATGGTAGTTCCTTCTCCAACTCCAGCTCGAACCAAAAAAACGAAGGCCTTTGGAATTCCTACTGTTGATCTCTCTCTTGATAGGTCAAACGTCTCGAAACTGATCGTAAGGGCATGTGAAGAATATGGATTCTTCAAAGTTACGAATCACGGGGTCAGTGAGGAGGTCATAACCAGAATGGAGGAGGAAGCTGCTCATTTTTTCTCAAAACCAGCCACGGAAAAGCACCGAGCTGGACCTGCTAGTCCTTTTGGCTATGGCTGCAAAAATATTGGCTGCAATGGTGACATGGGCGAGCTTGAGTATCTTCTCCTCCACACCAATCCTCTCTCCGTCTTTGAAAGATCCAAAACCATCTCAAAGGACCCTTCAGAATTCAGGTAATTCATACATGTTCCGAATATCTTCTCTAATATTCACGTCATCGATCGATCATTCAGCAGCACTGTTTGGTATCTTGTGTTTGTGTGTGTGTGTTGTTCTTATGCGGATCGTAAATCATGAGAATGCATCACACATATATTCATTAATGACAGAAATGATCAGTTGCTGGGTAGGGAAGAAGGTTTTGAGCTTTCTGTTCCAACAATGTGATGCAGGTTCCCTGGGTTTATGCTTAGTTTGTGGTGTGCTTGATTCATTTTCGAGGGGTTTTTTTATTGTGTAATTTAATATTATATGAACGGTTGCACCATTTTTAAAGAACTCTTAGTGGTTAAATGGAACCTTGGGACGGTGGGCAAGGGAATTCAATTATGAAAATGAAACGGTGGAAGATTGTTTATTGCATTAATTGCTTGGTATCCTAGAAAAAGACATCTTTCCTTTATCAACAAGAAATTATTACTAGTTAAATATAAACATCAATAATAGACTTCCAATTTATATTTTTTCTATTAATTTAATATACCCAAGAGTTCCGTTTACCTCATTGACTGTAATTAATATATATGCTCATCAATTATTTTTTATATTAGTATTTTAAAACAATCTAAAATTATTTATAAAAATTGAATTTTAAATAAAAAAATTAAGTATTCATTGAAAAAAAACATTTAAAACGGAATTCCAAACAAGTTATAATAACTGGTTTCCTTGGCAAGCTTTGCCCACTCTTGTTGCTTTTTATTAATGAATATTTTCATTAAAAAAATCAATCATGAAAACAACCTGATTTCTTTCCGGTTCCCAAGTTGATGGTTCCAACTTGCGATTGAAGGGAAACCATGCCTTAATTAGCTCATTGTTCTGTCAACAACTATTAGCCATATGACATGTTTCTTTATATATATGTATAATTGTGGGGCCTAAAACGGTCCAACTTGACTCCTAAAACAATCTTAGGAATTACGAAGAGTCAGCACAATGTACTAAAAGATTAAATTGTCCCCCCTTTTCCTTTCTTGAACAGTAAGAGTATCTTGAATCATTTTATATTTTTTCAAGCATAATTGCTTCAATTTTTGTGTATTGATGTTTTCCTCTTCGTTGCCTTGTTGCTCATTTTTATTTTTCTTCACGAGACACATATGCTTGTCGAAAGCATGCAGGTGATTATTGTCCTGCAACAGTCAATCTTATATTTTTATTTTTTTTATTATTATTGTGGGTGTCCGAACTAGTTTGCGTGTATCTCGATTAGTTTTACGAATCCTAAAATTAATGACCATATAAATTTTTAATGGCCTGAAAATTTTTGAGACTGGAACTGATAACTTGTAAAAAATAAATTTAAAACCTGATTAGTTGAGTTATATTTTTTAAGATTATAATTTTACATTATTGCATCGACAAGAAGAGACCATATAGAGTTGTGATTAAAGAAATAAAGATTTCCTTTCACAAATATCTTATGGATCTTGTCGTGCTCCAAATCGAGCCTACATTGAACCAATTACATTAGGCTAGAGATATACGACATTATCATTCTTGTGTGGGTTCTTGCTAGTAATTGCTACTATGATTTTAAGCTGCGTGTTTTATTCTTTTTATTATATAAAAAAGAGAAAAATGGGAGCAATAATTTTATTCATAATGAAAAAATATTCTGCAGAAGTTTTTTTTTTTTGTGGGTGGTGAAATGTTAGTGTGCTTTTTCCTTTTTTCCTTGCTTGCTCAGTACTGGCATTGCGATTTATACAGCTGCGTGGTGAATGATTACATACAAGCGGTTAAGCAACTCGCATGTGAGATTCTTGATCTAACGGCTGAGGGCTTGTGGGTCCCGGATAAACGTGCATTCAGCAGGCTCATCAGAGATGTCCACAGCGATTCTGTTCTTAGACTTAATCACTACCCTGCATTCGAAGAGATCATGGACTGGGACCCATCACCTAAAACAATTGGTTTTGGCGAGCACTCCGACCCTCAAATCTTGACCATCTTGCGATCCAACGACGTTGGGGGCCTCCAAATTTATTTGCGTGATGGCTTGTGGGTCCCTGTTCCTTCTGACCCCACCGGATTCTATGTGATCGTGGGGGATGCCTTCCAGGTTCGTAACGATCAGTCATTTTCTTATAAAAATCATCTTGTGATTAGAATATTATAAATTGATGGTGTAAACATGTTTCATGAGGTGTAAGAATTCTATTGGCTTGATTTATAATGCTAATTAGTAAACTAAATTCTCTTTTACCTTTATTTTTAAAGAAAAGAAAACACACGCTACCAAATCTCCTCAATTAGCTACTGTAGTTGATAAAATAATCTTCCTAAACTCTTTGTGCTCCTCATGGCATCGATTTTTAGGTTTTAACGAATGGGAGGTTTGAAAGCGTTAGACACAGAGTGTTGGCGAGCTCGGGGAAGCCAAGAATGTCGATGATGTATTTTGGGGCGCCGCCCCTCAACGCATGGATCTCTCCGCCTCCACAGCTGGTCTTGCCACAAAATCCAAGCCTCTACAAACCCTTCACTTGGAGTGAATTCAAGAAAGCTGCCTATTCTCTGCGATTGAGAGATACGCGTCTTGACCTCTTCAAGATTCATGCCACAGAAAAATTTGCTTCTTGATTTAATTTACAAGATATATATTAAATGTAATTGGCCTTCCGTATACAAAGGTTCCTTTCATTATTGTACTTGTTGGAGGGGATAGAAAGCATTAAGAGAAAGAAAGAAAAAAAAAAGTAGAAGAAGAAAAAAAGAAGCTTTTGCTGCTGTAAATAGGTCCGAACGGAAGTTGCAGGATTATTCTATATATCTGGAAAGGCAGAGGGAGAGTTTCCTTTCTCTTTTTTCTTCTTTTTAACTTTCTTTCTCAAAGCACTTTGTTTTCCGAGTATTAAGCATTTTTTAAAAAAATTAAAATTAAATTTTTTTTAATTAATATATTTTTAGTGTTTTTAGATTATTTTAATACGATAATATCAAAAATAATTTTTTAAAAATAAAAAAATATTATTTTGATATATTTCTGAGTGAAATGCAATTTGAAAAACAACCATAATTACACTTACAAATAAGCTAGTCGTACCTTATTGTGAATTTTTATACATATTCTCTCTTTTTTTTTTTTTTAATTCTTGAATATATGTACCAAACAATTGTCCACTTTCCTGTTATAAATAGAAAATCTACGAAAGAATGTGCTTAAAAACTCTTCCATCATTTTATGAATTTTTATTGTTATCAATTGTTTGAAAATGATATTTTGTTTTTGTTCATATGAATCACATATACATGTATAAAGAATATCACAACAAATAGAAGAAAAAAAAAACACAATGATTTTATGTAGTATGATTGTGTCTATAACTATAGTCAGCGCAAATATAGATTTTGGAGAACTTTCAAACTCAGAATTTCAAATACTCTCAATCCTCACAACACTATATAAATTTCTCTTGCTACCACTCTTTTAGCAAAGAAGAGCATTCAAGATCATCCTTCAAAAAAAATAAAATTACCGAGACCTAATCACGTGTTTATAGAAAATATATCTTAGTTCTAACATATAAAATTAAGATTAGTGTAATACTAACCCTACAAAGATTCTTTTCCTAGAAAATAATTGTAAGTCTATGAGGTATCTATTATTTATTGTGAAGTCCATGTAAATAAGGTTTTGAATTCATGCCACATCTCAATAATCTTAAACCTCCCACGTTACCCATTAGCTGCTCTAGGTTACAATATCAATGTGATTGAGGTGAGCCATTTCAAAATTTTTTACTAAAATTAACATGTAAAGACTCATTTGATATCCTTATATTTTTTTTCATTTAAATATATTTGTCGTAACTCAATTTTAATCCCATATATATATATATATATATATATATATATATATATATATTAAAAAAGCAACCATATATGAATTTGTTTTTTAAAAAAGCATTTTCAACATAATTTAGCCAATTCTCAGCCATTTCATGATTTTAAACCTTTTTGTTTATCATTTTCATGTTATAAATTTTTTTAAAAAAATTAAATTTTTTAAAAAATGAAAGTCAAAGAAACAAAAAATTTAGTGAGTATAGTAATAATTAAAGAAGAAATTAGGGACAAATATTAACATTTCTAATCCATTCCCTAAGTAACTTAGAGATAAAAAGATAAGGTGAGAAAGATGTGGAAGATTGTAGAATGTGATGAGATTAGAGAGAATAAGGAATAAAAGAGGAAATATAGTGGAGGAATTAATAAGGGAATATTATGCAGTATAAAAAAGGGAGTGAATAGTAGAGAAATAAGGGATAAATTTTTAGAAAAAAAGTAAAAGAAAGTGTGTACCAAAAACATTCAAGAGAAAAGAAATTAGAAGAAAAAAATACAAAAAAAAAAGAGAAGAAAACCATGACAACCCTCATTCTCTCATTTCTCTTCATCATCAAAGTCAACGTCGCTATCTTGTTGACCACTACCATCACAACCACCAACACCATCGACACCAGCCTTTCTCCATTACAACAACCTATTTTCTCCTATAATGAAAAACCCCTCTCCTTTATTTTTCATCACCGATCAAACTCCCTCTTACCGAACACCATAAGAGCCATTAGTAAAAGAAAACCTAGCTCTAACAACCATTTTAAACATATCTAGAAGCAGGTGAACCCGTGGTGGCAACAGAAGCATCATAAACAATAATGAAGAAAAAAAATATAGAAAGAAAGTTAAAACTTCTGGCAACCCAATCTCCTTCCACTAGTAGCGGTGCAGTCACCACTAGCTTAGAAAGGAAAACAAAGAAGCAATGTACTTTTTGTTGTGGCCGATGTGTCTCCACCCTCTACTGTAACTATGTGTTGCAGCCTTTACAACTCATATGTGTCATATATTAGAGAGTTGTCTAGGTAAAAATTTATTGTTAGAAAAATTTAATAAAAAAGGTGGGGGATATTTCTTATGATGGTTCATATTGTAGTGAAAAGTTTTTTTTAAGATGATAGTGGTGCTATCTTAATCATCTAAAAGCTTTTTCTTGGTATTATGGGTGATTTAATCTTGAAACTTCCCACATACTCATTAGTTGCTCTAGGTTACAATATCAATGTGATTGAGATGAGCCATTTTCAAAAAAATTAATTAAAATTAACATGTAAAATAAAACTCATTTGATATCCTTATATTTTTTTCATTTGAATATATATATTTGTCCTAACTCAATTTTAATCCCATGTGTGTGTGTGTATATATATATATATTAAAAAAGCAACCATATATGAATTTGTTTTTCAAGAAAGCATTTTCAATATAATTTGGCCAATTCTCAGCCATTTCATGATTTTAAACCTTTTTATTTATTATTTTCATGTTAGAAAGTTTTTTTTTAAATTAAATTTTTAAAAAAGTGAAAGTCAAAGAAACAAAAAGTTTAGTGAGTATAGTAATAATTAAAGAAGAAATTAGGGACAAATATGAACATTTCTAATCCATTCCCTAAGTAACTTAGAGATAAAAAGATAAGGTGAGAAAGACGTGGAAGATTGTAGAATGTGATGAGATAAGAGAGAATAAGGAATAAAAAAGGAAATATAGTGTAGGAATTAGTAAGGGAATATTATGCAGTATAAAAAAGGGAGTGAATAGTAGAGAAACAAGGGATAAATTTTTAGAAAGAAAAAAAAAACAAGAAAGTGTGTACAAAAAAAAAAAGAGGAGAAAAAAAATTAGAAGAAAAAAATTCAAAAAAAGAAGAAGAAAACCATGACAACCCTTATTCTCTCGTTTCTCTTCATCATCAAAGTCACCCATTACTATCTTGTTGACAACCACCATAACAACCATCAACACTGTCGACACTAACCTTCCTTGTATCGACCAGCCTTCCTCCATTACATCAACCTATTTTCTCCTATATTGAAAAGCCCCTCTACTTTATTTTTCATCATCGATCAAACTCCCTCTAGCTGAACACCATAAGAGCCATTAGTAAAAGAAAACCTAGCTGTAACAACCATTTTAAACAGATCTAGAAGCAAGTGAACCCGTGGTGGCAGCAAAAGCATCATAAACAATAATGAAGAAAAAAAATATATAGAAAGAAAGCTAAAACTTCTGGCAACCCAATCTCCTTCCACTAGTAGCGGTGGAGTCACCACTAGCTTAGAAGGGAAAACAAAGAAGCAATGTACTTTTTGTTGTGGTCGACGCGTTTCCACCCTCTACTATTACATGTAACTATGTGTTGCAGCCTTTACAACACATATGTGTGTGTTTGCCACTTGTAACCACTATTAGAATATTTTTAGCAGCTTTTGGTCACATTAAACAACTTTATTAGGTTGATTTCAAACCCCAAATGAATTTTGAATAAATTTCAACAATTTATTTAATAATTTATAAAATATTTGTTATTTCTTATTTAATATAAATGATTGTGAAACGTTTAAAGTTTTAGGGTCTATACCTTTATGTGTAAGGGTCTATACCTTTATGTGTAAGCCCTAGGGGTTTGAGGTTGACATGGAAATTTTTAAAAGGTGGAATAATGTTGGAATCAATCTACAATAGGGTTGGGAGAATGGGTTGTAACAAGTTTATCCAAGAAATAATGGTCTGGTGATTAGTACTTAAAAGTGCATTTTTATCAATATTTTATATCATTATTTTGCACTTGAAATATCAATAACTCCTTAGTTAGAACATGCTTTATAATAACATATCTAATAATATAAGATACCTTTAATTTATGGTAAATGTTCATCTTAAATGCAGGCCTATCACATAAATCAAGGGATTGATTGATGAGTTTAACTACTGAAATTGAGAAGACAAAGAGAGGGCTAAGTTTAGAAAATAGATGCTGGTTCAATCCAAACTGGAACACCATTCGGTTATTGGATCATAACTGGAGTTGTAGAACTTGGATTTAGGTCCGCTCTATATGGATGAAAAACTAAGACATAGGCCTAAAACTTTTATGGGAGTCCAAGATTCAAAAATGTCGTTTTCAAGTTCAAATTGTAATAACAACGGAGACGTCCGAATCTGTCCTGCAACCTAGACACTGTTCAGTGTTCAACCCATATCTCGAGTTCTAGAAGTCCAAATGCACTGATTCTCTTTTTATTGGAAATCTGAGACAATTTTATAGAACTTTTATGACATAAATCTATTCAAATTATGACGTTAATAATGATATTTTGTTCAGACAAGAAGATAAGGATTGTCACCAAGTCAAGATGTGGCCACCCATTCAGCAATTAGGCATCAAATCAATATTTCTAAATTTTAGGCTATAAAAGGAGGCATTTACCATGCATTTAGGCATCTTGTTTTTCATATCAAGATCATGCTCTTTATTTCTTTCTTTATATTTTTGTAATGTTTAAGTTTTATTTCATGTTATTTTTTTCTTAATCTCTTATTTATGCTTTTCATTTCCTTTACTATACTTATGTTCTTATGTTATTTATTTATGTTTCTCTTCTTCATTATGTTTAGCTAAGTTTATTATGTCAAGGTGAAAAGGTTTCACTAATGGTGTTAGAATATGTATAATATAAACTCAACATAGATTTCAATGTTTATATCCAAGAAAGTTTGTTATTAAAATGTCTTATCTTTTTATCTTACTAATTCTTAATACCTTGCTTGTTAAATGGTTAATCTAGTTTTATGTTGTATAATACTTGGTATAATAAATACTTGGTATAATAAATACTTGGCACTTTCGTAGCCAACCGTATGGTATAACCTACACCTGTGCTATGAAAGGAACTTTATTTGTTGTTAATATAAATTAGCATCATGAATTCCTGACAATATTTAAAAATTTGGTGTTACTTAAATAAGATAATTAATATGATCATGTTAAAAATTTATAATGAACTATTAAGGATACATCATTCGATTGTAACCTTCTTTGTGTGTGGTTTCTAGTTGATTAATAAAAAGAGTTTATACTATACTTATTTCTAATATTGTTAGTGTATCCTCTAACCTTGATATTTTTTTTTATCATTCTTGAATCCTCACATTAATCTTACATATCAAAGTCCTCTTTAACTTATTATTATTATTATTATTATTATTATTATTATTATTATAATATAGTTAACCTCCCTATGGTTCGACCTCGGTTTTGTCGGGTTATTTATTACTTCGACTGTCCTGCACTTGGAAGAAAACATCAATCTTTTGGTCGTGTTATGTGGCCTCAATGTTGAAATATTTGTGTATTTATTTGTGTGTAAATATTTATTTTTGAATGAAGAATAAAATTGCCTCAACAGGTTTTTGTCAACTTAGCATAATATTTTGATAAAAGTTTAGTTTAAAACAGTTAGGTCAATGTGTCTCCTAATTTATAGGAACCAGTATAAGCCTTGTGCATTGTTTTCTTTCCTTAAATTGAGTTCATTAAAGTATTGACGAGTTTTTATCAAGTCAACAATAGGCTTTGATTAAAATTAGGTTTTAACAGACAGTTCAACAAGTCTTTTAGTTTTAGAAACAAATGAAGGCCTAGTGCAATGCTTTTAACCAATTTTTTTTTTTTTATATATAAAAACTACAAACAATCATCAAGTCACAAGACTCTTGATTCAGGGCTCGATGCTAATTCAACAAAAATCCATCGACAATAAATAACTTGTCAATAAAATCAAAAAATAATTTGAATAGTAAATGTCATGTGTAAAATAAATTTAAAAGAAAACACATAACAAATGTAATATTTTCTTGGAAAGCATAACCAAACACTTACTCAAATCTCTAGAACCAATGCATATTTTAGAATTATTAGTCTTGTTAAAGAATTAGGTAGCAACTCCAAAAATAATGTATACTCTTGATATTAAATTTAATGGATTAATAGAATAAATATTAGAAATTAGCTATAGATTTTATAATTTAGGGGTATAAAATTACACTGTAAGGTATATTCTCATGTGTTAAAGATATAAAGTAAGAAATAAATGCAATGCTAAAATTTAGGTCTTATAATGGTTAGGATATAACCCGATAAAGTAGAGACTTCCATATGAAAGAGACTTGCCTTGAACCTTAGATAAACCAACATATAGAAACATGACCTAGAAAAACAATCAATCAACAATGTTGATTTTCATAGGTAGGGTGCACTAGAAATGATGTGTCTTTCCCTTTCATAACTAGTCCTCTTATTCAGATTCTCAACCATTAACTTTTCCAATGACCATGATAGTAGGTGGTGGGGACTTCTTCAAAATCATAATTTTACGATTAATCCCAAACTCCCTCGATCCAAGAGGAAAACCCATCATTTGATGATGTGCACGCCATGATAGTTTTAATTATTGATCTGGTTTTAAAACTTAGTGTTTCAACGTGGTGAGTTAAGACATCAAATTTCTAAGTGTCATATATTAGAGAGTTGTCTAGGTAAAAATTTATTGTTAGAAAAACTTAATAAAAAAAATCGGGGATATTTCTTATGATGGTTCATATGGTAGTGAAAAGGTTTTTTAAGATGATAGTGGTGCTACCTTAATCATCTAAAAGATTTTTCTTGGTATTATAGGTGATTTAATCAACTTGCACCATGAAGAACAAGGTATATAATCTATCTATCGACAATGGTAATTGTGAGAATATGAAGTCGGCCAAGACAGTAGAGAAGTTACATGTCAAGATAAGAAAACATTCTAGGCCTTACAAACTAAATTAGTTGTGCTGAGAAAATAAGGTAATCATGAACAAATGCTATCTTGATTTGTTTTCTATAAGTAAGAGATATTTTAATGGTGTTTTGTGTGAAGTGGTTTCTATAGATGTGTGTGATCTAATATTAGGTAATCACGAACAAATTCTATATTGATTTGTTTTCTATGAGTAAGAGATATTTTGATGGTGTTTGATGTGATGTGGTTTCTATAGATATGTGTCATCTAATGTTAGGTAGGCTATGGCAATATGACAAAAATATCATACATGATAGACACTATAATATGTATACACTCAACATAAAAAGGAAGTGTATAATGTTGACGTCTAACAAAGAGGGGACAACTATTATAGCATGGGTAAAATATATTGTTTTTATAATAGTTTTTGGAGAAGAAAAATAAGAAAAGGAACAAAGATATTGTAAAGAATCACAATGATGTGAGAAAGAACACAATATAGAATAAGCCATTAACAACTATTAATGTTTCTATAAAAACTAGAAGTGTTTAGGAGTTGATTCCTGACATACTTTATATGAGTTGGTTAACTATACAATGCGAGTACACTAGATGTCAATTGAGTACAATGGTATTAACATAACCTTTAATGGTCGACAATAATGATAGTGTAGGTAGATGGATGGCTAGAACTTAAAGAAGAGTTCTCTCAAACCTAGAGAGATTGATGCAAGATATTTTTTTTCTTAACACGCAACCTCAATTTAATAGGCATAAATTTTGATTTAATATTTGGATTGAGCTGCAAATTTTTCAGGACATTCTAAAGGCCATGTTTTCTATAGGGTTAAGATTTTATAGCCATTTTAAATCAGGAAGTTCTTCAAATAAGACCTAGAAGTTACTATTTGAGATTTGCAATATTTTTCTAATTAATTTATGATTTTTTTATTTGGTTTAGAATTATTTTCTTTCTAGTACACAAGCATCCTAGAAGAGCTATAATATAGAGTTTTTATTAGAGATGTTATTTAGTAATAAAATTTTAAGTTAGAATTTTTATATGATAATCATATTCGTTAAAAAATTGTGTTGCTTGTGCTTCTTGTTTATCTTATACTGTTTTTATCTACTTTATACTTTAAGAAAGAGGGTTTGAATTTTAAGTGGGGAATCTAGTAGCCAATTAAATGAATATTAGTTTTAGTGATCAAGTGAGAATTGATTCTAATATCACAAACGAAATTGTTGTGTGTCTTAAGCATCCCTATTTTGGCCCTTTTTAATGAAAATATTTTTTCATGATATCTATTTTAAGATTTGTAAAATATAATATTTAAAAGATAAAAAATTAAAAAGAGAAGAAGCATCCTAATATAATTAGAACATAGTTTTGAAATTTAATCTGCTTGTTTCACATAAAATAATTTTCTCAAATTTTTATGTTCATTCACAAAAAAAAAATTAATTAATGAAAAGTATTTTACTACAAAAAAAAAAGCTTGAAAAAAGAAAAATAATTTACATTTCTCATCAGATTTTATTACAAGAATATTTGTGTCATTAAGATATATATCAAACACTAAAGAATGTTTTTGAAATAGTTTTAAGATATGTTATTTTTTTATTATTTGACTATGTTTTTCAAGGAATCAATGCAACTTAAAATTACTATTTTTTTATTATTTGACTTTATTTTTCAATGAAGCTGAATTTGGACCCTGTCGGCAGCCGTAGCTTGGATTGGTTGTGGTAGGATTATTAAGATTAGGTTACACAGTTGAACTGGTCATAAATCTCAGCTTAACCATATCTACAAAACATTATTAGCCTATGAACGGTATGAGGCGGTGATGTCTTTCGTTTACTTTCTGAAATATATATATTCCTAACTATTTCTTTTTTTTTTTCAACAATAAAAAATATATTCATACAATTTAAGTATTCTTTTCAGACAATCTTAAAAACACAATTATAATATTAATCTTGAATATTGAAAGAAATTTAATAAATTATTGGTTTTAAAATTTAAATTTAAGAAACTAAGGGAAAAAATGTGTCTCTTCAACTATCATAACAACCTTTTGAAATTGATTATAGCTAATTCTAGCACATTGTCAAAACTAACTATGCATTTTTATGACTGATTCAATTAGTATACCTAGAAAAATTACATGACACCATTGACTCTGCGCAGGCACGTAGGCACGTTGATTTATGAAATGGTTTTGGGTAAAAAATTATTTGCCCAGTTTTGTATACATATTTTGGCCCACTTGATGGAGACCCCTTTATCGGTACTGTCATGGTAATAGCCGAGCTTGAGAATTCAACATGCAATTGCCAATTCATATGTTACGTCCTAATTTTTAGTCAAATCAAATCTAGAAAGCATATATCAATATTAACTTATATAAGTGAATGAGGAGTTTTCTCAATGGAGAGGGATATGAGTAACTTGCCTTCTTTCACCACTTTGAAAGATAACGCATGAAATTTTAGTTTTTTTTTTAACCGTGGTGTCCGAACCAGCTTAAATGCACCTCGATTAATCCTCTGAGACCCTGAAGCTAATGACCAGGTAAGCCTCCATTGATCATGAGGTTTGTGGCACTCAAATTAGTGACCTCTAAGGAGCAAACCTAAAACCTAACCAGTTAAGCTACACCCCTCATGATTTTAAATTTTAGTTTTTTAGTTTTAGTATATATTGCAGATATCAGTATTTCAATTAATTTAGCCAATGATGAACACTACTTAGGGTGAGCAAAAAAACTGAAAAACCGATTTAATCGAGAAAACCGAAAAAAAATTAACTGAAAAAACCAAACCATGAAAAAAAACTTATTAGAATATTTAGAAAAACTTTTGGTTCGGTTGGATTTTTGTTTTGTAATGCTTAAACCAAGTAACCCGACCCGAACCAAACAGGTTCAAATTAAAAAAAAAAGTTTCTATAAATACTCCTCAAAGACACATGACACGACCAAAAGATTGATGTCTTCTCCTAAGTGCAAGAATGTCGAAGTAATAAATAATCCAGCAAGACCGAGGTCGAACCATAAGGAGTTAACTATATAATAATAATAATAATAATAAGTTAAAGAGGACTTTGAGATGGAAGATTAATGTGAGAATTTAACAATTATAAAAACAAAAACAAATGCCAAGATTAGAGGATCCAATAATAGTATTAGAAATAAGTATAATATAAACTCTTTTTATTAATCAACTAGAAACCACACACAAAGAAGGTTCCAATCGGATGATCTATCCTTAATAGTTCATTATAAATTTTTAACATGGTCATATTAATTATCTTATTTAAGTAACACCAAACTTTTAAATATTGTCAGGAATTCATGATGCTAACTTATGTTAACAACAAATCAAGTTCCTTTCATAGCACAAGTGTAGGTTATATCATACGGTTGGCTATGAAAATGCCAAGCATTTGTTGTCCCAAGTGTTATACAACACAAATCTAGATTAATCATTTAACAAGCAAGGTATTAAGAATTAGTAAGATAAAAAAATAAGACATTTTAATAAAAAACTTTCTTGGATATAAACATTGAAGTCCATGTTGAGTTTATTTTATACCTATTCTAACACCATTAATGAAACTTTTTCACCTTGATATAATAAACTTAGCTAAACATAATGAAGAAGATAAACATAAATAAACAACATAAGAACATAAGTATAGTAAAGGAAATGAAAAACATAAACAAGAGATTAAGGAAAATATAACATGAAATAAAACTTCAACATTACAAAAATATAAAGAAAGAAATAAAGAGCATGATCTTGATCTAAACAACCAAGATGCTTAAATGCAAGGCAAATGCCTCCTTTTATAAGCTAAAATTTGAAACTATTGATTTGATGACTAATTGTTTAGTAGGTGGCCAACTTTTGACTTTGTGAAAATCCTTATCTTTTTTGTCTGAACAAAACGTCATTCCTAACATCAGAATTGGAACCAATTGTACTCATGAAAGCTCTAGGAAATTGTCTTATGTTTCCAGGAAAAAACAATTGAGGTCATTTGGACTTCTAGAACTCGAGATATGGGTTGAACAATGGATAGTGTATGGTCTGCATGACAGATTCGGACTTCTCCGTTGTTGCAATAATTTGGACTTGAAAAAGTCCCTTTTAAACTTGGACTCCACATGAAAGTTGTAGGCCTATGTCTTACCTTTCCATCCATATAAAGCAGACCTAAATCTGAGATCTACAGCTCCAGATATGACCCAATTACCGAATAGTGTTCTAGTTTGGACTGCACCAACATCTTTTTTCTAAGTTTGGCCCTCTCTTTGTCCTTTTAATTTCAGTATTTAAACTCATCAATCAATCCTTTCATTTATGTGATAGGCCTGCATTTAATATGAATATTTACCATAAATTAAAGGTATCTTATATTATTAGATATGTTATTATAAAACATGTTTTAGTTAAGGAATTATTGATACTTCAAGTGCAAAATGATGATATAAAACCTTGATAAAAATACACTTTTAAGTACTAATCAACACGCCACACAACCCACACGGGCCATACCACACCTCCTTAAACCTCACAACAGCACAACCTCCCACAACACTCACAAGTCCACACCCAATTAATTCTTCGTTCTTCAACTATCCCTACCTAAGCTCTCACAAGTCCACTCACAATTAATTCTTCACAACACACAACCACCCCCACCCAAGCTCCCGTACACTACACCTAACCTTCCGATCTTCATTCTTCAATCATCTTCAGATATATCATCCCAGCAACACCTCTAAGCTTCAGCAACAGTAAGATTTCTTCAATTTAGAGGTGACTAGTGGAGGCAGTAAGGTGGGGGCTGGGTTTAATTTTATGGTTTGTCTTGTTGGTAGTTGCTGAGGTTTTTTTTTTTATTTTATGAAAGGAAAATGGGTAAAGAAAGTGGCAGTGGGCACTCAACAGTGTTTATTGTGGTGGTGATGGTTTGTGTTTGAGAGTATGGTTTTCGGTGATGTAGGTTTTTGGGTTTGTGATAGTGAGGAGTGATTGATTACTGTGAGAGAGTGCGATGTGTTTTTGTGGTTCTGTAGGAGGCCATTTGCTTGAGAAAAGGCTGGTATGGATTCAACACTGTCGTAGGGGCTGCTGGTGATGAAGATAGGTTTGATTTTATGGTTTTTGGATGTTAAAAAACAATATAGATTTTTATTGGTTTTTGACAAAGAAAACCGAACCAAACCGAAACCGGTCAGTTGGAACCAGGTTCGGTTCGGTTTTGGTATTTAAAAAAAAAATTCAATTTGGTTGTTTTCATAGGTAAAAACCAAATCGAAAAAAAATAATCACCCCTAACACTATTTATTAAAACAAATTGATTGGATTATCACGCCCTCGACACTAATGTATTTACTTTGATCTTGATACCTAAGGTTTTTTTTGTATTAGCCAATCATATTAATTAACATCGATGAAATATGTATTAGCTAAGCAAATTAAATTAAAGTTGATGAAATACGTAAAAGTATTGTTTCAATTTAAAAATTTAGATTATTAGGTAAATTTTAAAATAATTTTATATTTAACTTTCTAATATGTCATTTAAAAAAAAATCTTGGAACTTGAATGTGTATAAATCCACTCTATTTTATTTTCTAATGAAATTTAATTTTTTAAAAAATATTTTAATAAAATTTGAATTAATAACTATTTGGATCTCATATTATATACAAAGAAACTTTGAGAATTATAATCTCTAATCATAACTTTTATTGATGGAAGTATACAAGTATATATGAACTAGAATCAGAACCTAATACAACAACTAATGATATGATTTTGTCCTTGATTCTATGAAGAATATATAGTAATTACAAGATCATCTAAACTAGGTAATAGATAACATATCTTAGGTTATATAATAATTACAAAGATGTTTAACATATTAGAAATTAATCTGCAATATCTTTAAGACTCCCCCTCAAGTTGGATCAAGTGGATTAATTGATCCAACCTTGCTTAACAACCAATGAAACTGGCCAGAAGGTAAGATTTTGGTAAACATATAAGCTAGTTGATCATAAGTGCGGACATACATAGTCTGAATAAGTTTAGCTTGAACTTGCTGATGAATATAATGAGAATCCAGTTCAAGGGGTTTTGTGCGTTCATGAAACACCAGACTAGTCATAATATGCATGGCAACTTGATTATAACAAAACAATGTCATTGGTGTATGATTGTGGAAACCGAGATTTGCAAGTAAATTCTTGAGCCAAAATTAATTCACATAAAGCAGATGTCATTACATAGTATTCAGTTTCAGCACTTGAGCATGTGACCACATATTGCTTATTGCTTTTGCAAGACACTAAATTACCATGCAATATCAGTGGTAGATCGTTTATCTAATGCATTACTTGCCCAATCAGAGTTTTTATAGCCCATAATGTCTGAGTGCCCATTACGTGTCATAATAATGTCGTAGCCAAAAGTCCCTTTCAAATATCATAAAATGTATTTCATCATGCCAAGATGCTGGATTGTGGGAGCATGCATGTATTGGCTTAATAAACTAACAACAAAGGTAATGTCTGATCTAATGATTGTTCAGTAAATTAATTTGTCAACAATTCTTTGATAAGTGGTGAATGACGTGAGAGGTTTACTTGAGGAGTCCAATTTGAGCTTACTGTTCAGAGGAGAAATTGCAGGCTTAACATCTAGTATCTCAACATCTTGTAATAAGTCTGGAATATGCTTTCACTGATTTAGAAAGAAACCTTAGCTGGAAGTTGTCATTTCAATCCCTAAAAAGTACTTTAGTTTTCCAACATCTTTAATTAAGAATTGTTGCTGCAGATCATTCTTTAATTTTTTGACAAACTCTCTATTATTCCTAGTGATGATTAAATCATCTACATAGATAAGTACAACAAGTTTTTCTTTTGAATTCTGCTGGACAAATAGGGAAGAATTAGCATTGCTTCTTATAAAACTAAAAGCTTTTATTGCAATACTTAGCTTTGCATGCCAAGCTCGTGGACTTTACTTTAATCCATAGGTGAATTTATGAATTTTGTAAACCAAATTAAGATAATTACTTTGTGGATGTCTAGGAGGTAGTTTCATGAACACTTTTTCTTAAAGGTCTCCATGTAAGAATGCATTTCTTACATCCATTTGATATAATGACAAACCATGATTGATTGCAATGGATAATAGTCAATTTTTCCATATAAGCAAATATTTCCTTGTAATCAACTCCAAATTTATGAGAGAAACCTTGATCTATAAGCCAAGCTTTGTGTCGTTTAATTGTTCCATTTGAGTTGAACTTAGTCTTGAAAATCCAATGACAACCTACTATTTATTTACCTATAGGAATAGGTATGATGCTCTATGTATGATTGTTATTAAGTGTAGTTAGTTCTCCTTTATATCTTGTCTCCATACAACTTGAGATTGAGCTTCTTAAAATGTCCTGGGCTCATGATCCTTCAATATGGAAGGAATGCTCTATGATTTGGAGACAGGTGATCAAATGACATAAATTTATAAATTGGATGCTTGACATTATAAGTCACATACTCTTGCAATCTGGGAGTAGGTTGATGTTTTTTGTTAGATATTTTTCTTAAAGTTGATTGATCATTTGGAATACGAAGAGCTTCTTGCACACTTGATTCTAGCACTTGGTCAGAGTTGAACACTATTCTAGGGGCTTTATCAGATGAATTATCATTAGATATTGGACTAACACACTGAATGCCATTAGCAGAACTTGAGTTTGATGTAAGGTGATCGGAATTGGAATTGGTCCCAACACCAGGGATTGATTGTAGAGAGCATGAACTCTAATCATGAAAACTTGAACTAAGCAGTGGAAATAAGTCAAATTGATCCTCCCCATTACTAGTTGTAGAGAAATAAGAGATGTTGATTAGTACTTAAAAGAGTATTTTTATCAAGGTTTTATATCATTGTTTTTCACTTGAAGTATCAATAACTCCTTCACTAGAGCATGTTTTATAATAACAAGTCTGATAATATAAGATACCTTTAATTTATGGCAAATGCTCATTTTAAATGCAGGTATATCTCACAATTCAAAGGATTGATTGTTGTGATAAACTATTGAAAGTGAAAGGACAAAGAAAGGGCTAAGCTTAGGAAGGAGATGCCGATTCAATTCAAATTTGAACACTGTTCAGTCATTAGGTCATATCTAGAGCAATAGATCTTGGATTTCAGTTTGGTTTATTTGGCTAGAAAGATAAGAAATAGGTCTACAACTTTCATGAATAGGGAAAGACCCAAATATGTCATTTTCAAATTCAAATTTTAGCCATAAAATAGAAGTCAGAATCTGTCCTGCAATCCAGCCCAAACACTACTTAGAATTTTGCCTATATCTAGAGTTCTAGAAGGCCAAATGAAGTGCAATTCAATGGGTAGAAGGAAAAGACAATTTTCAACAACTTTCATGTAGAAGACATGCTTAAATTATGATGGAAGAAATGACATTTCATCCAGACAAGAGCTTGAGGGCTATCCACCACGTCCACCAGCAGCACTACTTCGTATTTTAGACATAGCTCGAGCTGTAGTGATCCAAATGCTTTGAAAATTGGTGGGAGGAACAAAAAGATAATTTCGAACAACTTTTATGCAGAACACTTTGCCAAATTCTAATTGCATCAATGTCATTTCATCCAGTCAAAATGCTTGAGTGTTGCTATCCACCAAGTCCACTAAATCAATATTTGGCCACTACATCAATAATCAATTACCAAATGAATAGTTCCTAATTTTAGCCTATAAAAGAAGGCATTTACCATTCATTTAGGCATCTTGTTTTTAGATCAAGATCATGTTCTTGCTCTCTCTCTTTATATTTTTGTAATGCTTAAGTTTTGCTTTCATTGATATCTTGTTTATGCTTTTTATTTCCTTTACTATACCTAGTTAACTTATATCATGTTTATGTTCTTACATTGTTTATTTATGTTTTTCTTATTCATAATGTCTAGCTAAGTTAATTATGTCAAGGTGAAAAGGTTTCACTAATGGTGTTAGGATAAGTATAATATAAACTCAATATGGACTTTAATACTTATATCCTAAACAACTTGCTATTAACATGTCTTATCATTTTTATTTTATTAATTCTTAATACCTTGCTTGTTAAATGGTTAATCTAGATTTGTGTTGTATAATACTTGGTACATCAAATACTTGATTCTTCATAGTCTTCGACTGACATCGTTGTTGTCGCACCCCAAAAAAAATAGATCAGCGCGCGGCATCGGCTGGCGATTTAAATCTCGTTTGTTACGTTTGCTTTGAATTGGTTCGTTGGAGTCGCCACCTAGTAATTCATTGAGGGCTACTAGGAAACCTGATGTACTGGTCTTGCCAGAGATCGCGGGTAAGGGACTGGTTGTGGTTAGGGAAGGTATTAGCACCCCTAACGCACCCTACCTGAGGTAAGCTGCTTCGTGGCTTTGACGTGTTAAAGAAGTTTTAATAATTGTCTTTTCATCGGAAATTAGAAATATCACTTACGTATAAGTTAATAATTCTTAACCGTGATCCGATCAAAAAATTAAATTCTTCTTCAGTCCTCGCAATTTTATCATAAAAAAATATATACAAATAAGTAAAACCAAATACAAACTCACACATACACTTTCACTATTTTTATTTCTTTTCTTTTCTTTTTCTTTTACACCCACAAATACAAAATACAATTTATAAAAACTAAATAAATAAAAATACACCAACACACACAACCCCTTTTTTATTATTATTTTCTCTTTCTTTTCTTTTCTTTTCCTTTTCTTTTTGTACATCCCATTACAAAAAATATAAAAAACTAAACACTAAACAAAAAAATACATTACATAATTTAAAAATTACAAAACAAAATAGTCCCTAAACTTCAGAAATCGCATTGATAGCCTCCTGTCACCGCAGCAAACGGTGGTGGCGCGTCTCCCCACGCGCCACCGTCACTGGCGGCGCGTGGGTTCACGCGCCGCCGGAAAAAAAGGAACGCAACAGGGGCTGGTGGCAGCTTCATCCCCTCTTCCCGTCCTCGCCGGTGTTACCTGCAAAAACACCCAAAACGCAACAAGCAGTCGATTTCATTAATTAATTGTTTTCTATTTCTTTTGTTTTCCCGATCTGCCTCTCTTCCCGTTCAAATCTGCTTCACTGCAGATCGGCTCTTCCATGGTTTTTCGTCTGCTCCCAAATGTTTCAATCGGCGGATTTGATGGTTGCAGATGTGGCTGTGGACGGATCTGCCAGAGAGAAGGGAGATTGGTGGCGGGTTCGGTGAACTGGAGGAGCTCGGTCGCCGCTGTGATGGGCTCCGCAGGTCGTCGCTGCTGGTAAAGATGATAGGAACGGCTCTATGGTGGAGGAGCTCGGCGGCTGCTGAAGGACGAAGGCGGACCGATCTGGGATCGGTGGCTGGTGGAGACGGTCCTGTGGGTTGCTACTGGCCGGTTGAACTCGTCCGGTGTTGGAGAAAAATGAGCAGCCGAGAGAGGGGTTGTGGGAGGCTGAGCAAAGGTTGAGGAGAAGAAGGGAAAAATATGGGGGAAACCGGCTGAGGGAAGATGGCCTCCTACCGGAGATGACAGTGGGGGGGGTTGTGTGTGACCGGGTGGTTTGTATTCAAAGAGAGGATGAGTGTTGGCTGGTTTCCGAGAAAAAAATTCAATTCGGGTGTGGGGCTGTTTGGCCGGTTCTTTGTGAGGAAGAAAAAAATGATGGGCGGGGAGGATGGAGAGGCTACAGGAGAAGATGAGGTCGGCTAAGAAGGTCTATGTGGGGAAAAAAAAATCAACGTGGGGGCCGGCGGCTGGTTTTTCAGAGAAGAACACTAGGGAAAAAATTAAAACTAGGGGAGGCGCCGCCGGCCCCTTTTTTTTTTTTGAGTGGGGAGAAAGAGTTGGGTTTAGGGTTTTTGTATTTTTTCAGAATGTGTCAAAATTGACCTCCCCTTAAAAAAATCAGTTTAACATGGTATTTATAGGCAAAAATGTTGCTAGGTTTTTCAACTTGGTCCCTCAACTTCTTTCTTTTTGTAAATTTTGATTTTTATTATTTTTTTGTATTTTTTTGAAAGCGAGCAATATCAACGTCGACTCAAAATACGGAAAATTAATGATTTTAAAAATGACGCGTGAAAAGTCGAACGCGTTCGAAAATCTTTTGAAAAATTAAATTCTTTAAATAAAAATTAAAATCTTTTTAGACGACGTTGAAAATGCTAAAATGACAAGAATATATTAAAAAAACATATTTTTTGGATTTTCATTGTTTTTCTCTATTTTTGGATTTTTTGAAAATATATCAAAACATGGGTCAAAAATTGGGTAGCAACAGATGCCCCCTCTTTACAATGCTTACGAAGCAAAACTCTTCAAAATTTTGCATAGTAAGCTTTGTAAAGAAAACAAAAGGAAAATGATTTCATTATCTTGGGCGACCTGCCCACACACTCACACTGATCTGTTTTCACGGGCGACCTACCCACACGTACTCACTCAAGTCTATTTTCACGGGCGACCTGCCCACACATACTCACTCAAGTCTATTTTCACGGGCGACCGACCCACACATACTCACTCAAGTCTATTTTCACGGGCGACCGACCCACACTCTCCCAATAGTCTATTTTCACGGGCGACCTGCCCACACATTGGGTTTACCTGAGATCCCATCTGGCGACCTCATTCAACTGGAACGAAAATATGTGTAACTCGGTTAACCTGAAATCCCATCTGGCGATTCCCTTTAACCAAAGTTACATGAGATCCCATCTGGCGACCTCATTCAACTGGAACGAAATATGTGTAACTCGGTTAACCTGAAATCCCATCTGGCGATTCCCTTTAACCAAAGCTACATGAGATCCCATCTGGCGACCTCATTCTGGTCTCATTGTACGGGTGACTAACCCTCGAAAAATGCTGGTCTCATTGTACGGGTGACGAACCCTAGTACTGCTGGTCTCATTGTACGGGTGACAAACCCTAGTGGAAAAAATATGAAGTGTGGTCTCATTGTAATGGGTGACCTACCCAGATGGAAAAAATATGAAGTGTGGTCTCATTGTAATGGGTGACCTACCCAGATGGAAAAAATATGATGAACGGTCTTATTATGATGGGCGACCTACCCAGATGGAAAAAATGTGATATGACAAGTGTGAAAAATAGGACTTACCTGGCGAAGTCCTGAGGGGATGATAGAAGAAAGGGCTGGAAGAACTTGGTGCTTCCTGATAATTCTCGATCATAGGGTTTGAAAAACTCGGTGTTTCCTGATTGCAAGAGTTGAAAACTCGAGGCTTCCCGGTTGCAAGGTTGATCTCTTCATTTCTTTGGGATTTTCCTGTAACAATTGAAAAATATGTGCAAATGGTGTTTTTTTTTTTTTTTTTTTTTTTTTTTTTTGGAGGTTAGATGATATGCATGCATCCTTACCTGATTTGAAATATAGGTCCCCCCCTCTTTGATGCTCCATCGTCATAGGGTGCCCTTGTTTGCATCCTAAAGCTTTCTTTGTTCTTCCGATGCATTAGCTCATTCATGTGCTAGCCATCCACTCAACTGTAAATGCAGTGCCCATCCCGGGTTGTCTTCGACAATTACTGCTTGCATCGTTCATCAAGCTTGACCCTGCCCCCAAGTGTGGTACTGCTTGATTCATCATGAAGGATTTTCTCTCCTGGCTTCTTCTGAGAATTATCCTCTGATTGATTGTGTGCATCATGCCAATACACATCAAGATTGTTAATCAGTCATGAACTTGCCTCTAGTTGAAACAGTACTCTTCAAGTACATGTTATCATCAGCCTCCTTGGAACTCAATCAGTCATCTAGACATGCATCTCATAGCTTGTAGTACAAAGGCTCATGGTTGTATGCTCAGTGCTCTTCTCATAGATTCCTTTCAACTCTTCTAATCAGATTGTGAAAAGAAATGTCTCAGCCTCATCAATGATGCTGCTTTTATCACTCATACTCATGCGGTGAAGCGCTCATCTGGCTTCAGAACAAGTTGTCCCACAATCAGTCTTCGAGGTGGGTTCCTTTCCGACATTTATTCAGTGCAGTTGTGTGATAACATCTATCTATAACCATGTTTCAAAGAATGACAATATGAGATTGTCCTTTAAGTGCAGCATTGTTCCACAGTCAGTCTTGGTGGTGTGCATCTTTTCACCATTCAATTACATTCATCTGTGTATCTTCATCGATTGCTAGCCATGTTTCAAAAGATGATGATATGAAAGTGTCCTTCAAGTACATCCTTGGTTCTCCATTGCCGCTAGGGTTCACTGGAGCATGGGCCATTTTGGAATGACAATGCCCCCGGCATGATCTGAATGTGCTCGTTCATTGATTATCTTTCTTTGAACATCATTGTCTTCAGTTCACTGATTCATCATTTAATCATTGCCTCATAGCTGATCTGAGCACTGCTTGTTTTTTCTTTTCAAGGTCTACTGTATTGCCCCCAGCTGCTCAACTTTTCAAGGAGTGTCGAGGACTTCAATGTCAATGTCATTTCTATCCATGATTTTGCATACTCAATCAATGTTCTTTTGTGTTTGATAATCTTCCTTGTTCTGGAATCAACTCTCATATTTCAAAGATCATGTCTATTCAAAGTCTAGTTTGTTGAAATGAAATCAGAGATGTCCTTTTTGAAAATCTTTTGAAAATCAAGCTTTTTGATCAAAGACCCAACACACGTTATTCAAAATATATAGTCCTTTGATTGTCATGCATTTTGAAAACAGAAATTGACCCAATGTAGGATTAAAAATGGCTTTTTCATGGTTCTTTGTGTCCACTTTAAACTCTGATTTTGGGTATATCTTTTGATGGTTTATGGTGAGGTGATATTTTTGTGAATTTCAAATGACTAGATGCTCAAGCTTGATAAAGAAAGGTTGTTTCTTTTCTCAGTATTTATTTTATCAGCATGCATAATAACCAATAGCCTAATTCAATGAAGCCACGACTCTTATAGAAAAAAAAAAAACTCTTCAAGTTTTGAGAGCGCCATTTATCGATTCAAATTGCTTGCTTGATTAAAAAGGGCTTTTAAAAGCACGTAATGCAGGCTATGGTTCGTGGCTATGAAAGAAAGGAATTTCAAAGGCTCAAAAGGTGTTTGAGGGTTTCAAAGACCTAGGATCAACATCAACTATTCATCAACTCTTTTCTATTGTTGTCTTTGTAGAGGAAACGACATAACCTCAAAGTTCAGACTTTTCTTAACATAAATTATAATGCAAATCCACCTTTCCCTGATGAATAACCAACCTTGATAACATCAGAGGCTTTATAATGGACACCAAAAGTCACGTTTATAGCTTAGTCTTTTTCTGGTATTGACTTTTGTTGTGCCTTTCCTTGATTGAAATTTCTTTTGCTCTTCATAGACTTGATAGGCGTTCTCCTTCCTTTATCTTTGACTTGTATTTAAGTGAGGGAAATTTCAACTTCTTTTTTTCTTTTCATTCTCTTTTTTTCCATAGCCTTCCTCAAAATTTTCTGATATGCCCCCATGTCTATGTGTTTTCTTTTAGCTTTCTCTCAATCATTGGACTTTTGTTCTAAGCCTTCCCCTTTTCATTAATTATATCAATGTCTCCAAAATATCTCTCATTTGCCCCCAGTGTGGGGTGTGATCCTAGTCAGGGTTTCCTTTTGAAAGAAAATATTTTACCAGGCTCAAAATGGGACTACAAAGGATATATTTTTTAGAAAGTGAAGGGATATCAAAGATGGTCTTTTCTCATTTCAAGCAAGGTCGGTTAGAACCGATAAATTTTGACCTCATCTAGTGTAATGATTGGGACTTGTAAGAATCATGATTCACGAGTCCATGACTACCGAATCCACTACATGTCATTATGCATACTGTTAAAACTTAGCTATATGATGTGTGGTTCAGTTTCAGGGGGTATGATTTCAAAATTGTTTGGTCACCTCATGTCATTTTCAAGCATAGAGTCATTTCTGTAATCAAAACACTTTTAATCTTCCGGATTGATTAACCTTTATCGCATGTTGGAGTTTGTTCAAAATATTTTGTCAGAATAAAATGCTAAACATCTGTTGATTTCAAAACAACAAAGAGACAAAAGCAAGGCATGTTTCGTTGAAGGATGAGATGTGATCCCAAAACAAAATGCAGAATTCCATAACAATATGATTGACTATTCATCACCATTCTCGAATCAGCTTTTCTGGCAATATTTGTGTTTAGCAAAGCATTTTCGATCACATGTGATTCTGAAGTTGTTCGGGGAACAATATAGCCAGTGACACCCTTCTTCAACGACTCCACTTGTCTCTTGCTCAACAACTTTCAGACTCAATTCTTGCAATTCTTGAAACTGTTCACTTGAAATGGTTGAGGACTCCACCAATGACATCACATCTCTTATTTGGATTAAACCACCCAGAAAATGATGGTTGCATGGGATTTGTCGGAGTCAAGCAAAATTCTGGAATCTGGCAGATGCTGGTCGACAACTTAAACGGCAGAGGAATGTCCCATTTTGGCAAAGATATTTGAGCAATTGATGCTACCGTGAGACCTGGCTATACCACATAATTAAGGGCTCACACCGTCAAAGTCATCTCCTGATTTACCTCTCATCATTGTTCTAGAATCCATGGCAGATCCTTCAATCTTTCTAACAGCTTGGTAATCTTGGCAGCGCCCAGAAACTTGTAGTATCGCCACTACCGACGTGTGGAATCACACATTGTCTCTATTGGAAGAGCACCTGATGAATCTAAAACTCCTTTGTCCCCTCTTCGATTTCTCACTGACAGTGTAGCAAAACACCTATAGAGGAAGTCCTGCTCTGTTGAAGTTTCAGTATTCTTCATGTTTTTCAGTCTAGGCATGTATCTTCTCTCTACTTTTGCATTTTAATACTGACACTGTTGGAGAAAAATCATAAATGATCTGAAACTACTGTATTCCTTCTTGGATTTCCCACTTGCGGATCCACAAACAGATTCATGTCGGGAGAGCTCTGCTACGTTGAAGTTTGATGTCTGCTCATATTTTTCAAGCCAAGTCTGGCTCTTCAACCTGCTATAGTTTCTTCGTGCTGAAACTGATGAGAGAAATATTTGTAGCATATGCAATTAGTAAATCCCCTATTGCATTCCCAATTTGCAGAGCCATAAATGGATTTTTGTAGAGAGAGCTCTGCCACATTGAAGTTTGACAACTGCTAATATTATCAGACCAGGTCTAACTCTTCTGCCTACTACAATGTTTTGTTGGTGCCACTGGTGGGAAAAAGTTTCAAAGCATATGAAATTAATACATTCCCTTTTGCGTTTGCCATTGACAGATCCACAAATAAATCTCTACAGAGAGAGCTCTACCGCGTTGAAATTCAGTGTCTGATCATGGTTTTTTTCAGATCAACATCTTGTGCTGCTGAACTGGAATTGAGCTCACAATTGGGGTAACTTCAAAGCAGACTAATGCACCATGAACAGGAGGTTAGTAGTCGTTTGGTTCCATTAGATGATGTGGAGGCGATGAATACTTAACATCGCAACTGGACAGCAATCAGAGTTGTCATTAGTTGATGACTGAAGGCGTTGTTGCTGTTGTTCATGACTGAAAAGGAAAGGTACAGCTTCAATTGAATGTGAACAAACAGTGTTCCCACAGAAGACGGTGCAGACATTCTCTTTCCATTTGATGCTCAACACTTGTTCGAGCAGATCTGAGTCTAGTTGTTTCACCTTTGATGCTCTCAACCTTAATCTGATAATGAGCCCCAATTTGACACCTTTCTTCACTTCCCTCATCTTTTTTCAATCACGTGCAGCACAGCTTACGCGGGGGACCTTCCTTTCAACCCGGTACATGCATGATTAATGTATGAACATGTAATCTATATGATGAACTCGCCCTTCGAGAGGTGACAATATGGTCGTAACTCTTGTATGATGGACAAGAATTGTGATTTTTGTCCAAACTCTACAATGAAAATTTTCGGAGCAACGACCAATGTGTCACCCACAAGTCTTGAGTTCAAGATGCTTCAAGAAGGGTTTGCTCTTATGCAAATAATGATAGCACATACAACCTAAGGACAGGTTCTATTCATTATGTGAACATGGGTAGGTTTTCTATCTGGTCTCAAAAGGGTCTCATATCTGCCCAGTGACGTTCTTCGTAAAGACAGTATGGGGGCGTTGCAAAGAATGGGTAAGGCACGTATACCCACCATTACCAAGCAGGCACTCAGATATGAGTTGGTTGTTTCACGCATCTGAACCCTGACCAATAGTCTTAGGGCAGATCGCTAGTTCCCCACCTAACCTACAAGCTTGTGTGTGCTTTTAAAAATAAATACAAGTGATGCATGAGACAATTCTATAAAATGCATGGAAATAAATATTAACCAAAAAGATAAAAATGCAAAAACTTAAACACATCAAATGCACAAAGCTTAGTCCAATAATCGAAAAAATACCTTCCCCAGTGGAGTCGCCATTCTGTCGCACCCCAAAAAAAATAGATCAGCGCGCGGCATCGGCTGGCGATTTAAATCTCGTTTGTTACGTTTGCTTTGAATTGGTTCGTTGGAGTCGCCACCTAGTAATTCATTGAGGGCTACTAGGAAACCTGATGTACTGGTCTTGCCAGAGATCGCGGGTAAGGGACTGGTTGTGGTTAGGGAAGGTATTAGCACCCCTAACGCACCCTACCTGAGGTAAGCTGCTTCGTGGCTTTGACGTGTTAAAGAAGTTTTAATAATTGTCTTTTCATCGGAAATTAGAAATATCACTTACGTATAAGTTAATAATTCTTAACCGTGATCCGATCAAAAAATTAAATTCTTCTTCAGTCCTCGCAATTTTATCATAAAAAAATATATACAAATAAGTAAAACCAAATACAAACTCACACATACACTTTCACTATTTTTATTTCTTTTCTTTTCTTTTTCTTTTACACCCACAAATACAAAATACAATTTATAAAAACTAAATAAATAAAAATACACCAACACACACAACCCCTTTTTTATTATTATTTTCTCTTTCTTTTCTTTTCTTTTCCTTTTCTTTTTGTACATCCCATTACAAAAAATATAAAAAACTAAACACTAAACAAAAAAATACATTACATAATTTAAAAATTACAAAACAAAATAGTCCCTAAACTTCAGAAATCGCATTGATAGCCTCCTGTCACCGCAGCAAACGGTGGTGGCGCGTCTCCCCACGCGCCACCGTCACTGGCGGCGCGTGGGTTCACGCGCCGCCGGAAAAAAAGGAACGCAACAGGGGCTGGTGGCAGCTTCATCCCCTCTTCCCGTCCTCGCCGGTGTTACCTGCAAAAACACCCAAAACGCAACAAGCAGTCGATTTCATTAATTAATTGTTTTCTATTTCTTTTGTTTTCCCGATCTGCCTCTCTTCCCGTTCAAATCTGCTTCACTGCAGATCGGCTCTTCCATGGTTTTTCGTCTGCTCCCAAATGTTTCAATCGGCGGATTTGATGGTTGCAGATGTGGCTGTGGACGGATCTGCCAGAGAGAAGGGAGATTGGTGGCGGGTTCGGTGAACTGGAGGAGCTCGGTCGCCGCTGTGATGGGCTCCGCAGGTCGTCGCTGCTGGTAAAGATGATAGGAACGGCTCTATGGTGGAGGAGCTCGGCGGCTGCTGAAGGACGAAGGCGGACCGATCTGGGATCGGTGGCTGGTGGAGACGGTCCTGTGGGTTGCTACTGGCCGGTTGAACTCGTCCGGTGTTGGAGAAAAATGAGCAGCCGAGAGAGGGGTTGTGGGAGGCTGAGCAAAGGTTGAGGAGAAGAAGGGAAAAATATGGGGGAAACCGGCTGAGGGAAGATGGCCTCCTACCGGAGATGACAGTGGGGGGGGGTTGTGTGTGACCGGGTGGTTTGTATTCAAAGAGAGGATGAGTGTTGGCTGGTTTCCGAGAAAAAAATTCAATTCGGGTGTGGGGCTGTTTGGCCGGTTCTTTGTGAGGAAGAAAAAAATGATGGGCGGGGAGGATGGAGAGGCTACAGGAGAAGATGAGGTCGGCTAAGAAGGTCTATGTGGGGAAAAAAAAATCAACGTGGGGGCCGGCGGCTGGTTTTTCAGAGAAGAACACTAGGGAAAAAATTAAAACTAGGGGAGGCGCCGCCGGCCCCTTTTTTTTTTTTGAGTGGGGAGAAAGAGTTGGGTTTAGGGTTTTTGTATTTTTTCAGAATGTGTCAAAATTGACCTCCCCTTAAAAAAATCAGTTTAACATGGTATTTATAGGCAAAAATGTTGCTAGGTTTTTCAACTTGGTCCCTCAACTTCTTTCTTTTTGTAAATTTTGATTTTTATTATTTTTTTGTATTTTTTTGAAAGCGAGCAATATCAACGTCGACTCAAAATACAGAAAATTAATGATTTTAAAAATGACGCGTGAAAAGTCGAACGCGTTCGAAAATCTTTTGAAAAATTAAATTCTTTAAATAAAAATTAAAATCTTTTTAGACGACGTTGAAAATGCTAAAATGACAAGAATATATTAAAAAAACATATTTTTTGGATTTTCATTGTTTTTCTCTATTTTTGGATTTTTTGAAAATATATCAAAACATGGGTCAAAAATTGGGTAGCAACAGTTGTTATGAGAGGAACTTGATTTGTTGTCATACATCTTATTTAGCGAGGGATCATAACTCTTGTATCCCTTTTGTGTTTGATAATATCCTAAGAAAATGCACTTAGTGGCTCTTGAATCAAATTTATCATGTTGTGATGATGACAAATGCACAAAATAAGAGAATCCAAACACCTTGAGGTGTGACAAATTTGGACTTGTAGCCTGTAAAACTCCAAAAGAAGATTTAAAATCCAATAAACGGTTGGGTAAGCGATTTATAAGATAGACAGTTGTGAGAATGCCATATGACCAAAAACTTTTTGGAACATTTATTTGTAACATTATACCACAAGTTTTTTCAAGTAGATCATGATTTTTTTTCGTTCAAAGACCCCATTTTATTGGGGTGTATCAACACAACTAGTCTAATGCTTAGAACATAAATAATATGACATGTCTTTGGATATGTATTCGGTGTCATTGTCTGATAAGATAATTTTAAGATGAGTTCAGAATTGAGTAGTAATCAACATATGAAAATGTTTAGAACAATTAAATACTTCAATCTTAGCTTTCATCAAATACACCCACATGACTTTAGAAAAATCATCAATAAAGATTACAAAGTATTTAAAACGATCTAGTGAAGTATAGAATGGTTCCCATACATCTGAGTGTATAAGTTGAAATGCATGAGTTACATGTGATACAAAAGGATTAAAAGGAAGTTTAGATGAATAGGAAAAATGACAAATCTTATATTTAAAGGGTTTATTGGTTGGTATTGAATTTACTTTGCTAAGAACAGAATCTG
The DNA here is from genome assembly GCA_033617975.1 of Populus alba x Populus glandulosa. Lineage (NCBI taxonomy): Eukaryota > Viridiplantae > Streptophyta > Magnoliopsida > Malpighiales > Salicaceae > Populus > Populus alba x Populus glandulosa. The sequence goes on along the minus strand of CM066144.1, from coordinate 17,535,882 downwards.
ACAGATGTGCTAGACAACGATGCCATAAGAGTGGCTCATGTGATATTATGAAACTAGCCTGAAATCCTTTGGAAACTCAGTTATCATGAGAGAAATAGTAGAGACCATGTAGAAAAAACCTTTACCAATCATCTTCTTGGTTAATAGGAATAAAATATAACCTTATGATGAGTGAAAATTACATCACAATTGAATGTAAATGTTAACTTAATGACTAGGAGTAATTGAAAAGGAAAGGAGGGAACATATAGGACATCAAACATGATTGTTTCATAGATTAATTTGATTTTTCCCTACCCTTCACTAGAGAACCTTTCCCATTAGCAACCAAAACAAAGGTAGGAGAAGCAAATTGTTTAAGATTAAAAATATTACTCAACTTGTTAGACATATTATTTGTGGTACTAGAATCAACAATCCAAATATCATGCAAATTATCAAGTTCTAATGCAATCATAAAGGCAATTAGATTACCTTGGCTAGCTTTTCAGTCTACTTTAGCTAGAAAGTCGGTAAGGTGACAAAAGAGTGTTTTGTTGATTGGTTTTGGTATTGTCTAGCAGGTCCATTTTGCACCTTCCTGTGACCACATTTATCTTGCAAGTAATTAGCAAAGTCTTACATCAAAGCAGCAAGATTGCAATGAAGTTTTCAGTGGAATGATTTGCCAGATTTGATTTATAATTTAATGATCACCTCTAATATCATTGTTGCTCCTTAGTAAATCTAGGTTTAATTTTTGGATGAAGTTGCCAACAATGGTATGTCAGGTGTCCAATGTTATGACAATAGTTGCACTTCAAATTTGAATGTTTCCCTTTGAATTTTCTTCCATCAGTTACTTGTTATGGTAGAGAGAGATAATCAGACATACCAGAATTCTTACTATGAGGCATTGCTTTGACATGATAAACATGAGTTGCAGTTGCTCTGGAATTAGTATCGCAGCTCATCATATTGCTGTGAATCTTTTCATGTTGGATCGTTGCACATACATATTTCAAATATGGTAGTTCCATATTCATTAAAATATCACTCCACAAGTCTTTAAAATTAGGACTAAGGCTTGCCAGAATTTGGAAAATTCAGTCTTCTTCTATTCTTTTTTATAGGACAATAGCATAATTGGTGTGAGGACAATACATCTCCAAGTCATTTTGTAAGCTTTTTAGATTTTCTAATAGTTGAACAAAGGGTCTATTATCTTGATGAACATTTGTAATTTCACGATGAATCTGAGTTATTCGAGCAGTGTTGGTTTGGTTACCATACATGTCATGAATAACATTCTAAAGATCTAGTGAAGATTCTGAACAATTGGAAATTTTAGGAAAATTGCATTCCATGGAATTGAGGATCCAAGACATCACTGACTAATCTTTGGATAGCCATGCCTTATATTCTAGGACATCAACATCCAGAGAAGGTATGGAACCATTGATATATCCCAGCTTTGATCTTCCACTAAGAGCGATAGTAACAACTCTTGCTTAAGGGAGATAGTTGAATTTATTTAGCAATATTGAACTTAACCTTTGAGAGGTATTGGTATCATCGGTATTATTGGTCATAAGAGGAATTAACTTGAGGCTTTCTTCCATTACTTGGTTAGAAAGTTCTTCCATAACACATGAGAGAAACAAATGCTTATTCAGAGAATTATATGCTCTGATACCATAAAGAAACTTTGAGAATTACAATCTTCAATCATAAGTCTTATTGATGGAATTATACAAGTATATATGGATTAGAATTGGAACCTAATACAACAACTAATGATATATTTTGTTCTTGATTCTAGGAGGAATATATAGTAATTAGAAGATCATCGACACTAGGTAATAGATAACATATCTTAGGTAATATAATAACTATAGAGATCTTCAATATATTAGCCATTAATCTCCAGTAATGAATTGCATGGATAGATTTTACTTCTCTAATATTCTTATATGAGAAATGCATTCAAGTTTGCATGAAGAAGTTGTAATGTTAAATTATATAACTATTGATTAATATTCCCACAATCTTATTTCCATATTTAGCCACTTAGTTATTATGTATTCAATAAGTGAGAAGTAGACGCATAGCATTCTTGTTGTAGAACTAATCACATATCAAAAAGGTATTAAACGCATCTTAGGTTATAAAGAAAAGAGTAGTGATAATCAAGAGAGAGTTATTTCGTGAAGTGTTGTTGTCATGTCTAAGGTTCAATCGGATAAACATGGATTCATTGGTGTTGTTGCTGAAAGCTCTATTAAGATGCCACCAGGATGATCTTTTGCAAAAGGAAGCGAAAAGAGTTAAATGACAAGACCAGCCACACAATGAGGGAACATGGGACTGAAACTAGGTTTGCCATTGGTCAGCATGACTACTTGATCAGGAGCGGCGAGAGTGAAGATGTTAAGGACTTCCATAGCTGGAAGATCTCTGATTCTTGATTTGAAGCATTAATAAGTTGTCTCCCAGATTATAATTTTTCAACAATATAGATATGCAATTAAAAAAATCTAATTACTTTTTTTTTTGTTGGGTGCGTTACATACATCAAATAATTAAATATGCACCATATATATATATATTTGTGTGTATGCTATATAAGTTCTATTATTCATTTATGTATGCAACGTTAGATGTAATTGAAAACTATACTAATGTTTTGTAGTTAAAAAGTTGTAGATCAGTCTAAATATCACATTAATTTAGGTTATATATAGTAAGCAAATTTTATGTGATCAAGTTAAATGTGATCAAGTTAAACAAGTAAAGAAATCAAAGCAACCTAGCATACATTCTAGGCATATACATCACACTTTATATGTAAACTTGAATCCTAACAAGCATGCTATCACAACCAAAAAATTGATTATCATTGATAGAATATCCCATTGGTGTTTAAGCTGTATTTCTGCTAGCATATAAATTACCAATGGATTTGCCGATGGAAACTTATCATTGGAGAGTTCTCGACACGGACTTTAGGTCCATTGGTAATTCAATCGATAAAGTAGCTTCCCAAAGGAAACATTGAAAAACTATTTGCACACAAAAAAACATTGCCAACCATTTTTCTATCGGCCAATATTGTAGTAAATATTATCGACAGATCAACAATGGACTAACTATTGATAACTAATTGTGCATCATCGATGGATTCCTGACAAAATCATCAACATACAAATTCTATAGGTGAATCCATCAGCAATATAAAAACAGTTCACAACTCTTTGTAATTATCCGAGGAAAATGGGCCTTTATTACCAAAGGAATCACCAATAAAAGTTTTATGTCCATTGGTGATTCCGTTAGAATTTCAGTAAGTTTTTTAATACATACGTATTTGGATCAAATAACTTGACATTAAACAACATTAAACAAATAAATTAAATTGAAGAACATGTTTTATATTATTAATTTAACTGTAAAATCAATTATTAAATCTTAATACATTGGAATGAAACTGCAGGTGGAGGTGAAAGTGGGGGTGGTGTGGGAGAAAAATTTCCTAGAAATCCATGAGTGAGAAGATAATAAGTTAACATTGATGCCATCATATTCACCCATTGCTTGCTACCTTGTTCTTTATACTACGCCTCTAGTTTAGCCTTCATAACAACAATTTTTTGTTAAACCAATTCCTGAACAACTGGAGATGGATGCCTTAAACCCAATTCTTATCAGGTCTATTGATTGCTCCAACCTCCAACCACAAGTCCAGATCGTATTCTAGATGGGTTGAATGATCCTCTCCATGTTTGGCATACATGTCAGTGTTATATGTTTCCTACACAAGAAATAAGGCAAAAAGAAAACTAGTAAAAGATTTCAATAAAAAATATTATTCCAAAAAATATTCAAAATATCTCAAAGTTTACTTACAACAAACACCTTGGTTTGGCTGTCTACAAATTTATACACCCCTTATGTTTATCCTCCTTTCATATATGGGTTTCCACATATTACTCCATTGTAGTTGGCTCGTGCCCAAGTTGTATAGCCTGCAAAATAAATCGTTATTTAAAAGATTATCACAAATAATCACTAGTATTTGAAGAAAATTCTTAAAAATAAAACAGGGTCCTACCTGACACTTTACATGGTTAATAAAAGAAGAAAAAATAAGTTAGAAAACGATAGAGAGAAAAGTTATAGATGTGTTACAAAAGTTTTCAAAACATCTCCCCTACCACTATTATTTATGCTGATTTTTGGAACCAAAGCTAATGAAGAATTACCAAAATTAATACCTGCCATAAAAAAGAATAAAAACATGATTGTTTGAAGCTTTAAAACCCATACATTTTTTATTTTAAAAAACTATATAGGAAGATGAAGAAGATCGAATGTTTAGACCTTTTATTTGTGGTTTAGATATTCATAAATGGACTCTAAAAAAAAATTATAAGGCAAAGAGGTTTTTTTTATAAGACACCCAAATCCAAGTCTAGGAAATATTAACAAAAAAATAAACTCAAACCACAACTCTATACCTAAAACCTAATGCTTGGGAGTCTAGGGCCTCGTGCCCAAGGCTTGAGCCCAAGCCAAGCACACGCATGTTGGTTAAACCCATATTTAACTTTTCACTATATAAACTATAAGAGAAAATTATAGTTTTAGATTCATTTATCATTAACCCATAACTTATTTTAAGGAAACATTACCCTTAAAATCCTATAGTTTAATTAAAATTGCAGTTGCCTACCAAGTTTTAAAAATTACAGTTTGCATTCTATAGTTTGGTTAATATGTAACAATTTATATCCTGTACTTGGGACACTAAACAAAAGTCAATAAAATTATTTTATTAATTACAAGTTTGCCATTTTTTTTCCATTTAATAATTAAAAAGTGTCATTAAACCTGTTAAAATTTAAAATTTTCCATTAAGTTAAAAAAAACCTTGAACTCTTTTCTCCTCTACCCTAGCCACCTTTTTCTCTTACACAATCTAAGAAAAACATGATGAATCGATCTCATTATCATCTTCAAGTGAACAATACAAGCTTTGTAGGTGACAACAACAATGGCAATCCATGTTTATCACAAGGAGAAACTCCAAGATTTGAAGCTTTAATTTTAATGACAAAATCATATTATTGTACACAAATTGTTATTTCCACAAACATTAAACACAACCAATCTCTTCGTAAAAGTAAGATTGAAAGGAAAAACACCATGAAACTCATTATTCTTGCTTTGAAGGGTTTGGATTAGTGGTTTTGATGAGAAAAGAGTAATTGAAATTGGTTTTTATAGGGTCTTAGGAATACAAATTATAATAGGAATTATGAGTTTTTTTTATGGTGTTAAAGGTGATTGAGAAATAAAAGAGAGAGAATATAGGCTTGAGTTTTTATTTTAAAGTAGAGAGGTTTCTAGCAAAGATCATTTCTACAAGGAGGCTTTAATGGGGGGGGGGGGGGGAGAATAGATCGATGTGAAGTAATAATGTCTTTTTTTTAAAAACTAACCCTAACATAGTTGGATGGATTCAATAAGCAAACTAAATAGAGTTTCATCTTATAGTCATACGACTCTAGCTATCTACAAACTCCCTCTTAAAAGAGGATTCTTTGAGTTCGTTTTCTATTTCTCAATTTTTTTTTTCTTTTCATAAGAAATGTCCATCATATATTATCATGCTCATGCCCTTACTAATCCCAAGTAATGTCTTCTATATATTGCCAGCATTGGTGTTGTTGCAAGTATTATCCCTATTTTCTTAATTTTTCTCTAGCTTGGATATATTACTTGTTTTTAATTTTATTTTTTTAATTTAAACCCATAACCATAAAGATAAATAACATAATATCCAAACTCACCATTACGGCTCTCTTTAATGGAGGTTGGTTAGAGTTGTTGCCGTTAATATCTAGTGTGGTACTGCTCAAAACAATCATAATTTTGAAGAATCAATGTTTTTAATTTTCGCTCGATTGGTTTAATACATTGACAAAACTCTAATTCCACATATCAATTAGATAGAGAAATGATATGTCCTTTGTGTCTCATATTGGCTATAATATATAGGGGTATTTTGGTCATTTTCTAAAATTAAAATTTTTTTAACCTAGGATGAAAACTTTAATTTTTCAAAACTAGGTAGCCAAGTGCAATTTGACCAAACTATAGGATGCTATAGGTAATTCTTTTTTTAATTTTAATTATATTAATATTCCATGTTAAAGAACAATTTCCAACAAAGTTTTAACCTTTAAAGTGAGTGTAGCCCACTCTAAATTTAGCCTTAAATGCGTATATTAACCATGTTTTATTAAAATAAATTCCAACAATCCCCACATGAATAAAAATTATCTAATCAGTATATAGAATTGTAGATTTGTAAATAGTATCACTACATTAGGATAAATATCTTTTAGCTTTGAACATTTCTTAGTGAAACACTATCGAATTTAATCAGCTGAATAGTAAACATGTTATCTTGAACTATTTAGCCTTTTATGTAAACCATGATGATAATAATCAGATAGTTCTATACCTAAATATTTCTTTCAGTTCTCACAGTTGTGCTCATTTTTTCCCTAAACAACTCCTTGATTCATGAATGCTGAGCAGAATTTAGTTTTTTTAAAAACAATTCTCTAAGAAACGACCATATTTCTCACTTAATAGATAATCTTCATTAAGAGTGTTTTACTATACTTTAATTGGTATACCAAAATATAAAAATCATTATCACACTACAACTAACACTTCCTTTATCTTAGAAATAGATTGGAAAACATAATTTTTTACTACTACTAAGAATGTTATATGACTTAGGTTTTCTATTTGAACCTAGATCTTGGGATATCCAATCAACTAGGTATAATTATCATCATTACACTATTTTTCTTTGATAAAAATATACATAAATTCTCTCAAAAAAATGGACCTATAATATTTTTCTTTGGCTTTATATAGTCAATGGATTAATACCATTTGAGAGTAAATGTTTAATGGTATCATGTCAATGACATATATGTCTATACTTAACATTATAAGTACTACTTTTTACCTTACCAATTGATGACAAACTATCGCAATGAGTTCAAATTATTGGCACTAATTTTAGGCAATATAGAATATCCTATAAGAAGTTTCAAAGCTACTCAATTTCCTCTCCAACATTATCAAGAGTAATAAAATCTAATTCTATCATAGATTTTGCTATACACATTTGTTTAGAGGATTTTCATGACACAACTGCTTCACCGAGTGTGAAGACATAACCACTAAAATATTTCAAATTCTTAGTGTTGGATATCTAGTTGGCATCACTATACTCTTCAAGTACCGTTAGGTAACCAATATAGTTTAACCTATAATTAAAGGTGTACCTTACTCTTTTTACTTTTTCCAATGATCTATACTTGAATTATTGGTAAATTTACTTAGTGTTCTAGCTGAGTATGTAATATTAGGTCTTATGCAACTTATAACATATCAAGCCTAATAAGAAGAGAACATATCGAAAATGGCTTCAAACCCAAAAAGCCATCTCTCATCATCTCCTCTACTTAATCTATTGATAATAGTAAAACTTGGAACCACGATTAAAGCCATCAATATTAACCCAAATCTAGCTTTTAGAGGGTCTTTGCCAATAAATCATAACTTCAATTGTTAAGAATATTTAAAATGAGCAAAGAAAGAGGCATTTGCCTTTTTCACATCCTTAAAAAACAAGAAAATGTCCTAGACTATATAAACTAGTCGTCAAGTTTTTTAAATACACCTAACATTTCTTTATTTTTAAATTGTAACCCCCAAAACCAACCTCTAATGATGTGCTCTTTTTGAACTAAAACCAACATATAAATTCATATGAATCCATTTATCAAACTAACCAATGATGAAAGGATGCAATTTATCTTAAGACACTAATTGTCTTTAAATAATGTGAGCCTTCCAACAACTCCTACAAACTTATAAAAATTTTCCCTATACATGAACAATCAATACAACATAGAGAGTCGATAAGATGGCACCAAAACCATAATTCATAATTCTTCGATGCACCATAAGAGAAATATGAGATCTATTTTTTTTGTAAAGCATCCCATTTCCAAATCAATGATAAAAGCTTGACTTGGTCGAAAACTTGTTATTCGTAGTTCATGCCTATCTTGGTTAATCCTCTCCCGCAAAATGATGAGGATTGAACGTGGCTAGAATGATATTGGAGTATCCCCTAATGGTATTATTAATGTTGGACTACTTGAGTTTGAGTTGGTAATGCAAATAAATGATGTTTTTTATTTATGTTGTTTATTGTCAGTTCATAGGCTAATTTTAAGCTTAAATCTATATCTCTTAATTGCATTGGGAAAATAAGGTTATAATATATAGTTTAAAAGTTTAGAATATTATATTTTAGATTTTCCAACCATATATACATTGGATTTTTATACAAAAAATTGTGGTTGTTTTAGTTTTTAAGTTTTCTATGTGTTTATTTAAGTTTTTAATAAGTCAAAGGAATGTGTTAGTTATTATTTATGTAGTTTTCTATCAAATTCATTAATTTTGAACTCAATTCTATCATTTTGGTTTATCCCTAGACTTAGAGGGTTATTCCAAGTATATAATAACCATTTAAACCATATATTAAATGAAAAATTCTAAGTCCCTAGACTTAGAGTTTGTTTTCTAAAAATTTAAATGAAAAAGTCTTTAACTTGGCTTTTTGACACCTTGTTCAGTTTTGTATCTCCTTATAAATTATGGAATTTTATTCCTTAACTTTGTATCTCTAAAGAGGTGAGTGAATTTGTATTTTTAGAGTGATGAGTTATTTACATATATATCTTTATGGTTTTGTTCCTTAGGGTGGTGAGAAAGAAACAATCCTTTGTGTGGGTGTACTATTTCTACTCTATATTCCTACTATCTAGATATCAAGTTGGTATCAGAGCTTAGGATTTACAACAATAATTGTTTATGGATTTCGCGTGTAAGAATTTTAAAGGGGCATTAGTACTCTTGATATGGATAAAATGAGAAGCCAAATCCAGCAAATCCAACAACTCCAGGAGCTTCTTAACCGATATGATAATTAAGACGATGATGATGAGAATGATATTAGAATTGGTTCTTCTACTAATAATAATAATAAGGGTGTTAATCCTTTTCATCATAAATGAAACCATGATTTTAGTTGTATTTCTTCTTCTTAGCATCAAATAACAAGGAATATAAGGCCATATCAATATTTTAATGTAAAAGTTGATATTCATGAATTCAAGGGAAAAATACAACCTGACAAATTCATTGATTAGCTCCAAACTATCGAGAGGATTTTTATGTTTTATTTCAAAGAGTATCTTGATAAAATAAAAGTGAAGTTGTATATTTGGTTTTGAGGTTGTTGTTGTGGTTGTGGTTTGAAAAAAAATGTTTTATAAAAAGCACTTTTAGTTGAGGTTGGTTCGGAAAAATATATGTTTGATTTAAACTATGGTTGAAATTGAGGTTATAAAATAATTTTTAAAAATATATATTAATATTGATGGTTTTTAATTTAAATATTGTCGATTTAACTATTGTTATTACATCATGAAATAAATAATACTTTATATAAAATATTTTTTATTGTTCCATTAAACGATCTATAATTCCATCATGTATGATATACATTTGACAAGGACTATAGTTTTCACAAATTTCTTAAAAGCGCAACAACATCAGATAAAATATATTCAGAAACAAAATTGGGATTGCGATCAAATTCTGCAAATGCAACGTCATCTAGTGATCTTCGTCTAATTTATGCAGTGTCATTGAATAATGTTTAACACTAGTTTTTAAAATAAAACATAATTAAAAATAAAAAATATATTATTAAGAAGCAAAATCAGATTCTAAGAGAAGATAAAAAGGAAGCTTTAGAGGGGGTTTTTGTCTTAACACTACCAACAAGAGACTTTTCTCAAGTTTTATAACATGAAGAAATATGGGTTAACTAATTAGTACTTAAAAGTACATTTTTATCAAGGTTTTACATCATCATTTTGCACTTGAAGTAATAACTCCTTAACTAAAGTATGTTTTATAATAACATATCTAATAATATAAGATACCTTTAATTTATGGTAAATGTTCATCTTAAATGTAAGCCTATCACATAAATAAAATGATTGATTGATGAGTTTAAATACTGAAATTGAAAGGACAAAGAGAGGGTCAAACTTAGAAAAGAGATGTTGGTGTAGTCCAAACTACAACATTGTTCGGTAATTGCATCATATCTGAAGTTGTATATCTCGGATTTAGATCTGCTTTATATGGATGGAAAGGTAAGACATAGGCCTACAACTTTCATGGAAGTTAAAGATTTTAAAAGGTCGTTTTCAAGTCCAAATTATAGCAACAACGGAGAAGTCCAAATCTATCTTGCAGCTCAGACACTATTCAGTGTTCAATCCATATCTCGAGTTCTAGAAGTCCAAATGACCTCAATTGTTTTTTCCTGGAAAGATAAGACAAATTTCTAGAACTTTCATGAGTACAATGGCTTCCAATTCTGATGTTAGTAATGACATTTTGTTCAGAGAAGAAGATAAGGATTTTCACCAAGTCAAGAGTTGGCCACCCACTCAACAATTAGTCATCAAACCAATAGTTCTAAATTTTAGTCTATAAAAGGAGGCATTTGCCATGCATTTAGGAGCTTGGTTGTTCAGATCAAGAACTTGCTCTTACTCTTGCTCTCTCTCTTTGTATTTTGTTTTTTTTTTTTTGTAATTCTTAAGTTTTGCTTTCATTAATATCATGTTTATGCTTTTCATTTCCTTTCCTTTACTTAGTTAACTTGTATTTTATTTATGTTCTTATTTTATTTATTTATGTTTCTCTCTTTCATTATGTTTAGCTAAGTTTATTATGTCAAGGTGAAAAGGTTACACTAATGGTGTAAGAATAAGTATAGTGTAAACTCAACATGGACTTTAATGTTTGATACTAACATGTTTTGTATTTGTTATCTTGTTCACTCTTAATACTTTGCTTGTTAAATGTTTAATCTAGATTTGTGTTGTATAACATTTGGTACAACAAATGCTTGGCACTTTCATAGCCCAACCGTATGGTATAACCTACACATGTGCTATGAAAGGAACTTGATTTGTTGTTAACATAAGTTATAATCCTGAATACCTGACAATATTTACAAGTATCAGCATTATTCAAATAAGATAACTAATGTAATCATGTTAACAATTTATAATCCAATTGGAACTTCCTTTGTGTGTGGTTTCTAGTTGAGTAATAAGAGTTTATACTATACTTGTTTGAAATACCATTAGTGGATCCTCTAACCTTGACACTTTTTTTATCATTGTTTAATTATCACATTGATCTTCCATCTCAAAATTCTCATCAACTTCTTCTTCTTCTTCTTCTTTATTATTATTATTATTATTATTACTACTACTATTATTATTATTACCATTACTATTACTATTACTATTACTATTATTGTTGTTGTTGTTATTGTTGTTATTATTGTTGTTGTTGTATTATTGTTATTTATAACTTATATAATTAACCTCCCTGTAGTTCGACTCCAGTCTTGTCGGGTTATTTATTATTTTGACACTCCTATACTTGGGAGAAGACATCAATCTTTTGGTCGTGTCATTAACCATGGAATCGTATACTATAAAATTTGAATTCCTTATACTAAGGCATGTTGTTGAGCTTGAAGAACAAAAATTAGCCCGATACTTAGATGGGTTAAAAGAGAAATTTTATAATGTGGTTTGTTTGTAGCTTTATTGCATATTCAATGATGTGAGGAAACTTGCTTTGAATATGGAAAATTATCGAAAAGAGGTTAGAAAAAATGATAAAGAAAACAATATCTAAAAAAAGCTCTTCTAATCGAGGGGTATTTCATTCTCTAAGAACATTACAGTAAAAAAATAATCCATTTATAAGGCTCTAGAGAAGGAAAGTGATGCGGATGGTTCTAAAGCAACTGATTCATAAAATTCTAATTTAAGAAGGTGTTTTAAGTGTCAATGGTTATTCAAATTTTAAAATTGTTAATATAGAGAAGGAGATAGCTAGAGAAGATGATTTTTCTAATGAATCAAATCAAGAAGATGAAGTGACTTATGATGATAAAGGTCAGATACTTATCATTCATAAAAGTTTGAATTTTTTTCATGATGAGAGTGGAGAGACGGTTTGTTATAGCATTTTATATTCCAATTTTAGCGCAAATACAAAAGTTTATGACATGATCATTGATAATGGTACTTGCACTAATGTTGTATTTAGTGATATGGTGAGCAAATTCCAACTCAAGATAAAAGCACACCTTTATCCCTACAAATTGAGGTGGCTAGAAAATAAGCGTAGACAAAAGGTAACAAATAGTGAACAAGTCTAGTATGATGTAATTACTATAGATGCATGTATTGCTTGATTGTCAATGGAAATATGATGAGAAAGTTAAGCATGCATGCTTTAACAATACTTGTTCTTTTTTTAAAATTGGTGTGAAAATTATTTTAGATCCTTTTAAACGAGGACTTATTTCTAAACCTTTTAAAGAAATGATAACATTTTTTGTTACTTATTATGAAATGAAAAAAACTTGTTGATAATGTGGATATGGCTTATGCTCCTATTGTTTAGGAGGAAAATGCTGAAATAAATGAGTTGCTTTCTAAATTGCAACCTTTACTTATGAGTTTCATGATGTGGTTCTTGAAGATTTACTCCTTGAACTTCATTCAACAAAGAATATTTAGCATTATATTGATTTCATTTCGAGGATATACTTCCCAATAAGATAGTATATATAATGAGTCTCACCGAACATGTAAAGTTACAAAGGTAGGTTAATGGGTTGATTTTAAAGGGCTTGGTAAGGAAAAGTAAAAGTTCATGTGTTATTCTTGTTTTTCTTGCAGATAATGTGTATTGATAGTCAAGAAATGAACATAAGCACTATTTGCTATCAATTTTCTATTCCTTGGCTAGATGACTTGTTATATCGATCAACTTCATAGTGTTACCATCTTTTCAAATATTAATTTTAGAAACAACTATAACCAAATGAGAATGAAAGTTAGTGATGAATGGAAACAACATTCAAAATAAAGGATGACCTTTTTGAATGAATGATTATGTCATTGGCTTTTTCAATGCACCTAGTACTCTTATACGAATGATGAATAATGTCTTTAAACCTGTCATTGACATATTTGATGTTGTTTATTTGGATGATATTCTTACATACAATAAGGATAAATGATGTAAATCTAGAAGATTAACCTTTTCAACAAAACTTCTTGGACAAAATTTTTGTAATGGTTCCTTTCATGCTACTGGTTGGCTTCCCTTCATATGCATTAGGTAGGGTTTGATTTATATATTTTTATTTTCTCATTATAGATTATCGTTATGTCAAGCTCACTTACAAACCTGAATTTAGCTTTCTTGAGAAAATATCGATTTAATTATGGGTTTATAGATCTTTATATCCATGTATTTGCATCAACTAAATTAGATTTTATGACACTGCAAAAAAGTTTCCCATCACATGAACATTTTATTTTTACATTCAAGAAAATTTAAGTTCGACCAGCATCGCAACGTTGCTAGTAATATACGGCCAATGATCTATTATATATTGAAAAGCATATAAAAGAAAAGGAGGAAGTTGGTGCTCGAGGTCGTTATACCCACTAATATTAACTCTCCCAATTCTTGATATTGGTCTTGGCCAGTGTCAACCTCCAGGTCAAGTTTTCTATACATGGTGAGAATTTAAAACTCGTTTACAGAAGTGCAAATGAGTCGTCCTCGTATCATCAGGGTTACTGCCCTTTCAAATACCTAACATGGGCCTTCCAGAGTCGCAACATCTTCTAATGCCTTTAGTACAAGCTTTCTCAATATCCATATCCACTGTGATGCAGATTATATCCTAGCTAGTTAAGATATAAAGGGCATCCTATTAACCCTTATGATTAAAAAAATAATTAAATAATTTCTTAACCACGAATGGTTATCAAGTGTCCAATATAGATTTATTAATTCTTACATTGATAATTAAATTATTTGTTGATCCATATCCACTCTGATGCAGATTATATCCTAGCTAGTTAAGATATAAAGGGCACCCCATTTCCGTAATGCTATCTGTCGTTCTCTATCACTTACCTCTGTTAAGGAATAAAATCATCAACCCGTTAATTTGAAGAATCCATCCTAGCTCTTGTATTGGGAGGCTTTGTAATTTTTTCTCAGTCATAAGATTCTTCACTTTAAACTTTTCTCGTTAAAAAAAGAAAGGAAAAGTTGCAATTAAGTCGTGCCTTCACGAGGCCTGTTTTAGAATAATACTATTCAAGCAAACGTAAGCAATGACTGCATTTTATCTCAGAAAAAAAAAAAAATCAGGCAGCCCAGAATTTTATCCAACCCACTAGACCGTTGACTTGGAGTTTACTAAGCAATTTAATGCTGCGTTTAGAAAATTTGGAATTCTTTTTCTTGTGTACAAGTAGAAAAGGATTCGCGGGGTCAGAGACAAGGAACTCTTGGCTGCTATTATTTTTTTTTTCTAGTCTCCTGTTTAGAATTTATTTAGTCCTCCACTCAGACTGATTGTTTCGTATAGACAAACTTCTGCAACATCAAAAATCCCAAGTCAAACTATCAAATGCACATCACCAAACATTACAAGTGGTATACGATCGATCACTTTTATTTCTCTGAAATCCACGACAAATCTTTGACCTAAACGGTTAACTTCAATGGTACCAATGCCGGAACTCCATCAAGCGGTTTTGTGAGTAATTGAGTGTTTGGAGGTCGTTGGTCACCCTCAGAGTTAGTCTGTACGTAAGAGCATAGGTTTCCACGCTTCGATGTACGACTTGACTATTTTATTGTGTAAAAATAACATTAAGGTGTTGAAATTGGATACAAACTTCCAACACTATAACCGCAAATCTGTAAGTAAATTAATTAGAGTGGAGGCAACCTGAAATATTCTATTAAATTTATAATTTAAATAATGTGATTGGAATAATTTAATAAAATAGATATGAAGCATCTAATCTAAAAAAACTATAAAGTCTGAATCCTAATTAATTAAATATTTTAGGATGAAATTAAAAAATATTTCAATTATACAAAATAATTTTGAAAAATAACAATTATAATAATAAAAATAATGATTAAAATAAAAATAAATTTTATATTTAATTGAAGGGTGAAATAAAAAAAACAATTTAGTAAAATGATGAAAATAATAAAAAGAATAAGGATTAAAATTGACATAAAAAAATAAAATAAAAATGTTGTAATTAAAAGGTGAAATTGAAAAAAAAAAAAAAATAAGAACTAAAATTGAAATATCACAATCAATAGGGTCAGGTTGTAATGTCTTTGGGATGAGAGAGAGAATAAAAGAAAAAAAAAAGCTCATCGATGCCAAACCAGACAACAACCAATGACAAGCACCACACCAATATGAAGAGGGCATGGCAGCTCTTCCAACGACATGACAGAAGGGAATTCCTAGACACTAGGAGGTTCTACACGTGCACCCACTTTTTTTTATTACAAAACAATTATTATGAAAAACAATGCTACTTGACCTCATGTTTAAATATTTTTATTTAAAGGGTATTTTTGATGTTTTAATATGAATTTTAATCACTTATTATTTTTTATATATGTGAAAATATCAAATTGTCCCTTATAAAAAAAATTTATAAAAATACAAAATACCTCTTGACACCATATTTAATTTTTCTTTCCAGGTGTATTTTGGTTGTTTTCTTGTGCAATCAAGATGAAAAAAAAATATTTATTTATTTTTATTTTATTTAAAAATAATAAATAAACTATGTAAAAAGACTTTAATTTGAAAACTAATGTTGTTAAGTTTTTCATGTTAAGGAACAAAAAAATCATTACATTGATTTAGTAAATATTGTTTTAGGTTGTATATCTATAGTAATTTCCCAATTTGTTTTAGATTTTTTTTAATATATTATTTTTATGCGACAGGTTTATATTTCCAAATAGTCATTAACTCTAATTCAAAAGCTCGGACGAATTTATATTTATTTATTTTTATTTTATTTAAAAATAATAAATAAACTATGTAAAAAGACTTTAATTTGAAAACTAATGCTGTTAAGTTTTTCATGTTAAGGAACAAAAAAATCATTACACTGATTTAGTAAATATTGTTTTAGGTTGTATATTTATAGTAATTTCCCAATTTGTTTTAGATTTTTTTTAATATATTATTTTCATGCGACAGGTTTATATTTCCAAATAGTCATTAACTCTAATTCAAAAACTCGGACGAATTTATTTTTATTTATTAACTATTCATATTCTTTCATTCTTGATTCACATCATACATATATTATGCATGTAAAATTAAATTGTTGATATATATATATATATATATATAATTTCATTTTACATGCGAGTCGTGTTCCATCAAACAATCACAATTCAATATCAAAGAGTCATCAACATTTTTAATCTTGCTTATCGATCTAAGAGTTTGTGCTTGCGTTAATCGTGCTTTAATACAAGAGTCACGTCATACTATTTCATGGCCATTAACTCTATTATTAATCCACATATATATATCAACTAACTCTTCACTTTACCATAAAATAATAACCATCCAGAGTTATTCCACATTATTTTCATACGTGTTCTTGCTAATAACTTTATAAACATATATTTAAATCCAATCAAAATAATTGGTCAAAGAGTCATACATTGCCATGTTTATACAAAGGGCTCCAGTTTGTTGATGGAAGCCACTTTCAATGTAAGAGTCATTTATTTTTAAATCTTGCATCTCCGTTGTTTTATTCGTATTTGTTATTTTATTTCTCATTAAATTGCTTCGCCGGTGATCATAGCTCTCCAGCAAGAACTCAGATTCAGGGAGCTATTTCTCGATTTCTTGTGAATGCATCTACTTAAACTCGACTGGAAAGGAACTTCGCACGGATTGTAAAAGGTCAAAACCAAGAATAAATGATATGATATTTTTATAGCTGACTTTGAGTTGGTCTTTGTTGCAAAGAGGTATATTTAATTATTTATTGAAGTATTTGAGTCGGCTGGGGAATGTGCAGAGTGACAGATGAGTGATGGCGAGCAGTCTTTTCAGCGATCTTTTCCGGGAAGCTTTGTTTCAAGAGTGGCGGCAGCTAGTGGTTCAGTCCAGGTAGCCTGTACCAACAGTTGAATTGATAATCTTCATAAAGCAGAAAACATGCGGCTGCGGCCTCCATGATGCCAATGCATCCGTCATGTGTAACTCATGAATCTGTGGAATCTGTACGGGTTATTCTAGAGGATTTTGACACTTTCATATAATGTGTAACTTATGAATCTTATCATACGCGTGGAACTGGCTGCGAAATGGCATTTCGATTGG
This sequence comes from Populus alba x Populus glandulosa, assembly GCA_033617975.1. NCBI lineage: Eukaryota > Viridiplantae > Streptophyta > Magnoliopsida > Malpighiales > Salicaceae > Populus > Populus alba x Populus glandulosa. Next base: position 17,518,430 of record CM066144.1, on the reverse strand, counting down.
TGATTTCTGTCATGGCTATGTTTAATAGAGGTTGGTAAAATTTAATTTTCTTAAAATAAAAAAATTAGTTTTTTTAATATATTAAAAAAATTAAAAAAATATATTTTAATATATTTTTAAAACATTTAAAATCATAACTCTCATTTTTCTTTCATTTCTTTTCTTATTTATTTTATATTTCTCCTTTTCGATAAAATCATCATTTTAACTGTTATAGACCAACAAACCTCTCTCTTCCCATCGCAAAATAGCTACACTATAATTGCGATACCACCCTCATCTCTCTCTTTCCGCCACAAAACGATAGACTCTCTCTTCTTATTTGCAGGTCTCTCGTCAATTTTGGCCAACGCTAACATTTAGAACTACCACCACACACTTACTTTCAACATTTAAAGGTATATTACACACTTAACCTTTATTAATTTTTAGCATTTGCATTAATTTTTTATTTTGATTATTTTAGGGCTAGGGTTTTTTATGATAATTTGTGATTTTTATGAATTGGGTTTAAATTATGTTAATTATCTATAAAATAAATCAATTGAATTGATAATTTCTTCATTTATGAAGAAAAATGATGAATCCGAGGTTGTATCAATTATGTTAGGGTTAGGGTTAGGGTTAGGGCTTTTTAGGTGAAATTAGGGACTTTGTCGAATTAGATATAAATTATGTAAATTAGCTCTGAAATACATCAATTGAGTTGATAATTTCATTATTTATAGAGAAAATGATGAATTAGAGTTTCGTTGGATAACTTTTGTTGAAATTATATACTTTGATTAATTTGCAATATTAATAAATTAGGCTTAGGTTTTATTGTGTTGTTTAATATAATGTTCGTGGTAATGGAATACTATATTTTTAAGGTGGTATTATTGTTAATATCGGCAATGGTATCACTTACAAGTTCCTTCACCAACCGATCAAATAACAAGTTGCTAACTACTACAATAAATATGTCTCTTACCGAGCAATCTAGATTGCTATGTGATCGAATTAAGTGGAATTTATTTGAAATTAAAGATGAAATTACTTGGAGGATGTAAATTTAGGTGCATCCAACTCATTATACAAGTGTACCAATTTTTAGTGATGACAATGTGTTCAATGTTTGAGTTAGCCATTGATAATGACTTACAAATTCTAGACCTCTACTAAAATAGTAGACCTAAACGAGGAAAATATTCTAGTATTAAGTTCAATCGAGTGCAAAGTTACAGTCAAAGGACCATATAAGTATAACGGGTAGTTGGTTCCTCTAGTTTAGGTGGTAATGCAATAAACATGACATCATCAATAAATATTATAGATATGGAAGCTCGGTGGGGTATGAAATCTTCTCCTTATTGTTATGAAGAATCCAAACTAATTGTTGATGAAGATGATCATCTTGTTGATAGAGTTAAGGACAATGAGGATGCTAAGTTCGTTAAGCCACTAAACTAATTAATGGGACCTCCTGCTTCTAAATTTGAGGATGTGAGTGGTATACCCAAACAAAATGCAATTACTAGGCTTTAAGTCATAAGAGTTCAAATGTATCGAGTGATAAGATAGAGACTAGATAAAAATTCAAAGACAACTCTGAATGTATTATTATAGTCAAGCGGTGGAATATCAATAATTTATTGTAGTGAAAGATGCAATGTTCAATCAAAACTTATGTGTAGTTACAATGCATTCAAGAACCAATATGTAGATTATATTTATGTGAAGGGTATCACTAGAAGTCTTATTTATTTGAGATCTCAAAACTGAAAGGGGCACATACATATCAAAATCCATTGTTTTTGTGAAGCCACCATCAGATTGACTCATGTCTCATTGTTGAGATTATGTTGATTGCCATAACCTATTTTTTACCACTAATTTTTCTATATGTTATTAAAAATTTATATTTTTAGAAAAATTTAATTTTAAATTATTTATTTATTTTTTATCATGATAATTAAAGAAAAATAGAAGTGAAGAAAAAAAAGAAGAGAGTTTAGGGAGTTAAATAAAAAGAAAGAGAGAACAAGGGACCAAGAGAAGTAGGGACTAAAAAATAATAGGGGAAGAATATGTAAAAGAAAAAAAATGGATCAAGCAAAATTGAAAAATTATTAAAGAGATCCTACATATTAAGAAGAGAAAATTTAATTAATTTGAAATCCAAGGTCAAGAAGGAAACAATGTCATTGTCTAATATTATTTTTTTCAATTTAGTTTTTTCTTCAAACAATTTCATTTAAAGAATACACTATTTCAAAAAAAAAAGCAAATAGCAAAAGAAGACAAATAAATAAAACAAAAAATACAAGCTATTGAATTACCTAGAAAATCTAGTAACAACTTTCTAGCCTTCGATTTTTGGTTCAGATGGAGATGACTGACATTGCAAGAAAAGGAAGAAGTTGTCTACACTTATTTTTGTATCCAATTATGCTTGTTTATATTCATTGAATTGGTTGAAATACTAGTGGCTATTTATGATGGTTATGCTTGGTAAAATAATTAATTTATAGTGGGTTAATAAAAATTGAATAATTAAAGAAAACAATTCAAAACTCAAGTCCCCGTTAATTATTATTTTCAATCTTCCCTCCCATAATTAAAAAACAAAAGGTGAGGAGGTGGTTTTGTTGTTAATCGTAGATCCTAAATCACTATGCTAGGAATTTTAATCTCTAATTAAGATATGTAGTTATTTTAGAAAAAATATTAACATGTATGTATAATAGGTATTTTATCATAAAATTAAACAACAATCAGCTTCCTTTAGGTAAGATGTTTTAGGATGATTGTCATATTTCCTTAAGTATAACCTCTTTCCATCCAAAAATCTTTAAAAATCAATTACAGTTTCTTGTAACTATAAAACTAGGTGGAGACTCTTTTTCTTATTTTTACCCCTTTTCACCTAATCAGATCATTAAGATATCCCCCTCTCCTCGCGACATTGATAATTGTGAAAGACAATATAAGTATGGGTGTTACAAATATTCAAGTTGATATATATATAGGGATTATAAGCTTTTTGTCTCGTATTACAAGGCGTAGATAGCTAAACATAAAATATTGGAGTGATTGTGTGGTATACATAGGCAATCCTTTAAATAATGCCTAGATTCTATATGCACTCAAAGAATCAAATCCAGGTATGGTAATAAAGCAATATTTAGATGAGTATTTTAGGTATTTGGAGCTTCAATTAATGGTTTCAAAACTATTATCCTCTTATTAGTATTGAAAGCACTCACCTATATAGGAAGTACAAGACAAAATTGTTGATCGTGGTTGCTTATGATGCAAATAATAAGGTTTTATTAGGTATGTTTTGTTATGGTCTAAGAAGAGACGAACAATAATTGAAGATGATTTTTATATTTGCTTCATGGGTATACCATTAATGGTCACATTAGATTGTGCATTATATTAGATAAACATGTGGTGATCAAGAAATCTACAACATGGATATTTCCCGAGCAAATTATGTATCATTGTTATTATTCAAGATACTTTATCAATAACTTCAACACTAGGTTAAGAAAATGTTGCCTTGAAGAATATGTTGCATAAGATGTGTCAAGAACCTACAAAACATGAGTTTAACATTTTGTATGATGATATGATGGAGACGAATAATACGATCAAAGAATGGTTAAAAGTTGGACCTAAAGAGAATTGAGCACTCTAGATGATGGTGGTCATCATTATAACAATATGACCACCAACTTTTCAAAGGTTTTTAATAATGTATTGAAAGGAATATGTGGTTTACCTGTAATGACTATATGCAAACAACTTTTTTTAGCTTAGATAAATATTTTATTAAGCCAAAAGCATATTAAAGAATTCTTAAAAAATAAAGTATTGTGGCCTCCAACTATCCTTACTTACTTGCTGATACAACAAGATCAAGAACACATATCTATATTGACAGTTATGTAAAGCATGTATGAAGGAAAAGACACAAATAGCTGGTTGTTTACTATTATTTTAAATTTTTTCAATGAAAAATTTCATTTGTTAGTATTAATTATTTTTAAATGCGAATATAAAACAACCAATGTAAATACATTTATCTCTAGTTATGAGAGTATCTTCATATCGATTATCTAGAGAATTTAAGGGAAAATATGCTCGACGGTGTAATGGGAAGGCAATTCTCTATAAGAGCTCGATAATAATAAAATTTAATAAATCTTGAATAACATGTGACATTTATAAATTACATGATATACTAACTTTGTGCCTTTTATTGTCAGATTGTGTGGGCTAGACATTCTATTTTAAATAATCCTTATGTCCATCATTTTTACAAGGACGGGTTGGATACACAGTACACTTATGAGGTATGGGTAACAAATTTTTTTTTTATGTTTTTGGGGTATTATTTTTTATTATTGGTTTTTTTTTCTAATAAATATCTTTCATGTCTCGATAGGTTCCATGGATGCTTCATACTAAGGATTTGATATGAGTAGTTTCACTGATATATCGGGAGGGAGATGATTTATAGCTAGCACAAGTCTCATTGCATTATTTTGATATCATTAAGAAACATTGTCCTGATCGAGTAATGCAACAATTTGGATTGTCTTAGTACATTCCCAATTATATTGATACTAGTAACGAGTTTTATAATATTAATCGTTATGGTAAGTGAAAAGGGAATTGGTTGGTGATTCATATAACATACCTAAATATTTGGCATGCCTAGAGTGATTATGGAGCTATATCTGATAATTGATCTAGATTACTATATGAGATGGTATTTGCCTATATTATGATGGTTTATTACACCTATATGGTCATAATTTCCAAAGCATCCATATAATCCAATACATTCTAAGTAGCATTATCCAAGATAAAATCAATTAGCATGCAATAGTTTTTTTATATAACATTTATTAAATATCATGTTCATAATACTGTAAATGATAAGTGCTATTTTTTATGTATATATTAGATGCATTATTTAATATGGGAGGAGGCATGAAGAGCAATAACCACACTTCAAGGAGGAGTCAATGAGTGGGACATGTCCTTGCCAACAATACACTTAATTTGTGCTGTTGTAGACTTAAAAAAGTTAGGGAGATTGAGCATCTCAAAATTGCATTGGTGGATGATGAAATCGCTTTTTGTAAACAATGACATATAGTTGTTAGAGAGGTAGGTTCGTCCACGGGAGATTTAGGCCTGTCTATGAGCGTTCCAAACCTTTTTACAAGCTTGATTGATTTTGGTACTAACCCCTCCATAAGCGCTACAAACTCATCCACAAATTGTATGAGTTGGGGTGATGCATGCTTGTTCAGAAGCTGGGGCAATTTAATTTAAATGTAGTTAAATTATAATTTAATTTTTTTTTTCCCTCGTGCTTCATTATGGGGCTAAGTTCAAACTTCCTCACGAGGCTCGATCGAAACCTCGTCCTTCAAGCATGGGGCCCGGCCTCTGCCACTAATGCAAAGTATGGCTGTGATCATGAATATCACTTCGTTTCTTTTCATGATAGTATCAACTTAGATAACTGTTGCTAGTCATATGATGATCTTATTGTAAACCAAATTCAAGTAACAATGAACTTACTGCTGTGACCTCAACTGAGAGAAATAATTAGTAATTTAATTGTTCATAAAAAGATCCTCATAATTGGACCTGGAGACAAATCTAAAGAACAGCTCTCATTTATAATCGATGCACTTTATTGATTTTGCTACGTTCATCTATGTACACACACCATATAAATGTATACCACGATGATCACATTAGCTGTTGTTGTAAGAACCAGATATTCTCTTCGTTCCACAGGCTCTGATCCAATGAGTCGCCACCGCCTATGAAACCATATCTTTCCTGCTCCATGCCTTGCATATCCACTCCATCCTGGCACCAACCCCAGGAACCAGAATCATTTTCCGGGAATAAACCAGACCCGTTTTGCATACTATCTGAATAGTACTGACCACATGGTGGATTTTGATAATCAGTCAGGTCCGACCAGGGAGAAACCTGGGCATCCAAAGAGTCTGACAAAGTACTACTGACCGATATGTCGGGCATGAAATTCGGGTCTATCAAATCCGACCCGGATTCACTTGCAGCAACTGGGATATCAATCTGGCTGGAATAGTAAGTGGGAGGGCTGATGGTGGGTTGACCCATGGGAGATTCAGATTCTGCTCCTATTTTTTGAATTAGTTGGGGAATCCAAACGTAACGCATGGTATCTCGGAATTGTTTGCTATTAACATCACATTTAAGCTGTTTTGCCTGCTTCTGAACTCTGGTCCTCCAGTAGTTTTTTATCTCATTGTCTGTTCTACCTGGTAACATCTGCGCTATTCTCGACCACCTAAATTATTTCAAGCAGAATCCATTATTGATTTGAGTAAGCTTCATAGCAGAACAAATTGTGTAATTGTATCACAAAAGGTACCCCAATATATATACCTATTGCCCCAGCGAGAGTGGAGTTGAAGAATCAGGAGCTGTTCTTGAAGAGTTATATTTCCACGTCTAACATTTGGGCGCAAGTAGTTTAACCATCTTAATCTGCAGCTTTTACCGGTCCGCTTCAGTCCTGCATATGTATAGTTATATATACTCCAATCAATCAGCACTAAAGTCAATGAAGAACTGATAAAAATCTTTATTCCCACGAAAATTATAATGCTTAGAAAAAACAAGTTCTATGTTTCATATGCGATATTAACCTGCACAGCGAGCGGCAGAATTCCAGTGACCTTCACCGTGGATGGTGATGTAACGAGCGAGTAAGGAGTCTTCTTCGATAGTCCAAGGTCCCTTCCTTATGCCCATACCCTGATCTTCACTTTCAGCTCCTGCATAACCATGCTTTCTTGCTTGAGCATCCATTTCCTTCTCTAATATAAAGAATTTAGCGAGAGAGGCTCGATTGGAGTTTGAGTTCTGGGTTAGTTTGCAAGAGAGGGAGGGGAGAGAGGATAGATTAGTCTCGAAGGGCAATTGACAGACAAGGAGGGAGTATTATATATATATAATGCGGTAAAGAGGGGAATAAACTTACAGCTAATTTTAGTCTTAGATAGCAACGCGTAATAGGCTAATTACACTGCATAGAAGAAATTTATTATTATATTTGGACTTTGACCCTTTTGTCTTTTCAACATTTCTAAGACATACACACCACGCGAGTTGAAAGACATGAAGACCATGGTCCAAGGATGATCTGTTTTGTGAGTGAAGCTTTTCTAGGATGTCAAGATCATCGTCTTCCTTTATTTATTTATTTATTTATTTCTTCTTCTTTCTTCAAGGTGCTTGAATGTCTTGGAATGTCTTGCAACATGTGACAGACCATGGTTTCAATGAGGATTATATATTTTGGGTGACCGACCACTGCCAAGCTACTTAGCCTCTGGTGCTTTTAAATAGTACTCCTCTTTTCTTTTCTTTTTATATATATTTTTTTTATTCCCCTGATCAAGCTGTGGACTCCATGAACAGACGGGATTGGCCCAAAAAATTGAGAGAGAAAAGTTTAGAAGAAGGTGAAACATAGGGTTCCAGATGTACAGGGAAATGATCAGTTAATTATATATAACTCTAGTAGATACAGTTAATCAAGATTAATTAATTTATCAATTTTTATATTTTTAATGATCTTTTAATTAATGAAAGGTTTCCTAATGTTGACAAGGAATAAGCTATTGGATAATAATCTTAAATCCAACAAATCCATATATGTTTTTAAAGGTTTTTCTTTTTCATATATCCTTAATATTTAAAATTACTTTTTTGAAAAAACATCTTAAATCAAAGCTCGTGCAAAGCTTTAAATTTTCACCCACGTTAATTTCCTCCAAGTCACATTTGAAAGGATGCTAATCACGTCAGTGACATGGTTTTTTTTAAAAAAAAATGAAAAATTAAATCTAGTTGGTCAAATAAATATATCACAATATCCTTCTATGGGTTGGATTTTCTAATTCAGACCATTTTGAGAAGAAATTAATTCAATTTGTCTTGTCACATTTTCTTTATGACTTGTTTATATAAATTTAATTACTCTCATTTTATTTTTATATTTATTTTATCATTTTTCAATCCATCATTATCAAAAATATTTTCATTCAAATTAACAAAAATAGTGGCCCATGGAAAATTAAAATTCAACATGATTAATTAAAACAAAATAATTTTTTAAAACAATAAGAAGAAGAAGAATTGCTCGCATTGTTAAAAATATTTTTTATATATATACTTTTAATAAATCAGGTTGGATTTGAGTTTTTCACATGAGTATTTTCATTAATTTAGATAAAAATATCTAAAACAAATATGTCAAAGAATGATTCTATGTTTAAAAATAAGTTCGAAGCAATTAAATTTATTAAAAGATTTAATACACTCAAATAGAATGCATAAACTATCATTGTTTATAGTTACTTTTTTATTTTTTAGTCCCTAAATGTTTTTTGCATTTTAGTTATTGAACTTTTTTTTTAAAATTTTATCCTTGTAAGTTATATTGACATGGTTTTATGCATTAAGATTTGTTTCTATTTACATGTTCTTATATCTTCGACGTGCCATATAGTATTTCAATGTTAAATTAAAATTTGAATTGATATAATAGAATTTTAGATTATAATAGAAATTGAAAAAACAAGGACCATAATTAATATAAAAAAAATAGAGATACTTTTTAAAAGGCCTTCAAGTTTCATATTACACATACTTTATCTCTATTGTTTAAGGTTTTTATATTTGATTTGAAACTTTATTCATATCACGTTTCAGTCTCTAAATGTTAAGCGGAGAGAGATAAAATCAATATATAAAAAAATAAGAGAGAAAGTGTATGATTGACCATATATAACTATCAAAAAAGATAGAACTTGGTATCTATCGGTTTGTGTTAGAGAAGTGAGGTCAATAGAGGAGGTTTTGCCCTTTAAATATTCTAAAAAAATAGATCAAAACTCGTGAATTTCATTTTGATTTGATTTAATTTTGAGTTTTTAAACGAATTGACGAGTGCTTTAAGGTTAAAAATATCTTTCTTGATGCTTTTATGATGCTTTTTAGATGCTTTTAGATGAAAACAAATTAGAAAATGAATTTTTAGAGTCCAAGAACTCAAACAATGATTTTTCGGTCACAAAAGGTGACTTGAAAATGCTTTAATTGATAACACATTATCTATCGAAAAGAACAAAGTATTGTCCGTTCTTTTAAAAAATCTATTTTTCAAATTATTTTTATCCAAAAACACTTAATAAACATCATAAAAACCTTCCTATATTACTTACCAACCTTAAAACACCCCAAAATCATCCAAAAAAAAACTAAAACCAACCAATTTGAAAAAAAAAGAAAGAAAAAAACTTGATCTTCTTTTCAAGCATGCTTGTAGAAAACCCACAATCATTGAACTCTCCTCGTCGAATAGAACTCATTGACAACAATCTTTGTCATTTTAGTTGTCAAAGTCATAACAACCGATCATTTTATCTCTCTTTCATTATTTTCTAATGACTCTTTCTTTTCTTTCAAGCATAGGAGCTGGAAAATGAATCACATAAACTTTTAAACCAAAATAAAAATTATTTAAAATTTAGAGTAAGTCAAGTATTTTCTCTGCTTTTTATTTTTTATTTTTTTATTTGATTTTTTTTTCATAATTCCAATCCTAATTCTATCCAATTAGGTTATACAATGATTTAATTACAAGAAAAAAGTTAAAAAAAAAATTAAGGTGCTTTTGTTCATATGAATAGTAAAATACATAGAAAAAACCCTGAATCATTTAGTATTTATGTTAATTATCAAATGCAGTCTCATCATGAGTTGTTTTTGGATTAAATTTAATTCTTTGAATTGCTCCTAAGAGGAATACTGCCAACAAAAAGGATGAAACAAAGTTAATAAAACCGGACCAGCTTGACGGGTTGACCTAGGATCTGGTCAACCCAATGGCTAGACCGGTACGTGTAAGGTAAAAGATCTAAATGAGCAAAAACTCGGTAAAACTCGATTGACCCGTGACTCGGGCGACCCCGCAAAACCCGGTTGAGACCCTTTTTTTTTAAATGTGTATTTTCTCCTAGCCAAAGACCCTTTTTTATATGTATTTTTTGTTGGTTATTAACCCTTTTCAAAGTTCATTATATAAATACTATAGGAATATTTTATTTTTTCATTGTAAGATAAAAATTTCAAATTTTTTTTTAATATATACTTTATGTTCACAAGAAAAAAGTTGTGTTTTTTCAATGTGAGAAAAAAAAAACATTTTTGTTTTAAATACTTCAATTTAAAAAGATAATATATTAACATAGTATTTTTTCAATGTAGAATAAAAAACCTTTTGAAATAATCTTTTAAACTTCACTATTTATAACATGTATAGCTCATATTCACATGAATTGTTTTTTTATTTTTTTTCATATGAAATATTAAAATTTCAAAAAAAAAATATTTTTTCAGGTTGACTCAGGTTGATCCGTGTTGACCCGTGTAACCTTGAACCCAGCTCCTTGGCCGAGTCAACCCACGAATTGAGTCTGATAACTATGGGATGAAAAGCCAACAATGCGAGAACAAATTATCTTATTTTGACATGTATTCCAAGTCTCACCTTTTCTTCTTCATAACCATTACTTTCTACAAACAAAATCCCTTCAGCACTACACACACACACACGAAAATGGATAAACACAGAACCTGTAATTATTTTTTTTATAACAGCTCACATTATCAATGATAATGGTCGATCGAATTAATTTGACTCAATAATTTGATCAATCAATCGCTTTTATATTTCTATAATTTCTCTTACTAGCAGAGTAATTGGTCAATCGGTTCCATCGACCGATTGAGACAATAATAATTTTGATTATTCAATTAAATCAAACGATCAACTGAATCAATTGATAAATCCAATCGGTTGACCAATTTGAACATAATTGAAATATTTTTTGATATTTATCTTTTATTCATTTATTAACTTATATTGTAGCACTTAAGTTCTTAACTTTACAACTTCTTTACCAACTCATTTTGTAAGATTCTTTCTTTTACCTTGAATTATATCAGGTTATTCATATTGATGCTAAGTTTAAATTTAATCTTCAATTACTTAATCCAATCATTCTAGATCAAATTTTACCAATTTAAAACTAGCAACAATAGATAACATCTATTCTTTCAGTCCATCGTTTCATTCTTCCATCAATAATTATAACATATTTATCACCTAGTAATTCAATAATAATTTATTTTTAGATAAAAGAATTTTAATTTAAATCTCATACATTTTTAATTCTAAATGAAAATAAGGAATAATTTAAGAATCTCTAAAGTTATTGTTTAATATATTTAGTTGATACATACATCCTATTATTAAAATTTACTTATATACTAAAAGAACATATTTAAATTTACAAAAGGAGTTTATATTTTCTTTAATTATAACTTTAATATCTAGTAACAAAATGATAAAAGTGATTTGCTGCATATCACGAACTTGTGAAAATCCTGCAAACAATTTAGTTTATAACAATTAACATTAATTACAATATGATATAACAAGATAAGAAAGTGTGCTACTTAATTTATACATAGTCAACCAATTATTAAACCATTATCTTTTATTTCTTTGTAGAATCAATTCATATTCTAGTCATCAATTAAATTCGTATTTTTAGTGCTACACCGAGTACTAGTCAATTTTATTTTCCTGATCATCTAGCAAATTGATATCTTTAGTACTACACCAAGTAATAGTTAGTTATATATTCTTGGTCATCAATCAAATTGATGTATGTAGTAATACAAGGAGTGCTAGTCAATTTTATAATCCATTTCATATTTATCTCACTTCTCATGTAACCACTTACTTCTAATTTTGTTCTTACAAAAACTAAAATGAATTATCATTAATAGTTCTAAAATATTTATAGTAGAGGAGTCAATCTCTTACCTACTGCTTAGCGAAGGTCCTACCTTTTCGACCTGGGTTCTAGCTCCAACAACCTTTTATGTACCAACAAGTATACACATCACTCCTTATTTAGTAATTCAATGTAAGTTTACCTTGCATCTTAATCTTCAATAACAATTTAGCTCGTAATGAAAATTCTATTATCAAAACTTCCATCTTTTAGGCCATATAAAATCATTAAACACAACACCCTAATAAATCAATTTGTCCATTTTACATCCTACAAGAAATCATCAAAACTCTCTAAAAAAAACATATTCATTTTCTTAATCATTTCTTACTCGAATTATTATTCAACACAACTCAAAATTTAATAATTCATGCAAAGTTCCAATTGTCGTAATTTAAGGTATAACAACATTTTCATTACCTTTTAAACACAAGATTTTCATTTCTTTTCAATCCATTCTCCACGTCACAACACATGCTATAATTAGTATAAACAAATAACATATTTTTATTGTTTTAGTTTCCTCAACTCTTCCCTTTTATGGTCAGCACTAACTCTTTTCATTAACACTAGGATTTTCCACTTCATTTGTGTATATTGCAAGTTATTTTCATTCATTTATATTCCTATTACATCAAATAAAAATGAATTTCTCATTTCCCACACATTTCATTATTAACTCTAACTTAAAACTTATAAATTAGGCATAAATTCCTAATCGAATTCCTTTATGCATGCATATTTAAGTATTGTGCCCCTAACCAAGTTATAAAATGATCTCCGAATCATAACTAGTCGTTTTTTTCCTACACTTTTCCCTTTACCATCTCCTATGCCAAAATTGACTTTATATCAAGGATAAGTTTTTCCTCTTTAATTATTTCATTTTTTCAATTGAATTGATATATACTCAACCATTTTCATATTATTAAACCTTATTCCATCACAATTTAACATTTTAACTAACAAATTTTTGAAATTCAGCTTCAACACAACACTAACATATTCATCCCTTCACATATTTCATAATCATTCAAGCCAAACATTTTAAATGAGTTTCTCACCTTAATTAAATGCTAATCCAAGTGGAAAATGTAAGAGCAAACCAAGTTTATGGTTCTTACTTATTCTCCAAAATCAATAATTTTAATTAATTGTTCTTTTTTTAATTCATGAAATATCAATTTAAATCCTTCTTTTTTATTTCCAATCAGATAAAAACCCCGGGGTTTACATATATAAACCAGCATAAGACCATTGGTGAACTAATTAATAATGATTTAATAAACTAAATTATATTGAGAAAGAGGAGCAAAAAAAACAAAAAGGGTTAGAAAGCATTGTCGATCGAATAGAATATTAGTAACCCAACAACAGATGAGGAAGAAAGATCCCCAAGATAGATAATTGGGTGGGTAGGATTACGGTAGGAATAGATCCAAGGGACTTCCTAGAGTTGTAGTGGCAGTTTTCGTGACTTTGCTACCTTTTGATCCGTCAAAAGAATATCAGCTTTGCCCAAGACGTTTCACACTCATCTCATGCTTTGATTAGTTTTCCAAAGATTACGTATACGTGAAAGTAAATTCGGAGGAAGATACCTTAAAACTTTGTTCTTCAATCCACTTTTTGTTTTCTTTAATTACATTTCCTGTTTTTGTGTTTGTATATACGATTGAAACATCATGATAGTCATGCATCCATCCATGCATCGTGGCCTCGCACGTTCAATCGAGACAAAACATCAATTCTAAGTTTTCCTTTCATCATAGGTTCTAAACCTGTGCTGCTCGTCCGAGGAGTATAGCTCTTTCTCAGTAATCTTCTCCTGTTCTAGCCTTTCTACTTTGTTTCTTTCAAGATTGTGTGAAACATATATGCATTAGGTTTATCATTGGTTAAAAAAATATAAAAAAACAAACGAAAGGACGGTTTTAAAATGGAGGAATTTTTATTAGCTTGAAGAACCACCATAAAAACAATGAAGGTTATATTGTTTTGGATACTTGGGAGATACCGGAATCCGGTAATTTTGACCATAACTTTGAACGTCCAAGAACTTATACAAAGAATTTATCTCTCGTGCAAAAGAGCTGCTTTTCTACACCATTAGTCTTACAAACATGCGGGAAAGAGATAGATGCATACTTATCAAAGAGATCATTAATTCTCAACAAAAATTAAAGAGAGATCAATGCATGCCCAAATTAATATTCAAAATTAATATTCTCATTCTGTGTTTCCTTTATGAATTTGTTGACCATTCACGATCGATATGTAAAATCCAAGTTATGCACAGTACTCGGAAACCATGCTTGTATCCAGTGGCGGAACCAGAGTTTTTTCAATGAGGGGGCAAATTATTAACAAATACTAAATTATATAGATATACATTAGAAATCAATTCAAAGCATATATACTAATTCATATCAAGTAAAATTAATTTAAAAATACTTTTAAAATGAAAGAACTTACATTATAATTGTTCTCATGATTAGTGTCTACATAATAATTAACACAACTACATAATAATTCACTATTAAATAAAAATCAGTTGAGTTACACAATAATTCTAAATCTTCCATATGAAATTCATAGCAAAATAAATATCAATTCATCAAAATCAAAACCTATTTCAATTCATATCTATATACATATAATAAGTATGTTGATTAAATTATACTTAATTATTTCTAGATATTTAATTGAGGAGCAATGCCTAGTGTATGTGTAAAAGAAACAATTCTTGAAAAACATGTTTTCTACTTGATATTTTACTTACAAACAAGTCATATGAAAATATTAAATTTCAATAAACTACTATGCCAATACAAGAAATGTCAAGAATAGTGGTTTTACATGAATATTAATCTATTCCTTTATAATAAGAAAAGAAATATTTAATTGATTAAATTAGTAAATTTAAACATTTATTTTGAACATATTTATATCAAAATCTATAAATTATCATAAACCCAAATATTTTTTATAATTAATTATAAAAGAATAAAATTAAAATTAAACAATGAAATAAATATAAAAAATAAAGAAAATTTACTTAAAATATAAAGCAAAAGACAAAAAAGATTAATTGATTACCTATACTTGATGAGAAATTTGCATACGAGAGAGGCAGAGAACAACAACTCATGTAAAAAACAAAACGGCAGAACAACTCATGAAAAGAATAACGTGGCAAAAGCAGGAAACAAAAAATAATTTTTGATAGCTAGGGATTCTATATTTTAAAACCGGTACCCTCAATTTAATAGGGAAACAAAAGGAAAAAGGAAAAAAATTATGCAATGAGCTATGTATATATATTATATTATATTATATTACAAGTCAACAATTATAAACAATTGACAGCTTTCCTTTTTCCTTCCTGCAGTAAAACATTTCGTAAACTAATATATTAATATTAAAAAAAAAAAAGTTAAGGGGGCAATTGCCCCCTTTTGTCCCCACGTGGCTCCGCCACTGCTTGTATCACGCCCATTTAGCCACCAACTAGTATAAAATAATACAGTATCTGACCACACTATGCTATGGTCGGATAAATCTTTTCTTAAACCTAATAAAGAAATACTCAGGTAGTAGATAACTATTTATTATTATTACTAAAGACAGTACAACAATTAACAACTATTTAATATGCTATGGTCGGATAAATCTTCTCTTAAACCTAATAAAAAAATACTAAGGTAGTAGATAACTGTTTATTGAACTATAACTAAAACGACTCTTGTCATTGTCAAATTCATGGCATGGCATGGGAGTTGCAATGGGACAAGGGTAGGGGGAGCAATAATGCATGAACGAATGCATTTAGCGATTGGAGAGAGTGAGGATGTGTGTCACTGGAGGGGGCAGCGGACCCAGGTATGGTTTGACTGTGTTAGGCCTCTTTCCTTGTTAGAGTTAGGAAGGACATGTCGACTCCTGATAAAATCACATATGCATATAGGGAGATTTAAGATTGCGAAACGAGAGATGATCTTTAACAATAGGGAAATCTTTACTAAAATGCCCGAAATTGGTTCACTTGTTGCAAATGTTGGACACTTGGCGTTCTGTTCAGGAACAACAACATACAGTAAGTATTAGGCCTGATTTGGATTGTGGTAGCGGTTGCAGTTTAAAGTGTTTTTCGCTTAGAAATATATCAAGATGATGTTTTTTCATTTTAAAAAAAATTATTTTTGATATAAACGCATCAAAACGATCCAAAAACAACAACAAAAATTAATTTTAAGCAAAAAAAAAAAAAACAATTTTTTTGGGAACGCGGATTGGACCGCGTTCCCAAACATACTCAAGTGGAAACTAGCTAGTTTCGTACACTCGGTCGCAGAGAATGTTTTGATAGTATTGTCATACTTAACTCGATTCAGTGGATCAATATGGTGATCTAATAACTTGACTCTAGCCTAGTCTAGATTTCAAAGTAAATTGAATAAAAATTGATGTGGTATGACTCAATGGACTTGATGATTGTACTCGTAACTTGATCAACCTTGTTAAAACCATGTTTGACTCTCTAAGAAAAATTAAAAAAAAAAAACATCAATTTAACATCTTTCTTGTAATAAAAAAAAATATTGAAATGATAATGTTTTAAATTGATTTGTGTCAAATCAGGTTAGCCCGCTCAACTTGTAAACTAAATCATAAGCTAAATTGAGTTTAATAATTTAGTTTTCTTTTAAATCTATTTTTTTATTTTTTTTCATATGGTAATAAAAATAGATATTTGTGAGAAAGACAATAAATACAATTATGGAAGAAAAAATTATTTTTTTCATTGAAATTATCTTTTCTAATTTATTTTTTTTCACAACAAAACATTTTTTTTATTAACGTATAGTTCATTGAATAAAAAACAACAACAATAAAAAAAAGTCAAGAAAAGTATAACAATTTGAACTAAAAAGAAAAAGGTGCGTATTTTAATAAAAAAAAACAATTTTTTTTGTTCATGAATTTCTTTTTCATTTTCACATAAACATGTTTTATTTATGAGAAGCATTCTTTTGTAACTAAAAAACTTATTATAATTATAAAAGCAAGTATCAATTAAAAAATTAAGAAAATCATGAATCCATCATCTCTCAACAACTATAAGAAAAAAATATGAGAACAATAAATTTGAGAAAACTGTATAAAACATCTATAATGAAAAATTAAGAAAATAGATATTTCATTCTCAATCAATATTAATAAGTGAATTATTTAAAAAATTGCATATCAAGCTAAAACATGACTATCCACAAAACAAACAACAATATCAAAAAACAAAAACCTTAATATTCTTAAATACAATGACATAATTTTTTTATTAACAGCATATTTTTTGAATAAAAGGCAACAACAATTAAAATAAAACTTTGTTAAAAAATTTAATCATTTGAAATAAGTAGAAAAATGTATATCTTCATTCCTCACTCCATTTCCTTATTAATACATCTCTTTATTATTTTAACAAATGCACATTTTTTAATTGTAAGCATTGTATTTTATATAAAAAAACCCATCAAGATTTCGAAAGAAAGTTTTAACTAAAATAATATATAAATACTTTGTATGTAATTGAAGAAAAAAAATTAATTAATGTGACAAAATTATGTCAAAAATCTATCAAATTTTTTTATAAAAATCAGAGACTTATTTTTACTAAATATCCATAAGCAATTCATTTATTTATTAGATATTAGATATATAATAACTGAAAAGGAAATTGTTAACATTCCTCACAAATTAGAGCAAAAATGGTATGTTATGAGCTAGGTGACTTTCCCTCCGACCGAAACAACCGATTCCGATTATCAAAATGAACCTTGTAACGGGGAAATTATCATCAAATTCATCAAAGCGTTGAACCTAATATTGTTTAGAAAAAATAAAACAAGGAGCTGCATTGGAAACCCATTATTTTACGATATAGAATTCCTCAATTATTTCCACAGTTCATAAAATGAATTATCAAATGATACGGGCAAATATGCTATTCAATTATAAGCTTGTCCTTTCCCGTTAACATGTTTTGAATGAAGTGCCACGAGGACACAT
The DNA here is from genome assembly GCA_033617975.1 of Populus alba x Populus glandulosa. Lineage (NCBI taxonomy): Eukaryota > Viridiplantae > Streptophyta > Magnoliopsida > Malpighiales > Salicaceae > Populus > Populus alba x Populus glandulosa. The sequence goes on along the minus strand of CM066144.1, from coordinate 17,500,422 downwards.
CGTAACGAAGCAGCTACGAACTTCATTTTCCGGTGATAAATCACAGCGGCAGTAGCACCGCTAATTGGAGGTTTTAGTACTGTAAGTTGTAACTCAGAATATGTATTTTTTTCTCTTTTTTTTTTTCTCTTTTCCACTTTCTTTGCTCCTCGGAGAATGATTCCTCTCGGTTTTTCTTTTTTAAAGTTTCAGCTTCTGGAAAAGATGATGACGTTGATGAGGATGACGGCTGAGGATAAGGGCAGTTCAGTTGATAAAGAATAAATTCTAGGATTGGCAGTGGAAGCTTCCGAATAGTAAATGTGCATCTTCATTATTTTAGCGTGCAACAGTAGACTAGGATCAGTGGCTTCTCAGTGTCGCACTGGCCACAGCTAAGAGGAAATCTTTCTAGCTTGCTGTACTGTATCTCATTTATTTACGATCCACGGTTTCAACATTTATCGAAGCTCACTTTTGATTCCAAAAAACTTGGATGAATACACAAAGATTTGTCTAGACACTCGTGAAAATCTCTTCGTTAATCTCAGCTAGTAAAGTCTCAACAGATTATCAAATCATTCCTTGAAAAAAAAAAAAAAAGGAAATCACTGTCTTGTCCGGCAACCATGCTCTTTAGCCTCAGATGAACAATCCCCGCCCCCACCATGAAATAAAAAGGTGCTCTGGAATTTTTTGCGTAGAAAACTTCAATTACCACGAGCATATTCGTTTAAGTGAAAGTTTTTAACACCGCGATTAGTGCCCGGAAACATTGCATTTTACACAAGTTTTCGTTTATTCAACCCACCACTAACTCCATTATTCGCTCGCTGTATGTCATTAGACCCCACCAACACCCTTTAATTCTTTTCAAAACCCATAGAAAATTAAGGGGCTGTGATTTTGATTCTTCTTTTTAATTCTTAAGTCGTGGGGTAAGGTAAGATCTCTTAGTTTGACCACTGCAGATGAGTTTGTCACTGGTCGGAATGACCATGGAAACACTACTGCCGACATTATCACACGCATGGCATGAAATATGAACGTTAAAACACTTCAGAGATGACCTTTTTGAAAAGAACATGAGGTTACGGGTTCACATCCCTCACTACCCATTCGGAAACAAAAGGAACACCAGGGAACCCAACTAAGCAAAGAAGAATCCTTGTGTTCCATGAATATATCCCTTGCCATACAACCAAGTGAATTATGTTGGTGAAACAATCCATTTTCAAAATGTCAAATCCCACTTTCTAATAGGTACATTCCAAGATAATAGGACAAGATCATGGGCAAGAACTAAGATGTCCAGTGCTAGACAAAAACTTTTTAAGAGTTACAGAACAAATGGTCATCTGTATTCTTCACTAGTTACATCCACTTGATGGCCTGGTGAAATTATTTCCTACGCAACCAAGATGGATCTCTCTAACAGCCAAATTCAAAGATATCTCAATTTGGTTTTCATGTCTCGAATGCATTATGACAAGTGACAAAAACAACAGTAAGAGTAAATCACACATTTTGATAAAAGAACAAATCTATTTGGATAACCTTTTACAGCTTCTTTGTTCTCTTTATCTTAGCATATATCTCTCACATTGGATGTGTATTTGAAAAAATTAAAGGGATTTAGAAATTCCAAGGTGACTGTACTAGTTGTTATCCGCTATTGGCCATAACAAAAACAGAAGAATGTAACATAGCTGGAAATTTTCTGTTCAGACAACTTACACCGCACTAAGTGCAGACCTTATGGTAGATGTGAAATGAGACGCAATAGCCTGGCATGCAAATCCTTGAATTTGCTTCTTGGCATCTGAATATGGATTAGAGTACCCGTCATTACATAAAAAAAATTTCAAATTTTGACTGAAGCTTAAAAGAGGCCATGGATAAGATTGCTTTAAAGAAATTTAATTGTTCATATAGCAACCAAGAAAAATAAAATGCAGTTACATGACGGGAAAATAATTTGTGCTAATAATGTTAAGAGGACTGATGCTGTGTAATTTCAAATTATAAATCAAGAACATTAGCAAAGTACACTTCCAAAAATGCAACTTTTAAACTGTAGTAATGGATGCAAGATATTATTGTATTGAGCAACTAAGAATTTATTTCACAAAGTATTTATGCATGAAACAGTAGAAGAAACTGCTCTTAATCTTAGCCAAAGGCAAATAAAGATTGTAATAGTTAAATGCTTGAGAAAAAAGTCACATGCAGTTCTGCTGATTACAGTAATAGAAGGTATCCATATTCCCAATAAGCAGAAATTGACAACTGGACTTCTCAGAACAGCATGGTAGGTACTTTTATTTAAAATCTCATCTCCAGCACATGCCACCAAAAAAAACATGACAATATTGATATTATAAGGCTTTTAAAAAAAAAATAACAACTTTGAGACGATTTGCTACATTTTTTGACCTTGGCATAAAAGATGGATACTGCTGACACAGAAAGTTTAAAATATCCAAACCTTTGCGGCACTCGGTGAATCCAACAATGTTTGCTATGCTGAGGCTTGCACAAACAGCGACTTCTAGGACATAATCAGCCTCAAACCTTATGACTGAAAATATTCCAAGGATGACCCAAGCAGCAGCCTATAATAATAAGAAATATGGGAAGTGCCAGCTTAAGAAACGATGAGAATTCAAGTGAAATGTCTTTTGTCTTTAACTTAATGCATACAGGATCCAGTACAAGCAGCAGGGCACAATGCATCAGACTTCCACGAAATTTACCAAATATTATTTCATTTTATTTCCTCTCCCAGGGCAGTCATTGGATAAACAATCAACTAGGTTTTTGTCCAAGCACAAGGATGCCTCTATATATAGTGCCCTTCAAGAAATACTACAGCATCACTTCATTTATAACCATATCAATCAACAATTTTTCTGCTGTTAATTGCCCTGATATATATATGTGTGTGTGTGTGTGTGTGTGTGTGTGGAAACCATACTGCTCCATACTATTAACAAATTTAAATTTTGGTTCTTCAACCACTGTTGCAGCTGTTAAGCTGTCATGCAAAGCATTTCAAGCATATCTTACCACTTATCTACATCAATATCTCAATATAGTAAAAGATCCCACTATTTATTTATTTCTTGCACACCTGGTATTTGGCAAAATATCAAAAAAGTTTTATACTTCACTTAGATGAATAAAATCAGAGCATAATGCTTGAACTCACATTATACGCAAGGATTGATATAATGTCCACCAAAATAAGAGCATAATGCTTGAACTCACACTGGAACCATGAGTACGGTAAGGATTATACGCAACAGCCATCCAATTTGAACTCACATTAAGGTATAATGTCCACCAAAATAGCAAAGAATCCTTCTTGTTCATGCGAGCCGATGACTGCATAAAAGAAAAGGAGTAGAAAAAGAAAACCATGAAATGCACGAAATCATGAAATATTAGAATCACGATAACTTAAAACTAGTATGACGTTTGAAGTTGAAACCTGTTGGTAGCGGCATTCAAACCTCCAAACACTCTCACCCTGCCTTATTTATTTCATTCCACCATCTAAGCCCAACTAAAATCCGGCCGCTGACATTCTTAACAACCCAAAAATCAAGGGCAGCAAGAAGAACCATGACCACAAAAATAATGACAAAGCTATCAAAAAACAGGGCTGAAAGAATGTACATTGCCAGGCCTGCAGCCTGTTAAAGATTAAAATAGTTAATTACATGGAATTGTGTGTGGTGTAGATTCCCCAAACAAAAATTACAGACAAGCACTAACCTTGAAGAGTACGTGAAAGAAACATGTCTTTGGATTCCCATAGTTTTCTCCAAGGGGCCGCAATGAAAGAAAGATATTCATAATCAGATCAATTATCTGTGAAAAGAAAAATTGCAAAGCAACATCATGATCTGAGAAATGAACACGGGAAAGATGCTTATTGTTAACCTGGGAAAAATCCATTTGAGAAGAGCTATGATCTTTACCTCTCAGCACTGGTTCTTTTCATCTCAGATTTCAGGATCTCCCATTTACACAAAGCAATGGCTGACCTGATGCTCCTTTTCAGTTGATTTTGTTTAACGAAAAAGAGAGAACAAGGAAAAGGCTTTTTAGGCTTCGGCTGTAGATTGGGTTAGTTAGTTACAGTACAAGCTTTTCTTGGTCCATTGGGCTCATTCATGCATTTGTTTCATTTTTTCATGAATTTTTAGGAGTTTTTATATATTAATCTTTACTTAAAAATTGAGGTGAAAACCCATTAATCACACTGCAATACTGATAAAAAAAAAACCTCTTATTTATAGAATAACATAATAATTTTCCAAAGCAGAAATATGAAATAAAATTATAAATCATTTATTTATTTCAGTAAAAAGTTTCAAACAGTAATATGGATAAAAATATCTTTGAACCTAACTTTAAAAAATACAGTAAGCATTAAATCTAAGAGTCATATAAAAAAATTGAGGTTATATTCTTCTTTTTTTTCTCAATTTAGTCCCCCCTAGTCTAATTGGATGTAATTAGCCTTGACATTGAAATTAAGGTAGAGCTATAAAATTAAAAGACAAACAATTGAAATGTAAGACACAAAGATAATATATGTCTAATCCTAATTTTTTATGATTTTTATTTTTGTCCTAAAATTCTTTATTTTCAGTCCTTTGATAAGAGAGATACACGGAAAAATAATTGTAGAAAAAGAAATTATTTGGTTATTGTGATTCTAACAATAAAAATGATCAAGTTTGGTATTAAAGTGTTCAATTCAATGAGAAAGGTATGACAGTGATGGTTTTTGGTCGTCATCTTGCAAAAAAAAAAAAAAAGAAATGGAAGCTTGGAAAAATTTGTAATCTCGGTTTGATTTTTCAATTTTTAACCATTCTTTTGCTTCTTTAAGGGCATATATGAGTTTCTTAAGGTTTGTTATATGTTTCTTAGATGTTTTTCAAGTGAAAAATTGGTTAAAAAATGAGTTGCTTAGCTAAAAACAAAATCACTTTTTGTCTAGTTTCTAGCCACTTTGATTGATGAAAACTAAGTGAGCAAATGAATTTGTCATCTGCTGCAATTGGCGAAGCATCATCTTTTTTTAAAAAAAATTAAAAATAAAGGTGCAAGACATGTTATCCAACCCTTTAATAAAATTAAATCAAGGTCGGATACGTGGCATGGTCTCTAAGCCTACTCATGTCTAATCTTAAAAAAAAAAGTGCATGACATGTTTTCTTTTTCTACACTTAGACACAACACCTACTCTTTTTCTTTTTTACCTTTGTTCTTTGTTTTTTTTTTTTCACGCTAAAAAAAATTATTTACGTTGCTAATTCACTTACTCTTTAATTTTGATATTGTTCTTAAATAATATTATAAATTTTTATTTGAAATTTAATTAAATAATTTCAATTATTATGTATTTGATATGAAAATAATAATAGTAATAATAATTTTTTCATAAAAATTCTATTCAAATTATTTTTTTATTTTTAGAATTTTAAATAGATTTTAAATATGATCTTATCATATTTATGATTTTGTTTTCTTTTAATCACACATGAAATATGGATGAATTATTTTGATATATTATTTTAACTTGTTTTAACAATTATAAAAAAAATTAAATAGCAACAATTATTCCAGTTAAAAACTTATGTTCACTAAGATAAATAAAAGATATGTTAATTGAAAAAATGATTTTAGACTTCAAAAATATATGTTTTGTGCTTAATGACTTACTTTTTTTTAATATTGTTATATAATTAGCTAAAAAAATTTAAAAGTTACATATGACATGAGATAAGATATCTTAATATGCATGTATTATGTTGTTATCATAATATGTTGTTATCACGAGATCAGATAGCTAAATATATGATTTAGATTAATAGATTTGTCATTATTTATTAACATATATATAATTCTCAATTTATTTTATTGAATGCACATATTATTGTTTTATTTTTTAAATTAAAATTTATCATGATGGATAAAAAATTCAAAATGGCCATGTATTTTAGTTTAATAAAAATATTAAAAAATTCTCTAAGATTTGAATATCTTTTTATATTAAGAAAAATTTTGGTCCTCACAAGCGTAGCACGACATGCAAACTAATTCTATATGAATAAATATTACATATCAATGTGAATTGCTAAATTGTCCTTTAGTATTATACTAGCCTTCGTGTGTGCACTCCATTGTGAGGCTAGATTATTTTTTAAAAGAAAAAATAATATTTAGGTACTGAAAATTAGTAATATATATATAAAAGACTAATATGTGAAAAAGCTAGTTATGTCTAAGCCGTCACAATATATTCCATCAAACTTGTGATTCATATTGTATCGCTAGAATAATCCAATTAAAAATAAAAAAGAATTATAAAGTTTTTTAAAAAACATGTGACTTAAGTAAACTTGAAGCATTCAATTTAGAAAAATCATGAAGTTTAATTTGTAAAAAACAAATATTGAATGATGTAATTAAATAAAAAATCTAATCATACAAAAGAAATTTTTAAAACAACAATTCAAAAAATAAAAATCAAAATAATTATCATTATCATTACTATAGTTAATAAGTAATATCATCACTATTGTTATTATTATTATGACAGCTATCATCATCATCATCATCATTATCACCCATAACTATTGATAACATTATCATTATTAGTAATAATAGTCATATTCCTATTAATATTATTAATATTTTAACAATCATTATCATAATTTTGATAACTATTATTATTATTGTTGTTGTTATTATTATTGTCATTATCACAACAAATATTATTAGTATTTTTATTATTATCACTATTTTTGTTCTTCTTCTCTCATATTATTACTATCATCATCATCATTATTAATATTAACATGACTATTATTATAATTATAACTATTATTACTATTATTGAAAAAATAAAAACCATGACCTTCATTTGAAGGATATAATTGAAGACTATTGATTAGTACTTAAAAGTGTATTTTTATCAAGGTTTTATATTATCATATTGCACTTAAAGTATCATTAAATTTCCTAACTTAAGCATGTTTTATAATAACAAGTTTGATAACATAAGATATATTTAATTTATGGTAAATGCTCATTTTGAATGCAAACATATCTTGTAATTTAAATGATTGATTGATGTGTTTAACTATTGAAAATGAAAAGACAAAGAGAGGGTTAAGCTTAAAGAAGAGATACTGGTTCAATTCAAACTGGAACATCATTTAGTTATTGAATCATAATTAGATTTATAGAACATGAATTTAGGTATGGTTTATATGGATGGAAAGCTAAGACATAGGCCTAAAACTTTCATAAAGAGTCCAAGATTTAAAACGACTATTTTCAAGTTCAAATTTTAGCAACAAAAAAAAAAGTCAAAATTTGTCCTGCAGTCCAGATACTATTCAGTGTTCAGCTTATATCTCAAGTTCTAAAAGTCCAAATGAACTTATTCTTATTTTGTTAGAAAGCTCCCAGAACTTTCATGAAGACTATTTGTTTAAATTTTGACGTTAGCAATGCTATTTTATTTAGATAAGAAGATAATGGTTGTCACCAAGTCAAGAGGTGGTCGGTCATCCACTCAATAATTAGTCATGAAATCAATAATTCTGAATTTTAGCCTATAAAAGGATGCATTTGCCATACATTTAGATATCTCGGTTTTCAAATCAAGATCATATTCTTGCCTTTTTTATTTGTATTTTTGTAATATTTAAACTTTGTTTTTATTAATCTCTTATTTATGCTTTTCATCATAACTATGTTCTTATCTAATTTATTTATGTTTCTCTTCTTCACAATGTTTAGCTAAGTTTATTAAATCAATGCGTAAAGGTTTCACTAATAGTGTTAGAATAGGTATAATATAAACTCAACATAAACTTCAATGTTTATATCTAAGAAAGTTTGTTATTAACATGTCTTATCTTTTTATCTTATTAATTCTTAATACCTTGCTTATTAAATGATTAATCTATATTTGTGTTGTACAACCCTTGGTACAACAAATATTTGGCACTTTCATAGCCTACTGTATGATATAACTGACACTTGTGCTATGAAAAGAACTTGATTTGTTGTTAACATCATAAATTCTTGATAATACTTAAAACTTAAAAGTATGGTGTTACTAAAATAAGATCATTAAATTTGATCATGTTAAAAATTTATAATGAACTATTAAGGATAAATCATTCGATTGAAACCTTCTTTGTGTGTGGTTTCTAGTTGATTAATAAAAAGAGTTTATACTATACTTATTTCTAATACTATTAGTGGATCATCTAACCTTGACAATTATTTTTATCTTTGATTAATACTCACATTAATATCACATCTCAAAAGTTCTCTTCAACTCCTTTTCATTTATTGTTTATAATTTTATATAGTTCACCCCCCTATGGTTCGACCTCGGTCTAGCCGGATTATTTATTACTTTGACACTCCTGCACTTGGGATAAGACATCAATCTTTTGATCATGTCAACTATAAAATCTTGACAAAAGAGCCAAGGAAAACAATAAGAAATCAAAAGAAAATTGACCAAATTAAAATCATTATTATCATTGAAAAAACAAAAATTATAAACTTGATTTGAAAGATAAAATTGAAAGCCATAAAAACTTTAATAACATGACAAAGGAAAAAAATGTAAAAGGACCAAATTGAAATACCTTATATATATAAATTAAACACTAAGAGTTAAATTGAAAACAAAAAAAAAATATTCAATAAAAGGGAAAATGACTAAAAACAATAATAAAAACTAAACGGTTTGAATATGAAATAACTATAATAATGAGGATTGTAATGTATTTACCAGGGTAGGAGAAAGAAATAAAGGAAGGAAAAAAAAGATCATCGGCGATAAACCAACCATATTTGAAGAACACATGTCACCTATAATATAAAATGAAATGGAGAGCAATAAACTGAGATGGTGAAAGTCTATTTTTTTACTGTTGCATGTGTTGTCCAAAGTGTATAGTGATTCCAACACGTTGACATGTGTTGCACGTGCCAACAAATTTTTAAATATAAAATTATTATGTTAATGGTAAATTATGTTACTATTGTTAACCAAACTTACAATTAACAAAAAAAAAAAAAAACAAGGCTAGAAGAACCAAATACCCTTTATTACAATGAATTCAATGCATTGCATCCAAAATAACCCTGGTCCATATATTTTATAAGAAGGACAAAATGATCATTATATTAATAGTGATGAATTGACACTAGTGCTATAAGACATATATACAATAAGAAAAGGATGTTTCCACTTACAAAGAAGTGGATGAAGAAAACCTATATATAGAGAACTCATCAACCTTCAAGTTACTAGGTGTTGGAAAGTTTATACCAAAAATTTCCTCTAGAATGCTTCTTCTAACCTCAACAATATATTGCATGTTGCTAATATTAGTAAGAACTTAGTGTTGGGCTCATTGTTGAGCAAAAATAGTTTTAAGATGATTTTGTAGAGTGATAAATTTATACTCTCTAAAAGTAATATGTTTATAGAAAAGGGATATCGGTGTGATGACCTCTTCAAAATGAATGTAATGATCATTATAACTAAGAATGAGAACAAAAAGAAGAATGTCACTTCTTATTATTTGCTTGAGTCTTGTGATATGTGACATGACAAGTTATGTCATATTAATTATAATTCTATGAAAATTTTAATAAATCATTAATTATTACCATGAATAATTTTTTAAAAAAATCATAACTGTTAAATATGTTTATAATAAAAATTTATATAACCTTATTTTCAAACAATTAAAAGAAGTGGTAAATCTCTAGACTTAATCCACTTATATATTGGTGATTTAAAGTTTGTTCAAATTAGAGGTAGAAAAAAGTATTATATTGCTTTTATAAATAATTACACACAATATTGTTATACCTAATTGCTTATAAGCAAAGATAAAGCTCTTCAAATGTTTAAATATTACAAGAATAAAGTTGAAAATCATTTTTTTAAAAGTAATAATACCTCAAAGTGTAAAGGTATCTTGCAAAGGTAGCATTGTCTGATCCTAAAAAGGTCAAGATAAGACATACAATAATAAATTGTGTATTTATCGGATATACATACAATAATAGTGTATATCAATTTAATGCACACAAGTCAAATAAAGTATTGAAGATATTCATCCTGATACTATTATAGAATTAAAGAATGCTATATTCTTTGAAGATGTGTTTCCATGGAAGGAAACACAAGAAAATCATTCACTTAAAATAATAATTGATTTTAACTCAAGTAATCATCATCAATTAGAAGATTATGAAGTTGAGCTTGGAAAGAGTAAAAGGGCAAAAATAACCAAAACATTTGGTCATAATTTTTTAACATACTTATTAATAAACAAACCTCAAACCTACTCTGAGGTAATGTCCTATCCGAAAACTTCTTATTGGAATGAGGTAATCAATAATGAAATTGAATTTATTATGAATAATCATACATGCAAAATAACGAATCTTTCTCTCAAAAGTAAACCATCAAGTCATAAGTAGATCTTTAAAAGAAAAATGAAAACTAATAACACTATTAATAAATATAAAGCTAAACTTGTTGTTAAAGGTTTTAGACAATAAAAAGGTGTAAACTATTTTGACACATATTTATTTATGTCAAGAATAACTTTCATATGATCGTTAATAGCCATTACAACTATTAATATTAATGTCAAAACATCAATTGATATAAGTGTAAATCTATCCAAGAATAGAGGTAAGGGAGTAAATCAATTAGAATATTTTTTAATAAATAGAAGCCTAATATACCTTATGAATTGCATAAGGTCTAATATTATTTAATTTTTAACTTTTTTTTAAAAGATGATGAACTGCCAAAAATAACACAAAATACATTAAAAATATATTTTTTATTTTTTTTGTTACTTGTACTATTTTTTAGATTTTTCAAAAAAGTAAAAAAGAAAAAAAATAAAAGTTAAGGCCTTATTTGTTTGCTGAAAAATAGTTTCCTTTTGAAAAGTGAATTCCGGGAAAGTGAATTATTTTATGATGTTTGGTTGTGTAATGAAAAATAAATTAGAAAACACTTTTCCAATGTTCAGATATGTCATGGAAAATGAGTTGGAAAATAACTTATTAAAATTTTATTTTTTTCAAGTTTATTAAAATAATAAGGAAAAAATCTTACAAATTAAAAAGTTAAATGAGAATGAAATTAAAAATATATATATAATTTCATAAATTATCTCAAATAAAATAAATAATAATCAAAATAATAGAGATCAAATCTATAAAATAAAAAAAATGAAAGATGAAGAAATTAAAATAATAATAATTAATATTTTATAAATTATTTCAAATAAAATAAGTAAAAATAAAAAAAATAAGGATTAAATTTGATAGATAAAAGATTTCAATTGAAAAATGATAAGGGAAACACAAATAATAATTATAAAAATAAGGATCAAAATTAGTATAAAAATTAAATTTTAAGGGATGAAATTAAAAAATAAATACAAATCAAAATATATGGTTTGAGGATCAAATTTGATATAATTAGCAAATAATATGATATTTTTAATTTTTTCACAACTTTGAAGAAGTGTTTTCTATTCAAAATAAAAGAAAAATACTTTTCTGAAAATTAAGTTAAATATTGTTTTTATTGAAAAGTATTTTTCATTGATTAAAAAATATTTTTTGTTGATTAATTTCTTTTGATAAAAAATAAATATAAAAAATATTTAAATTTTTTAAAAAAACAAACGAAGCCTAAAATCTGGTGGCGAGAAGTTGTTGCACAAGGTAAGGAAAATTAAAGATGATGATGTTACAGAGGGAAATAAAAAACAGATGCAGACGGTCACGAAGCCATTTGACATGCCAAAAGGTGCATGAGAATATGGACCCCACAAAAAAACAGTATCATAGGAGGAAATGTGGCTCCCACCTGAGGCATCAATACAGAAATCTCGACGTGAAGGGAGGGCTGAGTCCATTGCTCTCAAGGTATCTTTCTCCTTTATTTTCCACGGAATCAGGTTGTCGCTTTCCATAATTTTGAACAAAATTGTAGTGTATGCGAACACACACACCTTCAGCAGAAGGATGCTCGACAAAATAAATCAGTATGGGAAAATTTTTTTTATTTTTTAATTTCTTTTTAATTTTTAATATGAAAAGGGTGAGAAAAAGTTGATAGAATCCAGGCAAAAGTCTCATTTTACAGTTTTATATAATATTTTTATTTTTATTTTTATTTTTTTTATTCTATAATTTAATAAATGTTTATTTTTATTATTTTTTGAATTAATAAAAAATGATTCGGAAAAACTCTTATAAGATTAAATATTTTAATTTATATTTATTTATCTAGTTTTGTAGTTTTATTTTTAGTTATTATTTATGATTTTTATTTATTTATTAAAATATGTAGCTTTTGATTTATTTAATTAATTATTTGTATGTATAAACTTTTGTATTTTTATTTAGAATTTTTTTAACTATAAAAACATGTTAAAAAATCTATATATATAATATTTTTAATTTTAAAAAATATCTGATATCCAGTGAGACAAGCTTCCAGTATATTTAACGTTTTAAGGAAAATTAACGTCGTTTGCCAAGTGTTCTGGCACACAAATCGCGTGCTCTCTTTCTCTATCCAAGGGCTTATTTTCATTCGACTACTGAAACAGCCCAAAAGCTTATTCTAGTCCGAGACACATATGATTTATACCGCACTCCCAAATGTAGCTCCTTCGAGTGCATTCCAATCCATACCCTCCCCTTTTTTTTGGGGTCCTATCCAGAACATTCCGTCGGCTCCAACACAACCGCTGGATCAACTAGCCTGGCACGTGTAAGGCTCACAATTCAACATCACATTTAAGAATTTCATTAAAAAAAACCCTGCAAAAACCCTTCACAGCTCTTATTTAAACCCCCCAAATCATCACCTCATAGACAACCCAAATCAACAGCTAGCTTTCCTCTCCATTTCTTCTCTCAAGCTCTCTTTCAAAGCCTTCTCTCTCACTCTCTTTCATCTCCCTCTTCGACGACCGCAAAATGGCTCCTGAGCTTGTCCAGTCTGCTTTGAAACCAGCCGGGTTCACCAAGCTCGCTAGCTTACCTAGCAGGGCTTATGTAACGTTCTTGGCTGGTGATGGAGATTACGTGAAAGGCGTTGTCGGGCTAGCCAAAGGCTTAAGAAAGGTCAAAACGGCATATCCATTAATCGTGGCAGTCTTGCCTGACGTGCCAGAGGAACACAGGCAGATCCTGGAATCTCAAGGGTGTATAGTCCGGGAAATTGAACCCGTTTACCCGCCAGAGAACCAGACCCAGTTTGCCATGGCTTACTATGTCATCAACTACTCCAAGCTCCGTATTTGGGAGGTACGTACGTACTTACGACGTAGGATTGTAATAGAATCTTATTTCTTTTGTGCTACTTGCACGTGGATTATCTGGGTGCTCCATTCTCACACGTGTCAATCTAATGTGGGATGATAGTACTTCCTGACCTCCATTCCATCTTAGCTCTGACAAATGGTGTTGTCAAATTTCCTGTGGACGAAAATGCCCTTGTTTAATAAAGAAGGGCCGTATCATCTTCTTCTAATGAACTACTTTAAATTAACGCTAATGACTCGTTTTAATTATTTGTAACTTTTAATTTGTTGAAATATTAATGTTACGAGTATGGTGTTTGATTAAATTGCAGTTTGTGGAATACAGCAAGATGATATACTTGGATGGAGATATCCAGGTTTATGACAACATAGACCACTTATTTGATCTGCCTGATGGGCGTTTTTATGCGGTGATGGATTGTTTCTGTGAGAAAACATGGAGTCACACTCCGCAGTCCAAGATTGGCTATTGCCAGCAATGCCCTGACAAGGTTCACTGGCCAGCTGAGATGGGTCAACCACCATCTCCTTACTTCAATGCTGGCATGTTTGTGTTTGAGCCTAGTATTGCCACTTATCATGATCTCTTGAAGACTCTCAAAGTCACTCCTCCAACCCCATTTGCGGAGCAGGTATGGTGTTCTGATCCATGATTTTGAATTTGATCGTCATGTTGTGTTTTGATGAAGGATTGTAGAGTTTTTCTAACGTATCCTTTTTGTCTTTCTTTGGACAGGACTTTTTGAACATGTACTTCAAGGATATTTACAAGCCAATTCCTCTAGTTTACAATCTTGTTCTTGCCATGCTATGGCGTCACCCAGAAAATGTGGAGCTTGACAAGGTCAAAGTTGTCCACTACTGTGCTGCGGTGAGTATTCCACTTCTCCTTTTGTGTCATTTGTTTCTAGTTTTGAGGAGTAAAAATTAGTAATCTTGTGACTAATTAATTTGCTGGCATACATTTATGTGTAGGGCTCGAAGCCTTGGAGATACACTGGCAAAGAAGAGAACATGCAGAGAGAGGATATAAAGATGCTGGTGAAGAAATGGTGGGACATTTACAGTGATGAATCACTGGACTCCAAGAAACTTGTGGCGGCTGATGCTGAGCCAGTGAACTTACAGCCATTCATTGCAGCTCTCTCTGAAGCCGGCGCTGTTCATTATATCACTGCCCCATCTGCTGCTTAGAGATGGGAAGAAAGAAAGATCAAAGCACTATTATAGATTTAGAAGTGATCAATGTTGAAATCCTTCTCTTGATAGTAATTTCTTGGGTATAGAAAAGAGATGCACTTTCTTCTTTCTTGGTAGTATCTCTATTTTCCGCTCAATCCCTCTGCTGATTATGGGTGGAGCAGTTGTTAAATTAATGCAAATAAACACATGTTGTGTTCCCTGGTTTAATTCACTCCCTCTTTTCTTGTTTTTTTAACCCTTAATTCCTAGTTCTTCATGGCTTTCATTTCATTCAATTTAAATTCAAAAAAAATTTAATTTATTTTTTTCAAGGATAAATTAATAATTAAATTCAAAACTACAAAGAAAAAAAGAAAAGAAAAGCTATGCATACAAAACAATTAAAAAGAATATCAAACAAATTAAATTATCACAAGATAAATTACAACTGATATAAATTGTTTTTCAGTAGTGATGTAAAAATATTAAATCTAACCAAATTTTTTTCATATATAAAAAGTAGTGTGTTTAGTGTGCGAGAGAGAGGGAGTAGTGTTTGAGATAATAAATGATTAAAGCTATAAAAATGAAGAAAAAATAACCTAAAAAATGTTTGAGATAATAAATGATTAAAGCTATAAAAATGAAGAAAAAATAACCTAAAAAATAAATTAAGTTTTAAAATAAATTTAAAGTGAATTTTTAAACAGAACATATCTTTAAAAGATAGTATATTTTTTTTTAAAAAAAATATCTTTGTATTTTCAATTGTTCAAGTAAAACAAAGTAAAAAAATAATTATTATTATAATTTTAAAATTTAATTTGAAAATTAATCTGAAGCAAACATCAGGTTACTGCTCATAGGTCAAGGTCTGGCTCACAGGTACCTGAATCAAAATAAGGATAAAAATAGTTATTATCATAGTTTTAAAATTGACTCAGGATCAACCCAATATAAGGTTTGGTCACGTGTTATGAGTATCAATTTGAGTTGATTCAGGTCAACATAAAACAAAAGTGATTTTTTATCATAGTTTTAAAACTTGATTCAGAAGGTGTTGGAGCAAGGCTCGGGGAACGGATTAGGAAGGTCAACCTAGGTTGACTCGGGTCAATGTAACGATAAAATTTGTTATTATTATAATTTTAAATTTTGACTCGAGAATCAACCAGGGCAAGACTCAAGTCAAAGGTTGGAAAGGCCAATACAGATTGATCGAGTCAGCGTATGGATAAAAATGGTTATTATCATAGTTTTAAAACTCTTATTGAGAGTTGATTAGAGACAAGGTTCAAGTGACGATTCGGGATGGTCATTCTGGTTGACCCGAATTTTTTTTTTTTAAATAATCATAACAACCTTGCTTTGACTAATTTTTTATTCACCATAACTAAATAGGATACAAAGACGGTTATCTTTTCTTATACATCACTATGAAACATAATTTTGTCTCTGTCTCATTTTCTTTCTTGTCTTATTTATCTTTCTTATCTTTGTCTCTTTTGTCCTAGAACAATAACTACACGTTACCTAGAGGTCTTGAAAATAAGAAATAAACAATTTCTTATCAAACGCTAACTAGGATTTTTTGAAATTAATTTTAGATCTTTTCTACTCTATGTTATATAACTCATATTAAAGAATATTTTTCAACAAAATCCTAACTTAAAAATGGATGAATCCCATTTTTATGACTTATATGTACCTAATAACTATATTTAAAATTCAAATATTTTATCAACATTAACTTAGTGTTTCCTCATGTTTTTAGGTTATATTAAAGGATTACAAATGAGGTAAGGAATCTAAGACCAAGATCTTTTTTTGAATAAATATTCTTTGTTTCCATTATAAAGAAAGAAAAAAGTATTTAACTAGATTAGCCAATGAGCAAGTTTAGTTTATCATAACAAAAACATTCTAATTAAATTGAATATCCAAGATTAAACTAAAGAGCATAAATGTTTAAATAAAAGCATGTAAAATATATGTTTTATGCAAACATGTAATCAAAACTAAAATCATATAAAGATTATATCAAGCATACTAAGCATATATATCTAAAGAAGCATAAGATACATAAACACAATCCTAAATTGCATAATAATATGTTTTTATTGAAATAAAAGGGGTACTTATTAAATCACTTTAAAACAAATCAATCATTGTTGTTGTTAATAACAAATTCTTTGTCTATAAGATTTTATTGCTCATCACTTGGTGCAAATGATTATTTGCAATAAGTCTTCTAAGATTTCATCAACCCCACCTTGTTTATATGCACTTTTAAATAAGATCAATGAACCAAGAAAATATGACTCCAATATCTCTCAATAAGACCAACCCTAAACCTCATATTTAGGAGAAATATGAAGTTCAAAATAGAGGATAAAATACTAGAAATTAAGGTGAAAAATAGAGGAAAAAGTCTAGAAAAACAATACAAAAAACTCTTCCCATAAGTGAATTTTTGAACAAAAACTTATATGAATAAATTCTAATTAATCTTGAAATAAATTCCCTTCATAATTAGCTTTAATTACCTATCATTATATCAAAATTAATCATGACAATATCTTGTTTTAAAGAGGTGCAAAAATTGTCCAGGTTTATAAAGAATCAATTCTAGAAAAAGAAACTAAATAAATTGATCAAACTTATTCCATGACCTCTATAAGATGATGGGTTAGAAAAAATAATCATTTATGGACTAGACCTAATTCCAAAATTAAGATGGAGAAAAAATTAATCTTTCATAGCTTAAAAAAATATTTTACAGTTAACTCCAAACCTAAGGCCTAAACACAAGTCATATCAAACTGCACACATATTTATATGTGTGGGTTTTATCCCAAAACTTACTTTGTTTAGGTTCTCTCCCCTTTAAAATATTAGCTAGAAAAACAAAAGAATGATCTTAATTTTAACAAATAGTGATGTGGATACCTCCCAACATACACTAAAATCATATTTAAATGGTTGACAATTGACCTAACAAGAACTTTCCTTGGAGAACCAAAGTTATAAACAATAATAAACCCCGCCATATGCCTATAAAGAGACGGGAACAAGTAATATGAAATCACAATGAAATTGATCACTCATTCAAAGATTTTGTATGTTCATTTATGAAGTTAGTATGAGAATCACTCAACCACATAAAAGATAACAAGAAATCTGATTTCCTTATTAAAGATAGTCTAATCTCAAAAGGTCTCTACAAAAGAATATTGACACTAGAAAGAATCTAAAATCTAATAGGATATACCTATTAAATATGTATATACCTAATAAATAATAATTAAATGAACCAAATTTTAAATAAAAACCTTAATGTCTCTAAAAGGCCAAATAATAACTAAAAGATAATAAAACAATATTTCAACTAATTTAAATAAGACTAAAGTTGTTTTCGTAATTTGTTAGCCGAATCAAATTGAAGCCCAACTTCAAATACATGGTTCTCAACTATATATGGATTGTGAACTTGCCTACAATTTATTCCCTTTTTTTTTTTTTGCTATAGTAAGGCCTTTTCAATAGTGGTTGCCATATTTTCATGATAAATTCCTTTATTTACATGTTGATTTTGCTTATCATTGTCTCAAAGTGTAGTTTGAAGATGTTCATCTGATGCTACTCAGTTTTCATTATTAAAAGGAGTTGTTAGCTCCATCAATTTCAACTTATAATGGAGTTCTCTATGTCATCATTTTAGCTACATGATTACCATAGATTCTTTTAAGCTAAATTGTCTCCCAACTAATCTAATTGTGTTCATCTTTGCATTAGTCATCATGAATATCATCTTTAAACAAAATTGCACTCAACTATTTTAATTATTAATCAATATAAATAGACATTCATCTTTGTTATCACAGGTTCTTTCAAACAATAATTCCCTCAAACTTATTTGAATACTTATCTTTATTGTGTCCAATATGAGGCACACTCACATCATCATCACATATTTGTTTTCAAATAACCTTGCCCTTAGCTAATGAGGAGCATATTCATCATCATCAATCAAAATCTTTTAGATATAAATGCCACAAATATGCATCATCATTATCATAAATGTTTTTCTAAATTGATTTGATTTCTTATATTTCACGTGGCCAGAATGACGCGCGCACACATCAACATTATCCTTGCTAATAACTTTTTAAATTCAGTCAATGGCCATTTCTTTTATTTCAAATTCAATTTTTTTTTATTTTGTAAATTATAAGGATTATATTCATTAAATTCTAATTATTGAAATGAAGTATTGAGATGTTTATTTGAAAGTATTTTTATAAAAATTATACATCTTTCATTGATATTGCTAAACATGTCACTCAATGTCATGATACAGTTTTGGATGTTTTTGATGGAACGAGTGTTGGTTGGGCTTTGTGAGGAAGAATTGTTTATCTCAAAACTTAGCTGTGAATAACTCAAATGAATTTCTTGATAAATAGAGGTTATTTTAGAAAGAAAAAATTGGATTATAAAAGTAGATTTTTAGCTTTTGAAAAGAAAGCATCTTGCTTCATGTTATATTAAACTTTTCTATTTATCATATGATTTAATATCATAAAGAATGTAGTGCATAAACAAGTCATGATTAATGTATTTTAGCTTGAAAAATATTTGTCTTCTCTTTACAAAGGCTAGTATCTTTCAACACAAACATGTTTTTTTTTTTTATATTAGAAATGGTTTTTTTAAAAAAAGTAATATAGTTTGAGGTTCATGTATACAAAATAATGGATATGCATGGCTCAAATGGTCTTTAAAGGAAGAAAGACATAGGATCACTTATTTCATACAAATATTTTTAGGCTTGTCGTGTGGGTTTTATCTTTCTAGAGATTAACCTCATTATGATGTCACTTCTCCAAGCTTTTTGCCTTATCATTTGACATTTGGTTTTCAAATAGGGCATTTTAGAAAGCTTTTTATTTATTTATTTATTTATTTATTTTCCTCTATTTTACAACACTTTTTTCTCTCTTGACATTTTATTTACTTAAAGAATTTCAAAATCTATCCCTAGTACAAGGGGTGATCCTAGTCTAGGTTCTTATTTAAGGAAAACAATTTTGGGCTCAAATAGGAACAACAGGGGATAATTTTACATTTATAAAAGAATTACCAAAAATGGTCTTTGTTCATCTCAAATCCAAACTTACTTATGTTGACAAGTTTTGTTAATTAGAAAATCCAAAGGTTAACCTTGAAGAAGAAGTAAGACAAGTAGGGTAATAACTTGTATTTATCACCATTTATATCTTCAAATCATTTGATTTTATTTTGGATACAACTTTATTATTCCAAGAGAGATTTTCCTTTTCTAAGGTTTATAGAAAATAGAATGAATATTTTATAACTTATATAAAGGTAAGAGTGAGGTTTTGCCTTTTTATATTTATTAGGAGTGAAAAAAGGCATTTTAAATTTCATAAGGTGGGATTTTTTCCTAGTATATGATGATATATTTTGGAATCCGATCAAATTTTTATAGAAATCTACCATTATACTTGTCTAATCATAAATGCAAATAAAATATTAAAAGTAAGTTTCATAAAAACATCTCTTGTTTTTCATATAACAATAAGATATATAAAAAGATACTTCTTTAAAAGATGTAACACAATCCTAAAACATGTAAAAAGGGATAGTCTAGGATTGCTTATAAGAATTCTTAGATTTCTTCTTCAATGACAGATATCATATGGAATGAATACCGATGCAATTTATTTTTTATGGTCATAAATGCTAACTTTTTATGTCCACATTGGTTATCTTAAGTTAGGTCAAAACCCCTAGGAGATAAATTTGGGTACATATAATATTTTTCTATTATGAAAAGGAGGTTTATCATCAAATCATTTATGAACTCTAAACGCTAATAGGAAAAGTACTTATTACTGAAAGAAGTATGTATAAAAGTCACCTCTAGAAATCTTTTGTTGCTAAATTTGTACTGGAGAATTTCCTCTACTTAATAAAGATCTTGCAACCACTCCACCATTATTAAGTCAAAAGTAACCTTTAACTACTTGCTCTTTATAATTTTTTTTCTAAGCCTCTCATATTGTTCTAGCTATCTTTATCATTTTTGTTTTATTCTGCTCTTCCTTTGTATCTGACAATACTTTGAAACTTTCTTGTAACTCTTAAAAAGTACATTGTTGCTATTGTTGTAACTAGGCTAATAGGTCATCTGTCTCCTATTATATTATAGTTGGGGGGGTTTATTTTAGAGTAGCTAAGTTAGATTGTAACTTTTTTTTCCCCTTACTTTGAATTGAAATTCTTATTATAAGACTCCTATTGTTCCTAAATCTCCTCCCTCACATCTTTCATGGTCTAAATCATTGGTTTTATGGTTTTTCATTTGTCAAGTTAATTGTTTGAGGTACCTAAGCCGAGAGGTTTGCTGTATATATGGAAAACACATAGAATATTATTACTCCAGAAGGGCACCATTTTCCTCCTGGTTATGTGGGGTGAAACTAAAAGGTCATGTTTGTACTTGATGTGAAGGTTGCATGCTTGGAAGGGGTTGTGTCTTTGTATGTATTTGATTTCTTTCATATGTTTTTTTTCCTTAGTGAGATTGTTTATAATGCTCCCTCAAGTATGCTTTTAATTTTATGACTTCTCCTTTTAGGCTGCCAATTTCTTTATGGTGGTTCATTTAAATAAAGCTCTTTCTTCATGTTACATTTTGTTTTATATATTTTGTGTGGTGTACATTCAAGGGAAATTGGATCTTGGTAGGACAACCTAATTTCTCCATATACTAAAACTATAAAATAGCATGCAAATAAATAAATAAATAAGAAAATGGATGAATTGATTATGTATGCTTGTTATTTGGGACTACAAGTATGAAATAAATTAGATTTTCATGTAAAGTTTTTATTGAGGGCTCAAAACCTATAGAAACTTTGATCAATGTAAGGGAAAATATTTTGTTTGTGATAGAAGTTAACTCCAACATAAACTAGCATTAGACATTAAAAAAGCAATTAGATGTCTAAAATGTGTAACAAAATGTCTTTTTATTAATACAAAATAACATATTATAAAGTTTGTCTAATATAGTACAAGCTTTTCTAAAAATTATTATTTTAAACATTTCTACCCTACTCTTTTTTTTTTAAGCTGACTAACCCTTTGCTATAAGTTAGGCTATACCTTTCAATTTTATGGCATAATTTTTGGCATCTTCAGCTTCTATATGATAGTGTATGGTTTTGAAAGCTTAATATTATTTTTTTTTCTAGCATCTCTCATCTATCAAAGTTTGTTTGATTATGTCAAATTCATCTTCCTGGCTAACAAATTCTCCTAAATAGTTGTCTAGTTATGAGGATATCATTTCCCAACACTCCAACAATTGACGGAAAAAAATGGTATGTTTTCAAACCTTATCTACTCCAGTAACCTAAATTCAAACCATATCAGCAAACAATTTCCCTCATCATATTGGCCTTGCTCTAACCTAGTCTTTATATCCTCAATAATAAGGTGTCACCATCTTATAATTTCTATAAGGATTAGTGGAGATATAATAAAATCACCATATAAATGGATATGTATAAAATGTCATGTTATAAGATTAACCCTAATAAATATGATTTAGCTCATAAAGGGCTTTAGCTCATAAATAATACACTCGTCAATTAAGACATTCAAAAAATTTGATGCTCATCCCTTAAAATTAGAGACTCTTTGATTAGATCATTTACAAAACATAATCAGCAATGGTCCCTTGAAAAAGAAGAATTGTCGATTAGGCCATACATGAAAAAATTCTAAAAAGGTCGCCAACTTGAAGAAAAAACTCATTTACTTATTTTAAAGTCCTAATATGCATGAAAAAACAATACATTAAAGTTATATAAAAGTATAAGGTTAACATAGAGACAAAAAAAGACAAAAATAAAACAATATTTTTTTCTTACTTGCTTGTTGTAGGCTTTATAAACATAAAGAAAAGATAAAAATAAACATCCTATCATGCATGATCAAACTAGGTCTTTCTTATCTAACAAAATAAAGATTTAAAGCACAATTAAACCCTCTTCACAAATCCAACACTCATGAATCATACTTTAAGATAGGAAAAATAAAACTCATTTTTATTTATGATTTGCAAACTTAGCTTATATTATTTGAACCACAAAGTTCACTTCACATACAACTGGAAAAGGCATGAAAAAAAGCTATTTATTTCAATAAACAAAGAACAAAACTCAAATGGATGAGAGTTGTTGCTGCAGTTGTTGTTAAATGTTATTGTTTCTAATGCAACTTTTAATGGATTTAGTTTGGAGTTGGCCTTTATAAAAATCTTAAGTGTCATAATGTTTATAAATCATCTAATATTGCTTTGTTTTGAGTTCTATAACTATAAATAAGGTTGAAAATGAAATAGGGACATAAATGTACTAAACTTTTGGATAGATTTTGACTTCTTTGTTTTGGCTATGTTTTGAACTTTAAAATGGCACAAATAGAATTTGAAATATTAATAAACATTGCAGGCCTAAATCTTATAGTTCTACAAAGCTAAATGACACCTAAAACTAAACTATTTATTTCTAGTTATAACTCAAAAACCAAACAATGTTCCAAACTATTGCTTATTGTGTATATCTTTTTCTTTTTTGTTATAGAGCCTTTTTTTTTTATGGTCTCCCTTTTATTGTCTATTTTATGTCTTTTTATATTCCCCAAGAAGCTCTTTTCTACTAAATCATGGCCCTCCATTTCATCTAATTAATCTCAGTTATCCATCTCTTTGTACTATCTAAATTGAGTTGCTTTTTTTTTTTTTAATCTTATGTTTGTAGAGTTATACCTACTCTAAAGATGTTGATTTTTTTTATTTTTTTTATTTTGTTATTGTGCAGTTGGTGCAAGATGACATGGGAGCTTATTTGGCTTCATTTTCACAGCAAAAATAAAAGAAAGAAACTGGGTAGTGAAGTACTAAAGTTTGGAAGCAAAGGTGTTGATTCATGGCAGTAGCTATATAAGACAAAGATAAGGTATTTTGGCACTTTTTACAGCAATAAATGAGGCATAAAGGGTGTGTTTTATAGTTGCCTAATGTATTAGTTTTGCATCATGAAATATGGCCTGAAAGAGTGTCATTTGCAGCTGAAATGAAGGATAAGAGGTTGTGTTTTTTGGCTATTTATGCAAGCTTGAACATCGAGGTTGTGTTTTTTAGCCATTTATGCAAGCTTGAACATGGAGGTTAATGTGATCTATTTTTTCTCTTAATTTTGTCAAGAAAAGATCACAAGGAGAGGTCAAAATTAACCATATTTTTTCATTTATGGGTATAAGACAAAAAGACATTGTGTGTTTATTTGTCTTGAATTTTTAGTGTTCTATAAAATGTTTAAAATAGTGAAATAGTTGAATTGTGTTGAAAAGGCATTTCTTGTAATTCTTTTTATTTTTGAAATTTTTTATTTTTCAAAAATTCTAATAAAGGTGATCATAACGAGGTTTAAAATTGAGTTTCGATAAAAACTCGTCGAAAGGTCCAAAATCAAGAAATAGGCTAAATTACATTGAAAATGCATTTTCCTAGAAATCTTCGTATATTTGCAATTTTTTTGTTTTAAAACAAAATGATAAGAAACATGATTGAAACGAGGGTCAAAACATATTTTTGTTTAAAACTCATTAAAAGGTCAAAAATCATGAAATAGCTAAGAATTGATTGAATTGTGTTGAAAACACATTTTCTCATAAATCTTTAAATTTTTTATTTTTTTTAAGAAAAACAAAATTATAAGAAACATGATGGAAATAAGGGTCAAAATCAAGTTTTGGTGAAAATTCGTAAGATGACAAGATCGTGATATGATCAAGAATTGGTTGAATTATATCAAAATCAAGCTTTTTGCTTGTTTTGTTTTTTTGGAAAATATTTATTTTCCCAATTGCATAAGAAATTATCTTGTAGTTAAAGATAAATTAGGAGCATTTAGATTTATAAAAATAAATTAAAAACTATGATTGAGATATAAATTGAGTTAATTTTCAATGTTCGTAGCTCTTAAAAACATGTGTACAAGGAATGATTATTTAATATTTCTAGTTTTACAAATCAACAACCAATTAAAAGCATTGAAAAGTGACATTAGTTTCCCCCCCTTTCACATCAACACCTTTCATCCATTACTGGTAACTAATATTCTCTTTCAAAGAAGGAAGTCTTTATATGTTTTGATGTTTGATTTGATGAGCTTTGCAACTCATTCGAACTAAAGATTAGTGTAGAAAAAAACCATGATGAATGTAGCTATTGTTCTGTTAATCTTAGCTATTGTTCTAGTGGGTGTTAATTTTAAAAGTGAAAATTGAGTTTTGGGTATAAGAATTATCAAAAATGTTAAAAAAAATAATAATAATTTTTATGATTAAATTTTGTGTATAATTGGATTCTATTTTACTATAACCTCAACCACCTCAACCATAAAAGCTTAAACAAAAATACTTAGAGGAGTAATGTTTAGGGTTTTGAAGATTTTGTTGTAGAATTTGTCTATTTTTAGAATGAATATTTATCATTGTATAATACCAGTCCTTCAAAACTCAAAAGTTTGTCACTCTGATCCTTAAAAAAAAAACGATGAATTCAAACCTCTTTTTTGAAGAGAGGAAAAAAAAAAAGGATTTTTAATGCAATTGGACTCTCCAAGGAACTTTCTTGAAAGACCGAGACCGCCTCCTTGGAGGCCAGAGTAGAATAAATAAATAAAAATACAAAATATTAACGTGACAAAATCATAAATTCTGATTAATTGTACAGAATATATATGAGATCTTCCAAAGGAAAGAAAGAAATTCAAATAAGATTTACAATTAAAAGGAAAGAAATTAAAAAGATTTTGCATTAATGCTAACGAAGTAACGATTATGGGTTGGTTCCTTTCCTTCCTTTCAGACACTCAAAATCTCAGAATATATACATTGGAGGTAGCCTGAGAAAGAGAATACAGCAGATTCCAACGATTCTAAATATGGCAAAATCATTATAAATGCCTGAATCTGATAAAATGCGATGCGATTTCCTTGATTTATATTAGGGAGAAATATCCCCCCAAATAATTCCTTATATTTGCTTACATTAAATTCAGTCGTCTATATATTTGTACAAGCACAGACTCTCTCTCACACGCATCACAGAACAGTTAATTCTTGGATTGACGTTCACTTTTCGAAGCAAGCAAAGAAGATGGCTTCTCCGTTTTGCTTTATTTCTTTAATCCTCCCCTTGGCGGTCATTTGTGCATGCTGCCCTTCCCGCACTGCAGCAATCAGGTTTGAAACGAAAGCCGATGCAGCGTTAGTTCAGAGCATATGCGAGGAGTCCCAGGACCCCGACTTCTGCAATAGGACTCTAGCCGCCGACCCACGGGTTGCTGCAGCCACCATGGATGGTTTAGCCATGTTATCTATTTTATTGACCATCGATCAATTACAAACGACATCGGATAACATTGCTAGCATTCATGATCAGACCAGTGACCCAGTTGGCAAGCAACGACTTGGAGTTTGCCAGACTGATTACAAGGATGCGCTAGGGCAGTTTCGTGGAGCTTCGTCTTCATCAGACGCCAGGGCTTATTGGGATGTGATCGATCGGGTTAGAGATGGAACCAACAAGGTTATAGATTGTGAAAATATTTATAAAAGAGATCCCATTAGCGTGTCACCCATCACAGTTGATAACCACAACGTTATTAAACTATCAGAGCTTACTTTGATAATTGTTGACAAGATTCTTCCGCATTAAGTTGTAGGTTTATCAGGATGTGATCAGATGCCAAGACAGTTCTTTCGAGGTTTAAATCATCATATTGTTTGTCATATTAGCAATTAATATATGATATCTTGATTGTTATGGGAGTGTACTCTTTTTATTTCATCATTAGTTTTTTTTTAATTTTAATTAAAAGCAAACGTCATATGTAGTAAAATAAAATGAATCGTTCTTTGTCTTAATTTTAAAAAAAAAAGATACAGAACTTTCTAAGAAATAAAAAAAGAAACTAAATCTAAAAGGGGATATGCCCATCATATCAGGCTGGAGTAAATGCCCCATCCCATAAGACGGGATCTCCCAAATCTGAAAATGCTCCTCTCTCTTAGAAGTCAGTTTAGGTAAGTAATCTGCACATAAGTTACCTTCCCTTAGAGTATTTTGGATACTTATCTCCCGAGATCTTGACAGCAATCTCTACAATGATAGCACCAAATTTGTGGAAGCCTATGGAATCCTCCGAGTCTGAGAGAGAGTCCATGGAATCTGAATCCGCTTCGAGTATGGCATAATTTACTTGAGAAGCCCTGATACAAATGAAAAGTATTACAATTTGGCTGATATTGTTTCACCATTGAAACTCTGATGGTATTGTCCAAAATATTGGTTCTGTTGATCTTGTCCGCCATCTTATATCCTTGATCGTAAGGTGTCACCATCGTATATTTTCTATAAGGATCAATGAAGATATAATAAAATCACCATATAAATGGATATGTATAAAATATCATGTTATAAGATTAACCCTAATAAATATGATCTAGCTCATAAAGAGTTTTAGCTCTCGGCTTTACTATTTAAGGTTCCTATATATTTGATTGTTTAGTCAGGTACACCGGCCTTTAAACTCTTTGCAACATGGGTATAAGAGTAGCTTGATAATATCGTGCATAGGGTATGTTTTTATCTTAGAAAACGTACATATGATCATTAGTGTATACAAGTCAAACTCCCTATGTAAATCTCTATATCTAATTCTAAAAGGGATAATCTTGAATCTAGAGCTTTTTATTGGTTTGTGTTGATGTGTGTGAAAACTTGAAAAATGGCATGCATGAACATTCAATGCATAGATTAAAATTAATACAATAATAAATAACATAAATAAAATAAATGTTGAATAAAAAATGGCAATAAATATATCAAAAAAGAAAGCATATGCGTATAGGCTTAATCTAGTCCTTAATGAAGTCATCATGTAGTCGCACTTGACACCCCATTAAGACCTCTAAAAATAAAGGGAAATGGAAAACAATGGAATTGTAACCTATTAATTAAATAAAACTAAAAATTCTAAATAATACACTTGTTCAAGATATCCAAATAAGGGTTCGGTTATGCTTAAGGGAAGCTAGACATCACATTTATTGCATTCTTTCAAACAAAGGGTTACTTTAGCTATATATTATCTTCTAAATTTATTCTATGAAATCCATTGATTATCTAGATTATTTTCTAAGCTTATTTGCGGTTTATTTCATTTATTTCTAATGATTTGTGAAAAATTCAATGGTGATCCTAAAAAATAGAAGACTCGTTGATTAAACCATTTGTGAAAATTTGATGTTCATATCTAAAAATAGAAGAGTTTTCTATTAGGCTATTCGAAAAATTTAACATTTGATTCTAATAAAAGAGGACTCGTTGATTAGGCCACTATTGAGCAAATGGAGTCCATCCCTAAAAATAAGAGACTTGTCAATTAAGTCATTCAAAAACTTTGATGCTCATCCCTTAAAATAGAAGACTCTTTGATTAGGTTATTTACAAAAAATAATTAACAATGGTCCCTTGAAAAAGAAGAATTGTCGATTAGGCCATTCACGAAAAAATTCTAAAAGGGTTGCCAACATGAAGAAAAAACTCATTTATTTATTTTAAAGTCCTAATATGCATGAAAAAAAATACATTAAAGTTATATAAAAGCATAAGATTAACACGGAGACAAAAATAAAACAAGATTTTTTTTCTTACTTGCTTGTTGTAGGCTTTATAAACATAAAGAAAAGATGAAAATAAACATCCTATCATGCATGATCAAACTAGGTCTTTGTTACCCAACAAAATAAAGATTTAAAGCACAATTAAACCCTCTTAAAACCACAAATCCAACACTCATGAATCATACTTTAAGAAAGGAAAAATAAAACTCATTTTTCCCCATGGATTTTCAAAATAATAACTTCATGATTTGCAACTTAGCTTATATTATTTGAACCACAAAGTTTACTTCACATACAACTGGAAAAGGCATGAAAAAAAGTTATTTATTTCAAGAAATAAAGAACAAAACTCTTATAGATGAGAGTTGTTGTTGTTAAATGCTATTGTTTCGACTACAACTTTTAACGGATTTAGAGCTTTGAAACAATATAGTTTGGAGTTGGCCTTTCAAAAAATCTTAAGTGTCATAATGTTTATAAATCTTTTTATATTGCTTTGTTTTGAGTTCTATAACTGTAGATAAGGTTGAAAACAAAACAGGGTCAGAGATGTACTAAACTTTTGGATATATTTTTACTTCTTTGTTTTGGCTATGTTTTGAATTTTAAAATGGCACAAATAGAATTTGAAATATTAATAAACATTGTAGGCCTAAATCTTATAGTTCTACAAAGCTAAAGGATGCCTAAAACTAAGCTGTTTATTTCTAGTTATAACTCTAAAACAAAACAGTGTTCCAAAGTACAACTTATGGTGTATATCTTTTTCTTTTTTGTTGCGGAGCCTTTTTTTTGTGGTCTCCTTTTTATTGTCTATTTTATATCCTTTTTTATTCCCAAAGAAGCTCTTTTCTACTAAATCATGGCCCTCCATTTCATCTAATTAATCTCAGTTATCCATCTCTTTGTACTGTCTAAATTGAGTTGTTGTTTTTTTTAAATCTTATGTTTGTAGAGTTATACCTACTCTGTAGATGTTGATTTTTTTTTTTTTGTTATTGTGCAGTTGGTGCAAGATGACATATGGGAGCTTATTTGGCTTCATTTTCACAGCAAAAATAAAAGAGAGAAACTAGGTAGTGAAGTACTAATGTTTGGAAGCAAAGGTGTTGATTCGTGACAGTAGCTATATAGGACAAATATAGGGTATTTTGGCACTTTTTACAGCAATAAATGAGGCATAAAGGGTAGGGTGTGTTTTATAGTTGCCTAATGTATTAGTTTTGCATCATGAAATATGGCCTGAAAGAGTGTCATTTGCAGCTGAAATGAAGGATAAGAGGTTGTGTTTTTTGGCTATTTATGCAAGCTTGTACATAGAGGTTAATGTGATCTATTTTTTCCCTTAATTTTGTCAAGAAAAGATCACAAGGAGAGGTCAAAATTAACCATATTTTCTCATTTTTTTTATGGGTATAAGACAAAAAGACATTTTGTGTTTATTTGTCTTGAATTTTTAGTGTTCCATAAAATGTTTAAAATAGTGAAATAGTTTAATTGTGTTGAAAAGGCATTTCTTGTAATTCTTTGTATTTTTGAAATTTTTTATTTTTCAAAAATTCTAATA
The DNA here is from genome assembly GCA_033617975.1 of Populus alba x Populus glandulosa. Classification (NCBI taxonomy): domain Eukaryota; kingdom Viridiplantae; phylum Streptophyta; class Magnoliopsida; order Malpighiales; family Salicaceae; genus Populus; species Populus alba x Populus glandulosa. Next base: position 17,470,470 of record CM066144.1, on the reverse strand, counting down.
AAGGTGATCATAACGAGGTTCAAAATTGAGTTCCGGTAAAAACTTGTTGAAAGGTCCAAAATCATGAAATAGCCGAGAATTGGCCAAATTGCGTTGAAAATGCATATTCCTAGAAATCTTCATATGTTTGCAATTTTTTTGTTTTAAAACAAAATGATAAGAAACATGATTGAAACGAGGGTCAAAATATATTTTTGTTGAAAAGTCATTAAAAGGTCAAAAATCATGAAATAGCCGAGAATTGGCCAAATTGCGTTGAAAATACATATTCCTAGAAATCTTCATATTTTTGCATTTTTTTTGTTTTAAAACAAAATGATAAGAAACATGATTGAAACGAGGGTCAAAATATATTTTTGTTGAAAAGTCATTAAAAGGTCAAAAATCATGAAATAGCTGAGAATTAGTTGAATTGTGTTGAAAACATATTTTCTCATAAATCTTTAAATTTTTTAATATTTTTTAAGAAAAACAAAATTATAAGAAACATGGTGAAAATAAGGGTCAAAATCAAGTTTTGGTGAATGATGAAAAGATTGTTATATGATCAAGAATTGGTTGAATTATATTCAAATCAAGCTTTTTGCTTGTTTTGATTTTTTGGAAAATATTTATTTTCCCAACTGGATAAGAAATTATCTTATATTTAAAGATAAATTAGGAGTATTTAGATTTATAAAAATAAATTAAAAACTATGATTGAGATATAAATTGAGTTAATTTTCAATGGTCGTAGCTCTCAAAAACATGTGTACAAGGAAAGATTATTTAATATTTCTAATTTCACAAATCAACAACCAATTAAAAGCATTGAAAAGTGACATTAGTTTTTTTCCTCCTTTCACATCAACACCTTTCATCCATTACTGGTAACTAATATTCTCTTTCAAAGAAGGAAGTAATTATATGTTTTGATGTTTGATTTGATGAGCTTTGCAACTCATACGAACTAAAGATTAGTGTAGAAAAAAAACCATGATGAATGTAGCTATTGTTCTGTAAATCTTAGCTATTGTTCTAGTGTGTTCATGTTAAAAGTGAAAGTTGAGTTTTGGATGTAGCTATCAAAAATATTAAAAAAAAATTAATTTTTGTGATTGGATTTTATATATAATTGGATTCTATTTTATTATGATCTCAACCACAAAAGCTAAAATAAAAGTACTTGGAGAAATAATATTTAGGGTTTTGGAGATTTTGTTGTAAAATTTGTCTTTTTTTTAAGAACGAATATTTACCATTGTATAATACCAGTACTTCAAAACTCAAAAGTTCGTCACTCTGATCCCTTTTAAAAATTAAAAAAAAAATTACGATGAATTCAAACCTTTTTTTTGAAGAGAGAAAAAAAAATACATATGCATGGATTTTTAATGCAATTGGACTCTCCAAGGAACTTTCTTGAAAGACCGAGACCGACTCCTTGGAGGCCAGAGTAGTATAAATAAATAAAAATACAAAATATTAACGTGACAAAATCATAAATTCTGATTAATTGTACAGAATATATATGAGATCTTCCAAAGGAAAGAAAGAAATTCAAATAAGATTTACAATTAAAAGGAAAGAAATTAAAAAGATTTTGCATTAATGCTAACGAAGTAACGATTATGGGTTGGTTCCTTTCCTTCCTTTCAGACACTCAAAATCTCAGAATATATACATTGGAGGTAGCCTGAGAAAGAGAATACAGCAGATTCCAACGATTCTAAATATGGCAAAATCATTATAAATGCCTGAATCTGATAAAATGCGATGCGATTTCCTTGATTTATATTAGGGAGAAATATCCCCCCAAATAATTCCTTATATTTGCTTACATTAAATTCAGTCGTCTATATATTTGTACAAGCACAGACTCTCTCTCACACGCATCACAGAACAGTTAATTCTTGGATTGACGTTCACTTTTCGAAGCAAGCAAAGAAGATGGCTTCTCCGTTTTGCTTTATTTCTTTAATCCTCCCCTTGGCGGTCATTTGTGCATGCTGCCCTTCCCGCACTGCAGCAATCAGGTTTGAAACGAAAGCCGATGCAGCGTTAGTTCAGAGCATATGCGAGGAGTCCCAGGACCCCGACTTCTGCAATAGGACTCTAGCCGCCGACCCACGGGTTGCTGCAGCCACCATGGATGGTTTAGCCATGTTATCTATTTTATTGACCATCGATCAATTACAAACGACATCGGATAACATTGCTAGCATTCATGATCAGACCAGTGACCCAGTTGGCAAGCAACGACTTGGAGTTTGCCAGACTGATTACAAGGATGCGCTAGGGCAGTTTCGTGGAGCTTCGTCTTCATCAGACGCCAGGGCTTATTGGGATGTGATCGATCGGGTTAGAGATGGAACCAACAAGGTTATAGATTGTGAAAATATTTATAAAAGAGATCCCATTAGCGTGTCACCCATCACAGTTGATAACCACAACGTTATTAAACTATCAGAGCTTACTTTGATAATTGTTGACAAGATTCTTCCGCATTAAGTTGTAGGTTTATCAGGATGTGATCAGATGCCAAGACAGTTCTTTCGAGGTTTAAATCATCATATTGTTTGTCATATTAGCAATTAATATATGATATCTTGATTGTTATGGGAGTGTACTCTTTTTATTTCATCATTAGTTTTTTTTTAATTTTAATTAAAAGCAAACGTCATATGTAGTAAAATAAAATGAATCGTTCTTTGTCTTAATTTTAAAAAAAAAAGATACAGAACTTTCTAAGAAATAAAAAAAGAAACTAAATCTAAAAGGGGATATGCCCATCATATCAGGCTGGAGTAAATGCCCCATCCCATAAGACGGGATCTCCCAAATCTGAAAATGCTCCTCTCTCTTAGAAGTCAGTTTAGGTAAGTAATCTGCACATAAGTTACCTTCCCTTAGAGTATTTTGGATACTTATCTCCCGAGATCTTGACAGCAATCTCTACAATGATAGCACCAAATTTGTGGAAGCCTATGGAATCCTCCGAGTCTGAGAGAGAGTCCATGGAATCTGAATCCGCTTCGAGTATGGCATAATTTACTTGAGAAGCCCTGATACAAATGAAAAGTATTACAATTTGGCTGATATTGTTTCACCATTGAAACTCTGATGGTATTGTCCAAAATATTGGTTCTGTTGATCTTGTCCGCCATCTTATATCCTTGATCGTAAGGTGTCACCATCGTATATTTTCTATAAGGATCAATGAAGATATAATAAAATCACCATATAAATGGATATGTATAAAATATCATGTTATAAGATTAACCCTAATAAATATGATCTAGCTCATAAAGAGTTTTAGCTCTCGGCTTTACTATTTAAGGTTCCTATATATTTGATTGTTTAGTCAGGTACACCGGCCTTTAAACTCTTTGCAACATGGGTATAAGAGTAGCTTGATAATATCGTGCATAGGGTATGTTTTTATCTTAGAAAACGTACATATGATCATTAGTGTATACAAGTCAAACTCCCTATGTAAATCTCTATATCTAATTCTAAAAGGGATAATCTTGAATCTAGAGCTTTTTATTGGTTTGTGTTGATGTGTGTGAAAACTTGAAAAATGGCATGCATGAACATTCAATGCATAGATTAAAATTAATACAATAATAAATAACATAAATAAAATAAATGTTGAATAAAAAATGGCAATAAATATATCAAAAAAGAAAGCATATGCGTATAGGCTTAATCTAGTCCTTAATGAAGTCATCATGTAGTCGCACTTGACACCCCATTAAGACCTCTAAAAATAAAGGGAAATGGAAAACAATGGAATTGTAACCTATTAATTAAATAAAACTAAAAATTCTAAATAATACACTTGTTCAAGATATCCAAATAAGGGTTCGGTTATGCTTAAGGGAAGCTAGACATCACATTTATTGCATTCTTTCAAACAAAGGGTTACTTTAGCTATATATTATCTTCTAAATTTATTCTATGAAATCCATTGATTATCTAGATTATTTTCTAAGCTTATTTGCGGTTTATTTCATTTATTTCTAATGATTTGTGAAAAATTCAATGGTGATCCTAAAAAATAGAAGACTCGTTGATTAAACCATTTGTGAAAATTTGATGTTCATATCTAAAAATAGAAGAGTTTTCTATTAGGCTATTCGAAAAATTTAACATTTGATTCTAATAAAAGAGGACTCGTTGATTAGGCCACTATTGAGCAAATGGAGTCCATCCCTAAAAATAAGAGACTTGTCAATTAAGTCATTCAAAAACTTTGATGCTCATCCCTTAAAATAGAAGACTCTTTGATTAGGTTATTTACAAAAAATAATTAACAATGGTCCCTTGAAAAAGAAGAATTGTCGATTAGGCCATTCACGAAAAAATTCTAAAAGGGTTGCCAACATGAAGAAAAAACTCATTTATTTATTTTAAAGTCCTAATATGCATGAAAAAAAATACATTAAAGTTATATAAAAGCATAAGATTAACACGGAGACAAAAATAAAACAAGATTTTTTTTCTTACTTGCTTGTTGTAGGCTTTATAAACATAAAGAAAAGATGAAAATAAACATCCTATCATGCATGATCAAACTAGGTCTTTGTTACCCAACAAAATAAAGATTTAAAGCACAATTAAACCCTCTTAAAACCACAAATCCAACACTCATGAATCATACTTTAAGAAAGGAAAAATAAAACTCATTTTTCCCCATGGATTTTCAAAATAATAACTTCATGATTTGCAACTTAGCTTATATTATTTGAACCACAAAGTTTACTTCACATACAACTGGAAAAGGCATGAAAAAAAGTTATTTATTTCAAGAAATAAAGAACAAAACTCTTATAGATGAGAGTTGTTGTTGTTAAATGCTATTGTTTCGACTACAACTTTTAACGGATTTAGAGCTTTGAAACAATATAGTTTGGAGTTGGCCTTTCAAAAAATCTTAAGTGTCATAATGTTTATAAATCTTTTTATATTGCTTTGTTTTGAGTTCTATAACTGTAGATAAGGTTGAAAACAAAACAGGGTCAGAGATGTACTAAACTTTTGGATATATTTTTACTTCTTTGTTTTGGCTATGTTTTGAATTTTAAAATGGCACAAATAGAATTTGAAATATTAATAAACATTGTAGGCCTAAATCTTATAGTTCTACAAAGCTAAAGGATGCCTAAAACTAAGCTGTTTATTTCTAGTTATAACTCTAAAACAAAACAGTGTTCCAAAGTACAACTTATGGTGTATATCTTTTTCTTTTTTGTTGCGGAGCCTTTTTTTTGTGGTCTCCTTTTTATTGTCTATTTTATATCCTTTTTTATTCCCAAAGAAGCTCTTTTCTACTAAATCATGGCCCTCCATTTCATCTAATTAATCTCAGTTATCCATCTCTTTGTACTGTCTAAATTGAGTTGTTGTTTTTTTTAAATCTTATGTTTGTAGAGTTATACCTACTCTGTAGATGTTGATTTTTTTTTTTTTGTTATTGTGCAGTTGGTGCAAGATGACATATGGGAGCTTATTTGGCTTCATTTTCACAGCAAAAATAAAAGAGAGAAACTAGGTAGTGAAGTACTAATGTTTGGAAGCAAAGGTGTTGATTCGTGACAGTAGCTATATAGGACAAATATAGGGTATTTTGGCACTTTTTACAGCAATAAATGAGGCATAAAGGGTAGGGTGTGTTTTATAGTTGCCTAATGTATTAGTTTTGCATCATGAAATATGGCCTGAAAGAGTGTCATTTGCAGCTGAAATGAAGGATAAGAGGTTGTGTTTTTTGGCTATTTATGCAAGCTTGTACATAGAGGTTAATGTGATCTATTTTTTCCCTTAATTTTGTCAAGAAAAGATCACAAGGAGAGGTCAAAATTAACCATATTTTCTCATTTTTTTTATGGGTATAAGACAAAAAGACATTTTGTGTTTATTTGTCTTGAATTTTTAGTGTTCCATAAAATGTTTAAAATAGTGAAATAGTTTAATTGTGTTGAAAAGGCATTTCTTGTAATTCTTTGTATTTTTGAAATTTTTTATTTTTCAAAAATTCTAATAAAGGTGATCATAACGAGGTTCAAAATTGAGTTCCGGTAAAAACTTGTTGAAAGGTCCAAAATCATGAAATAGCCGAGAATTGGCCAAATTGCGTTGAAAATGCATATTCCTAGAAATCTTCATATGTTTGCAATTTTTTTGTTTTAAAACAAAATGATAAGAAACATGATTGAAACGAGGGTCAAAATATATTTTTGTTGAAAAGTCATTAAAAGGTCAAAAATCATGAAATAGCCGAGAATTGGCCAAATTGCGTTGAAAATACATATTCCTAGAAATCTTCATATTTTTGCATTTTTTTTGTTTTAAAACAAAATGATAAGAAACATGATTGAAACGAGGGTCAAAATATATTTTTGTTGAAAAGTCATTAAAAGGTCAAAAATCATGAAATAGCTGAGAATTAGTTGAATTGTGTTGAAAACATATTTTCTCATAAATCTTTAAATTTTTTAATATTTTTTAAGAAAAACAAAATTATAAGAAACATGGTGAAAATAAGGGTCAAAATCAAGTTTTGGTGAATGATGAAAAGATTGTTATATGATCAAGAATTGGTTGAATTATATTCAAATCAAGCTTTTTGCTTGTTTTGATTTTTTGGAAAATATTTATTTTCCCAACTGGATAAGAAATTATCTTATATTTAAAGATAAATTAGGAGTATTTAGATTTATAAAAATAAATTAAAAACTATGATTGAGATATAAATTGAGTTAATTTTCAATGGTCGTAGCTCTCAAAAACATGTGTACAAGGAAAGATTATTTAATATTTCTAATTTCACAAATCAACAACCAATTAAAAGCATTGAAAAGTGACATTAGTTTTTTTCCTCCTTTCACATCAACACCTTTCATCCATTACTGGTAACTAATATTCTCTTTCAAAGAAGGAAGTAATTATATGTTTTGATGTTTGATTTGATGAGCTTTGCAACTCATACGAACTAAAGATTAGTGTAGAAAAAAAACCATGATGAATGTAGCTATTGTTCTGTAAATCTTAGCTATTGTTCTAGTGTGTTCATGTTAAAAGTGAAAGTTGAGTTTTGGATGTAGCTATCAAAAATATTAAAAAAAAATTAATTTTTGTGATTGGATTTTATATATAATTGGATTCTATTTTATTATGATCTCAACCACAAAAGCTAAAATAAAAGTACTTGGAGAAATAATATTTAGGGTTTTGGAGATTTTGTTGTAAAATTTGTCTTTTTTTTAAGAACGAATATTTACCATTGTATAATACCAGTACTTCAAAACTCAAAAGTTCGTCACTCTGATCCCTTTTAAAAATTAAAAAAAAAATTACGATGAATTCAAACCTTTTTTTTGAAGAGAGAAAAAAAAATACATATGCATGGATTTTTAATGCAATTGGACTCTCCAAGGAACTTTCTTGAAAGACCGAGACCGACTCCTTGGAGGCCAGAGTAGTATAAATAAATAAAAATACAAAATATTAACGTGACAAAATCATAAATTCTGATTAATTGTACAGAATATATATGAGATCTTCCAAAGGAAAGAAAGAAATTCAAATAAGATTTACAATTAAAAGGAAAGAAATTAAAAAGATTTTGCATTAATGCTAACGAAGTAACGATTATGGGTTGGTTCCTTTCCTTCCTTTCAGACACTCAAAATCTCAGAATATATACATTGGAGGTAGCCTGAGAAAGAGAATACAGCAGATTCCAACGATTCTAAATATGGCAAAATCATTATAAATGCCTGAATCTGATAAAATGCGATGCGATTTCCTTGATTTATATTAGGGAGAAATATCCCCCCAAATAATTCCTTATATTTGCTTACATTAAATTCAGTCGTCTATATATTTGTACAAGCACAGACTCTCTCTCACACGCATCACAGAACAGTTAATTCTTGGATTGACGTTCACTTTTCGAAGCAAGCAAAGAAGATGGCTTCTCCGTTTTGCTTTATTTCTTTAATCCTCCCCTTGGCGGTCATTTGTGCATGCTGCCCTTCCCGCACTGCAGCAATCAGGTTTGAAACGAAAGCCGATGCAGCGTTAGTTCAGAGCATATGCGAGGAGTCCCAGGACCCCGACTTCTGCAATAGGACTCTAGCCGCCGACCCACGGGTTGCTGCAGCCACCATGGATGGTTTAGCCATGTTATCTATTTTATTGACCATCGATCAATTACAAACGACATCGGATAACATTGCTAGCATTCATGGTCAGACCAGTGACCCAGTTGGCAAGCAACGACTTGGAGTTTGCCAGACTGATTACAAGGATGCGCTAGGGCAGTTTCGTGGAGCTTCGTCTTCATCAGACGCCAGGGCTTATTGGGATGTGATCGATCGGGTTAGAGATGGAACCAACAAGGTTATAGATTGTGAAAATATTTATAAAAGAGATCCCATTAGATTGTGAAAATATTTATAAAAGAGATCCCATTAGCGTGTCACCCATCACAGTTGATAACCACAACGTTATTAAACTATCAGAGCTTACTTTGATAATTGTTGACAAGATTCTTCCGCATTAAGTTGTAGGTTTATCAGGATGTGATCAGATGCCAAGACAGTTCTTTCGAGGTTTAAATCATCATATTGTTTGTCATATTAGCAATTAATATATGATATCTTGATTGTTATGGGAGTGTACTCTTTTTATTTCATCATTAGTTTTTTTTTTAATTTTAATTAAAACCAAACGTCATATGTAGTAAAATAAAATGAATCGTTCTTTGTCTTAATTTTAAAAAAAAAAGATACAGAACTTTCTAAGAAATAAAAAAAGAAACTAAATCATACACCCATCATATCAGGCTGGAGCAAATGCCCCATCCCATAAGACGGGCTCTCCCAAATCTGAAAATGCTCCTATCTCTTAGAAGTCAGTTTAGGTAAGCAATCTGCACATAAGTTACCTTCCCTTAGAGTATGTTGGATACTGATCTCCCGAGATCTTGACAGCAAGTCTTTAATTTCTACAATGATAGCACCAAATTTGTGGAAGCCTATGGAATCCTCCGAGTCTGAGAGAGAGTCCATGGAATCTGAATACGCTTCGAGTATGGCATAATTTACTTGAGAAGCTCTGATACTGCTCTGAAAAGTATTACAATATGGCTGATATTGTTCCACCATTGAAACTCTGATGGTCTTGTCCAAAATATTGGTTCTGTTGATCATCCTGCTCCCCAAACCCACGATATTCCTGTTGAAATTCTCCGCTATTATGATCATAATGACCACCAAAGTTTCCATTTTTGTCAACTGGGTTATTCTGATTCTGTCTCCTACTTCCATCCCAAGAAGCTCCACTCAAGTTATGCTATTCTGACTGGTTGGTGAGGTACAGGTTTGTTGAAGAAGTTAATTTATGGGGTGTACTTGAGAGAGAGAGAGAGAGAGAGATTAAAAATGGGCTTGGGTTTGTTCTTTAAAGCTGTCCACTATTTTTATCTTTGTATTACCTAAAGCGTGTGTTTGATAATTGTGTTGGGTTTTATGGTTGTGATGTAAAGCAAGGTGTTTGTAAGGAAAAGGTTGAATTTACAAATTTTATGGTTACATGTGTGGTTGAATAAAAATAATTTAAAAAATAATGGAAAAGTAATTCAAAAGATTTTTTTATGTAATAACACTCTAAAACTTGCATTTTCTATAATTGATTTACTATTACTTTAAAGATTAGGAAAAATTAGGGGATAAAAGCTAAAGAACTCAAGAAAAGAAGGTTCAAGATGCTATTACCAACTTAAGTAGGTGAAGTAAGACAATGATCAAGTAGGTTAAGCATGACAATCATTGGTGAAATATGACAAGTTTTGGCATTTTCATGTTTGTGAGGTGTCGAGACAAAGGAAAGAATGTGCTCTTTTACACAATTTTCAACAGTAACTATACTTTTTTTTTTCATTTTCTTGAGCCTAAGAAAGAGCTAAATACCATCCTACAAACTAACACTAGCTAACCATATTCCAAGAATAAATTATGGAGTATTAGAGCTTAAATTCAATAGAATTGTTAGAAAGAAAATCACAGATAGATTGTGAGGTTAGAAAAGAAAAGAAACAAATAGAGAAATGAAAAATGGCTAAAACTTAAGTGAGTGATAAAACTAATAAGTATGCATAAATTTTATTGTTCTGGATATTTTTACAAGGAGAATTTTTTTAAAATGCTTGTTGGGCTTTCAGAATTTATATATGAATCCTAACCTAAGTCTTGAATGGAGATTTCACATGATAATTACTAGTTAATGGTATGTTTGTAAAAGATTGAATCATGCTTTGTTTTATTAAAGTAAAAAAGATGTGTTTTAGCTCAAATATTGTGTTGATATAATAGCACATTATATATGAAAATATAAAAACTTGCTTACATGAAATTATGGCCACTTGCATGCTACATTGATACCATTGATGTAGTATATGGATATGAAATATCAGCATTGAGTTGCCATGCATGTTACCCTTGTGAAAATGTTATATCAATATGCTATTGGGACTAAATATTATGTACTTGTGAAGTTTTTTATTCGTATTAATCTAATCATTTACTGAGTTATAATCATTAGTAGATAAAATGTTATTTTCAAATGATGAAAGTAAGAATAAAAAAGGACTTGGGTGATAGGTTACTAACCGAAGTGTTTTTAGAATCCTAGTTTGAAGTGTGACTTAAGTAATGTTGTTATATCTTTGATATGTTAGTTTTGTATATGGAATATTACCCAAGTAAATGCATTTGTAAATATATCATATATAAACATTTTTAATGTTGACTTGCTAAATAGGACAAGTTCATACAAAGATGTTGAATATATTTTAATGAACAAGACAAGACAACAACAAGATATCATGTAAGTTTGTTTAATGGAGAGTAGGTTGTATATGCTTATGAATGCATGTTTGGTTGGTAAATTTAATTGATAAGATAGCAATAAGTAACCAAAGAGGTTGGTTTACTAGACTAAAAACAATAACTAGGATGTATAATCTTAGTAATTAGTTGTGTGCCATTTAATATCCCAGTATATTCATACACTTTTTAAGGGTTATTTTTATAATTTTAATAAAACTAATAATTAATTTACTCTCCATCTCCTAGACGCATCAAAAGCAAGTATTTGTTGCTTTTGCAAAAGTAGTGATCTAATCATGGTTTTTAATGAATCTCATACCAGTTTTTGTATTAGCCTTTTTACAAGTGTTGATTGGGACAAAAGCAATCACAACCGCAAAAACAAATAGATTCCTGGAGAGTGAGCTTGGATAATTGCAAGACCTGTAAAACAAATCTCTTCTCCTGTGGGTTTGGAAGCCCTCCACTGTCCGAGTCATTTGAAGTTGGTGATGAAAGCCTTGTAAGGTTGTAATAGCGTGTAGTTAGTTGTTTAACAATATTTAGGATTAAACAAGAATAAGATTATGGTCTTACCTTAGAGGCTATTTATAGAGCATTAAACTTGTGTCCCCATTTTGGGACTCCTAGGAGATAAAAGTCTAGTAGTGGCAACGTGGGCCCCTACATAAGCTTCTCCCACGTTCTAGGTTGTGGGACAGCGAGCGTTGGACCACCTCCTACTACGGTGAGATGTCCGAGGGACATGACCACATATAATAAATGCATAGTTTTGTTCAATTCAGAGGAGATTGTTTACGCACTAAAGCCTGGTAGGCAGGCACTATGGTACCCCTGACTCCACGTCAAGGATGGTTCGTCTTTAGGAGCACTGGGCTTTGCTATTTAAATAAAAATCACGAAGAAAACGAAAATTTACGGAATATTCTGAAGCTACAGGAAACAAATGGCAGTTTGCAAAAGCAACCACAAATATGTTTAGAGACAGGTAAAGACGACAAAATGAGTTGGAGGAAAATCCAGAATACAAAACAAATATAGACCGAGTATTCCTGCACTCACTGCGATTGCGAACTTGGAGTTATATCATCTAAGCCTGCAGTCAGATGAACACATTAAGTTCACCAAATCATGAATGATCACATATGAATAAGAAAAAGTGGAGGGATACCACATGATTATACCTTGTTTGCAATGTTGTTTGAGAGCCAGTCCAATCCCTCATACAGCCCCTCACCAGAAGTGGCGCATGTGCTCTGGATGTACCTGCAATGAATGATTTAGACAGTCAGTTACCAAGAGGATGGTGGATTGCTGGAAAAAGGAGGGCATCTGACTGTAACAAGTTAGCTTACCAGTGACGTTGACGAAGGGAGTGAAGGCCAAGCTTATCAGTAATCTCAGCAGCATTCATTGCATTCGGAAGATCCTGTTTGTTTGCAAACACTAGCAGCACAGCATCCCTCAACTCATCCTGCAAATGCAACAGAAGCTATTGTTATCACACAAATCATGCAGAGGTGACAAGTCAAATTACAGCATGTATATCTGCAGCTTCCACATTTTGCTAATCATTATAAAATGTGGAGCAGTCTTGTACCTCATTCAACATCCTGTGTAGCTCATCCCTAGCTTCAACCACACGATCTCTGTCATTGCTATCAACCACAAAGATAAGCCCTTGTGTGTTCTGGAAGTAATGTCTCCACAAGGGGCGGATCTGGGGAAGCAAGTTAATAGGGCATCAGTTGATAAACAAATTAAGGGATTAGAATATTAAAATCTTTAGACTGATTGTAAAGGATCCAGATCAAGAGCACGTTATTATTGCAGTGGCTATGCTGCAGTGGCACTTGGAGACAGGAGATATAAAAGAAGCACAGATCTATCCATTTAAGATTTGACCATAACAATAAATACTTCAGCAGGAAAAGGTATAACACAAGAATGCGACAGCTAGCATCACTAGGATTATTTGGCAGAGGCCAGAGTAATGCATTTGGCTGTTCCAATAGCCAAAAAAAAAAGATTTATGCAAACAGTGCTATACACAATACAGCTAATGATGTTGTCAAGTGATAAAGCAGTATAATTGAAAAACACTTGCACTAGTGAATGTCTCAAAATGGAAGGCACCAAAGAAAGCCTTTCCCTTGATAATCAAAGGAAGTAGCAAAGTATAACCATGGCATAACATGTTTAGCTTATGATTATTTTAAGTGCTGGTGAAGGAAAATCAGATCAGCACTAGACCGTCCATAAGCACTCATTTTGAATTACGTAGGTTCAATAACATGATGGCTTTCTGACCATAGAGGCTTGAGTTCTTGGATGCAAACACGATTAATGGATTTCCTTATGATCAACCCAATCCACTCTAAACCATTTAATGAAGGAGAAAAGGATGCTATCACTACTACACCCCAAAATGACAACAGCCTTCATGCAAAAGATTAAAAGCCAAATCAGTACTCAAAAGACACATACCTTGTCCTGACCCCCGACATCCCAAACAGTAAAGCTAATGTTTTTGTACTCCACAGTCTCCACATTAAATCCTGATCAAACATCATCATCATCATCAGATCAGATCTAAGCCCAACAGAGAACATACGGAGGATAAAAAATAATTTCAAATCAAGGTAATTAACATCTTGTCTCCATAATAAAGTGAGACTTACCAATGGTAGGAATGGTGGTGACAATCTCACCGAGCTTGAGCTTGTAGAGAATGGTGGTCTTACCAGCAGCATCAAGACCCACCATCAGAATACGCATTTCCTTCTTAGCAAACAGTCGGCTAAACAACTTGGTGAAAGACAGCCCCATTTTCTCACGTCTGCCGATATCAAAAAATCAAATCACTAAATATAAATCTCCCAGCCTAAATCAAATGCAATTCCACACCATTATCAAAAACTAGATCTCAATCAGCTTCATTTAAAACATTTCACATTTCAAAAAACAATCACAAATCAGAAACCTAATTGATAAATGAGCCATATCAACAACACATACGAAAGACAAAAAAATCACGATGAACCTACAAGACTCAGATATTCAATTCAAAACACATTAAAACGACAGCTTAGACATGCATTTCCAACAGATCAGGTACCAAACAGGATGTGTTGCACCTAGTGATCTCCGAATCTAAGGTATCATCACATGATTCAAATCATGCAAAAACAAAAGCATAACATGAAGATCCATAAAGCGACACCACATCATAATCAAGATCAAGCCATTCCGAAACCAAATCGTGCTCTAAATCTTAGATCAGGACGTAGAATCCAACAGACAAACATTCAACAATTCGATTAAGAGAGTGATCGAACACAAGATCAGGATCTAAAGTACGAAATTTCGGAATCGTTAAACACTTGCCTGTCAAGGAGCCGATAGAGGGAGAGAGGGATCTACCTCAGAAGAGAGAATAACGAGGAATTAAATTGAAGAGTAGGAGGAGGAGCTGTCTTTCAGGGAAAAATATTTTCACGTTCCAAGAGATTGATGGTGTGTATTTATAGCACTTAACGGGATCCTTTTCCTTTTTTCTTCTTTTTTTAACTGTCCAATACGCCGTCAATAACTGTGACCATGTGGTTGCCTATTAATTGGGGGTTACCCTTGTTACGCCGTTTACACGACGCTGTGGCCTGCGTTCGTTGGAGATTGCACCCTGTTTGGAAATAGGAGGTGTGTTTCCCATTTCGGGATCGGGCCTTTCTGATCCTGGCACTTGGAAACTCTTTGCCTCGCGTCATTGTTATCAGGCTTTTATTTTAATTCAAGCGCAGTCTCCTGTCAGACCTCAGGCATGAAGAATGCAAATTTGTTTTTACTATTATCTTTTCGGCCGAATCAGTGATCAATCCGTTGATACACTTTTTTTCTTTCAAAAGTTAAAATAAAATAATAAAATAATAAGTTAGCAATTTTCATATTTTTTTTATATATTTGAATGGCATTCCACGCAACGCTATTGAAATCACAAGTTTGACTTGTAAATTTTATACAATTTTAAAAGTCAATAAATATATTTATGTATGAAAAAAAAACTTGAAATTTCACTAGACACATCCTGAACCAATCAAAATATTGTTGCAAGACCTTATCTTAGGAGCGTGCTACTCCTAATCCCCTCGGCATCTCCATTTGTTTAAAAACCGGAGGTTGTTTGAAAATATTACAGCGATTATTTTTTAAAAAAAATTACTTTTTTTAATATATTAAAATAATATTTTAGTTTTTAAAATTTATTTATGATATAACATTTCAAAACATTAAAAAAAAATTTAATTTTTGTCAAAACCTAAGGCAATGCTAAACCTCTTATCATCAGGTAGTTTAAAGAACATTAAGAATATGATTGCAATTGTTTTATAAAATACTTTTCTTATAAATACATCAAAATAATATATTTTTATTTTTAAAAAATTATTTTTAATAATAATACATCAAAACAATCTAAAAACATCAAAAAAATATTAATTTTAAATAAAAATAAATAAATAAATAAAAACTAAAAAAACACGGTTTACATCGTGTTTCTAAAATATTTTTCATTTAAAAATATATCAAAATAATATATATTTTTAATTTTTAAAACTCATTTTTAATATAGTACAACAAAACATAAAAAAATAATTTTAAACCAAAAAAAAAAAATCAAATTTTGCTTAACCCTGAAGCAATGCCGAAAAGGGGCTGGATAAAAATAGCAGAAGGGAGCCAAATAATCAAATCTAAACTTACATAGGATCACTTTAGGTTCAACAATTCAGGATTTGCGTATATAGAATGAGGCAATAATGAGTCTCTACAGATCACGCCACTCTCTATTGGAACCATTTTTCAACTCAGGTTATCGAATCCCTAACAAAGCACATGATCCAATGACCACCTGTAGCACCATCAATCCCCAGGTAAAAGGAATAAGAACATGCTGTACAAGATGAGACAATGAGGGAAATGTCCACCGGCGAATAAGATACAGTTCAACACTAATACCGGCGAATAATATACAGTTCAACACTAATATCATAGCTCAGTACAAACCCCACAGCATGTACTCTGTAGGGCGACCCAATCCGTCTTGTTATTACTTCCTTGCAACAAACGCGCGTAGACATTCCTTTTATTTCTAGTCGTTTAATTCAAGATAGACTGCTATAAAAAGGAGGAATCAAATTTTCTAGTGAGGACTAGGACAAGGGGTGCTGAGGATGGATGGATGCCTGACTATACTAGCTACTAAGAAAGCGTTAGATGCAAATCTTGACCTGCGCATGTTGATTTTAAACCAGTCATGCAGAAAATGTCATGTCGGACAACCCTCCTGTCATCCTTTCAGCCTTCTCTCCGCGTTCACCTGAAAATGGTGCGTGGAAGGAAAGAGTGCTGTCATATATCATCATAATCGCTGAACAGGAAGGTTTGGATAATTAAGAAGATGCATGCCTTGATCCATCAGGATGGTATAGACAAAAAGGCATCAGTGTTGGAAGAAAACAATGGCTTACCAGTGCGAATTCTTATTACATCTGCAACAGGTACCACTGCAAAATAACAAAACCTCATTAGAAATGCTGGTAATATATCTAAGCCATCTACTAATTCAGAGATCAAGTTACCTTTCTCTACTTGTCACAGTCATAGGTATAATTAATTTAAATTATAATGGAGAAAGGCACATTCACAATCGTTTAGATTCATCCCAAGAAATGGTTAGCAAGCTTGGTTTCGCATTGCAAGGTTGCATCCTGGACTTGCACATTGCAATTTCAGTTTTATTAAACTCCAAGGTTAGTGTAACTGCAAAAGAGATATGCATGTAGCGTGGCTCTATGATAGTTCACAAGGTGAGGTTTAGATGCAGCTATGAACAATGGTTTCTGACAAGAAAATAACCTTAATTCATTTGTTCACACTTTCTTATTTCTCTATGTGCCTATAAAAATTTGTCCTTCCAATAGCTGTAGTTTTATACAGCCTACACAAGACAAGCATACTCAAAGGGTATTATAAACTGCATCGCAACCACAATGGTCTTCAACAATGTATTTCTAAGTTGTAAGAAACACACAGAATGAAGCCATGAAAGACCCCAAAGAAAAGGAGCACTTTCCATTTATATAAGAAAATTATGATTCTCAAATACCTGACAACTATCTAAAGCTGCAATATGCTAGCAGTTAGCACACTTGCTAGAAACTTTCACTAACTAAATCTGTTCTCCATATTCCCAAGAACCATATAAATGAATGAGGCCAAGAAAAAGAGCAACAAGAAAATGCTAAAAAGAAACACAGCACAAAAACTACTACAGCAGAGTAAAATAGAAAGCAAATCGAACCAAGTTCAGATAAAATTTCAGTTCCTTCACATGTAATAATATACACAGATAAAAGCTTTAAGAAAAAGTGCAATGGAAATCAAAGGATCATGGAATCTGCTATCATAAAGATTAATTTCAGAATCTTACAGAAAATCTTGCCATCTCCAATCTCTCCTGTCCATGCCTCCTCTTTGACCTTTTCTATAACAGCTTCAACCTAAAACAGCATAATGTAAAAGACAAAATGGACAATTACTCGGCAAATGGACATCTGTGAAATTCTTTAATTTATGTGCAGCAATATGAACAATAATTCTATTATAACAGAAGAACAATAATCAATTCTAAGTGCACATATCATATTTGAAATAGTACTTAGGCTAGTGGTATCATGAATACCTGGTCTTTCTTCACTACAATCTCCAGCTTAACTTTAGCAATAAACTTGTCTTCGGAAAACTCTGAGCCTACAGTGTTAAAGCAAGAGGTATGGTTTATAAATACTTTGACTACTCTCACTCATATAGAAGTGATTAACAGACAGTACTCATCAAAAGGGCCAACATTGGATAGAACAAGAAAACAAGGGCAAAAGGAGACGAAACAGAAAGTAAGATGATTCTATAATAGGCAACTATAATCAAGTCATCTCATTATGGAACATCTAGAGGTACAAAAAGTAGAGAAACTTTCAGTGGTTCAAGTAAAAAGCTTACCACCATGCCTCTCCTTTGAACCACCTTGAGCCCCAAAGCCTCGAACATCGGAAACAGTAACACCACGAATACCAATTTTCAACAGAGCCTTCATTTTTCAAAAAAAATAATCAGAATTAGAACCAACTGTAATCAACTAAGTTGCCTAGCAAAGAGTCTTAAGAAGTTCAATTGTGGAGCACAAGAGAAAAGGGTTGATATGACCCAAAATGCTGCAGCAATAATGAACTCAGAAATCCATATGGTCAAATAAAACTTGCACCCTGTTTTTTGCAATTATGAGATTGTACAAAATCATCAATTCATGTAACTTAAAAGCATCTCAGTTTCTCTGCATACAAGACAGATAAAGTCCAAATTAGAAACTTTCAGTTAGTAACAAGATCCAACGAACATTGTACAAAGTTCCAAACTTATATTTTCTTCTAATTGTGCTCTCTCGATCACCCAATTCCACAACTGTGGTAGCTAGAACTCAATACGAAAATGGTTTAACCATCCCTAGAATGACACAAGCTCTAAAAGTAGAGTGCCAAGCTTGAAATTCCTGGAATCCTTCTCTATCTAGAAAGACTAAAACAACACTCGAGTAAGATTCAAATTTATCCTACTAATAAGGTGGGTTCATCATCAAATTTAGGCCTGCAGTATCCAAACAAGAGCGCTAAGCGGCATGAATAACAAACAGCAATGAGCTACCTATTCATTCGACATATTATTATGACATAACTGGATTCAATATTAGATGCATGAAGTCAAGTAAAGGCAGCGAACTTTTAGAAGTAGTGGATGGATATCAATATGGAAATACAAGTAAACGAAGCAATGAGAAGAAATCATAGTAAAATGCATTGGGTAGGGCCCGTCTAGTCTTACCGAGGAAACTTGCGAGACTCGCCAGGGCCTATTTCATTCATCCCAGATTCAACGGAATTAGAGAAACCAAAAGGAATCAATAAACAGTAATATCTTATATGCTGCCGAAGAAGAAGATTACCTCAAAATTGCTTCTACCTTGTAGAATTTGGCATCTGGAATATACTCTAAACAATCCAAACATACAAATCTTTAATGTTCATGCCATCTCTAAATTCAAATGTGGAGAAAAAACTAAATTAACGCATACCAGGAACAGAGGAGCTTTGGGCTCTAATTGTAGGAATAATGGACGCATTTCGTGAGGTGTTTAGGTTCAAGTTAAACTGAGAGAATCGAGAATTCTTCAACTTGAGAGGTTTCAAAAGGGAATCAAAAAGAGGGAGTTGTTTGTTGAGAGAAGAGTGAAATTGAAGAGAAGTGTGGGAGCCTGGTTTCACTGCTGCCGAGGCCATTGTTATTTGGTTTTCGTCGAATTTTGAAGAGATGAAGCTACAAGTTAGCTCCTTATGCTCTCTATTATAGACCGGAGAGCGGAGAACGGAGATGCTGCGACACCAGAGCGAGCGAGCCTCGAGATTAACGCGACTTTTCTGATCGAAATGACACGAGGAAGGAATAAGGAAGGCTTTGAGTGAAAATAAGAGTTGCGATGGGCCTCAGTCCTATTGGGCTCAAGGATCTTATTTCACCCAACATTGCCATGGTCCAAACAGTCCATGAATAAATAAATAAATACATAAAAATGAAGAAAACCACTACTGTTCATTTTTCTTTTCCTTGATATTTGGTAACACGATAAGAATAAGCCCTTTGAGATTTCTAATATTTTATTATTCTTTCACTGAGTAGTTTATTTTAATTTATTTATTTAATCTATACTATTTAATTATAAATTTTTATTTTTTTTCTATTTTGGTGCATAATATTAATTATATATAGTGTTGAAAAAATTTGGTTTGATCCTTTCAGAATAGATAGTAATTATTGTAAAATCAGTTTATAATTAAATATTATTTAATTTTTAAATTATTCAGTAGTTATATTTACTAAAAAAACTATTCAATGCTTTTTCAATGGTCTCAACCTTGTGATGAGGAACTTGATAATAGTTTAAAATATTTTTATGCAAGTTTCAATCATTATCTTCCTAATGAGCTATGTGACAGAACCAAAAAATTGATGTTTTATCTTAAGTGCAGGAGTGTCGAAATAATAAATAACCCGGCAAGACCGGGGTTAAATCACAGGAAGGTTAACTATATAAATTATAAATAATAATAACAACAATGATGATGATGATGATGATGATGATGATGATGATGATAATGGTGATGATGATGAGTTAAAGAGGACTTTGAGTTATAAAATTAATGTGAAGATTAAACAATGATAAAAGAAGACTTTGAGAACTTGATAAGAGTTCAAAACATTTTTATACAAGTTTCAATCAGTATCTTTCTAATAAGTTATATGACACGATTAAAATATTGATGTCTTATCCCAAGTGCAGGAGTGTCGAAATAATAAATAACCCAGCAAGACTGAAGTCAAATTACAAGGAGGTTAACTATATAAATTATAAATAACAACAACAACAATGATGATGATGATGAGTTAAACAAGACTTTGTGATGTAAAATTAATGTGAAGATTAAACAATGATAAAAATAATTATCAAAGTTAAAGGATCTACTAATGGCATTTCAAATAAGTATAATATAAACTCTTTTTATTACTCAACTAGAAACCACACACAAAGGAGGTTCCAATTGGATAATTTGTTATTAAAAGCTTATTATAAATTATTAACATAATCATATTAATTATCTTATTTAAGTAACACTAAAATTTTAAATATTATCAGGAATTCATGATGCTAACTTATTTTAACAATAAATTAAGTTCCTTTCATACACAGGTGTATGTTATACCATACAGTTGGCTATGAAAGTTCAAAGCAATTGTTGTACCAAGTGTTATACAACACAAATCTAGATTAACCATTTAACAAGCAAGGTATTAATAATTAGTATGATAAAAAGATAAGACATGTTAATAACAAACTTTCTTAGATATAAACATTGAAGTCCATGTTGAGTTTAAGAAAGATCTTGATCTAAACAACCAAGATGCCTAAATGCATAACAAATGCCTCTTTTAATAGGCCAAAATTTGAAAATATTGATTTGATGACTAATTGTTGAGTGGGTGGCTACATCTTGACTTGGTGATAATTCTTATCTTCTTGTCTGAACAAAATATCATTGCTAACATCAGAATTTGAACAGATTGTCCATGAAAGTTCTAGGAAATTGTCTCAGCTTTCCAACAAAAAAAGAATCGGTGCATTTGAATTTCTAGAACTCAAGATATGGGCTAAAACAGTATCTGGATTGCAGGACAAATTCAGACTTCTCTGTTATTGCTACAATTTGAAATTGAAAACGACCTTTTTGAATCTTGGACTCCCATGAAAGTTTTAATCCTATGTCTTAGTTTTCCATCTATATAGAACAAACATAAATCCAAGTTCTACAGCTCTAATTATGGTGCAATAACCGAATAGTGTTCCAGTTTAGACTGAACCAACATATCTTTTCTAAGCTCAGCCATATCTTTGTCTTTTCAATTTCAGTACTTAAACTTATTAATTAATCCATTGATTTATGTGATGGGCCTGTATTTAAGATGAATATTTACCATAAATTAAAGGTATCTTATATTATTAGATATGTTATTATAAAACATGCTCTAGCTAAGGAGTTATTGATAGTTCAAATGCAAAATGATAATATAAAACCTTGATAAAAATACACTTTTAAGTACTAATCACTATGACACACATGTAATTGATATTTT
This sequence comes from Populus alba x Populus glandulosa, assembly GCA_033617975.1. Taxonomy (NCBI): domain Eukaryota; kingdom Viridiplantae; phylum Streptophyta; class Magnoliopsida; order Malpighiales; family Salicaceae; genus Populus; species Populus alba x Populus glandulosa. The sequence goes on along the minus strand of CM066144.1, from coordinate 17,448,799 downwards.
GGATAGAAGTCTAAGTGTCACTTATAAGACACACATACTTGTTTTTTTTATATATATTTTTATTTAACCTTTTCTTCTCTTTAGCATAAAGGTTTAGACAATCCCCTTGTGATAGTGATCAGAGAAGGGACATAAAATCTATGTTGCATGGCTCGACAAAACTGTTTAAATCCTGGACCTTTTTCAATCCTAAAAGGAAACTCATCACAAATAATCATCTTACCACGTGATTTAAAATCTATGTTGCAAGGCTTAACAAAACTGTTTAAATCCTGGACCTTTTTCAATCCTGGACCTTTTTCAATCCTAAAAGGAAACTCATCACAAATAATCATCTTACCACGTGACATAAAATCTATGTTGTATGGCTCGACAAAACTGTTTAAATCTTGAACCTTTTTCAATCCTAAAAGAAAACTCATCACAAATAATCATCTTACCACGTGTTTTTCTATAACCTTCTTGATTAAAATTAATAACCCAAAGAGTATCTCCAATTTCATCTTTAACCCCCTTAAAAGTTTGAGCCAAGATCTTTTGTTTTTTATCATCAAACTTAAACCTACTAAGAAACTGTTTACATAATTTATTTAACTGTGTTCATAAATTACTAGTGCCAAGAGTCTTTGAGGCATATGAATAATCTTGTTTACAATGTTTATATACAACTCTCCTCGATGATGGATTAGAACCCTCTATTATATCAAAGTGATGCCAAACTTTAAATAAAGTTCTACAAATCATTCGCCGAAGGAGGAACAACATTATTTATTAGAGGATCGTTTGATAGATAACATTGAGTTTTTGAACATAATGTCTTGTATTCTCCATCTAAAATAACAAAATTTAATCAATTTCAATTTAATACTTATACAAATCCCTTTGTTCATAACAAGATAAAATAATAACAAAAAATTTGAGAAAATACATTAAGTATATGTAGATACAAAGAAAATTATATATAATTACACCATTCCTAAATTGTAAAGTCTGAATTAGGGTGCGGAAAAATATTTATTTTGAGGATGTTAAAGATGTGAAATTAGTTAGTTAAGGATGCAACAACAAAGGTGAGACATATGAATCCTTCCACGCCTTTAACCCGTGTCAAAACCCCTAAGAGTGTTAAAAGGTCCTTGTAAACTACTTTTATCTTGGAACATAGAGAATGAGAGGCTAAGCGGCGAGAGAGAGAAAACTGAATAAAGAGAAAAAAGTTGGGTGAACATGCTCGTATATGCATGAACAGTAGCGTAACAGTAACTTCCCTGCCTCTTCTTAGTTTAATTTTATTATTTATTAATTTTAATTCTAGTTTTCTTCACATATTTTTTCATCCATACTTTAACATCCTCTCACTTCCCGTTTCCATTGACTTATAAGCAGTTTGGCGGTGGTGATTGTTGAAAGGTGAGTTAGAAAAATGGCTGCAAAGGAGGGAATTAGGAGTGGAAGGGAAGGTGAAGAAGAAGAGCATGTGTATAGGATAAGCACAGACAAAGAGTGGGAAGAGTTGCAGAGAAATGGATCTTGTTTTGGTGGACAACTTGACAAATCTTCGGGCTTCATCCATCTCAGCAAGCTCGACCAGGTCTATCCTCCACTCCCGTCCCTTCTCTCTATAGATATTGCTCTTGTGCTTCGATTACTTGTCTAAAAATAATTTTGTAACCTCTCCATATTCGTATTTTCATCATAGCATTGATCTTGGCAAGATCAGGCTCTTAATTACTCATTTATGTGCTTTTCCAAGAACTGGTTGAGGTTATGGAAAATCTTATGATTTATTTTAATGCGGGAGTTGATCAAAAATACTCAGTCGATGAAATGGGATATTTGGTGGTTTTGTTAGTATTCAGTATCCAAACTGCGGCTTGCTTCCCAAGATGGCAATTTCTATTTTCTGATATCTATCCATTTTTTAGTGAGGGATGATTTACGGATACTCAACTATTTATGGGATGGTCTTTATAAATATATATATGCAGGTGATGTCAACATTGCAAAACTTTTTCCTGAATACTAAGGTGGATTTGTATCTGCTTCAAATCGATGCTAAAAAGGTTTGCACTTTATCATTTTATGTTTATTAGTCTTTCATTGATTCGTCAGAGGTATAATCAAGCTATTAATAGGAAGGGAAAGACTACAGATTTTCCATGTGATGCAATGTATAGCAAACTGAATTTCATGTTAGGGGATGATGAACAATTGTGACTTGGAAGTGTAGAAGTACTTTATGAATGCTAGCATCTAAGGATAAATTCTGTAAAAAGGTTATAGCTTTTCTGCCCAGTCTGCTCCATGTCTAGCACTTCTAACCCATTTTGAAGTTTTTAAGTTGTACTGTACTCTATTTGGCAGTTGAACTCAATCAACAATAAGGTAAGTGGTTTATATTTCAATTTTGAATTTAAGTTTCCCCGTAATAAATGGTTTAGATGAGGTTATCCCAAGTTTTTTTCCTTTTGTTTTGCTGGTTATAACTGAAAAAATCAGCTGGGCAGAAAAAAAAGGAATACTAATCAGATATTGGACTGCACTTTTATTATCAGAATTCATGGAATAGTGTATGTTAGGTATTGCTTCCTGAGGGTTACTTCCAAACTCACCAATGAAGTCTCAGAAGGTTCAAGTTACTGAGACTTGGGTGCTAATGGAAGGACAAGCAGTCAAAACAGGAATGTGTTGAATGTTGAATTAGGAGTGGGGGGTCTTAGAAGTTCAGACCTCAGGCCACGATTCGAAAGGAATAATGATTGAATGGCCAGCAATACTATGTTTTCAGGTGTTTTCAGGTCCTATTTTGGAGTACATGAATCAGTTGGTTATATGTATAGTTTCCTTTGGTTGAATCGATTATGAAGTCCCAGAGCAATAACACCGAAATTCAGATTACATAGTTGCAATGTTAATCCTTGGCAGTGCTAAAGTCTCATGATTTCAGTTCTACGCTGAAGTATAGGTAATCTAATTAATGTGCATGTTTGTTGCAGCTCGGGGATGGATTGATATATGAAGTCGTGGATGGTACCAACAGCTTCCCTCATTTCTACGGCCCTTCTCGGAGTTTCAGTCCCCTCCCTCTAGACGTAGTTATCAAAGCAGAGAAGCTTGTTCTAGCAGATGGGCAGTTCAGTTGTAGTTTGCTGAACTAAGCTGCCCTACTTCGAGATTTAACATTTTTCTGTTCTGAAACAAAAAAAGAAAGATATTTGTGACCTAAATGGACCATTGAAAGATATTTGATAATTCTTATGTTGTCTTAAGCATGGCCGTGAAAGTGAAATGCTCGGTAGGCAATGAACTTGAGTTAGAAATCCATGATACAACAGATACGATCAGAAATAATTTCTTGTGCTGTAAGAGGAAGTGTTGAATCGTCTGCCTGACCACATTCACCTTGGAAAAGCCCTTATGGTTGTTGAATGGGATTGGAGAGTTCCAAGTCCACCTCCTTACACCCACAAAAGCTGAAAATATGGAGTTGGAACACGGGAGTTCAATGTCCATAACTCCTTTCATGCTAGTAAAAATGCCTAACAATTCTTGAGTGCATATGAGCTGAAGATATCTGTCATGTATATGCACCAACCTAACAGTATTTTCCCTCGGAAAGTTGGCTGTATTATCGAGTTTGTGAAAGAAAACAAGACAGTACATATACATAAGATATTTTTAAAAAGATGCATACAAGTAGCGGGGATAGCTCAGTTGGGAGAGCGTCAGACTGAAGATCTGAAGGTCGCGTGTTCGATCCACGCTCACCGCATTTTTTTGCCCTCTCTATTAAAAAAACGCTTTCGGGACGTCACCGGATTTTGTTCAACTGGGGATCGAAGGCGGCGGTAGCTATCCCTCCTCCACTATGGATTTATAGACAGCCTGTATACTTTCTCATTCCCCTCCAAGCATTCAAAACAAAGAAGAGTCAGAGCCCTGATTCAATTAGTTTCACTCACAAATCCTCGTCTCGGGGACGCAGCAGCAGTGGCTAACAATCGGGACAACCTTATGCAGCAGCAAGTTGGTACAGGTTAAGGTGGCGATAATTTTAATATTGGTGAAGTTGCCAGTGGTAAGGGATTAGCAGGTGCACTTCAGCTTCTGGACAAGAAAAAGAAAACGAAAGTTCGGTGATTATGATGGTGACATGACAAAATACTTTGAGCAAAAGGGGAGATGGGTTTGGAAGGATTATGACTCCACGAAGAGCCAGGTTCATGAATTTGAAAATATGATAGTGATAAAAATATATTAAAATAAAATTTTTTTATTTTTAATAGTAATATATTAAAATTATTTAAAAAATATAAAAAATATTTTTAAATAATTTTTTTTTTAAGAAATACCATTTGAAATGCAATTCCAAATACTCCACATCTTCATCATTGATGGTTCAATTATAAGATGTAAGGTTGAGTAAAAAACCTAAAAAATTAATTAAATCAAGAAAACTAGTAAAAATAATAATAAAAAAAACCAATTAGAATTTTTTTAAAAAATCAACCGGTTCGGTTTGGTTTATAAGTATGAAACTAAAAAAACTGAATCCAAATTGAAAAAAAAAAAAAAAACCGAGCTAAACCGGAAAAACTAAGCCAAACAAAAAAAAACCAGAGCCAAACCAAAAAAACCAAGCCAAACTAAAAAAATCAAGCAAAAAAAAAACCGGTTTTTATTCTAAAATAATCGAAACCTTTCCGTTTGAACTGGTTTCGGTTTAATTTTGATTTTTTTTTTTAAATTGATTTGGTTATTTTTTTTTATAAAAACCAAACCGAACAAAAAATAATCACCCTTAATATAATCTCAATGATTATGATTTTTTTGGCATTAACTTTATTTTGCTGGTGTTCAGTATAGGAAAAATCATAGTTTTAAATCAATAATTTTCTTTACAATAAATCTTAACATAATTTAAATCAATAATTTAAATATTAATATAATTTAAATCAATAATTTTTTTTTATTGAGCACCTTCATTATTTTCTTTCCAGTAAATAATTGTCAAAATTTCCATGTTGATTAAGGATTCAAAGTCAGCATCTTTTCCAGAACATTAAAAGTTGGCATCTTGAGCATTATTTGCACGGATTCCTAATTCTACAAGGTTGCCCAGTCGGCAGCTCTTTACTACACGTAAGTCAGCAACACGCACATATGCAAGGGTGGGAATTTTTTACATTCTTTTTGGGAGTACGACAACTTATTAGTTTATTTGGACTTGAATTATTTATTTTACAAACTTAGGATCTTAATCTTAATTAGGTTTTATGTTTAGCTCATTAGTCCATTAAAGTTTATTTGTTTTGTAAACTATAAATACCCTATTTAAAGGGTCAAACATGTTAAATTTAGTTTATTTCAAAATAATATTATTTGTGCATAAAGTTGTTCTTACTTTAAATTTTTTAAAAATTTACTGTTTTTATAGCATTCTTTCTATACTTTCAATTCATAATTCATCATAATAATAGGGTTACAGTCTTTTTTATTTTTTATTCAATAGCTTTAATATCTTGATTCAGATAATTATTATGTCAGTTATTTATTTATTTATTTATTATCATAATCTAATTATAGTTTTCTTGTGTTGTTCTTTCTTCCGTGTGGGTTCAAGAATTCTTATCCTCTAGACTTATATTAGGTGGTATTAGAACAAAGCTCTAAAACAAGGTTTTATCTTTCTCTATCTATCTATTTTTAAATTTTCCATGTTATTTGTTTGTATTTTCTCAGTTTTGATGTTTTGGAAATAGTAAATATAAAAAAAGTTCATGTTCAAAAAGGTTATTGCTGAGAAGTATTGTAGACAAAAAAAAAAGTTGAAATCGCAAGTTGTTTTATTTTGTTGTAGTGTTTATTCTATCGTAGATTAGGTTTATAAAAAAATAAATTGAGGAATATTTTTTAAAATTCATATTAGATTGTGGTTATTATGAGTTTGATATTGATTTCAGGTTATTTGAGAAAATTACGATTCAATGTTTATTGAAATTAGTTCACATTATCGATTAATTCTGTTTATTTGTTGCTATTATTTTGGGTTAGTGTAATCTATTATGGTTTGGAGTCTTTCCTGCATCCATTTTTTCTTTCATATTTGTTTTTGTGTTCATTGACATATTCATTACTATTTTTATTTTTGCTGTTTTTTTCTTATTGTAAATTTGCATCATTATCTTTGTCATATTTATTGATTGTTTTGATTTTCAAAAGCTATGGTTAATTGTTACGAGACTGTGATTTTTTTATTGTTTGTGATTAATTCCTTAAAGAACTGGAAAAAAGAGCATGAGAGATAAAATGGGAAAAAATAAGCATATTATTGTGATAAGCTATAATTAAATGAAACACGAGAGGAGTGATATCTTATTAAGTGTAAACATAGGAGGAAGTGTGTGATGATATATTTTGTTACTACTAACATGAAATTTTAGATTTTAACGATGTCTTTCAAAAACAAATCATCATCTATAAAGGAGAGGAAAAACTTATTCTTTATGTTATAGACCATGCAGCAACAACGGGTTTGGTAAGGTTTTTGATACAATAAAGAGACAATTGGTCGTGATTGCTAGTCTACGAGAGGGGTTAGTTTGAAATGGTTCTATGGTTAAAAGGCCATAAAGACATGTTATCCCACCTTAAAATGAATTTATTAATGAGAACAAAGATAAAGAAAGTGTAGATCTTGACTATACATCAATCAACCAAGGTGATAAATCTCAATAGCCTAAAAATCAAAGAGATGAGGGATTTCAACAATATAAAAATTTGAGCCATAACGGTGTAGGAAAAGATTTGGGGTATTGATGACTTTGATAAAAATTTAAATAGTATTAAGATAAAAATTCTAGTGTTTTAAAGGAGAAATGATCCCGAGACATATTTAGAATACGAGAAAAGGCCATAAAGACATATTATCCCACCTTAAAATGAATTTATTAATGAGAACAAAGATAAAAAAAGTGTAGATCTTGACTATACATCAATCAACCAAGGTGATAGATCTCAATAGCCTAAAAATCAAAGAGATAAGGGATTTCAACAATATAAAAATTTGAGTCATAACGGTGTAGGAAAAGATTTTGAGTATTGATGACTTTGATAAAAATTTAAATAGTATTAAGATAAAAATTCTAGTGTTTTAAAAGAGAAATGATCCCGAGACATATTTAGAATACGAGAAAAGGCCATAAAGACATGTTATCCCACCTTAAAACGAATTTATTAATGAGAACAAAAATAAAAAAAAGTGTAGATCTTGACTATACATCAATCAACCAAGGTGATAGATCTCAATAGCCTAAAAATCAAAGAGATGAGGGATTTCAACAATATAAAAATTTGAGCCATAACGGTGTAGGAAAAGATTTGGGGTATTGATGACTTTGATAAAAATTTAAATAGTATTAAGATAAAAATTCTAGTGTTTTAAAGGAGAAATGATCCCGAGACATATTTAGAATACGAGAAAAGGCCATAAAGACATATTATCCCACCTTAAAATGAATTTATTAATGAGAACAAAGATAAAAAAAGTGTAGATCTTGACTATACATCAATCAACCAAGGTGATAGATCTCAATAGCCTAAAAATCAAAGAGATAAGGGATTTCAACAATATAAAAATTTGAGTCATAACGGTGTAGGAAAAGATTTTGAGTATTGATGACTTTGATAAAAATTTAAATAGTATTAAGATAAAAATTCTAGTGTTTTAAAAGAGAAATGATCCCGAGACATATTTAGAATACGAGAAAAGGCCATAAAGACATGTTATCCCACCTTAAAACGAATTTATTAATGAGAACAAAAATAAAAAAAAAAGTGTAGATCTTGACTATACATCAATCAACCAAGGTGATAGATCTCAATAGCCTAAAAATCAAAGAGATGAGGGATTTCAACAATATAAAAATTTGAGCCATAACGGTGTAGGAAAAGATTTGGGGTATTGATGACTTTGATAAAAATTTAAATAATATTAAGATAAAAATTCTAGTGTTTTAAAGGAGAAATGATCCCGAGACATATTTAGAATACGAGAAAAGGCCATAAAGACATATTATCCCACCTTAAAATGAATTTATTAATGAGAACAAAGATAAAAAAAGTGTAGATCTTGACTATACATCAATCAACCAAGATGATAGATCTCAATAGCCTAAAAATCAAAGAGATAAGGGATTTCAACAATATAAAAATTTGAGTCATAACGGTGTAGGAAAAGATTTTGAGTATTGATGACTTTGATAAAAATTTAAATAGTATTAAGATAAAAATTCTAGTGTTTTAAAAGAGAAATGATCCCGAGACATATTTAGAATACGAGAAAAGGCCATAAAGACATGTTATCCCACCTTAAAACGAATTTATTAATGAGAACAAAAATAAAAAAAAGTGTAGATCTTGACTATACATCAATCAACCAAGGTGATAGATCTCAATAGCCTAAAAATCAAAGAGATGAGGGATTTCAACAATATAAAAATTTGAGCCATAACGGTGTAGGAAAAGATTTTGGGTATTGATGACTTTGATAAAAATTTAAATAATATTAAGATAAAAATTCTAGTGTTTTAAAGGAAAAATGATCCCGAGACATATTTAGAATATGAGAAAAAGGTTTAGTTGATTTTCTATTATTACCACTATTTAGAGGAGAAAAAATTAAACTTGTTATTATTAAATTGATAGATTATATATATTGTAACTTGATGGGATCAACTTGAATTTTTATTCTATATCTCCTAGCTATATATCCTAGTCTAATTCTGATCATTAAATAAACGAAAATTTGAGAAATAACTAATGAATTTTTAAAATAATAGATCATATAAAATTTTTAATTCACAATTTTATTAATGAATATATTTCTTTTTGGATTTCGGATTGTATGTCTCTATAAAGGAATTACAACTCATTAAATAAACTAAAAAAATAACCTAAATAAACTTGAAAACAAAAAAAAATAGCAACAAACCAAAAACACTGATAATCGGGTCAAAAAGGTACAAACCAAAAACTATTAGTGTTTTTGGTCACCCCCCTCCCTCAACTTGTTAGAGGTCGGTTATCACGGGTTTTCATCACGGGTCTGATGTCAAGTAATGAGAATCACTCATCAAGTAAACCAAAAAATATGAATCATGTCCTTGTAATGCTTTACTATTAGTGTCTTTGTCTTGACATGGCATGCTTCTGTTTCTGTGCAGGATTTAGAAACTGCGTCCAATTTCTCACCCAAGGCGTAGTTTTCAATGGCTAGATCTACTTCGCTTCAGAAAACACATAAATACGGAGCATTTTTAGCCATTCTAAGCAAAACAGATCAAAATGAGTGCAAGTCTAATAAAAATCCCACATCCTTCTTCCTTCACGCCCGCTATGATTCTGTGTTTCTTCTTCCCCCTTCTGATTAATTGCCAGTGCAGCAGAAATCCAGTAATATTCATCTTTGGCGACTCCAATTCGGATACTGGTGCTTATTATTCTGGTCTTGGTTTGATGTTTGGAGTTCCCAATGGACGCTCATACTTCAACCAGCCAACAGGTCGATTATGCGATGGACGATTGGTCATTGATCTCTTGTGTAAGTCCAACAGAATCCTTTGCATCTGTCAACCATCTTTCCTTGTTACTGATGAGTTTCTGCTTCTTTCAGAATGTTACGTAGAATAATGCACGGATTTCGGACATTTAGTACTCCAAAGATTTTATAATCAGGACCGAGTTCATAAAGACCATGGATTTTGTGCACTCTGAACTTGCCTCCACAACCTCTAAACAGTACTAATCAGAGAACTATCATCTTCTTGACACCAGACATAAAATTTCTTTTGTTCATCATTCTGTGGCTACTGTGGATCTGTTTAGTATCGTGCTGAAATATGGTTGAAATTGTGTTTTGCTCTGATAGCATTTGATTAATTAATATAAACTATCATTTTGTATATTCTTGAAACTCTTTCTTGAAATCTTAATACCAAAAAAACTATAATTTATACTAGACTTGCCCCATGTTTTTGGAGAACAACTGACCAAACAAGCTCCTCTCTCGCAATTGTATTCTGTGTGTACTGCAGGCGAAAGTTTGAATACAAGTTACTTGACCCCTTATCTAGAACCATTGGGTCCAGATTTCAGAAATGGAGTTAATTTTGCTTTTAGCGGTGCTGCCACTCAACCTAGATATAAGCCTTTCAGTTTAGACGTTCAAATTCTTCAGTTTCTTCGATTCCGAGCTCGCTCCCCTGAGTTATTTTCAAAAGGTACATTGTTAAAGAACAATAAACTACAGTTATATGCTCCTTCCAAGGAAGAATTTAAATGCCAAATAGTGTTCAGTTCTCTTTCTGCTTCTCTTGCTTTCATTTTAGGCTACAAAGATTTTGTCGATGAAGATGCCTTCAAGGACGCAATTCATATAATTGACATTGGACAGAACGATCTTGCTGGTTCATTCGAATACCTTTCATACGAGCAAGTCATCAAAAACATATCATCTTTCATAAAAGAAATCAACTATGCTATGCAGGTGATTCTTAACTTTTCACTAGCAGTACATAATTTGATATTTTTAGCCCTTTGAAGTGTTTTTCATGGAGAATTGATTTCAAATGTAGAATATATATCAACATGGTGGAAGGAACTTCTGGATACACAATACGGGACCTCTGGGTTGCCTGCCACAAAAACTTGCTACCTCCGACAAAAAGAGCAGTGATTTTGATCAGTATGGATGCCTCAAGGCTCTTAATGATGCAGCAAAGCAGTTTAATGACCAGTTACGCGTCCTCTGTGAAGAACTTAGATCTGAGTTGAAGAACAGCACCATCGTGTACGTGGATATGTACTCCATCAAGTATGACCTCATTGCGAATGCTACTACATACGGTATGGCCTCGTTCCCAAATTGTATGAAGTTCATCAAGCAAATTTAGGATCTCTGTGTTAGTTCCATTGTTGAAGAAAACACATATTTAGCTGTGTGTGGATCGCGCAGATGCGTTTGTCACCTCGAGCTGACAAACGTTCAAAATCAACAGGTTTTGAGAATTCATTGATGGCATGCTGCGGTTATGGCGGTCCACCATACAACTATAATCCTATTATTACCTGCAGCCGAGCTGGTTACAGTGTGTGCGAGAGAGGATCAAAGTTCATAAGTTGGGATGGAGTTCACTACACAGAAGCTGCCAACGCAGTCGTTGCCTCCAAAATTCTATCTACTAATTACTCTACTCCTCAGATTAAGTTTAGTTATTTCTGTAGTAACTAGCTAGTTTGCAGCCTGATTGGAATTTGCTGATTTTAAATATCCTTGGAAATTTAATACTTGCATGAACTTTGCAAGCAAACCAAGATGAAATTTTCACTATTATTTATTGCTAATTGACATGTGATTCGGCGAACGAGATCTACACTTTTCACATTCCTGTGGCCCATGGTTAGTAGCATTGACGAGAAAATCCCTTTAGTCATATTGCAGAGAATGTGGTTTACGTAAATGGACCAAAAAAGAGTTGTTTTCAGCAAACCAGTCGTTAGATTCTATGAGTTTCCAAACAACACATCATCTTTCTTTTTTTATATTCAAACAATTGGGGCGACCCATCTATTATCAGCCCTCTTAATTTTAAAAAATAATAATTAAAAGCCCGTGTGCTAGCTATTTTTTACTAGGCCAGGCACTTAGTCTGATTTATTAGGCCAGCACTTAGTCTTATTTTTTCTAATTTTAATTTTTTTTAATTAGTACTTTTTTATATGTTTTTTTTTAAATAATATTTATATTTATATTTTAATTCATACCCATTTATATGAATTTTTCTGTCTTATTTAGCTTTTTTTTAAATTACGAATATTTTTTATTATATCATAGTGTTTAATTTCTTAAAAAATTAGTATGATTCATTTGTAATTTTTTTATATAGATTAAATATTTATTTTTTTATAATATTTTAATATGTTTAGCCTTGCATAGTATTATTTTATTTTATTTTATTCAATAAATTTTATGTGTGTCTATTTCTATTAAAAATCATTTTTAATAAACAAATTCATTAAAAACAACCAAGTAAATGACTCATATTGCGATATCTTAATTTACATTTGTCTTTTAATTTTTTCAATTATGTTTTTATTCATCATTAATGAAAAAAAAATTTCCATTTATTAACACAATGGTTAATGATTTATTTAATTCAATGTGTGCATAAATATTTTGATTTACATTTATGATTTTTTTAATGTAAAAAACCAAGTTGAAAAATTCTACTTGCTTAATATTTTTTTTTTTTATCATGTATTGGTGTTTTCAATTTGATGTTATGAGTTTTGTTCTTTAACCTTTTTATAAAAGTTTTATTGTTTTTAATTTCATCATTCAATCTGAGTTGATTTATTTATCTTGTTTTCTTTTCCGATATCGTTAATCAATATTGTTTTTTTAAATAACTTTGTGATTTTTTTCAAATTTTTTTTCTATCAAATTATTTTGACCTCATGATCTAAGATACGAGTTTATCAGGTTAATCCATACCAGCTCATCTCTTAATGTCTAGATTACATGTCTACCGTGTTGAATTAAGTTGGCTCATACCAATTTTTTTTTTACTCTATTTAATCCTTCCATGTTTAATTGGATAAAAATTAAATATTATCTTTTGATTTTGGACAGATTTTTTTTCAAGTTATCATAATCTGTTTATATATATAATTGTGTTAGCTATTATTTTTTTTTTCTCCATATAATTCAAATAAAGTTCTTACTAATCGGGACTATAAGCTAAATTATTGTATTTATTTTTCTTTAACATGTGCTTTCAACTCTTAAATATTGTAATTAAAAAATAATGCAAGTGAAAAACTAAAGCTTAGAAAAACACAACTCCCAAGTAATGCAAGTGAACAGAGTAGGTGAACGATGAGACAACATTGTATTTTATTTATTTGTTCTTTAATTTAATTTAATGCCCCTAACGCCAGGGCCGCAAATCAACTTCAATGTGATTGAGGCTGTGGAGCGTGCAATGCAATCTCACTCCCAAGTAATAAAGCCCATTATGCTCTCTGCCCAGCCCAACCTGCTTCCTCGTCTGCAGGTCCTGAAAAGAAAACATCTAGGAAAGAAAGAAACGGAACAATTAAGGGTTTTTGTGATTTCACTGCTTGAAAGGAAATTAAACTGAAAAGAAGGAGCTTAAAGAGAGATTGGGTGTTAATTGGATAGACCTTGAGCATGATTTGATATCTTGCAAAGTATTTGGATCATTGGCGTTCAACACTAATTCTGTGTAGTGAGTGACTGAGAAAAAAAGACTAAAGCAATTACCTGTGAAGTTAGCAAGAGGATCTGTGTTGCTGGGAGGGATTAATGCAATTACCTGTGTGGTTTTCTTTTTTCTAATTTGGGCTCTAAACGGCTGCTTACTTCAAAACACCATGCGAGCAGAAGATGCTCCACGCCTCCATGTTAATGGAGGCAGAGGTAGCAAAGCACATTTTAAACTCCAGCAAATTTCAAGTACAGAACAGGGTCTCTTAATTACTAGCTGGGCTCCAAGAGAACAGGCACTCTAGAGTCTAGGCATTTCGCTGTGTTACAAGTCAACTTTGAACACCCCACCAATGGAGCTCTCTCGCAGCGCTCTATCAGAAGCAGAGGACCCTCTCCTGCCATGTTACTTCATCATGGGCTAGAGATTATGCAGATAAAGCATGTTCCTTTAATTCCAACAACCTAATGAGAGTTGCCTGGTTCTTTTCCCTGCTAGAGTTCTGTCTTCTACATTATTGATCCCAAGAGAATTAAGACATGGTAGTGCATGCATCGAATAATTGCAGCTCAAATTGTTGGAGTGGATTCTGTGGAAGAGACCTATGTAAAGCTATATGCATCATTCAATGGGCCTACCACTTAGTCAATGGCTGAGATTGAAAATGATATATATCTGCCTTTATGGACAAATGGTTGTCTTTGCCTCGCAATTTTCAATTATGCGCAAGAATAAAGCTCCTCTGCTAGACAAAATCATTTGAATGCAACTCCAGTCTTTTTATTTTATGCCCAAAAGAAAAAATGTATGGAAACTTGCTTTCGAGTAAATGTGGACTTGGTGGATTCTTTTTTCTTTATTTTCTGGCGAGACATTGGCAGTAGTGAACTAGTAACATGTTTTCAATATCACTAGAATATTAGCCGTACTTCACTTTTAAAAAATTATAAAAAAATATTAAAAACACAAACAAATTAAATTTTATAGCGTCTAACATGATTATGAGATGCCTATACTTGGTCTGGTATGGTTTCCAAACCAAAGTTCTTACTTAATCTAACACTCAAACAATTTGGGTCTTACTTGTTTATCATACCTAAGTAAACATGGATCATACCTAAGTAAATATGGATCTAGTAACATGTTTTAAATATAGTTTAGTGGGGTTTCACAGCCTATCAATACAATTTTTAAAATATATATAAAAAAATATTAAAAATATCTAGTAGCACTTAAACAAATTGGATTTGACAGCATCTGAAATGACTGACAGACATTTGACACTTAGATTAGGCATAGCTCCCAGACCCATGTCATTACTTGAATCTAACACTCAAGTGATTTGAGTCTTGCTTGTTTGTTATATCCAAGTAAACATGGATCCAACTCAGCTTTTTGAATTTTAAAATAATAAAACAATATTAAAATACCATAATATCCCTCATGATTATAGAAAATTACTCAAAAAAGTGTGAAAGAACAAAAATACTTTCATATGCAGAGCTTATTTTTTGTCTTTCCCAATGCTAAAGATGTATTTAACTATTAAGAAGTTTGTGAAATGTCAAAAAATCCCTGAGCAACAAGTCTTAATTTTATTAACCTTAGAGGATAGATTAGTATTTTAACTATGCAAATAATCATGAAAAGACTACCATACACTCGTCGAAACGTTTAATGACTAATGAGCCTATGAAAAATATTGAAATACCCCCCACAACAAAGGCGTAAATGATAATTTAACTTTATGTGAAAAGAGAACATTAACCCTATCTTAAGCCTTCACAATTTGGAATATCCACCGTGCAAATCTATAATGAATTGTGTTTTGGTTCACAGTACATTTGCTTAGGGTTGCTAGACCCAAACCGTTTGGTTTACCTGAGAAAAGTTTTTTAAACAAAGTATTTGAGGTTTTAATATTTCATATGAAAAAAATTAAAAAACAATCCATATGGATATAAATTAAAAAATTATTTCAAAAGCTTTTTTATTCCGTATTGAAAAGATATTATCTTATTCTATTAAGTTGAAATGTTTAAACAAAAAAAAAAGTTTTTTATCCCATATTGAAAGAACACAATTTTTTTTTTGTGAACATAATATATATATATATATATATATATATATATTAATTGACTTCAAATCCACATTGAAAAAATAAGATAATTTTTTAGTATTTATATAGTAAACTTTGATATGGATTTGTAACCAACTGAAAAAGATGAAAAAAAAAAAAAGATGGGTCTCTAACAAGGAAAAAACATATTTAAAAAAAAAAACAAATCTCTACCGGGTTTTGCTGGGTTACCCGAGCCTTGGGTTAAACTGCTAGGTTAGATCAAGTTTGATAACTATGCTCAAACAACAAAACGTGATTTTGAGAGTGTTAATTATAACTTGTTTCCTTATTCTCTTTTTCAATAAAACTAGTTAATTGAACCTTAAAATTTCAAAATATAGATTGAGGTTCATTTTTGCACTATTATTTTCAAATATTTGTTAATTCAGCATTTGGGCTTGGCAACCAACAGCCATGGTAGACCTGTGCCTTGGTCTGACATAACCCAAGCGTTTGGAACTGGCAAGCATGTTAGGTCCAAGCACCCTGAGTATGACAAACAACAAACAAAAAGGACAATTATACACTTTAGTTGTCAGGAGAGAGAAAAGAAAGAAAAAACACAAGCAATCAATCACCAACGGCAATCCAACATTATTTGTTTACATGCATCACACCATGTGGAAGAGAGCACATATGCAAATCCAGTAAGATGGCGAATGACTAGATTTAGCCTCCATGAAGCATCACACACGCCTTTTTAATGGCACAAGCACAACCGATTCGCTGAGGAAAAAAAAGAAAGCCAAAGAAATGTCTCGCGAAAAGAAAAGAAATTGAAAGTGAAACTACTATTATAATCCACAGTAAAATGTCTCTTGATCTACAGTAATTTTCTTACACCATGTCAAACCCAAGTGCCTTAGGTAAAAGAAAGCCAAAGAAACATCTTAGAAAAATATGAGAAATTCAAAGTGAAACTACTATTACAATCCATAGTAAAAAGTCTCGTGATCTACAATGATTTTTCCATACCATGTCAGACCCAAGTGTCTCGTGTCTAGCAATCATGGTAGACCCGCGTCTAGGTTTGGCATGACCCTAGCGCTTGGGCTTGGCAACCATGCCAGACTCTTGCATCTTTTTATGAAAATATAGGAATTCACTTATAATTCTTCTAAAAACATATTTATTTTGTATTTTTATCTCTCTTTTTAACCAAATATATTTTTATCTTTTCTATATTTCTTTCTTTTATTTTAGGACATTGACCACATGCATCTCTAAAATTCACTCATTTTTTTTTATTATTAATCTCTAATTTTATTAAAGAAATTATCTACCAAATTACACAATTAAGATAGTCAAAAGGATAATAAGCAGTGTTTTAAGACCTGGACCGACCTGGTTGGTAGACCTGGGACCCGGCCGACCCGGGCACGGAACCGGTCCGAGTGGAGGCC
This sequence comes from Populus alba x Populus glandulosa, assembly GCA_033617975.1. Lineage (NCBI taxonomy): Eukaryota > Viridiplantae > Streptophyta > Magnoliopsida > Malpighiales > Salicaceae > Populus > Populus alba x Populus glandulosa. The sequence continues at coordinate 17,431,985 of CM066144.1, read as the reverse complement.
AAACCCCGCTTGGGAATTGGCCCGGTCAAACCCGGTCGACCTGGTCCACCCGGTCAATTTTTTTTTTATTTTCCCTGTCATTAAACGATGCCGTTTAATGACATCTCAAATCCTAAAATGCTGAAGCGGCTGAACATCGAAGATAGAAGAAGAATGAAGCACTTAACCTAATCTGTCTCACCCGAATTGAACGGAGCAGAAGAAGAACGAAGTAGAAGAAGAACGAAGCAATTAACCATTGATCTCTGCGAAAAAGGTTTGAATCTCCTTCTTTCACTCTCTGTTTTGTTTATTCTTGGCAGTTTTATCATTTCTGGGTTCTGGCATCAATTTCAGTTTCAAGTTTCAACCCGATTCAAGTTCATACTTCTTTCACTCGCTGCCATCGATTTCGCTGAAGAAGAAACCTTAGCCCTCAGGTATGTTTCTCCAACCCGATTGCTGCTACAGTGTCTGTATTTTCTTCTACCAGTGACCTCTATTTCTATAGCCCAATTTCTGCATCAATTCTATTCGTCTGTGTTTTTTGTTTACATGATGAACTATTACCGTGATTTTGTTTGATGAACTCTCTGCCGATTCATTGTTCGTTCATTTGTTTGATGCTGCTAGTGGACTTATTGTTCGTTCATTTGTTTGATGAACTCTCTGTTTTTAATTATTCAATCTCAGATTGTTGAGCTGAGAAATAAGGATTATTGGCAATTAGAAGGAACAAATGACTATTAGAATTGATGCAGAAATGTTAGAATGCTCTCGGATTAGAAATGTTAGAATTGATGCAGAAATGTAGGATTAGAAATGAACTGAGAAATGAGAATAATTGGTAGCATGTTCATTCCCTTTTCTTTTCTTTTTGACATTGCACAACATGTTTTAAAGATAGGAGTATAACTTTTTGTGGTTTTAAGTGAGCAGTGACATAAAATAGGAGGCTGTTAGTAAGTTTGTTTTGCAGTTCAACTGAGCATTTGAGTTTACTGTATGTAAAACTTCAACTGCTGAGAGTTCAATGGTGGATTGGAAGATGATTCCTTTTCTGGTGGTTTATATGTTCTGGAACTTAGTTCACTGTTTTGCGACAAACGATAGGCTTCTAACCATCATTCGTCATGCAGCTTGCCAAACAATAGTGCTAAAAAAAAACATGTGATTTAAGATTACAAAGCATGAAATTCCTTAATGCCTAGTCCCACTTTCTCCATTTCAACTTTTACTACTTAACTTGTTTCTTCTGTATTTTTCCTTTTCAATGCCTAGCAACTCAATTGTTACATTCATTTTTTTTTTAAAGGGGGTGATTTAAATTATGTCAGGTTTGAAAATGTCTTCACATGATGGTAGTACTCCAAATAGTGATCCTTCAACGGCCCAATCATCTCAACCTTCAATTTCCATGTCAAGTGGTAGTAGAGGAAGAACAGATTTAGCATGGGGTCATTGTAGAGAAGCTCCTGAACTTAGTGTTGGATGTTAAAAAACTAAATTAGTTTGTTTATATTGTGCTAAAGTATTTGCGGGTGGTGGTATTAATCGATTTAAGCAACATTTAGCTGGAGCTAAAGGAGAAGTTGAACAATGTCGCAAATGTCCTCCTGATGTTCGACATCAAATGCTTTTGAACCTTAAAGGAAATGTTGAAACGAAAAAAAGAATTAGAGAAATACAAGCAGATTTCAATCCTTTTAATGCACAATAAAGGGAGCATGAAGAGATGATGATTAGGAAATTAGAAGATGATGATGGTGATGATGAGGAGGAGAAGGAGGATGGTGAGGATGTCAATACTAAAAAACATATGTTACCACCGAAGGTTGCAAAAAATAAAAAGATTCAAAGCACCGGTACTGTAAAACAATCAACTACAAGCTATGGAAAGCAGAAGAAATCTGCAACATTAGGGACATATTTCATGCCGAGAACAACTCCTAGTGCTCAAAAGTCTCTTCAGAATTGTTGGCAAAGGAAAGAAGCAGTTGAACGGTGTGATCTTGCTTTAGCGAAATGGATGTTTGATGCATGTGTGCCATTTAATGTTGTTAACTCTGTGTATTATCAGCATGCCATAGATGCTGTAACGACCATGGGTCCTGGTTATAAAGGACCAAACTTGCATGCTATCCGTGTTACTTGGCAAAAACGGTTGATGAAGTGAAGATTTATGTTGAAAGTTATTGGGAGATTTGGAAGAAGACTTGTTGCATATTAATGGCTGATGGATGGACAAATCAGAAGAGGAGGACTTTAATTAACTTCTTAGTATATTATCCTAAAGGAACAGATTTTTAAAAACGGTGGATGTATCAAATGTCTCAAAAACTGCTAGATTGTTGTATCAGTTGTTTAGAGAGGTTGTTTTGTATTTTGGGGTAGAAAACATTATGCATATGGTGACTGATAATGCTGTAAATTATGTTGCTGCTGGCAGGTTATTGATGGAAGAATTTCTTTCAATATTTTGGTCTCCTTATGCTGCTCATTGTATCAACCTCATACTCTAGGACATCGGTAAATTGCAGTTAGTTTGTTGTGTTGTTGAGCATGCTTCTGGTATCACAAAGTATATTTATAATCATTCTTATCCATTGTATTTGATGAGGAAGTTCACTGGAGGAAAAGAAATACTTCGTCCAGCTCCTACTCGTTTTGCCACCAATTTCATTGCATTGCAAAGCATTTTAGCTCATAAAGATCAGTTGAGAGCTATGGTGACATCTAGGGAATGGGTCTCATCTGCTTATGCTAAAGATATCAAAGGAAAAAAGTTTGTTGAGAGTGTGCTAGACTCTTTGTTTTGGGAAGAATGTGCAATAATTGTGCGAATGAGTGAACCTTTAGTTCGAGTTCTACGATTGGTTGATGGTGATGATAGACCTTCGATGGGATATTTGTATGATGTTATTCATCATGTAAAAGAAGAAATGATGAGGGGATTTCAAAAGAGAAAGCCTAGAGTGAAACCTGTCATAGACATTATCAATAATCGGTGGGATGGATAATTTTATAGAAATCTTTATGCAGCAGCATTTTGGTTGAATCCTCGATTTCAATATGATGGAAATATAATGGATAAACATATGAGCACCATTTCTGCACTTCTAGATGTTCTTGAGAAGTATGCACATGGAAATCTACCATTGCAAAATAAGATTACAAGTGAGATGAAGTATTTTAGGAATGCTGAACATGACTTTGGCCAAGTGTCCGTAAAAAATAATCGCACCCTTATGTCTCCAGGTATATAATTTTTATATTTAAAAATATTATTTGATAGTCTTACACTTTTACTTATTATTTTTTTGTATACATGAATGGTGGATGACATATGGAACCAACGCTCCAAATGTACAACAATTGGCTATACGAGTGTTAAGTCAAACTTGTAGTTCTTCGGGATGTGAGAGAAATTGGAGTATGTTTGAACATATTCATTCCAAGAAGAGAAATAGATTGGAGCACCAAAGGCTTAATGACCTTGTTTATGTCCACTGCAATCTAAGATTGAAACAAAAGTATTTTTCTTTTCTCTAATTCCTTAAATATTATTTTATCTTGTTTAGTAGCATTATTAATACTTATATTGTGTTTACCTTCACTTTTAATATGTAGGAATTATTGAAAAGGACAAAATTATGATCCAATTAATGTTGAGACAATTTTTGACATTGAAATTGGATGGTCGAAGATGACCCATCAATCTTGACAACGGAAGAAGTAGAGAGTTTTCACTAAGCTCTATCAACTATGACCTTACAAGATACTTTAGATGATGGTAATTAATGATTAATTATTTAATGATAAATATTATTTAAAATAAAGTTTTGTTTAACACATAATATTTATTTCTTAATTGTGTTTGAAATGTAGATGTCATAAATGTTAATAATATTGAAGATGATTGTGACGATGAAGTTTCAAAGGAGCATGCTGATGATTTATTAGGTGTTGACGAGATTGGCTCCATTCCATCGACATTTGATCCAAATTTTTCTTCCATGGAGACAGAAGAACCTAATCATTAGTGAATGTGTTAATTCAACATAAGTGAATGTGTTGTTGTTTTAAATATTTTAGAATTTATGTTGTTGGAATTTATGTTGTTGGATGTTTTGTTTTAAATATTTTAGAATTTATATTTGGTTTATGTTGTTGGTTTATAATTTATATTTGGTTTGTGTTTTGGATATTGAATTAAATTTATGTTGCTGGTTTATAATTTATATTTGGTTTGTGTTTTGGATATTGAATTAAATTTGTTGCATTGTAATTAGTTATGTGTTTTTTTTTTTTATATATAATTTTTTTGGGTTGACCCGGGTTAACCGGGGTCAACCCATCTGACCCGTGACCCGATCACTTGACCGGGTCAATGACCGGGTCGGGTTTCAAAAACTATGATAATAAGTGTTTTACATATACAATATTTTCTTTCCTACAACATAATGTATCGTTCAAAAGTTTTCTCTTATTATCATATATTTCAAAAATTTTGTAAATGCTAATAGTTATAATGTAGAATAAACTCTACTTGTAACAAGCTTTGACAATTAGATCATTCAACATCTCAAATTTAAAAAAGCATGAATCCTTTAAAAAACTATCAAACACTTGGATGGAAACATAAAATTAATATTTGCATCCACAATGCATACAAAAAAGAAAAGTTTATTTTTGAGAACTTGAAGTAAATCACTTAGAACTCAATATATATATATTTTTTATTTTTTCCTCTTCAAATATAACAAATTTATAAAATAAGTTGCACAAACAAAAAAGAGTTTGCAGTTAAGTTTTACTGCATATAAATGAAAAATCCTACTTTAATAAGGCAGTGTTTGTTTTTATAATCCAATCGTGCTTTTGAAAATTTTTTAATTTTTTGACTTTAGCGCTTGGGTTCGGCATAGTTGCCAGATCTAAATGCGGGTTTGACATGTTTGTCAAACCCAGACGCAAGTTTGGCGTACCCAGGTACGCGAGTCTTGTATGATTCTCAAGCCCAAACACAAGAGTTTGGAATGGTTGTTAAGCCCGGGCGCTTAGGTCTAGACCCAATTGACTTTGGTCTGGCAACCATGTCAGGCCTAAACGTCATGGGTCAGACAACTATGCCACTCCTAAAACACGTGGATCTGGCAGCCATTTCAAATACAAAGTGCTTATGTAAGACAAATATGTCTAATTTGACAAACAATAAATAAAAAGGACAATTATGTACTATAGTTACCAGGAGAGACAAAAGAAAGAAAAAATACAAACAATCGATCACCGACAACAATTCAACTATTATTTGTCTACAGGTGCCACACCATGTGAAAAAGGATATGGTTGTGTATCCAGTGAGACGATGGATGATCATATTTGGCAACTGAGAAGTTACATGTGTACCTTTTCAATGGCACGAGCACTACCTATTCCCTAGAAAAGAAAAAAAAAGCAAAAATAAAAAATAAAAATAAAACTACTATTATAATTTACAACAAAAAAAAAATCTTTTGATCTACAATGATTTCTTGATATTATTTAGCTTTTTGTCATAATACCGATGGCATGGATCAACCTTCCATGATTCGTTAAGATGGCTTGAAAGTGTTGAATTTACCCATATTCAAAACGGGGGGAGAGAGAAAGAGAGAACCATACGAAAAGAATTGAAATAAAGTGTAAATAGTATAGAGGAATAAGAATTCGAAAAGGGTCCACAAGAGGATATAGCTAACTTAAAAAAGAAGGAAAGAGAAAACATAACACGCCAAGAGCACGCCCTTTTCATCGTGGAGATGAAGATGTGATTACGTAAGTTTCTTCCCGACACTAATAATGTCATTGACCATTAATGATAATAGTTTAATTTCATGCGATACGGGATCGGAGATGGAGTTGATGATTTCGACAACTCATTTGTCTACTAATTCTTATTTCTCACGCTATCTATAGTTGAGGTTTGGATAAAACAAGAATTTCATTTAAAAATAAATAAATAATATTTATACCATATAATTTATTTTTGCGTATGGTTATAAGAATCGATATATATAGACATGTTTAAAAGTGTAATTATAATTATTTTTGAAAGTATTTTTCATGTTAAAATATATTAAAATAATATTTTAAAAACAAAAAAAATTATTTTTAAGATCAGCGTACTAAAACAATCCAAAACGTACAAAAATAATAATTAATTTTTAACAAAAAAACATTTAATTTTTTAAAAAACACGAGTACAATCGTGTTTACAAACGCTTAATACTGACAATTAAATTATATGAAAATTATTTCTAGTTTATTTTTTATGGATTAAGTTTGAAGTTTTTGAATTAATTCTTTACTTAGTTTAAATTTTAAATTAAATTATATAAAAATTATTTCTAATTCACTTTTAATATCAGCATTGAAACCATCCTCATTTTGTTTTTGGGTTAATGTTGATATCTTCGATTGTTAAGTATTCTGCTCTCGGTGCAAATCTTTTTGTAGATTCTAAATTTTTATTTTTCAATCCAATTATGTTAAAGCATGTAACATATCAGTATATATAAAAAAAAATACAAAAATTCAAATTAAGAAATCCAAATCAAAAGAAAGTGAGAATTTAGTTTCAAATATTATTAAAAATATTTTAAATGAAAAAAAGAATATAGTAAAAAAAAAGAATTTAATAACAAAATAAAGAAGAAAAAATAACAAAACTAACAAACCCATATTTATTAAAAACAAAATAAAAAACTCATATTTATTCTTGTTTTCTAGTAAAATCTAATTATTTCGAATAAACAATTAACCATACAATGATGAATTTCTCGTTCATAATTTTTATTATAATAAATGTTTCATTGGATGCTGATCTTTTTATAGTGATATTTTTTAAAATTAATATGAAATATTTGTTAAAAGAGAATATTTATAAAGAAAAAAGGTAATACTTTATCCTATGTATTAATTTAACTTCGTTTTGTTTATTTTTTATAATTTCTAATTTTGAAAGAACCCATGTTTTTTTTCCTATAATTGTGATTATTTCTTTAATATTCAAATTTGTTTTTCTATTTTGTTATTGCTTTGGTTATTTCTCAAATTTTCGTATGCAATTTTCAATACACAAATATTTGACACGTGGAACCTAAGCTAATGAAATTTGTTGGAAGAGCATAAACCATACAGAACCTATAGAAAAAGGGTAAAATCCAAAAAAAATATCCCGGGGAAAAATCTATAAAAAACCAAAATTACATATACAAAACATGTTATTTATTAAAATAATTAAGATTAAATATCAAAAGGAGGCTAGAATTTTCAATGATCTATTTATTATAAATGCTTGGTGTTAACCTACATACAAAGAAAGTATATATAAATTAAATTAAAAATATTATTCTATCCTTAATAAATAAGTCTACATAAATATTATTTAACATGTGACATGCAATTTTTTCTCTCTCAATATTTTCTTTTAATTTCTTAGTTATCTTATCTTTTCATCATAAAACTTCGTCTACTTTGTATGAAAATAAAAATTTTATTGATAACTATATAATTTCCTATAACCCTTTATAGAGTTGATATAGAGAATACAATTATGAAATATGGAAATAACTAACATATTACAATCAAGTATTCAATTTTCTTGATCTCCTCTAGTGAGGATCTTTGACCATTCTCATTTAATTTCATTTTCTACATAATTAAGAAGAAACTTAAATGGTGTGGAAAAACACTATAAAATCAAAGATAAAGCATTATAGATTTGCATAATGCAATCATTTTTTTGTCCTTAAAACTTTTTTTATTTCATTGTCGATTGTTTTTTAATTTTATTTTTTCACATATTGCATTGATATGGACTTAAGTCTAATAATTTGTTTTGATTAGCTAACTATGAAATTCTTATACTATAAAATAAACATCTTAACATGAAGTTAATTTTCTATTTAGAAAAATAAAAATTTATTTTATTGCTTAAAACAAATTGAAACTACAAGACTAGATTTGACATAAAAAAAACAATTTTTTACCCTTTCTTTATTGTTCCTGAGGCATTTAATTTGAGATTCTGGATCCTAAAGTTTTTTTTTTTTTTTAATTTCTTATCCTTGTTTAGTGAGGTTTTGATGTTTCAACCCTACACATTATTTGTTTTGCGCTTAAATCCCTAAATTTTATAAAGAGAGAGAGTCGTTGGAAATGATGGAGTGGATAGAAAGTGGTTAGTTGGCCAAATTATAGGAACCAAAAAGCTAATTTTTCTATCACTGTGTTAATCTTGAGGAGAGGAGTTTCATTGGCGTGTTTTTGAGCTTCTATATCACCAAAATAGGTAAATTGAGGTTGAGAAAAAAAAATTATATTTAATTTTGTATTTTTTTATTGATTTATCGGTGTTTTAACATGATAATAAAAAAACTCACACACTCAAAAAAGAATAGATAGTAAAAACAAAAGTAAAAATACCAAATTAGAAAGAATCAAAAAGTTTTCACACTAAATTATAATAATCCTTTTTTATTTATTTTGTCAGATAGTAAAGAGAAAAGGAGAGATCATAATCCCAAAAAAAAAAAAAAAAGTAATTGAGTTTGTGTTTCACGACCCAAAGAAAACTTTTATTTCTTAAACTAGCCTTTTATAATTTTTTAAACTCACTTTAGCTTTACTAATAATTAATGTAGAATCTTGCTACTTTATAGTTTAACTCATAATTAATGCTTTACTTGATCATAGAATAATATAATTCTGCTTTAGGGAGCGAAAGTTTTCCTAGGATTTAATTAAAGAAATATGGGATGGCAATATAAAGGAGTTGGTACGTAGATACTTATGAATCTGTAAGTGATGCTCATTTGCCATTAACCCTCCCTTTTAATTAAAGTTGATGATTAAATCTGCAACCATATTATTAAACCTTAATTAAATCTTGCTTTAATGATTAAGGACAATAAATAAAAATAGATCAATTAATTACGCGGAGACTCCTATATATAGTTTGCTTATTTTTTGGTTTGTCTTTTTTATTTTAAAAATTACATTTTACTCCATGAAGTCTATAAATTTAAAGCACTTTATATCCTCTCGTTGATGCATCAAGAAATATCAAATTATTTATAAAATTATTATTATATTCTATTTAAGAATGAAAAAGTTCTTATACTAAATATTAAGTTTTTCATTAAATTAAAAAAACAAAACAAAAATCCTAGTCACCGTGATCACCTTCTTCGTTTTCTTTTCAAATATTTCTAGTAAGCACACAAGAAATAATTGAAGCCATTGAATTATATTTCAATGGGGAAATAATCTCTGTTAAATATTAAATTTGTCATTGAATTAAAAAATAAAAAAACCCTAACCAACATGCTCTTTTCCTTTTTCAATTCCTAGCTATAGCACATAATTGAAGCCATTGAATTATATTTCAATGGGGAAATAATCCCTGTTAAATATTAAATTTGTCATTGAATTAAAAAATAAAAAAACCCTAACCAACTTGCTCTTTTCCCTTTTCAATTCCTAGCTATAGCACATAATTGAAACCATTACATTATATTTCAATGGGGGAAATAAATAATATCCACCACCTTCCTTTCTTTTTGTTTCTTCGCATCGACCGCCACTGTCTAGCCCTCACATCCACCATCTCTCCCTCAGATGGACCTCCACCATCTCCATTCCTCTTAAAGCTGTTAATTTAGAGTGAGATCTGCCTTGGTGGTGTGATGAGTCACTAGAGATGAACAATTGTCGGTTTGAGTAAAGCTTGCCTTCCCCCACAACAAACAAAGTCATTCTCTCTGCTGCATTTTTTTGGTTCACATGGTGGCCATTGTTAATTTCATGGCTTAATTAGGGAAAAAGATACACCGGGGCACATCATTCTACCACTGCCAAGAGGCAACAATTCAAAGCTTTGCCCTCTAACTTCAAGATCCTTGCTAGTGATTGCAAATTCTTCAAAGAGAAATCACCAGCCCAACTTGTGTTAAAAGAGAGAGATTTTACTTGAGTGGAGTTGCTGTGAGCGACAAGGGAAAGAGATTTTTGAAAATTTACGATATGTTAATAAATATAAGTTTTTATTTATTTATTTATACATGTTACTCTCAGGCCTGGTAATCTGCGATGATATAAATTCTAGGTCGAAAAGAAAATATGCAACCATATACCACGAGAAATGCCCTAGATGTGACATTGCATATTGCATGTGTCGTTTTTGATAAAAACAAAGAATTAAAAAACCTTTGACCACTGCGCTTTCAAAAAAAGGAGAAGCAAGCAAGCAATACTACAAGAAGGGTAATAAATTTTAGTGCCTGATTAGGCTTTGCAATGAAATTTCCATCGTTGGTTTTTCTTTGTACTCTCACATCACGAGAGAAGAGAGTGGAAAGCCTTTTTCTGGTATACAAGAACATGAACGGTTTAGAGATGAGGATCAGATGATAAGTCATTTTCTGACTTGATTTTGAAATTTGTTGCTGCAATTATTAAATCTAAGCGCACTTGCCATGGCTTTCGAAAGTCGTAATTCTGCATGATTAAGGTTTTGGTATTATATATCTTTAATCATGATCATCATTCATGATAAATGCCACGAACTTGTAACAACCACACCTTTGCTTTGAGTTCGGTCGAAAAGAGAATTGAGTTTCCCTACTTCAGTTCTGTCCAAGTGACACTTTAAATCAAGTACATGGATCTGGTCATTTGCGAGTTCCAATAACTCTGGTTTTAGTTATATATTTAACCCAGTGGCCTAGCGAGATACCATACTTAATATTATTAGGTTTAACTATACATTAAGTTCAAATACATGTAAATTTAGCAATTGTCAAACTCAATCTTTTGAGTTCAAACACGTGCTAAACTTAAATATATATGGATCTAGCAAGGTATCAAATCCAATATTCTTAGATTCAACTATATATTAAGTCTAAACAGACATTGGTATGATAAGCTACCAGACCCAATATCATTGAGCTCACCCACGTGCTGAGCTCAAGTATATATGAGTCTGGTAAATTCTTAGACTCATTATCATTGGGTTCAGCCACGCACCAAACCCAAATACATGTAGGCTTGACAAATTGCTAGATCTAACACCCTTAGGTTCAGTCATGCAGAGCTCAATTACATGTAGGTCTAGCGAGGTGAGCCTAAGTACATATGGGTCCGGCGAGTTACCAGACCCAATATTTGTAGGTTCAACTATACATTAAGCCTAAGTATATATGGGTTCAGCGAATTGACAGGCCCAACACCCTTAGGCTTGGCATCATTCCAAGTCTAAGTGGGTATGAAATTGACGATCATTATAGGTCTCATGTTGGGTTACAAGACCTTGTTTATTAATTCTTATAACTTTTAACATGAAATGTTAAAAATTAAGAATAATAATCTCTCTACACTCCTGGATATATAAAAGTTTTCTAAGAACCTACCATATTTCTATCAACATTAATATTATATAAGAAATATCTATTCCTTATTAATACTGCATAAGAGATATTTATCCCTCATTAATGCTATTAGAAGAAAATGACACTTTAAACCATCTATTAAAGCACTATGACAAGGTTCAATGACTATATATATTCTCTGAATCATCAAGATAAATGGTTTATAATTTATATTCTCTAAGTAATTGTACTTTAATTTTTATAGCATTTATCATACAAAAATAAAAACAAACATTCTTGTTTTTAAAATTTAAAGATCAATCTTTTATATATTGCAATTTTTTATTAAATATTATTAATTTTATCTGAAAGATCCCTAAACCCAACTAGAAATTAATGATCATCTACCATTAATTTCATGAACTACAAAATAGAGAATATTAATGTAAACGGGTGATTGTAACTATCTAAACACTCAAAAACTCCCATTTGTATAATGGATTTTGTAGCATCAACAGTATTGTTTTTTATAAAAAAAGAGGAAAAGAAAAGCATGAAGGTTGATTGTTGACGTGAAAGAGCACTTGAAACATAGTACGAGTGATTAGGAGTATAGCTAAGATGAGTTGTTCCAGTTTGAAAGCACATGGGCAGCAATAGAATAAAACACAAATTCTTAGATCATTCCTAGTAGTGTTGAGTCTGCCCTCGAAAACATAAGGAAACGATAAAAGGAATATTGAGCACGAAATCCTCACTTTGAGAGTAAAAAAAAAAAAAGAAATAAAAAAAGAAGAAGACAGATTAATATTGGACTACATCCCCATCAAAATGAAGGCACCAAAGGTATCTTAATTGGCGCATCGAATAATAACCCCCCCAGGCCCCAAACTAATGTGGGGGAAGATGCTGATATGGCTGTATCATAGGGTCATGATCTCTACTGTATAATGAACACCAGACACTATGATTTATAACCTAAATAAATTCAAGAGAAGTCAACTATTGCTCACAATGTGGCCAAGAAGTGCCTTCAAAATATACTGCTACCTGTATGCGACACTTTCAGGCTAAATGAAGTCCGTGAAATGTAACTGAACCTTCCTGGTGGATCCATCTACCACAGTGTAGCTGACGTGGTCCAGTTAAAGCGGAGAGTGCATGCAAGTGGAAAAGATCAAGGGTAGAGAGGATTATTGACACCCCCAAGCTAATGACTCTTCATTAACTTGACTCACCATTCCCTCTTGCTGTCTGCACAAGAAACTATTATTACTATATATATCTGGAGCTTTATTCTCTTCCAAGTGCCAACACATTGAACTCAAGAGGAGTTTCAAGAAGTCTGCTGCTCTTTTTTGTGGTCACCAACCCACCAAATTCTGTACTGAACTGCAAGCTTTCCCCGTTGGCACTCTTTTGTCCTCCAAACTTTGCTAGCCATCGCATCAATAACTCACTTTGTTGTGTATAGCAAGCTCGCCTGTGGATTTATCTTTCTTTTTCTTTTTTGCTCCATCCCTTCTAAAAGTTGATCTTACTGATTATTTTCCAGTTATGTAACTTCTATCACCAATCAGTTTCTCAATGGCAAATCCACTCCTCCCTCTAAAATCCCAACATTGTCCCTAGAGGGTATTCTTGCTTATCGTCTGAGTAGTCTAGTCATCTGTTGCAAGCTTTCAAAGAAGGAAGAAAACAAGTACGCAGTACTTTTCACCACTGAGCTTCCTGTCGGATAACTTCATGGAGGAGACATTTGTGCCTTTCCGTGGAATCAAGAATGACCTTCGGGGAAGATTGATGTGTTACAAGCAAGACTGGACAGGTGGATTTAGAGCAGGCTTCAGGTAAAGTCTCATCTCTTAGTGATCACACAAAATTTTGTCGTGCATGGTTTGCAGTAATTGCCATTTTTCTGACATATACATTCTTTGCATTTTAGGCCTCCTTTATGAATAAATTTCAATATGATTATTGGTTTCATATATATTAATGTTATTTTCAGGATTTTGGCTCCCACCACATATATATTCTTTGCTTCCGCGATTCCGGTCATCTCATTTGGTGAACAATTGGAGAGAAATACTGGTATTAACATGAACTCAGCAAGGAACTTCTTTTTTTCTTCTGTTGAATATTCTTTTTCTAAAAAAAGATTGATGTTAGCTTGCTGAAATCATGCACATTCTTTTTTCACTTGCGCCAACTTTTTATCAAACCATTTTAATCTCAAGGTGAAAAGAAGAAAAAGAAAAGACATGATGTTCTGTGAAATTTTAGCACATCATGAAATCTACCTTGCACTTGCAGATGGAGTTCTAACAGCAGTTCAGACCCTGGCGTCCACCGCAGTTTGTGGGATCATACACTCAATTATTGGAGGTCAACCTTTGCTGATATTGGGAGTTGCAGAGCCGACAGTCATTATGTACACATTTATGTTCAACTTTGCCAAAGAGAGAGCTGATTTGGGAAGGAACTTATTTCTAGCATGGACTGGATGGTAAGCTGATTAATCCCTTGTTATATGTCTTAGATGATCTCTTTTTATGCTTGCTTCCTCTGCTTGACAAAATTTACCTGGTTATATGATCTTGCAGGGTATGTGTTTGGACTTCACTCTTGCTTTTCTTACTGGCTGTCTTAGGAGCATGCTCAATCATCAATAGGTTCACTCGTGTAGCTGGAGAGCTGTTTGGTCTGCTTATTGCAATGCTCTTCATGCAACAGGCTATCAAAGTAAGAGTAGTTAAAGACTTCAACTGCATTATGATGATGGCATGTTGTTAATTATTGTTTAATTAGCAGTTAAACTAAGTAATTGACTTGACTGTTAAGGGTCTCGTGGATGAATTCCGCATTCCAAGACGAGAAGATCCAAAATCAATGGAGTTTATACCTTCATGGAGGTTCGCAAATGGAATGTTTGCTTTGGTTCTATCATTTGGCCTCCTGCTCACTGCATTAAGAAGCCGCAAGGCAAGATCATGGCGCTATGGGAGTGGTATGTAGATCAAAATTCAGGTTTCTGATAGAGTACTGAGGGCTTTTACTACTTATGATCAGTCGGGAATCTTGGTCACTTTAAAGATTACCATATTCTTTTATTTTGAAAGCTTAAAATCATTTTCCTGACAGGTTGGCTTAGAAGTTTAGTAGCAGACTACGGTGTACCCCTCATGGTTCTAGTATGGACAGCTGTTTCTTATATTCCGACAGGAAATGTTCCCAGAGGAATCCCCCGGCGTCTTTTCAGCCCCAATCCCTGGTCCCCTGGTGCATATGAGAACTGGACTGTAGTCAAGGCAAGTTCTGTCTCTTCTTTCCGTCGTCCGGAAAACAAAGAATTTTATCTCTACATATTAAACTAAACTAGCTATTTTAATCATCACATGACAGGAGATGTTAGATGTTCCCATTTCCTACATAATTGGAGCTTTCATTCCTGCTACGATGATCGCGGTGCTTTACTATTTTGACCATAGTGTAGCATCTCAACTTGCTCAGCAGAAGGAGTTCAACTTGAGAAAGCCATCTTCTTATCATTATGACTTGCTTCTTTTGGGATTTCTGGTATGCAAATTCCCTTCTTACTAGAACTGTCTCATCCTACTGGATTTTCTTTTCTCAAACATTCATAATATTTTCATTAATGGTGACAGACCTTAATGTGTGGTCTTATTGGAATCCCACCATCAAATGGAGTCATTCCCCAATCTCCAATGCATACAAAGAGTCTGGCCACTCTTAAGTACCAGGTAATCTACCCTGAAATCTCTCAAAAAATCAAGGTTCTTTCAATAGTCAGTGTTGAAGAAATAAGTTGTCTTGTTTTGTCGTCGTGGTAACTCCGTGCATTAAATCTTTCTAAGATTAGTATTTGCTTATTATGCAGTTGCTTCGAAATAGACTTGTCGCAACAGCACGTACAAGTCTGAGAAAGAATGCCAGCTTGGGACAATTGTATGGAAATATGCAAGAAGCTTATCACAAAATCCAGACTCCTTTGATGTGCCAACAGCCCTCTCAAGTATGTTTGCAACTTATGTTGCTGTTGACCATTTTGTTTTGTCCTGAAAGTAAACATGATCGTAATTTTGGAATTCCTAGATGAAATCAAATTATCTAGTTTTGCAGAAAGTAATTGAGAATTGCTAAATATCTTGTGCAGGGTCTGAAGGAATTCAAAGAATCAACCATCCAAGCAGCTACATGTACAGGCCATATAGATGCCCCAGTCGATGAGACAGTATTTGACATTGAGAAGGAAATTGATGACCTATTGCCTGTTGAGGTCAAAGAACAACGTGTAAGTAATTTGCTTCAAGCCACAATGGTTGGAGGTTGTGTTGCAGCCATGCCCTTCCTCAAAATGATCCCAACCTCAGTCCTTTGGGGCTATTTTGCCTTCATGGCGATTGAAAGTTTGCCTGGTAACCAGTTCTGGGAAAGAATATTGTTGCTCTTCACCGCACCAAGCAGAAGATACAAGTAATGACTTCAAATCCTTCATCTTTCACAGTTCCACTTGTCTTGCATTCTCGCTTGTTCTCATGTCTGAATTAACTTATTTTTCTTGCAGAGTACTTGAAGATTTCCATGCCACATTCGTAGAAACAGTTCCTTTCAAATCAATTGCCATGTTTACAATTTTCCAGACGGTTTATTTGCTGATATGTTTTGGTCTCACTTGGATACCGATTGCGGGCCTTATGTTTCCCTTGATGATCATGCTTTTGGTTCCAGTAAGACAATACTGCCTTCCCAAGTTTTTCAAAGGAGCACACCTTCAAGACTTGGATGCAGCCGAGTATGAAGAAGCACCAGCTTTGCCATTCGATCTCGCAACAGTAAGATTCCTTTCCCAACATAATTAAAAGGAAAATCCATCCTCCATTCACTTCCACTTCACATTTACAATTTCTTCACTGTCTATAGGAGGCAGAGCTGGGGGAAGGAGCTGCTTATGGAGGAGATGGAGAGATTTTGGATGAGGTTATCACCCGAAGCCGTGGAGAGTTCAGGCACACGAGTAGTCCTAAAATCTCAAGCTCCACTACAACACCAGCAAATAATCCTAAAAGCCATCAAAGCCCTCGTCTCTCGTACACATATAGTCCTCGTATAAGTGAATTAAGAGGAAGTCCCAAATCCAGTGGAAGAGGGCTTAACAGTCCAAGGACTGGAGATCAAAAGTTATCTAAACTGGGGAAGAGTCCTTCAAGTTCAGAACAAAACTAGTGGCAAATTTTTTTGGCTTATCTACCAGTAAGGAGCTTGAGATTGGCTTGTGCTTGCACCATTTCCCTTTCAAGTGTGTTGTATTAGTGTAAAATATCCCTTCTCTCTTATCTTCTCCTTTAGAGAAAAAAATTGTAACTTACAATGGAATAGTTGCTTTGTTGTAATAAGGGTGCTAGTATATATTTGTTCCGGCTATAGTAGTGCAATGCCACTGTCTTTATGATGAAATTTAGTCGCTCTTAGTTAGAATTCCAAATAGTCAATTTATAATTCAGCGTAGCCATACTTATTTTTGCTCCTGCTGCAAGGATCCCATCTTGATATCACTTCCAACCATATTACCGATGCTTCAAGCTCTTACAATTAATACATGCTCTACTTTCCAGAGTTTTTTTTTTTTCGGTATGTAAAGCAGAGCATAATGTTTGAACCTAAAATTATTAAAGCTGAAAAACAGAAACTAGAGACTGGTGTATTTAATAGTTGAAAGAATTTGATCCTCTTAGAAGAAACCATGAAACGCGAGGATTTGTTCACAGCTAGACCACGACTTTGGAGGACCTCTTGATGGACAAGTAAAATTGCTAGTGCCCTGAGACTGTAGCTATTTGTAAGCTTGTTTTGGACAGCTGGTGAGGGTGAGGCCTTTTCTTCTGTAGTTATACTTGCAGCCCAAGGGTCAACGCTTCAGTGAAAAAGGAATCATGTAGAGGGCTGGTCTGGAGCACAAACTTGATATGAAAAATGGTACTTTGTGACAGAGAAGATGTGGTCAGAATTTATCCCACCAAGAATTCCAAAGGAATAGAAGAACAGAGAGCTGCTTGGCTATAACCTCCTAGGTCCTCCACTCTCAATTGGGAAAAATACGAGAGAGTGAACACTACTGAACAGGGTCTGAGTGCTTTCCACAACATAGATTTCGGTGGGCTACTGTTCTTCACGTCTGCCACTACGAAATAAAGGGGAGCTCAAGTCCCTTTCTAATGATTTCTGTATCTCTGTCGGTGCACCATTCAGAGAAACTTTCCAAAAGAGTAGCTTGGTTTATATATGTATGTTCAACTGTTAATTCCTTGCAAAAAGAAAGTAGTTGCCTGAGACCAGAGGATTCGGGTTTCGATTGGACAAAGGAGTTGACCATCAGGAAGTTTTGATTTTACTTTATTGAGTAGGATGGAAACCACATCATGAGAAGCAGCTGCCATGCGTTCCCATATGAACAGTCCCAGTCAATCTCGCCATATGCACCACAAAAAACCAGAGGAAATCATGAATATTAGTTGTAAATTTACTATCATTCTCCACAACATCCATCTCTTTCAGATGAATCACAATCACTCAAATCAGTTTACTGTATAACAATTATTACTTGTGACGGCAAGTTAAGACAATCAATTTAGATAAATTAAAACAAAATGGAAACGAGATGATGTATTGGGAGTTGTACCGACATGAGAATCAAGAACACTAGTGTGATCAACAGTGAAAACTGGCATACTAGGACGCATATCTATACGTTGATAGTGATAATTTGCAATGTCTTGGTGGCTGCAAATATATTCATTTGGAGATGTGATAAAGAATCATCAAAATGACAAGTCTAAGCCTCAAAAAAGTATACAGAGACTTCCAGTACTGCAGTTCTTGCAATTAGGTTACAAAGAGAAGAACAGTGATGGTAATAATATAGTAAGTGAACAAAATGATGATCGAGTACATGAAAAAACATGCTTGACTTTGGGTTGTCTAGCATGGTTGAATAATCGATGATGACCTCAATATATTAAGAAAAAAAAAGCCCATCAAAGTGAAAGATTGAGATCCAAATCTTGATCTTGCCTTTTCTGATCTGTTGTGGGTTGTTGTCCTTCATCAATATTCTTAGAGGAAGGAGGAGGAGGAGGAGGAGGTGGGAGCATTTCAAAATTGCCTCTGAATTGCTCATGATGATCCTCGTCGGCAAAATCTTCCCAGGTGAAAGATGGGGTCCAAGTTGATTTCATTTCTTTTTCCTCCGCTTTCCCTTTCCCCTTCGAACCACTCAACATTTGATTATGCGCATCTCTTATATTTCTAACCAAAGTGTAAAAGGTGTTGATCTTCTCTTCTTCTTCATCAACCACCATGTTTCCCTCTCCTCCTTCTCCTTCCAACCCGTGCTTTCTCTTCATTAATAAGGTGCTGGTATATTTGTTCTCGTGCTCTGTGTTCCTTGCTATTAATTGATAGGGAGAAGGAGGGTGAATATATATTCTTCCAGGAAGATGGGCACGTAATTTAAAAGGTATATATTTCTGGACCGAAGCTGGTGGGAGAAGTTTCTGAGAAACACAAGGAACTCCTGAAATGACCAACGTAGCCTTTAAGATTATGAGTGTTTTTGGAAGAATGATTTTATCAAAAATATTTTTAAAATACAAAATAAATAGTAATATACTAGTTACATGCCCCGCGCGATGCCGCGGGTCAATTATGTTTTTATTTAAAAAAAATTCAAGATCTGAAAATATTAGGTTTTTTTGCAAAGTTATACTCAAGAGTCTTAGGTTTAGTTGAACGCATTATCCAAGAGCAATATTTATAATATTAATAATAACATTAAACTTGGGTTAACCATTAACATAAAAGTATCTGGACTGCAATATCATACCTAATAGCATTGGACATGGGTATGACTGCAAGGTCGTGTCATAAAAGTGTGATAATTAAATAGATTAGTTAAAAAGAAAAAAAACAAAAAGAAAAAAAAAACAACAGGAAAAAAAAACTAAAGAAAAAAAATATGAATTAATTAGGTTAACCCTTCAAACCAGGTTAACTCGTCATACCTTGAATTCGCATCGTGAAAGTTTGATAATTAAAAAGAAAAAAACAAATTAATGGGTTAGCCTAGAATTAACTGGGCTAACTCGTCAAATCAGGTTAACCTGTCAAACCCATAATCCGTGTCATGAAAGTTTGATAACTAAATAGAAAAAAAATTTAACATTAATAATTTAAATTAAACGAAAAAAAATAATTAAAAAAAAAAAGACATCAACCTTTTCATTGTGGACTGCATTGTGCAGTCCACTGCAAAGGCATAAAAACAAAAAAAAAAACTAAAGGTATTAGCCGAGAACTACTTAGAAAAAAATTTAATATTAATAAACTAAATTAATCAAAAAAAAATTAAAGAAAAAAACCTCTAAGAAGAAAAAAAACTAAATATAAAGAAATTTAACATTAACAAAAAAAAACTAAACAAAAAAAATAATTAAAAAGTAAAAAAAAAAAATTCAGGTTAACTCGTCAAACCAAGTTAACTCGTTAAATCTGGGATCCGTGTCATGAATGTCTGGTAACTAAATAAAAAAAAGGTGAACATTAATAAACTGAACTAAACAAAAAAAAATTAATTAAAAACAAAAAATCAAAAAACAATTCCGGGTTAACTTGTCAAACCATGTTAATCCGTTAAACTCAGGATCTGTTTCATGAAAGTCTGATAATTAAATAAAAAAAAATTAACATTAACAAACTAAATTAAACAAAAAAAATTATGAAAAAAAAAAATTAACGGGTCAACCCAGAATTAACTGGGTTCACCCGTGAAACCAGGTTAACCCGTGAAATTCGGGATATGTGTCATGAAAGTCTAATAAATAAATAGAAAGAAATTTAACATTAACAAACTAAACTAAATAAAAAAAATTAATTAAAAAGAATAAAAAGCAAAAAAAAATATTATAGGTTAACTTGTCAAATCAGGTTAACCCATTAAATCCGGAAAACATGTCATGAAAATCTGATAACTAAATAAAAAAATTTAACATTAATAAACTAAATTAAACAAAAAAAATTATTAAAAGAAAAAAAAAATTCCAAAAGGCATAAAAAAATAATACAACTTAAAAAAAAAACCCACCTAAAAATTGTGTTAAGGAAAAAAAAAACAAAGAAAGAAGTAAAAGAAAATTCCTAAAAGGCATAATAAAAAACAAAAAAAAAAAAAAAACCTTACAGCATCGGTGATTCAGTGTTAAAGGAGTCTGACTCCTTTTAGCTATTGTTATAATAATTATAATATAATAATGTATCACAACAACCTCAATATTGGAAGCACATGATCATCGGTAAACGAAGGGGATTATGACAACATCACAGTATCCCATGATGACTTCAAGGAGCAGTTGCATTGCACCGGCAGGGGAGCTTCTGTAAATATACTGTTGACACGTAATACAAGTGATGCAGTTGAAAGGCTTATCACCGTTTACGACAAGTAAGAATGACTAATAGCATATTTATTTTTGTATTTTAAAAATAATTTTTAAAAATATTAAATTTTTTTATTTTAATTTAAAATTTATTTTGGTGTTTTCATATTTTTTTTTTCAAAAAAATCAATTTCATTTAAAATTTTAAGTTATTAGATGAGGTTCTAAAATATAATTTATATTATTTTCTAATATACTCTTTTAAGGAAAAGTTCTTTGAACTTGAAATTTACATAGGCTTATATTACTTTATGTCTAATTTTTATCAAATAAATAGAGATGGTGGGATTTTAACTTATAATCATTTGGTTATCAAGATTCTGATATCATATCAAAGAAAAGTAATTCAACTCAAAAAAACATAAGATATTAGATGAAGTTAAAAGATATGATTTATATTATTTTTTAATATATAAATAAAAAAATATATTATTTTAATATATTTTTAAATAAAAAATATTTTAAAATAACTATTATCACACGACTAAAAACTTATAAGATGTGACCTTTTGTAAATATTCAGTGTTATATAATAATGACTAATGAGATTAAAATAAACCTTTGATTTATTAAAAAGAAAAAAAAAAAGTTGGTAGAGACAATGAGATCTTTAGATCTCCATGGAAAGGTCTTTTTATATTGCCTCTTGGTCTTGTAGATGTACCAAACTTAATGATACCTTTTACTTTCTACACGCTCATATGTCATGAGCATCTTAGAACATTTAATATAGCTTTTTGAATATTGTTGAGGTCAATAAAAATCATTTTTCATATGGTATTTATATATATATATATAAATATAATTATTTCAGAATATCAATTGTATTTTAATATATTTGATATTAATATAATTATTTGTTAATTAACTAATACAATTTTAATCAAAAGTTTTATATATAAAAATATATTAAATAAACTTTTAGCTATATGGAGCAATATACAGAGATGTAACTCTTTCCTTGAAATTATAAAAATAAGAGATGAAAGTCTAGATTTCTTGTCGTTTTCTTTTTGCTTTCCTTTCAAGTTTTTCTCTTGAAGATGCCCTATTAAAGGCGAAAAGCAAATATTAAAATACGTAAAGCATCAAAGATGACATTACCTCCGATTCTTCTTGTCTTCCTACTTTTCACTATTTCGTTTTAATTTTCTTTTTTTACTTTTTCATTGTACTCTTTAAACCTAACTTTATTTTTATATTTTAAAAATATTTTTTAAAAAAATTAACTTTTTTATTTTAAATTAATATTTTTTTGAGTTTTTTATATTATTTTAATATGCTAATTTTTAAATAATTTTTAAAAATAAAAAAATATTATTTTAATAAATTTTTAAATAAAAATTATTTAAAAAAGTAACAATAATTATATTTTTTATTATACTATACCTCTGGGCCAGCTGACCTGAGCATCAAGATAATGGGCCTGGGGACTAAAACATTAAAGAGATTGGACAAGCTTTCTTTATTTGTTTGTTTTTTTTTTTTTTCTTGCTAGATAGGTCCACCGGACATGCTTAAAAAGAATACAGATCTAACTTTTTAAAAGAAAAAAAAATATGTTTAAAAATTATATAAAAACCCTAATATTATCATACCTAACGGCTTTTCTTCAGGTTAACGATGCCATATGATTCCTTCTTTGTTATTATCATGGCCATCGTTGCCATTATGGATAAAGACTGCCGTCCATTTATTTATATCAAGACATGCGAAGGCGAGGCAACCTGCCCTCCCTCTATCAGCGTGGCTAGGGTTTTGCATTTTATTTTTATATTTTTAAAGTATTTTTAAAAAAATTTAAATTTTTTTATTTTTTTAAATTAATATTATTTTAATGTTTTCAAATTATTTTGATGTGCTAATATTAAAAATAATCTTTAAAAACTAAAAAAATATTATTTTGATGTCTTTCCAAATAAAAAATATTTTAAAAAATAATCATACCATATTCCAAAACAGGCTCAAACGGGTGTTTATAATTATAGTTACTGTTTTAAAATGTTTTTTTAATATATTAAAATAATTTTTTAAAAAATATATATTTTTTATACCAACACATCAAAATATTAAAAAATATTAATCTAAAATAAAAAAAAATTAAATATTTTTAAAATATAAAAACAAACTATTGGGATTACATGGATTGTTTAAAGCCTTCGAATTTTGGCAATTAAAAATCAGGGAAACTGGACAAGAAGTTTCAAAGGACAAATCCAATGAATCCCTTACCCGAAGAACAACGACTGAGTTTATTAATTACAATTACAAAGACTCTAACTCACATTTTAATGTGGGTTTATTACTCAAAGTTTTTTTCTTCATTTTAATTCTTAAATTTTTATTTTTCACCATTGCATCTTTTTTTTAATATAATTAAAGATTAAATTTAAATTTGTGATTGCAGATAAAATTAAAAAACATAGGACTAAAATGAAAAAAACACCATAAATAGATAATGCTTTCAAAGTGATCACAAAAAAATTATTTTAGTCCTCAAACTTTATAAATTATAGTTGTTCCAAATTTTATTTTAAAAAATAAACTTTACAAATTCAGTTTTGATACAAAAAAGGTTTTTTTTTTTTTTTTAGTCTCTTATTTGAAAGAGGAAAGAGATAATGTAGGATTTCAATGGTAGAGAGAGAAAATTAACATTGACACTAATTATAACTACCAAAATGATTGATTATGGTGTCAAAATATTCCGTTTGATGAGAGGGAGTTTAACTTAGATGTTTTTTTTACTTTAAAATTGCCTTAAAAACCATATCAAAGCTCGGGAAGAGTTTATATGTTTGAGTTTTTGTGTTGTTTTTTAGGTTATTTATGAGTATTTTAATGTATTTAAGTTTTTTTCAGATTGAAAATAGGTTTTTGTGTCAAAAAAGTATAGATCCCTTTTTCTGGCCATTAAGTCTAGGGAATACTAGGCAACATATCATCTATTTTTTATTTCCAAAAAATATTGAGGTGGACAACTAATTGTATTTAAAAAAAACAAAATATTTTTGGATAGTATTTCTAATAAGTACAACTTTGTGAAAAATTTATTTTCTTTTGATTTTATTCACTTACTTTTATATATTCATCTATTTTTACTATTATTTAATTATATTTAAAATAATTTTAATAAATAAAAATATTGAATATAATCGGGTGAATGTATCAAGTACAACTATTGCAAAGCTTGATTGTACTAGTCGAATATATATATATATCAAATGCTTGATTGCACTTGCAATTAATGAGCTGGATAGAAATTAAAGCCCAAATGGGATAATGAAACACAAGTCCAGCTATTGCAAAGCTGACCAGGCCCAGTAAATCTAAAATGTCATGATACACTCGATTCTCCTCATTTGACCATCTTGACTATTCCTAGTCATCGAATCATCATTATTATGTTATGATTTTGATTTTGATAATGTTTGTTTTTTATTTTAAAAATATTTAAAAAAAATTAATTTTTTTTATTTTTGTACTTTAAATTAATATTTTTTATTATTTTTAAATATTTTGATGTGTTAATATCAAAAATAAATTTTTTTTTTTTTTAAAAAAAAATATATATATATATATTATTTTAATATATTTTTAAATATAAAATAATTTGAAAAATAATCACAACCATATTTTTAAACAACCTTTTATATGCATGTTCCTTATTCCACTCTCAAATTGTAGAAAAAATTAGTTTCTAAATTAAAAATGAATTGGGATTTTCTTTTGTTTCTGAATGAATTTAAAAGAAATTCAAAAGATACAACCAAGTCTTATGTTCCTAGAGAGAGTTTACATTTAAAACGTTATAATACATGCTTTTTATATATATATATATAAAACTAATTATGGAATAATAAACAACTCATAAATTTTAGTTAGCTAAGAGCATCTCCAACACTGATGGTCAAGTGATGTCAAATTAAAAATATGTTATTTTTAACTATATATGCTAAATGTTAATTTTTTTAAAAACCATTTAATAGATGATCCACTAATAATAGCGATCAAGAAGTTTACTTCTCATGTGATCTCAGATTTGAGTCTTGTAATTGCTAATATGATGGTCACTAGAAACTTACATAATCATTAAATTTAAGACCCGTAAAATTAGTCAAGATAAGCGCAACTTGACCCAGACATCCATATTAATAATAATAAAAAAAGGTTATTTTTGTCTTATCATCCATTTTTTTATGCATTCTAATATAATAATCATATAAAACGCTACTTTTTTCCTTAAAAAAAATCATTCTTACATGTGTTGAAATAAAGCCAAAACTCAATTGATACAAAAAATCAATAGCGAAATATATTAAAATAATGATATTTTTTAATCTTCTAGTACATCAAATATATTAAAATACAATTAATTCTTCTAAATAAATTTTTTATTATTGAAGTACATATAAGTAAAAAAAAATCATATTATTAATTTAACTCTTCTAAATAAAATCTTACTTTGAAAATGCTTTAAGATAGCCATAAATTACTTTAAAGGAAAAATTATCTTTAACATGCTATAGTTTGTTCATATTATAAATACCCATTATAACTTGAAAAATTATCATTTATATCTTGAATCTAATAGCCATGCTAATATTTAATATCATTGTTAAAAAAATCAACAAAAAAATATATGATTATTTGAAAGGGTGTATTATTTTTCATGTAATGACTAAAAAGCCTTTATATTAAATATTAGAACTTTGGATTAATTTTATTTTTTTAAAAAAAATTAGTAATTCCATATCTTCTTTCCCTTGACACTGAACCTAGCCTCCATCTTCCCTTTCATTTGATCCCTCACCAGCTACATTTTCAGCCGTAAATTAACCCGCAATCTCACCAAAAACTTCTTCATGTGCTCTGATTCTAATACATACCTGAGAAATCAATAAAGGTTATTAAGATCTATCTCATTATTTGTGCTAATGTAGAAAGTCATGTTAGACTATTCTAAAGCTATTGGTTGGACTTTATACAGAATATAAATGAAAAATGAGAATCCATGGCATTCGCCTATGATATCTTAAATTTATTTCACTTTCTCTATTTGAAGGAAAACACAAAATGCATTACATAATTTCTTGCTACAAGTTTCTGATAGGTAAAAAATAGATGTTGTAGGAAAAGCTAGTGACATCGACCCTTTTAGTTTTCCAGAAATTCGTTGCAGCTATAAAGAAAATCACATCTATGGCATCAGAGAGATTATTTTTGAAATGAAGTCGAAGATAAATGTAAGATGGTGGCAACAAGATTGAAATCAAGCAACACTTGGATGAATCCTTCAAAAAATGATTCAAAATGATTAAATCTGCAAGCAAAAGGACGAAACTTGTAAGACAAGGATCGAACAGAATGTTAAAGAACTATCAAATGATGAAAGAGTAAACTTTGCACTCAAACATGCATAGAGTGGTTCAATGACCCATGAAAACCAAAAAGGTCTAACAAAAAGTACTATTGATAGCTACCTTTAGGCACTGTTCTTGCTGCTTCCGCAAGGAACAAAAGAGAATAGGAGGTCCATGTCTTTGGACAGAGCTCTTTGATCGCTAACAAGGCTGGAAAGGTAGTGACCCTGCTGGGCAAAAGTGAGGCTAAAAGGTGTTAGAAAAGCGCATGTAATCAACACAAGAGCAACAACTTGTATAGGGTGGTAAAATCATGAAGAAAAGAAACACAAGATGTGATGGATGCAATGGTTGTGGCAAAAAAAATGACATTTGTAATCCCTACCTTATGCATTTGCATGAATGGGGGAAGGATCGCTCTCGCCAAATCATGAGCAAGAGTTTCCATTATTGATGCGGGAATATCATCCAAGTTTATTGCATCAAGCCTTGTCTCTTACATCTGAAAACTGAAATCTGCTTCTGCTGGAAGTTCTGTCAGTTTTCAATGTCAAAACCCGATCCTTCCAAAGAGCAATATGAACACGAAGGATGAAAAGGTTAGTGAAGATATAGTTTCCTATGGTTTTTTCTTAGAAAACTGTAGTAACCAAATGATTGCTCCAAACTTGCCTAATCCAATTCTGAAAATATAAATATATTGGATCGATCTGGGCTAATCAAAGTTAACCTATAAAATACATGACTGAGATGATAAGAATATGATAAACTCATATAAATTAAATCAAAACAAATTATAAATTTCAATTCCTAATCAACCTAGTGTTAAAAAAATAAAATTAAAAAATAATTAATTTTAAAAAAATAAAAAAATAACATGAGTTAATCTACTAAACTTATAACCCAATTTTATGATACTAGGATAAACTCAAGTCAACTGGGTTACTTGACCAAAAACTTACAACTCGAGTTGTGAGTCTAAGATAATCTCACGGAAATCTAACCAAAATAAATTATTAAGAATAATTCATAATCAACATAATATTGAAGAATGAAATTGAAAAAAAAAAGTAATTAGTAAAAAAAAAAACTTGAGTCAACCGAGTCAATCATACATAAAGCAAATCACAATAAATTATAAAGTTAAATCTCTAATAAATCAAATATTAAAGTATAAAATTAGAGAAATAAGCATAAATTTTGAATAAAAAAACAAAACAAAAAACCATTATTGAAATAAATAGTGGTATTTGAGGTGGTGCACAGTAAAAGCATGACCCCTTTTAATATATTGAAAAATAAATGTTAATTAAAAAATAATAAAAAGCTCGAGTCAACTAAGTATGAAACCAAGTCAACCATATATAAAGTAAATTATAAAAAATTATAAAATCAAATATCCAATAAATAAAAAATTAAAAGTATAAAATTTGAGAAAAAAACATAAATTTATATTTAAAAAAATAAAAAAGAAAAAAAAACCATTAAAAGGAATAGAGTTATGTGAAGTAGTACACATTAAAATATCATCCCTATATTATTTTAGATAATAAATCAAATCAAGTTTGTTAAAAATATTTTTTTAATATAATACAAAAAATATAATGTAAATTTGGATGGTAAAACTATAAGTAAATTTCAAATAATAATATAAACAATTTCAATTAAATAATAAATAACAATATAATATATTAAAAATAAAAATAAAAAAATTCAACTTTTCACTTAATTGCGTGAAGAGTACTCTTTATTTTATCATATTAAAATAAATGGATTATTATACTAGATTTTCTAGAAACTTGTGCGCATTTGGTGAGCAAAATTAATTATGGAAACCCATTTAAATTTTTGGATGACTTTAACAGCTTCGGAAGTCTATCTTGAATAATCAAGTTCTTTTTTATTTCTGAATTTTGTCCTTATCTTCTTATGAATCAATGGCTAATCATCTCCCAAACACATGTCATGGACACGTAAATTTTTTTTTATTTATTTTTTTTTCATCGGGAAACTAGGTTTTTACCCATTAAAATTAAGCCATATGCAAATTATTCATGTAACGTTACTATAGTTATTAAACCTGTTTGAGGTTGATCCGGTCACAAAATCGAGTTTTAGATTTTATGGGTCAACTCAGGTCAATCCAGATCAATTCGAAAAAATTAAAAAAAATTTTATTTTAATATTTTATATGAAAAAATCCATGTAAATATAATCTATATATATTGTAAATAATAAAGTTTAAAAGAATATTTTTTTAAAAAATTATCCCACATTTAAAAAACATAACTTTTTTTCTTGGAAATATAAAATATATATATTAATAGGTTTCAAATTATACATTAAAAAAATAGTTTTTTTTTCTTAGGAACATATAATATATATACTAATGGGTTGCAAATCCCATATTAAAAAAATATAATTTTTTTCTTGTGAATATAAAATACATATACTAATGGGTTTCAAATCCCATATTAAAAAGATATTATACTATTCTTTTAAGTTGAATTATTTAAACTAATTTTTTTTTTATCTTACATTAAAAAAAACATAATATTTTAAAAAATAATAAGATATATATATATTAAAAAATTTCAAATTTCACATTAAAAAAAATACTGAATAAACTGGATTTAACCAAATCATTACATTAATCTTTTAACAAATCTAGACCGATGCAGCAACAGTAAACGTGATAATCACGAGAACGTTCATCAATATATTATATATGTGAATCTTTATTAACGTGATAATCACGAGAACATTCATCAACCCATACATTAGCAACGAGGAGGAGAGAGAGAGAGAGATAAGAAGATGTGGCTGACCCGATTGAGGACCATGGAGCCGAGGTCTATATAGCATAACCTCAACTCCAACTTTTACAAGAACATAAACAAGAATCAGAGAGGAAGGACAAGGAGATGAAGTAAAAAAAAAGAAGGTGTTTTGAGAGAGAGATATGATATTGTCTGGCGGTTTGTGAGAGAGAGAGAGCAGTAGGATGAAGTTTTTTTTTTAGTTTAATTTAGGATTAGAAAGTTTATTAGAGAGGTATTTATAATTTTATTAAAGTCGTGAAATTTATATTAAATTTGTGATTTTGTATGATCTTGATTGAGTTTATGATTTTAAACTAATTAAATCTAATTTTATTGATTCTTGAATTTTTAATTAAATTTTACTTATTAGATATATATATATTACCTTTCAAAATTATATAATTTTACTAGTCTGCCAATCTTGTACCAAACAATAGTAGTAGTCATGGTGTTGTGGTTTCTAATGGTTACCATTGGAGATCAAAGAAATTTGATGAAAGGTTGGAAAAATAGAGATTGGACAGTGATTTCTCCCCTTTTTAGGAATTTTAAAAAAATTTAATGACAAGCTTATAATATTTAATATATTATATATGTGAAAATGTTGATCATTTTATCATATTTAAACAATTTTATTGATTCATTATGTAAATAGTTGTTCTTCATACTATAATGAAAAATCACAATATCACCTAATGATAAATATAATTTTTCGTAGTTTAAAATTGAAATCTGGAGAGATGATACAGTTCCTCCTCATTTTTCTTCTTCTTTCAGTGAGGCACTTTTACCGAAACCCATAATTAGTTTGATTGTTTTTAAAAATAATTTTAATTTAAATAAATTAAAATAATATATATATTTTTTTAAAAATAAATTATTTTTTATATTAGTATATTAAAATAATTAAAAAACATAATAAAATCTAAGTATTTGGAAACATGATTTTATCCACATTTATAAAAAAATTAAAATTTATTTTTGTTAAAATTTATTTTTTTATATATTTTAAATTGTTTTGATATGTTAATTTTAAAATTAATTTTTAAAAATTTAATATATATATATATATTATTTTAATACGTTTTAACACACAAAACTATCAAATGTATCATCAGAAATTTGCTGCCTTGTCAATTCAACAAGCCATCACTTACCATCCACGAAAGTAAAGAGATTGTTTAATATTATAATATATTTTATAATAATATCTAAATGGTGTGAGTGAATTATTATTTCTCATATCTAAATCAATGTGAATTACTGCATATTTTTTTTATATATATTGTTTTCCTAACTTTTCCTTTTTTTTCTTTTATTTTCTTTTTTTCTCCAAAATCTTCTTCTTTTTTTTGTGTCAACTTTCCTTTGTTTTATATTTTTCTAAAATTATTTTTATTGATTTTATTTTTTAAATATTGAACTGGTTAAAAATTTCACTTTATAATTTTTTTCCTTTAAAATATTGTATATTTCTACGGTGTTTTCTCACATAAATTTTTTATTTTATTTTATTTTATTTTTTAAAATTATATTTGTCGATTTTGTTTTCTTTAATATTTTAGTTTTGTAATTTTTTTCTTTAAAACATTGTTGATTGCTACAGTGTTTCTCCAAGTGGTTTTTTTTGTTTTTTTTAATGATTTTATCCGAATTTATTTATTTTTTATTATTTTTTTAATATTGAGCTAGTTAAAAATTACAGTTACAATATGTGACGAAAGAATGTAACTTTCCTATCAAATTACTATGGATTGCTACAATGTTTTTTTTCACATGGTTTTTTTCTGTTTTGTTATTTTTTTTATATAAAATTGACTTTGTCAATTTTATTTTTTAAATATTAAACTGATTAAAATTTGCAATTACAAGTAAATGCAAGTTTTTCCTCATAAAACACTATGGATTGATACAGTTTTTCCTCACATGGTTTTTTTTCAATTTCTTTTGTGTTTTCATTTTTTATAAATTTTTTTTCCCAAAATTATCTTCGTCGATTGTATTTTTTTATATATTGAGTTGGTTAGAATTTAACTTTGTAATAAAGCTTAATCATGTGAGGAAAGCACTGTAACTTTCCTTACAAAACATTGTGGATTGCTATAGTGTCTCTCTACGTGGTTTTTTTTTTCTTATAATTTTTTCAAAATTATCTATCAATTTTATTTTATTTTAATATTGAATTGTTTGAGAATTATAATTACAAGTCATTACAAATAAGGTTAAATTATGTAGGGAAGCACTATAGCTTTCATCACAAAACACTGTGAATTGCTACAGTGTTTCTAACATGATTTTTTTTTTCTTTTTTTGTGTTTTTTTGTCTAAAATTGTCTCTGTTGATTTTTTTTAATATTGAGCTGATAAATAATTTAGCTTTGTAATTTATTTTCTTTAAAACACTGTGAATTGTTGCAGTGTTTTCCTATATGATTTTTTTATGATTTTTTCCAAAAATATCTTTGTTAATTTTTTTTAATATTGAGTTTGTTAAGAATTATAACTACAATAAAGTTAAATCATATGGGAAACGCGTTGTAGCTTTTCTCACAAAACACTGTGGATTGCTACAGTATTTTTCTAAATGGTTTTTTATTTTATTTTATTGGGGAAAGCATTGTAATTTTCTTCATAAACCCATTGTCAATTGCTACAATGTTTTTCATCATGATTTTTTTTCCTTCCAAAATTATCTTTGTCAGTTTTTTTAATATTAAGTTGGTAAACAATTTAACTTTGTAATTTTTTTGTTTTTTATTAACAGAAAAGCTAAATCATGTGACAAAAGCATATCTTTCGTCACAAAATACTGTGGATTGCTACAAATTATTTTGTTTAGCCTCTAAGTTTTTTATCACCAACAACTTTTTTTTTTACTAAATATTTATTCCATCATACATTTAGTTTCTATTACTTATGCCGTGTATTCTATTTTTTTCACTGATAAAGTAAAAACTATTTAATTAATTAAATAATTTTAATTATATTTTAAATCTTAAGTTATAAAATTAAAATAATGTATATATATATATATATATATATTTTTTTTTTTTTTTTTAAAAGGCAAACGTAAATACACGGCAAGGGGTCCATACTCGATTCCTGTCCACAAAAGACTCGCGCTTTCTGATTTCTGAAGCATCTAACCATCAGTTCACCAGACTTGTCTAACTTCAATGCTTTATGGGGGGGAGACGTGAGCTTTCTTGGACACGAAGTTTAAGCCTTTCTTTATCATTTATATTATGATCAAATTACCCCTTCAACAGGACTTCGCCATGGAAATTCGCAAGCATGTTGTCGTTTAATGTTAATGTCATATTATACATCGATTTTCAAAGCTAATGGAGGGGAATCATACCCCCTTTGAATCCATGATACAATTCTAAAACCAAAAATCCAGAAGAACACAAAGTAAGAACTTAGATGATACATGAACAAATGAACAAAAAGAGAGTCAGAAACCATGTATTGATTAACTGATTTAATAGAACAACGACGTACGTACAACATTATAGAGTGAGGCTGAGATCTAAACCATCTTCTTCTTGAGGTTTCTTGTCATCTAAGACATTCTTGTCGTTACAAGGACTGGGGAAGATGAGAGGAGGCCTTCTAAACTTGATATCCTCTGTGAAATCTTCCCATTCAAAAGATGGCACCCAGCTTGGCTGCGGTTCTTTATCATTTAACCTTCTTACCTTCTTCTTCTTTTGCTTCTCCTCCAACTCACCTTTCCTTCTGTTACGTGCTTCCTGAAAACTTCTAATCAACGCGAAAAACTGCTCGATCTTCTGGTCTTCTTGCTCAATATCCAGTTCGCCCGTGTTGGAAGCACTCACCTCGCCTTTCTCATTTTCCATGTTGGATTACACAGTGTACCGGCGGTTGAAAAACAAAGCTAGGAAGAAAACGGGGCTCGGAAGAACCTTTTCAATCAAGATACTAAAAACAAAGGAATATGCAAATTTTCTTCGTGGTAGTGGTGGTAGAGTTGATGATGGTTTCTTGTCTGGAAAATTCTCCGAAGTTAGGCGATTTATAGAGGTCTTTTTTGTCATCTTTAAGGACGAAAGGATGAAAATGCCCTCACCTAGGGTAGGTGGGCATCTAGAATATGAAGACTCTTGTGAAGATAAAAGTAATTAAGGGAGCGAAGGTGACGCAATAGGGGGTGCGTCAGCAAAGAAACGTCGGCGTTAAATGATTTTTCAGTCTTCAGACGCCATCAGACGGCACCCACTTTCCCAGCTGATGTGTTTGCTGAGGTGATATGCATGACGTCATTCATGATGGTGTGACTTGCGTTTCTCGCTGGCTTGCCCACTGAGTACTATCGTTGATTTTGACCACTCAAAACGCGTCCCCTTTCAGACAGTTTCTACGGAATGATGATACCGCGTGAGAGAAAGAAAGGTGCCCATTTGATTTGATTTTTTCAATTTGAACATTTAATTTGAATTGATATATTGATCTCACATTATGAATTGATATTTTGAAGTGTTATTTAAAAAATAAAAAATTTAATAGATTTTTTTTTCAGTGCAAATCCTTATATATATTTTTTATTATTTTTATTTTGATTCAGAAAATATTTTTTTAAAAAAACAAATTGAGCTAAAAAAAAATCAGTTAATCAATTAAAAAACTAACCCTAGGTCAAGGGTTGTGTTGACTATTAACCCTAGTCAATATAAAAATACAAATAAATATTAACATAGCCTTAAAACCTAACTAGAAGGTTGACCCGGAGCAAGGCCTAGGTCACGAGTATGGATGATCAACCCGGATTAACATGAAAAAATATAAAAATAAAATAATTGTTATTATAGTTTTAAAACCTGACTTTGGAGTTGACGTGGGACAAGCCTTGGTTATGAATCGAGAGAGTCAAGCCGAGTTTATCTAGGTTAAGGTAAAAATAAAAATTATTATTATCATATTTCAATAAAAACAAACTTGGAGGCTGATCCAAGACAAGGCTTGGGTCACATGTTAAGAGAGTCAATTAGATTGATCTAGGTCAATATATAGATAAAAGTGATTATTGTTATAGTTTTAAAACTTTATTTAAGAGTTGACCCGGGACAAGATCTAGGTTACAGGTCTAGAAGATCAACTTGAGTTGATCCAAATTAAAAAAAAAAGAAATCAAAGCAACCTTATTTTTTTAAAACAAAATCAATGAATTTGTTAACATGTTTTTATCTTAGGATGATAGGGTCACAAGTCGGCTCGAGTTTTTAACCGGGTCGACTCAGGTCAATCTTTGCTCTATTATTTTTAAACTCATACCAGTCCAGGTGCAAGCTCATATTAACGAATCTCATTTTGTGTCTACTAAAAATAAAATAAGATAAATTATTCACTCCAATCTAAAAAATACCAAACACAATGCAATTATTTCTCTATTCTAATCTTATCTAATCCATTTTAATTATGTCCAGTCCAATCCAATTAATATCACTTGAAATACCAAAAATTATCTAATTTTTTTATTATTGTAGAGTTTGAGGAACATTTCGTTTTAATTTTTTCCACATGTTACATTTGTTAACTGTTTTTCTAAGTATTACCATACAATATTGTAATAAAAGTGGCACACTTTTTAATTACATCCATTTTTATTTTTAAAGAAACATTTATGGTTCATTAGTTTTTTTTTTTCCACATGGCCCATTTTTAAAATTTTCTTTTAAGTTTTTTAGAATGTCTAGGAATGTTATATTATCATATAACTTGATAATAAAAGAGAATTTATAATTACTAATGTTAGCAACTCATGGATATTTTCTTACTATTCAAACAAAATTAATCTTAATTGTGGTGTAATACGGGTCCTAGCTAGTATATTCTAATTTTTACAACTTTTGAAGCCAGCATCTCAGTTTAGCTTTTGTCTTCTAACGCTTCATAGAAGTTACTTTAATCTAATGACTAAAATCATGTTAAATCACCTAAAAGGACACCTATAATAAGATATTTTTTATTTCAAAATTTTGAGAGCCGCTCGCTATTTTTAGCATACGTGGCTCACTTCAATCATAATTAATAATATTTTTTAGTGTTATTAAATTTATTTTTTTAAAACCCTTTTAGTATTATCAAAAATATCATAATTAAAGCTACAAAAATGTCTTGGAGATCTTATTTATTCATTCTTTCCTTCCCTTTTCTCTTTCTTCTTTTTTGCCTTGGAATTTATACCTCCTTATTTTCACCACTTTATTGAAATGCTCCTTTTTTGAATTGTGATATTTTTACCAAACTATATTATTTTTCAAAAAATGTGTATATGCTAGTTTGTCTTTTTTTTTAATGCTCTGATTTAAAAAAAATAATCATAATTATTAACTATGGACTTATTGTGCATGCATGCATTGTAGACCAAGAGACAATTAACTGTGGAATTGCACAGTTGCTTCGCTATATATTGAGAAAACACTGTAGAAACCGTTCCTATGTTTTTAGTCAACAATTGCGGATATGGACACGCACAGAGAGTTGGATCCTGCCCCAGCAGGACCGAAGACTGTATTTTTTTTTCTTTTCATAGGGTATAACAATGTGGCTAGACCCAGCAACCATACCCAAATAAATTTCTTTGTCATTGCCTTCTCAAAATAAATTGTTTTCACTGTGGACATGCACATGCACATGCACTCTTTCCCTTTGTTGACAAGGAATTAAAGTTAATCAATGCAAGAAAGTGCTAAGATCACTAACATTGGCATAGGAATATTGTAAAAAAAAAAAAAGCAAAACAATTGATTTCCTTTGCTGGACGGATTGGGAATCTATATTATAACGTACATGAGAATTCAATCCCCCATGCCTCTCTATGCCTTTGCATAATGCCTCATCAAATTATAAACTTCAACCCTGAATTAAACGCAAAAAATTAGTTTTTTGCTTTTCAATAAAACTATAGATAAAGAAAACTGAGCAAAATTCAAGTACAAAAAAGAGTTGAAGTGAAGAGAAAAAGAGAATCCTAAATCTAAGAAACTAAATAAAGATGCAGACAAAATCAACTCACAAGGTCAAAAGAATGAAAAATTTTATTATTATTGACCTGGGTCTGGCATCCCCTTCAAGACCCAAGAAACTAGGGCTCAAAAAGTGCACATAACTCAAAAGTTTAAAAGTACTTTGAAAAAAATTTAAATTTTTTAATTTTATTCTCTAATATTGTCATATTAAAGTTGTTGGAACCCTCAATAAATTTTTTATTCACATCATATACTTTATAAATTTTTGATATTATATAAGATATTTTATTTTGGGTAATAAAAGATATTTTAATTTTATAATATTAGTGTAGGAGATTCAAAGTTTTACCAATGTTATACTGTCTTTAGATTTTTTATGCAGTACTTTTGAATTATATATATTATGAATTATGTAGAGATATTGAATTAATGTATAATGTGCTGGACAATCAATCACAATAGCCCTTCCTTGATATTTATAACATTAGGGTTGTGTACAATACAAGGGTGGAATGTACTATACATGATAATTATTCCTATACAAGGTATTTACATATATATAGGACTCTTTCCATAATATGCCTCGTCAAGCTGAAGGTGGAGACTCCACCCGAACCTTGGATCGATAGAAACCAAACGAAACTGGAGGGAGAGGCTTGGTAAGAACATTAGCTAGTTGATCCTTAGAAGAGATGAATTGTACCTGAATTTCTTTCTTAGCAACACGATCACGAACGAAGTGATAATCAACTTCAACATGTTTAGTACGTGCGTGAAACACTGGATTGGCAAACAGGAAAGTGGCCCCTAAATTATACCATAACGTAGTGCTGGGTGAAAATGGAAGTCGTAGTTCTGACAATAAAGAGCGAATCCACAAGATTTCAGCTGTACCATCAACTAAGGCTTTGTATTCAGCTTCTATAGAAGATCTAGCAACAGTGCGTTGTTTCCCAGATTTCCAGGAAATAGGAGTGGAACCAAGGTACACAAGATAACCACCTGTTGATTTTTGATCGTCAATACTACCAGCCCAGTCAGCATCAGTAAAGCCATGATGAGACAAGGACGAGTCCCGAGTAATATGCAGACCATAGGAGGCTGTAGCCTGAAGGTAACGTAAGATGCGTTTAACTGCCGCCCAATGGTCCTCAGTAGGAGCATGCATAAACTGACACACCTTGTTTACTGCATAACAAATATCAGGTCTAGTGAAAGTAAGGTACTGTAGAGCACCAACAATCTGTCTATACCGTGTTGGGGTAGAGTGAAGAGTACCAGGCACGGATCCCAATTTAGACGAGGAAGACAACAAAGTATCAACTTGTTTGCAAGAAGTCATACCTGCTCGTTGGATAATGTCTAGTGTATACTTGTGTTGACAGTGTAAGAGACCCATAGAAGTCGATTTAACTTCTATTCCTACGAAGAAGTGAGCCAACCCTAAGTCCCGAAGCTTAAACTCTGAACTCAACAAAGTAATCAGTCGTTGAAGCAAGGCCGAGTCACTACCAGTTAATAGAATATCATCAACATACACAAGCAGATAGATCATTGCACCACCGAAGGAAAGAATAAATAGAGAAGTATCAACCTTGGATGCCTGAAATCCAATGGAGATGAGAAACTCACTTAATCAATTGTACCATGCTCGAGGTGCTTGTTTCAACCCATACAGAGATTTATGAAGACGACACACATAAGATGGAAGTGTAGGATCAACAAAGCCAGGTGGTTGTGCCATGTAAACTTCTTCTTGAAGAATACCATTCAGGAAGGCATTATGGACATCTAACTGATGAATTTTCCAACCATGTGTGACAGCAATCATGATCACAAGTCTAACTGTGGTAGGCTTAACCACTGGACTAAATGTCTCCAAGTAATCAATCCCCTCTTGCTGCGTGAAACCGCGAGCAACCAACCGTGCTTTATATCTGTCAACTCGACCATCGGTGTGCCGTTTAATCTTATAAATCCACCTACTGCCTACCACATTCATGGATGGATGTAAGGGCACTAGTGACCAAGTGTGATTACCGTGAAGTGCCTTGATTTCCTCTGTCATAGCATTATGCCAAATCAAGTACTGGTTGGTATCCTTGAAAGAAATGAAGAAGTTGTTTAAGGAGTAAGAAACTCTTCCATTTGCTTTTAGGGGAAGTATTGATTGTTTCATGACAATTTAGTTTCTTAAACAGAGGAAATACCATGATCGAAGTTGTGTTCTATATAGTAGTCCATTCTGACTACACTTGTATTTGAATAGTCACACCATGTGAACCTCCTTGGATGACTTGGACACATGGTGTCATTCAAGTGCTTTTATATATTTCATGTAATATGGTTGAAGAAGATAAGATATTACCAAATTGCTATATAATTAGTCCTGCTTAGAGAGGATCATATGTACTACCCGGGAGGCAGGGGAGACACTAAAATTTGTTGTCTTAGATACACGTGGGCGAAGTATCATGGAGTGGGTACGGGCAGCAGGAGGGGGAGTGGCAGACGCACTGGCCGTAGCTTGCTGAAGGGAGAATTGAGACAAATCAACATATAAATTAAGTCTAGGAGAGGAAATAGATGAAGAACCTGGCGATGATGAGCTCAATACAGGGGAACCAACAGGGGTGACCTTAACATTTTATTCACTGCTGTTGGGAACAACAGGGGAGATGGCAGATGAACCAGCAAGAGAGAACAGCAAGTCTGAACTTGTACCTGAGGAATGATCATGACAATGATATGCAAGTAATGGTAAGGGTGCCTTAAAGGTTGTGTTATATGCAGGGGGTGTCGGGTGAGTGTTTGGATAGAATGATGGGATGGGTTGTAAAGTAGCAGCAGGAGGTTGTATGGGTGAATCTGCAATCTATTCAGTTTTGTCAAGAGGGAAAACAGTTTCATGAAAACGAACATGACGAGCAAGATAAATACAGTTTGGCGACAAATCAAGACATCGATATCCTAAATGAGAATTGCTATATCCTAGAAAGACACAAGGGGATGAGTGAAAATCTAACTTATGAGCATTGTATGGACGAAGGAATGGAAAGCAAAGACACCCGAAAGTACGGAGGAAAGCATAATCAGGAGTTGTTTTTAAAAGACATTCAAATGGTGTTTTATGATTAAGAACATCAGTGGGCATGCGATTAATCAAATATACTGAACTTTCAAACGCATAACTCCAGTATTTTAGAGGAGCTTTACATTGGTCAGGAAGAGTAAGCCAAGTTTCAATAATATGTCGACGACGACGTT
Source organism: Populus alba x Populus glandulosa (assembly GCA_033617975.1). Lineage (NCBI taxonomy): Eukaryota > Viridiplantae > Streptophyta > Magnoliopsida > Malpighiales > Salicaceae > Populus > Populus alba x Populus glandulosa. Next base: position 17,392,642 of record CM066144.1, on the reverse strand, counting down.
CAACCATTCCATTTTGTTCATGAGTATGTGGACAAATAACACGATGATAAATACCAATGGTTTTAAAATATGTATTGAGTTTGCGATATTCACCACCCCAATCTGTTTGAACAGACTTAATTTTTAAAGAAAATTGGCGCTCAACGAGGGCCTGAAATTGATGAAATATAACAAACATATCAAATTTTGCAACCAAAGGATAAAACCAAATAAATTTGGTATGGGCATCAACAAAGATAACAAAATAGCGAAAACCATCGAACGAAAACATAGGGGAAGGACCCCAAACATCACTAAAAATTAGATCAAGAGGAGCTTGAGTTTGATGACCCGTAGTTTTTAAAGTCAGACGAGAAGATTTTCCCAAAGGGCATGCTGGACAATTAAAATTAAATTGTTTTGAAGTACAGGACACCTGTTTAGTTGACACTAGAAAATTCAGAATGTGTGGACTGGGATGTCCAAGCCGACGATGCCAGACATCAGTGGAAGTAGAGACACATGTAGACGAGAAAACTTGAGGCAACGACGTTGCAGACGACGCGGATAAAATATATAGACCATCTCTACTCTGACCGGAAAGAAGCACCTCCTTTGTCATGAGGTCCTTAATATCAAATAAAAATGGATGAACTTCAAAAAACACATTATTCTCAAGACAAAACTTTTGAACAGAAAGTAGAAGTTTTTTAATGTGAGGCACATGTAAAATATTGGATAAGGTAAATGGGCGTTTGGGTGAACGAATTTTAGAGTGAGCAATATTAGAAATAGTGAGGCCCTTACCATCACCAACATGTAAATGATCATTACCACAATAAGGTTCTGAGCTCGTCATACTCGCAAGGTCCGGTGTCACATGATGATTTGCACCTGTATCAGGAAACCAAGTAATAGGAGCAGTTATAGGAGCATTATTAAATGCTAAATTGGCATTAGCTTGTAGATTATGAGTAGCCAATTGAGAGCACTGTTGGGCAGTATGTCCATATTCATAACACAGCTGACACTTTGCAGTTCGGTTATAGCCTTCCAATCGGTTTCCTTGTTGTCCAAACTGCTGACCAGAGCTAGATGAAAAACGGTTTTGCTGTTGTCCAAATTTCGGTCCTGAACAATAACTATTAGTGCTGACGTTTGAGTCTGAACTATAGCCATAATTCCCACGATTGTAGCTACGATTACTCTGTCTCCAACCCCCACGAAATCAGCCCCTTCTTCCAGTACTAGAACCAAACTGGCGCTGCCCAAAAAATGCAGATGGCGGAGTTGGTAACAGAGGAGCTGTTACAGCAGGATGAAGTGACGCCTTATGGAGAAATTCATGTGTGAGGAGGTGGCTATGGAGGTCTGTGTAAGAGATAGGATCAGCCTTAGTGGACAGGCTAGTTACCAGATCCTTAAAATCACTACGTAACCCCCGAAACACATACAAATTAAATTCAGCCATGGAGATTGGTCTGCCAGCAGCTGCAAGTTCATCAAATAAGGCCTTAGCCTTCTGCAAATAAGTACTGGCAGAGTCATCGTGCTATTGTAAATCTTGGAATGCACCGTGGAGTTGCATAATTCGTGAGTGTGAAGGGGAAGCAAGTGCAGTTTCCAGCGTTGTCCAGATTTCTTGAGAAGTTTTACAATCCACAATTAGATGCAGAACTTCTGTGGAGAGCGAGGATAACATATCACTTATAATTAGGTTATCTTGTTATTTCCATAATAAAAATGAGGGATTGACCGATGGTAAGGATGTGGTAGTAGATATAAGATGAGAGGGAGGACATGGGGAGTTGCCATCAACAAAAGAAGTACACACCTTGGCCCAGAGAAACGGTTTCATCTGCAGCCTCCAATACAAGAAGTTGGTATTGGAGAGTCTTAAGGAGATTACCTGCTACGTATTAGAAAGAGGAATGATGGCAGACCTGTTCATGATATCTGGAGAAGAGTTCATAGGAACTATGCTGGCAGAAGCAGCCGCTAAAGAGGATTGAGAGATTGGTGCAACAGCAACACCTTGTTGAAGTTCTTGGTTGTCCATTGTCAATATAGAGGCAGAAGCAGACAGATAGGTGAGTGAGGAAGGAATGAAGGAAGATGGAAGCAGACGGAACAATAAACCAGAAGCGTGAAGGAAGATTTTGTTGTTGCTCTGATACCAAGTTGAATTATGTAGAGAGATTGAATTAATGTATAACGTGCTGGACAATGAATCACAACAACCCTTCCTTGATATTTATAACATTAGGGTTGTGTACAATACAAGGGTGGAATGTACTATACATGATAATTATTCCTATACAAGGTATTTACATATATATAGAACTCTTTCCATAATATACTGTCTTTAGATTTTTTATGCAGTACTTTTGAATTATATATATTATGAAATAAATAAATAAAAGACCCAATTAGGTATTTTACGCAGGACCCACAATAGCTTTGGGTCCTCAGTATGGAGGATCCAATTGGGTGTTGGGTCCTGCCGGATGCAAGACCCAAAATCCCTCTTGGTCCTGCAGGGTGCAAACTCATGTGGGCTTTGGGTCCTGACGATATATGACCCAAGTACATGTTGGGTCCTGCCGGTGCAAGACCTAATTGCGTGTTGGGTCCTAACGCGTGAAGGACCAGAAATCCCATTGGATCCTATCGGTGCAAGACTTCATTAGGTGTTGGGTCCTGCATAGTGCAAAACCTTGAGGGATTTTGGGTCTTGCACTCGGTATTAATAAGATAAATTTTGTGGGTAAGGATTATATTAGTTAGTCGCGGGTAATTAAATCTGAGTTTATAATTTCAAAGCGTACTCATAATTTAGTTAAATCTTCACAATTCTTCTTCTTTCTTTTCAGAGCTTATCATTATTTTTATTTTTATTTTCAATGTTAGGAGAAGTAGATTAGTCTCCATACAAATAAAAAAGATAAACTGTATAGAACTTCCTTCAATTATTAAGAGTCAGGTGTATTTATAAAAATATATTGATTAAAGAGAAAAACAAGTTTGAGTAATAATAATAAAAAGACTAAATTACCTAAATAATTATTCTATATTAAATGTAAATTGTTGAACAAAACTCTAAAGTGAAAATCCAATATTAGTATTAGTTACATATTGTACTGCTATTGTTTTTTTTTTTGAAAAAATATTAAATTTGTTATTGAAATTCAAGATATTCTTATATGTATTATCAATATTGTTATTTTTATGATAATTAATGTTATTGAAATTAAAAATATTATTATTTGTATTATAAATATTATTATTATTATAATTCTCTTGGGTCTGGCTGCAGGACCCAACGCTCTTGGGTCCTGCGTTTGGATCCAATGCCCTTGGGCCATGTCATGACACAATGCTCTTAAGTCCGCGGTAGCACCCAAAGCTAATAGTTCCCGTGTCGGGACCTAAGAGAATTGGGTTTGACGTTTGTACCCAATTCTCTTGGGTTTGGTGGCAAGACCTAATGTTAATGGGTCATGCGTCAGGACCCAAGGCTAATGGGCTCCTGCCTCAGTGTTAGGCACACCCCTGCGCACACTTGGTGCTTGGGGTGCCTGCCTGTGTGCTGGGCACGCCCCAACGCACACGTGGCGCTTAAGCTGCACCAAGACCCAACTATCCATGGGTCCTACATGCTGCAGATCCTAAAATAGCCTTGGGTCATTGTATGTGATTGACCCAAAATAAACTTGGGTCATGCCTGTGTATGATCCAAATAGCATTGGATCCTATTGTGTCAGGACCCAACTTTTTTATGAAAATAAAAGATGAGTCCACGGTATAGTGGGGACCACCTAACTATTACATGTCTATCCATTGAAAATTATGATCGAGAGTTGCTTTTCTATTCTAACTCCTGTAGCTATAATCTAAGCCACCAACTCAATTTGCAAACCAAGTGTGCTTCCTCAATTAGAGACCACCATAGACCCAAATTTAACTCATCCCGAGCTCAATTCATCACTTATCCAATGACGATGTAAATATTGTGATTTTTTTTTGTAAAATTAGCAGAGTAAACGTAAAAAGTTGATAAATTAATATAGATTCAAAAAGATTTGATAAAATGGCATAGTTTGACTATGTTGTGCTTCAGAAGGGTGACATGGTCAAACTCTAATCTTCAATCTAAACTGATTGACTAATTGGATCCAATTATATTAACCGGTTGATCGGTTCACACAAAAAACAATAATTTTATGAAGTTTTTTTTCCAAATATATTTTATGAGTCAAAATATACTTCTTTGTCAAACTTATTGAATAAAAAATAGACTTCAATTAAAATCTCAAAAAGTTATTGTTCACACAATAGTTAGTGATTCTGAGTAGTCAGGTGTGAGTTTGCCATAATTAAATGAGGATCTTCCCCAAACAGATTATGTGGATAGCCTAGTAGATTCATTTATGGATTAGTTGGATAGGTCTATACCAAAAGGAGATCTGGTTGCGCCGACTAGAATAACAATTTAAAAGTATCATAACTTATGATTTGATCGTTAAATCGCATTTAAATTTTTACAAGAGTTTTAGAAGGTCATAACTGCGTCAACACAGACTGTCGGATCTTTGGATATCAAAATCTCACTAAGACCCCCCCAGTTTTGAGTTTTGTTTTCGAAACTGATCAATCAATTTTACTAACTATTATAAAGCGATCGACTTGTTGAGCTAGAAATAATACAGTTTGACCATGTTGCGTTTCAGAAACATGACATAATTAAAATGTGCTATATCACAAAAACAATTTGAACCTATATCAATTCATTTTTTTTAAAAACAAAATTTGTGTTCCAGTTTCCCAATTTATCCAAATATTGTTGTTCACACGCACAGCTCTATTGAGATTATCCTTTCGTTTTTTGGTTTTCCCCCTCGTAATTGGACCGAAACTTGATGTACAATATGATTCAACCATATATTTACAAAATTTTAAATTATTTTTAGTTTTATTTTTTTTTGTATTTTTAGATTTTTTTTGATGTAATGATATTAAAAATAAATATTAAAAAATAAAAAATTATTTTAATAAATTTCTAAATAAAAAATACTTAAAAAAAAACCTTTTATCACATTCTTAAACAAATACAAAAAAGGAAATTATATTACAGTGGACAAATCTCATGTCATTATGTGAGTTGATTTTGTTTTTAAAAGAAACCCAGAGATAGAGAATTAAAAAAAAATTATCAACCTGAAGTAACTTTGAACTAACTAGATTCAGATTGCAATAAATTTTTAAAATTAATTTAAGATATTTTTTAATTTTTTTTCTTAAAAAAATCATAAAAATGTTTAGTAACTTTTAACTAATTAGATTTTGATTGCAATAATTTTTTAAAACTGATTTAAATTATTTTTTAAATTTTTTCAGAATTACTTTTTGACTTAAATGAAAATGATGTTACAAAACCGAGTCAAAAAATCTTTTTTTATTTATCAAAAGTTAAGATTAAAATTTTAATTTTTTTAATTTCAAATTACATGACCTACTTTATAAAAATTGAGTTATTTTTATTCAAACATACTTCTAACTTATTTTATTTGAATTATGATTAATTGTTTTTTATAATTTATATTAAATGAACTCTTACTACTTGTTTAGAACTAGTTCTCTATTATAATTAAATTTAATTATAATATTTAATTTGAATTTTATTTATAAATAAGTTTAATTCATATGTTTGAAAGATAGGGAATTTAATTTAATTTATTTTTTATATTACCCTCATCACATTCATCTTATTCATTTGAATATCCTTTTTAAGTAGATTAGTATTTTTTTTAAAAAATAATTTTAACATTATTTTTTGAAATTATAAATCAAAGAGGTTAATCTGTATTTTACTTTTATATAATTTTTAGAATTTGGATTTTTTTTAGAATAGAATTGAAACTTAATATAGTTTCAAACATATGATTTTATTAAAAGTTTGAATTAAATTAAATTCAATTCAAAGATTCCAAATATGGTGGTAAGTATTTTATTAAAAAAAAATATATCTACATTTTCATAATTTATAAGAGAATAAAAAAGGTAGAATAAATAGAATCCCGGGAGTACTGAAATCACGCTCCTTAAAGGGGGGTCAACTAAGGATTTCTAATGTTGGTGAGAGTTTTCAAATATGGAATCGAATTTTTTTTTTTTTTTTGCAGGATGCTGTCTAGTAACTTGACTTGGTGGTACCCACAAAATTGGTGTATTAGGAGAGAAGGATTTCTTATATGAAAAGAAACCTCATTCAAATATATTTTATGAGTCAAAATATATTTCTTTTTCAAATTTATTGAATAAAAAATAGATTTCAATAAAAATCTAAAAAAGTTATTGTTCACACAGTAATTAGTGATTCTAAGCAGTCAGGTGTGAGTTTGCCGTAAATAAATGAGGATATGCCCCAAACAAATTATGTGAATAGCCTAGCATATGCATTTTTAGATTAGTGGGACAGGTCTATGCCCTAAAGGAGGTATGGCCGCGCCAAACTAGAATAACAGTTTAAAAGAATTATAACTTAAGATTTGACCGTTGGATCAAATTTAAATTTATACAGGAGTTTTTGGAGGTCATAAGTGTGTTGACACAGACTGTCAGATATTTGGATATCAAAATCTCACTAAAGTCCTCCAGTTTTAAGATTTTTCTTGTTATTTTTAAAACTGATTGACTAGTTTTACAAACTATTGTGAATCAGTTGACTCATTGAGCAAGAAATAATACAGTTTGATCATGTTGTATTTCAAGAACATGACATAGTTAAATTGTGCTGTATATAAAAAAAAAAATTTAACCTATATCAATTCATCTTTTTTGAAAAAAAATTTGCGTTCTAGTTTCCCAATTTATCCAAATATTGTTGTTCACACGCACAGCTCTATTGAGATTATCCTTTCGTTTTTTGGTTTTTCCCCTAATAATTGGACCGAAACTTGATGTAGCACTATGTTCTGCTTAAGCTGGACGAAGGTGGTGTTGGACAATATGATTCAACCATATATTTACAAAATTTTGAATTATTTTTAGCTTTATTTTTTATATATATTTTTAAATTCTATTGATATGCTAATATTAAAAAATAAAAAAAATAAAAATTTTAATACATTTTCAAATAAAAAATACTTAAAAAAAAAATCTTTACCATGTTCTTAAATAAATAGAAAAAAAAATTTATATTATACTGGACAAATCTCTTGGTCATTATGTGAGTTGAATTTTTTAAAAAAAGAAACCGAGATAGAGAATTATAAGAATAAAATATAAACTTGAAGTAACTTTGAACTAAATAGATTCTTATTGTAATAAATTTTTAAAATTCATTTAAGATATTTTTTAATTGTTTTTCTTAAAAAAAATCATAAAAATGTTTAGTGACTTTGAACTAATTAGATTCTGATCGCAATAATTTTTTTAAAATTAATTTAAATTATTTTTTAATTTTTGTCAGAATTACTTTTCAAATTAAATAAAAATGATGTTACAAAACCGAGTCCAAAAATCTTTTTTTATTTATCAAAAGTTAATATTAAAATTTTAATTTTTTGAATTTTAAATTACATTACCTACTTTATAAAAATTGAGTTATTTTTATTCAAACATACTTCTAACTTAATAATTTTTTATAATTTATATTAAATGAACTCTTACAGCTTGTTTAGAAATAGTTCTCTATTATAATTAAATTTAATTATAATATTTAATTTGAATTTTATTTATAAATAAGTTAAATTTATATGTTTGAAAGATATGGAATTTAATTTAATTTATTTTCTATATTACCCTCATCACATTCATCTTATTTATTTGAATATCTTTTTAAGAAAAATAGGTAGATTAGGATTTAAAAAAAATTAATTTTAATTTTTTTTGAAATTGTAAATTAAAGGGGTTAATGTCTATTTTACTTTTATATAATTTTTAGAGATTGGATTTTTTTAGAATTCAATTCTTGAAACTTAAAATAGTTTCCAATATAAGATTTTACTAAAATTTTGAATTAAATTAAATTCAATTCAAAGATTCCAAATATGGTGGTAAGTATTTTATTAAAAAAAATATATCTACATTTTCATAATTTATAAGAGAATAAAAAAGGTAGAATAAATAGAATCCCGTGAGACTGAAATCACGCTCCTTAAAGAGGGGTCAACTAAGGATTTCTAATGTTGGTGAGAGTTTTCAAATATGGAATCGATTTTTTTTTTTTTTTTGCAGGATGCTGTCCAGTAACTTGACTTGGTGGTACCCACAAAATTGGTGTCTTAGGAGAGAAGGATTTCTTATATGAAAAGAAACCTCATTGGCCTCTTTGTAATTGACCACAGCGTCAGAAGCAATCAACCATAGAGGAAATATGTTCATAGCATGTTTGCTTTTACCTTCAAGGCAGCCATTTTTGACCTGCAAATGTTCAGGCACCACATGGGGAAACCAGTTGAACAACCATACATAGTGTTCAAGCGAGCAAATTATACATACAGTAGAACACTCCATGAACACAAAGACTTCGTACAAATATAGAACAAACTGAATATTTTTGTTTTCAGTGCTATGATTATTCTTGGAACTTGATTCTTTTTGTGAAGCTCCCATTAATCCGTAAACTGAAAAGAAGACATGATAAAGACAACAGGGAATCAATCAGACATGTCAAGCCACAATTTTACTCTTAACACCACTTTATTACAGCCCTCGCATTTGATCTCCTCAGTTTCTTAATTCCATTATTGAACAGTCACTACAGGCGTATTACATTCTAGAACTAAAAAGTTAAATTACAGTAAGAAAGTGCTGGAGCTTGATGGTGTTCCTTCTCACCAATTCTCTGACATACATATATATATATAGCCAACCACTTTAGTAACAAGGAGTTGGATTTCTCAGGGCCTTCCAAACTGTTACTAAAATCAGCACTAGAGTGAAAGGTTCAGGTCTAAGCTTGCTTTATTCTCATCATTCTTCACAGCTTCCTTTCTTTGAGAGGAATCCACCAAGCTGGTCGACACAGCTGCAGCTGGGATCAGGTCTTTTAACTTGTCAGTCTCCACCATGAAGTCTTGACGTTGAAATAAGGGCTTCCAGACAGTAACCTGCTTCTTCTCTTCCTCAAGCTCTGTCTTCTTGTTCTTGCCATCCATCTCCGGTTTCAATGCGGGATCCGAGAGATTCATTAGTCGATCACGAGCCTCGCGAATGCCTTTGATGAGCGCAAAGAATCTCTCTATTTTCTCTTCTTCATTCTCTTCATCAAGATCGTCACTGAAAAGTTTTCTCTTCTTGCTTGCACCATCCATGTTGATTCTGGCTGTTGGATGCAGGGGCAAGCCAGGAAGCAGGAGGTCACAAGCAGAGGAAATACACTTTGTAGGTTGCTTCTTCGATGCTTCTGGGAGACCCTTACTTGTAGTCTTGTACACAAGGTCAGGGTCAAGCATGTACAGTGATTTGTCACTTTCCATCGATTGGTTTTTCAATTTTCATTGGACCTAAACATCCCTCTCTTTCTTGTCGTTTTGCTAGATATAATATTTTGAGTATATTATAGTGTTATTTAACCCGAGGGTATTGTTTGTATTTCTGCATCTGTTTCTTTCTTCCTTTTCTCCCTTTCTTTCGTTTCTGAGGTTTCTCCTTTCAGTGTTTCAGTCAAAATAGTTGACGATATTCTGCCTTGAGAGCAGACGCAAGTAATAAATAATAGAACACTAAAGGTAATTAATAAATTGACTATACTTTTTCGATCCGAGAGAAATATTTTGTTGTATATTTATATCAGACAAACTCATTTAATAAATAAAATATTATTAATTAACTAATAAACAAAACAACTTATTATAAATAATATTTTATTGTCTCATCAAAACATACAAATGTTGACTAATATGACTAGTATTAAATTTAATATAATGAAATGATTTAATAATTGAAAAACAAAATTATTCAAGAATACACATTGAATGTTAATAATCAAAAGAATAAGGATCAAATCAAAAAAAATAATATACCATAAACTTAGATTAAATGATGAAATCAAAAACCAACAAAACTCTTACAAGAGGTTAGGAAAACAAATTAAAAATCAAAAAAATAAGGATCGAATTAGAAAAAATAATAAATGAAAAATTACAATTGAACGAAAAAATTAAATACAAATAAAACTTTAATAAAAGAACCAAGAACATAAATTAGAAATTAAATAAATAAAAAATAAAGCTGAAATACCAAAAACAAAAAGGATCGACCTATGTTTTATCACAAATTTTATTTTTAAAATAAAAGGTTATCATAATATTAAAAGGTAAGTTTTAATAAAAAAAATATAATAAAATGATGAGTTGATAAATTTTAAGATGAATGTATTAAAAAATATAAAAATAATAATGTTTAGAATAAAAAATAAAAAAAGTATAATAAAAGTATTAAAATAGATATTTCATCCATATTTAGAAAATCATTCATATTATATTCATAAGTGCTAGTATCATTTAAAAATAATGGCATAATTGTATAATATTTAAAGATTAATTAAAAATTATTCTTAAAAACAATTCAATAAAAAAACATGAAAAGAAAAAAAATAACAGAATAAAAAAATAAAAGTTTAAGCACACATGGTTAGATATGCATGCCTAGCCCATATGAAACCTAGGGTCACTCATTAGATTTTTTTTTTTTTATTAGGGTAAACCAAACATTCTCTACCCCCATCTAATTTTTTTAAAATGTGATGGACTTCGAGTTGTCTAATTGGATAGACAATGCATCATCCTTTTTTTTTTTAAGTTTAACGTGGGTGTCCAGGCTAGCTTACGTGTATCTCGACTAATCCCACGGGTCCTGAAGTTAACGACCATGTAAGCCTCCAGTGTCTATCATATAAACAACCTAGAGCTCGAACCTGAGACCACAAAGGAATTTTTTCATTTTTTCTAGTTATTAAAGATGGCTTTGGTGATCAAAAGATTATGGTCCAACTTTTTTAACCCTAAAAACCTGAATTTCAACTATTTTCATCTAAAAGCATGAGATTAAAACGTCTTATAAATCTCTATAATTCCCTTTATAACAGCGAAACATATTCTAATCAATTTAAAATTTTTAAATCAAATCAAATCAAATAAAAAAACATTTCCAAGCTTTTATTTATTTTCGCCAATATTAAAGGTGAAAATCATATATATTTTCTTTTAAATAAAAATGAATTTGTAAACACTAAAATTGTAATTATTGGTGATCAAAATATGGCCACTTGAAAGCTCTCTCTCCTCAAACTTTTACCGACAGTCTTCTCTCTTTTCCCTCTAGGTATTGAAGGGTGGCTCAAATTAAAAAAATATATTTAATTAAGGGACAATAATCTAGATTTACATGCATTTTGAATAGTTAAAATGAGAAAAGGCTGCCAATTAATGGAAATATGGAATTTGGTTCCCATTTGATTTAATTTTACATGCATCAATAATTCATTACTTTCCCATGCAAAATCAACATGTCATTAAATATGTTAATGACTTGTCACTTTCTCTGTTCTTTTCTATTTTTCAATAACTCTCACTCCTCTCAAATTCTAGGATTTAAAATATAAAACAAATGAATTTTAGTACTTAAATGTGAATTCCTAAAAAACCAAGGACTAAAAATAAAAAAATAAAAAAATAAAAACATAAAAAATATATGGACCAAACTATAGTTTTCCTCAAATATGAACAACAAAAAAGAAAAAGGGGTTGTATTTTATTTTTAGATTTGGTCCCTCTTGTTTAAATTTTGTTAAATTAATAAAATTAAATTCTATTTTACAAAATATAAAGGAATTTTTTTTACATTTAAAAAACAACATATATGCAAGTTGTAGCAAATTATGAGGTTTTAAACAGTATGAACATGATAAAATTAAAAAAAAAAATTTACTAGTCAAAATGAATAATTATGCAAGTATTAGAAATAGAAAAAAAAAAAAAAAAGGAGTCCAGAATCAGACATATTGTAGCATTCCATTATGTATCCGAGTCTGACACTACATTGAAGAAACTATATTTTATTTATTTTGTAATTAATGTTTTATTATTGTGCAAGACTGTAATGGAGGGTTGGAACTTATGAACAATCTAGTAAAATTATTTTACTGAATTCTTAGAAATAAATTATTGGAGATTTGTTTTAATCTCCTTTTCCCTTTAAAGATTTTCCAACGCGGAATTTAAAAGCAAATATTACATAAAGTTTAAATATTCAAGCACATCTAGTCACAGCTCAAGAAGTTAATATAGATATGGATCTGAGGTCATGGTTCAGTGGGTGGGGGGAGAGACTTATTTCCTTCCTTTACAACTAGATTCAATTTTTTTTTATGTATCCATGTCATCTTTATGGTACTTTATTTATTTATTAGATTTGCAGGGTAGTTAGTGGACCTGCAAATTAATCGTTATACGTCTAAGCTCGAAAGACATCATAAGTTATCAAAAAAAAAAGAAGTTAGTACAGATGCATGTGTTCACTGCAATATCGCCACTTGAGCAGATGCTCGAAGGCAAGAAGTTTTCAAGCAACACTTGAGGAACTTGCATCAAGGGCTCCTTGTTGATCGTAGTAGGACCCACGGCTTTTCTTCTATTCTTGGAGGCAAGGATGACAGGATGCTCTGGAGTTCATCCAGCAATCATGCATATCATCGCACAAGATTAATATTAAAAAAAATTTATATAATAAAACTATCAAACTCTACTAATACTGATAAAAAATATATATAGTACAACTTTGATAAATTCATAATTTCAATTAAATAATATATTTGTTCAGTCTCAACTTAAATTTAAAGTTTAAATAATATCTCAATTAAATAATATCTTAATTAATTAATAAATCTTCATGGTTTCAAGGGTATTAATTTATAGAGATTTAATTATAGAAAAGACTAATAATATTTAATAATAAATAAACATAGAAAAAATCTTTTCTTTAAATAAAAAAAAATTCCTAAACTAAATAAAAAAAATGTAAACAAAGAAAAAAAATATTTATTTTCACAAAAAACTCTGACATCAGTCTTTCTTGATTTGAAACAACTTGTCTTTAATTTTAAATTGATCATGGGACATAATGTTTTTTTTAGCAAAAAACAATCCTTTATCGTAAAAACATTCTTCAACTAAAAGCTTCTTAGTAGGAAACTATCCTCCACCATGAGAACGCCCAACACAACATTCTTTAAGCAAAACCTTCTTAATAGGAAATTGTCTTTCACAACGAATGTATCCTTTATGATCTCCAACTATGATATTCTACAACATACAACAAAAATTATTAAGAATTGTTAGGTTTTGATACCACCCAATATACCTTGGAAGCGAATAATAATAAAGTATATTATAAGTCAAACCCTAAAAAATCACAAGGACTGTTACAAGTGAAAATTCTCAAAATTCAAAATCACATTAACTAAATCTTTTATAAAGTAGAACTAGAAAAACGTATTAATACCGAATAAAATAGAAGAATAAAAATAAAAAAAGTTATTTTACTTAAATAAAATAATAAAACTTATAAAATATAAATAGCTAAAAAAGATATTTATTTTTTTCGAAAAAGGCATGAGCTTCACATAACTTAAGCTTAAATCTGCATGGAACTTGATTTAGTAATCCACTTATAAAAATTAAGCACCTGATTTTTTACTTCCTTTATAAAGTTAGAAAATTCCATTTTAATTCTTTCTATGTTGATGATATCTCAAAAATTTTAGTCTAGAAATAGGATTTTTGGGTTGGATAATCGATTAATCAATTGGTTATAGCAATTTCATCTATTCTCCATAGCCAAGGTAGTTGATAACTTATACTTGGTGCTTAGTAGATCAATATGGCTCGTGCCTAGTACCAGCAAAGATTCCTTTTAGTAGAGGTGAGGACTCTTTGATATTTAAATAAATATCTTTTTAGAGAGAGAAAATACGATAATATTCTAAAAAGAGATGCTTTGAAAATATATATGCAGTAGAGAATAAAAATTGTGAACTTTTGTACTAAAGATCTCATGGTATATTTATAACCCATGAGTCTTGTCCTTTTGTGAAGATGAATGTTTAAAGTGTAATTTACCTTAACAATATTTAATGAGGGATAAATATCTGTTATATCTGTATTAATATTTAATAAAAATATAATGGATCTCCATATGACTTTTATACACTTAAAAGATATTATGAGACTAGAGTCTCAGACATCAAATATAATTAAACTTATAAGAATAGACTCTTTTTTTAAGTTAGATCTAAGGAAGGTGAGTCCTTCCCTAAATGAGTTAAAGGGAGGCTGGTCTGTTCCCTAGACTTACTCAAGGGAGGAGGATCATCCCTTGAGGCGAGCCCCATGAACGATAACCATTCTATTAGACACGCTCAAGGAGTAGGATTTGTTTGGCGACGGAGACAAGGGGTGGCAAGCAGGGACTGGACCCTGAAAAAAATTGTTTTTCCAGCCCTTCCTATATAATTTATATGATTTTAACTAAAATAATAATACAATTGAAATCTTATTCCCTTTAATTTTATCTTTTGGCTTCGCTCCTGATTAGGAGGCTGTGCCAATGAAATCTTGAAAACTACTAGAGAAATACATGTAGTTTAGGGACTCCAGCAAAATCAGTGGTGCAGCCTGTCCAGCAAAATCATTCCTTGAAGTGATTGAACAGAAAACTGCTAGCTCCCTGAGTGTGGGGGCTCCTGGACAGTTGTTTCCCCGGCTTAAAAAAAAAAAAACACGACACTTGACTCTGTTTCCCTCCTTCCTGGAACAGCTATTAATGGCGCTCCAGAGTCCAAACATGAAACATGTTTTATTTGAGAGCGTGTAAGCGTTCCAGGACTGCAAACATGTGGTGTCTGAGAAAATTCAGAGACCAGACACGAGAATGACGGGCACCGAATTTATCTACGTCATTGCATATGCAAAGTTGACGCATGCTTCTTCACACCATTCCATGCGCCTTTTCTTTTCTTTTTTTCTTTCTTTTTTTCTTTACTGGCTTCATAAATTCTTAATTATTCTTGAAAAAATATTCTGCAGGTGTAGAAAAGGCAAACACTGGAATAAAGGAGTGTTTATCAATGCATATAAAAACAGCATCCAGTAAAATTTACAGTGTTTGACTCGTGTTTTATTTTGGATTATTTTTTTGAAATAAAATAATTATATATATATAAGTATTTTGAACATGTTTTTGTTATTAACAAAGTTTTAAGTAAAAAAAATAAAATTATACATACAATCATTGGAAACTATATGGGTTAATAAATGAAAAAAAAATAAACATAAAAAGAAACATGTTTTTTTTTAGCTATTTTCAAAATACTTTCTTAGTTAAGTTTTAGAGTTTTAATTTGGTTTTAATTAGCTAAGTTAGTTTAACATCTATTTAAATTGTTTATAAGTTGTTTTCATAATAATTATTTAATTCACAAGTTGCATATTAATAAGTTATTTTAATTTAAAATTTTAAAGTTGTTAAAAATAAAATTTATATTGTTTAGCAAGTGAGAGACTTGGTCCAACATTTATGTTTCAAGTCGCCTAGTTTTGCGGATGATAAACATTTATATTTTTTATGTATACACACGGTCCACCCTAATTGTTTGATCAAGTAGATGCAAATTCATTAAAATTCTCAGTTTTAACTTTACCATTTAGCAAGATTAGATTCTCCAAAAAAAAAAAAGAGAGAGAGAGGCTAGATTGGTAACTACCTTTGAGTATACCAAGGGGATTCTTTTGGTCTTTTCAGCACTCTTGATGATAAGACTTGGGAAAGACTTCGTTACAAGTACCAAATTAACATTAACAACAAAAAAAACCTAAAAGATTAGATTGGTATTACTATTGACCATACCATATGTTTGACTTGTTTTTTCAAGGAAATATTATGATATCATGAATTAGCATATAAATTTAATATATTAATTTAAATTGATCTAATATATTGATGTTTAAATATTTATATAAAAAATTTATTTTAAATCAAATTATATTTTTAGTACTTGTCCGATCTATTTTTTAATTTATTAAATTGTGTAGGTCACATCAAGTGAATTTATGTATGTTTTGATATTTTTTACTAGAAAAAACATTAATAATATTTAAAAATTTCCTATGATGTTAAAAAAGCAATCCAACTAACACCATAGCACGGGTAAACTTTCTCCCGAGTCATTTTTATTTTCCAATAAAGAATGACTAGCACAAGTCATGGAGGCCGACATCGGGTGATGGTGGGCTCCTACATGAAAGTGAGTCCAAGAGACGAGGATTAAAGGAGTGAGCCAGAGAAACTTTTCAAGAGAAAACGTCTGATAACAACAATAAAAACAGTATATGATGTCACTCAGAAAGACTTCGAATCACAAGAAGAAGACCGAGGCAGTGAGAGGCCACAATGAGGTGATTGGTGTGGAGTTAATTTGCTGGAGCATTGTTGACAATGGGGCGATGCGATTGAACGGGTCACATGTCAATTCATTGCTTTCCTTTCGGCTGTATAGTCGTTTTTAAATCACTCAAAAATAAATAATTTGCTGCACTTCTTTTCTCGATGACAGGAGGCATAAACCACCTCCATCCAAGCATCCATTGACTCGCCGGCTCGCTTGTGGTCTATTCTCTTTGCTTTTGTATTTTAAAAATAATTTTAAAAAAATTTGAAAAAAAAGGCTAAGAAGGTAGAAAATAAAAACAAGGAGAACGAAAGGGTAAGAGAATTTTGTAGCATAAATAGGAAAAATGTCTCTTTCAGGGGAGAGAGAGAGAGGGCTAGTTGTTCTACTGTGATTTCTTGTGGGTCTTATATATAGTATTGTGCCCTAATACACCATCGCAGGTGAATTGTGAGTGAAAAAAAACTTACATGATATCTTGTTGTTTTGTTTATCCTATTTAGCAATTACACATTAGAAGTGTTTATACATGATATATTTACATATGTATTTCTAACATATTAAATATATCACAATACTACTCAGGTCACACTTCAAATTAGAGCTCCAAGGACACTTTGGTTGGTAGCCTATCAACTATTAGAGAGCATAGCTCGTGAATGATTAGACTAATAAGCATGGAAACTTCACAAGTTTTCAATATGTAGGCCCAATATCATATTGAAATAACATTTGCATAAGTGTATGACAATTTAATGTTCATATCTCATATTCATATTGTTGCATCTATGTGGCTCAGGATGATTTATTTTCCTGGGCTAGAATTATCATGAATGATGTGAATGACAAAGATAAAAAATTCTTGTTCTTTATCAGAAAAATAAGAGGAATGAAAGCCACCACCTAATATTATGATCACTAGAAAACCTAATAGTCTACGAGAGTCTTAATAAGGGTACTTGTTGTGTAAAGAAAAAATGTATCATCCTCGGTGCACTCTATCTATGGTAAGCTGCCTTGTTGTTTGTTCTAAGTTGTTTTTTTATTCGTTAGTCTATCTAAGTTTTGGAAAAAGGCATCCTCGGTAAGAAAATCTTTTTCTTATCAAGTAAAAACTTAGTCATTTTAAAGTTTAGAAAAGTTTGTCCAATATTTAAGAAAAGTCCTCCTCAGTAAGGAAATTCTTATATTATCAAGTTAAAACCTAACCATTCTAAAGCTCAAGAAATAAAAAATATATATATTTTATTTGAAATTTTAGTCAAATCTTAATGGATAATCATAAACTTGTTGTGATATCTATTAACTGATTTTTTTTGTATTTTTCAAAGTATGATAAAAATACAATTTTTATTTTTTGTGTAAAATATGCATGAAAATTCTAGAGTTTGGCCATCTACACATAAAATTAATCTCTTTGTTTTTTTTTTTTGTATTTTTGGAATGAGGATATGTTTTAGAAATGTTTGGAATTTTTTGAAACTTTGGCAAAAAACAGGTATTTTTAATTTCGGGTCAGTATCTTACAAAATAAGTTTACAACCCTAATATTAAGTAAATTAATTGTAAAAATATTTGTGGGACCCACAAATATTTTAAAATTACCCTTCAAAGTTTTTAGAATTTTTGAAAATTTATATGGGGCCTGTTTGGCAAAAAACATTATTTCCCCTTTAAATGAAGTTGTCAAAAAAAGCCTCAAGGCATGTTGTCAAACATGCCCTTAAGCTAAAAAAACCTTTATCAAAATACTTGCCAAATAAACAAGACCTAACTTAATTGACCCGAAGCCAAACCAATCGAGTTAACCCAAAATCAATGGTTTGACCATGAAACAAACCTAAAACTTTAGTTTAACCTAGAAAAAAAAACCCAAAACAAAGTAAATATCCAAAAACATATTCAAAGAAAAAAAGACACGAAAAACATAAAATTTCTTGACAAAAATAAATCAACACACACACACACATAAAATGAAGAACATGATGAATGTTCTTCGTGAACCGAGAAAATATAACTCTCATCATTGACCATATATAGCAAAAACATGGGCATAAAGAGATTATAAATCATGCAAGGGTTAATAATCTATCACTTGTTCACTTTGATTATCACTAAGACATCATGATTTGGTCAGCGATGGTTTCAGTTTAAAATTAAAACTTTAAGGTTAAAATCATGAATAACATGGTATTAAGGCAAAAAAAAAAAAACCTAGATTACTAGCGAACGAGGTCATGCGAAGTGGTTAGTGTTAACAAATGGACCACAACTAGTCCAAATCATGTAGTTAAGGCAATGTTCTTCTCAAGAATTACATGCAGCTCTAAGGGTCTTAGAATCACCATTAAATTTTGTGAAATGTTCCTAAATTTGTGTTTCTTTTTCTATCATAAACGTTTTTTTCCCTTGATGTAAGGAGTTAATAATGTTTATCTCTTACTATATAAGTGGATTATTCAGTGGTTGATGTTGAGTTAGTGTTTGAAGTTGAGGTATTGGTGGATATTGAAGTAGTGCTAGTGGATGATACATTAGGATTTTTAAAGTTTTTCATATGTAATTAATAGAAAAAACAATGTCAACAATACTAATTGATAATGAATTTCATCATTTCAATTCAACTAAAAAATAGAAAAAGAATAATTTGATCTAAGAAAATGTACCATCAGTTATGGAAATGTGCAATACCAGGAACAAGTAACAAAAGGTGAGATACTTTTAAATTCTAGGAAGAGTTCTCAAGTTGATGAAGAAACTTGGGAAAGAGAATTAGAAATGAAAGAAAATATCCATAGCTATTCTTAATTTCAGGTAATAAAATTTGAATTTCAACTGTGAAATTATTTAAAAGATGGGATAATGTCAACTCCCAACTAAATTCTTTGTGAAATATTAAAATTTTTAACCCAAAGATAAAATGAATTAAATTAAAATCAAGGAAATTAAAACTTAATATCAAGGGAAAAATTGAAAAGAAATGATAAGTGTTGTGACACTAAATAAAAGGGATAGAAATCAATTAGAAAATTATAAGGGACAAATTGAGATTTAAATGAAAAGGTAGGGTTAATATGTAAATAGTCAAAACAAATTGACTATATAAACTCATTCTCTCACTGTTTAAGGCTGGGTTAAGGGTAAGGAGAAAAAAGGAGAGAAAAACCTTAATTGTTAAGAGAATTTTTAAAGAGAAACCATTAAAAAAACCAAAGAATTGAAGAGAGATTGTGAATCACCACCCTTAAACACTTAATTATGAGGGAGAAGTGATGGAAATGTAGGGAAATTAAGAGGGGTTGTCACGAAAGAAGAGGGAAAAGAAAGAGGGGCTCGAAGAATTTTACCTGCAAGGATTCAAAGACTTGATTAACATTCGATAAGATGTTCTAAACCCAATTTAGCAATTTTATACGAACCGAATAACAATTGAGGTAGAAATCATGAAATTAATGTTAATGTTTATGATATAATTTTGGGTAAAATGTAAATTGATGATAAATCATATCAATTGGGTTAGAAAAACTTAAAATGGGTGTTAAATTAGGAAGAATTAATGAAGAAAACATAGTAACCCTAAAGGTATTTATGGTCGGCCAAGGGGGTACCAATTAATGTATAATGGAAATATGTTTATTTAAGTGGATTATGATTTATCAATCCATAATTTTTTATGGGAGATGATTTTAGATAAGTTTAGTTATATTATATAACATGATTGAATTGATCATTTCATTATGAATTGAAAACCATAAGGATGGTTATAGAACTTAGAGATGAGAATCATTATGATTAGTTGGGTGTTAAATTAGGAAGAATTAATGAAGAAAACATAATAACCCTAAAGGTATTTATGGTCGGCCAAGGGGGTACCAATTAATGTATAATGGAAATATGTTTATTTAAATGGATTATGATTTATCAATCCATAATTTTTTTATAGGAGATGATTTTAGATAAGTTTAGTTATATTATATAACATGATTGAATTGATCATTTCATTATGAATTGAAAACCTTGAGGATGGTTATAGAACTTAGAGATGAGAATCGTTATTATTAGTTGATCTTGCATATAAGGGAAAATTAATGGAAAATATACATTTTATATCACTGTGCTATTGTTAGAGTGAAATGTGATAAATGTTGTGATGAGTTAGAAGCATATATGATTATGCTAATATTTGTGAAATATAAAATAGGTGTGAATTCTTACAATGAGCATGTTTTTCTTTAAATAGTTTTGATTATCTTAAATAAATGTGAGTTGGGTTGATAAGTTTTAGAAAGTTGTATTTAATAATGTTATATTGTAAATAATATGGCAATGGTTGTTTTGAATGGCGAGAAGTTGAATAAAAATACTCAATTTAACTTAAAGTTGTAGAAAGAAAAAACTAGATAGCCTCGTCTCCAAAAGTCCAAAGACAATTAGGGCATGAAAATAATAAAAATTAGGATAGATTATTCCTTCATAGAAATTGTAGCCAGATATATTGGCTTTCTAGCTGGCTAAAATCTGATGAGAGTTTTAACTAAAAACTATATTGGACAGTTTCAACAAGTCATGATTGCAAGCGATTTGAGCGCATTAATGGTAAAATTAGGCTCCCCTTTCTTTAGTAAAAATGTAGCTTGGAATCTTAGCTTTCATAAAAAAACAAGCCACCTCCAAATTTTTTTTAAAAAACATTAGTTATAATTATAGTAAGAAATTGTGTTTTAAATGGTTAAGATAGATTGGTTGGGGTCAGTTAACTTTTATTTTGCTTAAGAGTTGTCTTAATGCAATAACTAAATTGTGAAAGTTGTAAAAGTGAAATGAATACAATGATATATACATGTTGGTATAAAAGAGGTCTCGGGAACTCTGTAGCAGCAGGGAGGCACGGTGAGAGCTTCGACAGTTGATAGATGTTTAATACCTCAATTCTTTTATTTATTAAGTTTCTAAAAGTCAATCAATTGTTAATGTAGAAAAGTGTTTTAATTTCATGTGAATAAATCGAAGTGAAGGAACAAGTTGCATAATAATGAGACTAATGCCTAGTAATGGATGAAGGAACAAGTTTTCTTGTAATGGAACTAGTGCTTAATAATGGGCAAATGATATAGTTTTTCAAAAATAAAACTAATGTCCGGTAATGGGTGGAGGAAATAGTTGACTAGTGAGGAAACTACTGCTCACGAAATGGATAGAGAGACTTAATTGCCAGGTAATGGGTTATCTCCCGGAAATGAAAAATAAGAACAATTACCTCGATGAGTGAGCATATGATTGAAAATGGGTTAGTAACATAGAGTCAACGGTGACTATAACTTGTATTGAAATAATTGAGATTAATTGGTTTGTAAAAGAAATTGTTGATAGTGACACAACATAATTGAAATGTAAAAAAAAAAAATTAAGGTTGTTTCTCTTATTTAAATTATTCACTAAGTAACTTCATCTTATTTTATGACGAATTAAATTACAAGTATTTTTATAATATTAAGCAGATTGATAGATATTTAGGATCTTATTTTGTTAAATTAAATGATTATGTAAATTGTATTTTCTTTTGTAATGTCAACATGGCATATAAGAAATAAGAATCCCTTTTGTTTACTTAACTAATTAAATTAGTATATATTAATCGACTTTTATGATTTAATTATAACTCTTTTGTTATAATAGAATTATGAATGTATGTAATTAACTTATAATGTTTTATTATAATATGCATATATATATATATATATATATGATAAATAAACTATAATGGTGGAAATGTTGGAGCATAGGCTTAAAGGTTATTCTCATTTGTTGATACAAGAATGTTTAGGATGATTAGATGATGTTTAAGTTGTGTTTGATGATTGTTAAATTAAGAACATGTTCTAATCGATAACTTGGAATCTCCTAGTATAGGGAAGACCCTACCGAAATTTCAATAAATTTTTTATAATTGAAAATATATAATTCATAAATGAAAAAAAAAATATTCATCTAACAAATGAAATGATCATAGGGAAACTGTGGGTAAAATATTAGGAATATTACATTCAATCTTATTCCTTGTTCTTTCATTTGTTTATCAACAAATATAAATTGCATTTTGTAAAATATATATTTAGTTTAACAATAAAATATCCCATGACACACCAGATACACGAGAGAATATAAATAGAAACAAATATCAATACATAAACCCTTAGAAACAAAATTTGAAAGGATAAAATTAAAAAAAAATGCAAAGATCATAATTCAAAACAACTTTAGAGCAAAGATCAATTTATGAAGAAGTAAAAATTTCAAGGATCAAAAAGGAAAAAGTTAACTATGAACAGTTGGGTGGACATTCAAATATGAAAGGATAAATAGTGAGTCATAGCAAAACTTGGTTTTCTTCGAATCAGTAGTGTTAATGATCATTAAAAATAAGAATTATCAGTATTTTACAAGCCTAAAAGTTTGTTAGTGATCAGTACTAGACAATATAATTGGCTCGTGCAACATTGCACATCAGATCAAATTTTTTTTTAACGTAAAAAAAATTTCCAAAGCGTTGTTATCGTGTTTTCTAGTAAAAGAGTTAATCGACTTGGTGAGTCCAAAAATAACTCGAGTAACTTATAAAAAATAGTTTGAATTAAAAACAAATCAAGATGGCATTTAAAAAAAAATGAGACAACAATATATTCGACCCAAGTAAACCTGGATTAACGTATCAAATTTATGACTCAGGTCATGATAGCATGATAACTCTATAGAAAGAAAAATGAAATAAATTAGCTCAATTCCTAATCAACCAGATGTTATATGATGAAATTGAAATAAAAAAATCATTTAAAAAAAGACAAAAAATCTGGCTTTAGTTAACTCATATTAACCTTTCAAACTCGTGACCCGAGTTTTGAGATTGGAATAGCCTCATAGAAAGTAAATCAAAATAAATTAAGAAGCTCAATTTTTAATTACCTCAATATTGAAGTATGAAATTGAAAATTAAATTCAATTAAAATAACACAAAAAAAAAAAAACAACTCGAGTTAACATGGGTTAACCTACCAAATTCACAACTTGATTTATGAGATCGTGATTGTCACAACCTAGCCCAACCTGCTAGATATTGTCCACTTTGGACCTTACCACCCTCACGAATTTATTCTTGATGACCACGCATGACCCTAAAACACGTCTGACAAGTCAGCAACTAGCACTACTAATAAAACCAGCTACCAAATCTGTACCCGCTGATGTGGGATATTACAATAATGTAACACCCCACCCCACTAGCACAATATTGTTCACTTTAGCCCATGGGCCTCACGGATTCGTTCTTGCCAACCACGCATGGCCCCAAAACACGTCTTTCAGAGTAGCGCAGCACACTAACCCTGTCAGATACTGTCCCCTTTAAGCCTCCTAATCCACCCATTCTCAAGGCTTCCACCCAGGTCCCCCTCAAGATTTTAAACGCGTCTTACTAGTTTAGGTGAGCATGCTCATATAAAGCCCTACCCCAAGTCCTCACCCACCGATGTGGGATATTACAGTGATAACTCCACAGTAAAAAAATCAAGAAAAAAAATGAATACCAATTCTCAATCAACTTAATATTTAAAGATAAAATTGAAAACAAATCAATTAAAATAGACCCGAAAAAACAACCTAGACCTACTCGAGTTAACTTTTCAAACTCATAATCTAGGTCACGAGACCCAGATAACCTCATAAAAAAAAAACAAAAAAAAAAGATTATGAAACTCTCTTCTCAATTAATAAAATGTTGGACGATGAAATTGAAAAAAAAAATCAATAAAAAAATAACACAAAAAATAACCCTAGTCAACCTAGGTTAATTCGCCAAACTCGTGACATGAATCATAAGACTAAAAGAACCTCATTGAAATCAAATAAAAAAAAATTATAAAGCCTAATTCTAAATCAACCAAATATTAAAGGATAAAATTTTAAAAAATCTATTAAAAAGGATTAAAAAAAACGAGCTAATTTGTCAAACATGTGATCTAGGACGTCATAATATTAGGATAACCTCATTAAAAAAAATTAAAAAATATTATAAAATTTACTCCGTAACAAATTCAATTTTAAAGGATAAAATTTTAAAAAAAATTACAAATAAAAATAACAAATACAATATGACTGATGAAGAAAGAGTTCCGCTGCATAAAAAGAAAAAAGGTAGGATCTTGGAGGTTGATGTTCGAAAGAATATGACCAAAATGGCTTTTTGTTAATAGAGAGATTGTTTGAGACAATAAAAAAAGGTAGTTCTCTTTCTCTCATAACGAATACTTTTAGAAAAGTCTATGATTGAATCCCATACTTTTACCTTTAAAGGATTAAGCATCGTTGGATCAGAGTAGCTGGCATTTTCTTCAACTATGTCTTGAAATATAGCCAGTTTATGCTAGAACCATTATTTAAGGATGACAATGAAAAAAAAAAAAAAAAAACTTAAACCTTACAAAGAAAAAATAAAGAAAAACAAAACAAAGCATTATTTTATAGAATAATGCTTTCTAGAGAAGGGAATAGTGATTTCCCCTCCTCTCATAACAAATGTTATAATATAATAATTTTCTCTCCTTTTTCGGTACCAATTTACATGTTACTTTTATATTACGAGTAGGATAAAAAATAACATATATTAAACTTGATCTAATGGATCAACCATGAAACCTTATCATTGTAGCACTATTATAAATTTAAATTATGTGGGAGTTATCTTAACATGACATGGTTGATTTGGTGGATCCAAAGGCAACTTGAATAACATAAAAAAAAAATTGACTTTAAAAAATATAAAATAAAAATGAAAGAAAAAAATAAAGAGAAAAAAAAATAAAAACTAACAAAAAGATGTTAGGCTAAGCGCCCAGGCCTGGGTGGCCTGGCATGCCCAGACATTAAAAAAGTCTAGATATGTGGGTCAGCTAGGCTGCATACCTGGGTTATAATTTTTTTTCTTTATTTAAATGCAAGCAATGTGTATTTAAAAAAAAAAAAAAACATTGCTTGTTGTTGCAAATAACACATAATTTATTGTCTACAATTCAGCTATTATTATGGTGACCGGAAAATCAAGAAGATGTTTTTTCATGTAAAAATTATTTTTAAGTTTATTTTCATCTTAAAACACTTAATTAACACCCTTATACTTAAAACCAATTTATCAAATAAAAAAAACCTAAAAACAATCCAAAAATACAAAATCAAATCAAGAAAAATTCTTTTTTGAGGGATAACTTTTTTTCTTTCATCATTTTGCAATGAATTTCTGTTTCCTCTCTCAACCCGATTACCATGCTCTTACACATTAAGTGTTAAACCTTATTGGATACTTTTGTGGCATTAATTTGTGACTTCTGATGAGAGTGTTCGGAAACTCTTTTCTTTCTTTCTTGCAACAAATAAACTCTTTTATTGCCGATTTTAATGCGCCTTCTGTTTATATCGATGATTCTTTATTGTACTTCAATTGTTCTGCGGTTTGCCTGTTTACATGCATTCTGTGATCATTTGAATCACTACCAATAAATCCCATCAGTCAAGGTAAAAGAGATATGTTGAATGCATTCATTGCAATAAACATGTTATATATGCAAAATATTTGGAGTTTGGATGATGAAAAAAAAAGTTTGAAATTGCCGGACTCTTCAGAAGGGATTTGTTTTTTGGATAATCATCAAGAGTATATTTAGAAGGCCATAAAGCCATTAGCTCTTCAGATGGGATTGGATGGAGAAAAGATTCGGAAAGGCTCTACCTAGCAGTTGAGTCAACAATAATGCATGTCATTATTCAAGATTGATCCGGGAATGCCCTCCATCAAGCAAGAAACTGGAGGAATAGTTAGGGTTTGTGAAACTCCATATGCATTCCAACAATATGGATCCAGTACTGAATTTCCTACAGCAGGAAGAAGCTCAACATCTGAGAGTGTTATGTTGGTACATGGGAGTGAGTCACTGCACGCAAAATGCATTGGTGAGCTTCGAATATTGTAAGTTCCCTTTATGTTTTCATAGAGAATTTCTGATACTGTAACGGCAGATGTTTGGTTGGCGCACCTCTTGGTGAGGCAGTAGAATTGGTCAATTATAATCGGATTCCTGACGATGTCCATGTGAATATTACTGAATGTTATTCCGGATACTGCTCCTGATCCACCTTGCCATGTCTTGATCCTAACTCCATTATCCGAGACTCTAATCACCGAGTCCCTGACTGTGATATTGGAAACACAGGCTCGTGAATTGTGATTTCCTAGACTCCCGATGCTGGTTTTAATACGATCAGAGGGGAAATTTGCAGAAAGATTAACCTATAAGTCCAAGAAAAATGTGACAGACAAAATTCCAAGATTAGAGCCTTATTCTGTACATACCTGATTCCATGACTCGGTCCACATGTGATGTTCTCTATGTCCACATCAAAACAACCTGACCCTATTGATACACAATCATCGCCTATGAACAGGTGAATATCGAACAATTTGATGTTAGTGAGCTTTTGAGGGAAGCTGTCAATGGAAATGAGAAAGATTTATATGTTCTGACTAACCGTTAGAGATCACTGAATTATATATCCCAACACCGTTGGTGTTCTCTATGTGAATTCCATCGGTGTTGGGACTTGAGGCGGGAGCGGTAATGTGAATTGATTCTACATGAACATTCTTGCAGTTGTCAAATCTGAGGTTGAACTGCGGGCTATTCTTGATTTTAAGTCCATGGATAGTTAGGTTTGAGCTCATGAAGAACCTTATGGCCTGCATTTCAAATGTGAGGTTTTACTGAAAGAATTCAAGAATATTTTGAATTGGGCGTGACAATAAAAGGTTCAAGTGTAGATGACATACAGTTGGACTATCACAAGGTCCAGGCATTGTTGTTCCATTTATTCCCTGTGCCATAAATGTAAAGAATCAGTAACACGAAGTCAGCCCAAATTGTTTTCAGGCTGTAAAGAGTTTTTCAAGAAATGGCTTGTGAGTGATGCTAGTTTTTTATTATCATATATTTACAAAATTAATGAGTTCCATTTATTCCTGACATGAATCAGAAACACAAAGCCAACCCCAGTTTTTCAGGTTGACAGAATTGTTTCAGCAGTACCTTGTGTGGTTTACAAGGAAGATCCCACCATTTCTCTCCTCTGCCATATATTACGCCACCTCCTTGAAGTGACATTTCATTTATTCTGTAGAATACGAGCCATTGACGTCTGCTGTTCTTCTGTGGCCAAGAATCAGGTCCATCAGGTGGCATAAGATTCCCATCAACCTTGTCAATGGACAGAATATAACCAAGCAATTACCAGAATTATTAGTATGTCTTTTCAAACCTTAAAAGGCACAAAGAACAACCTGACATGACTGGCAAATAATATTACCTGAAACACTAGACCATCTTCGCAAGGACCAGAGAAAATTGTGGATTGGATCATGAAATCAAAACCATAAGGAACAAGGATGACAGCAGGATCAACTTGGTTGCAGGCCGCATCCCAGGCCATCTTGAACGCGTCCGTATCATCTATTATACCATCACCTATAGCCCCAAAATTTCGTACATCAAAAACTCCACTAGAGTTATAGCCACTCCCATCTGAAGGATCAGCGGGCTCGGGTGGAGGAGTGGGAGGTTCGGAAATTGTGGATGATCTCTGATTATTATTGTGTTTGTGGTGTTTTGTACGGTTATGCCACCTAGCTTGGGTGCAAAGGAAGAAGCAAATGAAAGAAATGCCAAACACTAGTAAAGAGAGACGAGAATGCTCCATGTTAAGCTCAACTTGGTTGAAGTCTTAAATGGTGGAAACAAAAGAGAACTCTTCTAGAGTCTTTCCACTTGCCGGACCTCAAAAAACAAAAACTGTTTGAATTGCTTTTGCACTACGAATTACCAGAAACTAGATCAAAAGACTACCTGACAATTAATAGTTGAAGTTGAAACAAGCAAGATGCTTGTCCAAGTGACCACTGCGAGCACTAGAGCAACTTGACAAAGACCAAGTTCGGCTTTGGAAAGTATACAGAGTCAGAAAGGCCAGTTTCCATATTTATAATAAGAGTGGATAGTGGAGGTGGCTTTAAAAAACAATTGCACCTTACCACTTCTTTTAATGGCTTTGGTGGCGGGAACCGACCGAGTTCCTTATAGGCTTTGGCTTTTCTTTTTTTCTTTGAGAATGTGGAGTCTGCAGATGACTGTTCGGGAAAAGGGTAAAAGGAATAGCAAGAGTCGATAAGCCCCCGTGCTCCTCCCATAACTCTCACTTTCATCGGTCCCCAGTTTGGTTATTTCAGCGATATAACGTTTTATAATATGTGTAAGTTTGACCAGTGGCGGAGTCACGTAGATACAAAAGAGGACAATTGCCGAAAATATATTTTTAATATTAGAATATTAATATAATAGGTTAATGACTAATGAGAGTTTGATACACAAAAAAGTGAAAAAAGCGGAAAGTTATTGTTGAATTATATTTTAATATAATATATAATATATACGTACAATTCATTTACTCGACTTTTTTTTTCACTAATTCACATAAAGCTTCTTTTCATTTTGATCTGTTATTACATGTTTCTTTCACTCTCATGCAAATTTCTCTTTTTTTGCTTTATGAGGTAAATTTGTTTCATTTTTTTTTATTTATTTCATTATCTAATTTTAGTTATACTCTTTTATAATTAATCATTAAAAACATTAGGGTTTATGATAATTTAGGGGTTTTGATATGAATGTATTCAAATTAAATATTTGAATTTACTAATTTAATCAATTAAATATATTTTTTTTTATTATAAATGAATAAATTAATGTTCATACAAAACCACTATTCTTAGCATCTCTTGTATTGATAAAGTATATTATTGAAATTATTTAACCAAGATCTCTTAATTCACTATAATCATGGATCAATTATTAATTGATGTGTCTTAATTTACGATGTAAATATATTGATTCTCATTTTATATCATAGATTTGTTTGTAATTAATTGTTAATGAGATGCTTGGAGTCCAGAGAGGCATGGGTTTAAATTCTATAAGCTATAATTTTTCTCTCTTGGTATTTTTTTCTTATTTGAAATTAGAATATAGTATTAAAACTTGTTTTATATATTTCACTTGGTGAGTTCATACAACTTTTGTATGTGTGTTTAGAAATAATTTAAATGTCTAGAAATGATTAAGTATAATTTAATCAACATACTTATTATATACATATAAATATGAATTGAAATGAGTTTTAATGAATTGATGTGTATTTTGCTATGAATTTTATATGAAAGATTTAGAATTATTATATAACTCAAACTTTAACAACGAATTATTGTGTAGTTATGTTAATTATTATATAAACACTAATAATAATAATAATAATAAAAAACCAGCAGGTTCATCAATTAAATTAACATATCACTAGACAAGTATTTCAAACGTAAATACTTTGGGGATGAAAAGTCATTCAAAGTTCTAAGTTATGTAACTTAATCCACTTCGAATAAAAGTTATATTAAAAATTCATATAATATTTGTTATTAATTTACCCCCTCATATTAAAAACTCGGTTCCACCATTAAGTTTGACACCATACCTATATGAGAGAGGACCGAAATTGATTTGGTGACAGCACTGAAATTAGTAAAATCTCTACCCAGATTTCAGCATTGTTTAAATTAAGCAGTGTAACAAATGAAGCTCTATCTGAAAACACCTCTGGTTTGGAGCCTATGTGCAGTTCAACACAGCTGATCAATAGACACATGCACTCATGGATGCAGATAATTTCCATGTGGTTTCCCATGATGATGGCAAAACCCTTGCTTGTGGGAAAACAGATTAAACTGAATCATTTCCATGGCTCTTGAGCTGTATATGCATATGGTATTTTGAACATGATTATTAGTGATCAAGGAAATGTTTAGCCCAACACTTATGTTCTGCTACTTATGTATTGAAACATGGAAAATGCTTGTTAATTGTCAAAGGTCTTTTTACAGCATATTGCATCATCTCCACGGGAAGAAACTCTTATCTCAGTGGGAAAAATAGCCATGAACAGTTTTGCAGTTACTACGCTCATGTACGATTCGACAGATACGGAAAGGCAGACATCCACTTTCTGGAAGTGGTCCGCTTTAGGAACTGGAGGATGAATGTCTGCGTAAAATTAAGTTATCTTTCCTTGTAGTGGAAACTTCACTTGCAGCTCTGGTAAGGCTTGTTGAAGCTTATCTTAAAACCGACCAAATCAATGCAAGCATGTCTGATCATGGTTTCTCTCATCGCCCCTTTCGGTGATATATATCCCATGCTGTCCACTTGAGGGGTTTAGTGCTCGTTATCAGTAGCCATGAACAGTTTTTAGAAGCATTTCTGCTAGTAATATGATTTTAGTAACATTTTCTGCAAGTTAATCAAAGCAGAACAGCACACTAATTCAAAGTCATAATGATTGACACGTCCATTTCCGGTGGTCTAAAGATCAAATGCTTTAAGCGAAGATTGGTATGGATCACCTTGTTCAGCATTTCACTAAGGTTCCTATCATCTTGATTCAACATGCAGCATGGATTCTGTCTTCTGTAGTTTATTTTTCATTTTGCAAACCCTTAAAGTGGTGTGACGAAGCATGCTTAAATCAAAACAACCATTTGTTAAAATAAATCCATTATATCTTATTCGGTGTTGCCGCCATACCCTCCGAATTCGGAATCTGTAATTGGCAGAGTTTTCAATCAACAGAAGGTCTTAGTGCAACAGAATCCAGAACGTTTCAATTTACAAGTCATCGAACCACCTTCTTGTCCTCTTTGAAAATCGTAATGCCTGGATTCCTGTGGGTTTATTAATCATTTCTCAGATCACTAAGCCTGACATTGAGACGAGGCAGAATCCATATTGATGTCCCATTATTCTTTATGAGCAGAACATGCCATGGCGGTTCCATCATTACTTCCAGTCCACGCATGTCTTAAAGCGCTGTAGTTAGGAACAAAAGGAAGCCATTGATGCTGCTCGCTTTTGAAATTTGGGACCCAACAAATCCGCCGCCTAACACGCCGACTAAAGAAATCTAATATTTTCAACTCCACATAAAGAGAGTTCATTTGATTCACTTTCTCAAATAAAACGTCATCCATTCTAAACCCTTACTATTACATTTCATTGAATAAATCATGTACGGACACGCCCCGTTGGTCTATTTGACATCCATGAATCATGGAAGGAGGATAGATCAAGCTGAGAATTATGGGTTGCTTAATCTGTTTTGCAGCTATAAAAAAAAACAGAGGAAACAGAAATCTTCTTTCAATGTAATCCTCGGGATCGAATTGTAGCCAAGAAAATTACATAAGTTGCAGGTTGTCTTTCACTTAAGATTAAGGGTCAGTAATGCAATGGAGGTCTTAATAACATGCTACGCAGAGCCTTCTTTACCTGCTCTCTACACAGATAGAAGATGATCATAAACTTCAAAATAATAATAAAAATGGAATAAATGAACTGGGGATGCATAACAAATAACACAGCTTGCATATGGTTCCACATTAAACAGACCACTAGCTACTTCTCTACAGTGGAGCACCGTTCTCTGCAAGGAGCATACCGCCAGAAAGGACAGCATCACAACCCAAGGAAGGCACACTGCTTTCTTGCATGCTCTGGGATCAGCTTGACAAGCATCTCAACTGGCACTCCTTTCAGCTCTGACACGTAGAGTAGAGAGAAATCAATAACAATCATAAACAGGAACTTCGAAGGAATTAATGAATGAATATTGAGAACAGGTCATACCATGAGGCTTAAAGTTGAACAGTGGTGGAAGGATGCGTCCATTAGGTAAACGGGCATTAGGATCACGCAGCTCATCGAAGAAGGGATGGATCAAAGCCTCCAGCTGCATTACAAAATAAATTATAAGAATAAATAAATATAAAAAAAGCATTGTCACTAAAAAAAGGCAGCCACAAAACAAAAGCTTACAGCTAAAACCTAAAGAACTCGTTCATTCAATCGATGCTACACCACACATACAATAGAAAGCTCAACTACAAGTCAAGAAGGTTAATGCCTAATTGGGGTTCCCTATTTCCCTAATATTCTGTGGAAAAGCAGCACATCTGAAGCGGGGATTCCTGAGATCTGTTTCATGTCTTAAATGGTACAGCTGAGTCAATGACAAAAAGATGCATTATGCGCCTGGAATGACTTCAAGAAAGAAAATACAAAGAGTCACAGGCATGAACCTGGAGGAATCTTTATACAAGTACACCATATTTACAATCAGACAAAAACAACAGAGTAGGTATTGAGGGAAGAAAAGGCCATTCAAAGAATAATTTTTCATTTGATCTAGCTGGAATTTTATACTCACAGCTGTGCTTCGGAGGTTTGGAGAGTACTGCAATAGTCTTGAGACAAGGTCCACAGCTTCAGGAGGCATGCGCTTGTGGAATATCTAGCAATCACAGGAGGCAAATAAGTGAAAAATTCATGTCATTTGTACAAGCTTATTTTGTAGAGACAAGACGGAAGCAATATTCTCAGGTACCTTGTGCCATGGGTGAGCTTTAATTTGAGGAAATTTGAACTCTGTGTAATTAGGATTCATGCACTTAATTTCCTCCCTTGTTGGGGTACCCAAAACCTGCATGAGAATCACATAAATTGTAAGGGAAAAAGAACTTACAGCACAGGCAGTTAAAGAAAGCTAGAAATTTCAAATCTCAGCAACATAACAAGAAATGCTCCCTGTAAGTTCATTATAATTAAAACTTCACCTCTTGACCAATTGTGCCGGATGGGAGATGAACTGAAAATGGATTTTTCTTATACAGACCAATCTAGCACTTTTTTAAGTATCAGAAACAATTATTACCTTTATAATTTCTACCAACTGGTCTACTCCGCTCTCACCTGGAAAGAGAGGCTGTCACCAATAAAAATATTTGTTACTTGTATAATTTACTAACCCCAAAAAATTACAGCTAAACAAACTTGTAAAAAACAAAGCCATCTACCTGTCCAAGCAGTAATTCAGCCAGAACACATCCCGCAGACCAGATGTCAATGGCAGTGGTGTACTCAGTGGCACCAAAAATAAGTTCAGGTGCTCGATAGTACCTAGAACATATGTAAGATATGTTTGGTTCACCTTTAACCTGTCAAAAGTAATTAGAATTAGAATAATATATCTTATATACATATCATAACTCAAAGAATGATAATAATTCCAGCATAGAAGAATCTATACCAAAACTTTTGCACTTCCAAAGTCACATAGTTTCACTTGGTGCGTATGTGGGTTCACCTATTACAAATAAAAAAAAGAGATTCACTATAGAGAAAGTAACAATACAAACATCGTAATAGGATCGGCATATTACAAGAATACTACAATGCCATCTTAAAAGCACATTTAGTAGTTTGCTGCACAAATGTTCCACATTGCAGGTGCTACTCCAAGTAAAAGAAAAACCAAGCATGCTTGTCAACATACCAGTAAATTTTGGGGCTTTATGTCTCTATGGCACACTCCAATACTATTGTGAATGTAAGCAAGAGCTCTACAAATCTGTTAATGAGTAAGGAAAAAAGGATCAAATAAGAGCCATAAGCTAATAAACTCCACCTGTTAAACCACTTATCATATAACCTATATCTAGTGTATAACAAACACACTTCAAATAGGAAAGAAAGCACATATACAACTCATACCTGATAAAAGTAAAGTTTGACATATATCAAAGGCATCCTTTGATTCATCTTATAGTAGTGTTTGATTACACGATGGATGGTCTCAGGGACATACTCAAGTACCAGGTTAAGATAGAGTTCATCTTTTTCAGTTGTTGAGAAGAAACAGTGTTTCAAAGACACTACATTAGGGTGGTCTAGAAGACGCATGGTTTGCAGCTCCCGGTTCTTGTACCTTTTATCTTGCAGAACCTTTTTAATAGCAACAGTTTCACCAGTCTCTAAACATTTCGCCTGAATACCCATAACACAGAGAAAAAAGAAAGAAAAGAAAATTTAGTGCCTCATCCAAACTGTATGAGAATCATACAGCTAAAAAAAAAAACCAATATTATATCTAGATAACAACTTACCTGGAACACTAGTCCAAAAGATCCATGCCCAACAACACGCTCAGCCATATAGCTTATTGTCTGCATTCATCAGGGATTAAATTATATCATCACAAAATGAAAACACCAGAATCTATTTAACCAAGAGGCCAGAATTTGAAGATAATAACCTGCTTTGGCTGGCCATTTTTGCCACCAATAGTCGTGACGATTATATGACCTGTCTCGGTTCCATTACCATCAACCACAGCTGCTTCCATTTCCTGTCCAACATTAGACATTTTTCTTCCAAGTAAATAATATTGAAACCAAGCAATCAACACAAGTGATGGGTAATGAAAATGATGATAATAGCAAGTTGGAGGAAATGGATAATAGCAAGTTGGAGGAGATGGCAGCTAGCATACCTTGTCATCACTGATTTTCATGTCATTCATCTCGTCAGGCAACTTATCAACACCAGTTGTGTTTCCACGTGTATCTCGCAACCCAGAGGCAGGGACAACACTTACAGAAGCCATTTGCTCAAAAAAGAAAGTAATCAAGAAGATCCTCTTACAAATTCACCTTGCCAGCAACATAAAATTTCAGTAACTCGCCTGTGTAAAAGACTAATCAAGGTTAGTTGTTTCATGTAAAAGAAACAGGGTACATCATCAATGCATAAGCGGAATGAGTTACCCTTCGAAATTAAATACGGTTTGCAAGCTGATAAAAGATAGTTTTCACACAACAACAATCTTCACAAGGAAGAACAACAAAAACAAAATGCATAAGGAGCCATCCATGCAAAGTTCCAGCATTACAGCATGTCGAAGTGCATTCTACTTAAATTCATGCAATGTGTCGTTATTAAGACCTTAGTGAGATCTCAAAGAGTTAATTAACAAAATTCCATGTTGAGAAAGTACTCTGACTATGAAAAACAAAATGTCATAAAAGATTATTTTGTAGTAACAAAATAATTTTGCAACCAAATCATCTGCTTCTGACAGACCCTAAATAGATAGATTTGAAGATCAATTAGACTTGGATAACAGATACTGTCGAAGGTTAAGAAATTAATCAACTTAAAATAGAAATTAATAGCCGAACTCCATTGGACACAAAGTTGCAAGTCAAGATCCTATCAGCACTCAAGTAAACAGTCAAACACTAAAATTCATGCGGTATTCTGACACTGAAAAGGACAAGGAAAGGTGAAAGATGTTTAATTTTTTTCACCATACACACAAATCATTAATCTCAAACACGTTTGGCGTGGCTAAACCACATCGTTAGTTTAGGCAGTTTTTTCTCATCTCTCTCTGCTAACCCCTGCCAACAAAAGGCATAAGAGATAGCAAAATAAGTTTAAATGAGATGGGTTTTTGTCAGAGCAGCCAAAACGGAAGTTTGCTTGAGATGGGATTTATTAAGTTTTAATTTCTTTCCTCTTAAACAAAAATGCAAGTTTTTTAAATAAAAAATGTAAGTTTGTTTCTGAAAAGCCACCCACTAAAACACATTGAGTAGAGAGAGGCCAAGCAAAATAAATAAGAGGACAATGAAGATCCACAAGACTCACAAATTCTGTGTAATTACCACAAGAGGAAAAGGATAAAACAGCATAAACTACTAAGTAGGAAAAGAAATAAAAGTAAAGATCCTTCCTGATGCACACACAGATCAAAGCATAACAATGTAAATAGCCTGATCCAGAAACTAAAAACGAAAGGACTCAACTTCAAAAAAAGAACCCGCTTGTAAGAAATCCATCAAAAATAAAAATGAACAAAAAGAAAAAAGAGGAACTTACCTAGACTTGCAGATCAGGTCAAGAAATTGAGGGGATGAAGGGAGGGTATTGCAGGGAGAGGCGAATTCATGACCGGATTTCAACAAGCAAAATGCTTTAAAGAATCGATTATAGTTCTAGAGAGAGAGAGAGGAGAAGGGGGAGAAGACAGAGAAAAGGGTCAGGACAAGGTAGTTTGATGTAGCTTTCTTTGGTTTGGATTTTGGAAAGTTTTTACCAAGTACTACTCTATTTTGTTCAGCTCAGATAGAGAAAGAAGCCATAAATATGTGTGTTGTTCTTGTATTTTTCACTTTCCTTCTTTTTGACCGTTCAACACTGGCCTGGACCCCACTCTTCCACTTTCCCTGTCTCCTCTCTGTTTTTTTTTTTTTTTAAATTATTATTATCATTATTAAAAGGAGAGAAAAGCTGTAGAAACCAAGGCTTACAAAACCTTGGAGTAACAACTCCAAACGCATGATTAGCAGGTCAATCTGCAATTCTATTAGCTCCGTGATAAGACCAGCCATGGGCGTTGAAAAAGAAGACAGCTGCCTATAATCACCCTGTAAAGATGTCGAAGAAGTTAAAAGATGAGCACCGACAGCAGAATCAGGCTCCACCAAAGCCTTCATGTATCCTTCATTCCTGCCTATCTCCAATCCTAACAAAATACCCCAAAGCTCACCTCACAACACTGTGATGAGGCTTCCCGCAGTGGCAGTAACCAAGCTCTTATTAAAGGCCCATCAGTGTTCAACTTAACCCAGCTTTTGGATCGCCCAACCAATGACCTGTTCATGGCGGACAGCAGCTGGATTAGAAGCGGTAACGGCGGCGGCGGCGCTATTCACCACTTTTATGGAATAAGCAAGAATGCAATGCATGGGATTATTTGGAAAGGAAAAGCTAGGTTCAAACAAGCTTTTATTTCTCCAATACCATAAGAACCAGCAGCAGCAAACACCAAACTAAATTGCCCACGGTACAGCACTGTCCTTAACAGCCCTTAGAATCCGAAGATTAAAACACATCTAGTCCCGAAGATTAAGCTTAAAGAAATTGCCCCCGCTGCTGTAAGAAATCCTCATTGATAATTCTGTGAGCATGAGACAGTAGCGCATCCTCACCTGGCACCCATGGCTCAGCCAAAACGGACAAGAGGGCCATTCCCTGGGGTGCAATGAACGTTTTGCCATAAGATCGTAATTTTAGACAACCTCCTCCAAAGATCTGATGCCCCTGCGGTAGAAATATTCAAAGAAATAGGATGGAAACTATATAATCCACCGTGTGTCGAATCAATTTTCATGTAAAAATAAATATAAAATATTACTAACGTGATTTTTAATAAAAAAATACAATTAATCTTAATATTTCGTATATTAAATAATATTTTTTAAAATATTAAAATAGTGAAATATTGGATCGAGTTAGGTTAACCTGATAAATTTTTAACCTGAATCATGAAACCGTAATAACCTTATAAAAACAAATTAAAATAAATTATAAAGGTCAATTTCTAACCAATTAAAAAAAAAACTAAAACAGATCAGGGAATCACTGTAGATTGTGTCTAAAATCATTGTGGATTGCACTGTTTATGTTTAAAATTCATTCTTGCAGTAAGTCTTAGCCAATTTTGTTTCACTGTTTTTTCATTTATTTTGTTGGGCACGTGGCAGCATCCCTGTCATATATCTTTGTGTTTTTTTTTAGCAGGTTAAGGTACAACTTTTCATCTCTTTGTTTTTTCTGATACAAACGAATCGGAGAACGCCTCCCAAACAAATCCCACATTCACAATTCCAGATCTATCTCAGAAATTAAAAATTCAATGCTAAAAGGGCTTAAG
Organism: Populus alba x Populus glandulosa; assembly: GCA_033617975.1. Classification (NCBI taxonomy): domain Eukaryota; kingdom Viridiplantae; phylum Streptophyta; class Magnoliopsida; order Malpighiales; family Salicaceae; genus Populus; species Populus alba x Populus glandulosa. The sequence continues at coordinate 17,354,466 of CM066144.1, read as the reverse complement.
AAAACATTATGCCCACTATGTCTAATTACTGTGGGCTGGAGCTTAGTGTTTTCTCGCGCTAAGTTGGAATTCATGGAGGGAAGATCGTCTTGGTTTCACTCCAAGATCTCAGTTTGCATTTTAGTTCTCATCAGGAGGTCAGGGCGGAGCTTGCGCTTGCGTTTCGTTCACTCAAAAAGAATGGAATCCGGATCTGTAAGTTATTTTCTTCCTTACCTTATAGAGCTTTGTCTGATGGGGAATTTTAGCTCCTTTTTCTTGCTGCTTGGGTCCTCACGGGCAGATTTTATAATTGCATAATATAGATCCCAAAAGGAAAGACCATGAAATGAAGAGTGAACGACGGCTTGGATTTCATGATGGCTTAGGCTAAAAGAGAAATGGACTTTATTCTGCAGAGACGTCGCCGCCACCAGAAAATCTGGCTTGATTTTAGGAGTCTTTTCTTCTGGGTTGTGTGTGTTCTCAGTATGCTACATTAAATGCAACGCCCACTTGGTTAGATTTGATTGAGAGAGCAGGTGAGTTTATTTGTGATTAGTAATTTGATCAGATTTTGTATATTATTGCAGTGATTGACTAACCAGTTTTGGTTTTTTAAAAATTAATTTAATTTTTAGTTTGCTTTTTTGCCAAATATCACTTGACAGTGAAGCTTTGTTTGTTAGGTGGTTTGGCATGGATTAAAAGTCTTTTTATGGTTCTTATTTATACGTCTACTTGCATTTCTCTGTGCTGGTATGTTTTTTTTTTCAAGAATTAAGGTGTTGAAATGCATTTGGATGTCTCAGTTGAGATGGTTGAAAGTGTGTTGGTTCAGCATGCTAATGAAAGGAGAAGAGAAGTATGGGTTTAAGTTGTTTCAGCTGACAAGCATTTAATGCACGTCAAGGTTGGCATGTTGTTGCCATTGTGATGTGCAGTGTTTTTCTTGAGTGGGAAATGTGGAGACAAAGTGAGGGGACTGATTTGTTAGTTTGATTCTGACTTGGATAGGTGATGGGTTGTCCTATTGAAATATTTTTTAAGAAATCCATTTCATATCTGGTCATTTTTTCTTGAGCGGGAAATGTGGAGATAAGGTGGGGGGCTGATTTGTTAGTTTAGTTCTAACTTGGGTAGGTGGTGAGTTATCCTGTTGGAATATTTTTTAAGGACTCTATTTCATATCTAGTCAGATTAGTAACCTTTCTTTTTCATCATCGGATTTTAAGAAAAGCATAAAACACTGACAAAAAAATTACAATTCCAAAAAGGGATGAAGTTAGAGATTGAGTATTTGTGTATATTTCTACAACAAATGTTAGTAAATAATAGATAATACAGCTGGTTTTGACTTCAGAAGGTCTTTTTCTACTATAGACATTGTGTTTTGCAACAATTACACTAGACACGCAGACAGTGGGCTCCCCTTCTTGGCAGGATGAACCGGGTACCATGTTCTGATAGCAGGATCACAACCCGTGTTATACTATAACAAAGGTTAGTTTTTTAAGATTAGTAACTATTTAAGGGCATTTAATTTTTTAAAAATTGTTTACAAGGTGAGATTACGCTTTTATACCATAAATCAACAAAACTTTTTCCTTTGTATGGTTAGACATATCATTTGAGAGGAAGTGCATATTTGTCCCTTTTTCTCATGATTTTTCAATTCCTGTCCCTACGTATTTTATTGCTTGTCCAATACTATAAGATAAAATTATATATATATATATATATATATATATATATTAAATTTAAAAAATAACATAAAAAAAACCTACTCTAGTCAACCCAGGTTAATTTGATAACCCACAATCCATGTCATAAGATCATGATAATATCATAAAGATCAAATCAAAACAATCACGAAGCTCAATTTTCAACGAACTTAATATTTAATAATGAAACAAAAAAATCAATTAGAAAAAAAAATAAAAAAAACTCATGTTAATTTGTTAAACCTACAACCTTGATCATGAAACTATGATAATTTCAAAAAAAAACTACAAAGCTCCACTTCTAACATATCAAATGTCAAAGGTTGAAATAGAAAAAAAAAATTCATGAGACCAATATAACTCCACTGAAAACAAATTAAAAAAATACAAATCAAAAGATGAAAATAAAAAAAAATTAAAAAAAAAAGGAAGAAGAAGAAGAAGACTAAGTTATTGAAAGGTGAAATTAAACAAAAATATTCAATTAAAAAATAAATAAACTGAGTCAACCTGGATAATGTCTAAGTCAATTTACCAAACATGTAACTCAAGTCATAAGATTAGATTACCTCATGAAAAGCAAATCAAAAAAGAAATTATGAAGTTCAATTAAAAAAAATCAATTAAAAAAAATTTAAAAATAAATAGAGTTAACATATCAAAATCATGCCTCATTATGTATTACAAATTATAAAATAAATTAAGGAAAATTTTTTACTCCACCACCAAACTCAAGTTTCATGGGAGTGTTGATGTGTGAATTAATCATCACTGTTATGTAACAAAAATTTAATTTGTTGCTGGAGAAAAATTGAAAAAACAATGATTAAAATTGAAAGAAAAAAAATTGTTTTTATTATTCAAAAAGAATGGAAAACCATAGTTTAGACCCCTAGAGTTTTAAAGATTTTAGTCATTTGATTCATATTGTTTATTGTTTGAGGATTTTATGTTTTAACCCTTGTATGTTGAGAAGTGGAGAGAAAGTAGCTAAATAAATAGAAGGAGAGAGAAATTATTTGGTTGTCCATATTTTGATAATAAAAAGAAAAATTAAGTTTGGAGTTAATGAATTCATCTTGAATAGTTAAGTTTTATAAAAATGATTTGAAACTTATATCTTAGTACAAAATATAGATCCAAGCTCATAAAGTTTTTTTAAAATGTTAACTTTTTTGTTTTTGAACCAAATTTATGGTGTTTTGGGTTTAATAATAAGTTTATGAGTTTTATGATGTTTTTTAGATGCTTTTAGATAAAAATATATTGATAATGAGTTTTATTGGTCTAAAAACCCAAAACCTGACTTTCTAAGCATATGAGATGTTCGGAAATTAAACCGTATGACGATGCGTTATCTAGATAAACAACATATAATCTATTTAATTTTTATATATAAAAAATAATCAAACAAGTTTTGGTCTATCTATTGAAATCAAAGGTCAGACATACAAGTCTAAGCTTTTTTTTAGCGAAGTTTACAGCCCAATAATCTTATGCCTAGCGTCTAGTCTAGTCTTTTTTTTATACTACTCTTTTTTTTTTTTTGAATAAACTTATTAAAATATTTAAAATGTTATTCAGTTTTATCATAGTTTTTAAATAAGATTATATTTCTTATAATAGTATTAATAATTACTTTATGAATTATTATATATTAACCTAATATGCAAATTTTATTAAAAAATAATGTGCTCATGAATATTAATTAAAATTAAAATATTTATTTTATTATTTTTCATTGTAAATATTTTACATGATTTTACCAAATTAATTATTCTTTTTTTATCGTGTACACATTATTGGATTATGATTTTCTATTTTTTATTGAGTCGTACTTTTTAGATCATAATGAATTTCTATTTAAAAAGAAATAATTATTATAAAAAAAATATGTTTTTATCAAGACAAAAAAGAAATAAATGAACAATTAAATGGAGTTTTGGTTGAAGAGATATACTCTTCTCTTTTTCATTCAAATATTGAGATTTTTATAAATATTTATTTTAATATTTTTGTTAGTTTTTTATTCAAAGATCACGCTTCTAATAAAAAATATATTTTTTTATAAAAATAAAAGTGCATTAATTAGAACTTAAAAATTCATCTAATAAAATATTTCTTTTCAAAATTTAAATCATTATCTTTCCTGGGAAAAAAAACTAGTTACTAAACTTCATTAATATTCTCAATCGATCTTCTCAATTAATTTAATGAAAGTACATTATTGTTCAAGAAAAAACAGAGGACATCATTGGGATCAAATTCATCAATCCGTACTCCATGATCAAGAATTAACCTTTGTTGCAGCCTCCATGACAAGTTCAGGCAGGGGGTAATGTGGATTCTGCAAAAGTTTCTTCGCAAAAACATTCATGCGTTTTATCAACACAGACACCATATCCCGATGGACACTGGAAGCAGCAAACCAATATCACGGACACGTTCGTCGTTTGGACACGAGTACGGTTGTAATTGTTTTTTAAAATATTTTTTATATTAAAATAATATTTTTTTATTATTTTTTAAAAATTATTTTTAAGATAGCGTATCAAAACGATCCAAAACATATAATTTTTAGTAAAAATAAAAATTTAAATTTTGATAGAACATGGTTTGCACGGCATTTCCAAATACCCTCTTATCTTAGCACAGCTGCATGTATGCATGCCAACATTGAAGTAAATCCGATGTTGTTCTTTGTAAGTTTTTGAGATTTATTAAAAACATCCTAAAAAAAGCATACAAATTTACTCGTACAAACACAAGAATGTGTAAAATCTTGCACCCAACAAACACAGACATTTAAGAAAACTGTATTACAAACAATATCAATTCTACAGTACATAGGTGTTCAAAAGGTGATAATATTTTTTCTTTTATATAACCAGTCCCGTATCGTAGAATCTTTAGTGACTAGTTAAGGTTCCTAGTAATCATAATATTAGGTGACAACTCTTTAAATAAGACAATTCTCCATAAAAAAAAAATAGAATGCTAGAAATCCATTCTTTTCATCAAAAAAATTTTAAAGTCACAGTGATGTCGAGTGCGACAACTGTTAGAAAGTGGAGACAAACATTGTCCCGCCTCTATTATATGCAAGTGGGAATACCTAATTTCCCACTTGGCATATAATGGAGGCTTAATGCCCCATGTCTCCCCCAGCTTTGTCTATAATTAGACACATTAAAGAGCTAAGACTGTGTGAGAAACAAGAGAGAGCAGTAGAGAGCTAGAGTGAGTAGAGTTGAGTTGAGAAGAGTTTTTTCTCCTCCTCCTTTGTTTGTATTGTGTTTTTGAGTGATTAATACAAACCAGTAGCTCTGTGAAGTAGGCAAGTTGCCGAACCACATAAATTTGTGTGTGTTTTATTGCTTGAATGTCCCAACAATTGGTATCAGAGCTTGTTCTTGAAAAAGAGGGTGTTTGATCCAAACTCAAAAATCAAAGTTCTCAAACCGTGTTTTTGAACATACTATAGTGTAGAGGAAGACCAGACGAATCCACTAGTGAACACCTGGCGAAGAACCGACGTCCTGTATGTCCGCACCCACCAACACTCGCCGACGTCAGGACTGCCCACGCGCACTGACGCTCCCCACGCGCCCCACGCGTCTTCTTCACCCGAATACCTGCAACTGATCCGGGTTGACTCGACACGTCATCATACAGTCAGCAACCACAACAGCAATTCTGCACAGTCAGCAGGCACGTCACCGGTACACATCAGCACCGACACGTCAGATAGAAATCCACATGGATATGCCACGTGATCGGTTGTGGGTCCTTTTTGCTTGCGTGTCTGACACATCATCATAGCCAGGTCATCATATTGGGTTTTGATCTAGTGCGGCGCAAGCACTATTCCAGCTGACACGCGGTTTCATCTGCGTTGCCCGGTAATCCAAAAGTTTGATTGATTAGATCTGAGCCATCCAAAGTCTGATTTGGGTGATTTTAGTGTCGTTTCTAACTTTTTTAGCCATTCTGGACACATCCGTAAGGTCAGATTTGACAGATTCAAATCTGAAACGTATTAAAAATGGCAGATGAAATAAAGGTTGCTGGAATTGAAAAATTTGACGGAATAGATTTTGGATACTGGAACATGCAAATCGAGGGCTATCTATATGGGAATGGGAAGAAACTTCATCTTCCTTTGTTGGGGAGCAAACCAGAAAATATGCAAGAATAACATTGGTTACTTCTTGATAGATAAGTTATAGGCATTATCCGGTTATCCTTATCAAGAAAAGTTGCTCACAACGTTATGAAAGAAAGATCCACTGCAAGATTAATGGAAGCCTTGTATGGGATGTATGAGAAGCCATCAACAAATAATAAAGTGCACCCGATGAAAAAGTTGTTCAACTTAAAGATGACCGAAGGCACCTTTGTTACATAACACCTCAACAACTTTAATACCAACACAAATCAATTATCTTCTGTTGAGATTGAGTTTGCTGATGAGATTCGTGCACTCATTTTGCTAGGTTCACTTCCAAGTAGTTGGGAAGCTATGAGAACAGCCGGGAGTAACTCAGCTGGAAAATCCAAATTGAAATATGATGACATCTGAGACTTGATTTTGGCTGAAGAAGTGCGAAAGAAAGACTCGGGTGAAAGTTCAAGTTCAAGTTCAAGTTCAGCTCTCAACCTCAACACTCAAGGGAGGAGACAGGATAAAGGCTTATCTAGAGGCAAATCAAAATCAAGATACATAAGTAAAAGCAAGTATGGACCCAGAAAGCAGGTTGAATATTGGAATTGTGGCAAACCTAGTCATTTCATGAGGAGTTGCACAAAACCAAAAAAACCTAAAGCTGACTCTGCAAACGCTACCATAGATAAGGTACAAGATGCTTTGATTCTTGCTATAAAAAGTCCAATTGATGATTGGATTCTTGATTCTTATGCTTCATTCCACTGTACACCACACCATGAAATGATACACAACTATGTTGCTGGAGATCACAGTGTAATCTATCTGGCCGATGGACAACCAATGGATATTATGGGTATAGGAGATGTGCAAATTAAGACAATGAATGGCTCTATATGGAACTTGTAAAATGTAAGGCATGTTCCTGGTTTAAAGAAAAAGTTGATCTCTGTCGAACAACTTGACGATAGTGGTCATTCAATCCTTTTTTTTTTAGGTATGTGGAAAGTATCAAAGGGAGCAATGATTTTAGCTCGTGGAAAGAAAACTGGCACCTTGTATATGACTATAAGATTTGCAAACATCATTGCCTCTACTAAAGCAGAAAATCAAGCATAACTATGGCACTGTAGACTTGGCCATATGAGTCAAAAGGGGATGAAGATACTTCAGTCGAAGGGAAAGCTACTAGTTTTAAAAAATATTGATCTAGACATTTATGAAAGTTGTGTTCTTGGAAAACAGAAGAAGCTCAGTTTCTTAAAGGTTGGCAGGACCTTAAGACCAAGAAAGCTAGAACTTGTACACATGAATTTATGGGGACTGTCTCCAGTAGCATCTTTTAGAGGTTCTCGGTATTATGCGACTTTCATTGATGATTTTAGTAGGGAGGTATGAGTCTACTTTCTGGAAAATAAATCTGATGTGTTTGAAACATTCAAGAAATTGAAGGCTATGGTTGAAACTGAATAAGGTCTAAAGTTGAAATGCTTAAGATCTGATAATGGAGGAGAATACATTGATGGAGATTTCAAAGAGTATTGCGTTGTCAATGGTATCAGAATGGAAAAGATTGTTCTAGGCACACCACAACAGAATGACATTGTTAAATGGATGAACAGTACCATTAATGAACGAGCTAGAAGCATGAGGTTGCATTCAGGGTTACCTCAAACATTCTAGGCTGACGCAGTTCATACTACAGTTTACTTAATCAACCGCGGTCCATCAGTTCCTTTGGAATTCAGATTGCTCGAGGAAGTATGGAGAGGAAAAGAGGTATAACCCTCTCATCTAAAGGTCTTTGGGTGTGTTTCCTATGTTCATATAGATTCTAATGCTCGCAACAAGTTAGATGCCAAATCCAAGAAATGTTTCTTCATTGGCTATGGAGATGAAGAATTTGGATTTCGATTCTGGGATGATCAGAATAAAAATATTATCAGAAGCAGGAGCGTGATCTTCAATGAGAAAGTTTTGTACAAAGACAGATCAAGTGTAGAAACAGATATGGCTGATTCAGATACAAGTCCACAAAGATCTGAATTCATAAGATTAGAAAGACTTCCCAATGTTACCGAGCAGAACAACAATCAAGAGTCTTTACAAGAAGATTCAAGCACATCTGTACCTAGTACTACACAAGAAGATGCGGAGCCAATTGAACCAACTGTTCGCAGGTCTTCGAGGATTGTAAAGCCCCCACAACGATTCACACTTCTACTGAATTATATTTTGCTAACAGATGGTGGTGAACCGCTAACTTATAAAGAATCCTTACAAAATGAAAACTCAAGCAAGTGGGAGTTAGCCATGAAGGACGAGATGGATTCGTTGTTGAAGAACAAAACTTGAAAGCTAACTCCACTACCTAAAGGAAAGAACGCCTTGCAAAATAAGTGGATTTACAGAGTAAAGACTAAGCTTGACGGAAGCAAACGGTTCAAGGCAAGACTTGTTGTAAAAGAGTTTTAACAAAAGAAAGAGATTGACTACTTTGAGATATTTTCTCCAGTTGTGAAGCTCACAACAATTAGAGTTGTTCTGGGGATAGTAGCTGCATAAAATTTACATCTTGAACAATTAGATGTAAAAACAGCATTTCTTCATGGTGACTTGGAGGAAGACATTTACATGCAACAACCAGAGGGGTTTGCAATACAAGGAAAGGAGAATCAAGTCTGCAAGCTAAAGAAAAACATATACGGTTTGAAGCAAGCTCCAAGACAGTGGTACAAGAAGTTTGACAACTTCATGTGCAGTTCGGGGTACACAAGATGCCAAGCTGATCATTGTTGCTATGTCAAATATTTTGACAACTCCTACATCATTCTACTATTATATGTAGATGATATGTTGATTGCAGGATCCAGCATTGAAGAGATTGACAAGTTAAAACAGCAGTTGTCAAAATAGTTTGAAATAAAGGATCTGGGAGCTACTAAACAAATACTTGGCATGAGAATCATCAGAGATAAAGACAAAGGCACACTAAAGCTTTCACAAACAGAGTATGTCAAAAAGGTTCTCAGCAGGTTTAGTATGGATAATGCTAAACCAGTAAGTATACCTCTAGGGAATCATTTCAAGCTCAGCAAAGACCTGTCACCAAAAACTGAGCTAGAATGTGGATACATGGATAAGATTCCATATGCCTCAGCTATCGGCTCTTTGATGTATGTTATGGTATGTACCAGACCAAACATTGCCCATGCAGTGGGAGTTGTAAGCCGATATATGAGCAATCCTGGAAAGCAGCATTAAGAGGCGGTAAAATGGATCATGAGGTACTTAAATGGTTCCTCGGAGACTTGTCTTACCTTCACAGCTGGTGGTTTGAAACTTGAAGGTTTTATAGACGCTGATCTAGCAGGAGATGTTGATAGCAGAAAGAGTATTACAGATATGTATACACTCTATGAGGCACTGTTGTTTCCTATAGTTCTACCTTGTAAAAGATTGTCGCTCTTTCAACAATAGAAGTTGAATATGTTGCAATCTCAGAATCTGCAAAAAAGATTCTATGGTTGCAGAGTTTCCTGGAAGAATTGGGCAAGATGAATGGAAAAGGTACTTTGTATAACGACAGTTAGAGTGCAATCTTCCTTGCCAAGAATCCAGCATTTCACTCCAAGACTAAGCATATTCAGATCAAATATCACTTCATCCGACAATTGCTAGATGATAACTAATGCTAGAAAAGGTCTGTGGAAGCAAGAATCCTGCTAACATGTTAAGCAAAAGAGTTACACTTGATAAACTGAAGTTGTGTAAAACTTCAGTTGGTCTTCAAGGATAAAAGATAATTTCATTGTTTGTCTCCAAGTGGAAGATTGTTAGAAAATAGAGACAAACATTGTCCCACCTCCATTATATGCAAGTGGAAATACCTAATCTCCCACTTGGTATATAATGGAGGCTTAATTGGTGGCATAAATCATGGCATGATTTATGCCCCATGTCTCTCCCAGCTTTGTCTATAATTAGACACATTGAAGAGCTGAGACTGTGTGAAAAACGAAAGAGAGCAGTAGAGAGCTAGAGTGAGTTGAGTTGAGTTGAGAAAAGTTACTCCTCCTCCTTCTTTATTTGTATTGTTTCTTTGAGTGACTAATACAAACCAGTAGCTCCGTGGAGTAGGCAAGTTGTCAAATTATGTAAATTTATGTGTGTTTTATTGCTTGAATGTCCCAACAACAACTATAATAAATAATATTGGTTTTTACTATATAAAATTTCTTTAAGTCAGCTCTCATCATATTAAATCAATTATCTAGATTCCTTTGCATTTATAACCAAAATCATTTGGGTGATTAATAAATATTCTTCCAAACATTATCCATTAAACCAAACCCCTCAAATTTGATTGCCCATTGTTTGAGCTATGATACAGGTCTTATTGGACATTACGGTCCATTCATGTTTTTAAATGTTTTGAAATATTTTTAGATTCAAATTATTTATTTTTTATATTTTTTTAATCGTTTTGATGTATTGAAAAAAATAAATTAAAAAAATTAAAAATATATATTATTTTAATGTATTTCTAAATACAAAATACTTTAAAAAATAATATCTACCCTATTCTAGAAACAAGCACATACTATAACAAAAAATTTTGATATAATATATCCGTGGAGGATACAATTGAAGTTACGTCTTTTTATTTAATGGACCAACTAATAAAATACATTACTCCGAGCTTCATGGAATTTAGATCTTGAATTTTGATATGGATCGTGAGATCCTTGTATAATTAAGTTGTAAACTTTAACTATACGGGATATCTCTACTTTACTTGACACGAATTAATTAGACTTGATCTGTTTGGTAATTTGTTTTCTTGGTGAATTTAATCTTTTATGTTGAAAAGTCTTCCAAATATTTGTATTGGAATCCGTTATTAATTTTCCCTTTTATGTTGAAATCTTTACTTGGCGCCTAACTTGGCTAGTTATAGCTATATCTTATTCAATTTACCTCAAAAGCCTTTATTTAAAAGAGAAATTGAGAAAAACTTGGTGCTAAGATCATTAGACATTGTGAAAAAAATTTATACGTAAGTGGTTTCATTAGTTTACTAAATAGTTTTATGAATATATTTTATTTTCATAAAAAATGATTTATTTTATTATTATTATTATTATTCTTTTACTCAAATCTTAATGTAATTAACGTCCAACGTTTACAAATTTATTTATTTATTTATTTATTTATTTATTATTATTATTATTATTATTATTATATATCCTGGTTGAGTATTTATATAGTTGTTTTATTCAAATTAAGAACTTAAATGAAACAAAATAACATCATTATAAATAGAATTAAAATATTTTTAAAAACACATATATGTAAGACATCATATATAATCAAGGCATGTTTATTTAAAAATTTTAAGGTATTTTATTTTTTAAAAGAAATAACTATAAGTTATATCACATGATCTTGTTTTTTATTTAAAAATGACTTGATTGAAAAATAATAAGAGTGTAGATGAATTATAATTTATTTTTTGTATTAAAATGAATTTTTAAATAACTCCAAGGGCGATGAAATGAATTTATCCATTATCAAAGATATTTTTTATATTTTGTGTTCAATAAAAATACATAATATTCATTTTAAATAAAAATTTATAATCCAATATCTTATTTTATAAAAAAATATGATTACCAACAGATATATTATTTAAAACTTTCATTCAAGATTTTCTTGTTGATTACGAGAAAAGATTTGTAATGTAATCATATCTAAATAGTAATAAGCAAAGTTTAAACGTGGCTTTAAGTGTGTTCCACGTTGCGTTTCAAAAATATTTTTAAAAATAATTAATTTTGTTTTTGTTTTCAATTAATTTTTTATTTTATTTTTTTAGATAATTTTAATATGCTGATATCAAAAATAATTTTTTAAAAAAATATATTATTTTAATATATTTTAAATTAAAATCACTTTAAAAAATAATTATTAGTACCTCTCAAACATATCCAGAGAGCTATTATGACCCCGTTTGTTTGCTGGAAAGTAGTTTCCTTTTGAAAAGTGAATTTCGAGAAAAGTGAATTTCGAGAAAGTATTTTTCGATGTTTGGTAGTGTAATGAAAAATAAGTTGGAAAACACTTTCCAGTGTTTTGTTATGTTATGGAAAATGAGCTGGAAAATAACTTATTAATATTTTATTTTTCTCAAGTTTATTAAAATAATGAGGAACAAATCTTACAAATTAAAAGGTTGAATGAGAATGAAATTGAAAAAAAATATATATAATTTCATAAATTATCTCAAATAAAATAAATAATAATCAAAATAATAGAGATCAAATCTAAAAAATTAAAAAAAAATGAAAGATGAAGAAATTAAAATAATAATAATCAACATTTCATAAATTATTTCAAATAAAATAAGTAACAATAAAAAGAATGAGGACCAAAATTGATAGATAAAAACTTTCAATAAAAAAATGATAAGAAAAAAGCAAATAGCAATTGTAAAAATAAAGATCAAAGTTAATATAAAAATAAAATTTTAAGAGATGAAATTGAAAAATAAATATTCAAAACAAAAAATATATAGCAATCAAAAGTTTGAGGATCAAATTTGATATAATCAGCAAATAATGATATTTCTAAATTTTTCACAATTTCCGGAAAGTGTTTCCCCCCCAAATTTTTCAGGAAAATACTTTCCTGAAAACCAAGCTAAATTTTCCTTTTATTGGAAAGTGTTTTCCATTGACTAACTTTTCTAATGGCAAACAAACACAAGAAAGTTTAGAAAGTGATTTTCCGGAAACCACTTTTCGGAAAAACAAACACAGCTAAAAGGAAAAAAATACTTTCCTGAAAACCAAGCTAAATTTTTCTTTGACTGAAATTGACTAAAAAGTATTTTTTATTGACAAGAAAATATTTTTTGTTGATTAACTAAAAAAACATGATCTATACGGTGGGACTCCAAAAGCAAAAAGCCCACGCCCAGCACTAGTTATGAGGCTGGATCCATACTGGGCTTTATGAAGGTCAAGAGCTGTCAGCATAATTAAAGCCCAACGCCATTCAATAACTTAGATCAAGGGCTGCCGTGGATGTTTCCTTTCCCGTTAGAAACCACTTGTGAGAGTCTCTTCGCGTCAGATGGCAAACAATTGAAAATTGTGATAATTTTATTAAAGTAATTTTATTTGAAATTTATTTTTTTAGAATTTAAATGAAATTTATTTAGCACAATCTATTTAGTTAGCTTTGAAGATGTGGTGCACATAGGGCCCACTTTACTCAGAGCAAGAAGCTTATAAAATTGTGATAATAATTCATCTCCGAGTCCGAGTAGGGTCAATTTTTTAATGCAAAAATATTTAGATGATAATAATATCTTCAAAAAAATTGTAATTTAGATTATTAGTTTTTTAATTTAGATTATTAATTTTAATAGTTAAATAAAATTAATTAATATAATAATTTAATTGTGAAATAAAAAAACAATGACAACGATCAACAAAGAAAAAAAAAGTGTTTGTTAATATCATTAAAAGACATTCAATCAATATTTTAAAAGAATTTTAAGGATTTTATTTTATAACAAAGTAAAAATTAAATGATAATAAGATAACTTTATAAAAAAAAATAAAAAAATAATTGAAACTCAATCTCTAAAAAAGCAAACATTAAATGATGAATTAAAAAAAAATTAAAAAAAAAATAACTTGAATCAGTATGTCAAAAACACAACCATCTTATAAGGACAAGATAACCATATAAAAAAAAAATAGAGATTAACTCCTAGGTAAACAAAATAATTAAAGGTAAAAAAAAAAAACTAAAATCTACTTAGGTTAACTCGACTAACTCGCAACCTGAGATATAAGATCAAAATAACCTAACATAAAAAAAGCAGCAAAGCTCACAAAGTTAAATGCTTAAAAATATAATATTAAACGATGAAATTAAAAATAAAATATAAAAAAAATCAAAATTAAACTAGATTAGTAATTAACAAATAAAGATTTAAAACTCATGTTTCAAGTTAGGAGACTAGATTGCCCTATAAAACACAAACATGTAAAATCACAATGCAAAATTCACAATTATCTAATTTTTTTTTTAAATAGTAATAAGAAAATAAAAAAACATTTGCCCCTGTCCTGTGCTTCATTAACTTGTGTTATGAAGGCATAATTATTATTATACTGTGGCAATTCAAAATCCAATTAGTATGTCTCTCCAATGAATCACTTAGCAGACTTAATTTTTTTATATAATAAAATATAATAGCTTTTACGTAATGATGCATTACTTTATCTATATGAACTTTTTCACTGGTTCAATTTATAAATGAAATGATAGACTAAATTTAATAGACAATTTAATATGTATAATTTTTTATTTATTGCATAATAAATTAAGACTAGATCATACATGATTTCCTTTAATTTCGCATCGAGTCTAAATTAATTCATTAACTAAAAAGTTGTTATAAAACCGGTTTGAATTTTCATTATTTTCTCAACTACTCATTATGTTAGGTCTCATCTATTAATTAGTAAAACGAGACATGTTAATAATTAGTAAAAACTCTAAATTCTCCAGCCAAATCCTTGTAGCAAACATTTTACACACTTTAATGATTAATAATTAATAAATTCTAGCATTTGAAAACACGGTTGTATCTGTGTTTTCAAAAAAAAATAATTTTTTTTCTTTTAAAAATTAATATTTTTTGTATGTTTTAGATTATTTGATGCACTGATTTTAAAAATAATTTTTTAAAAATAAAAAAATATATATTGTTTTGATGTATTTAGATATAAAAAACACTTTGAAAAACAACCGCAACTATACTTCTAAAATAACTATAAATTTACTATCCATTGTTACAATGCAATTACTTTTGTGATGTTGTTTTTTAAAAAATGAGAGGTCTATGAGTTGGGATAGTTTGATTTTTTTATCCATGATTTTTCAGCTATTAATTACATGTCCAAAGATATATATGATTTTTTTAATTTTTAATGAACAATAAAATAACTTCATTGTTGTCCATATCAAACCTTTTTAAACTGAAGGTATTTAAATCTTTTTCAAAAACAATACAATGAAAAAACAAATCAATCATTGGAATAAAAAAAAAACTTAAACCATGCAAGTAGGGTTTTTTTCCCCTCACTAGGATTTTTTTTTTGTTATTCCATAATAATTGAGAGTAATTTGATATTTTATGTTAATTAATTAATTTAAAATTTTGAAAAGCTATAATTGATTTTTTTTTCCTGATTTTATCTTCATTGATTTTTTATATGTTGTGCTTCTGGTCTAACAACTCGGGTCATAAATTTAAAAAGTTAATGCGAGTGAACATCCTTTTTTTAGGCTTATTTCTTGTTCTGATTTCATTGATTGACATTAATTATTTAAAAAAACATTTGGCTTTGTTGTTTTCTTTGATTTTTTTTATCAGATTATCGTAATATCATGATTTGGACCCCGAGTTTTATGGATTAACCTAGGTTAGTTCATCTCTTATTATCAATATTAAATATTTATCACGCTATCTTGTAACGTACTAAACTTTTAAATGCAATTCTCACCTTTGTAATTGTCATGTGCATGACAAATATGGATTTTTTTTTTAATATAAGGTAGCCTCGAGGTTACTATTTTTTACTTTCATCATCGCATAATAAAGATATACAGTACTAAATCCAAGATAATAAATTTACAACATCTTCTTAAGTACATGATTTCCATAACAAGTATTTATCTTTTCTTTTTATTATTTTTGTAATTTATACATCATTGTTGGCTTAATAGATACACAACAATTTATTGTATAATTTTAAATGATTTTACAGACTTGTCCCAAAATAAATTAATCTTTAAAGGTTTGAGCACGATCTCAAGATACCTTAAACAAATAAAAAAACACAAGTAGAACACATAGGAACAAAAATAATATTTTTAGTATACAAATATCTATTTCAATTGATCACTTATCAATGATATGAATAATATAAAACAACTATTTTTTTCATTAAATTTATTTCCTATTGATCGCATGATTTTCATTCCAATCATCATTACATTTTTATTCGACCACTTCTATAAAATTATTAACAATCCTTTTAGTTTATAGCCCAAAATAATTTAGAATTTTATGTTCCTATCTTATCTACTTGTGATTATATTTTAACTTAATCATTAATCTTATCAGTCCATTATAACTCCTTTTTTTTTTGGTAATCCGAGGTGTTCGGGCCAGTTTACGCGCACAACGAATAATCCCTGGACCCACAAAACATCCTGTAAGCCCAATAAACAGGTAAGACACCGCGAGGATAACAATCATACACGCTAAAACTTGAATCCAGGATGCAGAGGTAAGGAAACCCTTGCCACCGCTAGGCTACAAGCCTCGATGTAGTTCATTATAACTCCTTGATATTTAAGGGCATTACCTTGATTCGTCCTTCACTTCACTTATTTTAATGTTTTTAAATTCTTTTTTAATTAACTGATTTTTTACATTTATTTAATCACACATGGTGTTGTTTCTAACCCAATTACATTTATTTGTTTATTTTGATATCCATTATCTCACTTATAGCTTCTCAATATCACTTTTCATTTCCCACATATAATATCTCAGTCAAAGTTCATCCATATTATTCTTCCTTCTCTACAATTACTCATGCCCATTCATGACTTATTTATTTAATTTTTACCCTCAATTACTCAGCATGCTATTTCATAATTCATCTATATATTTTAATATTCAAATATTATTTTGCTCATTTATAACACATTTATATATTCTTCATACACTATATTTATTTGGCCTATTTATGACCTATCTATAGACCCATTCATACCGTATCATATATTTATATATATATATATATATTCCATTGACCCATTTATGGTCTTAAATATATTAATCATTCACAATTATTATATTGGCCGTCTAGACATTGTAAAATATTCTCTCTTCCATTTTAGATATTTCTCCTGTCTAAAGCTATTATTGTGACCGAATCAAATTTTATGTACTAAACTCCACTATTGCAGTGAATTTAATTTAATTGTCAATAGCCATGCCAACAATGATCATAACATTATAGAATAAAATACAAATCTTAAATAGACTATAAACAATAAATATATTTAGCCTGCCATGTAACAAAACTAAAGAACTAAGGTTATGGTATTGATTACTTGGTTGTGTAAGTTTTGTTACATGTAAACACTCGACCATATATCATAGACTATATATATATATAGTTTTCTTCTAAACATTCGACCATATATCATATCCATAAAAACAGTTTTGCTACACACAACTTTCTCCATTTCAACCATGAAAATGAAAGGAGCTTCTTATCCGGAAGCCATTTGCCTTTGTTCTCAGGGAAAGGAAAGCAGACAAATAAGTTCTTTTTATGAAAAGAAAGAAAAAAGGTTCCTACGGGCCAGCATTAGAAAAGTAGAAAAACAAAATTCTAGTTTTGATTTTTAATTAACTCAGATTAATATAAATTTGAATTTAAAAGAAAAAAAAGATATTGTTTTTATAAAAATATTTCACTAACCTGATTAGACCAAGCCTCAAGTTCCAGATTATCTGCTGAGCTAACTCTTATAATTATTCTATTGTTTTCTTGATGTTTCTGTTATTTTTTACATCGTTATAGAAATTCACCCACTACAAATACGATTTAAAGTTAATTTTTAACATAAAATGAGAAGGCGTGAATGTTATAAAGTGTTTTTTGGTGTCATACACTTAAAAAAATAAAATAAAAAATATATAAACTTATAAATAAAAAAATATTTATTAATGTTAATTAAAAACTAAAATGAAAAGTAAATGTTTCTTACAAAAAACAAAAGCCAGATACAGAAATAAATATTTTACATTGGTTATTTTTTATTTTACAAAATTTTTTATTTATATTAGAGGTTAATTTTTATTGATTTTTATTTTTATAAATGTATTATTTAAATACATTTTATCTATATAAAATAAAAAATAAAAAATTCTAAAAACATGAATTATAATAATGTCTTGAAGTATTATGAGATTACAAAAATAATTTAAAAGATTAATTATTATTATTATTAAAAATTAAATTTAAAAATAAAAAAGAATGTATTAATTAAAATTAAAATTAATAATAATAAAAAAAGAGCTTCCATTGAGCCAGCATTAGAAAAGTAGAAGAAAGATTATTTAGGCAAGTCACATGACGTTTAGCAATTCCCAGAAGAGTCCAGATACATCTTAGCCGTCTAGAATTATCTTGTGGATCCCTATTCCTGTCGACGGCGACGGAACTGTTGCCGCGTGTTCCCCTCACCGCGCCAAAGCGTATCCCACTGTCATTTCTGGAACGCCCGCGTCTAAAATTTACCCTTAATCTTATATGTTTGAAATTTGAAGTGAAATAATTTTTTTTTTAACACTGAATCTTATATATAATTATATTTTAAATCTTGATTTTATAAAAATTAAAACAAGCTATTTTTTATTTATAAAAAATTATTTTAATATTTTTAATCAAATATATATATTTTTTAAAATTATAATTGAAATATTTTTTACAATCTATTTTTTAACCTAACCGTAAAAATCACCTCAGTGTCAAACAAGCAGTCAGAAAAACTTCTTTTCCCCAGTGACCGATACAGTCACGGCAATGACACGCGTCAACCTAATAACAGTCACGTGTTAATGGAGCTACTCGATTAGCGTGTGAAAACAAACGGTCTCTTAAGATCCCATGGTTTAAAAACGCACACGTGTCCAATTACCGAACTTAAGTGACCTGTAGTCACCAGTCATCGCTCTCTTAAAAATAAAGAAATCCTGAATCAGTTATACATATATACGCCCATTGCTGAAGCCAGTTAAGTTTCAAAATTTGACGACTCAGAAAATAAAAAATTAAAATCATTATTACCAGCGAAAGAGAAGAGAAGAGAAGAGAAGAGAAAGGGATTAGAAGTTGGAATCTTTGGAAAAGAGAAAATAGATTGATTTTATTATCATAATTTTTTCGGTGAATGAAATATGGTAGTTGAATCAGAGGCAGTAAGCGTGCCCGATTTGATCTCCGCCGAGTTATCCGCCTCCCAATTGGTCAGTTTTCTTCATCATCCTTTTCTTTTTTGCTAGGGTTTGCTTTGTTTGAGAATCTTGAATATTTACTAGTTAAAATTGAGTATTTTCTACTGGTTGTGTGTTGAATTACTGTTTTTTTTAATATTCATAATGGGTTGTTTAGTCTTGTTTGTAGTCCAGCTGAATCTGAATGAATTTTTCTGCCTTTTTAAATTTATTTGTAGGGTACAGAAAAATTAATAGAAATATTATAGTTCACTTCTGGGTGTTTCCAATGAATTGCTTTGTTCCTGCTACTATTCGTTAGTATGCTATATAGCAATTTTAATTATGAATTTGATGGTGTGATCTGTAAGAAATTTTTTGGTCAATAATGATTGAAAGAATAATTTTAAGTATGCATTTGATGGCGAGAACTGTAAAAATAGATTTAGATTTTTAGATTTTGAGTAGTTGTGCTGTAGGTGAAAAACTTAATGGAAAATTAACTCCTTTTTCAGGATATTACATGTTCAGAAAAAGTTTCAGATGCGGAAACTATTGAGTCCGCCATCCTGGAGTTTGTTCCTAGTATTCGTTCTGGTAGCTTTGCTGACATTGGGCGTGGAAGATACATGGAAGATGAGCATATACGCATAGATGATCTATCCGCTGAATTGGGCTCGGTCTTTAAGTTTCCAAAGCCCAGTGCTTTCTATGGGGTAATTGTTGATCAAACCTATGGTTGTTGAATATTTATTTATTTGATAGGTTGAAGGAATTTATAACTGACTGAGATTGAGTTTATTTGCAGGTTTTTGATGGTCATGATGGACCGGAAGCAGCAGCTTATATGAGAAGAAATGCAATGAGAATCTTTTTTGAAGATGTAAATTTCCCTCAAACATCTGAAGTTGACAATATATTCTTGAAGGAGGTTGAGAACTCCCTCCGGAAAGCATTTCACCAGGCTGATCTGGCTTTGGAAAATGACTGCAGTGTGAGCACTTTTTCAGGGACAACTGCACTTACTGCTTTTGTATTTGGAAGGTATATCCATGCTCTTGAACATGATAATATAACCATGTGTATGTGAATGCTTTGTTTTACCTCGCCGGAGTTATGTTTTTAGGTATATTTGTGGATGTGATGTTGGTCAATCACCACTCAGTTTATCTATTATAAATGTTTTATGAAATCCACTATTCTATATCAATCTTCACATCTAGTCTATGATGTTATGCTAACTATGGTTTGTCTTGTTTTTGTCCTCGCACATGATGTTTTGCCTGAACCTGCAAACATTTGAGTGAACTTCTGATGTCCAATGCGCTGGCTCCATGTTGCATGTTACCATTAATTGCTAAGATGGCTCAATACCAGCCTTCCTGCATCATCTTTTAAGTGCATTACTCTAGTTGACTTCGAAAAAATAGAAACTTCTAAGTGCCTTTTTTTTTGTGCTTCACGTTGATAATTTTTCAGTATTTCCTGGAAATGATTTTTTTCCGTCACAAGCATCCTGATCATGCTTCCATATTCCAGGCTATTAATGGTTGCTAATGTTGGTGATTGCCGAGCAGTTCTATGTCGTAAAGGAAACGCAATCGACATGTCACAAGACCATAGGCCTACTTATCCATCAGAGCGAAGGCGGGTTGAAGAATTGGGTGGGTATGTTGGTAAGGATGGATTACTTAATCATGACCTGTCAGTTTCCCGAGCCCTTGGTGACTGGTACCTGAAACACTCTTGGGGTTTTCCTTCACCTCTCATTTCTGAGCCAGAATTCCAGCACCTTGTTCTAACAGAGGAAGATGAATTTCTCATAATTGGTTGTGATGGGATTTGGGATTACATTTCAAGTCAGGATGCGGTCAGCCTTGTCCGTCGTGGGCTGCGGCGGCATGATGACCCTGAGAAGTGTGCTAAGGACCTTGTCATGAAAGCCTTGGATTGTAAAGCAATTGACAATCTCACTGCACTTATTGTGTGCTTCTCTTCACTACTTGCACCTAAACAGAAACAAGGGTGTAGCCTCTCTGCAGAGGCGTTGTGTAGCTTGAGGAACCATTTGGAACGCTGTGCCAACCGCTGAATGTTATAGAATAATTTTCTAATTTCTCTTGCTGATTAAACAAACTGTTTTTGGATTCTTCAGTTTCATGATAGAAAAAGCAGCTTGCAGTTTTGCAGATGATGGTTTTCAAACAGCAAGCATTGAGTATGGGTTGATGTACATACTGGGGGGTGGATGCTGGTGGTGTAGAGATCGATGGATGGATTGGTTTTGGCCTAGCTGCCAAATCTGATATATTCCATTTTTAATCTTGATATGTATCTTTACAGTTCGAATAAAATTTTCTTATTGTGGTCTATTCTTTCTCCTTTTCAGCTACCGTATGTGCTCTGCATTCCTGTGAGACCTGTTTAAACATGTACCCAATGCATGGGTTTAAAAACTGTTTTGTATTTTAGGCAATATTTGTTTATAGGAAGTAGTTTCTAGGAAATTATTTGTCAAATTTTTTTGTATTTATTTGCTATTAGGAAAATTGGTTAACGGAAAATACTTTCTAGTCAATGGAAAATATTTTTCGATCAACGGAAAACACTTTTCAGTCAGAAAATTTTTATTTGGTTTTCAGGAAAGTGTGTTTCCTTTTAACTGTGTTTGTTTCCGGGAAATCACTTTCCAAACTTTCTTGTGTTTGTTTGTCATTAGAAAAATTGGTTAACGAATAACACTTTCCAGTAAAAGAAAAATTTGGCTTGGTTTTAAAGAAAATGTTTTTCTGGAAAATTTGGATGAAAAAACACTTTTCAGAAGTTATGAAAAATTTAAAAATATCATTATTTGCTGATTATATCAAATTTGATCCTCAAACTTTTGATTGTTATATATATTTTGTTTTAAATATTTATTTTTCAATTTCATCTCTTAAAATTTTATTTTTATATTAACTTTGGTCCTTATTTTTATAATTGCTATTTGATTTTTCCTTATTATTTTTTTATTAAAATTTTTTATCTATCAAATTTGGTGCTAATTCTTTTTATTGTTACTTATTTTATTTGAAATAATTTATGAAATGTTGATTATTATTATTTTAATTTCTTTACCTTTTATTTTTTTTAATTTTTTAGATTTGATCTCTATTATTTTGATCATTATTTATTTTATTTGAGATAATTTATGAAATTATATTTTTTTTTCAATTTCATTGTCATTCAACTTTTTAATTTGTAAGATTTGTTCCTCATTATTTTAATAAACTTGAGAAAAATAAAATATTAATAAGTTATTTTTCAGCTCATTTTTCATGACATAATCAAATACTGAAAAGTGTTTTCCAACTTATTTTTCATTACACTATTAAACATCGAAAAAATATTTTCTTGAAATTTACTTTGTCAAATTTATTTTTTTAAAAAAAATTATTTTCTAGAAAACAAACGAAATTTAAAATGAAACATTAATTCCATGTTTCACTTTTACGAACCTATGATTCATGAAGTGGCTAGCATGCTCAATTTAACTTGCTTTGTAATTTTAATATGCCGACCTACCCACCAAGGAGCATCATCCTGTTTGCTAGTTTTTTATATGTTGATATAAAAATATTTTAAAAAATACTTTAAAATATAATTATCAAATATACGGGTGCTTTCAAAGAAAGACGTACACAGTAAAGCGAGTTAAAACTTAAAAAGGCTGATTTCATCTGTGGGCTCTCAAACGACTCCTCCAGCGATAAGACTTGAGAGAGTATTCAGATCCTTCAGCGATAAGACTTTAGAGTACTCAGATGTTTAACACGTTCGTTGACATAACCTGACTCGAAACTCTCAAACAGGGAATCATAATGACTTTGCTCTTTTTTTTTTCCTCGTTTGAGCGAGAAACACTGAAGATCACCGCGAGAATTCCAAGTTCCAACCACAGCAGAGCTGTCACTGTCACTAGTTTCATATCAAACACCTTTTTCCCAAAGCCAACAGCTAAATCAAAATGGAAGTAGTTCATAAACATGGAAAGCTACCAGTGCTGATGGAGATAATAATTTCAAAATTTCAGAATTTTGGTTAGAGATTGATAAGGGCTATAATGGAGATAAGAGTTGCATCAGAAACAAGGGAGAGCAATTAAACTGACCAATTTAGTTTTTTTTGATACTATCAAAATCAACATATGTATCATATGAAAAGTTCCTGTAGGGTTAGTCTTAAGTTAGCCACCTTTCCATGATCCCCTACAATGTTGATGAGAATCTCACTCTGTATAATCTAGCTCTGAAGGGTCCGTGTCGCCTCATTATTTGAGGGAGCTTATTTGCTATCATTACAATTGGTACATTTCTCTTCTTCTTGAACCCTAATAGCATCTCCAATGGAAAAGGTATAAAAAAAGTCAAAACAAAAATCTTGTATTTTTAGCTTTTTTATTTGGTTATGTCAACTCCAACTGAGTAACTAAACTCACAATTAAAATAGTTGTTGAGTACGGTAAAAACTATTTCTATCTTCTTCTATAGCAAAAGATAAATAAAGACGTTGGCAGCTTTTTTTTTCTCTGTTGATTGTATCCGTTGACCAACGTTAATATTTTTCATTTAAAAGAAGAACCAACTGAAAGAAAAAGACAACATTTAAGCAAAATAAAAGGGAAAAAAACTTACCTGTAAATTTCTCCCTTTTCTCTTATTTAGAAAAAAAAAGAATTAATTGTTCTCCAGGTAATTAATAACATCGATTGTGTTAATTAGCTGAAATCAAAAGGTATGTTTGTTTAAAGACTTTTTCTATTTTTATTATTTTTTTGCATCTCTTGATTTTTATTTGCTATTTGTAATGATTTTTATTTCTTTGTTATTTTATGTTTTTGATATGGATTAAGGAAGATAATTTTTATTTATATTTTTATCTTTGAAAAAATTGAAAGGAAGTAATGATGGTAGCTGATATTGATAAAAACATGGAGTGACATATCTTAAATTTATTTTTGATTGTCTATTTTAATTTGAGGTCAATTATATTTTATCTTGTTAAAAATGCAACTAAACCAAGTGATTAGATTAATTGTATGATTAGATTAATGTTAGAACAAGTAGAAGGCAATTCTTATTATTAATTCACATGTATGGAAACTATAAAATTGCTAGACATCGAATGTGAGCTTCCTTTACACCCTTTTATAAAGTTTTAACTTGATTTTATTTTTTTTAATGTAGATGGATTCAAATTTTCCAAGCTCTTTTACCAACTTTCTTATGAGTGAGTGATTAGTACTTAAAAGTGCATATTTATCAAGGTTTTATATCATCATTTTGCACTTAAAATATCAATAACTCCTTAACTAAAGCATGTTTTATAATAACAAGTCTAATACTATAAAATGCCATAATATATGGTAAATGTTTATCTTAAATGCAGACATATCATATAAATCAAAGGATTGATTGATGAATTCAACTACTGAAATTTTGAAGATAAAGAAGGGTGAAGCTTAGAAAAGAGACGTTGGTGCAGTCCAAACTAGAACACTGTTTGGTAATTGGGTCATATCTCGAGTTCTAGATGTCCAAATGATCTCACATTTTTACACAGATTTGGTAAGAAATAGGTCTACAACTTTTATTTGGACATCAAGATCTAAGAAGGCCGTTTTCAAGTCCAAATTATAGCAACAATGGAGAAGTCTGAATCTGTCCTACAACCCGAACACTGTTCAATGTTTGACCCATATCTAGAGTTATAGAAGTTCAAATGACCTCCATTTTTTTTTTGGAAAGCTAAGACAATTTTCTACAACTTTCATGTTTTCAAGTGGACCCAGTTCGGATGGTAGCATTTTTTTTTTTATTCAGACAAGAAGATAAAGATTTTCACCAAGTCAAAAGTTGGCCACCCACTCAACAATTAGTCATCAAATCAATAATTCCAAATTTTGGCCTATAAAAGGAGGAATTTGCCATGTATTTAGAAGCTTGGTTGTTCAGATCAAGTTCATGCTCTTTATTTCTCTCTTTATATTGTTTTTTGTAATTTTTAAGTTTTGCTTTCATTAATATCTTGTTAATGCTTTTCATTTCCTTTCCTTTACTTAGTTAACTTGTATTTTCTTTATGTTCTTGTTTTGTTTATTTATGTTTCTCTTCTTCATTATGTTTAGCTAAGTTTATTATGTCAAGGTGAAAATGTTACACTAATGGTGTAAGAGTAAGTATGGTGTAAACTCAACATGGACCTTAATGTTTAATATTAACATGTCTTATCTTTTTATCTTATTAATTCTTAATACCTTGCTTGTTAAATGGTTAATCTAGATTTGTGTTGTATAAAACTTGGTACAACAAATGCTTGGCACTCTCATAGTCCAACCGTATGGTATTACCTACACCTGGGCTATGAAAGGAACCTGATTTGTTGTTAACATCAGTTAACATCATGAATTCACAATATTTAAAAGTTTGGTGTTATGTAAATAAGATAATTAATATGATCATGTTAATAATTTATAATGAGCTATTAATGGGAAATCATCAGATTGGAACTTTCTTTATGTGTGGTTTCCAATTGAATAATAAGAGTTTATACTATACTTATTTGAAATACCATTAGTGGATCCTCTAACCTTGACATTTGTTTTTATCATTGTTTAATCCTTGCATTAATCTTTCATCTCAAAGTTCTCATTAATTTCTTCCTCCTCTTTTTATTGTTATTATTATTATTATTATTATTATTATTATTATCACTGTTAATATTAGTATTATTATTATTGTTATTGTTATTATTATTGTTGTTGTTGTTGTTGTTGTTGTTATTATTATTATTATTATTATTTACATTCTGTTTATATTATATAATATATCTTTTTCATCTTTTCATAAAATCAGTATATAGGCTGGAAACCTGTGACCCGATCTTTAGATCATTCTCAGGTATAACAACGCCACGTACTGATTATTATTATTACTATTACTATTATTGTTGTTGTTGTTGTTGTTGTATTGTTATTTATAATTTATACAATTAACCTCTCTGTGGTTCGACCCCGGTCTTGCTGGGT
Source organism: Populus alba x Populus glandulosa (assembly GCA_033617975.1). Lineage (NCBI taxonomy): Eukaryota > Viridiplantae > Streptophyta > Magnoliopsida > Malpighiales > Salicaceae > Populus > Populus alba x Populus glandulosa. The sequence goes on along the minus strand of CM066144.1, from coordinate 17,328,430 downwards.
TATTTATAACTTCGACACTCCTGTACTTGGGAGAAGACATCAATCTTTTGGTCGTGTCAGTGAGTCAAAAGATATTCTCTCTCAACCAAGTGATTCTAATCAATTAATTGATGACTTAATATACTCAAATTTAAATGTCCATTTGGTAAAAAAATCACAAAGAAGTAAAAATTTCTCACCAAAGGAAGATTGTTTACTTGTCTCTGCATGGCTAAATACAAGTAAGGATCCAATTACAGGAGTTGAACAACAAACAAAACAGTTTTGGGCTCGCGTACATGCTTACTTTGTAGAGAATGGAGGAAACTTGAATAATCATTCCCAAATAAGCATCTCAAGTAGATGGCAAGAAATAAATAGAGAAGTCGGTAAATTTGTTGAATTTGTTACTCAAATTAAAAATCGTCAGCAAAGTGGAATGACCGAAGAATAAAGGGTAATTTTAATATTCATTTTTATGTTAAATTATTTAACACATATTTAACATTATTTAATTTATTTATTTTTTATCAGATTAATGATGCTCGGCAAATATATGCTTCTTGCATTAGCAAACGATTTCAACTAGAACATTGTTGGGTTATTTTAAGAAAAGAAACCAAATGGTAATTTGAGCGTGCTAGTCAACATCAAAGGTCAAACAAGAAACAAAAAGGTCATGTCAATGCAAGTCTGGCTTCATCAACTCCATCTACCCCTGATTCTCTTATTTTAGGAGAAGATAGTGAACCATTAACTTATCAAGATAGACCAATCGGTCAGAAGGCTGCAAAGGAACGACTTAAACGTAGACAAAGAAAAGATAAAGTTAGGGAGATAACTGTAACAAATCTCTTACAACAATTCAAGGATACTCTAGTTGAAATTGAAGATTAGAAGAAACAAGACAGGAAAATTATGTTAGAGCAACAAGCCATGAGGATTCAACAAAGTCAAAAGAAACAAGAATTGGACAGGATTGAGAAAGAAGAACAAATTATAAAAATGGATGTTTCTAATTTGAATCCAATTTCTGCAGCGTATTTTCAAAATAGAAAGTTAGAAATTATGCAAAAGAGGGTTTTTAATTTTTAATTAACTTTGATTGATTCATTGTAATGTAATGTATTTTTAATTAAATATGTAGAAAATTATTATTTATTTTAAATATATTATTGTGAAATTGATATCAATTCATAATACTTTTTTGAAGTTCCTCTAACACTTAACAATAACAAGTAGGATTAATTAACTTAAAAGATAACAACCATAATGAAAAAAGAAAAAAAAACATAAAAAAACTTGAAAATTATGATAACATAAGAAGTTCAAATCTAAAGATTCTACTCGTTGCCATATTGTTCCCACAAATGTTCAATCAAATCTTCTTGTAGTTGAGAGCTAGTTGCTCTATCCCTAATTCGATTATGAGTTTGAAGAAAATCATGTAGTTCTGGTATTTCACCATGTGACGCTGATATAAAGGAATTGACTTCATGTTCATGGTCAAATCCAAGGTTCATTGCTCCTTCATCCTCAATAATCATATTATGCATTATTATGCAAGCTTTCATAATATATGCAAGCGTTTCTTCATCCCAGTATCGAACAGGTCCACGTACAATTGCAAAACGAGATTATAGCACCCCAAATGCCCAATCCACATCTTTTCTTGCAGACTCTTGCTTGCTTGCAAAATATTTTCTATTTGCTCCTAATGGTCTTGGGATTGTCTCAACAAAGGTTGACTAATTAGGATAAATCTCATATGCTAAATAGTATCCCATTTTGTATTCATGCCCATTAATTGTATAATTGACAAGAGCAGTACGACCTTCAGCAAATACAGCAAAGATAGGTGACCGATCAAGAACATTAATATCATTTAATGATCCAGGCATTCCAAAAAAAACATGCCATATCCAAAGATCTTGTGAAGCCATCACCTCTAGAATTATAGTTGATTCATGACAATGACCAGTATACATCCCATGCCATGCAATTGGACATTTCTCCCATTTCCAATGCATACAATCAATGCTCCCTGACATCCTTAGAAATCCACGCTCTTTCCAATTGATAATAATCGATAAATATCGACCTCGTTTGGTGCCCTTAGATACCAATCACCAAAAACTTCTACAACTGCTTTGACGAAAGCTCTAAGACTTTCTATCGTAGTGTTTCTTCAATTCAAAGATATTCATCAGTAAGATCTGCAGGAATACCATATGCAAGTATTCTGTGAGCTGCAGTTACCTTTTGAAGGCAAGATAAACCAAGAACACTAAGAGCATCTATCCTTTGTTTGAAATATGGATTATGAGCTTCCACTGCATTTGGGATCTGAAGAAAAAGAAGACGACTCATCCTAAATCTTCTTCGAAATTAACTTTTAGTGAATTTAGGATTTTCTACAAAATAATCATTATATAACCTTAATTCACCTTTCTTTCTATTACAATTGACAATATTGTGACCAAGAATAGAGCTACGATGCCCTGTTCTCCGCCCTTGATTATTCGATTCTTCTTCAGTAACTATAGCAGTAGTAACTTGAAAAGCAAACATAGGAGTGTCATCATCAAAATTAAAAGCATCATAAAAATTAAAATTACATTGATTCATGATGAATTTTAATGAAATATAACAAAGATTGGAGAGAAGAAAATGATGAGAAAAAATGTTAAGGTATATGAGAATATTTATAGATGGATTATTTTTTCGAATTGTAAAATATTAGAATGTTGGCGGTAATTTTTTCAAAGTTTGAAATTTTAAAATTTAAAATTTAAAATGTTGGCGGTCATTTTTTCAAAGTTTGAATTTTAATTTACTTTTAAAAAATTAAATTTTTAACAATAACATATAAAACTTAAAATTAAAAATATTCATATAAATAAATTTTAAATTTAATTTTAAATTATATCTTTTAACTTTCATATTAATTTTATAAATTATATAATTAATAACATCATAATTATATTATATATAAAATATCTAAATTAGATTAAACAATACAATGAAAAGACAAATTAATCACTGGAATAAAAAAACCTTAAACCATGCAAGTAGGGTTTTTTTTTTCACTAAGGTTTTTTTGTTATTCCATAATAATTGAGAGTAATTTGATCTTTTATGTTAATTAATTAAAATAAAATTTCAAAAAGTTGTTATTGATTTTTTTTTCTTAATTTTATCTTCATCATTTTTTTTATATATGATTCTTTCAATCTAATAACTCGGGTCATAAATTTAAAAAGTTAATGCGAGTGAACAATTTTTTTTTGGCTTATTTCTTGTTCTAATTTCATTGATTGATATTATTTATTTAAAACAACATTTGGCTTTGTTGTTTTCTTATAATAGAGAAACCTTATAATATAATATATCCGTGGAAGATAAAATTGGTGGCAGTGCAACAAGTTACGTCTTTTTATTTCATGGACCAACTAATAAAATACATTATTCCAAGCTTCATGGAATTTAATATGAATTTCAATTTCTAAGGTAGAAAATGGGAAATAAATTACAGCGATTGATATGAATATAAAAATAGATGAAAGCACTTTCGATGTGTTCATTTTATGTATGAATCCTCTAATAGACACACAAATTTTGATCTTGAATTTTGACATGGATCGTGAGATTCTCATATAATTAAGTTGTAAACTTTAACTGTGTGAAATTAATTTCTACTCTACTTGACACCAATTAATTAGACTTGATCTGTTTGGCCATCCATTTATTTTCTTGGTGAATTTAATTCTTTTATATTGAAAAGTCTTTCAAATATTTGTATTGGAATCCGTTATTTAATTTTCCCTTTTTATGTTGAAATCTTTACTTGGCGCCTAACTTGGCTAGTTATAGCTGTATCTTATTCAATTTACCTGAAAGTCTTTTATTTAAAAGAGAAATTGAGAAAAACTTGGTGCTAAGATCATTAGACATTGTGAAAAAATTTATACGCAAGTTGTTTCATTAGTTTACTAAATAGTTTTATGAATATATTTTATTTTCATAAAAAAATGATTTATTTTATTATTATTATTCTTTTACTCAAATCTTAATGTAATTAACATCCAACGTCTACAAATTTATTTATAATAATAATAATAATAATAATAATAATAATAATAATAATTATTATTATTATATATCTTGGTTGAGTATTTATATAATTGTTTTATTCAAATTAAGAACTTAAATGAAACAAATTAACATCATTATAAATATCATTAAAATATTTTAAAAAACATATATGTAAGACATCATATATAATCAATGCATGTTTATTTGAAATTCTTAAGGTATTTTTTTTTAAAAATAACTATAAGTTATATCACATGATTTGGCTTTATATTTAAAAATGATTTAATTGAGAAATAATAAGAGTGTAGATGAATCATAATTTATTTTTTGTATTAAAATGAATTTTTAAATAACTCCAAGGGCCATGAAATGGATTTATCCTTTATCAAAGATATTTTTTGTATTTTGTGTTCAATAAAAGTACATAATATTCATCTTAAATAAAAGTTTATAATCCAATCTTTTATTTTATAAAAATTATGATTACCAATAGATATATTATATAAAACTTTTATTCAAGAGATTTGTATTGTAATCTAAATAGTAATAAGCAGAGTTTAAACGTGGATTCGAGTGTGTTTTATATTGTGTTTCAAAAATATTTTTAAAAATATTTAATTTAATTTTTATTTTAAATTAATTTTTTTATATTTTCAGATTATTTTTATATGTTGATATCAAAAATATATATTATTTTAATATATTTTAAAATAAAAAGTATTTTAAAAAATAATTATTAATAGACTCTCAAACGCATCAGAGAGTTATTATGCGGCGGGACTCCAAAAGCAAAAACCCACGCCCAGCACTAGTTATTAGGCTGGATCCATACTGGGCTTTATGAAGGTCAAGAGCTGTCATCGTAATTAAAGCCCAACGCCATACACTGACTTAGATCAAGGGCTGCCGTGGAGGTTTCCTTTCCCGTCAGAAACAAACTTGTGGGAGTCTCTTCGCGTCAGATGGCAAACAATTGAAAATTGAAGAGACCATGCATCAGAGAATGGTCCCCTTAAAGATGAGGAGTAGAATGGTCGATTGACTTTGGGGTTTGTTCTTGCCTTCACCACTTACCTCATCAGAAATTCATCATGAAATACATTATGTCTATCGTTCATCCATAAATCCTGCCGATGAACGTTTGTAACAAACGAGAACGCGGCGACAATGGGTGGTGATCGCTCGGTCCTGCTGGTGGAGATGGAGGTGATGGCGTTGGAGCCTCCACTCTCTCCTAATTTTATTTTATTTTTTATCTTTATTTATTAAAGTAATTTTATTTGAATTTATTTTTTTAGAATTTAAATGAAATTTATTTAGCACAATCAATTTAGTTAGCTTTAAAGATGTGGTGCAAATAGGGCCCACTTTACTCAGAGCAAGAAGCTTATAAAATTGTGATAATAATTCATCTCCGAGTCCGAGTAGGGGTCAATTTTTTAATGCAAAAATATTTAGATGATAATAATATTTTTAAAAAAAATTAAAAAAATTGTAATTTAGATTATTAGTTTTTTAATTTAGATTATTAATTTTAACAGTTAAATAAAATTAATTAATATAATAATGTAATTGTGAAATGAAAAAACAATGACAACGAAAAAAAGTATTTGTTAATATCATTAAAAGACATTCAATCAATATTTTAAAAGAATTTTAAGGATTTTATTTTATAAAAAGGTAAAAATTAAATGGTAATGAAATAACTTTATAAAGAGAAAAATAAAAAAAAATTGAAACTCAATCTCCAACAAAAGCAAACATTAAATAATGAATTAAGAAAAACAATTAAAAAAAAACAAAAATAACTCAAATCCGTATGTCAAAAACATAACCATCTTATTAGGGCAAGACAATCATATAAAAAAATAAAAAAATAATAGAGATTAACTTCTAGGTAAACAAAATAATTAAAAGTAAAAAAAAAACTCCAGTTTACTCGAGTTAACCCGACTAACTCGTAACCTGGAATATAAAATCAAAATAACCTTACATAAAAAAAAGCAGCAAAGCTCACAAAGTTAATGTCTAAAAATATAATATTAAAAGATAAAATTAAAAACAAAACATAAAAAATATCAAAATCAAATCAGATTAATCTTTGAAACTTATGTTTCAAGTCAGGAGACTAAATTGCCTCATAAAACACAAACATGTAAAAATTACAACGCAAAATTCAAAATTATCTAAATTTAAAAATAATAATAAAAAAAAAACATTCGCCCCTGTCTTGTGCTTCATTAACTTGTGTTACGAAGGCAAAATTATTATTATACTGTGGCAATTCAAAGTGCAATTAGTCTGTCTCTCCAATGAATCACTTAGCACACTTAATTTTTTTTATAATAAAATATAATAGCTTTTACGTAATGATGCATTACTTTATCTATATGAACTTTTTCACTGATTCAATTTATAAATGAAATGATAGACTAAATTCAATAGACAATTTAATATGTATAATTTTTTATTTATTGCATAATAAATTAAGACTAGACCATACATGATTTCCTTTAATTTCGCATCAAGTCTAAATTAATTCATTAACTAAAAAGTTGTTATGAAACCGGTTTGAATTTTCATTATTTTCTCAACTACTCATTATGTTAGGTCTCATCTATTAATTAGTAAAACGAGACATGTTAATAATTAATAAAAACTCTAAATTCTCCAGCGAAATCCTTGTAGCAATCATTTTACACAGTTTAATGATTAATAATTAACAAATTATAGGGTTTAGAAACGCGGTTATATCTGTGTTTTTTTAAAAAAAAAATTAAATTTTTTTGTATGTTTTGGATCATTTGATGCACTGATTTTAAAAAATAAAAAATATATATTATTTTGATATATTTAGATATAAAAAAAATTTAAAAAAACAACCGCAATTATTCTTCTAAAATGACTATAAATTTACTATCCAATGTTACAATGCAATTACTTTTGTGCTTTAAAAAAAAATGAGAGGCCTATGAGTTGGGATAGTTTGATTTTTTTTCCATGATTTTTTAGTTATTAATTACTTGTCCAAATATATATTTAAATTTTTAATTTTTAATGAACAATAAAATAACTTCATTGTTGTCCATATCAAACTTTTTAAAACTGAAGGTATTTAAATCTTTTTCAAAAACAATGCAATGAAAAGACAAATTAGTCATTGGAACAAAAAAAATACTTAAACAATGCAAGTAGGTTTTTTTATTTTTTTCACTAAGGTTTTTTTGTTATTCTATAATAATTGAGGGTAATCGGATCTTTTATGTTAATTAATTAATATAAAAATTCAAAAAGTTGTTATTGATTTTTTTTCCTGATTTTATCTTCATCGTTTTTTCATATGTGGTGCTTCCGGTCTAACAATTCACGTCATAAATTTAAAAAATTAATGCAAGTCAACATTTTTTTTTTTAGCTTATTTCTTGTTCTGATTTCATTGATTGACATTATTTATTAAAAAAACACATTTGGCTTTGTTGTTTTCTTTGATTTTTTTTATCAGGTTATCCTGATCTCATGACTTGGATCACGAGTTTTGTGGGTTAATTTAGGTTAATTCATCTCTTATTATCTAAGTTACATATTTATCATACTATCTCTGTAATGTCCTAACTTTTAAATGCAATTTTCACCTTTCTAATTGTCATATGCGTGACAAATATGGATTTTTTTAATATAAGGTAGCCTCAAGGTTACCATTTTTTACTTTTATCATCACATAATAAAGATTTATAGTACTAAATCCAGGATAATAAATTTACAACATCTTCTAAAGTACATGATTTCCATAACAAGTATTTATCTTTTCTTTTTATTATTTTTGTAATTTATACATCATTGTTGGCTTAAGAGATACATAATAATTTATTGTATAATTTTAAATGATTTTACAAACTTTCCCCAAAATAAATTAATCTTTAAAGGTTTGTGCATGATCTCAAGATACCTTAAATAAATAGAAAAACACAAGTAGAACACATAGTAGCAAAAATAATATTTTTAGTATACAAATATCTATTTCAATTGATCACTTGTCAATGATATGAATAATATAAAACAAGTATTTTTTTCATTAAATTTATTTCTTATTAATCGCATGATTTTCATTAAATTTATTTCTTATTAATCGCATGATTTTCATTCCAATCATCATTTACATTTTTATTCGACCACTTCTATAAAATTATTACCAATACTTTTAGTTTATAGCCCAAAATAATTTAGAATTTCATGTTCCTGATCTTATCTACTTGTGATTATATTTTAACTTAGTCATTAATCTCATCAGTCTATTATAACTCCTTGACATTTAGGGTCATTACCTTGATTCGTCCTTCACTTCACTTATTTTAATGTTTTTAAATTCTTGTTTAATTAACTGATTTTTTACATTCATTTAATCACACATGGTGTGTTTCCAACCCAATTACATTTATTTGTTTATTTTGATATCCATTATCTCATTTATAGGTTGTCAATATCACTTTTCATTTCCCACATATAATATCTCAATCAAAGTTCATCCATATTATTCTTCCTTCTCTACAATTACTCATGCCCATTCATGACTTAATTATTTAATTTTTACCCTCAATTACTCATCATTCTATTTCATGATTCATCTATATATTTTAATATTCAAATATTATTTTGCTCATTTATAACACATTTATATATTCTTCATACACTATATTTATTTGGCCTATTTATGACCTATCTATAGACCCATTCATATCATATCATATCATATATATATATATATATATATATATATATATATATATATAATTATTCCATTGACCCATTTATGGTCATAAACATATTAATCATTCACAACTATTACATTGGCCTATGTAGACATTGTAAAATATTCTCTTCCATTCTAGATATTTCTCCTGTCTAAAGCCATTACTGTGACCGAATCAAATTTTATGTATTAAACTCCGCTATTGCAGTCAATTTAATAAATTCCCACTGTTGTAGTTTATTTCTATTTCACGTATTTAACTCCTTGCTGTCATTTTTTTCTTTTTAAATACATTACACTTCATTGGTGTTGTGCATTTACATCGTATAAAATTAAATTCCTCCCATTAAATAACATTTCTCTTGATATCATTTTTCCCCACCCCGTAAGCATATATTTCACTTGACATTTATTTTAATAATAACCCTCATCCAATCAATTGACTTTTATATATATATAATTGCGAATAACCACATCAAAAACGTTCATAGCATTATAAAATAAAATACAATAAATTTATGTGTGTGTGTGTGTATATATATATTTTGTTATTGTGGACAAACATAAATAAATACTGATTTTAACTGAATCACGCGCACACAAATTCATCGTTGCAAATGGTTATTATTCAAATATATATTATTATCTTTGTGGTAATTTTATTATTATTCAAATGATTATTATGCCTCGTAGGCATGCATTCATTATGATGACAAGCAACTGTACATATAACAACCCGGTTTAATTTATCATATATTATTTGTTTTGTATTTTATTATTTTTATGATTTTATTTTTGATGACACGAGGCATATATAAGCCTTATATTTCAAAACTCATGACAAATTAGTAGCCGATATTCTTAATAAATCCAGCTATCCATCCCTTAATTGTTAATGTGTACTATGACAGTACACAACACAAATAAATAAACATTAAAAATCTAACAATTACCAAAAGTATTTTGAATAAATAAAAAGGCAAGAGAGAGGCAAATCTCTTATCTCTATACGAATTCCTAAGGAGTCGTGTCTTGCTGTAGACACTTCTTTTACGACTCCAAACAATAACTATAGATGTTTATTTAATCATATTCATTCAACTATTTATTTTATACAGTAGTCAATTTCAGCCCAACACATAAGTCCACAACCGACACCTAATTTAATACTTATACAAATTGCAACTATCAATTTATTATTAAATATTCATAATTTACTTTTCATGCCATCATTCAACTATCATTCTTTATTTCGATCGGCACTTCCAAGCTCTTAATTCATCTCGAAAATCAAAACCCACCATTTTAACATTACATCATTATTTTAAATAAAAGAACATCACTCATACCTTAAATTAATTAAATCACTCATTAATCGAAATTTCTCCAAATTTATTTTCCGTTGAAGTCACAATCGTCGCCATATTGATGCACATTCCATGCTTGTTACTGAGAAACCTGGCCTTGCGTCTGCCGTTCTTCTGCCTGTTGTTTTGATTTGCGCATGTCCCTCCTAGCACTCCTTCCATTAAGTCTTTTCAACTCAAATTTGTCTTTTGCTCTTAATAGTGCGTTTTTTTTTTTATCTGTTGTGGAAAGATGTCATGGAAAGAGAGATCAAGGTAGTGTACAGTGGTGTTTTAATTGGAGTTGTTTTTTAAAAAATAAATTTGTTTTAAATTATTATTTTTTAAATATTTTTTATTAATTTGATGTGTTGATATCAAAAATAAATTTTTAAAAATAAAAAAAATACTATTTTAATGTATTTCCAAGTAAAAAACACTTTAAAAACAATTATTATATATAAAAAACCAATTCAATCCAATTAAGTTTCTAAATAAAATCTCAAGATATGATTTATATTATTCTCCGACATATCTTTTTAAATAAAAGATATTTAGACTCGAAACTTGAATAAACTTATACTATATATTTTGTTTTTATTTTTATCAAATAAATATAAATGATGAGATTCATACTCATAATTACATTATCATTAAAGTTATAAAATCATATCAAAAAATTAATTCAAATCAAAAACTTGAATTTTTAAATATAATTTATATTTTTTTTTATCCTTTCTTAAACACCTCTCTAAAGATTAAAGATTAAAGATAATCATAACGTTCAAGGTAGCGTAATTAAAGATTAAAGATTCTCCCTGCACGATTTACCCTTAAACTAATCCAAAGCATGCTGCGGTAATAAGTCAACTGTTTCTTTCTCACCTAACGAGCATCTCAAATTTTTATACACATCTCTTAAGATGATACTATTATCACGCCTCCTTTGGCCATTGATCAGCATCTCTGTCGTTTTTTCCAAACATCGGGCTAACGTGAAGCGATCAATATCCAGTGAGAAATCAGTGGATGCTTACTAATCTGGATTGATTCAGAGACGACCTAATCAATGCATGATCTGGTGAATACTGATATCCCATCTACAATTATTCGAGCATGATTTGACGAGAATGGGTTCTTTTTTTCACGTTTTCACATGAATGCTACACATGGCAAGTAAAATATCTCATTAGCATTATTTCTCACGAGTAAAAATTAAATATAATTTAAGATGGATGATGGCCACCATGTCTGACATGGAAAGCTTTCCGGGTAAAGAAGACCAGGTCACAGACAAAACAAAACCCTAAAAGCTTGTTGATTAATAAAGAACGAAAGTAGCTTTCTCCTTATCAATGGTGGAAACCCTAATCAGGCGGAAAACAACCACAAACATGTTGTCGCTATCGTGGTTTTTGCCCAGGATGTTCACGAGTGAAATTTTGAAAACAAAAACTTGTTGATCTTTGCCTTGACAGGGGTGACCTACCTTCTGATATGACTCCTGAGATATTTTCTATCACTCGATGCAAGTCCGAGGCAGAGATGGAATTTGCAGTTCATATATCAGACACCTGGCATCAAGAGGTCAATTTAGTTGACCAATCAAGAGAGTTTAGAAGTGGTTTGGCTAGCTGGATCAATAAGCACACTTACGCCAACCTTTTTTTTCTACTTTGGTAAGCTGTGGGCACTGCTGTATGGAGTGGGATCGAACATCTAGGTGTTTTTGGAGGGCAGACAAAGCTACATGTATGAGCTCCACACTGCGTACAAAACACTGTAGGTTAAACATTTATTTTTAATTTTTTTTTATTCTTTATAAACTATTTCAAATAAAATAAATAATATAACTAATCCCCTATTAAACTACTTATAAAATTAAATATTTAATTAAAAATCCTATTAGATAAGTTTTTTTTTTCTTTTATGTACATGCTATGATACAAATTGAAACCTTGATGATAATGTTTCAATGATAATTATCGATCGTGGCACCAGCTGCAATACCCCACACAACTTTCTCCATTTCAACCATGAAAATGAAAGGAGCTTCTTACCCGGAAGCCATTTGCCTTTGTTTTCAGGGAAAGGAAAGCAGACAAATAAGAACTTCTTTTATCAAAAGAAAGAAAAAAGGTTCCTTCGGGCCAGCATTAGAAAAGTAGAAAAACAAAATTCTAGTTTTGATTTTAAATTAACTCAGATTAATATGACATTTGAACTTGAAAGAAAGAAAAATATTGTTTTTATAAAAATATTTCACTAATCTGATTAGATCAAGCCTCAAGTCAGTGGTTCCAGATTGATCTGTTGAGCTAACTCTTATAATTATCCTATTGTTTTCTTGATATTACTGTTATTTTTCACATCTTCGTAGAAATTCACCCACTATGAATATGATTTCAAGTTAATTTTTTACATTAAATGAGAAGAGAAGACGTGAATGTTATAAAGTGTTTTTTGGTTTATAATTATTTTAATGAAAAATGAGAGGATGGTGTCTGCATTTAATAAAATAAAATAAAAAATATATATATAAACTTATCAATAAATAAATATTTATTAATGCTAATTAAAAATTAAAATAAAAAGCAAATATTTCTTTAAAAAAACAAAAGCTAGATACAGATATAAATATTTTACATCGGTTATTTTTTATTTTACAACTTTTTTATTTATATTAAAGGTTAATTTTGATTGATTTTTATTTTTATAAATGTATTATTTAAATACAATTTATCTATATAAAATAAAAAAATTTCTAAAAGCATGAATTATAATAATGTCTTGAAGTATTATGAGATTACAAAAATAATTTAAAATATTAATTATTATTATTATTAAAAATTAAATTTAAAAATAAAAAATAATGTATTAATTAAAATTAAAATTAATAATAATAATAATAAAAAGAGCTTCCATTGAGCCAGCATTAGAAAAGTAGAAGAAAAATTATTTAGGCAAGTCACATGACGTTTAGCAATCCCCAGAAGAGTCCAGATGCATCTTAGCCGTCCAGAATTATCTTGTGGATCCCTATTCCTGTCAACGGCGACGAAACTGTTGCCGCGTGTTCCCCTCGCCGCGCGAAAGCGTATACCACTGTCATTTCAGGGACGCCCCCGTCTAAATTTTACCCTTAATCTTATATGTTTGATATTTTAAGTGAAATAAAATTGTTTTTTACACTGAATCTTATATATAATTATATTTTAAATCTTGATTTTATAAAATTAAAACAAGCTATTTTTTATTTAAAAAAATTTATTTTTAATATTTTTAACCAAACATATATTTTTTAAAATAATAATTAAAATATTTTATACAATCTATTTTTTAACCTAACCGTAAAAATCACCTCAGTGTCAAACAAACAGTCAGAAAAACTTCTTTTCCCCAGTGACCGCTCAGCACGCTACACCCCCCTCCCCCCATAGAAGGACGATACAGCCATGACAATGACACGCGTCAACCTGATAACAGTCACGTGTTAATGAAGCTACTCGATCAGCGTGTGAAAACAACGGTCTCTGAAGATCCCATGGTTTAAAAACGTACACGTGTCCAATTACCGAACTTAAGTAACCTGTAGCCACCGGTCATCGCTCTCTTAAAAATAAAGAATCCTGAATCAGTTATGCATATATAAACGCCTATTGTTGAAACCACTTAAGTTTCAAAATTTGACCACTCAGAAAATAAAAAATCTTTACTACCAGCGAAAGAGAATAGAAGATAAGAGAAGAGAAGAGAAAGGGATTTGAAGTTGGAATCTTTGGAAAAGAGAAAATTGATTGATTTTATTATCATTATTTTTTCGGTGAATGAAATATGGTAGTTGAATCAGAGGCAGTAAGCGTGCCGGTGTTGGATGTTCAATATTTTGCTGCTAAAGGAAAGAGTCCTGCTCATGAGATTGAAGATGTTGTTACTGTTTCTTCCTCCCCTAGAAGGTTAAGTCAAGTTCGCGTCTCCGATTTGATCTCCGCCGAGTTATCCGCCTCCCAATTGGTCAGTTTTATTCATCATCCTTTTCTTTTTTGCTAGGGTTTGCTTCGTTTGAGAATCTTGAATATTTACTAGTTAAAATTGAGTATTTTCTACTGGTTGTGTGTTGAATTACTGTTTTTTTTAATATTCATAATGGGTTGTTTAGTCTTGTTTGTAGTCCAGCTGAATCTGAATGAATTTTTCTGCCTTTTTTAAATTTATTTGTAGGGTACAGAAAAATTAATAGAAATATTATAGTTCACTTCTGGGTGTTTCCAATGAATTGCTTTGTTCCTGCTACTATTCGTTAGTATGCTATATAGCAATTTTAATTATGAATTTGATGGTGTGGTCTGTAAGAAATTTTTTGGTCAATAATGATTGAAAGAATAATTTTAATTATGCATTTGATGGCGAGAACTGTAAAAATAGATTTTATCAATGATGATTGAAAGATTTTTAGATTTTGAGTAGTTGTGCTGTAGGTGAAAAACTTAATGGAAAATTAACTCCTTTTTCAGGATATTACATGTTCAGAAAAAGTTTCAGATGCGGAAACTATTGAGTCCGCCATCCTGGAGTTTGTTCCTAGTATTCGTTCTGGTAGCTTTGCTGACATTGGGCATCGAAGATACATGGAAGATGAGCATATACGCATAGATGATCTATCCGCTGAATTGGGCTCGGTCTTTAAGTTTCCAAAGCCCAGTGCTTTCTATGGGGTAATTGTTGATCAAACCTATGGTTGTTGAATATTTATTTATTTGATAGGTTGAAGGAATTTATAACTGACTGAGATTGAGTTTATTTGCAGGTTTTTGATGGTCATGAAGGACCGGAAGCAGCAGCTTATATGAGAAGAAATGCAATGAGAATCTTTTTTGAAGATGTAAATTTCCCTCAAACATCTGAAGTTGACAATATATTCTTGAAGGAGGTTGAGAACTCCCTCCGGAAAGCATTTCACCAGGCTGATCTGGCTTTGGAAAATGACTGCAGTGTGAGCACTTTTTCAGGGACAACTGCACTTACTGCTTTTGTATTTGGAAGGTATATCCGTGCTCTTGAACATGATAATATAACCATGTGTATGTGAATGCTTTGTTTTACCTCGCTGGAGTTATGTTTTTAGGTATATTTGTGGATGTGATGTTGGTCAATCACCACTCAGTTTATCTATTATAAATGTTTTATGAAATCCGCTATTCTATATCAATCTTCACATCTAGTCTATGATGTTATGCTAACTATGGTTGTCTTGTTTTTGTCCTCGCACATGATGTTTTACCTGAACCTGCAAACGTTTGAGTTAACTTCTGATGTCCAATGCGCTGGCTCCATGTTGCATGTTACCATTAATGGTTAAGATGGCTCAATACCAGCCTTCCTGCATCATCTTTTAAGTGCATTACTCTAGTTGACTTTGAAAAAATAGAAACTTCTAAGTGCCTTTTTTTTTTGTGCTTCACGTTGATAATTTTTCAGTATTTCCTGGAAATGATTTTTTTTCGTCACAAGTATCCTGATCATGCTTCCATATTCCAGGCTATTAATGGTTGCTAATGCTGGTGATTGCCGAGCAGTTCTATGTCGTAAAGGAAAGGCAATCGACATGTCCCAAGACCATAGGCCTATTTATCAATCAGAGCGAAGGCGGGTTGAAGAATTGGGTGGTTATGTTGATGCTTATGGATTTCTTAATGGTGACCTGTCAGTTTCCCGAGCCCTTGGTGACTGGGACAAGAAACACTCTTGGGGTTCTCCTTCGCCTCTCATTTCTGAGCCAGAATTCCAGCACCGTGTTCTAACAGAGGAAGATGAATTTCTCATAATTGGTTGTGATGGGATTTGGGATTGCATTTCAAGTCAGCATGCGGTCAGCCTTGTCCGCCGTGGGCTGCGGCGGCATGATGACCCTGAGAAGTGTGCTAAGGACCTTGTCATGGAAGCCTTGGATTGGAAAGCATTTGACAATCTCACTGCACTTATTGTGTGCTTCTCTTCACCACTTGCACCTAAACAGAAACGAGGGTGTAGCCTCTCTGCAGAGGCATTGTGTAGCTTGAGGAACCATTTGGAACGCAGTGCCAACCGCTGAATGTTATAGAATAATTTTCTAATTTCTCTTGCTGATTAAACAAACTGTTTTTGGATTCTTCAGTTTCATGATAGAAAAAGCAGCTTGCAGTTTTGCAGATGATGGTTTTCAAACAGCAAGCATTGAGTATGGGTTGATGTACATACTGGGGGGTGGATGCTGGTGGTGTAGAGATCGATGGATGGATTGGTTTTGGCCTAGCTGCCAAATCTGATATATTCCATTTTTAATCTTGATATGTATCTGTACAGTTCGAATAAAATTTTCTTATTATGGTCTGTTCTTTCTCTCTCCTTTTCAGCTACTATATGTGCTCTGTATTCCTGCGAGACCCCTGTTTAAACATGTACCCAATGCATGGGTTTAAAACCTGTTTTGTGTTTTATAATGAAACATTAATTCCACGTTTCACTTTTACGAACCCATGATTCATGAGGTGGCTATGGCTAGCATACTCAATTCAACTTGCTTTGTAATTTTAATATGCCGACCTACCCACCAAGGAGCATCATCCTGTTTGCTTGTTTTTTATATGTTGATATAAAAATATTTTAAAAAATACTTTAAAATACAATTATCAAATATAAGGGTGCTTTCAAAGAAAGACGTACACAGTAAAGCGAGTTAAAACTTAAAATGGCTGATTTCATCTGTGGGCTCTCAAAAGATTCCTTCAGCGATAAGACTTTAGAGAGTATTCAGATCCTTCAGCGATAAGACTTTAGAGTACTCGGATGTTTAACACGTTCGTTGACACAACCTGACTCGAAACTCTCAAACAGGGAGTCAGAACGACTTTGCTCCTTTTTTTTTCCTCGTTTGAGCGAGAAACACTGAAGATCACCGCGAGAATTCCAAGTTCCAACCACAGCAGAGTTGTCACTGTCACTAGTTTCATATCAAACACCTTTTTCCCAAAGCCAACAGCTAAATCAAAATGGAAGTGGTTCATAAACATGGAAAGCTACCAGTGCTGATGGAGATAATAATTTCGGAATTTAGGAATTTTGGTTAGAGATTGATAAGGGCTATAATGGAGATAAGAGCTGCATAAGAAACAAGGGAGAGCAATTAAACTGACCAATTCAGTTTTTTGTTGATACTATCAAAATCAACAGAAGCATCATATGAAAAGTTCCTGTAGGGTTAGTCTTAAGTTAGCCACCTTTCCATGATCCCCTACAATGTTGATGAGAATCTCACTCTGTAGAATCTAGCTCTAAAGGGTCCGTCTTGCCTCATTATTTGAGGGAGCTTATTTACTATCATTACAATTGGTACATTTCTCTTCTTCTTGAACCCTAATGCAGGTGTGTTAAAACTATTTTTGAAAACGTACAGAATAAAAAATGGGACAACAAGTTGTCCTTTCTTTTGTTCTTACATACGTCAGAGTGGTAAATTTAGCAGTTCAGCAAAATGGGTAAGAAGAGAGCAAGAAACAGAAGTGTTATTTAAATAACCTGCTCTTATTGAAATTAGGGAGTGCTGCCAACGGAAGGAAAACTCAAGCTTATAACACGAACTTTTCATTATTTGTGGAACTGATCAATCATCCAAAGTAAGGTTGTGAATACAATCAATGGCAAATTAATAAGAGAACTTTTCCCTTCTACAGGGAACTATGCTGCCAGTGAAAGAGAATCATATTGTTTCTGAAAATATTCCATCTGAAAAAATTGTCGATGATCATTAAACATGAGTGCCAGTTACCCCATTGGGAGCAAAGGTTTCAGTCAGCCAAAGTGTTTTTTGCAAGTTTTGAAAACCTTTCCAAACCCCCTCTGAGTAAGCTCTCAAGCAAAGGTTGCAGTGCCTGCAAAAATCACAATAAAGTAAAACAGACTAATCCCTCACTGCATTGCAAGTGTAAGGACATCCTTAAATATGACAATTTTCCATCTTCTTCTCGGCTGAAAACAAGCAGCACGGATGCACAAGCATGCAACCGCACACCCGCTTAAAATGCATGCTACCGTTCATTGTATACTTTTTTGCAGGCTAAGTATGTGGTGCTCCTTTCAGAGTAATAAAATAGCATCTAAATGGAAGGAAGAATGCTTACCGTTGCCACAGGAACCAAAAGTTCTGGAACTTCATATGAAACCGTTAGCTGAAAAGGAAAAATACAATTATAAGGGACTGAGCTAAGTTTTAATTGCAAGAAAAATGAAACATCATGTTCTTTTCCTTGTCATAGACTCACAGAGCCACATATTAGTATCACAAGCATGAGAACATATGAATTGTCAGAGACTAGAAGGAGGAAATCTTATCAGATTTATTTTTCTTTCTCATTCTAAGGTTCTACTTAGAAGTGAAATTACATAAGCCTACTCTAGCAAGTTTTAGAAAACATGCAGAAATGGCAATCTTATCAGAATTATCTAGTTGATCTCTTAAGAAAATTATCAATCCAATTGATCCGCTAAACTGAGGGTGATGAACTGTGATTATAATAGTAGGTAATTAATAACCGTGAATGGTGTATCCATGAAGATTGAACTGAATGCTGTATATGGGAGCTCACTTCTACTCGACATGATGAAGGACCTTTAGGAAAAAATCGAACGATGCCTCTGCAAAGTAAGAAAAACGTTAATTAGCATTCTGCTATCATGCTAAGGAAAATGAAATGACATTGCATTTTGCAAGGCACTCAAATATGAGCAAAACAGTATGATAACTCTTTCATGACATGAATCCTAAGTTATATGGGAATGGATTAGCTCAACAGTGTCAACAATCACACATTCCTTACAAGCAATCTGACACTCAAAATAGTCAACGCACATGAGATATTCTTCCCAGATAAATTCGTGAAAACCCTACTGAAATTGGTGTTTTCTAACAGCATCAGGTACAACACTAAAACTCATCAACATGTAGCAATGAGAATTTGAAAGACAGATACAAGCAAATTCCCAGAAAAAAATATGACCTGAGCAGGTAATAGAGAAAGCAAAGTGATATGATGAACCGACTTCAATGAATTAGATCTATTAATCTATGTCCACACCAGTCCAATTGGTCACCATTCCCTCTCTCTAATATATTTAGGGAGAGTTTCCTAATAGAAAGCCCAAAACAAAAGTGCTTGCTTCAGCATCACTAAGCATCTACTAGACATTTACAAAGATTTATGGCGCCAATGCAGATTCTATAAATTGCTTTCATCCAATAACTTAGTCCCAGATGAATTTTTATCTTTTCATGAAATACACACACACACACTCGATAATTAGCTATTTACTGCAAGTTATTCAATTTCAAGTCATGTTAGTGTATCAACAAGATTACTTTAACCACAGGCAGCAAATACAACAGGCGAGAGCTTTTCCATAATCATGTGATGGTAGTATATTTATGTGGAATAAATTCTTGGACATCTTGAGCTGAAAGTTTAGCAAAGGAAATCTCATATTCTCATTAACTAATCATACAATGGCTAAAAGGTGTGTTCTTGATTTTCGAGATAACGAGGTAATCGTGAACTTTTGTTACCTGCTCTTCGTAGTTACCTGTTAGGAAGACCTTCCAGAGATCTCCAATGAATTTTCTGATTCGGAGTTGGCTGCAACAAGTTGAACAGAGAATAATAATGAAAGGGAACATAGCAAGGAGACCTCGATTTCACCTCTGATAACGTAGCGAAATCATCATGCGTCCATGAACAATTAGTGAAAATGTTTCCATACAATACAAAGGATCATTACCTGCATATTTCTAGCAAGCCAAGAGTATTCAATATTCTGACCAAGTGCTTCATACTTCAGTGACCACCGTGACAGGTCGGGTTTGTCTTTGAGTACCTATTAAATAGAATCAAACACCAACTTATCCAAAATGCACACATTTATGGCTATAACACGTTCAAGACAGATCAAGATTTTATCTAGATCATTATACACTAAAATGAAAATTATTGATGATTCAAGATGAAATAATGAAGCGTCAAAATTGTTGCACACCTGCACAGATGAAATGAAGGGCATCCAACGAGGAATTGATTCACGATCTGAATAAAGATTATAAGCCACCCCAACAGGCACGTCAATCTCCATCTTAACCCTGCATTTAAACTACAGTGTGGTCACAATAATCATTGAAGAACCACTTTCAAGTTTCAACAACAACATACTCCAGTTCCCAATTATTCCTACAGTTCCACAGCCCAACAAAATTGGAAACAATTAGTTAAAAGCAAAGTACAATGAAATACTATTGGTATATTACGTGCAATCTTGCCACTCCATGACTGGAGAAGAAAAGGGCTTGAACCCAGTAAGAACCGATTTTCTCTTCGAGTAACCATATCCATATTGGACTTTACTGATAGATGATGATGGTGATGTGATTTTGCAAGTGGGTATGGAGTTTGATAAGATTGCCGCGCTCTTGTTTTTAGTGGTTGAGAATTGGCTGTGGCCGAGAGAAGTTGGGGTTGAAAAATGTGCAGTGGCCGTTGCGGCAGCAGAAGACATGGTCATTGGCTGATCAGCTGAATTTATTTATTTAATTCTTTTTTTGTTTTTGGCTGCTGTTTTTATTATTACCAGTAGACAGACTGAAGGATAGAAGAAGTGCAGTTGCCTGTCCGAACACCATATCCACAGAGTTTATTATACGGTGCATTATTCTTTAGTCCCTAGATGTTGATCTTAATTATAATGTAGTCCTTCATTTTATAAACCTCACCACGTCATCCCTTGATTCCTGCTATTCTGACAGTAGCTTTATTAACAGACATGGGTATTTTTTTGTAAATGCAATTGTTTTCAAACATGAAATAGTAATATAAAATCATGTTCATGAATCAGGGACTAAAGAGCAATTAATAATATATCATACTTGTTAGATTTCTCGGCCAGAAGATATTCCGCCACGGCTGTTTTTTTATTGCCGGCTGTTACATAATGATTTTCTTGGAGACCGATAGATCATGGGCCAGCCTGTGAACGTGCTCTCATCCAATCACAATTCACAAAGTTAGAGGAAGCCTTCATCAACTGTTGGCCCAGGTGGCATTGATGTACGAGCAAAATTTAACAGATGGGGGATAAAATTTGATTTAAAAAAAAAATTAATTTTTTATATTTTTAATTTTTTTATGTACTAAT
Organism: Populus alba x Populus glandulosa; assembly: GCA_033617975.1. Classification (NCBI taxonomy): domain Eukaryota; kingdom Viridiplantae; phylum Streptophyta; class Magnoliopsida; order Malpighiales; family Salicaceae; genus Populus; species Populus alba x Populus glandulosa. The sequence goes on along the minus strand of CM066144.1, from coordinate 17,307,052 downwards.
ATTAAAAATAATTTTTTAAAAAATAAAAAAATATATTATTGTGATATATTTTTGAATGAAAAATACTTTAAAAAACAACTATTATTACTCTTAAATACTCATAAAATTTAAATAAATTAACAAGAGCAATTTATTTTACATTAACATCAAAAGAATTAGCTAGGATGAACATGGTATCAAGGTTAATTTTATTTATATTTATACTTTGTTTATTATTTATAAAGTAAAAAAATAGATATTTATAAATTATTCATTGAATTTTGAATATACATATTCATAACTATTACTTATTATTCAGTAAAAAAATAAAATACTTAATTAATATATATATATATATATATATATATATTAATTAATTAAGTATTTTTAGGTTTGACAATATTCATGTTTTATCTATTACCTATCAAGTACTGTAACTATTCAAAAAATACTTATATATTTGGGTTAGTATCCATTAAGTTTGAATGAAATTGTTATCCCTATAGTTAGTAAGGTTGTTTTTCCTTTTAAACACTTGTTAGAAAGTCTTAAAGAGATAGCATGGGTGAAAAACAAGATTTTGAAAGTTTGAAAATTTTAAAACATAAAGGAGAATGGAGAGAGAAAATATAAAAAAATAAAGAAAGAACTAGATCTCAAAGTTATATTGAAACTCTATGAAGACATCCTAGGAACCTTGAAAAAAGCTTAATGAAAAGAATTCACAAATATCAAAGAACACTTCCAATAGCTGTCCGCGTGAACAACATGCCACCTCAAAAGCTCAAAATATATTTTTTCATCAATTTTAACCCCAAAACACTTGATAAAACATCCTTAGCATTCTAGAAAAATTATCTATATAAACATACTTAGAAAACCTCCTCCCCCAAAAAAAAAAACTCAAAATAAAACAGAGAAAAAGTTTTCTCTTTTGATCCCGATATGTTTTTCTAGGCAAGATGAAGGTTTTAAACTACAATCAAACTCTCCTTATTGAATGAGATTTGTTGACACTAAAAACGATGAGTTTTGTTGTTATAAAGTGGCTCAATTAATGATTTCTCTCTCCTCAATATTTTTAGGTGAATTTTTCTCTTCTTTCTCAAGCTCAAGAACTGAAAAATGAATATAATAAATTTTTTGATCAAAATAAAAAAATTTATGAATTTGTTGTGAGAAATGTATTTCTTTATGATTTACTTTTCAATTCTCTATCTTTCAATTTCATTTTTTTGCTGTAATTTCATGTCTAATCCTATCTAATTAGGTTAGAGAAGGATATAATTGCAAAAAATAAAAATAAAAAAAATTCCTTCACTATTTATATAAACAATAAAGAACATGGAAAAATAGGTCTTTTAGTACATGACATTCAAATCTTCAATTTAGATTCTTGCATGCACATTAAGATGAAATGAAGACATCCACCTACTACATCAATCTTCTTCTTATTTACATGCTTAAAATGTATAGACCATGACAAAAGCAATATTTGCAAGTACTTTAGGTTGGGGGTGAGCTTTAAATTATTTTAGACAATTTGAATTATGTGCAACTAGGATATATGAATCTAATTTCCTCTTTTATTTGTAAGGGTAACTAAAAACTGAAGGAGAATTTTAACATCATTCATTTTGGACAATACTAACTTTTACAGCATATTTGAAACATTTTGAATTAAATTTAATGAAGAGGTTTTAATGAAATCTCATGTTTAAAATCATTTTTAGTGTTAATTATTCCAAATAAAGTTAAATCTCTAAAAATAGTATAAAATTAAATTAGAAATCAACCCCTCTAATTTACTATACTAAAAAGGATAAATTAATGTTAAAATTAACTTCCCAAAAATACCCATCTATTTTTTTGAGAGACCTTTAAAGGAAAAAAATGAAGATGATAAGGGTAATATAAAAGCAGAATAAATTGAATTTTATATCTTCCAAACATATGAATTCAACTTATTTATCAATTGAATTCAAATTAAATAATATAATTGAATTCAATTATAATAAAAAATTGGTTCCAATTATCATGTTAACTCCTACACGTTGCCTAGCTTAATATAAACAAATAAGGAATGATCAACATCACATAGTTTGTTTAGGTTGATTTTTTATCTGATTTCACTACAATCAAAACAATCACGTAAAGATTCGACCTAGTTTTACTGGAATCAAATATGGGTGGAGGGTTAATCTAATGTATTTTTATAAAACCTATATATAAAAAAAATTATCCAACTTAGCTCAATTTTACTTAATAAATAATAAAAATTATTTATTTGATTTTTTAAAATTTATATAATTGTTATCATTACAATATTATATTGCAAGTATTATAAAAATCAATTTAAGTTTCTAACTTTATAATTGATGTGTTAATTTATATTTATGAAATGATGATTAATTAAGAATATATGAAACTAGTATGTTAGTGTAACTTAGTATTATATGATATTTTTATATTATATAAAAAACTAAGCCATGTGGCATTTTAATTATAGCATTTTTACTATGCACTCTCTTACAAATCATTGTGGATTAGAATAGTTAATGTTTTCTAAATTTTCAATTAGGTCCTCAAACCTTTTTATTTTTTCCTTAATTGAGCCATTTCAAGCTCAAATTAGCATCCAATTGTATATTTTTTTTGAAAGGAATGGTTAAATTAAAAGTCTTAGGATCAAAGTTAAAATGATAGGTAAAATAGGTGATGGCTTCGAATCTTGGTAAAAAAAAGTTTATTTTGCTCTCCCATCTTTTTCAATTTATCGATGACCATCATTTTAGTTTTTAGAAATTTAATTTTGATAAGAAAGTTTATTTCTCTTATTTTTCAATCTTTTGTTGTGAGAGGAAAGAGAGAGGACTGACAGATTCTTATATATAAAGAAAAAACTTATATTTTACTTTTATTTAACCACTAAAATGGTTGAGATTGGTGTCAATGGGCCCATTCAGTTAGGGGAGTCTTAATATTAGTTATTTTAAGTCTCTATCTTACCTAAGAAAATTTATTTGATTTGAGGTGTTTTTTTATTGCTAATTTGGTTTCTACATGTTATAGGACTCGATTTTTTTTTTATGGGTGTTTTTGGCTTTAAATGGATTGAAAAATGGTTTTGCCGAGTTAAAAAACTATAACCTTGATTTTTTGATCACCACAGTGGTAGCCAGAATCTGGATTGGAAGACAACATGTCATTTACCTTGGCAGACATGGCATCGTCTTACTATTTACAAAAAAAAAAAACAAGAAGGGATAGATGACATGTTGCTCGCTCTTTTAAATAAGAAAAAAAAATAGGCTTAGGCGTGCGACCTAAGGCTTAAAGGCCCACATGTTGTTCCTTCCAAAGGCCTAGTGTGCTAGGCTCTTTCTAGTCGTTTTGTTTAGATACAGTTTTATGGAAAAAGAAGTAATCTGGTTGATTCCATGACTCAGATCACAAGTTTGACAGGTTAAGCAACAACATATAGTCTATTTTTTTATTTAATGCCTTTTCCTTTCCTCAATTTAAAAAAAATATATAATTTCATCATTTGTTATCGATGATTTTTTTATTTAACTTAAAATTAAAAAAAAAACAATTTCACCCTTTGTTACCAACGATTTGCTTTTGTTATCCCAGTCTCACACACTTGTTATTTTCTTATTATTTTTAAAAAAAAATTTCAAAAAAAAAATCACATGGGCTTTATTGTCATATAAATATATTAAATAAAAAAATAATCTATTGAATAAGAAATTTATTAAATCCGATGGCATGCATAACTTGTATCGAGAGTTTAACTCAAGTTCACTTGTTTTTTTTTTAAAAAAAAACAAATTGGGTTTTTTTTTTTGTCAATTTTGTCTTTTAACATTGAATTAATTTGAGATTTAACATCTCAACTTGTTTCTTTAAAGATTATCCCTGTAATTTTCACGTTTCGACTTGGAATGACCTAGTTTGATCTAATGTGTTTCTTTCTCAATGTTAGATAAAAATATTGCTAAATATGTAATTGATTTTAAATTCATGGTGAAAGTCCTTCTCTTTTTTGAAAGGCGATTAGAAATACCTATGTTTTTTTTATTGAAGAAAAATTTTACTCCAACTTAATAATTCAACCATACATACAATACAAAATAAACTAAAATGAAAAGGGAAAAAAACAGTTTCTTTTGGTCAATAAAAAATTATTTGTTTAGGTTATAAAACTTTTTTTATTCAATTTTATCCTCTCTTATTATGTTCACATGATTTTAAACACCTAATAATTTGCTTCAGATCGTTTGCTACATTGTATTTGCGAAGTAAAAAATAGCCTCGATGTTAAATTGATGCAAAATAAAATAAAATAATAGGGACCAAATTTAACACAGAAAAAAAAAACCATAACCTATTTTTTTTTTCACTGGCCATCAACACATAAAACTACATTTTTTTTTGTTTTAGAACCTCCAGACATGTTTTCACATGCTTGTGTGTAAATCATAACTTTGATGAAATGAGTTTTTTTTTCAGTAATTATGCACTTTCAATGACCTACTAACCAAGGTTTTTGGAATATTTTTTTTTTCTTATTATTGTTGCATTCTATTAAATGAACTATGCTACTAATAAAAAACCATTTTGTTGTAAACCATAATTGCATTAATTATAACAACAGGTTAAAGAAGAAAATAACATTTCTCATCTATAATTTTCGTTATTTTTCTTGCTAATGTCTATTTTTATTATCATATAATCAAATAAAAAATATATTCTAAAAAGAAAAGTTATTAAACTCGGTTAGGCCTATGATCTAGATCACAGGTTCGGTAAGTCAATCTAAAATGTCATCATTTTAATATTTTTTAAATAAAAGTTAAAATGATGTCTTCTAGAATTGTTTTTTTTTTTAAGTCAAACTAGGCAGTGACGGAGCCAAGATTTTTTAAATGAGGGGGCAAATTACTAACAAATATTTGATATTATATGTTATACATACATGTGTTATATATAGAAGTTAATTTGAAATATATATACCAGCTAAAGTTAAGTAAAATTAATTTAAGAATATTTTTAAAATGAAAAAACTTACATTATAATTGTTAACTTCGAGATTTTATATTTTAAAACTGTTTTATAATAATTTTATTTTTAATCTAATTAAAAATATTTTTCTTAATATATACAACAAATTTTCATTTATCTATTTCTAAATTTTTCAAGGATTAGAAAAGTTCTTGACAACAATTCTATGCTGACATATGATACATAACATCTAAAATCATAGCTTAAAAGGATTGTTCAAAATTGATGTTGTTCTTGCTGGCTTGTTGTTTTGTATCAGTGGATTAAACATAAATATTAAATGTTTTTTTTAATTTATTTATTATGTCCTTAATTTTTTTTAGTTGTCCTGTATTTAATTTTTAATCATTAGTAAATTCATTATCATCAATTTTCATATGAAATTCATAACAAAATACTTATCAATTCATCAAAACTCATTTTAATTTATATCTATTAGCATATAATATTACCCATACACATATTAATTCAACAAACCCATAAATTATTATAAACCCTAACATTTTTAATAACTAATTATAAAGAAATAAAACTAAAATTATATAATGAAACAAATAGAAAAGTAACACAACTTTATATTAGTTTTGATCAACTCCTTTTCTATTATAACATGTTTGATTTAGCTGTTAAATCTTTATAATTTACTTAATTTGGATATTGAATTTATATGAACCACTTAAAAAAATAGCACAGCTTTATACCATGGAATGCTTAAAGTGGGATCGAGAATGGCAATGGATGCTAATTGGGAGGGGGAGGGGGAGGGGGCAATTGCCCCCTCTTGCCCCTACGTAGCTCCGCCACTGAAACTAGGTTTTGATCAGGTTAACTGAATCGGTGATTAGGCTGCTAGACTAATCAACTTACATCGAGTCAACTCCGACCAATTAATTTTAAGCCTAGGCTGGTCTAGGTGAAGAGTTTTCCAAGTTAACCCTCATATCAAATTTAATAATATTGCCAAAACATTTCTCACTATAATGTGTGACCAATTAACTAGTGCTTTCTAAATATAAAAGAAATATTGAATGATATATATCATTCAATATTTCTTTTATATATAACCATATTAATCACTAATGATCTATTGCTCAATGTAGATCACCAATATTCTTAATGACATGATTAGTTTTATATGGAAAAATTAACTTGGTGCTCCATAATTTAGTTATCATTATGCTTTGCCTCTATAATTTTCTGAATTATTGTTTATATTTTACAGTTTATAAGTTGTGTAATAATTTATATCCTGAATGACACATGCTATAAAAAGTTTTTAAAAAATTAAATTATTTACATGATTGCCATTATATTTCAAATAATGACCAAAGCATATACTGCATTATATTCCAAATATTTAAATTATTTTAATGAAATTGTCACTCAAGTTACTTGCTTTGAAAAAGAGAAAAACAAAAAAAACTACTGAAAACAACTCCCTTTATTTTACCAAACATGAAACCCTAACCACCTACATTCACCATACTTGTTGCCAAAAACACCAACTTTAGGCTAATAACTTCCTTTCATATGCCTCTCTCTTCCATCACTTTTACAACTACCATGCAATCCTCAAACCCTTACTTCACTCGCCGTAAAAAATCCTAAGTTGGGACAATAACTTTGGTCTCATATGCTTCTCACTCTATTTTTTATTTTCTCCACAACCACCATGTAATCCACCAGCCTCCACCATACTAGTCGCCAAAAACACCAACTTTGGCCAACAACTTCTCTCTCACATGACTCTCTCTCTTCCATCTCCTCCTCAACCACACACAAATCTTTTGATTTTGATTAATAGATGATTTTGATTTATTTCCTATTGAACAAGTGAAAAATAGTGGTAGTGGATGCATAAAAAAAATATCGATGATTAAAAATCCTCGTAAATCTTTTGATGAGTCCATAAGATCAACAACAAGATGTCGCTCTCATTGGCGAAAATCACCAAATATACTATGCTAAATAAAAGGAGAGCCAAAACAAGGCTTATAGGATCTATTGATTAAAATGAGCATTATTTCCCTTTTTTTAGTGATGCTTAAGATAATAAAAATTGAAGAAAAGTTTCATCTTTTAAGCATCAAGACTACTACTTTATAAGTTGCAGAGATTTTTACTCAATTTAACAAGAAAAAAAGCAAAGGGTATTAAGTTTTGATTTGGGTTCAGAAACTGTGTTTGTCATGAGAAAAGATAGAAATTGTATATGAAAAGAGAGAATTTTATTGAATTAACCTATCATTTGTGGGTGAGGATAGATTCATATTTTTATTTAAATTTTAAAATTGCGTTGACATAGGATATAAATTATAATTTTTAAAACTATAGAGGCAAAATGTAACTGCTAGTTTACTATGAATAGGGTAAAAATATTTTTATCATTCTATATTTTTAATCACATAAATTAATTTTTAAAAACAACTTAGAGAAATAAGATATTTGGTAGAGCATATAAGACTAGTTGTTTTCATACTTTATATTTTTAACCACATATATTAATTTTTAAAATAATTTAGAATAATATTTGACAGGGCATGTGAGATTGGTTGCACTAATTTATCATAGTGTGATTTTGAGGTGTTATAAGAAATTTAAAGAAAATTTTTATTTTTAAAAGGAAACTAAGTCATAACCAAGGTCTCATTGAATTTGATTAAAAAGATGTGAGTCTAAATGTCTACTTTTATTGATTTGTAAATAATATAAATGATTATTATAATTACAACTAGAAGTTAGATTTGTAAACGTTTTAATATTTAAGTTAGACTTGGTAGCCCATAAGATGGTGTTTTAGGTCTGACAAAAATATCAAACCTATGTTATTGTGGACTTGGCTAACCGCCAAGTCTAGATATCTTGGGTCTGGCAACCATATCAGGTCCACGTTACTTGCCAGACCCATATTTACTTGGGTCTAGCAAACATCGAGATCCAAGTTACTTACTGGCATAGTTGCCAGACCCAAGACGTTTGGGTCTGGGAACCATGCTAGACTTGTGCCTAGGTTTGACATTATTACCAGACCCACGACTCTTGGGTTCGAAATGGTTCCTTAACCCAAGTAACGTGGGTATGACATGTTTGGCAAACCCAAGTAAACGCGGGCCAGTCATGTTTGTCATACCCAAAGATGTTGGACTCAAGTAGTCTGGGCTTGACTTGCATGCTAGACCTGCGCCTGGGTCTGGCAACTTGGCATGCCAAACTCAAGCGTCCGAGTTTGACAACCACGTCAGAACCAAATCGCTTGAGTTTAGCAACCTGGCATGCCAGCCCTACGCGTCTTGGGTATGACATGGTTGTCAGACCCAAGTAAACCATACCAAGCGCAAGTGTCTGGGTCTAGCAATCTGACATAATTTTCAAACCCATATGATATTTACAATAAAACCAAGGGTGTGTGTGTGTGTGTGTGTGTTGTATATATAGAAAGGGGGGCGGGGAAGAAGCATGGTAGAGTGAGAAAAAAAATATAAACATTCAGTTCAAGAATATAAAAGCCTTCAATACAAAAAAAAAAAAAACCATTAATATGAAGAGTCACAGCCTTACACTCTACCCAATATTCAGAAGAGAATAGGTGACTTGATAAATAATAAGGGAAAGTTTATTTTAGTTTCTCATTACGTGGTCGATAGTAATATTATTTTTAAACTAATTTTTATGTATAAAGATTTAATATCTCATGCCACATATACATAAGGATTAATACTTGATTTTGTGATTGTTTATTTTTGTTATCATATAGTTAAATAAAGAAAATTTTGAATTTTTTTTATTAATCCCTATGGAGTCCAAACTCGGTTCACAAGTTTGACAAATTGACCCAGGTTACTCGATTCACAGGTTTGGCAGGATTCCCGCCGAACTTGATATGTTTTTTTTTTAAGATTTTGGCCCTCAATTTAATTAATTGATTTTTTTTATTGATTTACTTTTATTCATTTTCTACAAAGATATCACGGTCTCAAACAAACATCTATTTTAGGGTTAGCACTCAATTTTTCGAGTATCTATTTTTTATCATATAATTAAATAAAAGTAGTTTTAAAAAAACAAAGTTATTAAATACAGTGGAGTTCATGACCCGAGCCACAAGGTGACCAGGATCGATCCAATGTAGCTTCGTCTTAATATTAGAAAAAAAAGTTGTCATCATAAATTTTTTTTAAGTTAAGTCATGTTTTACTTATCATCAAAGTTGTTTTTGAAACCACAAAATTAATTAATTGACATTAAATCAGTTCACAGATGATTTAATTAGAGACTTCAACTAGATAAAAAGCTAGTTTAAAAGATTTTCAGATTTACTTGCTTTGCCAAGGTTAATAATAATATCAACAAATTTTTCATGCTTTTAACATTTTATTTTATATTTAAATAAATTTAGTTTGACCCGCGACGGATCACGAAGAATAAACTTAAGTTAAAACCGCGGCTGATCTGTTGCGTCGGCTGCTGTTAGCGCTTGGAGCTCACCAGTCTGCAGTCTCCCTCCACCATGTCAGCCTCGGGCTCAAATTTAACTGAAGCACTCAATACATTGCGGGTGGCCAGGCCTTGAGGGTGATAATTATTGGACCATTGTAAGCAATAAGAAAGATGCGAGCTAAGAACGATATTCTACATTGGACCTCTTGGGCCTGTCCCATCGTATCAATTGTCTTTACCTCTCACAATTTTCTTAAAATCCTGATAATTAGTCACATGACTCACATCAGTTACCTTCTTCTTTTTTAACCAGTATTACAAAGCATGCTGTACAAAATTTTCAAACCGAACAGTCAAACCTAACACTGCCTCATCAAACCTTCCAAGTTTAGATCTCTGCCAACTAAACAAGTTCTTAGATGCAATCAATGGTGGTGATATGCAGCTTCCACTTCAAACATTTCGATAACATCTCTACATTGTAGGAAAGATCCAAGTGGGTGTGTCTATGGCACTAGTCATATATTGGTATGATATCGTATGTTTTGGCATTGTTGCTGCGTCTTTTGTTGTGTCCCTGGGGGTTCTATGGAGGAGGGACCTTGCCTCAAAATGTGACGACAACTTCTTATATCAGAGCCTCCTCGTGGCTCGACCGGACATTAATGATCGGACCGTGCTTGCAATGCCAAGGAACCATGTTGGGTCTTCCCAGCTGTGGACTAGTTGCTGGAAAGGGGTGCACCCAGGGTGGCTCCTGGCTACTCGTTTCATCTCCTTCCTGGTCATGTCTGGACTCTTGTGGAGGGATATCGTGGACTGGGACGCTACCATATTCATTTACTATACAGAGTAAGTTGTTCTTGATTTTATATCTTTCTTTTTTTATATAACTCCATATACCAGTTGATTTCATCGATCGTAACAAGCCTCAATAAAGTAAACTGAAAGAGAAGGGGGAATTATTGGTATGAATCTAAAACTTGTCACTTGAGAGTCCCAATTGTTCATAAAATAAGAAAAAAATAATGGTTTTACTACGTTGATTCATGTGAGTACAAGCAATATTGCAACACACATTTCACAGATTGTCAAGTCTATCGAAAAATTCGCTGTACTCGAGTTTTTAGCTAATCATTTGTGTTTAAATTATCGAGTAACAGATATTAATATTAGAAACGCTACACTTTGGGAAGCTACTCTCCACAGTTTTATAAATATAATTCTTTTTTTTGAAAAAAAAATGCAATAGGATTTTTAAAAACTTTCCGGTGATGAAGGATCCATTAATAATTCATAGTGAATTACAAGAAGAAATATCGTCTCTGCTTCATTGAGTTCCATGTAACTAAAATAGTAATGCTATATTGTAATGATTCTCTCTCTCTCTCTCTCTCTATATATATATATATATATAACTTAAATGTCCCGAGGACTATACAATAACAAGAAAAGGGCCTGAAGGGCCCATACCAGCAAAAGTGGGCAACTTTGACATATACCAAAAATTTCTGGTTATGTAGCCTTGTCTTCTCATTTCTCATCTCAAGTGGTCAACTCTCAAGACAAGAAGCACTTTGGTTTGGATCCCGTATCCATCCATGTCTAATACTTCAGAAGGACTTTGGTACTGGCTCCGATGGCAAGTCCCAGTTTGTGCTTTAGCTATCATCTGCCCATCTCTTCTTTCCTTTTATATAATCAAGAAAGCAAAGACAGAGCCGCTGTACATCCATGATCTTTGGAAGCCACGCTGGAGATGTCTTAATCCTCTTTGGCTTCTCTTTTATAGATTTTTCGCTTTTCTTTGCTTGTCTCCCATGCTTTATCGGGTAGTCTACTTAGATGGTGCTTTTGCCTTCTATTTCTACACTCAGTAAGATCAATACCCAAAAAGCTTTGCCAAAACTTTTCCTTCTCTACAGTTCTTGATTCTGAAATTACTGTACGGTAATGTCAATGTCATTGTGAACTGGTTTCTGATTTTAGTTTCTAATTTATCTGCGCAGATGGACATTTATGTTGATTATGATATATTTCGCGGTATGTCTAACATTGTAGCACTATTGTCTCCATTTTATTAACTGTTTCGAGTAAGGACTCATCCTTGTTCATTCGCTCGGCAACCATTTTCTTTTGTAGCTGGGCACTGTGATGTCTGCATATGGATGTTGGGTGTCCTTAAAGCAACCAGCTGTGTCTGAACATGGCGAAAATTCTGTTTTCTTGAAAAGGGATGTGGAAGAGGATGGAACTGCAACCTCTATAACTTATAAGGAGAAAAAAAGTGGGGGTACCATCAAGTTACGAAGTCACTGTGCTGAGGAGGCAATTCGAGAAAGAGCTGGATTTTGGGGATACCTTATGCAAATTATATACCAGGTTAGTCATCAAGATTTGCTTGCTTCTTATGTGTTTATGTCATGTGTAGGTATTTCGGCTTTCTTTCCTTGTAATAATTCCTCAGCACTTAATGCCTTTATTTACACCCAAACAAGTTTCTACAGGCGGCATTGTGTTGCAAAATTCACAAAAATAAAAAAAAAATATTGCTTGCAGTTGCTCATAGTTCTGTAAACCCTCTTGAATATACAATAATGAAGCCAAAATGTGTGCACATCATGGGTTTACAGGCCTTTCAGTAGTGCTTCATGGATTTAGAAATGCCTTTCTTCTGGTTGAAGTGAGCTTATTTATATTTCTCTTCTATTTTAACAGACTTGTGCAGGTGCTGTCATCCTAACGGACATTATATTTTGGTGCATTATAGTCCCTTTTTTATCAAATACGCACCTTGGCCTCAATTCGGTGAGAATCCTCTAATGAACTGGTTTTAGCTCATTTGGGTGCTTGAAATCTTTAATTTATTGGAGGTTTTGTTGGGTTTAATTCTCTATATGTTAAGCTTACAGTTTTCCAAGATCTATGAACTATCTCTGTACATTGTTCGTACCGGTCCGATCATACAATCTCTTGGAAATGCATGGAGCAAAATCATTACCTGCTTCAATTCTCTGGTGGAATTCTTACTTACTTTTTGATGCTCTCGTGCTTTGCAGTTGATGGGTTGCATGCATTCTCTGAATGCTGTTTTTCTAGTGCTAGATACCGCTCTCAATAGCCTTGTAAGTATTGCACTGCTAGAAGTGGAAGTCCTTTAGTGAGACTTTACATGGATTCTATGGCATCAATTTGCATCAAAGTCATCACTGTTTTTTCTTTTTCATTGGAAGAAATTTCATAATAGTCTATGAATATCTAGATACAATAGATAACACGGTTCCCTTGGAGAACAATGAATCCAATAAGGAGAACTTAAAAGAGAGCATGGCATTGTTAGCAAACCAGTCTACAACTCCGTTAGCATTTCTACTAATGAACCTAAAACACAGTTAGAAAGCATGGAAACCATTTGCTTGATGTCACCAGCCTGGAAACCATTTGCCCGATATCATCCACAATTGAAGCAAACTTCCCAATCTGGAATCATATTGATATTTGAGACTGCATTGACAGCTTGTGAGGAGTCTGATTCTTTGTCAAAAGATATCTGTGAGATAATTTCACTGCTTATTTGATTGCTAAAACCTTCTTCAGCATAATAGAACTGCAGAGACACTCGTAAACACTTGCATCGCTCATAATTCATAGGAAAGCCTACTAATTATCCCAATCCCTGAATTCCCTAGAAAGGAAACAACACAATTCAATTTGAAACCTTAAAGTACAGAGGAATCTGTCTTGAAGGAGCGTACGAGTTTCTGTGAACAAAAGTGCTCTAAGTTTGAACAAATTCCTCTGCGTCCATCTGCTGACCTCAGAGATTAATCGGTTTTTCCTTCAAGAGCCAAGCTGTTTGCCTGAGCAGAAATGACTCATGGGAGCAATGAATCCCTTTGTACGTCCAGCGCTTAGATTGCTATGAATCTACCACCATCAGTGTTTGAAACTAGTGAAACCAATTCTGTTTAGGCTGTACCTGAGATTACTAGAGAACCAGGTGTGATTACAAAAGACTCTTATTCCTTCCTTGTGGCATATTTGACAGAGAGGAGCCTCCACCAAACTTGTTCGTGTAAATTTATTGACTAGGGAACAATATGCAATCCTTCACAGCCTTCACGTAAAATTCCTAATTTTTGCAAGTGAAAAATAACTGCTTCGATAGAAAGGAGAGGGTAATGACTTAATGGCTTTGTGCCTTTGTCACCCAATACGTTTATCTTTTGCTGTAAAGTAGACGTCTTCGGATCTCCTCTGTGGCGATTAACCTTCTGTCTTGGTTTTTCTTTCAGCCATTTCCTTGGTTCCGCCTTGCATATTTTGTGCAGTGGAGCTGCCTCTATGTCATTTTCCAGTGGGTTATTCACGCATGTGGTTTTACGTGGTAAGCATAATGTGTTTTTTTGGTTTTCTTTTCCAATTACTAGATAAAGAAGACATACTTTCTCTTCTTTTTTATTCTGGTTCAAGTACTAGTAACATTCTTGTGCATCTTTCTTAGGTGGCCATATCCATTCCTCGAGCTTAACACACCTTGGGCTCCTTTATGGTATATTGTTCATCTCACTTTTATCTGTTTTATTTTTACTTTGAATTTTATCACATTTAATGGAAAAAAAAAACTAATGATTTTACACATCCTACAGGTATTTTGCGATGGCTGTAATTCACATTCCTTGTTATGGAATATATGCACTGATTTTTAAAGCAAAAAATACGATTTTTCCCCGATTGTTCCCTCGTTCTTTTGAGAGATCACACTAGTTTCTTGTTTTTTGACAACCGACTGCTGTTAAAGGTGATCTCAATTTTGGTTGTATGTTTATTTAGATGAAGAGGGAACACTCGTCCATTCCCTCAAAAAATTGTGTTTTATGGACAATTTATAGTTGGATGAATGAGCATTCAGGTCCTGAAATGAAACTCTACCTGCCACATTCGCAGGTCTCTATTTCTCTTCTTTTTACTTGAAGGAATTCCCTACTGGTAACTCTGTAAATGAGCTACAATATGTAAAAAGCCAAGATTTCCCAAGCTTTTGCCCCAGAAACAGACCTTTGAGACTGTTGGGTTATGAAAATCATAAATTTAAAATAATATTTAGGAATCCATAGGATTTTGTTAGACAAATGTAGAGTTTAGGGATCAAAGGGGAGAAGAAATAAAGAACGTTTGGCTTACAAAGAAACATGAAGTGCAATTTTGCAAAGCCATAAGGAATATCGAACTAACTTTCATGAACATCAGTTAAATCCTAATATAGATAATGATTTATAGATCTCAAGAAAAAAAGAACTAATGAGGTCGCTAAAAACTTTTATTATAAAAGGTCTTTCAGAGATTGAGAGGCCAGCAATGTTGGGTCTCAGCAACTTCAAAACCTGTAAAGTAAATTCTATTACGAGCTTGGAGATCTTTCAATGTCCAAGTTCAAGCAGGAGGGGAGGTTTTAGTAAGGCCGTTAGTGTACATGTTTATTTATGAGTAGTATTTAGGGTTAGTAAGGTTGTAAATGTGTGTGTTTATTTATTAAGTAGTATTTCGTTTGAGGGTTGTATTGTCTGAAAGGTTTCTTGTTAGGTTATGGTTACAGGTCGCCGACGCACCGTGGAGGGTGGCAGACTTTGGAGGTGTGCTAAGCCATCGAGACACCATGAGCCTAAGTCAAGGGCATTTTTCATTGAGAATATTAAAGTCACAAAGGCATCCTTGGATCCAAATTGAGGTCCATTATCATACAAGCCATGTTTGTCTATTTTTATTTGAGTAAATTTCGAGCCCATAAAGATTTTGTGCATAAATCAATATTCGATTCCATGTTGTTTGAGCGTTTATAAATCTTGTTCAAAGAGTGTAAATCTTTAACTAGTTGATTAAAAATTTTGTTTGTTTTAGGGAGTGTTTTGGAATTGTTGTTGTATAGTGTTTTTGAAAAGTTTAATTTTTTTTAATTTTAAATTATATTTATATGTGTTTTTTATTATTTTAATATACTAGTATCAAAAATAAATTTTAATAAATAAATTATTATTTTATTGCAATTACAAACAAAAAATATTTTAAAAAATGATTTTTCACTATATTTTTTTAAATAAATACTTAATTCTGAACTCATTTCAACTTCACAAAATTTTATTTGTAAATCTTTTTTTATATAAAATATTATTTCTTTCTTATTATAATTTTTTAAAAAAACATTGTTTGCGTTATTCAAATAATGCATGTACTGTAGAAGTTAACTTTATGACAGACATTTAATAATAAAAAATTTGAATGTTGTCTCTCATATTTAAATCTAAAGAATCAAGAAAGAAAATATACTTTTCGACCATTAGATCAGTCATTTAAGGTTATGACAACTATTTCTAAATTATAATTGTACAATGGGAAAAAAGAAAAAAAAACTATTCATAGTTTTATACTACATGATTTATTTGACCTTGTATTAAATAAAAAAAAGTTGGTAATTAAAAATATGAGAATGGTTGTCTCCAAATTATGACAAAGTTAAAAGGAATTAAAATAATAATAAAAAATGAGATGGCAACTTGCATTATTTGTCCAAGTTTTAATATATAAGAGCAAATAAAGAAAAATTAATCAATATTTATGGTTATAATAAATAAAAATAAAAATAATTTTTGGGAATTAACAAGGGTAACACCTTCCATTCTAAAAATAGTTGTGATTTTGCAAGGTTGTTATTATTAGGTATGTTTGTTTGTATGGTTTAATTATATTTTTTAAAATTTTAAAATTTAATATTTATTGTTTTATTTAAAATTAATTTTTTATATACTTATATTAAAAATAAAAATATTATTTTAATATATTTTTAAATAAAAATATTTTTTAAAATAATTATTACTATACATGCTGAAACTCTGAATAAAAAAAGAAAAGCAAAAATCTACGTCCCTGCAAATAACAAATTGCTCTATGGACAAAACCGTACTTTCATGCCCTCAAACCAAAAAACCCTAGTATCGGTACCATCCTCCTCAAATACCCCTCCCTCATCCACGCCACCGGCCGAAACAATCTCTTCCCATTCTGCTTTGCATCTACAAGCGAAGATGCAGATCTTCGTGAAAACCTTGACGGGTAAGACAATAACCCTCGAGGTTGAGTCTTCAGACACGATCGACAATGTCAAAGCCAAGATTCAAGACAAGGAGGGCATCCCACCAGACCAACAGCGTCTCATTTTCGCTGGAAAACAGCTCGAGGATGGCCGCACGCTAGCTGACTACAACATCCAGAAGGAGTCCACTCTCCACTTGGTGCTTCGGTTGAGGGGTGGTGCCAAGAAGAGAAAGAAGAAGACCTACACCAAGCCCAAGAAGATCAAGCACAAGAAGAAGAAGGTCAAGCTTGCTGTCCTTCAGTTCTACAAGGTTGATGATAGCGGCAAAGTCCAGAGATTGAGAAAGGAGTGCCCTAATGCTGAGTGCGGTGCTGGAACTTTCATGGCTAATCATTTTGATAGGCACTACTGTGGTAAGTGTGGGCTTACCTATGTCTACCAGAAGGCTGGTGGTGATTAAGCTTACTCGAATGGTTCTTTAGCTTCTTCTTTTTTTGTTTTAAATTATCGAAGAAGGATTTTGGCCAATTTCTCTATTTAGAACATGTTTGATGTTGAACATAATAGTTATGTTTTCTTGGTATTGGTAACTTGGAGTTTAATTAATGGTTAACTATCTGTTTGTGTTTTTTGCTCTGTGGGTTGTCAGCTATGTTTTTGGTTGTATTTGATCTGCTTATTTATGTGATTAGTTTGAAAGGAGGCAGAATCTCATGGGGGGTGCCGATTTGTTAGGTTAAATCGAATAGAAGTGCATGTTTTTGAATTTTTCAAGGATTTAAGGTTTTGAATTGTCATGATGAACCCTGTTTCAATCTGATAAGGTAGCCAAAATAAAAGCCGAAAGTGTTTTGGGCTTGATGACGATCACCGAGCTTGCTTAGTGGTTCTGTTTTCTAATGGATTAGTTCTATTATTTACACTTTGATTCATCTTCTTTTTCCCTGCTGTTCATGGGATGTGTTAAGTTAATAGAAATAGAACAAGGAATAGTTGTATAAATGTCAAAAAGCTCTCTGAAATATGCTCATTCTATGAAAGTTGTATGTTTTTTACCAACATTTTACACCTTACACATGCAAAAATACGTATTGCTTCATCTCAAAAACCCTCTTTGTATTGGGTGATGTTTATTGCAAAAAGAGTGTGGTGTCTGGAAAGGTTCAGGACTGGTCATTGGGTTGAATAATAGAGAGATTATATGCACAGCAACCTTTGTATCTGCATATCTGCAAGTGGGTTTTTGAACTGCTAGCAGATTTCCATATGGCTATGATGTTGGTTTTCTCTACGAAATGAAGTTAATGCTATGGGAAGGGTATTGCAATGCTATATGATTGAGGATAATCAGTCTAGTTACTCCAGGGAGGGAATAAGGTTGGAGGCAAGGGATTCAAACCCTAGATAGAGATCGGTGGAATGAGATTTATGCAGCGTTCGGTTAATGTCTCGTTATAAAAGAGATGGAGACAATGAAGATAAGATACAAAATGAGAGAAACTTAATTGTGTTTGGAAATGATATTAAAGATGAAATGAATGTTTCTGTATTTTATTTGATTATAGTGGATAAGAAATAATAAAATATATATAAAAAAATTTATTTGATTTTAATATATGTTGTTGTTAAATTTATGTATTTAAAAAATAATTAGTTTTTTTTATATTTTTTATGTGCCTTAGCTATGTATTAAAATTGATTTAGAATTGGTCTAAATTTAAGAAAAATTAAAAAAAAGATAGACTTGATATAAATCAATTAAAAACCCAGGTCAACTTGAAAATAAACACTTGTTGATTTTTTTTAAAGAAAAAAATTGGTCAAGATAAGGATCTATTGATTATTCTAAAAAATATCAGGTTAGATAGGTTGATTTTTTTGACTCGTGATTTAAATTTTATCCTGGGTTAATGTTTAAGTTAGGTTTTAAATCTCGATTAATTCTACAAGAAGTTGACAATCATATAAATTTTTAGTAGTTTTAACGTTTGAGGGACTCAAACAACTGGTGATCTTTAAAGAATAAATTTTATTTTTAATCAGTTGAGTTATATTTCTTAAGATTTCATACTAATTATTTTTATTCTTGAAAATTTTACTTCAATAATTTTAGATTTAAAAGAATTTTACAATAATATTTTATAAATAAAAAATATTATTTATAAAAACATGTCAAATTCACTCAAAATTTATACTAAAAATAATTTAATTGAATTTTTTTATATTTATCTTTTTGACTATATATATTTTTTATCATTACATGACAAAAAGCAAACGTGGAACATTTTGACTGTGGAGGCACGAGGTTTGAAGAACCATTCGTCTTTTCTAAGATAAGCTGATAGCGATGGGTGAGATAAGACCAAATGTAGAGACGCATGTGAGATTTCGATTTCAACGAGCCTTGATTTTGTCAATGTCATACCATACCCACATGAAAGCTGAATTAACATTGCACTTCATGCTTCCATATATTATCCGCTTGTGTGAGTTTCAACATGTTTTTTATTAATATTTAAATTTTTTATTTTAAATTATTTTTCTTATAATATTAAAAATAATATCTTTTAAAAATGTACTTTGAAAAAGAACTAATATACTCTCGGATACCTTCTCAAGCCTGGAATTTACTTCTTTCTTAGATAAATCCTCCTGCTCGGAAGGTCAAGAATATGAGCGTACGGCTCTCCTGTGCGGTGACGTTGTTTTTTATTAAACTGATTTATTTTATTTTTTTAATAAAATAATAACCTGTCTAGGTTCAATGTTTACATCTAGAATTGTAGAAAAAGGAAACCAGTTGAAGAGATCTACGTTTGAGTAGTCGTCTAATGTCCTTTCAAAGACCCACGCAAGTAACTTGCCCGTGCTATGCGGTGCGTGGGGCTCAATTTTGTTTGTTTTTTTTATCAATGCTAAAAACAATTTGTAGGTATTCGCAAAATGTTTTTCATTATAAAAAATAAAAAATTATATTCATTAATAAATGTTAAAATTGTTTATAATACTAACCAAATATTAAGTTGTAAAATAAGACATAAAATAAGACAAGGATATATATTGGAGCTCTACAAATAATTTGCATCTAATTATATAGTAATACAATTATTTCTGGTAAGAAAATCTTTTAAAAACAAATTTAGATGATTGGTTTTTTTTTAATTAATTAAAATGACATCGTTTTAATAAATAATTAAATTAATCATGAAAACAAATTCTTAGCGTTCCAAAACAATTTTTCATGACTGGTTTTTTTAAAATTAATTAAAGTTAATTAATTTTGGATATCAATCAATTTTATATATATATATATATATATATATATAAAGAAGTTTATTATCTCATTTGAAAAAAAATAGAAATGAAAGGTATTGAATTGAATAATATTTTAAAAAATAATTTTATTTATTTTACTGAAATGAATTTCAATAATTACTTTTTAAAAAAAATTAAAAAGAAGCTTAGAAGCCAATGTGTAATGGAGCTATTTCTAGCCCAAAAAATAAAGATTATCTTGACTCATTCTAATGTGCTATGTTCATCTTTGGCAGTTCTAAAAAGTCATTCTCAAATTCAAATTGAATTATTATTTGTTTTGTATAATTTGTAGCATGATTATATTAATTTCATGTCAATATTGTTGATTTGCATGTGTGGATAAGCATGTGCTATGTCATATTATCATGTATGGATACGATTAAATGTGGATTTTGTTTTGGAACACTAAGAATTTTCAATGATTTTTATAAAGAAAGTGGTAGGATTATTTTATATATATATTTGTAGAAGCTTATGCAAAGTCAGAAAACTTTTAGTCAACAATTCTATATTTTATTGATTTTGAAGGTAAAATATTATTTTTAATGTGAAAAAAATAAAAAGAAATCAACACCACCATCTAAGAAGTTATTTTTTTGGACCAAATGACATAAAAATAATTTTGCTATTGCTCAAAATATATTTTACTGTAAAGTGAAAATTTGTAAAACACTCGTGATATTTAGGGTTCTAGTTAATAAATAAAAGGAAAGGCAAACCTCCATCTATGCTTTAAGAAGTTGCAGAAAACAAGAATAGCCGATTAACCAGAAGTCATTAGCCAATCCATCTTCATCGTGCTAAAAATAACAATGGACCCCACACCTATTAAATGCTTACGTGGATCCTCCTCCCCAATCTAATCTATTATTACCTAACCACTCCCCGCAACACTTAATTCTCAAAATCTAGATGCTTACGTGCTCTTTTTTTCTACCACTTTTTACGAGGACCGCTGGTGGAAGAGTTCTTTTCAGAGCATCCACACCTTTACTCTATATATTTTTGTTAAATTTTAGCTAAAATAGTTTGATTTCCCTTTAATGTTTGATGTTTGATGGTATGCTTATTGAATTGGAGAGTGGAATAATTGATTTGATTGCCCTTTAATGATTGGGAATTTTTTGGTCGGGGGTTTAGTGTATAAAGTGGTAAATTTGGTTTAGAATAATGGGATATTTTGTTTTTGTTTTAGGATTTGTTCATTAACATTAAAAATATTTTTTTAAAAAAAACTAAAAGGTTTATAATATTTATAAAATACTAGTTTATTTATTTATTAATAAAATTCTAAAAAATACGGTAAAAACATTGACTATTCATGTATTGTTCATCCTCTTATATTTTACTATAAATTTACTTTTTTTTTCAATTTGATCCACAAATATATTTTTTTTACTATTATATTTTTTTAGCTAAATTAAAGGATAATTGAATCAAATTTATCAACTAATGACATAATAAAAAGATAGAGAACCAAAATAAAAAAGGCACCACACATGAGTAATAATTTCAAAGTTCATATAAAACAACTTAATTTAGTCCTCAAACTTTACCAGTTATACATGTTTAATCCCTCAATATTTTTTCAAATTAATTTGGGTATACAAATTATTCCTGTTATTTTTTAGTCCTTGATTTAAGAGACGAGAGAAAGAGGTCATCGGATTCTAATGTTAGAGAGAAAAATGTTGTTTGCATCGATTTCAGCCATCGAAATGGTTGATTTTTATGTCAAATGGTTTCATTTGATGATAAAAATTTAGCTTAGATGCTTGTTTTACCTTGAAAGTGCCTAAAAAACATATATTGAGAAGATTTTATTTTTGTGTTAATCTCAAGTTTTGAAATGTTTTTTTGTTTTTGTTTTTTAAGGCCATATATAGGTCTATCAAGATGTATAAAGTGTTTTCTAGATGTTTTTATGTTAAACATGATTTGAAAAATAGGTCGTTGTGTCAAAAAACTTTCAACACCGATTTTTAGCCACCACCTCAATGACCAAAATCTAGACAAATACAGACTACAAGTCATTTGTTTTTTTTTTTAAAAAATAATTAGGGAAAATAACATGTCTTCTACCTCATCTGTAATAAAAAAATATTAAATACCAAAATGTG
This sequence comes from Populus alba x Populus glandulosa, assembly GCA_033617975.1. NCBI lineage: Eukaryota > Viridiplantae > Streptophyta > Magnoliopsida > Malpighiales > Salicaceae > Populus > Populus alba x Populus glandulosa. The sequence continues at coordinate 17,285,041 of CM066144.1, read as the reverse complement.
TAAGCATTTATGGAATGGGTTAGACGGATTGACCTGACTTGAGAGGCTTGGCAATACTTGGCCTTTTCTCCCCCCCTAAATTAGTGATTTTTATATGTATCTTTCTAATTTTATTATTTTTAAATTAATACCCTTCTCTCTTTCATTCTATTTATATAACCTATTTTAAATGATGGTTATTTTTTAGTTATTTTGCATGCATTTAATTTTTTTAAAAGATTATTCTAAGTCATCTATAATTATTTTTATGTTTTATATATATAATATTTTTTTGAATAATATTTCTAACATGTGTAACCTTACATAATATTTTTTTTTCTTTTATTTTATTCAATCAATTTAATATGTATCTATTTTTATTATTGTTTAATTAAATAAAAATATTGATTTTGGTAGACAAGGTCATTCAACACAACTGAGTCAAAGACCTGCAATTTTAATGTCAAATATCTTGATCTATATATGTCTATTAATTTCTCCATTTCTATTTTCATCTTCATTTATTGTTAATGGATTTATATATATATATATATATATATATATATATATATATATATATGGTGCTTGATTTATTTGATTATATATATATGCACAAACTTTTCAATTTACACTTATAATTTTTTTTATAGATAAATACTCATTAGAAAAGCTTGCATATACAATTTTCTTCTAGAAAAACAAATATTTAACGTACGACATAACATAAGTTAAATAATTAGTTTAAACTAAAAGAGAAGGAGAGTTCATTATACCCCTCATCACAAAACATTATTCATTATAATAGTTTTTTTCCTTCATTTTTTTCTTTGTAATCTATGCTTTTCATTTTTCAATTCCAGTTTCATCCTTCAATATTAGATTTATTAGGGATTCAATTTTGTAATTTTTTTTACATTTTGTTCTTTTAGTTTTTATTTCTATTTTTTTGTCATTTTCCCTTTTGTTAAAGTTCTATTTTGTTTTTGAATTTAAACCTTGGTTTTTAATTTGTGTATATAATGTTTTTTGATTTTGTCTTTCTACTTTTAATTTTTAATTTTTTTCCTTTTCCTTTTTTGCAAAATTTTTATGGCTTTTAGTTTTATCCCTCAAATCAAGTTTATTATTTCAATGATAATAATGATTTCAATTTGATTTCTCTTCTTTTGATTTCTTATTGTTTTCCTTAGATATTTTGTTAAAACTTTTATAGTTTTCAATAATATCATTCAAATCAAATTCATAATTTTTTTAATTATAGTAATGGTGGTGATAATAATAATAATAATAATTGTAGTGATATTTGTGGTGATAGTAGTAATAGTAATACTAATAATAATAATAATAATAATAATGGCGACAATGACAACGACAACGACAACGACAATGATGATGGTAATGAATAATAGTAGTTGTGATGATAGTGGTAGTAACAATGATACTGCAACTAGTATTAGTATTAGTAATAATAATAGTATAATTAATAGTGATGATAATAATAATTGTGATAATAGTATTGATTGTAGTAGTAGCAGCATCAACAACAGTGATATTGATAATAGTAGTAATACTAACAACAACAACAACAACAACAACAACAACAACAATAACAATCATAATAATTATGATGATATTGTTGTTTTAGGATTAAGACAACAATAACACCTAAAGGGTAAATTAAGTGTTTCATTAATATTAACAAATAACACATTTTAAAACAATTAAGCACACTGAGCACAACAAACACAACAACCAATGGTATAATTAAAGTGCTTAAAATAAATAGGTAAGTAAAGAGAGATTCTAAACTTAGTTTTTAACATAGTTCGGCAAGCCTACATTCACACCTTAAGTACCAACCATACTTGGGTATTGTATTTTTTAACTAATCCAAGTTAGAGATACAATGTCCCTGATGAAGCCACACTAAACACCACTTGAAGATGTTTGCTCCTCAAGATTTTTTTTTTTAGCAACAATACCAAAATTTTATCTAAACTCTTAAGTTTTTATAAGTGTGATTTTGTAGTTGCAAAATACTCTCTCTTATTAGAATAGATTTTATAATTGAGAATCTATGATCTATATAAGTCACCCAATAACACTCGAGGGATTTGAAAGTGTTTAAGTGTCGCGAAAATAAGAATATATACTCTTATGCAAGAATATAAAAATTTTAATACATAGATATAAATATGATCAAGGATGATGATTTTAAAGTTGTTTTTTTTTTAAAATAGGTTTTGTGTGTGTGTGTATTTGTTCATATTTTGTATGTAACTCTGCAATTAGACAAAATATATATATGCTTATAGCAAAAACTAACAATTTTATAACTATTCCTGTTCATCTGATAGATCAAACGGTCAACCGACTCATATTAGTTAAGTCAATTGGTCGACCGGTTTAATTTAAAATCCAGATTGGATAATTTTAAACTCGAGAAATCTTGAACAGATTAAATATATATCAATCTTATAATTCATGCAATGTAAAATGTGTAAATTTTATTTTAATTTGTGCTATCATGTAAGATATAAAAATTTACATTAAAGCACTAAACACAAACACTGAGGGTGTGTTTGTGAGTGTGTTTGCGCTTGCTTTTCGAAGTGCTTTTAACTTAAAAATATATTAAAATAATAATTTTTTAATTTTTTAAAATTATTTTTAATTTCAACATTAATTTTTTTTAAAAAATATTAATTTAAAATAAAAAATTTAAAATTTTAAAAAATACAAATTGACCGTGATCCAAAACGTTGCTTTAAAAGCTGAAGTCTCCACCTGCTTAATTACACATTTATGATAGCCTGTTTTTTTTATATTTTTTAATCCTATTTTAATAGCTGAACATTTTTTTAAAAGAAAAAATAGCCTGTGCCGCGGCGAAGCAGGGACACCAATAATAGTTAACTCTAATTTAAATCGAGTTCACATCCGGTAATGAAAAAATCATTACCTGTGCACGTGTCTAGCACTTATAACTATAATATCCGTGGGTAGTGTTGTAATCTTCACCTCCCGGTAATTTGGAATGTAGCAAATATTTCACACGCTGTCCAATCCAGCTAAGCGCTCTACCTGCATGGATTACTGTATTTTAATCTTCACCTCCTTACATGTTCTTGGAAGGAAATAAAAAAAAAATATATCCCCTTGCTTCCACGCTGTTTGTATTTTTCTACTTTTCTTTCTAGCCATCTTGTGTGCTTGCTCAGTAGGTCCCACATGGTTGTTTGGTTGCTCATGGGCTAGGTTTTTCTCCCGGAAAAAAAGAAAAAAAAACAGTTATTTTCTTGCATATAATTTGCTACAAAGATATTAAATTAAGAGTAATGAACTGGCCTATCAGAAACAATCTTTGAACAAGTAATTTTGAATCAAGGAATTAAAAAAGTAAAATATATTATTACAAAATAATGAATTTGTAAAAATGCTTTCGCGTGTTTCTTTCCTTGCGTCATCATCAGATCGAAGAAGGAAAAGGATAACCTTGAAAAATAGACAGCCACCTCAACTTCCAAGAATAGAGCTTTATTATCATAATTATTACTGAATATCCAACAAAGCTCGTCCGATTCACCCTTTCTGCTTCTCTATAAAGCTGCAAACAGCTCCAAAGCACTGATCATCCTCCTTCCGTTTCAAATCTGTATCCATGGCTGCCAAGAAGATATCGACTGTGCTCTCTCGCTCTTTCTCTTCTGCTGCTGCTACTCCATGTTTCTTTTCGAGAGGTGATTTGATCGCGATCTAAAGAACCAGCCTTTTTTTTTTTTTTTCCTTTTGAGTTACGACACTTTGTTTTCGTTATCTACATGCTTTTTTGATATTAACGATCACCCTTTTTTTCATTCTATATTGTACCTAACCGCTAAATTATTTCAGTGAGGGGTGGTGCTGGTCAGAGCAGATTAATCGGTAGATATAAGAGTACTTTGGCTGCTGTTGAGGACCCGATTACACCACCTGTCTCTGTCAAATACAATCAACTGTTAATTAATGGACAATTCGTGGATGCAGCATCAGGTATGAACTTTTTTTCTTCTCTCATTTTTTCCCTAGAATTTTATACAATCAACTTTTTTTTTTCTTTGGGTGTGGACCACTGAGTTTCACTCTGAGGTAGAGGCAGCCTCATTTTATAAAGTGTGACCTAACTTTTGTTTCCTTCCAACGAAGCTATCTAGCACCCATTTTGTAGATCGACACACATTGAGGTAGAAATCTCAGAGGGGCCCGGGGAATAGTTTTCTGAGAGCATGTTTTTTGTGTTTTTCTAAGGAGATCCAACGATTCTTGGATTTGACAGTCGAGGTATTCCTCCCGGAAATAGAACATTTGTGGCCTCCTGGTGGAAATTCCAAGTTTTAACTGTTGGGGTCTCCTTGAGGACTTTGTAGTTTATCTGTTCATAAATTTATTAAAACCTTCAACACGGGATATCCTTTTTGTTTTGTTTTGTTTAACTTGAGAGCATTTATTAAACCTTCTACATGGGGTATCCTTTGCCTACAGGGAAGACGTTTCCAACATTGGACCCGAGGACAGGGGAGGTGATTGCTCATGTTGCTGAAGGTGATGTTGAAGATGTAAACAGAGCGGTCTCTGCTGCCCGCAAGGCTTTTGATGAAGGACCATGGCCACGGATGACAGCTTATGTAACCACTGCTCCTCTTACTTGTTAACTTTTACTGGAGTAGTTGTTTTGCTGTTTATGTAAAATAGGGGTAAAAAGGATCTTTGGGTTGAGAATTTTCTTTGCTGTGTTTCAGGAAAGGTCAAGGATCATTTGGCGTTTTGCTGATTTGCTTGAAAAGCATACTGATGAAATTGCAGCTCTTGAAACGTGGGATAATGGCAAACCATATGAGCAATCTGCTAAAATTGAAATACCAATGACTGTGCGTATATTTAGATACTATGCTGGTGGGTGAAGTAGAAATGCAGAGATTCTATTTTAGTACTACAATATGCTTTAAACTTTTCTCACATTCTGCACACAGACATACTCTTTCTTTCTTTCTTTCCTTTCTTTTGGAATTCCTAATCAAATATTTTTCTCTTCTCCAAATTTACCAGGTTGGGCAGATAAAATCCATGGCCTCACAGTTCCTGCTGATGGGCCATATCATGTACAAACCTTGCATGAACCAATCGGTGTAGCAGGTCAGATTATTCCATGGAATTTTCCGATGCTCATGTTTTCTTGGAAGGTTGGGCCAGCATTAGCATGTGGCAACACCGTTGTTATAAAGACAGCAGAGCAGACCCCATTGTCTGCTGTATATGCAGCCAAGCTATTTCATGAGGTAGTTTTGAATATAATATTTGCTCACTTCTTGCATTACTAAATTTCTGCACAATTCTTGATAAATAGTTTACTTAGTGTTGACATTATTCCAAATGAATGAGAGTTTTACTACAATCCATGCCGGCCATCTATGCTACATATGCGCTTTCTCACTTGTGCATTATGTAAAATTTGAGTGGCAATTTTTTAGGCACATGTGATTTCTATCTGTGGTTCTGATCAGCTAATCCTTCTGATAGGCTGGACTTCCAGATGGTGTTCTGAATGTGGTGTCTGGTTTCGGTCCAACCGCTGGTGCTGCTCTTGCTAGCCATATGGATGTGGATAAGGTATATGCAGCCTTAAACATCTTTACCTTTTCCTTTACGGTGATAAGCATCCTCACTTTAGACATGTTTTGAACTTGCAGAATTTGAACCTAAAGGTTTAAAATTTATTGTCTTATTAGTTCTTTAAGCAGTCATGACTTGAGATCTAGTGTAGGCACCGATTATTTCAAATAGTATAAATATAATCCCATGGATCATCTCCATTATTGATCAATGATTTTAGAACTGTATTGGTCAATGCACGCTAATATTTGGTTCAGAAGGTCCTTGAACATAATGCTTGGGGATATTTGGTTTCCCGATGAACTTTTGAATTTTAGCTGTGGTAAATAGCTGTGATTCTGATTTTATTTTCCAGGGCTGCTTACAAGGGAGTCGTAGAGCGGTTGTTTCTGCTTGGTAGTTATTTGTCATTAGTAGAAAAAATATTAATTATAGTAGTTAGTTGAATTGGTAGGCTAAGGTGGAAAATCACTTAAAAAGATATTTAGCTTAAAACATGCATGATGTTTAAAATTTGCTTTTTGAAATTTGAAATACAGTAGCTGTTATCATCATTGATGGACATGCCTCTGAAGATAGAGGATACAACTTTTTCAAAGTTTGTAAAAGGATGCTAGTGCACTGTCCTATTTGAAGTAGTAGTAGTAGGAGGCACTTATTTTGAAGCTTATATTTGAAACATGATTTCCATTTCTAATCTGCAATCTCTTTCCAGCTTGCATTCACAGGATCAACTGATACTGGAAAAATTGTACTTGAGTTAGCATCAAAAAGCAATCTTAAACCAGTAACTTTGGAGCTTGGAGGGAAATCACCGTTCATTGTCTGTGAGGATGCTGATGTTGATCAGGCTGTAGAGCTTTCACACTCTGCTGTATTCTTTAATCAGGTATGCCCAGGAAATTTTTTCTTAAAATAGAATGGCTTCTAAAAATAGTTAAATCAAATCAAATCGATTAAAATTATATTAAAGAGTATAAAAAAAACCCAGGTGGTTTTCAAGGTAGTTCAATTACTTCATTGATCACACTTTTGTGCACTTTGCAGGGCCAATGCTGCTGTGCTGGTTCTCGTACATTTGTGCACGAGCGTGTGTACAATGAGTTTGTGGAGAAAGCAAAGGCACGTGCCATCGAACGTACTGTTGGTGATCCATTCAGAGAGGGAATTGAGCAAGGCCCTCAGGTAAATTAGCAACTCATCATTTAAGAATCCATATACGAGGTGGTTTTCATACTGTGACTAATCCACTAACTTCACCGTTGAAACTTGTTGAATCCATTATATGCACTAGCATTCCCTGGTATAGTTTTGCAAGTATGGCCAGTCAATATAATTTCCTTTAAAACTACAAAGAACAAATCAAAATGCGTGAAAAAGAAATTTTGCCATTCACCTTAACAGCTTTCTACTGGTTTTCTGTCAAGTGCTTCTGGTGCTACTACCTTCTATGGTTGTGCTGAAAGTGATCTACTTGAATGCTACAGGTTGATTCAGACCAATTTGAGAAGATTTTGAGGATCATAAGATCTGGTGTTGAGAGCGGAGCGAACCTTAAAGCTGGAGGCGACAGATTTGGCACAACTGGATATTATATCCAGCCCACTGTTTTCTCAGATGTTCAGGTATATTTCTCGTCTGGCAACCATTATATGTAGAATATTGGAAATTGAATCTGAAGAACACAATTGCTAAATATAACAGGATGACATGCTGATAGCAAAGGAGGAGATATTTGGGCCAGTTCAGTCCATTTTTAAATTCAAGTGAGCAACCATCCTCTTCTTTAGCTTTATATTAAGGGCGTTATCTTTTAGTAGCATTAATCTTTAAAACAATTGCAGGGACCTGGATGAAGTCATACAAAGGTCCAACAGCAGTCGCTACGGACTTGCTGCAGGGATTTTCACACATAACTTGGACACTGCCAACACCCTTTCACGTGCATTGAAGGTTGGAACAGTATGGATAAATTGTTATGATGTCTTCGATGCTGCCATTCCTTTTGGTGGATACAAGATGAGTGGAAATGGTAGAGAAAAGGGAATCTACAGTCTTAGCAACTACTTGCAAGTGAAGGCTGTCGTTACCTCACTCAAAAATCCAGCCTGGCTATAGGTCCTCTTAACCCTTTTCAAGTACTTCTTTTGCCTGGTTCTTTCTAAATAATAAGTCAGTCTGCGTAAAAATCTGAGGTTGCGATCTGTGAGATTATCTTGATTATGGTGACAAATGATATGATGATGATAAAATTGTCTCTTGTTTGTGGAGAATTTAGAACACAGTTCTCTCTTTCCGCGTTCCATTTGCTTCTTTAAGATGAAACCTTCATTTCACTTGATAATATTGCCGTCCCTTTTTTCTTTATTTGTTCAAGTTTCAAGTTAAAGGAACATTTTGCATTATTGATGGGGCGGTGTTTGAAAAATGCTGAGATTTAACTCACAGCTATATCGAAAGTCGCTGGGCAAAAAACAGATGACAGTTGCCGCTACCATCTACGCATCTATCTGCTCCTTCGTTAACGAGCTTCCAACTTGCTACATGGCTGTCCGTCAGCAGTTCATATATTGTGCCTCGCAAATTTGCTGCTCGTATATTGAATTTTTTATTTTATTAATATTTAATAAACTGTTTTAATTTTAATAAAAACGAAAAGTTCAAATATTTACTGAGTTAAATTAAATGTTTGATATGCAAAATTCAATTAACTTTATATACAGTTTGATAATTTCTAATTAAAGTAGTGTTTTTTATATTTTTTTGAATTATATAAAACAATTATAATTTCACTAAAATAAAGTTTATGTAAAGCTGAACGGTCATTTAAAATATATTAGTTAAAAGATAAACAAGAGCAATTAGTTAATTCCTTGGATGATGTGGGAGAGTGGATTCAAAGATTTGCCTCAATATAAAGTTTGATACTCAAAATTCAATTAATTTGATATAAAATTTTATGATTTTCAATTAAAGTAGTTATGTTTTTTCTTGTTATTCTTGTCTGGTCTCTGGTCGATTTGAAAGAGTAGGAATATTTAGCGTTTAAGGATTAATATTTAGGGGATTACCGATTGTTATAACATCATAAAATTTTACCTCCTACCATAATCTATTTTCTATTTTGGCAACCTACAAATAATATGTATTCTTGGCCTTACAACTAATGTTAAGGAATTTGAAATTCTAAATAGATAAGTCATGTGCCAACATAAATGTAATTTTTTTTTCAAAAAGATTGTAATAAGCAAAATAAAAACTAACAGGAGTTTAACATAATAAAAACATGCTCTAAAGTATTTGTACTATTGAAATAAACACCTTCATTCTATAAATATCAATTTGTGAACGAGAAGTACGAGGAATAGACCACGAAGCCAGTTAATCATCAATAAGTCAAATTTATTATTTTTCCCAACAAATAAAACACGTTGCATCAAGCAAAATAAATATAGATTATAGTGGGTATCTATTAATTGGGTTTCTTTATATTTATATCTTATATATTATCTGTTTGGTAAAAAATTAGATATTCATATCTTATTCATCGGTTTCAAGTGTTTGTATGAATATCCATTTTACAACTATTATTTATTATTCAATATATATATGTGTGTGTAGTAGTTTTGGGTCAAATTTAACAATATTTATACTATATATTATTCATTGTGTAAAATACTATTCATAAAAAAAACTAACTCATTCAGATTAAGTTGGTATTTATCGAATTCTAATTAAATTGACATCCCTACTTCTAAATAACATTTCACATATAAATTTTTAGATTTTCATCTAAAATATGATCACTAATAATATAAATATTGATAATTTGAATTTTATGTCTGGTTGAAAATAAAAATTTATGATAATGTATGTTTATTATATTTGGTTTATACTTGGAAATTCATATGGATTTTGAACAAATTCACTATTGCAAAACTAAGGATTAAAGTGTTTGATTGGCCATATGATGTCATGCTTTTTTATAATAATTTTTCCCATAAGAGATGCATACTATATTAATTTTAGCTATAAAATAAAATATAAAATAAAATAATTTATGTGTTAACAAATTACATAACAATTACTTTACAAAAAATAAAATAAAAATAACAGGTACATTATACCGAAGACTTTCATACTAAGACTAAAGCACTTTTGTTATTATATATATATATATATAAAAAGTAAGGATATATGGGTCAATAGGAACATTTTTGTCAAGAAATTAAAAGTCTTACAATTCTTATCTAAAGGTCGCGTATACAGCCTGAAAAAATATCGCACCAGCTTTCCGTTCCGCTTGTTTCCTCTTGTCCAAAGCAAAAGGCAATTAAAAAAAAAAATTTGTAAACAATATGAGAGAAAAAAAACAATTATCTTTGAAGATGTTGGAGTTATTATTATTATTTTAAATATGAATGTATTTGGGAGTGTATTTATAGTTATTTTTTAAAGTATTTTTTTTATTTAAAAATATATTAAAATAATATTAATATATAAAAATATGCCGTTGTATTTATTGACAAATTTATAGTGTTTTTTTATTATAGTTTTTAACTTTAATTTATAATTTATAATTTGTTTTTTTTTTTTTTATAAATAATTGTGACAAAAATAAGTTAAAATTTATTTTTAATTAAAAATATATTCTATGAAAATGACTCATGATTAATTGATTAAGGCATAGTTTTAAGACCCAGCTCGATGGTCGGCCCGGTTCAAGGCTTTGGTTTTGGGTTTTGACCGGGTCAATTTTTTTTTTAAATCAAAACAACGTCGTTTTAGTAAAAAAAAATAAAAAAAAATAAAAATCAACAGGTTTGAGATCGGGTCTTGACCGGGTCATGCCAAGTTTTTCCTTTCTTTATTTTTTCTTTAACCCAGTCTGGTTTCAGCCCCAGGTTATCCAGGTCCCTGATCGACCCGCCGGACCGGGCCGAGTTTTGAAACTATGGATTAAGGAATGTATTTAATAAAGTTAGAGTTTACAAGTTAAAAACTAAAAATTCTGATTACTCAGTTTTGCATTAAACTTTTAATTCAAGTTGAAATTTATTTTTAATCAAATATATTTATGAATTTTTTGTGAATAAAAAAGTTTAAAAAATCAAATTCATCTAATTTAAATAAGTTAAAATCCAATCATTTCAAGAGTTAGCTAAACATGATGAAATTAAACACCGACAAAATATGTCTAAGAATGTAATAAAAGTTGTGTTTCAAAGTAATTTTCATTTGAAAATATATTAAGATATATATAATTTTTTTAAAAAATTATTTTTAATATCAACACATCTATACAATTTAAAAATACTATAAAATATTTTTAATTTTAAACAAATAATATTTTAACGGAACTGCCATACACCTTCCAAGCAAAAAACGACAGCGCAGCCTTGTCCAGCAAGCACTTGGTCATTTGCTGATGCTACTTTTAATATAGCATTCACATCATATAAGATGGGTACCTAAAATTCCCGGGAAGGAAACAGAACCTAAAACTTTCCTTTAAATAAAAATCCGAAACTTGGTTGTGTTTTTCTTAGTAAACTTGCTAAAAATCATTTAAGTTGATAATCAAATTTTATTTTTGTTAATAAAAAAAAATCATATTAAATAGGATTAATCTAATATCTTTAGTGAATACAATAGATTTTTAAGATATCAACAAATGTCTACGAACACTAGCATAGCCTTTTTCTTTGTAATTATTTAGGCTGTCACAACTTAATAGGATGGTCACAAGTTCAGGATTAGGGTAAAATTCTCTAAAATTTGGTGTTCTTTGTAAACTAGGCATGCGATTTTTCCACATGATTGGCTACTCCTTCAATTACAACTTGTTATATATTATTTGTTTCATTTTAATTTTAATTTTTTAATTTTAATTTTTTTTCTTGATTCTTTGTTAAAGTTTTATTTTTTTTCAATTTGATCCTTATTTTTATATATATATATATATATATTTTTTTTGTTAAAGTTATTTTTCATTTTAATTTAACCCTCCATTTGAAAAATTTTGGTTGCCCTCTAATTTATTTTTTATTTTGATTTTCACTCTCATTCCTTTAATTAAATTATTTTAGATCCTTTTATGTAATTAATTTTTTTCATGGTTCAACCTTTGGTATTTGATTTGTTGGATATTGAGCTTCATGTTTTCTTTATTTATTTATAGTGCTTTACTTCTAATGACTCGGGCATAAATTTGAAAAGTTGATATAGTTCAACATCTTTTTTTTTTTTTACTTATTTTCTTTTACAATCTTATTGTTTTGCATTAATTTTTTTTTTAAATTGTTTTTGTGATTATCTTTAATTTGTTTTCTATAAGTTTATATCAGTCTCATAACTTAGGTCATAGGTTTTGCAAGGTTTTTTTTAATAGAGTATTTTTTTTTTTAAATTGTCTTCTTTGTGTTTAATTTTTGGAGATATTATTCGGATTCATCTATAATTTGTTTTTTATACAGATGAAATATATTTTTCAAAATAAAAAACTTTTATTTTTAAATATTATTTTTAATGTGTTTGGTCTTGCGTAATATTTTTTTATTCAATTATTTTCATTCATGTTTCTATTTCTATTGTCTTTTATTAATTTAAATAAATAAATTTAATAAACACAAAAGGTAAACGCTTTATTTTATTGGATTAAATATTTTGATTTACTTTTATCTCTTATTTTTTTTTAGTTATTACTAATGATTTATTTATTTATATAAATATTTATTAATTTATTTAATTAGTTGTTTAGATATAATTTTAAATTTATACTTTAATATTTTTATATAATCAAACTTAAAAAATTAGTCTACATTTCCGATATTGTTTTTGAAAAAATAATTTTATGATCCGTAGTGGAGAGGGTCAAATAACTAGTTTAGTATACAAGACTTGGGAGATATATATATATATATATATATAAAAGGTTTTTTCCATTTGTAGGAAAGTTGTTTTTTTTTTGGAAATGTATAATTTTTACAGATCTATAAAGAAGAAGATAAAAATATAAAGGAAATAAAAAAAAAATATCTAGAATTAATTGGTCCAGAAAAATGTTTTGTTTTTTAAAAATGCTTTGTTCTACAAAAATGCTCTTGTTCCTGCTTAGCTTTCAATTGATTTTGAAATGAAAAAAAGACTGTGTATTTGAGAAAATGAACAGAGCCGGAAAAAAAAAATATATATATTTTTTTAATAGTAAAAAAATACTTTTCTTTAATAAAGTTGTTTTTTTTAATTTGATTAGAATTCAATTTTTTTTTATATTATTACCAAATATATGAAAAAACAAGGAAAATGAATTCATGTCATAAAGTTGTTTTTTTTAGTTTGATTGAAATTTAGTTTTTGTTTTATTATTTTTTTATATTATTACCGAACAAGAACAAGGAAAACAAGGAAAGTAAATTCTTAGAATTCACTTTCCTATAAACAAACACGCCCTAAAAAGCGAAGTCAGAACTCAGAGGCGCGCCAGCAGCAACAATGGAGGAGAACCGCTGCAACTTCTGGCTTCCCAAAAAGAACCGATTTTGTGCCAACTCCCCTCTAAACGATTCCCAGTAAGCTCACTCTCATCCTCCTCTCTCTTCTGTTTTTTTTTTTTCCCGTCCTATGTCTAATGTTTTAATGCGTTATATCTATTGAACTGTTCGTAAGGTTCTGCGGCAACCACAAACCGAGGTCCATTGAACAGTGGATTCCATGCCCCATCGACCCTTCTCAGTAATTCATATCTTTGATCTTTGCACTATCAATTTTTTTTAATCTTGGGATTACATTTTTTATGGCTTTTCTTGTTTTTGATAGTTCTGTTCTAAAAGAAAATCTTGAAAGCCATGTTAAGAGATGCCCTTTATTGAAACAAGCTCAATCCTTGTCTCTTCAACCATTTTATCAAAAGGGCATCAATGCTGGCAAAGAAGAAGATAATGTTAGCTCTGAGATGAAGAGGAGTGCTGTTTATAGCATGACTGTGACTCAATTTTGCAAACTTATTAACAAGATTGAATCTGTTCATGCTTCTACATGTAAGGATATCTGGGAATCATATAAAGTTCCAGAAGCTTGTAATATGTGGATTAAAAGAGAAGTAGACAGGTAAATATGTGATGTTAAGATGAAGATTGTTGTTTAATTTGTTGATAATCGGTTGGTTTTGTAAAATGAGTTTCTTGTTGAGCAGGAAATTACCATTTCAAGAGAAACATGTAGCACAACAAGCGTCAATTCTTGGGAATTTGGAGGACTTTGGGGTGATAAAGAGTTCAGTAGGAAGTAAAGAGGCTGATAGTCAGGGGTTTTGTAGTGATGATAGCAATTTTGTTCACGCAGTCGTTGAATTTGGAGCAGGGAGAGGGTACTTGACACAGATGCTGGCAGACTGTTATGGATTTGACAGAGTCTTTCTGGTTGAGCGCAAGTCGTACAAACTTAAGGTTAGTTGTGTTGAATTCTGCATTGCATTGTTTATGAGAAGGAATATCTACTGCAATAGAATGAAATTCAAGTTGGAGATGTTATGTACTCTTTCTGCCATAATTGATCTGTAATTTATGTTTTGTTTGTGTTTATATGCTGTGGCTACTTCTAGGCTGATCGATCTTTGCGACAGAAGGAGAGCTTGATATTAGAGCGTTTGAGGATTGATAGTAAGGTTTTTCAGAATCCTGTTCTTTGGAATGGCATTTGCATTTCCATATTTATATCTTTAGTTCTATCTTGCTCTATTTCTCTAACATAAGTCTGTAGCTGGTGCTAAACATAACCTCAAATACTCTCTCTTGCTGGAGCATTCAGTTAACCTCTTAAAAAGGACTAGGCATAGTTTTCATGCCTTTTTTTCCTCCCTCAGTCCTCTGAAGTTAAGATTAGATGCTGGCAGGTGGCTCAATTTTGGAGCTCTCTTGAGTGCATTGCTTTTCCTTGACTTTGCCTTCATAGTGTGCTTATGAGTGGTGATTTTAAGGGGCATAACCTAACAAATTATTGTTGCCTTTTATTGCCCTGTTTCTGTACTCTTCGAAGTTGCAGTTAAACAAGGTCTTGCAGTTTTCGGCATTATTTTATTGTGCATATTATATGAAGTCATAACTTCTAACATTTCATGCCACAGCATTAATTTTCTACAACTTTATAGTAAGCTTATTTCTCTCAACTAAGTGAATAAACAGGTTTGTCCCAACTTCCTATACAGGGGTCAACTTAATAAATTTTACCATTTATTTCCTCTTAATTTTGGGTGATATCAACAGCAGTCTCAAGTAGTAACAACAGAATATTTATATTCATACATGATGTCTGTTCTTGTTTGCCTTTTATTTTTTGTTGGCATGCTTGCCCCCTGTAAGGTATAAGTGAAAAATTGGTATTAACACTACCTTCCATCTGATCTCTCTGCTAGAAAAAAGCTCTGCAAACTTTTGAGTTCTGACATTACCAAATTCCACCTTTTCAGTTGAGGACTTAAACTTGAATGCTGTTGAGTCTTTAAGGGGAATCCCTTATTTGGCTATTGGTAAACATCTCTGTGGGGCAGCAACTGGTGAGCAATATGTTTTAAAATAACTTTTTCCTGAACATTAGATAGAACTCAGAAGTAATTTTTTTGCATTTTATATCATTATTTCTCAGTTCTGGCAGATTGTTCCATTGAATATTTTCCTCCACTGTTTTGTTTTAATACTTGCGTCGCAGATTTGACACTGAGATGTTGCTTGTCTGAGCAATGTAATCAAGGCAGTGTGCAAGATTGCAGGAGCAATGCTAACCTTAAAGGCCTTGCTATAGCAACATGCTGCCATCATCTTTGTCAGTGGAAACATTACACAAGTAATCAACACATCTTACCCTGCATATTCTTGAAGTACAAGAACACGTATGCTCTTCTATTTACGAGTTTTCAATGTAACTTTTACTTCCTTGCAGACAGGAAGTTCATGTCTGATTTGGGGATCACCAAGGGACAATTTCATGCAATGACATGGTTTACCTCCTGGGCAGTAGATGCTGACCATGGTTCAGATCTTCCTGATATTACTGACTGCAGTTTGCAGTTACAATCCATGTAATCATTTGAACTTTTTGTTTATGTTATATATATCCTTATTTTTCCCATCTTCTGTTCACAGAAATGGTTTTTTCATTCCTCTCTTCTGTTCACATATTTTAGTATTTTGGATCTTAATTTTTCTCAGTTATTACAGTGAGGAGAAACAATGCTTTGGGGACATACATGGGGTTGAAGATGTTGTGAGGAATATAAAACCAGTTGAAAGGGCTGTGTTGGGTTTTAAGTGTAAGCAGATCATCGACGTAGGAAGGATGATGTGGGCAAAAGAACATGGATTAGACACACAGCTTATGAAGTATGTCCCTTCAGGCATCTCTCCAGAAAACCATTTATTGCTTGCCAGACATGCCAAGTGCTTGTAAGACTCACATCATTTACTTCAGATTTAGGTTGTAACCATTAAAATTTCTTGGCCATTATATGCATCACTATTTCCATCTAGATGGACGTGCAAAGGAATGTTATACAAATTTTTAACTGGTACGACTAGAAGTTTACTTGGCTTTTATTGGCATCCGTGGATCAAAGGGGCAGATAGCATGTGCCCATGTTATCTCCAGACTGAATCCATATTTGGCCGGGGATTGGAAATCTTCACGCACATGATTTGCAGATCGTAAATGAGGGGGATCTCTTTTCTTCTCTTCCATCATCTCCTTCTCTTGTTCTTCCATTTTTCTTGTCTGATGCTTTAGTTTCGAAATGCCTACGAGGCTCCACGTCATTTGCTTGCTTGACCAGTACCAAATCCAGAGAAGATTGACACCAAGGTTGTTAAAATCGCGATTTTAAAATGAAACGGAAAGCCGTTCATAAAATTGGATCGTAAAAACGAATCGTAAAATCGTAAGGAATTTCAAAATACATTAAAAAAAATTCATGTTTCAAATAAAAATTTATATATAATTCAAGCAAATTAAAAAAACATGTTTTAAATAAAACTTCATATATATTTTAAGTTCTTAAATAAAAATTTATATATTTGACAAGTTTGATAAGCATGTGACACAAATGCAAATGGAGCAAATGAGGTTGACAGGAGTTGAACTGATTCTCAGGAGGGAGGTGGAATCTTATCATGAAATTGATTCCCTTCGACATGAGAATATAAACTTACTGAAGCGCTTAAAGGGTAATGGTGAAGATGTTGGTGCTTTAACTTTCAAGCTAGATAAGGAAATGTGGACACGTGTTTGCTGCCTGCAAAATCAAGGATTGTCTTTGTTAAATGAGAGCATCCAGCTTTGTGCTAAGTTAATTGTTCTGTAATCTGTATTTGTTAATTGTTCAAGGCCGAAGCGAATACCGAAGCAGACGTGAATGGGATGAGAATCATGGGATTATTAAATTAACTTAATCTGAAGACTGAAGAGTTACGTGAATGGAAAAAGCAAATTCCAATAAGCGTTGACAGGTGGACATTGGAGGGGGACTTTCAGTGCAGCAATTCTATTGAAATCGTATAATCGGTCCTGATATCGTGATTTTACGCGATTTCATCCGATTTTATCTATTTTCGATTTTTTCAACCGATTCAACCCGTAATGCATGTTTTTACTCGTAAAATCGTACGATTTTATGAGTTAAAACACGATTTTGACAACCTTGATTGGCACTATGAAGAGTGAAAAACACACCCTATCGTTTAGAATTAGTGGAGAATATCTTTCGAAACCATCATTGTTGCATGGGAATTCCGAGAAAAGAATACTTAGCAAAAGGAGAGGCAAGCATCGAATTCGCAGCATCAGAAAATAATAAAAAGGAGGGGTCGAGAGAATTGCTCGTGCTGATCTATGTTTCTATGGCGGAAGAAGCGTGTTGATCTATTTTCTAAATAAATAACTTATCTACTCGTAAGCATGCAAAAGTGGAGATGCGGGGGATCGAACCCCGTGCCTCTCGCATGCAAAGCGAGCGCTCTACCATTTGAGCTACATCCCCATTTGAGATTGAATCCACTTATAAATTAATAAATAATATAAACATCTAATGCGAGGTTACAAGTGGGGTACCGAGTACCGTGAACACGCTTTTTGAAGAGGAATCGATTCCTCGCTTTCTTCTCGGATCATATTGATGTTTTTGTTAACCCGAATATGTATTTTTTTTATATTATAATAATTTTTATGGTTATGTTTAAAAAAATATATTTTTATTTATGGTTTAAAAAAATATATATTTAATTAAAATTATTATGAGATGAATTTTTAAAATTAAAATCTAAAATTTTAAATTTATATATGTAAGTCAAAACCAATTCCAAAGTCTAACTCCTAATCAACTCATAATAAAATTGAAAAAAAATCAATTAAAATAATAATAATAATAATATGAGACAATTCAGATTAACCCATCAAACCTATGATATTAATCATGAGACCGGAGTAAACTTATATAGAGTATACCAAAAACAAATTGCTAAACCTACAACTCGAGTCATGAGACTGAGATAACCTCATAAAAAAATTAAAATAAATTATAAACCTTAATTCTCAATAAATATTTTCTTAAAGGAGGAAATTGAAAAAAAAATCAATATAAAAACAAGACACAATAAAATGATGTGAGTTTACTTTAGTTAACTTGTAAAATCTAAAACCTAAGTCATGAGACCAGGATAACCTCGTATAAAGCAAACTTGAATAAATCATGAAACCTAATTCACAATCAACCTAATGTTGAAGCATACAATTGAAAAAAATACTAATTAAAAAAAAACTCGAGTCAACCAGGTTAAACCGTCAAACCCGCAAGATAGGTTATGAAACCGGGATAACCATATAGAAAGAAAACCACAACAAATCATTAAGCCTAATATCTAACAAATCAAATGTTGAAGGATGAAATTAAACAAATAAGCATAGATAAAAAAAAACCAAAGGAAAAACAATATATTATTTCAATGAACAATGTATCGCGAGGTGGTACACAATAAAAAAACCATCTTTTTTAGTTTTTTGTTAACTAGTTTATGTGCAGGTTGGATTAAATTTTTTGTTTTAACATAAAAAAAATATTCAGGTTGTAGAAAACTAGTTGACATTATTATTAAACTTGGCTTCGTGGACCAATCTTGAAATCTCATGATTAGACGGATTGTTTAACCCGGATTTAAAATTAAATTGCTTGGGAGTTGATAAAAAATGACCCAATCGACTTGGTCATTTCAAAGGCAACCCAGCCAACCAGGAAAAAAAGAAACTAAAGATGATATCGAGAGGAAAGTTTTTTTGACAAAAAATACCTTTTTACCTAACTCTTTGCCTTGCTCATGTTTAAAATTAAGTTGTGTAGAAGTTTTTTCAACTTGATCTAGTCGACTTGGCCAATTATTAAAGAACTCAGTTGATTGATCAAAAAATCTTGAGGACAAAAATGAGAAATAAAGAATGAAATTCACTGAATAAAAAACCTCATGGCCCGATTCCTTGCCTAACTCAAGTTTAAAATTAAACAATGTGAGAGTTGGCTCGATGTGACCCAATCAACCTAGTCGGTTTAAAAGCAACCTAGATTATCGTTACAAAGATATAAGGGTGAAATTGAGAAATAAAAAAGAAATGAAAAGGAGAAACAAAAAAGTGGGGCATATGCTTGACTATTTATATGAACAATACAAAGAAGCATAGTTTTTAGACTCGGTCTAGTCTAAGGCCGGGGTCATCGGGTTTTGACCAGGTCACAAGGTTGCCCGGGTCAATTTTTTTTTTTTTTAAATCAAAACAATGTTGTTTTAGTAAAAAAAAAAACAAAAGTTAACGGGTTGCAACCATGTTTTTAGCCAAGTCTTGCCAGGTCAATCGGGGCACCAAGTTACATCGGGTTTTTTCTTCCTCTATTTTTTCTTCAACCTGACCCGATTTCAACCCTGAATCGATCGGGTCCCGAGTCAACCCGCCAAGCCAAGTCAGGTTTCAAAACTATGTAAAGAAGTGCATTACACCTAGATGTTTTAGTATAACGAAGAATCAGTCACTTGAGTTGTCATACAATTTTTCTTTTGATAATGATATTAAACTCAAATACTCCTACCAAATCAATATGGTAACCCTTTGACTTGGTCTTTAAACTTGGTTGGTTTCAAAGTAAATCATGTGGGGAATTGACCTAGTATGACCAATCCGACTAGATGAGTGCAATCACGACTAAGTTAACTCAATAAAAATCTAATTTGTTCTTTTTGTTTTTAAAAATGAAATAACTAGGTTGGTTTAATGTTTTTTTTTTTTTTTTATAAAAAAAAGATATTGAGATACTAATGTTTTGAATAGACTCAAGTTAAATTGGATTAAGCCGCTTAACTTATAATATAGGTTATGGCTCTTAACATGTTTAATAACCTTGCTTTTTAAAACTCATTATTTATTTAATTAAATGATAATAGAAAGCGACATTTATATAAAGGACAACAAATAAAATTATTAACGAGAGATGTATCTTTTTCAATCTAAACTCTATTTCCTTGTTAATGCATCTCGATTTCAACTGTAAACATTATTTTTAAATAAAAACCTATAATGATCTCAAGGAAAGTTTTAAAAAATATATTAAAATAATATCTCAATATTTTGTATGTAATTGAAAAAAGAAAATTAATAAAAATGATAAAATCATGTCAAAATCTATTAAAAAAAATAAAAAATTAAAGAACACATATTTTATTTTTATTGAATGTTCATGAGCAATTTTTTATTTTTTTATATTTGCATTTTAGGTACATAATAATTGAAAAAAAATTATTAACATTCACATAAAAATCTATAATATAATTTAGCAATGACAAAATTGAATAGTAATTTAAATATCATGTCTTTTCTAATACTCTCTCTTTCAGCTCTCGTATTCATAGAATTAAAATGTAAATAAAATAAAATTTTATATCAAAATATATAATTGTTAAATTAAAAGAAACAAAAAAAAATTAAAAAAACCAAAGTCAATTTTATTAAAGGAGTTGAATGAATAGTGTAAAAAAACCCTTTGTTTTCGTCTCATTGACAATTTTGGTATCCTTATTTTTTTATTTTTCACAAACAATAGAATATAATTTTATTTTTTTGCAAAATCAAGCATTAATCTTATATTATAATCTTTTTTGACACCATAAAAATTTCATAAAAAATAAATCAAAATCAAACTATTAAACTTAATTTTTAATTAATATAAAAGAATGAAATTTTTTTTTTCAATAGCAAGAGAAGAAAAATAACAGAAAAAAGTACAACAGTACTTACTGATTTATGAATGATGTGCAATGAAATTACGACCTTTTTAGATTTTTTTTAAAAAATTTAATTTAATGGTCCAAACGTTAAACAATCACGGCATCAGGAAGTTTATACGTGTCCTCCAATTAATTCATGATATTTCACCATGATTCTTTCTGCTTGTCAATCAAAGACACTTGGTTAAAATAGAGAAAAATGTAAGGACACACAATTCCTCATAGCCACTTCACCTGTAAGAGACAGATCACACAGCATCTATTAATCATATCTGCTTTCTTCATTCGTGATGTCTACGAACACTTTCTGATATAAAAAAAAGATAGCCATGCAATGATGAACAACCCCATCACCTCAATTACATTTTAACAGTACAAAAACCGACATCGAATAGCATCCATCACCTAACTGGTGAACTATGCTCAAAAGGGGTATCACGTTGCAAAACCGCAGCAATTCGAAGGAATTTGCTGGAATACTGTTCATGGAAAGAGTTTCTGCCCCCCGCCTTTTCTCCAGACTCCACGCGCAGGTAACCCTCCTACTGAGTTACTGCTATCGTCTATCCTGTTCTCCACTGTTTCGTGAGGATCAGGTTCAGAGTTTTGGAGATCCAACAGGGCCGCCATTGAGCCATCACCAAGCCTTGCTCTATGAAACTTGGTGGTTTTCTTCCGTTGCTTCTCGCTACCCCTGTCATTTAGGTTTTTACTAGATCCATCGCCTGCAGATAAAGAGCCATTTTGGATTCTTGGTTCCATTTGCCGCTCATCAAGAATGACACTCGACTTACCTTTGGCAGCCCGATACCCATCCTTTGACAGCAGCTGCGCCTCATCTTCCACAGGCTTGTAATTTGACTGCAGCGCTCGAACAGTATTAATAAAGCTATCTGTCAATCTATCCTTTGAACTGCTATCATTTTCAGCTATTCCCTTGCCTTCCTTGGATCCATTAGTGCCTTTTAACTGGGCACTGCCACGGCCCCAGCCATTCTCTTTCTTCCCACTGCCTCTCAAACTAGCATTGTAGGTTTCAACAAGCTCTTTCTGTTTCTGAGCATCAGGACAAAGTCTAGCCAGCTCAGGAATGAGACGTGATAAGCCAAATTGCTGGACATAGTCCAGGTACTCTCCTGTGTCAATTGAACCCTGACGATACTGTCCAGATATGTCTTTAAAAAGAGTATATCTATCTTCATCATTTTCGAGAGCAGCACGTATCCTTTCCACCAATGACTTGTTTGCAGTTTGAAATTCTTCCACATTCAGCACAACCTGGCTACTAGTAGGCATCTTGTGCATTGGCACTGCAGAAACTGGAGGAAAATCTGAAATAGAGGGCTTCAATGATCCAGAGTCAGCAACATTTGAGGCTGATGCAATGCTGCTTATCCTACTTGTAGTGCCTGAGTTCCCCACCGAACTAGCTGAGGGATGCCCACGGACTGCTGCAGGTCGAGTCTGAGCATGGGACTGAATAGAACTTGCATAATTAGAGAGACCAGGTCCACTAGCAGAACTCCTTGAGCTCAAAGGTGATGTATCTGATGTAGGCCTATATAGTGCTGGACTACTTGATACATGCCCACGGCTTGCTGCCGGCCACTGCTGGGGTGAGTTGATTACTGTTGCATTTCTGTTGTTCTGGCGCCGAAGATGCGTCGCCATTGTATTATTAGGCAAACTTTCTGATTCATCTTTGGCCTTTTGTTGACCACTGCTTGCAGTCGTAAAGAGCGGAGGAAAGGAAGATTCTTGCAAAGGTGCATTCCAAGAAGAAGGCCCCAAGGCTTGACGATATCTCAATGTTGTTTCAGGATCAGTAGCAGTTAATGATTCAAATGGCTGAACTATTGGGTCAATATCACTTATATCTACATGATCAGAGATCGCTTGTGCACTGGATGATCGATCACGAGATGTGCTTTCTGAATGTGCTGTCTCCAGGCTAGCCTGAATGGCTATGGAGAGTTGACTATCTGCTTGATCACGACGGAATGTTCGTCCCCTTCCATGACGATTATCGTGTTCATTACTTTGACGATATCGAAAGCTAGTTGGTATCTGATTCATGGAAATCAGCAAATGAATAAGACAAAAATAGCCACAAAAGGTGTACATAAATGAGAGAACGAAAAAAGAAGTAATAAGTGATCAGATATCATCAAGAAAAAACCAAATCCATTAAGGAGCAGTTCTGCTAGTAGAAAATAATATGTACCTGGAGAGCAGCATTTCGCTGAGAACGAGACATATGACCAGCATGTTCAATTGTATTATGTCTCTGAAATTAAAAACAAAATTAAATGAGTTGAACTGGCCAACAAGCAATAAGAAAGAAAACTAAACCAACAGAGATCCCCAACCCCAATTCTGCCCCCCTGTGCAGCTTGTGGGCACACACAAAGAAACTGGAGCTTGAACAGTATTCATAAAGAAGGAAAGTCAATGAAGCTTTCTCAATCACCTTCAACTCTGCTTCAGTTTGAAAGACAATAAACTTCTTGGCAAGACAGCCCTCATCATCACATAGAAAATGGTCTCGATGGAAGTGAATCTGTGACAGACAACTTTCACTTGTTTAGAAAAATATTCTTAGTTAAAGAACACTCATAAAGAAGTGTCAGCCCCATAACCTCATTAACAGAAAGAAAGAAATGCAGATGAGCAGTCTCACCTCTAGGTCATCATAATTCTTGTAATATTCATATTGTCCTGGATGCTGCCTGCATTGTACATAGCAGAAAGTTAATTTAGATTATCTAAAAATGTACTTAACTTATGGTATCATGTGTACAAACTATAGTATGTATAACCTCTGGCATAGATGACAGGTGTAGTGTTCGGTTGACATATGTGTATACAGCTCATTATCTCCATAGAACGGTTTTTTACAGAATTCACACATGGGATGTCCCATGAAGCCACCTCTTTCACTTTCACTTCCGTCAACCTCAGAATCACCCGTGCTTATATGCTGATTCAATTGTGCTCTACTGTATAGCTTTTGCTCACAAATAAAAACCTGTCAAATTCAAAAGAATCCAAAAGTTGTTACAAAACCCCCCCCCCAAAAAAAAAAAAAAAAACAAAAAGGATAGATTTCTTTAAGATAACATTAGTAATCTATGTAAATCATGTAAATCACTTTGACAGTTGCCTTAAATAAGATGCCTGAAAAATAAAATAAAAGTAACAAAAAGAAAGATGTGTGCACAAATTCTAAATAATCTCAACTTGATTATACCTAAAAATGACTTTTAATATCCAATCATTTCAAACAAGAAAACATGTCGTACATGATCATATGCATGAAGATCTTACCTTTCGTCCTTCTAAGCACAGGCTACACATATGCAATTTATGTTGATGAAATAAATGACCCTTCAGCTGATTAATATTTCTAAACTTCCCCTGACGCTTGGATCCATCATTTGATTCCTCCTTGTCACATACACTACATGACAATCTGCACATGGCCTTTATCATTTTATAATGGTCAACATCGTCAAAAAATGCTTGTGTGTCCTCATGGTACCAGTAAGATCCCATTCGACCCTCCTTTGGTTCAGATGGCAAGAGCAAAAAGTCATTAATCATCCTTGTATAATCCCCTAAAGCCTGCAAGAACAGCAAAATATAAAGCTTTTTGTGTCATTAAATCCATGTGGCGAACAGTAGAAATCACAAATATGAACAAAAGCAGTGAAGGAAATTGAAAAACTAAGCATACAACTACATGTATACATTACTTACTTCCCATGAATACACCTTAAATGTATTAGATTTACAACTACAATAAACAAAAAACTTCAAAAGGAAACTATAACCAAATATCATTCATATTAAGCGCAAAATACAATAAGGGCTATCTTAACCATTTATTATAGCCTCTAAGAAACTCTGCCCAAAAAATCCTGAGTGATGAGCCCTTTGTCTTGATTGTATTAGATTTTGATTCCATTGACTCTACATTCCTACAGTGATGAACTCTTTTTCAAAAAAAATAAAATAAATGCAGTATCTGCAAAATGCTAGTTTTCTGCAAAATATCCATGGAAAACTACCATCAAGGTCCAGTTTCCCAGCAATTACACTTTACCTTTCGAGGTGAATATATGTTCTGGCATCAATATACCGATTTGCATTTTCTTTCATCGTTATTCTTTACATATAGCATTCGCTGCCACATAGCAAAAATGCTTCCAACAGTCCTTAAACAAGTCGATTTGGTTATAAATTCTTCTTTGGTAAAGGAAAAGACTCTTGCATGTTAAAAAATTAGCTGCTTCACTATTACCACGTCCTAAGAGGGTCCATAAAAAACAAAGAAGCTTCACATGGCTTGGTAAATACTCAAAACCAGCAATCAGCCAGACCTCCATTTTTGCCAAAAGATGAAAATTTGCCCTTAGAAGATTTCGTACTTGGTTATTGAAAAGCAGAAAAATTGCATTACCTAACTACAAATTTGATTTATGGATAAACAATCAAGCGCATCCATCATCATAACTAAAAAGCATTAACAATCAAATTAAAAAAAAGAGTTAAAATTTGAAAAAGGCAGGCCTAACCTTGGTGACAAAAACGACAGATGACTCGGTCTTGCAGATACAGCAGCGGCGATCGTCGCATATGAAACGGAGCCGAGACACGCACGTGGAGCAAACGTCACGATGGCCACACGCGCCGTATGCAACCCATTCTAGAGCCTCCGCACACACCGCACAGCTATCGTCCATCTCTCTCTTTCAAACAATTGATCGGAGACTGAGAAATTGGAGGTCGATTGGCGACGATAGATCTAGGGATTTGGAATCAAAATTAACAGAGGATCGTTAGGAATTAGGCACCAGCCTTTTTGTGCATTTACGTCCGTATATATGTGTGTGTGTAATTTTTTTTTTTATTCCCGTTTAGAAGATGAAGCGGTTTGATATTTGATGCTGGGAAAGAATTCGGATTGTTTTAGAATCTTGTGAAATTCAGGGCACCGCACGAGCCCTTCTGATTTAATAAGGGTAATTTTGTAAATGGATTTTTTATAAAAAATATGGATTGCTAAAAAGATGGTGGAACTTTATTTCCCAAGTATTTGAATTGGATTGGGTCTCCAAGTATGGGCCCGTTAGCCACCTTTAGTTCTTGTTCGGCACGCGGTGGACCGGTTTCTTTTTGCTTTCCTTTCCTTTTCTTTTCTTTTTAAATATTCTTTTAAAACTTATAATTTACATCAACATAATTTTTTAAAACAGTCCATAAATTATAATTTACATCGACACAACACAACTTCCCCATAAACTCTCATCCCTAATTTGTAAATTCTAACTTTAAATCTAAATTCCCAAATTTTCTCCTTCGGCTCATGGCCTCAATCCTCCTTCCCCTCAAATTCTCCAACCACCTGACTATTGCATTTCGTTTCCCGAAAAGCCCATCAGTCCATAAAGATGCTCATATTTCTATTACGACTGCTTTCTTCGTAAAATGTTCGCATGTTGATTTCTACATCACGTCTTGAGGTTCCTTTAAACAATCTGTTGGATAAAATTAAAATTAGGGTTGAGGTTTATGTTTCTTGTTCTTACGCACTGTCCATTAGCCACAACATCAATCAAACTGGGTTTAGCCTATAGCCTGCGAGTAATGTTGTTAACAAGTGAGAATGGAAGCTTGCAATCAACAAGGTGATCTACCAGTGAACATTTCCGATTTCACAATGTTTGCCCAAGAGGCTCACGAGACATTCTTCTTCGAGTCCAGATCTGCCATTGGTTCCTTGGAGTAACCAGCAGCGTACATAGCAGGAGCAGAAACCAAACCCCTCTCTCAACACTCTCTCCCATAAACCAAAACCCTAGCCGCAACCTTCCACGCTGGAATCCAGTGACAGGTAGCAGCAGACACACATCGTCGGCCTTTCCCTAACACGCTATCACTCCCAAATCCAGTCATAAATCACCGAGACCTAACCACCGATCTCTTCCACACAGCAGCCGACAGTCCCTACCATTTTTGAATTGTTTCACAGCAATTAAAATATTTTTGATGACATGATCAATTTGGACATGGTTAAAATGCTCATGAAGGCCAATCTACACTTGTCTCATTAACATTTCCATGAACGAGGATGAAGAAATAGAATAGTTCCCAGGTTCGCATGATGCAGTTTTTTTCTTTTGCCAGAAAACACAACAGATAACATTGATGGTTTTTTTCATAGGATTTACAGATATCAGAGGAACAAGTTCATGTAGCAGTAAGGGGGACTTTAAACACCGATCCACAATGGCGACAGTGACATTCAATTGTTAACTACTCGGAACAGTATGACCAAAGGTTTTTTCACTGCTATAACACATGTATAGAAATCCATCTTCGTCCTTCAGGGATTCATAAACGGAGTCCATTAAAGCAGCTGCAGGAAGAAGTGATGGGTACCAGATATTAGCTATTTATCATGGAGAAAACATCACGCAACAGAATTTTAAAGAAGATGAATGGTAGCAAATTGTGAGTTGACCTGTTTGAGGTAAGGTATCCTTGACAAACACAAAGAGGGCTTTCCCAGGTGTCAAACGAAGCCTGCTGCTTAAAATGTGAATGAATTGCCCAACAGACATATCTCGAGGAACCAGATATCTATACGAAAGAATGAAAGAAATAAATGAGATATTGAGATGTATAAAACAAGTTGTTCATTTATTACTTATGAGTGAGAAAGTACTATGTTCATGCAACATTTAACAGCATTCACAACACCTCCATCCCCGTGATAACAAGGAAAGCTTAGATTCAATGAGATGCTGCAAAGCCTACAGTTGCCTGTATAGGATTGACTCCGAGTTGATTTCATATAGGAGGATTGCTCCTCTATAAAGATGCAATAATCAGTCGTAGCAGATTCTTTCAAATTGGATTTCTCCCCAGAAACGCTGCAATGTGCCCAGAGCCTGTTACAAGAAGGAGCCTGCCTCTTCCAAAAACCCATTTCCCCATCCGACGAGAAAACAAGCACAAACTGAAAACCTAACTCAGCAAGCGATCATTGCTTCCCATGGATGCCAAAAGATAGCATTTCATACTAATATTGGAGAGACCAGAGGACGAAAATATAACAGAAACATGTCACCTAGTTTTAGTATGATTGACCTTGTTACTTCTAACAGTGTTTAAACTCTAGAGATTCGTAGTATCCATCAATTCTATACTCATTTTAAATGCAGCAATCCCCTTGTAAAGCTACCAGCCCACCTAATCATCCTTTTTTCTCCTCAATCAGAAGACTAATTAATGTCATCCACCCAAGTCTCACATGTGGTGTGCACAGGGGAGGCTCTTGCCATCTAACTTTGTCCCACTGATTCTGAAAGCAACTCTAAATAGCACTTCTAATAGTTGGCCCATGGTATTTCAGCTAGGGTTTCTAATGTGTGGAAGCCTAAGAACGAGGGCTTTCTTCTGCCTTTCCTTCCTTTTACACCTTCAGATCTTCAGTCTGACGCTCTCCCAACTGAGCTATCTAATGTGTGGTATTTACAAGCTCTACCAACTGTGTCGGTATTTACGACCGAGACAAACCTGTGGTCGAGCCTCAAAATCAAGAGATGGAACCCTCCGCTGACAGGCGCCGATCTATTCCCCCATTTTGTCCATCAATCCCAATCACGCCGGTAGGTTATTAACAATAATTTAACTAAAAAAACCGCTGATGAAGACGAGAATCCATGCTATCAATTCAATACTTGAGAAAAGAAAAAGAGCATATCATCTCAACCAGGTCTGGTCAATAACACACGGATTTAAGCTTGGACACTGACCCACAAAATAATAATAATAAAAAAAAATAGTTTGAATCATCAAACAGTAAGAAACATACATATAATAAAGATTAGCCAAAGCTGAAGACGAAATTAAGACTTACTTCTTCTTTTCCATCTCAGGAAGGTCAGTTTTGCAGTATCTTTCAGCGACAACCTGCAGAACGATTAAAAATTACTTAAAACTCAAAACGTTTAGATATAGTATGAAAAAATTAATCATAACTGCGCAGAAAAAGAAGAAAAGATCAAAGACTCCACAGAAGATTGTAGGAACTCACGGGAACTCGAAGGGGGTACTTGGCAATAATATCTTGTGATTCTTCCAGCCTTTGCTCTGTAAATAATTAAGAGTATAGATATTAGCTAGAAAAAGAAAACAACATTATTGAAAAGATGGAATAGCAATATAGAAACAAACGAACCGAAAGTGAACTCATCCTTGAAAGATTTTCCCATTGTTGTTGTCTCGTTTCTCACTCGATCACACAGAGATAAAAAAGAAGAAGAAGATAATGAGCATAAAGCAGCCGGGATGATAACTATTATATGGTCCAAGAGAAGCCCCAGAAAGAACCAGTCAACGCCAATCTGTTGATCAAGAAACGTATTATATATTTATAATATAATATGATAGACAAGTCCAATCGGTGGGGATAGCTCAGTTGGGAGAGCGTCAGACTGAAGATCTGAAGGTCGCGTGTTCGATCCACGGTCACCGCATTTTGCTTTATTTTATGCGCTAGTTTAAGTTTAAGCCCGGCCCACAATAGTCTCCCTTTGTCTCTCTCTTTAAAACAAGTCTTGTTTACGATTTTTACACCTCCTCAGCAAACACTACACAAGCTCAGCAGGCAGCAGCCATGGAAGAGCAGCAGCAGAAACAGAGCAAGTGGAAACTAGAGAGAGGGCAATACCTAGGAGAAATATCAGCTCTCTGTTTCCTCCACCCTCCTTCTAACCTCTCTTCTCTCCCTTTCCTGCTCGCGGGTACTTTTTTTTTTCTTTTTTCCTCGTTATTAACTCTCGTGCTCTCCTCATTACTTATATTTTCAATTCAGTTTATATTTTGTGTGCTCTTAGCATTGTTTTTCTTTGAATTTAAAACAGGCACAGGATCGCAACTGCTGCTATATAATTTAGAGTCAGGAAAAATAATAAAATCCTTTGAAGTTTTTGATGGAATTCGTGTCCATGGGATTACTTGCAGCTCCAGTGCAGAAGAGTCATCGAACTTTCCTTCTTTAACTGTTTCTTTCAAAATTGCTGTCTTCGGTGAAAAAAGACTCAAACTTTTCAACTTACACATTCAAACTCCTTCGCAAGTGAATGCAGATTTAGCTTTGATTCATTGCTTGCCCAAGTTCACTCATTGGGTCTTGGATGTTTCCTTCTTCAAGGTAACTCACTTCTCTTTTCTTCTGTTTTAGCGTTCAATTCATTACTTTTATCTTAAAATAGTGTTGTTCCTTGTCTATTTTTTTCTCTTGAATTGGCGATAGAACTCTGCAGTCTCTTCAAGTCAGGAAGAGAGACAATGTCTTGCAATTGGATGTAGTGATAACTCTGTCCATCTCTGGGATATGTCGGTGTCCAGTGTAGTTCTTCAAGTTCAATCTCCAGGTTAGTTTTACCAAAATTTATGCCTGTGTGGTTGCTCTTCTTATTTCACTTGCCCTTATGTATTTCGATATTTTGTGGACTTGTAGAGAGATGCCTTTTGTATACCATGCGGTTATGGGGTGACAGTTTGGAAACTTTAAGAATTGCTTCCGGTACCATATTCAATGAGGTGCCTAACGTTTCCTTATGTCTGCTTTCATCTTTACTTGATTTATTTTTTTACTGTAATGACACTGGTTATCGATAGTTGAAATTGATATGGTTCCTTCTACTTCATTCATAGAACTATAATTTTTCTTTGATTGGGTTAGGGTAGATCATCGTTTGGAAAGTGGTTCCTGTAGAACCTCATCTTGATGGGCTGCCTTCAACAAGTCTCTTGGAAGATGATATATATTTGAGCTGTTCATTACCCGACTCTTTCCAGCTTCGTTTTCAGCAGCATAAATCTGCTCATATGTGCAGACTTATTGGACATGAAGGCTCAATTTTTCGCATAGCATGGTCCTCAGATGGATCCAAACTGGTTTCCGTCTCTGATGATCGCAGGTGAAGAATTTTTTTTAATTCTTACACTCCTTATTTCTATTCTATGAAGTGGTTTCAATAATGCATTTTCCTTATTGTTACAGTGCTCGTATCTGGGCTGTTAGGGATGAGCTGAAAGATTCAGATAACAGAGAGGAGGAGGTTGCAGGCCCTGTTCTGTTTGGTCATAATGCTAGAGTTTGGGACTGCTGTATCTGTGATTCTGTAAGTCCTATAAGATCCTGGTTTACCTATTTTTCTTATACGACAACGTTTCTGGTTAAAAGAATATTTAAATGAAATGCACATTCTGACTTCAATTCAAAATTCTTAAGAATTTCATTATAAGTAGATTGCTGATTCTCGTCCCATTCTTTCTGTCAGAAAGCAATTCATGTGCGCTGCATTTTTAGTATTTATTTTCTTGAATCCATCTTGTTCTACTTTTCCAGTGTATCCATCAGTTAAAAGGATGCTGTCAGTTAGCTTGTGCATAGAGTTGTATGCCACGCCTAAAGGGTGACTTTGAATGAATGAAGTTGATAAACTATTATTGCTGCAATCAATAATTAATTTCCTTCAGTGGTCAAGCTCATGATTAGAGCAATTAAGCATGAATGTCAGGGGAAACAAGTATTTTTAATACATCCTTCATTAATTTCCGGTTGATAAATTCTTCCATCTTCATTCATATGCATTAGTGAATGTATCAGTAGCATCATCTATCATTGTTCTGAAATTCAATCCTAGTTAGAAATGTAGCCCTTCAATTTTCAGAAAGCAGAATCCTACAAGTAGATTTAGATAAATGTTTCTTTTTTGGCTGATTCATTTCCAATTAATTATAATGCGTCTTTCATTTGTGTCAATCTGCATCGAATGGAATCGCATAAAGGACTGATACTAGTCTACCACATCCTACCACATCCTTTGTTTACTGATCATGTAAATCAATTTAATTTCTTTGTTTTCTTTTCTTCTTGCCTGGAACATGCTGACCCTTTCTTCCATTTATTCTCTTAGGTAATTGTCACTGCTGGTGAAGATTGTACATGTCGTGTATGGAGATTGGATGGCAAACAGCTCAAGATGATTAAGGAACACATGTAAGTCGCGTTTTATTTTTAATTCAGATTGGAGCCTATTTGTTGCATAGATTTGAAGTTCAAAATTGTAAGCGATTAAATGGGGGCCCTACTTCCACAGAATTGTGAAGTAGGAGCCACCATGGTCATAATTCCATAACAAAAAAACAATTTTCATTCTTAACCTCTCAAAGAACAGGTTTTTTACTGGCCTTGTAGAAGTTCACTGCCTAATTGGTGAATTCTTGGTTTTTTTTATATACAGAGGAAGAGGTATATGGCGTTGTTTGTATGATCCAACCTCTTCACTCCTCATTACTGCTGGATTTGACTCTTCAATCAAAGTGCATCAAGTGTCTGCTTCTATTTCCCAGAGCTTGGAAGGACAAATTGAATCAAAACCATTCATTGACAGAATGGAGATATTTACCTGTCGCATCCCAAATTCATCTGAATATATTGGTCTCATGGACAGGTAAATTATCTTTAATATCAGAACTTCTTCAACTCATTAATTTATAGGTATATATATATAATACAATAACAATATTAGAACTTGAGGAGCCTGTTCACCATAGATCATTGTAGCTTAGCTAAGGTGGTTTTGGCACTGTATTAAGACCGTGTTGTCTCCATCTGTTTTGCTTATTATGGCTCTTTGTTAATCAGTTGTGGGGCTGATTTGAGATTTATTTGTCATTAGCTGGCCTGAGCTGCTGTTGGTCGAAATTGCCAATGAGTGCTTTGGTTCTTTTACCAGTTTTCCCCTGTTTTTCTTATTCATTACATGTTTAGGGAGCAAAATTCTTAATGTCCTCTACTTTTGTATACAAACCAAGAGTGATATAGCTGGCTATGATATTTTGGTTTTGGTGCTGGTTCTGGGCTCCAATTTCTCTGGTTTCGCATTTGGAACAAAACTTCCAACATCTTCATAAACTTTCCATATTCATTAATTTACCTAATTAATTTGTGTTTTTTATTTTTTATTAAGGTACTTGCTCTCTTGTAAAAAAAACTCTTTATGGCTTTATGCTTTAAAACTCCAGCTCCTACTCAATATTGGGATTCCTCCTTTTCAGTTAGTTCTTTCAGAATCTGTTGATATGAGATCGAGATTCAGCCAATAGCAGATACATTAATAAAGGGCCTTACAAAATTACAAGTATTTTGCTATAATTCATTTTGTCTCACTACTATGGCTGTTCGTTGAGTAAAAATGTTATTACTTATGGTATTCTTCTAAAGTTTAATTTTAATTGATCCTTGACCTTTGTTTCACTTTTCTCTTAGGATTTTTCTAAGCATGTTCTTGAAGTCATCTAATATTAACTATAAAGATAACATTTAAATTTATCTGTTTAAATCTGACTCAGATTTTTTAATTATAATCATTTAAATTTAACTTAATTATAATAAATGCATATAGATAAGTATCACTAATTATATTTACAGTTAAATCCCAATATACACCTGCAGCATCTTGTGGGCAGGAGTACTAATTACCTGTAATTTACAACCTAATGATGGTAACGAGGCTTTTCCTGCACAATATTTTTACTTGCAGGCTTTCCTCTTGAGTTGAGAGGTGGGGAACAGTTTTTACGCATTGGTATTCTGACATGAAACCTTCCATCTCATTTTGATGTTCTTTTAGGCCTAAAAAAATTGATTGAATTGCATTGGAATAGGTAGATAGTGATGGAAATGCATTTGGGGTGTTGCTGGTACATCTCCAATGTCAAACCCATCAAATGTTGGCTCACATACCTTCATACTCCTTTGTGCAATAGACTTCATCATTGTCTACTGGTGTCTTCATTATTTGTTATTCTTTTCATCCTGTATAATGTTCACATGTGCTCGAAATGTTGGCTTTTTTTATTGCAGCAAAAGTGAATATGTACGTTGCTTGCATTTCACATGCGAAGATACTCTTTATGTTGCGACAAACAATGGTTATCTGTACCATGCTAGATTACATGGAACTGTGGATGTAAAATGGACAAAGCTTGCTCAGCTCAGTGAAGAGGTGCCGATTGTTTGTATGGATTTGCTGTCCAAAAAACTCCCCAAACATTCCAATGGAGTTGATGACTGGGTTGCTTTAGGAGATGGTAAAGGAAACATGACAATTGTGAGAATTATGGGTGATGTTTTCACTCCCGAAGTGGGTTTCACCTTCACCTGGTCAGCCGGGAAAGAGAGACAACTCTTAGGAACCTATTGGTGCAAGGCATTGGGATGTAGGTAATGATGCCACTAGTGCTATTGTGCTAAAAATGTCTCATTTGTCTTTTTTGTATCCTTTCCCTGAGCAGTACATGGATAACATGCAAGAGGGACATGAATTATTTCTATGTTACCATCACTTAAACATCAACCAGACATTTGTTTTTATCTTTTTTCTAATGGTTCAAAAGCTTTGTTATTACATAGTATCATTTTTCGATTGATTTGTCTGCCACAAATATATAGGTCATATTTTTAGATAAAAAAAAAAAAGGTGATTCTTAAATTATACCATGCCTCAAATCATATTAAATTATGCTTTGTGCCATGCAATTCTGAAATGGTTGCCAGAATGCCTTTGCATTATCATCTGGAGATCATTCATCTTGCCTTGCTACTTTTGTTGTGGTTGCATTGTTCTTGCCTTGCTACTTTTGTTGTGGTTTCATCGTTCTTTATTATTCAGATCAAACCATCACCAATCTCTGCTATGCAGGTTCATTTTTACTGCTGATCCTAGAGGAATTTTAAAGCTATGGAGGTTAAGCGATCCCTTACCATCTGGTTCTCTCACTTATGGAAGAACTTTTGATGCATCCCTTATAGCAGAATTCACATCATGTTTTGGAATTCGAATTATGTGTCTAGATGCGTCATTTGAGGATGAGGTATCTGCTCTTCTCTCTTTCTCTCTCGTGTTTTCACTCATGAGTACATGCATGTTGCTGTATGTACTTTTATTCTCAGATGTTTGTGAAATAACCACAACTCTTTTGGAGCATGAGAAAATAAGAGATAACTATTTCCTTCTTACAAAGAGATAAAGTAAAGCCTTTTTTCCCCTTCTAATTTTCTACTTGAGGGGATTTGTGGTTTATTAAATATGAGAGTAAAAGGTATTATAAATCTTGAATCTTTATTGCTTGAAACCAATATGTAACTTCATATGCTTTGTGAGCTTGTAGTGACTTCTAAACATTCATATGCTGCTTTGTTCATTATGGTTGAATGTAGGTGCTGGTATGTGGGGATTTGCGTGGAAATCTGGTTCTTTTCCCTTTGTCAAAGGGCTTGCTGCTGGACAAACCTACTCTACCAGAAATAAAAATTTCACCATTGTGTTATTTTAAAGGATCTCATGGAATATCAACTGTATCCAACATTTCTGTTGCTAAATTGAGCTCTGACACGATTGAAATACGCTCGGTATGATACTAATCACTTTTTGAGTGTTTGCTGGTAATGATGGATTGCTATGATGCATTATACGG
Source organism: Populus alba x Populus glandulosa (assembly GCA_033617975.1). NCBI lineage: Eukaryota > Viridiplantae > Streptophyta > Magnoliopsida > Malpighiales > Salicaceae > Populus > Populus alba x Populus glandulosa. Next base: position 17,249,543 of record CM066144.1, on the reverse strand, counting down.
ACTTCTCTAGTGTTCAGTGTGGAAGAAAAAAAAAGTTGAATCCTTTAGGAAACAAGTATGTGCATAATCAAATTGGAGGAATAGTTCATGATACCCACCTGTTTACATTGCAACAAAAATAGCATTTCATGGCATGAAACATCCAATTTGTTTTAAGCATGGCTATGGTTCTCTAGTGATGGAGGGAGAATTGTGCTTGCATGTTTTCTGTTTCCTAGTGTGCAAGTTTGTATGCAAGGACTTTCATGTATTAAATTTTTGTCATTACAATTCTTTTCAGACGGGAGGTGATGGCTGCATATGCTATTTAGAATATGACCCAGACCAGCGTAGTTTGGAATTTGTTGGGATGAAACAAGTAAAAGAATTGAGTTTAGTTCAATCTGTCTCTGCCGATAACAACTGCCTCGATGATTTGGCTAATTGTGGATATGCTATTGGTTTTGCATCAACAGATTTTATAATCTGGAACTTAATAAGTGAGGCAAAGGTAGTTTCTCTCTCTCAAGTATTCATCCCATCCTGTGTTCATGACCAAACATTTGTTTTATTTCTTCTGATGCTTGGAGCAGGTTGTGCAAATTCCATGTGGTGGATGGCGGCGTCCTCATTCTTATTATCTTGGTGATGTACCAGAAGCGATGAGCTGTTTTGCATATGTCAAGGTACCTTTTGGTTTCTACTAGTTTAACAATACATTCCAAGCAAAACTTTAGGGAACAGGCTTCTGGTCTCATCAACAAGTGGTACTGCTATATTTTGGACTTGTATGTGATGAGATTGGGACTGCTATGTGGTTGGGTAATTATGCAAGTAGTTACCATAAGAACTGGTTTTTGCGACAGTTAACTCTTTTTGATCATCAGTAAATATGCTGCAAGCCATTATAGAATTAGGACTTAGATCACCAATGAGGTTGTGTACTTAGATCACCAAGGAGGTTGCATAGGTGCTAGCATAGTTAACCAGATTTTCTATGACAGTGAAGGTTTAAGAATTAGGACTCTGAATATGATTCTTTGCCTCAGTAAGCCACTATCCAAAACCATATATTGATGTACCACTTAAATGAGATTGAACAGAACCCTACTTCCTCATTTTGCTAGAGAAGGTAAATATATCTTAAACATTGATAAAAAAAACTTTAGTAATTAGACTTTTCATTCTCCTTTGTGAGTTATAAAACCTTTGTTGCAGTCTGCGACAAAATGCTATTATGCTATATCAACAATGGTTACCATCTCATGTTTTTGCTTGTTTTCTTGATATCTTTCTTCTGACATTCTGTTTTCCCTTGTTTTTCATTGACCACAATACACTTTTCATCAACTATGCATTTAAGTCTCTTCCAAAATCCTAGAGTCTCCTAATGTTGTAAACCTGATACAAGCTGTGGAATGACTGCTGAATGATGTTGTAGTACTCTAGTGTTTCCTTATCCTAGAGTTCCCTAATGTCGAGGGCTTAATTTTGGAAGCTACTGAGTGTCATTGTAGTCCTCAAACATTTCCTTATGCTTATTGTTTCCTGGTCTCATATATTCATCTCATTTTCCCTCTCAGGATGAGATAATCTATATTCATCGAAAATGGGTACCAGAAAAGGAGAGGAAGATATTTCCCCAGAATTTGCACATCCAGTTTCATGGGAGAGAGATGCACTCCTTATGCTTTGTTTCTAAAAATACACTTGTTGAGGCAAATGGGAAGAATTTTCAGTTTGATAGATCTAGTTGGATTGCTACTGGGTGTGAGGATGGAACTGTGAGGTTGACTTGGTAAGTATGTATGCAAGTAATTAGTTGCCCCTTTAATTGAAATCAAGTGAGTTTTTAATGGCATTGTTGTTGGTGGGTCCCAAGAACACTGACATGTCTCTCCTCTTATGCATATTTAGAGTGTTGGCCTCCACTATTTCTCACAGTACTTCATTGCTTCCCCTACCTCAACCCCCACATTTTTATTCATTTTTTTGTCCAAATGATTTGTCATTTCTTGGAACCAAACATGGGCAGCTAATTTTGTGATTGTTGTAGGTATATTCCTGGAGTTGAGGGTTGGCTTACATCAAAATTGCTTGGGGAACATGTTGGTGGATCTGCTGTGAGATCAATATGCTCAGTATCAAAGATGCACATAATTGCTTCCGACTTGACCAACTTGTCAGATTGGACAAAGAGACAAAACACTTGTGCCGGGGACATGGATAATCCTTTCTTGTTGATCTCAGTTGGGGCAAAGCGGGTGCTAACTTCTTGGCTATTGAGAGATAGGAATCTAGACAAGGAAAATGTATTTATTGAACAAGAAAAAATGGAAAACGGAAATGGCTATAAGCCTTCGTCAGAAGTATCCTCATTGATGTCTTTCAAATGGCTGTCAACTGACATGCCTCCCAGAAATTCCAGTTCTCGTGGAAAAGCAAAAGTAGCTGAGAAGATACAAGGAATAACCAAAGAACTTAATATGAATATTGATGTAACATCAGGACCACTTTTACTGGAAAAGGGAGAGGGATATTCAAAAATTTCTTATGATGACAAGTATGAGGATGACTGGAGATATCTGGTTGTCACTGCTTTTCTGGTGAAGTGTGCTGGTTCCAGGTGAGATGGGACAGCTTTAATTTTTGTGATGGTTTTATCCTGGCACTGACTTATCCAAATAAAATGAAATAATACCTCCATCTATTTCCTTCAGGTTGACTGTCTGCTTTGTTGTTGTTGCTTGCTCAGATGCAACACTTGCACTGCGAGCTCTTGTTTTACCACATCGGTTATGGTATTCATGACGACAACTGTAAACCATTAATTGGTGCTCCTAAATTGTTTTTAATTTAGTTTTTTCTTGTCCCTAGGGGAAATCACTTTTTATTCTTACTTCCTTGCAGGTTCGATGTGGCTTTGTTGGTTCCTCTATCATCACCAGTTTTAACATTGCAGCATGTCATCATTCCTAGCTGTTTGCCTTTTGAAGGTTTAATTATATGACTTGCTGATTACTGTTAGAACATGGCATAAAAAGTGCTATTAAACTCCCTGTCCATCAATTAATTATGTTTTGGTATTTTGTGGTATTTTAATGCCAAATTCTTACTTGGAGTTATTAATTTCTCATGATTCACAGAGAACATTCGAATTGGAAATGTGTATATTGTGATCAGTGGAGCTACAGATGGAAGTATTGCCTTTTGGGATCTAACTGACAATATTGAGGCTTTTGTTCAGCGGTTATCTACACTGAACATAGAGAAGTCCATAAATTGTCAAACACGGCCACGCACTGGAAGAGGAAGTCAGGGTGGACGATGGTGGAGAACATTAAGCGGTGGTGTGCCTAAAAATAGACCAGGTGATGGTTTAGTTGCAATAAAAGCTGGAGAGAAGATGAACTGCAATTTGGCAAATCATCCTATGAATGAAGCATCAACAGCAGTAAGTGACGTGGAAAACTGCACAATAGTTTGTTCTCAAGCTGTAGACAACACACATCATGAACCAGAAGTGAATAGTGTCAATTCCTTGCCAGGAATACGTGAAATAAGGCCTTTCCATGTCTTCAATAATGTTCACCAATCAGGGGTCAACTCTCTTCATATTTCAGACATACAGGATATTCAAAGTTCTGAAAATGGTTTTGCATTCAGTGTAATAAGTGGAGGCGATGATCAAGCACTCCACTGTCTTAAATTTGATTTGTCACCATTATCAACAGGGAAGGATTCTGACGTCGTGACATCAAATCTCATCAATTTATTCACTAGTTCTGAAAGCATGAAGAATAATTGTTGTAGACAAAGCCAGACAAACAAGTACAGGATCAGATTTTTATATCATGACCGAATCATCTCAGCTCATAGCTCTGCCATAAAAGGTAAAATAGAAATTACTCCAAATGAGGGAAGTTTGTGTTGTTGTTTCATTAATGTCTTCGGTCTCATGTTCACGGCTGTCTAAATGTTGTTACTATAGATTTTCCAAGTACTCATCCCTCTTTAGTTGCCAGTTATTTATTGGAAACCATGGCTGATAAGTCAGTGTTTACATGGATATAGAAGGCTTTACAGTTTGTTTTTCCTTTCTATAACCCTCCATATATGGTGCATCTTTTCAATCACATTCTTTGTAATGTTGATTTTATATATTATGGTAGTCTTTTTTCTGGCATTTGCAGGACAAATGTGAACCATATGGAAATTTTGAGCAAGGTCTTCTCTAGATTTGATGTATTGGAGGCATTTGTTGTGGCCATTGACTGATTGAAATTGGTTTTGTTTCATGAAGGTGTTTGGACAGATGGCATGTGGGTGTTTTCTACTGGTCTTGATCAGCGCATCAGATGCTGGCTTCTTCAGGATAACTGTAAATTAACTGAACAAGCTTATTTGATCATTAGTGTTCCAGAGCCAGAAGCACTGCATGCTAGAGCCTGTGGCAGGTGAGCATAGCCAGTCATGTGCATCACAGCTGCCAGCATAAGCATTTTAGAGTTATGATTCTGATTTTATGATATGACTGTTCTTTGTATCTTTTTTGTCTTAATTCAGGAACCACTACGAAATTGCAGTGGCTGGGAGAGGAATGCAAATGGTTGAGTTCTCCGCGTCTTAGGCTGTGGATGGGAGAGATGCAGGTGGTTTTGACAATTGTGTTCTCCCACGTTAAAACTTTTGACAATGGTGCTAATTGTGCTGGTATGACCATGTACACCTTAAAGTCTCCTATGTTAACACTCAATGTTGACATAGCGACGTGCTGACCATGCCAGCTGGCTCTTCAACACCCAAAAGCACAAGTTGGGGAATCAATTTTTGAGAGAATGGTTCCTGGCAAAACGAGGTCTGTAGCCTGATTTCCATTCTTTCTCATATTTCCAATTTGCTTTTCACCCCCATTAAGAGAAGGGCGGGCAATTTTCCGACAAATAAGCGACAAGATCCCATTGACCTGCAAGAGGACCGGGGATCTATCTGGGGTTTACATGTAAATCAAACCAGTTTGTTATTTAAGATTTTGGTTTCATTTTATAAGTTTGAAATTTCATTGTATGTGGGTTTTGAATCATTGAATTCAGTAAATTCTTGGCATAAATTATACTTAAAGCTTATGTTAGAAACGACAAGTATCAGTTGCCTGATTGAAATGTCCATTGCATCACGGTTAAGTTCACTTCCCAGGTACAAAGTTGGTGGCGTAAGCCCAAGCATTGTTGTTCACAGGGTCAGCAAGATGGTCGGCCAGGTTCTCTAGAGGTCCCTTCCCAGTCACAATGGCCTGCACAAAGAACCCAAACATGGAGAACATGGCAAGTCTCCCATTCTTGATTTCTTTAACTTTAAGCTCTGCAAATGCCTCTGGATCTTCAGCAAGCCCCAAGGGATCAAAGCTGCCACCTGGGTACAAGGGGTCAGTGACCTCGCCGAGGGGGCCTCCTGCAATGCGGTAACCCTCAACGGCGCCCATGAGGACTACCTGTGTTGCCCATATGGCTAAAATGCTTTGAGCATGGATTAGGCTGGGGTTTCCCAAATAGTCAAGACCACCCTCGCTGAAGATTTGAGCACCGGCTTTGAACCACACTGCCTCGCCGAACTTGACTCCATTCCTGGCAAGAAGCTCAGGGAAGACACATCCCAAAGCTCCAAGCATTGCCCACCTAGAATGAATAACCTCAAGCTCCCGGTTTTTGGCAAACGTTTCAGGATCTGCAGATAGGCCTGCGGTGTCCCAACCGTAGTCACCAGGGAATTCACCAGTCAAGTAAGATGGAGGCTCGCCAGAGAATGGTCCAAGGTACTTGACACGGTCAGGACCGTACCAAGGGCTCCCAGAAGCAGCTATCTTTCCTGCTGTCTTCCTCATTGAGACTCTGCCATTGCCACCGCAGGTGGCTGATGAAAACTCAGTGATTCCATTTAAAGGAGCAACTTTGCTTGTAAAAGTAGATGAAAGTGCCATGCTTGCCATGTTTTATGTTTTAAGGAGAGGATGGAGTGCCTGCTGCTGTTCCTTGTGAATTGATTGGTGAATAGGGGATACGAGAGTCACTCTTTTATAGGGTCCGGTGAGGTCCACAATCCTATCCGTGTGGATCTTCCTCTTTCTCCTCATTGGTTGATGAGTTTATTGTAGGTATGCAAAAATCTTATACACTCTCCTAGCCAGTCGATGAGGGCTGGGATGGATTTTGCTCAAATAATTGAGAGATATCCCCAGCCTGTTCTAAATTTATTCATGTGGTCCTTGCTGCAAGCTCAAATAATTGAGAGGCATTTCTCAAACGAGAAGAACTCGAGCCAATGGAAGTCTCGGCATCATTACCGTCAATTAATGCTGCTAGTTTTTCCTCACCCAAAAAATTGAAAATCTATCAAATAAAAAGCATTTTCAACATAAAGGCAATCAAAGCCAGCGTTTCTTTATTTTTGGCTACCACAATTCAGTGTTATTTGTCAATTTTGTGACATAAAGGGCCACACTGCCCTTGATTTCTATACTACTAGAAGGCTATTTTATTCGTCAACAACAATAAATGCCAATCCCACCATTGCTTTCAACAACTCATGGATTCTGAACTCCAGAGCCTCTCATCATGTAACATCCAATCTCCATAACCTAACTCCTAAGCAACCTTATGAAGGACCACATGACATTGTTATTGGTGACGATACATGTATGAATATTACACATATTGATAATTCTACTCTTTCTTCCTCATCTCACGACTTCTCTTTAACTAAAGTCCTTTATGTTATATTCATGAAACAAAACCTAGTTTTTGTTTCCCAGTTTTGTAAAACCAACAACACTTTTATTGAGTTTTTTTCACTATCTTTTTGTGCAAAAGATCTTACCACAAGGTCACCTCTCTTTTAGGGATGGAGCAAGAATAATGTTTATAATGTGAGGTTCTTTCTTCATTATTCTTACCACAAGGGCATCTATGGGTGTGTTTTCGGATAAATTTCCTAGCACCCATTTCCATATCTTGTAGGCTAAATTTGTCTAGAACAATGTCCATATCGTACTTATATTGCTTGACGAAAGCATTTACGAGATCTTTCCACTTCTAGATTTTCATGTTGTCTAGCCTTGTGTGTCAACCTAATGTTGCCCCACTAAAACTGTTTTGAAAGAAGCACGTCATTAATTTTTCATCGTACACTACTTCTGCTATCTTGTTGCAATAAGACTTGAGGTAAGAGACAAGACACCAAGTTTTAGTGTACTTTATGAACTCAGGTACATAAAACTTCTTTAATACAATCATATTCAGGACTAGACACATCTCAATGGCTTAAACATGATCATACAATTCCACTTATTCAATAGCCTTTACCCTGGCTTCTAACATTGTTATTTTATCATTATCAATGTCCTTGGAGGATTTTACTTGGTGGAGTTTATTGGTGAATACATCCACAACTACTTGGGTCGATGCATGTATTGTTGGTTGCATAAATGTTGTATTACACTGGGGTTTTTTACTTTGTCCACCCATCCTTTCTTAAGGATGCATTGTTGTAAAAGCAATGGGCTGACTAGACAAGCCTTCACCAGAGAGGTGTCTGAGTATCTGCTCAAGCAAGCTTGTGATGTGAGCCATGTTAGCCTTTAGAGAATCTAACTATTCTTGAAAGTGAGCATCATGGAAAGCACGTTCTTCATCCTTCATATTTTTTTCTCTCGCAATTAGGTGTTGTAAACTTTGTGCATTGAAGCTTTCTCGGGATCTATATTTCAACTTGCATATGTTTGCATGACATTTAAACATGAATGCATGTATGCTTATGAATACAAGTATATGTACACGTACAACAAATATAGATTAGCATGTGTTAAAGGGCTAATCCATGACTTCTTTATTGAATACATGTAAAAATTCATAGTCTAATTAATCTAAAAAGATCTTTCCCAAGTTCTCATCTTGGTTAAATCCCATACACATTAGAGAGTACAAAACAAAAAGGTGGGTCTAAGTCCCTTTCATTTAAAAAAGACAAAATGATTTTTATGTGTGGTAATTTCTCAACTTTGATCTTTGAGCGACACCCCCCAGCTAGTTATATATCATTTCAGATTCTTTACCGTATTCATAAAAAGTCATAGTTTTAGCTCAGAAAATCCTGTAGAGTTCATGATTATTGATCAAGTTTGGCTTGATACAAAAATGAATTATTAGGGAGTATATATCCTAAAAACAGGTTCTAAGCCATTACATGAAGGGAAAGCTTATTACCTGGTTTAAAAATGGTTTATGATCTGCCTAATGATTACCTTTTATAAAGGTAGTATAAGGATTTACAAGGAATGGTTGGGGCATGGTGTGACTGCTATTACCTAGTTGAAGCTCAACTCATAGTTAAATATTTCACGAATCTGAACCCTGACTAAAAGTCATGAAGTATACTGTTACTCCCCACCTAACTTAGAATTGGTTTATTCTAAAATTAAAATGTATAAAGGCATTAATCCATACACAATGTACTTATGCATGAGAAGTATTAAAAAATAAATGCACGAGCAATAAATAAAAAAATGCATGCTAAAATTAAATTACACAGACAAAAAAATAAAATAAAATAGGATAACAAACATTCAAACAAACAAAGCTCGGTTCGACCTGATAAGTCCTTAGTGGAGTCGTCATCCTGTCATGACGTGCACGACATCAAATGACGGAGCTACCTCCTGGAATTGAAGGGGTTTTAGGTTTAATCATAAAATTATGATTATATGGTCCAAGAATCACCACTTAGTATTATGGTCACATGAAAACCTAATGGTCTACGAGAATTTGTATTATTGATTGATTGTTAATTTAAGATATATTTATATTTGTTGGTCTCATCAAAGATTCAAGATAGATCTCTTTTTGTGAGGAAATATCTATCTTATTAGGTTAAATCCTAACCATTCTAAGGTCAAAATATTAACATCACATTTATTTCTTACTTTCGTATATTTGATACATAAGGGTATACTTTACAATGTAATTTTATACCCCCAAATATTAAAGTTTACAACTAAATCCTAACACTGAATAATAAATTAATTGTTTTGGGATTTTTGATATTTTGACCAAACCCTAATGGATAATCATAAATTTATTACGATATCCATTTAAAATATAATAAAAATACTATTGTCTTTTTTAGAAAATATGCATGAAAAATCTTTAGGATTTGGCCATATGAAAAACAAAATATTTTTTTTTGTGTTATTTGAAATAAGGGAATTCTTGATTATTATTTTTTTGTATTTTTTGAAATTTCAAAGAGAAATCAAGTATTTTAAAACCAGGTCTGTATTTTATAGTGTATGTCTATAATCCAACATTAAATGAAATTATTAAGAAAATACATAATTTTTATTTTCTAAAATAATAGGAATTGTTTTTAGATTTTGTTTTAAATTGTTTCAAAATCATTGACAAAAATAATGTATTTTTAATATCTAGTATGTATCTTATAGTACAAGTTTACGGACCAATATTAAGAAACTATTTGGAAAACATGCAAGGAACTCACAAATAATTTCAAAATGATCCTTGCAATTTGTTTTTAGAATTCTTTGTTCTCTTATTAGGTTTGTTTGGCTAAACATTAAAATAAAGACAAAATTAAAAGCTAAAGGAAAGGCAGTAAGTTGTGTTTGGTAAACATATAAAATGGGTTGGGCTCGAGGCACAAGCCTAGGGGCTAGGTTGGTTGGGCTCGAGGCCCAAGCTTATTCAAATGGGTTGGGCTGACTAAAATCCAATAATTTTCTTTTTTTTATATGAAGATGAGCTAGGGGTCTAATCCCCTTTGGCATCTACAGGAAAAAGTCATTAGCTACAAGATTTGAATTAATTTATGTCCTCTATAAAATGAACAATAAGAAAGAAAATAAGAAAGTTACATAGTGTAAAGGGGAGTGTTCCTACTAGAAGGAGGAGACAATGCTATTGGAAGAAGCTTGCGGTGCTGCTACTGTTGGTCATGGTGCAGAGGCAGAAGTTGCTGGGGAAATCTTGCAGTGCTGTTGATGTGTTTGCTGGAATTGGACTACTGTTGGGGCTGAAGCTAATGCCAGCTGCTGTTGCTCGCGTTGCTGATGGCGTGATCGAAGAACAACTATTTTCGAAGCTGGTTTTGCTAATGAGGAGTTGAGGGGGGGGGGGCTCTAGAGCTTATGGATTAATAGAATCTCAACCCTTGATGTTGGAGAATAGACTGTAGCCATTCATTGAAGCTAAGAACAAAAGCTTGTCGTACTCTGCAACTAACAAATGGGAGGGGGGCTTTAGGGCTTATGGATTAATAGGATCTCGACCCTTGATGTTGAAGAATATATCGTAGCCATTCATTGAAGCTAAGAACAAAAGCTTGTCCACTCTGCAACTAACAAATGGGGGACTAAGATTATCTTTGCAGTTAGGACAATGCTAGGCCTATTTTTTAGAGAGAATTTGTAGGTATTTTTAGTACTTTTAGATGTGGAACTTTGGCTTAGAGTGAAGTAAAAATATCAGGGTATAAGTTGGCATAAGTTTTGTGTGGTATGGTGAAGGGGTGACGAAAACCTTAGGGTTGAAGGTGGGCATTTAGTCATCTTTCTCTCTTGTTTTAATGGGAGGAAGAAAATGAATAGTGAAATTATAGTATTTTTTAATTTGATTCCTAAACCTTTGGAACTTTGTAATGGAACCCCTAATTAGCCCTAATTTTTTGGATTCTTTGCAATTTTACCTTTGAACTTCTTCAATTGAACCCTTAAATTTCTGTGCTTTTTACAAAGTGATCATTGATTTTGAAATTCTTTAATTTGACTCTCAATTGACCTTCAAACTTCTAATTTCTTGTAGTTGTATCTCTGATCTCATCCAATTGAGATTGAAAAAAATGAAATCTGGTTTTCTAAAATCTCAACCTTCTCAATTAAGCTCAAATGAGATGTACAAACTTTATTTTTTACCAATTAAGTCCCTAATAAAATTAATTTGACCCATTAAAAGTCGAATTAAGTCCTTGCACTTAATTAATTATTTTAATCTGATCCAAATTAATTCTTAAACTTAACTAAGCTTTTAATTAGGCTTATGATTAAATCAAATTGGCTTATTAAAAGTCCAATCAAGTTCTCGGACTTAATTTGTATTCAAATTCATCTGATAATCATTTAATTTCACATTGAATCTGCATTGTCTTTCAATCTTAGATACAATAGGGGTACATTTGGGCTTCTAATTTTGTCCAAAATTTCATCTTTATTTCTTCATTCATTTGAAGCCCTTTCTAGCCCACTCTTTCCAACTTGCTAGTTTTTTTTTTACTTTTATTTTTTTAATAATTTTGTTGCTTTTTATTTTTATTATTTTAAAAAGAAAAGGATAATTTTAAGGAAAACCTAAAATTGAGTTATGATAGTTAGAATAAAGATGGATTGGACATGACAATGTTTTTTTATGAAGTTGTTTGGTACATCTTTGAACAATATAAAGATCATTTTTTCCCATATCCACTACTATTCTAGTGGAGAAATTCTTGTCCTACTAAAAGGGATAAGATAAACTTGTCCAATTCTCTGTATAATGGTTAATCCAAGTCAATTTAAGGATAGAATTTGTTATTATCATAGTTTTAAAGCTCGACTATGAAGTTAACTTGGGGTTGACTCAAGGCTTGGGCCATGTCACATATCAAGTTGACTATTGACCCAAGTTAATGTATTAATAAAAATGATTATTTGTCATAGTTTTAAAATTCTACTTGAGGTTAACCTAGGGCAAGGCCCAAGTCACAAGTTTGGTTGACCATTGACCCGAGTCAATATTAAAATAAGAGGGGTTATCATTATAGTTTTAAAACTTGACTCGAGGGTTAACCTAAGGCAAGGTTTGAGTCATGAGTTAGATTGACCATTGACCCGAATCAATATAAGAATAAAATTAGTTATTATCATAGTTTTAAAAACTTGAATTGAGGTCAACCAGGAGCAAGGCCCGAGTCACAGGTCAGGAGGGTCAACTCGAGTTGAAATAGGTCAATGTAAGGATAAAAGTGGTTATTATCATAGTTTTTATAAACCCATAATATTTTTTTAAAAAGTAATTTTTATGGAAACTTTGAATAAATAAATAAATAGGAAATGATAATTATTTGAAGGAATCAAAATGATTATTCATGACATAAAGTGGTAAGGATCTTTAATGTAGGAAATAAAGTCTAAATATGAAATATATTAATGAAGGAACTAACAATGAAAGAAAAATAAGTAAAGTGAATAAATAAATAATTATTTTAAAAATGGATAGTCATTTCTTATAGTTAGATGTAATTCTTTGCATGAAATTACACTGGAAATTAGGATTATAAACAAACAAAAAAAAGGAATTTCTCTCTTCTTTCCCTATAAGGTTGGAAATATGCATGCCAAACAAAGGAGAATTTTCATCTTTTATTCTTTCTTTTATGAAAATTTGCCTAAGGAAATGATGAATTATGTGTGGGAGATTAAATTGAAGCGAAAAGAAACACTTAAACACTAGATATTTAAGAGAGGAGAAGTTGAATTTAGAAAGAGAGAAAGTGAAGAATTAGAAGGAGGAAGGAAAAAGCTTGAGAAAAGTTCAACAGGATAGCTTTTAAAGCTCATATTATCACTTGGTAAAGGGTTTAGAACTCATCAGTACCAATTTGAACACAAGTTACATGATTTTGAGAAAATCCTAGCAATTTGAATTAGGGTTCTTAAAATTAAATTTAGAGAAAAGTTAATTTCTTAGAAATTAAATTCCTAAAACCCTTAAGGGTTGTTATGGGAGTGAAATCATGAAGGAATGATAAAGAAAATTGATGGGTAAAGGAAAACCCTAAAGGGTCAGCCATAAGGGAACAAAGTAAGAAATGTTACACTCATGATATTAATTATAAATTGTGCTATAAATATATGTAAGATTATGTGAATGATAAAGTATTAAGTGATTAAGTAGCCAGCCTAAAAGGATGAAATTGTGAAATTTTAGGGATTATGTAAATGATGAAATTAATTGATAAATTGTATGTGTACAATATATATTGATGCGCTAATAAGGTTTTTTTCTTCTTTCAAATTTGGAAGAATTTTTATGATTTGTAAGTAATGAAAACCTTTGTGTAAATTAAATGAGAATAGTATGGAAATTGAGTAAGGAATTAAAAGAATGACTTTGGTTGTAAATTAATAAATAAGTGGGGATTAGAAAAGATGTTACAATGAATGAGAATATGAATGTGTACAATAATAACTGGTTGAAAACCTATCGATGCAGGAGAGACTACTAGAGTGGTACAATAAATTAGAAGAGCTGGACATAGCCATAATGCAAGTAGGTACTTAGTACCTTATAGAAAATTATTCTGGAAAATTCTTTATTTTCTTTAAATGTGATTTTGTTTGATGTAAGATTTGCAATATTGTGTTCTGTGATCGGTATTTATGAAAAGAAAGAGTTGTATAACTAGATTGTTTAGCTTCTAAAGGATGGAGAAAATGTAAACCCTAAGATAATTTTTTTTTCGAAGAATTTAAATTTTATGGAAATTTTGAATAAATAAATGGAAAATTTTAATGGGATTGAAATCATTATTCATGACATAAAGTAGTAAGGATCTTCGAGACTAGAAGTAAATTTTAAATATAAAATATGTTAAAGAAAGAATTAACAAGATAAATATGTGAAGTAAATAAATAAATAATTTCTTTTTAAAGGAGACAATCATATATAATTCAAGTTCATATAAACCACGTAAAGGAGTAGGTAAACACTTTGTCCTACTACAACATAGGGGTATATAAGGGGTCCATTAATGAAGACTTTAAAATAATAGTCATTGATTGTGACATAAAATTGGTTTATGCTATGGACTCCTTAAATAATTGTACAACATCATCACTTAATAAAAATTTTAAAAATAAATTATATTTGTAGTGATATTTTATAAAATAAAAATTATTCTCACTTAAAAAAAGATCTCAAGTATGACATGAAAATTATCCAAGATTTCACTTGTGAGACATACATAAAAAATAAAAAACATTATTTTTTAAAATATTTTAAAAGATTTCATTTAGAGTTTTGTTCAATGCTCTCATTCACTTGTAAGTCAGTTTTATTGTTACAATTAAAATTTTAAATTATATAAGGTAAATTTTTACTATATCTTAGATAAAAATAAATAAATTAAATGTTGATATTATATTTATCAAATTTTAAGTATTTATAAATTTCAACTATTTATTATTAAATATAAAATAATAATGTGCACATCATATATATATTAATCAATACTCTAATACGCACGGGGAAAACATTCCTCACGTGTTTCCTTTTTTTACATATTTTTTTTTAATTGACATCTTCTTCTTGTTCTTTTTTTCCTTTTTTAAATTCTTTATTTTTGTTTTTTTTAATTATCTTTGCCAATTGTTTTAAATATTGAACTGGTTGAAAATTTAACTATATAGTTTTTTTCTTCAAAACATTATGGATTGCTACAATATTCCTATAAATTATTTTTCTTATGATTTTTTTCTTTCTTTCTTTTAAAAAAAAATTGTCTATTTTTTTTATATTAAGTTGGTTGAGAATTTAGCTTTGTAGTTTTTTTAAAAAAAAACAAAAACACTATGGATTACTACAATGTTTCCTCTACATGGTTTTGGTTTTACTACAGTGTTTCCCCATATATTTTTTTTAAAAATTATCTATATTGAATTTATTTTTTCAATATTGAGCTGACTGAGAATCTAGCTTTAGCTTTCCCCACATGTTTTTGTTTTCATTTTTTTTAATTTTGTTCCAAAATTGTCTTTTTATATATATTTTCTTTTTTTTTTTGTTTTTTTTTTCAGAATTATTTTTTGATTTTATTTGTTTACTATTGAACTGGTTGAGAATTTAGTTTTTTCTTCAAAACACTGTAGATTTCCCCACGTGTTTTTTTTTCTCACTTTTGTTTCCTTTTTTTTACATGTATTTTTTCCTCTTTTTTTTTTTTACCTAAAATTGATTTCTTTTTTTTTTTTTCAAAATAGTCTTTGGCTATTTTATTTTTTATATATATATATTGAGCTGGTTGAGAATTTAGCTTCGTAGTTTTTTTTTTAATAAAAAAACACTATGAATTGCTATAGTGTTTTCCCTACATGGTTTTTGTTTTGCTGTAGTCTTTCGCTATATTTGTTTTTTAATTATCTTTGTCGAATTTATTTTTTCAATATTGAGCTGGTTGAGAATTTACCTTTAGCTTTCCCCACATGTTTTTTTTTCATTTCTTTTATTTATTTTCTTTTTTCCCAAAATTGTCTTTCTTTTTTATATTTTCTTTTTTTGTTTTGTTTTTTCATAATTATTTTTGTTGATTTTATTTTTTTACTATTGAGCTAATTGAGAATTTAGTTTCTTATTTTTTTTTTAAATACTGTGGATTGCTATAGTTTTTCTCCACATAATTTTTTTAAAAATGATTTTTTTTTTCAGAATTATCTTTGTTAATTTTATTTTTTTCATATTAAGCTGATTGATAATTTACCTTTGTAGTTATTTAAAACAATGTAGATTGCAACAGTGTTTTTCCACATGATTTTTGCCTTACTATAGTGTTTCCCCACATGTTTTTTGTATCTATTTTTTTTTCCCAAATTGTTATTGTCAAATTTATTTTTTCATATTGAGCCGGTTGACAATTTAGCTTTTTTTTTATTTAAAACACCATTGATTGCTACATTATTTTCCCATATGATCTTTTTTGTTATGATTTTTTTCAAAATTATCGTTGTCGATTTTATTGTTTTTAATATTGAGCTAGTTGAAAATTACAACTGTAGATTTTCTCATGAAACACTATAAATTGCTATAGTGTTTCGCTACATATTTTTTTTCCTTTCGTTTTTTTTTTATATTTTTAAAAAATATTTTTTTTTAATATTGAGCTGGTTGAGAACTATAATTGTATATTTCCTCACAAAACACTATAGATTGCTACAGTGTTTTCGTAAATGATTTTAATATTGAGCTGGTTGAGAATTTAGCTTTAACTTTCCCCACATGTTTGTTTTTTATTTTTATTTTTTGCTTTTTTTTCCCCAAAATTGTCTTCTTCTTTTTGTGTTTTTTTTTTTTCAGAATTGTTTTTGTCGATTTTATTTTTTTTAATATTGAGTTGGTTGAGAATTTAACAATATAGTTTTTTCCTTAAAAATATTGTGGATTGTAACAGTTTTTCTTCATATAATTTTTTTTTATAATTTTTTTCACAAATTCACAACAACACACAAGCATGCCTTGTGGCATTATGCAAGCATGGCATCTAGTGTGTGCGTGTGTAAGATGAAATTCAATAATATCAATACTAAACTTACCAAATCCATATTAAATTATCATCCTTAATGATATTTATAGAGCGACTAATGAATTCATGTACATCACAACTAATCAATGCCATAGCATTGTCATAAAATCTTATTTTATTATATTTTTTTCTTCCACTCTTTGATTAATTAGTCTCTTCTAATGCTTTTTTTTTTTTATGAAAGTGAAAAAGAGATGAGGAATAAAAGAATTCTTATGATAAAAGTATTATAAAGGAGTTCTCAAGTTGAAGATTAAACTTGGGAAAGAGAATTAAAAATGAGAAGAAAATATCCTGAATTCTTTTTTAAAATAGGTATGAAAATTCAAATTGTAAGGATGGAATTTTTATAAAAATGGGGAGAATGTAAACCCCGAGATTTTTTTTTTAAAACAATTCAATTTTTATGGAAATTTTGAATAAATAAATAGGAAATTTTGAAGGAATTGAAAATAATTATTCATGACATAAAGCAGTAAGGATATTTGACACCAGAAGTAAATTTTAAATATAAAATATGTTAAAGAAAGAATTAACAATGAAAGATAAATATGTGAAGGAAATAAATAAATAATTTCCTTTGAAAGGAGACAATCATTTATGGAATTTTTTGCATTAAATTATACAGGAAATTATGATTATTTTCACTTTGATTAGTAATATATATATATATATATATATATATATATATATATATATATATATATATATATATATAAAGTTAGAAAGTGATTTATCCGTCTTTGATCAATACATGGTCTATAAAAAATTTGATATTTTAAGATTTCTTGCTAGTAATTGACCAGGATACCAATTTAGAGATATAATCAACTAGCTAATTAATCAAGCTTAAAATATAATTCAATTTGATATAAACCACATAAAGGAGGTAGATACTTTGTCCTAGTACAACATAGGGGTATATAATGGGTCCGTCAATTAAAATTTTAAATAATAGTAATTGATTGTGACATAAAGCTTGTTTATCTATGGACTACTTAAATAATTTAAAACATCATCGCTTAATAAAAATTTTAAAAATAAATTATATTTATAGTGATATTTTATAAAATAAAAATTATTCTGGCCTAAAAAAAATATCAAGTATGAAATGAAAATTATCCAAGATTTTACTTGTAATACATACATAAAAACTAAAAAATATATATATTTTAAAATATTTTAAAATATTTCATTTAGAATTTTATTGAATGTTCTCATTCACTTTTAAGTCAGTTCTAATGTGCCACTTCACAATTAAAAATTTAAATTACATAAGATAAATTTTTACTATACCTTAGATAAAAATAAATAAATTAAATGTTAATATTATATTCATCAAATTTTAAGTATTTATAAATTTCAACTATTTATTATGAAATATAAAATAATAATGTACACATCATATATATATATATATAATATAATATGTGTATAAGATGGAAATTCAATAATATCAATGCCAAACTTACCAAATCCATATTAAATTATCATTCTTAATGACATTTATGGAGCGACTAATGAATTCATGTACACATCACAACTAATCAATGCCACAGCATTGTGATAAAATCTTCTTTTATTATATTTTTTTTCCTCCACTCTTTGATTAATTAGTCTCTTCTAATGCTCTTTTTTTATTATTATTATTATTATTCTTTTCCCCTTCCACCAACCTCCATGAATCCAAACCGCGTTTTACATGTCTTTTAAATTCAAGGGTCTGTGTCACCTGACAAGTCAGCCCACCAACTTATAAGAGAGGCACGTGCCGGTAAGCCCAACCTTTTGGGAATTCCATGTGCAGCTTAAGTCTGGGTGGGAACCGCACCTAGCCTAGCTCCTGTCAAATCCCAACTGCACCACTTCCTCTACTCACCACTTGGCCTAGTGGGGGCCACCTTGTTTCACAGGCTAAAATCCCATTCGGCGGCTTAATTCCGACTGGCTTAAGCTCATCCTCTCTTCTTCTTTTCGGCTTAGAAACGCCATTGGAAAGCTGTTTGGTGGGTGACCAAACTCCTTGACATCCGATCAAACTTGAAGAAGGAACTCATGTTTCTGATTTCGACCTCCAGAGACTGAAGTTGTTGACGCTTACCAACCCCTGCCAATTCAGTCTCTTGGTTTAGATAACCTTTAATTTATTTTGAAAGGCTTCTTCTTCAATCTTGAACATGGCCTCGTGAAGTACAAGGATGTGTTAGGTTTTAGGTTAAAGGGGTTGAAGAATAAGGGTTTTAATCTTCAATCTTCTGTGATACATATTCAGGGAAGGAGAGAAATTTAGGGCGTCAAGGAAGATTTAAATTATAATTAACAAGGTGGCACTCCAAAACGATTTCTAAATGTTAATTAGTTATTTTGTCTTGTAATAGTCACTTGATGTTTATTCACTTGATGTTTATTCAAGTTAAATAATTTTGTTTGCCTATTTTTTTCATGGCTTGGGTTTTTTTTTTCAGTTTTTGTATAATAAAATTCTCTTTTTGACCTAATTTAATTCAAGTAATCCATGTTAGAACTTACGAATTCATGATATTTTTCTTCTGATATATTGAAAAATGGTGGCCAAGTAAGAAATATACACTACTAACCCTTAGACTAACCACTTTAGATTTAAAATGAATTGTATCTTATTTATGTATTTAGTGAAATATCATTCATTTAGATTTATTATTTTTAACTCCCCACTTTATCTTTTATTGTCATTATAAGTTCAACTCCTTATAATTTATTTTTTTTCTATGGTTTATTATTTTAAATATCTAGCAAGGTGACACTTATTGCATGGTAATGAAAAGAATAAAAAACAACTTGCAGTTGTTTGGGCCATGCCCAAACAATAAAGAATGGCATTCTTGTTGCCTGGACATACCCAAATGGCTAGGAATTACCGGTTGTTTGGGTCAGGTCTAAATCACAAGAATGCTTGTCTTTTAAATCATTTAATAATAAGCTTGACCTTATATTAACCACCTTAGGACCGAATCCAATCTTCCGTGAATTCTCAGGAATTCCAATGATTAACATAAACCACAAGGTATAATTACTATATTTAAAAAAATCAATACAATGCTACACTCTTTTATATTTACGTACAACTTGTCAGTGCAATACTATTTTTCTTATCAATGACTATCTCCCCCATTCTATATCCCTGCCTACCTCTCTTACTAGTGGTTATCTCCAGGTAATCTATCTCCTCATAAGGCACCAACCTTTCTAAGAAATCACTTGTGAGTGACCACCTTTCCACAAATGGCACATCAAGGTATAAAAACCAACAAATTTTTTTTGGTTACCTATAAAGAAAAATAATTATTTTTTGTCATTACTCCATTCTCCATGAGATAATCTCGTGTGAACGGGGCATTTAAATACCTCTAGTCACCAAGTAAACCATAATTTCATTCACAATATCATAGACTACAAACAATAATCGCATATACATTCCTTACTCTATTCATTCTCCTTCTCATTCTTGTAAATTATTTCCCTCGTATGGTTTACTAACTTAAGCATTGAAAAATAAAGTGTTCTAATAAGAGACTTGTTTGGTAGGGAGTACCAAGTCTAAAGATAAAGCTCACATTCAAGCTTAGACACTTTAGCCCAAGGCAACTGTGGGAAGGCTTAAATAAACCTAAAGTTTTTACGACTCTATCAATGACACCATCTGTGTAAAATTGAACAAAAGCTAGTTCATTTTTCATTTTACACGTCACTTAGAAGTTCTTTACTTGGCTGAAGATATAAAAAGATCTAAGACACAAGAGATAAATTGATCTCTTCACCATAGGAATATCATCACCTCCAAATCTCCAACCAATATGAAAGTGTTAAATAATGTTATTTGCAAAAACAACTTTCCACTCTTCCATTCTCTTAATGAGCTAATACATATAGGGAACTCTAGTTCTTTAAAAGAACAAGGTAGAATGACATGCAAGCAAGTACATATAATATCACTCATCCTCCAACTCTACAAATGAGTTTATCTCTTTATGCAGTGCATTCCCAAACTAGACACTTCAAACATGAACTTCAATGGAGAAAAACTAGAGTGTCAACAAGTTCTAGCCATAAGAGTGGCTACATTCGCCCCCACCAAATGGAGAATATAAACTTTATCATCAAGTGTTAAATACTCATGAAAAAAACTTCTTGATCGCGTGGTCAAGCAACCTCCAATGAAGTAGATAATAACCCAGAAAGCTGAAAACTAGGTTTGATAGAACCTTAACCTAGAGGTAAACCCTATACTTAAGAACCAAAGATATTGGAAAAAGACTTTTACCCAGAGATAATCTTATATCTAAGAACCCTAAGTATGTGAATTTCACCACAAAACTATTTAATATTTAATAAATCAATGTACGATTTGTTCCTATAAAGAAATGTTGTTTTACCACAAACAAACACAAATAAAACTCACGTTTATTCTTTAACTTGTTGCTAAAATTTACAACTAAAAATAATAATTTAGTCTCCTCTAACCAATCCTAATGGGTCATTTTTGGGTTGCAAGCTAATGGGCCTAAAGTAGTAATCGACTAACATAAGTTCAATAATGAAATAAACCCTTAAACAATGTTTAATGGAGCAAAACAAACTCAAATTAAAAATAATTATTCAAAATAAAATGAATAAATAAGATAAGATAATAAAAACAAATTTTTAATGCTATAATTCCTTCATGTAGCCTAAATATCTAATTTTCGCATATTTTTGATAGATTTTTACTCTTGACTTCAAACATATCGTTATCTCTCATCTAGATAAATTACCAGTTCTACCATATATAGTTGGAAAAATTGAGATGTCTAGTTTCTAGTCCAACTTGAATCGCAGAAAAATTCTAGATATAGCTCCAACTATGTCCCAAATAGTGTATAAAGGTCTAGTTTGACATATTTAACAAGATTTGTTTAGTAACTTCAACCCTTTGAAATAATATGTTTTCGAATTTCATTGGACCTGAAAATTTTCCAAAATATATTTTCATATGTCTAGTATCTTTCTGTAAAATGTTAGCTCATTCTGATGTATATTTTGAGATATATGTCACATCTCGTAAAATCAGTCAGTAGACATTTTTAAGGTCAAATTCAGACCTCACTTGGTTTGTATCATCCTCCTTTTTTTAAAAATGATTCGACCTCGAATCTGTATCATGAAAAAAAACATATTATAAGGTTAACAAATCAGTACCAACCTAAAGAATAACATCATCATCAAAAGCAAGAAAAACCTTGTTAGCAAAAAAGGTCTCCTGATATACATGCTCTCTTTTTCAACCATCTTCTCTTTTTTCAATCTCAATTGCTTCTCATATATTTGATTAGGTGTTAATGATACAAGGCTTATAGGTCTTCTATTCATCACAAAGGAATGCCTATTAATCAATCCATCATACATAAATCTCATATCATACTGTCATGGTCTACCAAGCAACAAGTGACTAGCTTGCATTGACACAACATCATATAACACACCTTCACAATATTTACCAATACAAAAACAAACAAAAACCTGCTTATTCACTTTTACTTCACCATCATCATTATACCATTGTTTTATATGGTATGAGATGTTTGGTAGTGTGCAAGTTCAACTTTTTCACCAATTTAGTACTAGTTATATTAATGTAATTACCACCATCTATAATTAAGCTACATACCTTATTATGAATATGACATCTTATATGGAATATATTCTCGATCTAACTTCTGAATCATTCATATTAACATGCATATTTAGTTCTCTCTTTACCACAAGTTCCTCTCCCTCAACCAGATACTCAACACAAACATCATCAACATCCTTCAATGGTGACATCTTCTCCCTTTTATCCTTCCCATTGGTCTCAACCTTATTATTAGCTTTCATAACCATGATTTTTTTGTTTGGACACTATGAAGCAACATGACCAGAACCCAGATAACAAGAGCATTTAAAGTCATGATTACGAGAAGTAGGAGTAATATTATTACCTTTAACAGTGGCCAATGTGTTTTTCTTCTCTTTAAGGTATTCAACCTTGCCCTCTTCATTCTGTTATGATGGATTACCCTCAATGTTAGCCTTTAAATTAGGGTTCTAAGGTTTTGAAAGGCCTAATGGTTGACTTTGTCAAACGGTACCCTTCTGTTTAAGTTGTTTCTCCACCTTCACGACTATATTACACCATCTTCTCTAACTCTAAATAATGATGCAACTCCACAATATGAGTTATATCATGATTAATGCCATTCATGAATCTAGCTATAGTAGTCTCCCTATCCTCCTCAACATTAGCTCAAATTATAACAAGTTATATCTCCTTAAATTACTCATTAATACTCTTTGTACCTTGACTCAAACTTTGCAACCTTTTATAAAATTCTCTATAATAGTGGCTTGACACAAATATCCTCATCATAAGGGATTTTATCTCATTCCAAGTATCAATTTGCCTCTTATAATTCCTCTTGTGGTTTGTCACTAACTGATCTCACCACACAATGGCATAGTTAGTAAAAACAATCACAACAAGCTTGAGTTTCTTGAGTTCTAGATAATTGTGACACTAAAAAATCTACTACACCTTCTTCTCCCATTCTAAATAAACTTATGGATCATTCTTCCCTGAAAAAGCTGGTATTTTCAACTTAATTGTACCGAAATCTCCACCTAACTCAGCATTATGGTCCTGACACCTATAATTACCCTTCTGACCAAAATTATTATCATATCTTTCCCCTACAAACTAACAATTTTGTTGTTATCCAAAATGTTCCCTATGTCCCATAGACACATCTTTAAAATCAATATCACTCATGTCCATATTATTAGCCACAAACTCATCCATATTAGTGGTAACTAGCCTAACAATCATCCTAACATTAGATTCTCTTTGCTCAGGCCTAATTTGACCCTATCATGATCATGGACACGTAGCCTCTCTAACTTATCTCCAAATTCATTGGCTATTTGATCCATTCAGTGATTCATAACACGTAACTGAATTATAATTTCATTGTCTACTCTCTATGGTGCCATGTTATTGCTTGCCCCTGACACCTTTGAATATGAAAATTGGTTAGTTGATAAGAAATATATATTTCTCATCCACCCTCTTACTTGTTTACACTCTCCTTGTGTTTCACTCAAATATGTTCGTTACACCTTTTTCCTTTCGTCTCATCTTTCTTCGACTCTTGCGAAACTAAAATTAACACCAAATATAACAACCTTAATAGCGTATCCAAATATGTGTATATTACTCAAGAAGCAAAAAAAATATGAAAACAAGTAAAAACAAAACTACGATTATAATTTTGCAAGTAACAAATGAATTTGTATGAAAAATAGACGTTTTTTAAGATGCAAAAGCAAAAGATGCAAAGGTTATATAAAAAATTTGAATGAAACCTAAATATATAAATTATAATGTTATTAAAGTGTCATAATTGAAAAATAACAGCACCAAAACAAGTTTGAATTACTGATGTGAATTAAACCCGTTACGATAAGTTTCAATCCTGAATTTAGTTCATATAGCAAACAAACTCCAAATGACCTCAAGTTTTATTCCAACGCAACTTTAATCATAACACAATCCCACCTGTAGCTCCGAATATGTCTCAAATAGTACACAAATATCTAATCTAACAGATTTGACAAGATTTGTCTAACCTTCTGAAATAATATGTTCCCAAACTCCATTTGATTTGAAAATTTTATTAAAATATATTTTCATGTATCTAGTAGCTTCTTGTAAAATTTTAGCTCGTTTTAATATACAATTTGAAAGATATGTTCAATCTCGCAAAATTGATCAACAAGCATTTTAAAATCAAATTCCAACCTCACTTAGTCTGTATCAACTGTCTTTCCAAAGATTGTGTATATATGTCAACGCTAACTTAGATAAAACATCTTGAGTACTATGAAACCTGAGAAAGAGAATTATGTGAAGCTGTCATTAAAAATTTAGGAAAGGGAACTCAGGGGTTTCACAAATACTCTAATTTATTATACATGCTTTATTTGATTTAAAAAATTCATAGATATTGAATAATCTAATTTTGTTAAAGCAAGACTTAGGAAGGGTGTCAAGTAATATATATGTTTGATATGATGTAGCTGATTACTTCAAGGCTAAAGCTCATGGAGAATTATGTATTTCCTTGTTCATTTTGTCAAGTAACACGTTATGGTGATGGTCACTAATTTTCATGGAGAGCTATGTATTTCCTTTTCCATTTTAACAAAGGATGTAACTAATGATGGTGACAGTGACTAGCCTTTATAAAAGGAGGGGCTACTAATTGTGTTTATGAGATAAAAAGAATAAGTAAATATTTGAAAACAGGTTATAACTATATTTTTTTAAAAATTATTTTTTTTAATGTTTTGAATTGTTTAAATATTTTGATCTCAAAAATAATTTTTTAAAAATAAAAAAAATATTATTTTAATATATTTTAATATAAAAAACACTTTCAAAAGCAACCATAACATTAAAAATAAAGAAAATATTAGTAGCTTTGTGAAGAATTTTTCTAAAGATACTTTCTATATTAAAAAACATCGCTATAGCAAGCATATAATATTTTATATTTTTTCTTGATTGAGTTGTAATATATAATGTGAAATTAATTTTAAAACCACGACATGGAAGTGTGATATATAAAAAAGAAAAAGAAAAATTGGTATGTAAAATATTCATGTAATAAAGAACATTAGCTTTTTAACAATTTTCTCAAATATAAATATTATATATAAAATAAAAAGTTAGATTAAATTTGATAATATTTATAGTTTATATATTGTCCATTGAATAACATGACTGAAAAAAAAACTCAAATAAATTGATTAAAGTCAATTCAGATGGATATTTGAGTTTGAAAATTGCAGTACCAACTCCAGGCAGAAACCATTCACATCATTGTCAATTACCTAAATCCGAAGAGCCAAAACTTTTTCCAAAGCCGCAGAAAGAGACCCAAGCCACTGAGCCGGCTACCGATTGAGGTTGGTGAGTAACCAGCCATGCCGGTTATTTCAGTCGACCAAATTATTATTAGTAATGGTAACTGCTTTGTTTTTTCGTGCTTTTATCCTTTTCTTTTTAAGTCATTATTGTTTTAAAGTAAAGTTTAAAAGAAATAATTACAAAAATTTCCTCACTATATTTTTTTATAAATTACACTTTATATCCTGAATTAAACAAAAAATTCAAATAAAATACATTATTAAAGATGTGAGCTGTTATTAAACATATAAACTATATGATAAAAGATATAATTTATAAAAGTATGTAGAAAAAAATAAAATTAAAATCAGACTATAGAAAAGCGTTTGTAAATTTTTCATTAAAAAATAATAAAAATACATGAATATTAAATTAAGTGGATCTATAATTACACTTCACTTTAAAGTTATTATAAAATTATTTACGTGGATTCTTAAAATATTTTTAAATTATACAATATAAATTTAAATCCAAACATTATATTAATATTATCGAAAGTAACCCATAAGCTAGAAAGTTAATATCAACCCTCCAAGACCATATTAAATTCGAAAAGAAAAATGTAATAGAATAAAAAGAGCACTACTTCTATATAGTTTTCCGAGAGTAAAAGAAAAATTACTTCCAAGAAACTATTCAACACCTTGAAAAATGAAATTATTCTCTCATTGTTATACATCTCCCACCAACCCCAAACAATCCAAACTCTGACATCCAACGGCTATGTTTTGTCCCTCAAGCAATTGACAGAATCCACCGTAGATTTAAGAGAATCCAAACCACCCCATCCGGTTACCAGTAGGTAGGTCTATAAATACTAAGTAACCACAGCAGTTTTATTTCGTGATTCTCTGGGGTCTGATTAGAAACTCTCACACAGGCCGACAAACTCTTAAGCTTTCCCTTAGATCTGTACCGGTGACTCCTGTCCAAGGTATCTCCTGCCCTTCTCCACTTTATAGTAATGTTTACTCTATATCATATTGCATGCTCTCTTCATGGGTTTTCTTTGTAGACTCTAGAAAAATGAATGTTTAAAGAGTGGTTTTTTAGTTTCTTGGTCTTAAGTTTTTTAGTAAGCATGGTTCAAACAGTTGCAGATCTGGGTACTTATTGCGTTTACGCTGGAGTCTGGTCTGTGTCGGGTGTGACGTTGAAGATTTGGTTTTGACTGTTAGTGTGTGCAGAACATCATGCCTGAAAGGCATGTGTTTCGCTTACATTGTCATTAAAATATATCAGATCTGATTGTTTTTATCAATTTGATGGTTTTTTGGAGATAAACTCTCTGAAAATATATCGACAGATTCCAAGAATGTTTTGTATTCCTTAAAAGGACCATGTAGGGTTGCGATCATAATCGTATCAGAGTGCCTCTTGCTTAGATCTAGTGTTTATTCATTTCTATCGTGCAATTACTAATAAATTATACCAAGAAAAATGTAACTTTGCGCTTTTGCAAGTAACTGAGGCACGTTTGGTGTCTCTACTTTTAATATAATCAATGGTAGAAAAAAAAAATTGTTGGAAACTGTGCAAAACATCTTCAATTCATAATGGGGCTTGCGATACTCTGGGAGCTCACTCTGTATGATAAGCTAATATTTTTGTTTGCCGTTTGGTACTTTAACCATAGCATAGCATGTTAATACCTGAATTTTCACTATTGGGAGTTGTTTTATTGCGTATTTGATTCTTTTCCTAACTTTTTTTTGACAAGTGATTCTATAGAAGTTTGTCTCTTCCAGTGCTAAAGGAATCTAATTGTTCGTTGTTCTTTTTTAATTGCTCTCATTCAGGAGCATAAACTTTTGAGATTCTTATCATTTCCTGTACTTTGATTCTGCCCGTCCATAACTTGTTTTAGATAAATTTGAAGAATCTAAATCAGTAATGAGGATATTTTCGCCGCTATTCTTTTTTCCATATTCTCACATGTTGATGGAATTTTGCTTGCCACACTAATTAAGCAAGCTTAGTTTGCACACAGTTGCCACATGTCACCATATTAAGAGGTCTTTGTTGTGAATTTTGTGACATGCAGCTCAAGAAAATGGAAACCTTTCTATTCACCTCTGAGTCTGTGAATGAGGGCCACCCTGACAAACTATGTGACCAGATCTCTGATGCAGTGCTCGATGCCTGCCTTGAGCAGGACCCAGACAGCAAGGTTGCTTGCGAGACATGTACAAAGACAAACATGGTCATGGTCTTTGGAGAGATCACCACCAAGGGAAAGATAGACTATGAAAAGATTGTTCGTGACACATGCCGTAACATTGGATTTGTTTCTGACGATGTTGGTCTTGATGCTGACAAGTGCAAAGTATTGGTTAACATTGAGCAACAGAGCCCGGATATTGCCCAGGGTGTCCACGGTCACTTTACCAAGCGCCCAGAGGAGATTGGTGCTGGTGACCAGGGCCATATGTTTGGTTATGCCACTGATGAGACCCCTGAGTATATGCCTTTGAGCCATGTTCTTGCCACCAAGCTTGGTGCTCGCCTCACTGAGGTTAGGAAGAATGGAACCTGCCCTTGGCTAAGACCTGACGGCAAGACTCAAGTTACTGTTGAGTACTTCAATGACAATGGTGCAATGGTCCCTGTTCGTGTCCACACTGTTCTCATCTCTACTCAGCATGATGAGACTGTCACAAATGATGAAATTGCTGCTGATCTAAAGGAGCATGTCATCAAGCCTGTTATCCCGGAGAAGTACCTTGATGAGAAAACTATCTTTCACCTCAACCCATCCGGCCGTTTTGTTATTGGTGGTCCTCATGGTGATGCAGGTCTCACTGGACGCAAGATCATTATTGACACCTATGGTGGCTGGGGAGCCCATGGTGGTGGTGCTTTCTCAGGGAAGGACCCAACTAAGGTGGATAGGAGTGGTGCTTACATTGTTAGGCAAGCTGCCAAGAGCATCGTAGCAAATGGTCTTGCTCGTAGGTGCATTGTGCAAGTTTCCTATGCTATTGGTGTACCTGAGCCTTTGTCAGTCTTTGTGGACACCTATGGCACTGGAAAAATTCCTGACAAGGAGATCCTTAAGATTGTGAAGGAGAACTTTGACTTTAGGCCTGGAATGATGACCATCAACCTGGATCTCAAGAGAGGGGGTAATAGGTTCTTGAAGACAGCTGCATACGGACATTTTGGAAGGGATGACCCAGACTTCACCTGGGAAGTTGTCAAGCCCCTCAAATGGGAGAAGCCTCAAGCTTAAGAGTGATTTATCCTATCCCTATTGCGCAATGCTTATTTTATTGGTACTTATGAATAAATCGGTTTGTCTTGCTGCTGGTCTATAATCGTTAGCTATCCTCAATGGTCTAATCTCTTACATTAAGATTACCCTATTCATTTTCATTTCTTTTTTTTCCTTTTTCTTATCCTTCTCATTTTGTTCCCAGTGTTGGTGTGAAAATGCGTGAAATTTTTGTTTGAATTGAAGGCACTGGAAGTAACAAAATGCCTGTTAAGTTTGCATGATGTAGCTGTAGAACAGCAGCAAAATGCAGCAATGTGTTCTTTGGACGAAACAAATTATTGCTCTCTCTGCATTCAGTTAAGACTGCGTTGTAATTTGATTGCCATGGCTTTCCTTTCAGTTTCAAGCATGGGTTGAGTATTTTCGGTTTAGCTCGGTTTTCACTTTAAAAAACCAACCAAACCAAACTAAATTTTTATTTATTTATTTTTTTTTTTAACTTAAAACCCAAACTGAATTGAATTGATTCAAACTAACCATTTTCAGTTTTGTTAATTGAGGGAAAAAAACTAGAAAACCTACATAATGCAGTTGTGTTTCATGTGAAGGGTAGATGGACGATGAATTGATTGGTTTAAATGGCAAGAATTGGTCTAAATGGTAAGAATTTCAGCCATGTATAGGTGCAAAATAACGATTTTTTTTTTTTTAAATGATGAGAGAATTAACAGGATTTTCAACAACTTAGAAAAGCCATATCAGTCCTGAAAAATCTAAGAAACTGGGATAGATAGAAGAAGTGAATATCAAAACAGTTTTTTATCTTTTCATTTATTGTTTAAAAATAATAATAAACAACTAGAGCATGAACGAGGGAAAGATTGAAAATTTGGAGTCAAATGGTGATGTAAGTGTTGAAAGCTTTGGTGATAATTTTGTTAAGGCTTATCAAAAAGTTTTGATAGAGAGAATTAGAGGAGAGTAGTGAGAGAGGGGTATTTTGAAAGACATTTGGGAGAGAGGGGGCGGCTAAGTCACCAGGGTTTGTGAAGTTTAGTTTTAGGTTTCTTTTTATATCCATTAGCTTTTTATAGTGGATTTAAATATTGGTTGAATTGGTTCAACAAATGTCATGGGAACAGATGTTATGGTTATCAGAGATCCTCACAACTTGCTAATCCATACGAGACCTTGCTACTTCTTAATTGAACTTTCCCACCAATATCAAATATCTTGGCTACTTCTTACTACTAATTATACTATTATTACATACATACATCTAAATAGTACGAGGATTCTCCACACCCAAATACACTTTGGATTACAATACTAATTCACAGTTTATTCCTTCTTCTTTTTTTTTTTTTTTGTATTTTTCATTTTTTTTCTAATTTTCCCTTTTTTTTGTCTTTTTTTTCTTCTTTTTTTTTTTTCCAAAATTACATTCCTTTTTTTTTTCAACTTTCCTCTATTTTCTTTTTTGTTTCATTTATTTTTTTCTAAAATTATTTTTGTTGATTTTATTTTTTAAATATTGAGCTGGTTAAAAATTTTGCTTTGTAATTTTTTTCCTTTAAAATACTGTGGATTTCTGCGGTGTTTTTCCACATAGTTTTTCTATTTTATTTTTTAAAAAAAATTATATTTGTCGATTTCTTTTTAATATTGAGCTGATTGAGAATTTAATTTTGTAATTTGTTTTTCTTTAAAACATTGTTGATTGCTACAATGTTTCTTCGCATGGTTTTTTTCCTCTGAAATTATCTTATTTTATTTTATTTTATTTTTTAATATTGAGCTGGTTAAAAGTTATAGTTATAATATGTGAGGAAAGCACTGTAACTTTCCTCGTAAATTACTGTGGATTGCTACAGTGTTTTTCCCCACATAGTTTTTTTTTGTTTTGTTATGTTTTTTTTCCCCTAAAATTATCTTTATCAATTTCATTTTTTAAATATTAAACTAGTTAAGAATTGCAATTACAAGTAAATATAATTTTTTCCTTATAAAACACTATGGATTGATACAGTTTTTCCTCACATAGTTTTTTTCCAGTTTCTTTTGTGTTTTCATTTTTTGTAATATTTTTTTTCTAAAATTATCTTCGTTGATTTTTTTTTAATATTGAGTTAGTAAGAATTTAACTCTGTAATAAAGTTTAATCATGTGGGGAAAGCACTGTAGCTTTCCTCACAAAACATTGTGGATTGTTACATTGTCTCTTCACATGATTTTTTTTTTCTTATAATTTTTTTAAAATTATCTTTGTCAATTTTATTTTTTTAATATTGAACTGTTTGAAAATTACAATTACAAGCCATTACAAATAAGGCTAAATCATGTGAGGAAGCACTATAGCTTTCATCACAAAACACTATGAAATCCTATATTGTTTCCAAAATGATTTTTCCCTTTTTTTGTGTTTTTTTGTTTTTTTTTTAAATTGTCTCTGTCGATTTTTTTTTAATATTGAGCTAATTAAGAATTTAGTTTTGTATTTTTTTCTTTAAAATATTGTGAATTGTTCAGTGTTTTTTCATATGATTTTTTTTAAAATTATATTTATCGATTTTTTTTAATATTCAGTTGATTAAGAATTATAATTACAATAAAGCTAAATCATATGGAAAAAACATTGTAGTTTTTCTCACAAAACACTGTGAATTGCTATAATATTTCTCTAAATGATTTTTTATTTTATTTTATTGGGGAAAGCACTGTAGTTTTCATCACAAAACATTATCAATCGCTACAACGTTTTTCTAGTGAGTTTTTTTTCCTTCCAAAATTATCTTTGTTGTTTTTTTTTTTAATATTAAGTTGATAGAGAATTTAGCTTTGTAATTGTTTTTTGCTTTTTATTAACAGAAAAGCTAAATCATGTGGCGAAAACACTGTATTTTTCCTCACAAAACATTGTGGATTGCTACAGATCATTTTGTCCAGTCTCTAAGTTTTTCATCACCAACACAATATTTTTTTTCGTCATGAAATATTTGATCCATCATACCTTTAATTTTTATTATTTATCTAGTAGTGATTCACAATTATAATACTATCAAGTTTATTTATTTTATAAGCTCGCGGCAACATACGAGCATGTAATCTCTTATTTAGTAAATCATGATTAGTGTGGATTTCCAAGTCCTTGGACTCCTTGCACCTTTCTACTAATATCTGCGAAGGTAACATTTCTGATAATTAAGGACCCTTCAATCATAATTATTCAACTACTAATAAATATAAAAACCCTTCTTCTCTCGAGCTCTATGATCATCATCATCACAGGGGATATGTACTGGTTCCAAACAACATCACAGGAGTTTTTTTTTTTTTTTTAGCTCATTAAAAATAAATAATAAAATAACACGGTTAAAAAAAATATTAAAAACCCATAGTGTACAACCCCCCATTCTCCTGTGATGTTGAAAAAATATTAAAAAAATATTTAGGTATATATATATGATCCTAAATTAGCATATCTTTGGTTTCTTACAATTGAGAAAGAGTTATGCTCTGATAGGTGTTGGAATTGGATATGGAAGCTGCAAGTACCAAAAAAGACTAATTTCTTTATCTGGCTAATCTTTCACAATGCCTTGCCTACCGATTTGCTTCAGCTGAATCGTCGTTTAACCTCTACAATATCGGCATGCCCTCGTTTCCTTGTTGCTGCTGAAGATGAACTCCACTACTTGCGTGATTATGGAACAGTTAGGAGCATATGGATATCTCCCGGCTTCTCTCAAGATAGGACTATTTTTCATGGAGTATGTAAATTTGCTTCTACAGGGAAGGCTTGTCTTTTTCCGGCAGGCTTGTGGCGGTTGTGGAAGCAACAACACAATCTGATTGTTTTCTTAAGAATGGTGTGCTAGTGATGATTGGGTGATCCGAAGAATTCTCCTGAACGGCGAGGAGTCTAAGAAAATCTTTGGGGGGGGGGGGGGGGGATACTCGTTACCTACTGTAGTTTATCGAAAGTTTGAAACCGGTATAGCTCGGCGGGTTGCACCATCACACCATCAACAACATCGTGTGTTTGGTGCCATGTCATGTGCTCAGCAATCCTTGGTGACATAAATAACCTCTGTAGTTTAGGTGTGATCGGGAAATATCTAAGTTTTTTATATGCCACTAGAGTCTTCCCCCTGCCAGTTCTGGGTTTGTAACGGGAATGCCCGCATGTCATGCACTCGGTCATCACAACATTTTCAAGGTAGTATAACATGCAGAAGTTAGGGCACATGTCAATTTTCTGGTATCCTAAACCGAGGGGTTTCATCATGGACTTCGCAGCATAGAAGTTCTCTTTGAGCCTGTTCCCTTCTGATAAAATGCTTCTTGCCCAATCAATAATTTTGTCATACCCGGCCTCACTCAACCCGTGATCTGACTTGATGGTGAACACCTGTGCCACAGCCGATAATTTACTGTGGTTTGTGCAGCCATCCCATAATGGTTCGTTAGAATCTTTCAACAAATCAAAAAACCTAGCTGCCTCTGCATTAGGTTCTTCTTTTACGATTGGACATTGATTGACATTATCTTGATTCATTCTCATTGCATCCATAACCATGTTTCTGTAAGGATTAGTGTTGTCATTTGCCGCTTCATGCACGTTGCTAGCACTAGAAGTTGACCCAACCACCGTTTCTCTCATTCTCCTATTACTAACAAATACCTCTCCATGTGCATACCAACACTCGTAATCCTCCACAAACCCTTTGTGTAGAAGATGCATCATTACAACATCTGGATGCAGATACTTTTTATTTTGACACTTCCTGCATGGACATCTAATACCGCCTCCAGTAAAATTTCTGGGAATAGATGTTGCGAAATTAATAAAACCCTGAACCCCGTTACAATAATCCATCCTCCGCAATCCTTGGGGTGAATCTAGATACATCCATGAACGATCATCCATGACTTCTATCGAACCTCTATAAAAAGGACCCATTAAGCAAGCTCTTAATTATTTCAAAACATAACATGTAATTCGGTAATTTTACAAATTAAGTTTTAACAATTTTCAAACAAATACAATCTTACAAAATCTAAAACAAACCATAACAAGTATAAAATTATACATTCATATACTACAAGTTTGTTTGAGAAATAACAATAAAACATGTACATCTACTAAAAAAAAATACATATACTAAAAACACAATAAAATTGACATTTAAATGTTAAAATTTTAAAAGATAGAATTACCTACAAAAAATGATAAAATCCGTCGGTAAATCAGAACACGGATGCTGTGACCACAAAACTTCAAGAAATACAACTTGTTGTGCTGAGATGAGGAAGATTTTTGTTTTGGGGCGAGGGGGGGCTGGTTATTTTGCAGATGGGGAGGGTTAGGATTAGGAAGAAGAAGGAGAAATGGGGGAGGAGAGTGTCGGCAGAGTGGCCATATATTCACTTTTGCCGACGGACTTACCAACAGTTTTGATTCCGTCGGCGAAACCGTCAGTAATTCTGATGGGCAATCGACACGTCACCGCACGGACCTGCTATTCAAATTCCTCGGTGATTCCGTCGGTATTTTTAATGGTGCACCGGTCACATCACCGGTACGGATCTGGCATTTCAAATCCGTCGGTGATTCCGTCGGTATTTTTTACGGTGAACAGGTCCCATCACGCGTACGGGCCCCAGGTTTT
Organism: Populus alba x Populus glandulosa; assembly: GCA_033617975.1. Lineage (NCBI taxonomy): Eukaryota > Viridiplantae > Streptophyta > Magnoliopsida > Malpighiales > Salicaceae > Populus > Populus alba x Populus glandulosa. Next base: position 17,215,258 of record CM066144.1, on the reverse strand, counting down.
AATTCCGTCGGAAAAATCACCCGCCAAAACCTTCGCGCCACCTACCCGCCCTTTTTTTATTAATTCTGAATTTTCGGTCGGTAATTTATCGACGGACATAGTCCGTCGGTAATTACCGACGAATATTGTCCGTCGGTGATTTCGGCCGAAAAATACCGATAGAAAAAATTCCGTCGGTATGTCCGTTGGTATTTAGCGAATTTCTGGTAGTGTCTGGAATTGGAACCAGGTAGGGTTGAAGAAAAAATAGGGGAAGGAAAAATTCAGTATGACCCGACAAGACCGGGTCAAAAACTCGGTTGCAACCAGTTAACTTTTTTTTTTTTTTTACTAAAACGATGTCGGTTTGATTTTTTTTATAAAAAAAAAATTAACCCAAACAGTCCGATAACCCAATCAAAACCTGAATCCAAGTCTTGAACCGGGCTAGCGAGGTCTAAAAACTATAATCAAAGGAACTGGAGAGGGGTATGTTAAATTAGACGTGGATGGTAGCTCATTTGGAAACCCGGGTAAGGTTGGTTTTTGGTGGCTTGATTATCAGGGACACAAATGGCTCCTGGTAATGCCAAGCAACCAAGAGAAAAAAAAAGCTTAAAGAAAGATATTTTGCAACAATTATTTTGAAAAATAATAATAGAACTGATCACACAAAAAGTATTAAACTCCCATTTGAATGATATGGAAGTTCCATTAAGCTTTTAAAACTGTAAAAAAAAAAAATATTTGCTATCTGAAATATCGTTATTCATATTTATTATAAAGTTTTCAGTCAAACTTTTTTCATGTAACAACAAGCTATAATTCTTGTTTTAGTTTTTGGTATGAAGATAGTGTGATATATTTATCTTTTGAAATACTGGATTAATAACTTAATCATGAGCCCAAGATAGTTTTAATATATATCATCACACATGAGCCCAATGATAGGCCACCCACCTTCAATACAATATTGTATATATTTGGTATCGACAAATATCAAAATGTGTTCAAACCACGTGATCAAAAAGTATTAGATATCAATCCTGCAATCAAAGTATTTTGAATTCAATCAAGATATCTTTGAACAATTTTAGTAAAAAAAATTACTAAATTGAAATTTTAGATTAACTAAACTAAAAATATGAATTATAAAAACAATAGGACGCTGCTACTAGAAAAAAGTTGCACAAGAAAATAGTTGTAAGAATACAATTCTTCTAGAAAGAAAATATTTTGATTCTGATAAAAAATAATTATCAAATTGGGATTTCAGTAAAGCTGAAGATAAATATTTTAGTTATAGATAAATACCATTATTAGATTCGAATCTTAGAATAGCCAATTACCTCATCATACGTAAGCCAAAGATATTAGTTAAGCAAAATTAAGGGTTTTTTTTATAAAAAAAAAATACACACCGTTGAATTATGGTTGCAAGTAGAAAATTTTACTGTTATATTAAAAAATTTGACTTGTGGCGTAGCCAATATGTTTTCTTGTTCTTGTTCTATATATTTTCTATTATATTAAAAAAGAGTTACTCTCTGGTCTATGGAGGAGGCAAAATTCTTGTATATTACTCAATGTTAATTAATCTACGTATTTCTTTATCGAATCATATTAAAAGATCTAAAGTCAAATGCAATTAAATTATAATAATATTGTGACGTACAGCCCTGCTAAGCATATAAATTTGCAATTAAAGTCCAATGAATTAATAAGATCCAAGTTACTATAATTAAAGTACTAGATACCAAATTAAATTCGTGCAAGTCCAAGTGAATTTAAAATTGGCCATAAAACTTCATATTATGTGCCAAGAAACCGAGAGAGAAAAAATGTTTAATAAGATATTTATTATATCAGTTATTTTGAAAAATAATAATATATAGAACTGATCATACAAAAGTTAGTAAACTTCCATTTTGAATGATATGGAAGTTCCATTAAGCTTTTAATGCTGTTAAAAAAATAATATTTTCTCTCTGAAATATCATTATTCATATTTATTAATTATAAAGTGTTTTGTCAAACTTTTTTCATATAACAACAAGCTATAATTCTTGTTTTAGTTTTTGATATGAAGATAGTGATGTATTTATCTTTAGAAATATTGGATTAATAATAACTTAATCATGATAGTTTTAAATATAACCTCTCCCAAGAATATATATATATATATCATCACACATGAGCCCAATGATAGGCCACCCACCTTCAATTCAATCATGCATTTGCCATCCAAAAATATTCAAATATTCAAATTTCATGATGGGAAAGTATTAAACATCAATTTTGTAATTAAAATATTTTGAATTTAATGAATGTATTTTTAGAAAGTTTTAATTAAAGTGAATCATTAAATTAAAAATTCAGGTTAAATATCAAATTAAAAATAAAATTTAAATTCTAGTTAAACAAAATCGCAAGATTAAGATTTTAGATTTAAAGTTAATAAATCAAGCCATCCAAAGAGCATCTTCCCATAACCAGAAAAGCAGTAGGGAGGGAATCTGATGGGGCTTGAATAAAAAAAGAACGCAACTCAACTGAGCCCTAATTTTAAAATGAATTAGCCAGCGGCCAATCACACCATGTTGAAATTAAGTCGGCCAATACAAATTAGTGACTTTATTCTTTAATTATTATTTTTCCTTGATAATAAATAGGGACTTTTCTTTTAATTAAGAGCTAATTACCCTCATACGTAAGCCAAAGATATTAGTTATCATTTAAGCAAAAGGCAATAAAAAGCTATCAAATATGATTACAGTTATTTTTTAAAATGTTTTTCGTGTTGAAATACACTACATTGATTTTTTTTTATTTTAAAAAAATTATTTTTAAAATCAGCGCATCAAAACGATCTAGAATATAAAAATTAATTACTTTTTTTAAAAAAAATTAATTTTTTAAAAACACAAGTACAATTACATTTCCAAATACAGCCTTAACTTCAACCATAACTCTGATTGCATGACTTGAAATTCAGGAAATTACATCTTAAATTTTTAATTTCATCTTTATCTTTATTTTTTATGATTTCTGACTTAACAAGAGTCGATATTCTAGTTTTATTTTTTATTATATTAAAAAAGAATTACTCTCTAGTCTTGGTCTATGTAGTAAGTAGAGTTTTATCGATCTATTTTAAATCTTGTATATTAATTATATGTTAATCTTCAGTTACTAGAATTAAAGTACTAGCTGCCCGATTTGACATGATTTTCTTTGCTAGCACACTAGAGAAACACGCCCCGCAAAATTAAAAATAATCAGGAATTATTTAGAAATATATATACTAGTATTTTTTTTTATATATAAATTAAAGTTAGAAAAAGATAACTTGAACTTTGTATTCAAATACAATATTTATCTATCCAGAATTATAAAAAACAGCTTTTCAGTTTTTCAAATTTGTACAAGTTTTTAAAATATATATTTTATAGATTTTTCAGTTTTTTTTACAATGTTTTTATCATTTTTTTCAAATGAAAAAAAAAATATATGAAAGCATAATTTTTTGTTTTCTTTTCTATATAAGAATGTTTTTGCAATAGGAAAAATTAAATTATTATTTTTTATTTAGTGTTATAAATTTAGTTTTTATTAAAAATCTAGTATAAGGATTTTTTTTGAGCTAAAATATAACCTTTTCATAATAATTTTTAATTTGAATGGGATAAAATCAATATTTTATTATTAAATTGTCATAATTATTACAAAATATTAATACGAATATGATAAATTATAAATTATAGTTTTGATTTATATGAAAAATAGTTGTAATATTGATGTATTTTTGTTATTGGTAAAACAATTATCTGTATTCTCAACAAATGAAATCGTTTTTCAATTTCCAATAAAAAAGAAAAATAAAAAAAAATCTAAAATGAAAAAGAAAGACAATTTATGCTAGTGACAAACTTAAGAGATATTTGGAGGAGGGTTGTTGAGGTCTCTACATATTTGATCTACACGTGAACGCTTGCTCCTCAGGTTCTGAGCACACTTAACGTACAAATGGCAGCTCCTGTCACACGTAACGATCATAAAACAGATTCCCTGAGGATGGAGTCGGAAGAGTCGACAGAGAAAAGCACCATGACATCATTTCATAACCATGCACCAAGCTTCGTTAGTGTTGCTACAGCTATTGATTGTGATGCAACATCCTTATCCAGCTTGGAAAACGAAGATGAAATGGAGCTACAGTGGGCAGCCATTGAAAGACTTCCCACTTTTAGACGGCTTAGGCTTTCATTGTTTGACAGAAAGGAAGGTGGCGAAGGAGAGGAGGGCAGGAGGGTGGTTGATGTTACCAAGCTTCAAGCTCTTGAACGCCATGTTTTCGTCGACAAACTTATAAAGAAGATCGAGGAAGATAATTGCAGGCTGTTAAGCAAGTTCAAAGAAAGAATAGAGAAGTAAGAACCTTGCCTGCCCTTCTATTCTATTGTTGATTTCTTATACGTATGAACATCGATTATGTGCATTAGCGTATGAAACAAAAGAATCGGAATCATTTTCCTTCTCCTTTTCTTTTTATCCTTACATGCAACTCGCGATGAACCATCTGTTTTTTTTTTTTCTTATGTTTCCTTTTCGAGGTATAAATTGGATTTCATGAAAGAAAATTAAGCATTAAATAGGGTCTAGAAAAGACAATCTCTTGGTTCCCTGAAGCATGTAAGCTGGATAATGAGCTAATTTGTTAGTCTGCTGCTGAACGAAGCTGGAAGTTGGGTCCTGAAAGGGCAATAATATTGATGGTATCTCTCACATCTACAATAGTAAAAATAAAAATCATTTCAATCCATAACGTAAGTTTTTCAGGGAGATTTCTTAAGAACAAAATGAGAGGGCATGCAGTACTATGCTTCTGCTGTGATGGCGTATTCTGATTGTCACTTGCAGTGTCCCTTAGTTCCAGCATAAGGCTAAATAAAATTATTTTGAGCTTCCACAAATTGCTTGCACTGATGTGTTACATGTCACTGTGGATGTGTCTTGGAGTTACATGATTGGTTAAAAAGCCTTAAACTCGTCAAGTGTCTTTTCCGTGGGACAAAACCATGAGGCCATGTGTCTTATATAGTATATAAGAGGTGAGCTCGTCACACCTGACGTTGTAAGCTCATAAACTCTCCACAGATCACCGAAGACAACATAAGGATTCTTTTCTATCACCCTGCAGGTTTCATACATCTCTCAAGATTTCTTAATCCAACCTATGAATTCCCACCATCCACTCTTTAACCTCAGTAAGACACCCAGCAATTAGTTTCTGATAGCAGTAACTTACCATCGATCTATCTTCTATAGCCCCATATCTTTATATAAAGTTCCTCTTTCGCAGACGACATGAAAGAAAGGAGCTATATTGAGAAGATAAAATTTAAAAATAGTGAATAAATATGCTCAAGGGAAAAATAGGAATTTCCTATATACTGTTCCTGCGCGCAGGAGGCGGAAACATAAGTGATAGCATTCACTGAATAGCACTGCAGTGCTTCTTCAAGATTTACAACCTTAAAGCTTGAGAGAGCTACTGATTATTTATTTGGAAAATGGAAGCGATACATCCATGGATGTTTCTGTGCATGTATCTTTGTCAGTACTGATCCATGTTTACTCTTCAGGGTGGGTCTGGAATTGCCAACTGTGGAAGTGAGATATCGGAATTTGTCTGTGGAGGTGGAATATGAAGTGGTTCATGGAAAGCCCCTTCCTTCTCTTTGGAACACCGTCAAAACTGGATTTGGGGCAAGTATCTTTAATTCCTTCTTTTTCTCCGTTTAGCATCAGCTAATCTTTCAGCATTAGAGAGTCACTGCTCAAACACTTAGTTTTTAAGGAGAAATATAACTTCAAGTGCTGTGGATGAAAAATAAAAATTGAAACTTCGAGTCCACCATGCACTATACATTAATTTATTGGGTTTGACTTGGTTTTTGTTTTTTTTGCTCTCACTTGCATGTTCTGGTTCTGACAATGAAAGAAATAATTTCTATCGACAGGGTATTGCAAATATTACGGGATGCAAGTCGGTACGAAACAAGATTAAAATTCTCAAAAATGTCAACGGCATCATCAAGCCCTCAAGGTGCACACATAATAATGCATCTGTTCATGACGTTTCCCAACGGTTTTGATCAGTACTAATTTCTGCAACGAGGAGCAGCTAACTTATGATTAATATTTATGGGAGTTCATACATGAACTCACTTTCCGTGCAGGATGACTCTCTTGCTTGGTCCTCCAGGTTGTGGGAAGACCACTTTATTACAGGCACTTGCAGCGAAGCTTGACCAGTCCTTGAAGGTCTCTTACTTGTGCATAAAAATCCATGCCATAAAACAACAATATGAACCATCTCTGTAAAACTGTCACCTACTATGAGAATGAACTGGGAAATTATGAGCGAAAATAATGATGAAATCACAAATTGTTTAAACATATGATATAGAACAATAACTGATTTCCATGTACAGGTCGAGGGGGAAATTTCATATAATGGTTACAAACTCAATGAGTTTGTTCCTCAGAAGACATCAGTTTACATAAGCCAATATGACGAGCACATTTCTGAAATGACTGTGAGGGAAACCCTCGACTTTTCTGCTCGTTGTCAAGGCATTGGGGGCAGAGCAGGTAGGTTTGCTCCACATCTTGTAATGGAAAACATATCTTAGAGACTTAAACTGATACAGCAGCTGTTTACTGCTGAAGATATCATGAAAGAAATCAGTAGAAGGGAGAAGGAAGCTGGTATTGTCCCAGAACCGGATATAGATACCTACATGAAGGTAAGAGCTAACTTAAGAAACAAACTAACTCTTTATCATGATCTCATATTTGAGGAAGCTTGGTTCCTACTTTCTGGTAGCAATCTCAGCTGACAATCTCTACGAACAGGCAACTTCAGTTGAAGGATTGAAAAGGACTCTCCAGACGGACTATATCTTGAAGGTGATTCTCTATACAACAAAGGAAGTTTCAAGGCGAAAGCTCCTATCCTCTCCATTGACTACGGATTCTATTCTTTGTGGCATTACAGATCCTTGGACTGGACATATGTGCTGATACAATGGTGGGAGATGCAATGAAGAGAGGAATTTCAGGTGGTCAAAAGAAAAGGCTAACAACAGGTTGTGTGAATTGCAAAGTTTAAATAATTAATACTTGTTGAGGAACCTTGCTGCTAATTGTGTTTAAGAACATTGAAGATCCTCTATTTATAGAAATAATAAAAAGAAAAAAGCCAGGTGTTACAGGAAATCCATTTCTTCGGATATTAAAATCTCTGTTACTCTCTTCTGCCAGGGGAAATGATAATTGGTCCAACAAAAGCTCTCTTTATGGACGAAATATCCAATGGCTTGGACAGCTCAACCACCTTCCAGATTGTTAGGTGCATGCAACAATTGGCACACATAACAAAATCAACCATGTTGGTTTCACTTCTTCAGCCAGCTCCCGAGACCTATGATCTCTTCGACGACATTATTTTGATGGCAGAGGGAGAGATAGTATACCATGGGCCTCGAGACAACGTTCTGGAGTTCTTTGAACACTGTGGTTTTAGGTGCCCACCACGAAAGGGCATTGCTGACTTCCTCCAAGAAGTATGTAACCTTGCTTAATTCATTTCACATTACAAGAACATTTGCCCCAAAATGCTTTTCCAGCGGGACATTTTTTTAACTTATCCGCAGGTGGTTTCTGAAAGGGATCAAGGACAGTACTGGTATCATAAACAGCAACCTCATAGTTATGTTTCTATCGATATGCTTGTAAAGAATTTCCAGGAGTTTCATGTGGGACAGAAGCTAGAAGGGGAGCTCTCCAGGCCTTTACAGAAATCTGAAAATCATAACAATGCTCTGTCATTCAGCATCTACTCCTTGAGAAAATGGGAACTATTCAAAGCTTGTATGGATAGAGAATGGCTGCTTATGAAGCGAAACTTGTCTCTTCATGTATTCAAATCAGTACAGGTAAAGACTAATTGTGACTGGATCATCAACATATTTTTTTACCTGACACTCTTAACTAATCAGCAGGTTGCTATTGGGTTTTCTTCATGCAGCTCGTGGTCACTGCATTAATTACAATGACAGTGTTCATACGTAGTCAAATGAATATTGACATTGTCGACGGCGACCTATACATGGGTTCCTTGTTTTATGCTCTAATTAGATTAATGTGCAATGGGATTACCGAATTGTCATTGACTATACAAAGAATAGAAGTTTTCTACAAGCAAAGGGATTTCTACTTTTATCCTGCGTGGGCTTATTCTGTTCCAGCTGCCATTTTAAAGATTCCGTCTTCATTGCTAGATGCATTTCTTTGGACAGCTCTTACCTATTACGTTATTGGTTTCAGTCCTGAACCAGAAAGGTGTTTTGTTGCGGACAAATGTCATTTCTATTATGAAAACTATATTCTTTTCTAACTCTTGTTGTTTTCAATGACTGTCAGGTTTTTCTACCACTTCTTTCTTCTGTTCCTTGTTCATCAAGTGTCTGTATCAATGTTCCGTCTGATTGCTTCCATTGTTCGGAATCCATCTATTGCATCAACATTCGCTCTTTTCATTATATTAATCACATTTCTATTTGGTGGATTTGTAATCCGACAACGTAAGCCCTCTGGTGACTTTTAGCACAAGGTTTGCATAAATTAGCCATTTAAATCAAACGCTTTCTTTGCTGCAGCTTCTTTACCTTCTTGGTTGAGGTGGGGCTTTTGGCTCTCGCCACTGGCATATGCGGAAATCGGTGTATCTTTAAACGAATTCCTTGCTCCGAGGTGGCAAAAGGTGAAACCCGACTTCTACTTTGGTTAAATTCTCGATAAATACTTGTTGCGGTGGTTGTTCACTGCTAATTGTCTCTTGCAGGTTTCATCTTCCAATATTACATTAGGTCAGCAAATTCTCGAAAGCCAGGGGCTATACTTCAATGAATACTTCTATTGGATACCTTTAGGAGCATTAATTGGATTCTGGATAATTTTCAACATTGGATTCACCCGCGCCCTCAGTTATTCAAAAGGTAAGTTTCATATTATCATGCGGATGGATAACAAATTGATTCCTCATCCTCATCTATATAAACTTGAAATTTGCAGCCCCTCGGAGATCTCGGACCATAATTTCTCAAGAAAGGCTCTCCAATATTCTAAAGAGAAAACAAGATTTGATCGACTTTCCTCGCGCTGAAACACCAAAACCTGCCGCAGAAATGGAGAAAATCAGTAATAATTATTTGTTGTTGCCATTTATTTGATATTCCTTGAAAATGATGGATATTAATCAACAAACAAAACAGATGAACTCTCTTTTTTCTATTTTACTGCTACATCCATAGTGATTTCATCTGTTTTGCAGAAATGATTTTGCCTTGCGAGCCCATAACAATATCCTTTCAGAATGTGCAATATTTTGTCGACACTCCTAAGGTAAGTACAACTGATCAACACTGGACTTCCTTGGCTGGTAGTTATAGTTGATGCTTATTGGTTTCCATGCATGTGTCACTTAGATATTAAGAAAGCAAGGTCTTCCACAAAAAAGGCTGCAGCTTCTTCATGATATCACTGGTGCCTTCAGACCTGGGATTCTTACGGCATTGATGGGTGTTAGTGGAGCTGGGAAAACAACACTAATGGATGTTCTTTCTGGAAGAAAAACTGGTGGCATTATTGAAGGCGAGATAAGAATTGGAGGGTACCCTAAAGCCCAAAAGACGTATGCTAGAATATCTGGTTATTGTGAACAAACAGATATTCATTCTCCACAGATTACAGTAGAAGAATCAGTAATGTACTCAGCTTGGTTGCGGTTGCCAGCTCAGATTGACAAAAGGACAAGATCTGTAAGATGCCTAATTTGAACTACTAGTGTTGTTCGATTGTTAAAAAATGACATTTTCTGTAGCTGAACACAAGATTCCAGCCTGAGAAAACCAGTTGAAGTCTTAAGCTCAAATTGAAAAATATATAGAATAAACAGTGACAAGATCAGTGTTCTCATTAACAGAAAATAATTGATCTTTAGACATGAAGTGTTTTGTTGTAAGACCATCTCTAGTGCGTGTTCAGGGGTTCTTCTCACGTTAGCATTTGGTAGTAGCATATACACATAAATACGCATTATCATCCTTTCTTTCTGCAGGAATTTGTAGCAGAAGTTATTGAGATGATTGAGCTTGGTGAAATCAGAGATGAATTAGTTGGCATCCCTGGTGTTAGTGGTATATCGACCGAGCAGCGAAAACGGCTAACTATTGCCGTAGAACTTGTTTCCAATCCATCTGTAATATTCATGGATGAGCCCACCTCTGGTCTGGATGCCAGAGCAGCTGCAATCGTCATGCGAGTTGCAAAGAACATTGTTAATACAAACAGGACAGTTGTGTGCACAATTCACCAGCCAAGTATTGATGTTTTTGAGGCATTTGATGAGGTAATTGAATATGTACACATGAAAATATGCAGCATGCAATATCAAAAACGAAATCTTAGCAATCTGAAAACTTTAGTGAGCTGCATGATTTCTTGCAGGGTGAGAAAAGCCATTGATTATGGGTCACGTGTAAACGATTAAGCATAAAATGTGTGATCAATCAAAAATAAAATTTATTTGCACTCTAAGTGGTTAATTAGGAACTGTCAGTGCAAGACTAATTAAATTTCTTGATATTACTTATGGTCCTTTTATTTATCAAAAATAATAATTCTTGCAGCTCATTTTGATGAAACGAGGAGGACAAATAATATATTCTGGAGAGCTGGGTCAGAATTCAAGTAAGCTTATTGAGTATTTTGAGGTAAGCATCCATGCACATGTAATGATTGACTTCCAGGTTCATTGTCTGTTATGTGTTTTCCCTGGCATTCTAGTTCTTTCAATTCTTCGTTAAAACAAATTAACAGAAATAGAGTTGAAGAACTGATATTCATGTCTATATAAGTGTAGTTCTGTAGGTAAATATGTTTCTATGTATGAGCAATATCTGTCAAAGAATTTTGGAGACCAACCTACTTTGCCTATCTTATTCGTTTATTATTTACTCATTTGCGTACATATTTGCATGCAGGGCATTCCTGGAGTTCCCAAAATCAAAGAAAATTACAACCCAGCAACATGGATGTTAGAGGTTACCGGTTCTTCTATGGAAGCTCGACTTGGTTTGGATTTTGCAAATCTCTACAGGGACTCCCATCTCTTCCAGTAAGCTTAACTATATATATATATATATATATATGAACGGGTGGAGCACTTCGTAGATTGCAAGTGTTGCATGTTTGAAAAAAGTTTCGTTGTCATTTGAAACAGAAACAAAAGAATTATCGGGCAAGTCATATGTTTTTGCTTGATGTAGGAAAAATGAAGAGCTAGTTGCTAGACTGGGCCTTCCAGAACAGGGTTCGAAGGAATTGCATTTCTCCACCCGATTTCCACAAAATGCATGGGAACAATTTAAGGCGTGTCTTTGGAAACAAGAAATGTCCTACTGGAGAAGTCCAAAGTATAACTTGGTTCGGTTGATATTTATCATCGTGTCTTCTTTGATATTCGGAGCACTTCTTTGGCAAAAAGGACAGAAAATGTAAGCTCTCTACAGTCGAATTTATCAGCAATGTTAATGCTTGAATATCCCATAGAAAATGCTAACTAGTGATTACGCTCCTTGTTCCGAAGAAATGATGAACAGGACTTCTTCAACATACTGGGATCTATTTTCATCTTTATTCAGTTCGCCGGAATAGCCAACTGCTCGTCTGTTATGCCATTTGTAGCTACTGAACGCACCATTGTATACCGGGAAAGGTTTGCTGGAATGTACTCTTCGTGGGCGTACTCATCTGCACAGGTCCGAAGATAGTACCAGAAAGATTTAGCATTAATGTCCATGAAATCAGTCAATACAAGATTTTAGAACTTGCAAACTCTAACATAAACTTGTTGTTACGAAAGTGCAGGTGGTTGTAGAAATTCCATATTTATTGCTCCAAGCTGTGATGTTTCTGATAATTACATATCCAGCAATAAATTTCTACTGGTCAGCTTACAAAGTATTTTGGTACTTCTACTCAATGTTCTGCTCATTGCTCTATTTCAATTACCTGGGATTGCTGCTTGTCTCATTGACCCCAAATGTCCAAATGGCTTCAATATGGGCTAGTTTCGTCTACACCACGACGAATTTGTTCTCAGGCTTCCTTGTACCGGAACCGGTAAGCCAGCTACATAGTTGCTCATGACCCGCATTAACCAGTGTAGCGTCTTGGATAAGTTCAACTAGCACCATCTTCAAGCTGCACAATAACCATTCTGAGTATATACACACTAATTCTAATGCTTCACTTTCTTTGTCAAGACAGTTGTTGTCTTAATGTGTAAACCAAGAACTCCCCAGCCTTCTGTTTTTTTTTTTGCCTGCACAACACTATTGGTAACTATAAATTTGTATTTGTTGCAGCAGATGTTTCTTTTTTTATCCTGAAAGTAATGTTCAATATTTCTCACCCAAATACATGTATCTTGCAGATGATGCCTAGATGGTGGGCTTGGGGCTATTGGATTTGTCCAACTTCATGGTCCTTGAAAGGCCTTCTGACATCACAGTACGGTGATATAGAAGAGGAAATCACAGCATATGGAGAGCGAAAATCAATCAGTTCCTTCTTACGAAGTTATTTTGGGTATAAACATGATGATTTAGGTGTTGTGGCCATTGTTCTTCTTGCTTTTCCAGTTTTCTTTGCACTCGCTTTCGCAATTACCATAGCAAAACTGAACTTCCAAAAAAGGTAAAGATGGTTGCCAGCCACTAATATTCAACTTCGATTTTCAATTTTAAAACCTCAGGTACATGAACTTATTCCTCGTGTATTCTTCGGATGAGATACAATAATTTGGGTTGAGTATACCAAGGTTCATTGAGTAAGAGTGATGTCTTTTAGATTCATTTTGAAACTAACCATGATAAATGGGACAAAATTCAATAATATGTTAATCTAAATTCAACACTCATTTTAGAAACAATTAATTTTAAACATTTCTAATTGTAGAAATTGATGGAGACTCAATGCGCTTTTACAATAATTTTAATAACAAGAAAATAAATTTAATCATGACATTGTCAAATTTAAGTTTAAGTTTATTTTCCGTGTCTCTTAATTTATGGACTGATGTAAGGTTAATAATTCAAAATTATGTTAACTAGTTTTCCTCATTATTTTGCTAAATTAACAATGTTTTGGCTAAGACTTGTTTTTCTAAAAGATAGATGGACAAGTCTCCGATTTATTTTTAGGGGTTGATATCAAAAAAATATTATAAAGATAAACTACAAAATAATTAGAATAATTCATGACAATTAAAAGTGATAGATTTGAGAGAGAAATACATGGTAAAGGTGATTTTTCATTAGAAAAAAAGTAGTAAGGGTAATGTCGATCTTTTCTTGGATATAATTAATCTCTTACTCAAAACTCTGAAATCAATACTAATTTTTAGGATTTATAGTGCTTTTTATTTAGCATATGACGACTTCATTTCTTAAATATATTCCATTTAATTTCAAAGAGTCCCACCATTGTGATTGTTTGACAGCATAACAAATCAACTAAGAACATTAGGGTTGAGCCTAATTGTTTGTATTTATTCTTTTATAATTTATTTATTTTTTTATTGCTATTTTTTGTTTGTGTATTTTTCCTTGTAATTATTTCTTTTTGACTCCTAATTATTTTTGGAATAGTTATTTGTATTGTTTATTTATGTTTATGTTATTAAATTGTCATATTTATTTTCACTGATGAATTGTGTGTGTGGAGGGGGGTGGGTGGGTGCGCACGCTATTTTATTTAAATTCTTCACACACTTTAGTGAAAACCAATAATAAAAAAAAAAATTGTGGATCCAAGCTCGTCCCATTTAGGATTAGAAAGGAGATTCACATGGCGAGTGTAATTTATGTCTAGTGATGCTCATTTGGAATTTTTCATAGCTTGGGACTCGCCCTATAAGTGGGGTATCGTGGAATTATTCTCATACTCGGATTGTATAAGGTTAAGAGGTCAAGTTACCTTGCTAATAATTACTTGCCAATAGGATTTGAGTCCAAGCTACCATACCATATGAAGCTTGAAGAAAGAATGCCTAATGTCATCTGGTTACTGGATTGTTAGGAGATGTTTTCCTCACAAGATCATGTTGAATTCTAAAAACAATATGGAGACATTGCTCAATTGTTTAAGATTTGGGTGTAACACTCATGTTTCCAAGTTTTGATAGGGTTTTGGATACCGGAATATAGGTATTCCACCTTTAACACTGTAAACATGACTCCCACCCTTGAAGAATATGATTCTATCTTAGACTATCTAACATCAAACATGATGTGCTTCTATGGGCCAAAAAACCAAGCTTCATAAAATTATGTTTGGTTGACTAAAATTGATCAAAGAATAATAGATTAAAAGATAACCAAATAGGGTTTTAGTGAAGGCTGGTTATGGAACACATTGTAACCTATATTCAAGAAGAGATTGCATGAATAAAAGAATGAGATTTGTTTGAGAATTTTAGCTTTGGGAATCTATAGTCTAATTCTTTTCCCATCGATAAAAGGTATGATCAACCTTGAAGTTGTTGATGTGTTTAAGAGTATAATTATGTTTAAAGTTAATCCAACAACATCAATTTTAGTTGAGACCTTTTAGCCAACCAGAAGCATACTTTGATCAAGGTGTAGAAAAAAAAAAGATTGTTATTTCATCCCAGTTACAGTAGCAACAAAAAGCCTTCCAGGAATTACAAGCCAAGTTCAACCATTTACATAAGCAGAAGAAAGGATAGAAGTGTAGAATGATAAAGAAATGGTAGAAAACTCAGGATGAAATAGGGGAGCTGAAACAAACAAATGAAATGCTCTAAAAGCAATGCCAACAATAGGTCAAGCTAATCACACATCTTGATTACTAGGCTAATGGGTTCTCCTTTGTTAAACAAGCTTTGATTGAAGAAAAACATGTTGTAATAAAAGAACCATAACATTGGGGCTTATAAACTATGCATTACCACATACAAGCTGAAGATGCCAAATTTCTTGCAATGAAAATGAGAGGAATAGTGGAATATTTGGTTGAGGACTTACAGTGCCAAGAAACAAACTTGTGAAATTCATCACGCAACTCCTTGACTATATTAATAAAGTACCAAAATATCATGGACTGAGAACATGAAAGACTTAAATGGTTTACTTTTTCAAAGAATCATATATTGAATAAATTAAAATTTTATTGAGTAATAAAAGGCAACATCTTGATTAATGGTTGTTTGGTGTTTAATGTTTCTATATGCAAATCCCTATCAATGGTTAATTTTTAAAGAATCATGTATTTCAAGAACACTAGTTTTTTAACAGAGAGGGTTTTTGAAAGTCCACTGAGAAGCCTGGAATGCCATGGCCAAGAAAGCTTCATGCTATCATTAGGGTGAATTGTAAGGAAAAAGATAATTTGCAAGAAGGATGTTTATATTTCAAAATCAGGAAAAGATGCATGCATAACATTTAAAAGCATTATATAATTTTTTCCATAGGAATTGCATAAAAAAGAATCTCTGGTGAAGTCTAGCAAGACTTTAATAAACATGAACCCAGCAAGGTTCTGAGCCTAACAATGTTCAATTTGATTTTTGAAGCCCAGTAAAGTTTCAGCAAAGAAGGAATACGACAAAGTTCTAAAGCCTAGCAAGGCTCAAGATAATCCTAAACCCAACAGGGTTTAGCAAGAAAGAGTCTTCAGCAAAAAAGACCCAGCAAGATTCTAAGCCCAGTAAGGTTCCCAACGATTAAAAACCCAATGAGGTTTTGACAAAGAAAAAATCAAGTAAAATGAACCCAACAAGGTTTGAGCCCTGCAAGGCTCTAATGATTACAAACCCAGCAAGGTTTTGACAAAGAAAGGGTCTAGCAAGACTTCAGCAAAAAGGACCCAGCAAGGTTTTGAGCCCAACAAAACTCTCAACAAGATATTGCACCTTTGAGCCCTTACTTGCCAGATAATGTACCTTTTAGCCCTATTTATTTTCTTCTAAATGAGTTTTCTAGCCCTAACGTACTAGATAGTACATTTTCTAGCCCTACTTATTTTTTTCTAAGTGCGCTTTCTAGCCCTCACATACCAACTAGTGTGTTTTCTAACCCTCACATATCAAATAGTGCACTTTCTAGCCTTACATTTTTTTTTTCCTTTTGAGTGCGCTTCCTAGCCCTATCTCTTTTCTTATGGGTGTGCTTTCTAGTCCTTACCTACCAGATAATGTATTTTCTAGCCCCGTCTATTTTCTTTTAAGTGCGCTTTTTGACCCTCATGTTTTAGACAGTACGATTTCTAGCCTTATCTTTTTTTCTTTTGGGTGTACTTTCTAACTCTTACTTTTTAGATAGTTCATCTTTAAGCTCTATCCCTTTTCTTTGATGTGCATTTTATAACCCTCACTTACCAAATAATTTGCTTTATTATCATTTTCCTTGTTGAGTGCAATTTCTAGCTCTATGTCTTTTACACAATGCTTTTTACACTATTTCCTTCTAAGTGCGCTTTCAAGCCCTTGCTTATGACACTTTCAAAAGGATTGATCATTTCTTGATCTAGTAAACCACAATTTCTCATATTTTCTTCATTATAAGCTTACTATCTAAAGTCTCTTACAAGATTTTTTGTCGTAAAAATTGTATAGAAGGGGGCTATTGTCATAACCCAACTTTAGGTTTCCTTCAATATTGTCTTTTCCTTAAAAAAAAAACAACAAAAAATGAAAGAAAAAAAAAAGACTAATAGCTTGGCTAGAACATACTGAGAAGGGTTTTAAACATATAGGGGAACCAAATTGAGACTTTAGGTGAAATTAAGAATCTAATTGTACCTAATATTAAAAGACAATGCAAATTCAAAATTAAATTAAAGGATTATCATATGAATTTGCATAAAAATTAAATTTGAGGACATAATTAGACTTTTAATATGTCAATTTGATTTAATCATTGGCCCACTTAAAGGTTTAATTAAGTTTAAAAATTAATTTTGTTCAAATTAAAATAATTAATTAAGTGCAAAGACTTAATTAGACTTTTAATGGGTCAAATTAATTTTATTATAAACTTAATTGATGACAATCAAGTTTTGAAATCTAGTTAAGACTTCGTTAAAAAAATTACAATTTTAGAGAATCGGATTTAGTTAGGTATTGCTTCGAAAAGTAAATAACACTACTAAAAAATAGGATCATTAGCATCGAATGTTAGCATCAGAATAATTTAGATGCAACTTTAGCAACAGATTAGTAACGGATTTAGCAACGCAAAATCAGATACTAAAAAATAAATTAATATATTAAGAATCAGCAACGGATTTGCCAATGCTAATATGGTTGCTGATAAAAAAAAGATTAAATTTTGACTTTTATATAAAAAAAATATATAATAATTACGTGTTAATAATTTATTGGTCCATTTATACCTTGAAAACAAAAGAGAACCTCGCACAGGCCAAATTCCTTCATTCTCCGGAAGAACCCATATTCCATTTCTATACCTTCTCCAGAAACCTAATTAACCCATATCTCCCTTTCTATTCCTTCTACAGAAACTAAACCCATCTATCACTTTCAATTCCTTCTCCAATAACCTATCTCTGTCACACGTCATTTTTCAAAAACATAATTTGTTATTTTCTTAACTTCTTCTCCAGTAAATCTACGTTTCCAAGAATTCCACCTTGCAGGGAACAAACATGGTGTGAAAAATTAAGATAGCATGTATAATCAAAACCCCATATTTAAGAGATTATGTTTGTAATTTAAAGAGAATATATATTGTTTTATTAACTAATTTTATAGAATAAATTTTTAGATCTATTGCAAATTATTTGTTAAATATGGTTTTCATCACATGTTAATGTTTCTAATTCTTAATGTAGTGTTCTTGATCTTCATGGTTTTGTGATGATTCCATTGTTGCTTAGTTAAGTAGTGAGACTTTTTTCAGGGTTTTGGTTTTTTTTTTGTTTTGCTGGGTGTATGTGTTTTGTTTTTCGGAGAAGAAATATGGGTAATTTGTTATAGGCCTGTAAATAAAGAGTAGTAAAATCATATACTAAAAAATAAATTCATATATTTAGAATCAGCAACAGATTCGTTATTGCTAATATGGTTGCTGATAAAAAAAAAGATTAAATTTTGACATTTATATATAAAAAAAAACAATAAATACTAATTACGTGTTAATAATTTATTGGTCCATCTATACCTTGAAAACAAACGAGAACCTTACATTGGCCAAATTCCTTCATTCTCTGGAGGAACCCATATGTCCCTTTATATTCCTTATCCAGATACAAAACCCATCTGTCCCTTTCAATTCCTTCTCCAAAAATCCATCTCTGTCACGCGTCATTTTTAATAATTAATTTTTCGGTTATGTTGATTGTCTTTCAGTTTAATTAATTTTTAAAGATTTGTTTTTAACTGATACATAGTTATGTTGATTTTCATCATTTGAAACAAATGGAGACAATAACAATGCATTTTAATATTTTCTTTCTTTATGGTGCATTATCTGAGCAATTTTATCAATTATAAAGGCAATTTGAGAGGTGAAAGAAAACATGACTTATAGGTTTTACTCAATCCAAATAAGCCAATGGCTGGTAAGTTATACGACACATTATAAATTATATTAAAAAAACTAAAACAACTGGGTTCATGGTATACCCGTGTTGTACACACGCTTAAAAACATTATTCAATACACTATACATTTGTTTTCATTGTTCAGAAGGCATGTCGTTGTATGCTTTGGTCCTTGTAATTTTGAGTACTTATATTTTAGTCATGAAACTTTATTTTCTAATGTTTAAATCCTTGTAATAAGCCCATGAAACATTATCCATGCTATTCTTGCTCATTACATGCTAATTTACTTTTTTAATTTCTTAACACTATTATTCTTACTCAATTTTATTTTTATTTTTATTTTTATTTTTCTAATTTTAGATTGTTGAACCCATCATCATCACATTATTTATTTGCATTTGAAGTTGCCAAGTTTTTGGGTTGTGCATATTGGTCCTCCAGGTTTGTCAATGTAGCTTAAAACTTTTTATTAATTTTGGAGGATAACTTGGTTTGTAGAAAAATTGCATGGTAATTAAATATTGGCCTCTGTTTGCTAATAATGGTGTAATTTATCTCCAAAGTGTTTTTAGTTTGTCGGTATTTATTTTTTTAATGTGACAATCTTAAGTAATAAATTGTTGATGAAATAAATATTTAATAGTTGGAAAAAAAAATAATTGTGACATATGTTTGCATGCAAACTTCATTTCTACAATATTACTTGACAATGCAAATGATTATATTTTTTTTTTCAATAGAATAGTTTAGATTACTAAAGTTGAAGAAAAAAAATGATGGGGAGAAATAATAAACAGAGCAATTGCTTGGTGTATCGTATATAGCTAGCTATTCTGCCTATATCATTTTACTAATCCAATGGACAATCAAAACAACGTACTATCTTTCCATTTGATAACTTATAAGCTAGTTATTAGTGAAGTTATTTTGATAATTTATTATATAAAGTTTTAAATATAGATTAAGAAATATATTAAATAATATTCTAATTTTTTTTTAATTATGTTAATTAGATTAATATGGACGATCGATCATGGTTGTATCGCCGTCGTAGGGATGGTCATATTTGCCCGGAATTTATTGCGGGTGTACGGAGATTTATCAATTTTGCATTTTCAATTGATGAAAATGTATCTAGAGGTAAAATTAGATGTCCTTGTGTTAAGTGCAAAAATCAAAAGTTTTTAATGGAAAAAGATGTTTATAAACACCTGTTTTCAAGAGGATTTTTACTTGTTTATGAAAATTGGATTGTACATGGCGAGCTTTATGTTTCAGAACCGATAATTGTTGGACCTTCATCAGTTGGGTGTAGTCATGTTGTGAATGATGTTTTTAAAGAAAATTCATATAGGAATATGGTTCTGCAAGCAATGGGGGTTGGCGATGCATACTCTAATGATATGATTTCTAGTCCTATGGTAGCATAGGAACTTTCAAATCCAAAGGCAGATAAATTTTATAAATTACTTAAAGCTGTAGAGGAGTCTTTATGAGATGGGTGTACCAAGTAATCTAAATTATCTACTTATGTACAATTCCTTAATATGAAATCAACTCTAAATTTGACTCAGACTGCCTTTAACAAACTTATTGAATTTAACAAAAGTTGCATGCTTGATAATAAAAATTTGGTTTCAACTTTCTATGATGCCAAGAAATTTATGCGACCACTTGGACTTGGTTATGATAAATATGATGTGTGTCCTAATTATTATATGTTGTACTATGGGATAGATGTAATGAAAACAACTTGTGACTTTTATGGAAGTTTACGATACAAACCTAGAAATCCCACTAGTAAAGGTTCTAATAAGTCAGAGAAACAGAAACAACTCTGATACTTTCCCTTAACACTAAGACTTCAGAGGCTATTCATGTCTTCACATCATGCCAAAGATATGACATGACATCATTTTTATAGGTCAGATAATGGAGTTACAGTGCATCCATCATATGAGAAGGCATGGAAGAAGTTTAATTAAGATCATCAAGACTTTGCATCCGATCTATAAAATATTTGGTTAGGATTATGCACTAATGGTTTTAGTCCATTTGACATGTCTTCAAATGTCTACTCTTGTTGGCCATTAATTATGACTATTTATAATTTGCCTCCTTAAAAGTGTATGGCCCGACCATTCATGTTTTTGTCAATGATTATTTCTGGGCCGAAGAATCCAGGGAAAAAGCTTGATGTTTTCCTACGACCGTTAATTAAAGAGTTGGAAAAGTTATGGCTTGATGATGTTAATACCTATGATATATATAGGAAGGAAAATTTTCAATTAATGGCAACTTTGATGGGGACCATTAGTGATTCTCTAGTTTATGGTATGTTGTCGGGTTGGAGTACTCATGGCAAGTTATCTTGTCCTTATTGTATAGAGCATAGCAAAGCCTTTAGATTTAAGCATGAGGGGAAATAACCTTTTTTTTACTGTCATCGACGATTCCTACTTATGGATCACCCATATAGATGTTAATCATATAAGTTTTTGAAAGGAGTAACATAATGGCTCCCTCCTTTACCTCTTCGATCTGGTTCATAAATGTTATTTGAAGTGTCTAATTTTATGGTGGGACATATTAAAAGTTCATCTCATAATGACAAAATTACAGGCTTTGGTATTAAACATAATTGGGTGAAGAAAAGCCTTTTCTAGGAGTTTCCATATTGGCATACAAATCTGGCTCGTCATAATCTTGATGTCATGCACATTGAAAAAAATTTCTTTGATAATATTTTTTATACAGTAATGGATTGTCTTGATAGAAGCAAGGACAATTTAAATGCCATGTTGGATATTCAGTTGTATTGTAATAAGCCAAACTTACATTTGCAACACGATGCAAGTGGCCGGGTTTACAAACCTAAAGGCACTTATTATCTCTTCAAGAAACAACAACAACAACAACAAGTGTTGTCATGGATGAATGAATTGTCCTTTCCTGATGGTTATGCTTCAAACATCTCACGGTGTGTAAAAGAGACACAATGTAATGTTTGAGGCATGAAAAGTCATGATTGTGATGTTTTTATGCAAAGACTTCTTCCAATTGCTTTTCGACCTTACTTGCCTAAGCCATTGTGGGAGTCATTAACTGAATTGTCGGTATTTTTTTGAGACATTGGTGCTACAAGTTTAAATGTCCAACACATGGAGTTGTTGAAGATGAATATCATTGAAATTGTTTGCAAACTTGAAAGGATTTTTTCTCCATCCTTCTTTGACTTTATGGAACACTTGACAATACATTTACCTTATGAGGCAAAAGTTGGAGGACCCGTTCAATATCGATGGATGTATCTATTTGAACGGTATGTTTTCATGTCATATTATTTTTTAGTCTTTTCCATTTTTTTCCTAAACTAATTGATATCAATGATATATGTATATGTTTTATTTGAAGAAAAAAGTGACTAATAAAGCTAAAGTTGAAGGTTATGATAAACAGCATAATATTTTTGTGTGAAAGGAAGTTGTTATGATGCCAATGAATGTGACTATTATGCTTGAAGAAGTTGTTCAGCTAAAATATTTGGGGAGCAAGTGCAAAGTATTCATGTTTAAATGTCATTGGTATGATACAAGAAGAGGAATTAGAATGCATCGTTCAAATGGCTTGGTTGAAATCAAACACACTTCTCGACTATATGGAAATGAAGATTTTGTGCTAGCGCAACAATATCAACAAGTCTACTATACATGTCCATCTGATAATAAATCTTCTAAATAGTGGGCAGTAATTAAGACAACTGCTAGAAATTGCTATAACGTTAACATGGGTGAATTTATTGAAAATGATAACAATATAAGATCATTTGATGTTGCTCAGTCACATGAGATTTCCCAACCATGTCATGTCCTTCCTACTCAAACACTTGATGATCCAAATATATTTGTTAAAGCATCATATTATATAAAAATCAACCATTGTGAATTGCTTCAGTTACAAGCAAATTCGGCAGAAGTTGAAAGGGTTTCAGATGAAGAATTTGATGATGATGTTAATAGTGATTACGATGATAATGATATGGTTATGAGTGATGATAATGATGAGCAGCATGATGATTATATACTATAAAATTTATTTTTTATTTATTATATTTGGACTTATTTTTAAGTGATGTAAGTTATGTTTGTATTAATAGTATTAATTAAAAATAATTATTTTGTTCATTTTATTTTCTTATTGTATTAATTAGTTCATATTTAATTATTACAAATAATTCAATTATATTTATTCTATAATGTTGTTTATTGATGTTAATTTTTTATTCTATTTAATGTATCTAGCATGCCTCGACATGGTTTTATATTAGGTTCCAGGAGTAATAAGATCACTTCATCTAGATCAAATGGCCCTTCATCTGGGCCGAATATCCAAGCATCCATTTATCATCAACCTATTCATCATGAGTTGCATGATTACTATAATCCTACTTGGAATGCACATCATACTCAACAAGATTATGGGAGGAGGGATGATTATCAATCGTATGAGAGTTTTCAATTTCAAGATTTACTTCAAACTCAAAAAGGTTTCCCTCAAGATCACCCATATACTTTTGGAGGATATAATGTTGATGGGGGTTATTATAATTGGAGGGGCAAGGATGTTAGGAGAGGTAAGAGAGTTGAGGAAGATAAAGGAGAACAATATGAGAGAGTAGATAATGATAATGATAAAGATGAGGGAGATGATGTTAATGCAAGAGGATTAGGTGACGAGGGAGATGATTGTAATGTTAGAGATTCAGAGAATTGAGATGACATCCCATCAATTCACAGTTCAACATATTCTCCATTACATCATGAGCAACGAGTTCAAAAGCAAGGTTTTGACACACATAAGGATCCAATTACAAAAACAAAAAGAGAGAGAGCTTTATTTATATGGAACAACAGAGTAAGTTGAAATTTATAAGGTTATTATGTTTTATAATTATTTTTTAAGCTTTATTATTTTAATGAATCTTTGTCATTTTTTAAAAAGCTTCAATAAGTCATCGTATGGGCGTGAGATTGAACTTATTTTCAGGTTAAATTTTAAAGGACCATGACATAATTGGGAAAAAATTTATTCAACTTATAAGGATGAACTCTTTAAAGAGTTTAATGTATGAGATTATACATTTTTAAATTGATGAACTTGTAGTGATGAAATTGATTATCTTTCAAATTGTTTTAGTAATACTTTTATGTTGACTTATTAAATCATATTATGAGACTTGAATATATTGATAAGTATAATTAAGTGTTGAGAGACTGTTTGATGAATGAGATGTGATCGAGGATGATTGGATCAAGATGAAAGTTGTAATGACATATAATAGAAGTGTTGTCAATAACTTGGTACCAACAAAAATAGAGGAAACTCTGCTGAAATTTTCAAAAAAAATCCATAATCTTAGATATATTATTCAATACTTGACATTAGTAATGAAATGTTTGAGATTTCATGACATTATATTTGAGGATGTTACATTTTTTTTTTCTATGCACACCATATATTAGATGCAAGGAGTATTAATGTAGTAAAAATAGTTTTTTTTATAGAAGTGAAGACCAAAATGAAGTACGAATCTCTTAGATACAATTATTGTAAATAATAGTTTTTGAGGTATGTGAGGATTGAAAAAAAGGAATTAAAGGAATTTCCAGTGAAGGCATTAAGTTTGTTTGACCATTTCATTGATCGAAAATATAAATTAATATATAATTGTTTTTGCATCTTTAACAACATCAATTAGGTTAGAACATGTAAATTAATTCTATTTTAGGAATTTATTAAGAAATGGTAAGGTATATACCAAAAAAATATTATAATAATTAGAATATAAGACATTAAATTTCATTTTATGATGTGGTTAAGAAGTTTTTATTTTAACAATATTTTTTGTTCATCTTTTTTATTACTGATTGTGTGATTGTAATTATATAGGCTAGCTAACAACTATGTTGAGCTTTGTTTCTTTCTTTCTTTTTATATAGAAAAAATATACATATTCTAAGGATGATTAACCAATTGTTCGTAAGATTTGGGAATATAAGACAAGAATTACTTTGAACCAGCAGTTGACACGAGCTCGTAAAAGAGCTATGTCAAACAGAAATACCACAAATATTATGAATTGCATTAATAAAGATCCAATTTGGATAAACAATGACGATTGGAATCAAATTATTAAAGAAATTTGGTCCACCCCTGAATTTCAAAGGAGATCAAAATCTACAAGAAATAATCGGCTAACTGAAACAGATGGTAAATTAAGCACTTATTATGGAGGTATGGTGTCATTTGCATCATATCGAATTAGCATGGTGAGGATTGTTTATATTTGTTATAATGGACTTCAAATTTTTATATTTATATTGTCTAATATTTTTTGTTTGTTGATAGCAAGAAAAAGCAGGTGGAAAAGAACCTATATGGAATGATTTGTTTTTGGTGTTGCATCAGAGTGTCAAGCAGCCTGAAACCTTCATAGATAACAAGTCTAAAAATATTGTTGTAAGTATTTTTTATGTAATTTAATTATTATTTAAAATTAAAATGAATTTATTAGTATATTTAATTTTATTGTAAGAGAATTACAAAAAAAAATAGATGATTTCAAGATATGGAACTGATCGGGAAAATCATCCTTCATTTGATGGAGCAGCTTAGTGTGTGGCTATAAAAGGAGTTACAAATGATAGAATATATGGTGCACCTGGTATGCTGAAATCCATGGTTAGTATGATTACTTCATCACAATCCTATACGATGGAGTCAACACGTCCTAGCTCATCAATTCAGGCATTGAAAGAGCAAATAAAGAAAAGAGATGGTCATATTTTTATCACTACAACAGGAGATGACTTCAATCAAAAATTTTCTTAGTAATATGGGATATCAAGCTTGGGCATCAAATATGGATCAAGCTATGTCGACACCTATGACTTTATCTATGCCATCACGTGTGGCTCCACAGATGACGACACCTATGTATCCCCTGTGTAATCCAGTATATCGACCTAGGCCTCAACCACCATATATTGGTTCCACCTTATGATGGTCAGCATTGTTTTCGTTCGTTTCCACCACTATCCCCACCACCACCTTTTTTATAGAACATATTTATTAAATTGTGATTTATCTATTTTAATGTAAGTAACGAGATTTAGAAATTTATTGTGAAATTTATTTTTATTTGACTTATTATTTTTTATAAAATAATTTCTAGTATTAATTTATGTTCTTTATATATTTATCTATAATTTTTGAAATAGCCACAAATAATTAAAAAAAAAAAATTCAATAGATAGGGAAAATAATTTAAAAAATTCATGTTTTAAAAAATAAAAATTGGATCAATCAGCAACGGATTAGCAACAAAGTTTCCATTGCTAATCAGCAACGCAATATCTGTTGTTGATTAACAATGGTGATTAGCAATGGAATATCCGTTGATGATTTACACATTCAGTAACTGAATTTCAGCAACGGATAATTTGTTACTAAACAAATCAGCAATTGATAATCCGTTGCTAAAATATTAACATTTATTATTTGCATCTGAAATTATTTGTTGCTAATTCTGTTCCTGAGTTTTCATATTATCTGCAACGTAAGAATACATGTATGTTCATTAACGCATCAAATTATTCAGGAAATGCTCAAAAATAATAATAATGCTTAATTTGTGTACATGCATCAGATTGCATGCATATATATATATATAAGGAAATAATGCTTGATTTGGATACATGCATCGGATTTTATCAACTTCCCTGCTCGCCATAACACTGATTATTCCCGATCTTAATTTAGAATCTCCTCCTTTCCTTAAATATCTGTGGTATCTGCATGATTTTGTTCGGTACTAGCATATATTTGTACGTCCCGAACCTACCTTGAATCCGTCGCACAATCATCTTCATCAATATAAGCTGTCTATTCCTCATGGAAGCCCCTCTCTCTTTTGCAATATCAACTGCACTACTGTGTGTTGCTAGCTTTGCCTGCGTCTATGCCAACAACGCTGGCTTCACTTTGGAACCTATCCACCGTGATTCATCAGAGTCCCCCTTTCACAATTACGAATATGCTTACATGGTGATCGATTGTACAGTACCCTTGGAATTCTTGCTGCTGATACAATCACTTTGGATTCCACGTCAGGCCGTCCAGTGCGTTTCCCTTCATTGGTTGTGGACACAAAAATAATGGAACCTTCAATGGCCAAGCTTCGGGTATCGTTGGCTTTGGAGGCGGTTCACTGTCTCTTATTTCTCAAATGGGTTCTTCAGTCGGTAGAAAATTCTCCTACTGTCTGGTGCCTTTTTTCTCCCGAGCTGGAAGATCGAGCAAACTAAACTTTGGCAGCCACGCTGTTGTTTCAGGTCATGGATCGTTAAATCTACCCCGTTATTATCTGAGGATACCTTCTACTATCTAACTCTTGAAGCCGTGGGTGTTGGAAAAGAGAGATTACAATTCGGTGATTCTTCTTCAGGAACTGGTAGTGGAACTGGAAACATCGTCACTGATTCAGGTACAACTTTGACAATAGTACCAGAAGATGTCTTGAATGAGTTATCAAAAGCAGCAGACAATCAAGTTGAGGGACAGCCTGCTGCAGACCCAAGTGGTTCCTGAGCCTTTGCTACAGTCATCTCAAGGTTCCTGTAATCACTGCACATTTCCCTGGTGCAGATGTGAATAGTTCAAATTTGATCTTGTGTGCTTGGCCTTTGCCTCTACTAAATCAGATGTATCAATCTACGGAAACCTTGCGCAAATGAACTTCTTGGTAGAATATGACCTTCAAGGGAAGTCTGTGAATTTCAAGCCACCAGATTGCACCAAATTATAATTCGATAGCCACAGAATTTAACTCTGGTTGCCTTGGGCATGTAAGTCGAAAACATCTCTACTTTTGTATACTGTTGGCTTCCGTCCTGAAAAACTTTATTAAAACAAGTTCAGATTTCACTTCTTTTTCACTTGTTTCTTTCGCATGGCATCAAGAGATCCTTTCAAGTAGTTTTCCTGTAGACCGGAGACATCGGTAGAAGCAAAAACAGGTTTTCAGATTTGATGGTTCTGATTTGATTTTGAGATATGCTGAAATTTTATATAAAATAATTATTATTAAAAAATTATTTAGATACAATAGCTTAAATTATTCTTAAACTATTAGAAAAAATATCAAGATATAATTTATATTATCCTCTAACACACTCCCTCAAATAAAAAACCCTTTAAGCTTGAAACTTACACAGATTTATATTATCTTATGCTTGATTTTTATCAAATAAATATTGATATCTTGTTTCTTTCGCATGGCATCAAGAGATCCTTTCAAGTAGTTATCCTGTAGACCGGAGACATCGGTAGATGCAAAAACAGGTTTTCAGATTTGATGGTTTAGATTTGATTTTGATACATGCTGAAATTTTATATAAAATAATTATAGTTAAAAAATTATCTCGACACAATAGCTTAAACTATTAAAAAAAATATCAAGATATAATTTATATTATTTTCCAACACACCTCCTCAAATGAAAAGCCTAAAAAGTTTAAAACTTGAACATACCTACATTACTTTGTGCTTAATTTTTATCAAATAAATAATAGTAGTAATATTCAAACTCGTGATCATTTAATCATTAAAACTCTAATACCATGTTAAAAAAACATCTTAATCCAATATCTTAAATTATTAAATAAAATTTTAAAATATAATTTATATTATTATCTAATAATAATAATAATAATAATGATATAATGCGCACAATCACGCCGGTTATAGAAGTTACTGCTGAAAGATGCAGTGGATGTCGAATAATTATGTCAATTAACAGTACTGAATCCGATGCGTGTCCCAGTAGATTGATTTATTGTCATGCGGGAAACCTCAACTTTACAGTCTATAAATAAATGCATACAAAATAAAAAACACGTCCTATCATATGTCAATATTGCAATGGGCAAAGATGGATCACCTCAGCTTGTTCCGTAGCCCAACATTTCCCACCTGAAGGGTCGGAACACGTACAGAACCTCAGGACAACTCTTGAACAGAAGAGCCACACAGACACAAACTGCAGCAATTGCCACCATTGAGAGCATTGCAGGCCTGTACAGCTGAGACCTGCTGGCTATTCCATAAACCACCTTCTGACTGCAAAGCTTGCAGTTGCGTTGAGTGGGTCTCAATGCCGTTTGTCCGATCTCAAAGCTACTGGACAATCCTTCATTTTGTTTCTCATTAACGTTACTGTTTGAGAGATTGCTAGGGATGTCAAGCACAACATGGCCCCCGACAGCTTTTCTCTTGTTAATTTTCCTTTGTACAAGATGGATGTATGTGTAGTGGCCACGCAAGCGAGCATAATCTTCAGGTGTGAAGCCTGTGCTGTCACGAGCATTCTTCCATGCTTCAATGCCCACCTGAAATGTATCACACAAAATGAAGGAAAATAATAAATCCCAGCCAGAACGTAACAATGATTGAAAAGCAGTTTTGGATTCAATTTTCCAAGATGTTATTATTCACTGCTGATTTTAAAAAAAAAAATTTGATTCCTGTCCAGACATTAAATAAAATAATAGAAACAACAGATTAAGGCATTATGGGAAATGGAAAACCATCCACTAGCTACGAAAAATGAAAGGTAATATAAAGCCTGAGATGTGGAATGATAACGAAAAGATGCAGCTAAATTAAAGGCCTGCTTTACACTGCTATTAGTATGCTATGAGATCAGAGATGATCATGTAGCTGCAGCGTGACAAAAGCAACCTCCTCAGTAAATTTCTGTTCTTTTTAGTATCAAGATTTTTCAACTTACGTTTCAACTATTTTTTGAGAGAAAGCATAGTTGTGACTAAGAGCAGTAAATTTACCACACTGGTTCACACAAAAAGGTAGTATAAAACAATCAAATGAAGCAAGATTTAACTTCAACACATTGGCTATTGTCACTCTTCAACACATCATCACTAAATTGAATTAAAAAGGAAACTCTGGGAACTAAATAAAATGTGGGAGAAAATATAGCTAAACTAACAGCTCCTGATTATCTTCTCCATCTAACGAGATCCTACACATCACATTAGGTTTGCCAAAATCATGCAATCAAAAAAAAAATTATCATATTCCAATTCCTAGAACTGATTATTGTTGTCACGACATAAGTATGAACAGTGATCCAGATTGAAGAGACACAGAGAGTGATACTGGTGGTGGTGAATGTTCATGCCATCAAGTATAAATGCAGTATTAAGAAAATTCTCTCCTCAGAGTATCCAGAAATTAATTTAATTAGAAAATGGGTTACCATTCCAGGATCTTCAGTTAATGTGTCAAGTACATCTTCAGAACCATCTTTACCCGCTGCAATGTGAAGAGGTGTCAAACCAGCTGGGCCTCTGACATCTGGCCTAAACAAAATGCTCTCATGGCTTCCACCAACTAGTGCCTTGTCTTTGGACCCGAATTTCTCAGGAACATATCTTAATAGGAGCTCCACAAGAGACCTAGAATTCCTCCTCACAGCTCTGTGAAGAAGGCCCATTTCTGATAATGCTACATTCAAAGCTGAGTGCTCTCCAGTGCCAACAATTCCGCTGTGCAGAATGTTCAAGAGTTTCCCCACAACAGCACACCATTCATGGTCCATGGAGAATTCTATAAGCCACTTGATTCTTCTTAGTGGGAAGAGATTCATACTAGGATCCGAGCAGCCCAATCTGGACTTCAACTGGCTTCTGTGAAGAAGCCAGCTCATTTCATGAACAAAGTTCATCGCTTGATTTTTGGCTTCCATTTTTTCAGTTTCCTCAAAATCTGCATCTGTTTCAGTCTCCAACACACCCTCAAGCATGCGGATCTCAGAACATACATCTTCCTCTGCAACTAAGAAAGGAAAGAAACTGCTGCTAAAACCGTGATCTTCAATCTGGATAGAGAAAAGATTGAACTCAGCATACAGAAGCATACTCAAAAAAGTATCCGTATTCTATGAAAGCACATTAGCAACTGCATAGAAACGCTTGAAATACTAAAGAATTGTGTTGACTCAACTTAAGGGTCAATTTAAGATAACAGTTTCAAGAAAGAATTTTCCTTGAGATAGGAATGAAGTTCGGTCCAAACAAGCCCAGATATATCTAATTCACAATCTCTTTGAGATAGTAATGAAGTCGGCCCTAAATCAATCCAGATATATCTAATTCACAAATAAAGATGCAAAGCACTGTAATAACCTATCTGTTCACATATTAAGGTCACACTTTAATAAACACACTCATAGTTAATGAGAAAATACAATCACAGATTCAAATTAAACTAGCATGTATCCAACAAATCCTCAACGAATTATAGATTCAAAACTAGCATTTATCAAAGATAAGGATAAGAAAAGAACAGGATTGAGATCAGACACAGAAGGCAACAACACCTCAATGAATCCTCTTCCAGTCACCATGGGGATAGAGCAAGAAAAGTTGACACATTGGACCTCATCATGACCTTTGAAGCTATCAACACCATCCATCACCTCCTGCGTATTTTCTTGAACTATATAATTCCCTTCTACTGCACAGAGTAATCTGAAAAACAGAAGTGGAGAGCACAAAGTGTAGCTTAGTAGCACATAATACCATCACAATGAAAGAGAGACTACAAAAAATACAGGAAATCAAGACTTTAACAATTCTATATCAGGTGAAAACCAACAATCATTACCTTGTGGCAGGCCGAGACAAGTTGACCCCCTTAATTAAAAATTCAGCTCTCTCAGATGCAGTTATAGCAATTGGCTTGACACTTAAAATTTTGCTATAATTGTTGCTTGTGAGAGGCAAAGATGTATCAACAACCACCTGACCTGCAACACAAAATTCACAATATTTCATTCATAAGTCTTGTTACTACTAGACAAAATTCAAAATACTTCATTCATACAAGTCTTTTTACTACTAATCTATTCTTCTAAGTTTCTGAATTACTTAGACAATTCGAGGGCAACAGACCATTATAAACAAATGCTATTTGATGTTGCACCCTAATATAGATCCATCCAGTTCTCCAGAAAGTGTCTTCTGATACATCTAGGAGCCTGCTCAAACTGGAGCCAAGGCCGCAGCAAAGCTATACAAGGGAAAATTCCACTATAAGGCCACAAAAGTTGTCTGGAGAAATTTAGATCAATAACAATGGTCAGGGTTTATAAAGCTTACTTCCTCCCATGCAGCCTCAGCCTGATGAAGATAAATGGTCAGAATGATACAACCAGGCCTGATGTAGCTTTCAATATCAGTGGGACTATGAGAAAGCCAATCCAGAATCTGAAAACCAAAAACATAATCATAATTTGTAAGTAAAAAAACATAAAACAGCAGCACTAAACAAAAATGAAATTTTGAGTACCTGGGCTCGCAGGAGAAGAGGAAAATCATTTGGTTCTTTCCCAAATAATTTAAAAACAATTCGATCTGTGCGGCTCTGAATTGGTAAAAAAGGATAAGGTAACTGATGAATATTATACGGATACAACTCGTAAGTCAAAAGACAGAACAGATGATCCATCCACAGATTGAAAAGTAAATCAAGGGGAGAATATAAGAAATCAACATTTCACGTAGTCTCGGATGAAAGGTGATATTTTCCTCTAAAAAAGAAATGCCTTGTTATTTTGGGACAATCGTGCTACTCAGAATAATATGAACAAATGAATAAATATAAGCATCCAAAGGGACGCTAGGAATCAACCAAGAATTTCTTCTTGGTGCTATACAAATTGAGTTTAGATGGGAAATGATAAACAATATGCAAGTACAGTATACCTGATCTTCTCCACTGGAACTAGAAGGTGACTGTGCAGAAGCTGAATCTGAATTTCTGCTGGTCTGAGGAGGACTTGACTGATGGGAGTCTTGTTGTACCCATGAAGGGCAATCAAGGGAGCTAGTCCTTGCATTCACAGGAGCAGGTGATCTCTCTATATCTTCAGTGCCATCATCTGAGTCAATATAAATGTCATTCAAATCAAAATTGTTCATCTTGACCTGCCCCGCTGTACTCTCTCGTACTTCTGAATACACTGCAAAGTTGTTTGGAATGCTAGGTTTCAAGGAAGATGTGATCTGTATATTTGCACCATATGCATCATGCACAGGCATAACTTGCTGAGGCATTCCAGACACAGGTACTGTCAGATGCTGTTTTAAATTTGAAGGGCCTTCACCATTTGAAAGTAAAGCTGAGACTACCTCTGAATTTCCAAATGATGTGCTCAAATCTCGAGGTTCCTGCAATGGTCCAAACATGTTTCTTCCTCCATGTTCAACACTATGGCTTGCAAGGCTCCTTAAAAGATGAGTTAAAAGATCCTGATCAGTTGTTTCGTCTGATCTATTGGCTGCAATTCAAAAATGACAGAATCATTATCTAACAAATACAGGTCACTCATACAACAAGATGATATAAGGTGCCCAAGTTTTCCAGGTAGAAAATGAAGCCCGTAGCACAAAACAGAAAATCAAGGTAATATCAATGGGCAAACAGGAAATCCTCAATGAATTAATTCTGAAAAGTTCAACTAGGAAAACCATCCTTACAATGCATGTTTGACAGTATCCTCAAGAGACTTATCAACAGATAGCCACTGTTCTGATCATCATTCATCGAACTTCCATTACCAACAGTATCAGGATTAGTCTTCCTTCTCCTTTTATTGTGGCCAGCCAGACGTCTACGACAACTTCTCTTCCCTTCATCAAACTCTTGAAGGACATGAAACCTGCAAAAAAAGTTGACAAGGCATCAGTTAAGTACTTTTGGCAGAATATAAGGAACTGCAAACCAAGAAATATTTCCCCAAATATATGAGTAATAATCAATTTTAAAAAAAAAAAAAATGGAGTTGGTAAAAGAAAATTGGGACTTTCTGTTCAAATGCATTAATCTCCATCCAAAAAATAGGAAAACTAGTTTTCCAATTTTCCAAATTTATATTGAGTTTGGAAACACACATTTTAGAAGCTCTCCATAGTTTTTTTTTTTTTCATTGTTTTTCAAAAGAAGGAAATACATGAACAATACAATTTTTTTATTTTATATACAAGCACTTTTTAACAATATAAAAGATTAAAATTATTTTTTTACATTACATATTAGTTATTGCCAAATTTTTATTATAAATATAATATAATGATTTTT
The DNA here is from genome assembly GCA_033617975.1 of Populus alba x Populus glandulosa. Taxonomy (NCBI): domain Eukaryota; kingdom Viridiplantae; phylum Streptophyta; class Magnoliopsida; order Malpighiales; family Salicaceae; genus Populus; species Populus alba x Populus glandulosa. Next base: position 17,181,337 of record CM066144.1, on the reverse strand, counting down.
TTTTAGTTAACAATATAACTTTAAATTGATAATTTTTAATTTGAATGAAATAAAATTAAATTCTACAATTCAATTATCAAGAATACAAAATATTAAGATGTCTATTATAAATTATGGTTTTGATTTTTTATGAAAAATAGTTGTAATGGCAATGTATTTCTTATTGTTCCAGTGAAAGACATGGCGAAATAAAGGGTCTAAAACTATTTTACTTTTCCATTTCCAGTTTTTTTTTCCTTTTCAATGAAAAATTGAAAGACATGGCAATGTATTCCTTTTGAGCCGTTCCAGTGAAAAAACGTCTTCGTTCTCAATAAATGACCATGTCTTTCAATTTTTTATTGAAAAAGAAAAAAAAAACTGGAAATGGAAAAGGAAAATAGTTTTAGACCCTTTATTTCTACAGTTATATTTGATGTTTTTCACACCCCAATTGGGCATCCAAATTATGCATATGATGTTACTATTTATGTTCACAATATGTACCTGTTTTACTAGGGCAGTTAAAAACCAATAAATATCTAAGCAATGAGCTTATTATACACACATACCTACTGCACTGCTGACAGAAACGCTGCATAACGCTTCCAACGAGAGCTTTGCCAGCCTTGGAATGCATCTCACAAACCTTATGTCGCCTGTGATAGTCCTTGGCATTGCTCAGATCAACACCGCAATCCTCCACCTGACAAACTGCCCGGCTCAAGCCACCCCCAACCAATTTAGTCTTCTTTCCGCTGCTTCCTTCCCAATTTCCCACATCCCTTTGACCACCAAGCTTTAAACTAAGACCACCAGTTTCCTGATCATTCAAGTTGTCGTCGTCAATGACAACCACCCTTCTCCTTTTCTCCGATTCCCTTTTTCCTTTCTCAACTCCCAGATTCACTTCATCGGAGCATGAGGATGAACTATTGGACGAATTCCCAGTGGCCGGAACTCCTGTCCCAATCCCAAGAGGGGAAAATTGCCTACTGACGCTGGTTGATGGTACCGGATTCAAAGGACTAGCAATAAAAAGATCACCATCCCATTTCCAATCATTCAAATCCCATTCTAAACCTCTCTTCCCTACTGCCCGCATATCAGTTGGGCCCATAGCATAGAAATGATGAGCTTCCCCTCCAAATCTAGCCTCCATACCAAACACCCAAAAGGATCCAAGAATTTCACTAATTGAACCAGCACTGATAACCAAAAAGAAAAAACAGCAAACCCCGATGAACTAAACCAGAAGAGATGAAAGCTATAAATGAAAACTAAACCTAATCAGCTTCACTTCTTCCCCAAAAGTACAAAAAAACCACACCCACGCACCCATGATTCCAATTAACCGCAACCCACATACCAGATTACCCTTTAATCAGCTACCTCTCCCTCCAAGAATCCTTTTAACAAAAAACCATCAACCCCACTTCAAGCTCTATGATTTCCTCAATTGAATCAATGATATACAGGAAAGTAAGAAAATAAAATAAAAACTTTACTTGCCCGGAAGAAACTTAACAATCCTGTCTGAAGAGAAGGAAAACAGATCGAACTTGTTGCCGGGAAGTGAAGACAAGCGAGCGAGAAGTTAGGGTGATGACGATGATGACGCAGAAGAGGAGAGGAGATGGTAAGGTGTGGTTTGATACATAGGAAGATAAAAGTAAACAACTATCTTTGCTACTTTTACTTGCCAATACCTGAATGAAGAAAAATTGTGATATAGAGGGAGGAAGAGAGAGAGAGATGACATCTACGACAACAACAGCTACAGTACCATCCCACAGCAACAAAATGGTGGGCCCCCCTCTCACACTCACCATAACCAAAATTCACAAAAAGAAAAAGGATGCCTTTCTCCTCCTTTTTTCTTCTTCATTTTCATTTCATCTCATGCTGCCATCGTTTTTGTTGTACGTACTGTTACCGACGCCCAGTTTGTATAATTTCATAACATTCTGAATTTCTTAAGAAAAAATTTATTTTGACAGCTTTAAAATTAAAAGAAAAACTCTCCTACCAGTTAAAAACCAGAGCAGCTGCTGAGGTGATTATTGGGTGCTTTTTGCTCATTTTGGTGAGTCAGTGTCAGTGAGTGACCAATGCATTGATGTTTTACGAGGTGACAGTGCTTTGTCGTGAGGTAATTTCCAGCTTGGGACACGTCAATGTTGTTGAATGAGAAAGAATTCACTGCACCTTGTATGTAGGATAATATAGTAAGATCGACTGTTTGTGTCAGTCAGTCACTGCTTTGTTATGCTCAGATGATAGAAGATAAGATAACCCTCCGTTTCGTGTCTTGTTAATAATTGAAGTACCGTCCGTGAGCGCTCAAAGTTTCGCGATTATTACGAGTATTTGTGAGGATGTTGCTCTTGCTTTTTTCTTGAATTTGAAAAGTGTTTTTTATTTAAAAATAATATTAAATTAATATTAATTTAGTAATTTTTTATAATTTTGAATTACTAATATTAAAAATATTAAAAATATTTTTAAAAAGTATTTTGCATCGTAATATCAAATATATAAAAATAATGATAATTTAATTTTTTTAATTTCATCCTACATATAAGACAACATATCTATTATTAGGTCATATCATAATTTGCATAATTTGTAAAATTAAAAAATTTCTCATTTTCTTTCATGTTAAATTTTTACTTTACACAACCATTTTGAGGGTGAACTTTCATTTTTTTTTTTTACCCTATGCATATAAAATAGGTTTCAAAAAAAAAAAGAGAGAAAGAGGCTAATTTGTTGTCATTTGCTTGACATGTAGCCCAAATTGCAATAATTGTTATTGTCGGTCATGCCTAAATTGCAACATTTATACCTTTTGAGCTCCACTCTAAATAATGACATCAATACATTAAAAATTACAATCTTAACCCAAATGTATCCATTTTTTTTTTTAGTTAATGGTTAACGGTAAAAGCACAAACTATTTTCTACACAACTCAAGTGCCTCTTTCTCAACTAATGGCAATTTATTGTCAATATGTCATTGACTTCCACCAATCATCTAACTAATGACAATGTTAAACACTACAATGGAAGGTGTTCACCAGCATTTCTAGAAATTAATTACAACACCACTCTCCAAGTTCATAAGATCTACAAATATCTTAAGTCACCAGATAACACAAAAGATAAGCCTCTTAGGTCATAAGATTTACTCTCACTTTTCTCTTACATTAAAAGACCATGTCTCACCTTCAACATTTTATCCTACGTCACGAAACTTTGTTTTATGTTGCACTACACAATTTTTGTTTACATTATTTTTCTCTTGTCATTATTAATTTAAGTATTGGAGAGTCCCTTGTGTCCACAATGGATTTATTTTTTTATGTATACTAAAGTTCAACATGGAAACGCAACTCATAATTCTTGGCCTAGCTTCTCAAATTGTGAAAGATTGATTTTTATGTGAAGTTTTTTCTAACTCCATTAATGGCATCGTTTGTGGGAAACTAAATAAAAAACTAGTTCATTTCATGTTTCACATCTTTTCACCAAAAATATTTTTCATGACTGATGAAACTCCAAGCTAAAAGAGAATAAATGATCTCCAAATTACAAAAACTTCAACTCCCTTAAGTCTCCAACAATTCTTTCATTAAGTGCATGTGATTAATGATGTTATCATAATGATGCAACTACATCTTCACACTCTTCCTCCTACACAAAAACAAGCACCATTAAATGTGCAACAATGACTTCAATTCCTTGAAGAGGCATGACAGAATGACATAGAAGCGAGTAACACCCATACTCCTCCACTTGGAAGAAACTACACGCATAATTCTCACATGATACTCTCTAGAAAATTCAGTCATTATTGATCTCCATTTAAGTCTTACTCACGCACCAAAAAAAATACCTAGCTATGAGCTTCATGAATAAGAACACAACCTTCACAAAATAAGGAAATCCCTACTTTGTCAAAAAATATTACACACTCAACTCTTCAAAGACCTTGTCTCTTCAAAGATCAGCTTAGAAAACTGTGAAGGACTCACAAACCTTAATGAGCACATACAAGATATAAAAGCATCCTAAAGCTTATCACACAAGACAATGATATTATGTGCAAAGTTCTTCTAGCAACGCTTCATGGATCTACACGAGCATGGTACCATAGTATAGAGTTTGTCTTTATTCTCCACTTTCGTAATTTCAACTCCAAACTCATCTCTTACTTCAACATAAGTATTCTAGTAAAAAAAAGCACCATAAATCTCTTCACTGTCATAAAAAAGTAAGATAGGAGCACCAAAGTTTATCTCTAAAGGTTCAACATGGAAATGCTCAACGTGGAACAAATCTTTGAGCCCATTGCTATATAAGCCTTGATTAATGAAGTTTATAATTGTTCTTTATAGGAAATATTATATATTTTACCTGACTAGAATCTCTTTAATGTCAAACATACAATGTGAAATATCAACAAGGTGGAAGAAGTCAGCATGACAAGATAAGGCCACCCATGTTTCCACTTGCTAGCAAGCCTTCGCAACAGTATTAGTCCTCTACAAAAACATCCAACAAGAGCATTAAAGGGCATAACTATGATCGATTCACATTCTCAGAACTCATGACTACACCTCTAACCACCACATGAACTAAGGTGTTAGTCAATATCAAGTAACAAAATATATGCAATACTCACCTTCTATGAAAAATAGTGCAATTATAAAAAACCTAAATAAATTTTACCTTTTTCATTATGATCACGGGTATGACAGCAAAGAATGTCATGCCTTGAAAAGGGAGATAAAAAGATTGATTACAAAAAATCACCTCCAACAGTTTATGAAAAAAAAAAGAGACAACCAAAGTAATAAAGAAAAGAAGTGTGCACACTTGGTGAGCTACCCAAAATTAGATTATCCTCAGGATATCTCATTAGTGTGTCTCTATCTTTTGGGTTTTTAATAAAAAGTAGTATTTTTTGTTCATATCTTCATATCTCTAAACTTTCTCTATATGAAAAATCTTCATTTCTTCATTGAATCTCCCATATATATCTCTGACATCTCTAAAAGGATGAGGGGTCATTCTCAAGTCTTCGTGACCGTTTGTCTTTAGGTCCCTATAATCATTTGTCTCTTGATCCTCATGATCACTTATCATGATTGCTTCTCTTCTAGTCCCTATGACTGCTCTTCAGGTCCTTGTAATTAGTTATCACAAAAAAGATCAGGGATCATTCTCTAAAAACATTGATAAAATTACGAGAAGGGTAGGTTCACAACATAAAGAAAATGGCAAACATTCAAAGCCATAAAAGGTAATATTTTTATGCAGGCATGGTTATCCAAGTAAACATTAACACTTTAAGTATCCCCCCCTTTTGCTATTAAAGTCTTCCAAACATATTTAAAAAAAAAAAAACTTAAAGGAGCAATTGATGGTGCATATAAAATACGTTTCAAACCCTAAAGAAAATTATGTTAATTTGTTGTCATTTGGGCTATTTGCCCAAATAAAAACAATTGTTGTTATTGTTTGGGTCATGTAGCCTAAACCACAATAATTGTTATTATTGTTTAGGTTATGCCCAAATGATAACACCCATCGTATTTGTATCTCGACCCAAATAGATACGCTAGTATACAAACATTTCCTAGCTTAGCCCAAATACACTCGTATTTTTTTCTTTTAACTTTTTTGAGTTTTGAGGATTTAGAATGCACATGTATGTAATATTTTTTTATTATTAACTAAAATATATTTTGACAGATTCTTTGTAAATACAAGCTTTTATGTAGTATCATATTTTTTTTGCCAATGGTTAGTAATGCAAACACAAACTATTTTTTATATAACTCAAACACCTTTTGTCTCGAACATGACAATTTCTCGTCAAATTATCATTGAATTTAACCAATCATCTTACTAATGACAATAACAAACACAATAACCCATTTTGTTCACCAACATTTCCACTAATTAATTGCAACACTACTCTCAATGTTTCAGGTAAAAAATCGATGTAAACAAGGTCCATAAATACTTTAAGTCACTAGATAAATAAGAGATAAACCTCTTGAATCATATAACTCACTCCCACTTTTCTCATTCATTACAAGATTACGTCTTACCTTCGATACTTTTCCTACATCACAGGACTTTGCCTTAGATTGCAAGACATAAATTTTTTTGTACATTATTTTTCTCAATTATTACTGACTTAAGCATCAAAGAGACCTTTATTCCACAAGAAACTTATTTTTTCAAGAATATTCAAGTCCAAACCTGAAGCTCAACTCATAAGTCTTGGCCCAGCTTTACAGATCATGGAAAGACTGATTTATGTGTGAAGTTTTCCTGATTTCATCACCAACTCTTTTTTAAACTATCTTATTTCTAATCCTCATCTTATTTCTTATTTTTATTTATAAAAAAATAATCATAAAGGGTTAGAATAAAAATAAATAAAAAGCAAGCCACACACTAAAATAAATAATATTCTTTAAAAAATATTATAAGAAATTATTAAAAAATTGTTATTAAAAAAGATCAATAAAAACTAAAATTAAAGGATGAAATTAGAAGAAAAAAACTAAATGACAAAAAAAAATCAATGTACCCAAAAAACTTAGACACATGGCCCAACGTGCATAAATCAGTTTTTGCCATGCTCCACTGCGCACTGCTAGTGAACAGTGCGAGTGCATTTTAATTCGCTCGCACTGTTCACGTGAACAGTTTTTATCCTTTTTTTTTTGAAAACCCATGACAATGAGTTTTAATTTTTTTTTTATTTTTTTAAAAATTATAATAACGTACCATTTATGAAATTTGATCGCAATTCCAATTATGTTATTGGCCAGGTCCGGCCCAGTTAAAAAAAATTCAGTTTTTATTTTTATTTTAATTGTGTTCTATTTAAAAAATTAAAAGGAGATCGTTTGACGACGTAACAAAAGATTCAATTTTTGTTGTTGCGCGCTTAAGAAACCATGAAAAATATAGTCCTTGTTGGATAGATTTCGCATGTGATGACATTGCACATAGTGCAATGGAATAATAAAAAATATTTGATATCAATATTATTTATTTCATGATGTAATAACAGTAGTTAAATTTACAATATTTAAATTAAAAATCATTAATATAAATATATATATATATATATTAATTATTTTATAACCTCAATTTGAAAAGTATTTTTATTAACCAAACACATTAAACTACTTTTTCTTCAACTTTAATTTCAACCACAGTTTTAACCAAACACCTATTTTTTCAAACCAACCTCAACTAAAAGTACTTTTTATAAAACAACTTTTTTTAAACCATAACCACAAAAGCTACCGCAATACCAAACACACCCTAAGAGGCGTATGACAATGAGTTTTAGACGTGCTTGAAAACGTGGGTGAACTTATATTTTTAATAAATTTTATTTTTTTTTTATGAAAAATTAATTTTTTTTAAGTTTTGAATTGTTTTAATGTACTAATCTTAAAAATAATTTTTAAAAAATAAAAAAAATTATTTTAATAGATTTCGATACAAAAAACACTTTAAAAAATAACTACAATCACACTCTCAAATAAAAAATTTAATTTTTTTTACTTTAAATTAATTTAAAATATATTATTTTAATATAAAAAATATTTTAAAAAACAATTAATATCACATCCATTACAAACCTTAATATTCTCTTTTTATCTTTATTTTTATTCCATTACTTGTATCAGTTTATTCTTGAATGTACCGCATGGACATACAAACAAAATTCTTTTCACTTTTGTTGATTTTGACTCATTTATTATTGGTCACCCAGGAGTCCACATGAGCTAGCATTGTGCGCATTGGATCAAATCCTAACTTGTCCTGCCCTGCTTTCTATGGCCACGTGTCAGCCTAGGATAACCTTATTGTGGGAAAATTATTCCCCTTCTTTTATCTAATTTGCTAATCTCCTACTTGAAACTGCCTGGCAACGCGGTTCGCCATATTTTTATTATAAATTTAATTTATATATATATATTTAAATTATTTTAATATACTAATATTAAAAATTAATTTTAAAAATAAAAAAATATTATTTTAATATATTTTTAAATAAAAAACAATTAAACCCTCCGTGGACCACAACATTTTCTTTTGTTGCCGACATTGACGGTCAGGAAGATCTAAGGCGAACGAGGCAGTAGATTAAAATTGAAAAAACCTCAGTAAATATTTTACGGGTGTTGACGGCGAGCCTGTCTGACAAATAATTGAAAATCATTTTCTATTTTTATAATAGCAGTAAAGTTTTAATTAATTTATAACAGAACAAGCGAATAGAGCTCGGGGCAAGTGAGCATGGTTTGACTTTTGTGAACAGAGAGCACCTAATATCTGTGATGTCCTCCGATTTGCCATAGTTTTATACTCAATCGATCGTTTTAAATTGATTCCTGTCTCCGGCAAACTCTGCATGGTTTGTTTCGTGTTGGCTTTCTTGCTTCTATAATTATTATATGTTTTAAAGTGTGGTTGTGGTTGTTTTTTAAAGTATTTTTTATATTATAATACATAAAATAATATTTTTTTTATTTTAAAAAAATTACTTTTAAAATTAATGTATTAAAATAATTCAAAAACTATAAAAAAATATTAATTTTTTAAAAAATATAATTTACACAGTATTCCTCAACATTATTTAATCTCTCTTTTCATTTCACGTGAGCTCTTCGTTGAGTGAGCATCACTGCAATAGTAAATTGAACAAGTGCACATTTCGATCATATTCAACGCTATTATTATACAAAAACCGCCGCATCCACATCCTCCTGGTAGGGTGCATGATACTGGCGGAAGATTGCTTTGATGATGATGTCGGTGGCTGTTTTCTTTTTTTCCTTTTATTTTAAAAAAATACATGGAGGTCTTTATTGTTTTTTATATTTCAATTTTAGTTTATATTTTTCTTAGTTTAATTTTTTGTTCATAATCCTTTTTATAAAAGTTTATTTATTTTTAATTTAGTCCTTCAATTATAATTTTTATATATTATTTTTTTAATTTGATCCTTAGTCTTTTAATTTCTGATTTTTTTAACCTTTTTGTTAAAGTTTTATTGGTTTTTAATTTTAATCAAAGTTTATGATTTATGATTTTTTTATTTTTATCTTCATTCTTTTGATTTTTTTTTCTTTATGTTAAAGTTTCTTTTCAGTTTATCTATCCAATCAAACTTTTTTTGTTAGCTTCTAATTTATTTTTTAATTGTATTTCACCTTTATTATTTTAATTATTATTTTTTGTTTTAGATTCTTTTATGTAATTTTTTTTTTCGATTTCATTCTTCAATGTTTGATTTGTTGGGAGTTAAGCTTCGTGATTTTTTTATTTATAGGACTTCCAATTTAACAACCGAAATCACGAGTTTGAAAAGTTAACACGGATCAATGTTTTTTTTGTTTATTTTTATTTTTTTTATTGTTTTACATTTTTTTAAAAAAATTAGCTTTGTGGTTATTTTCAATTTCTTTTCTATCAGATTATCCTGATTTCATGATCTGGACCACGAGTCTTGCGTATTAACTCGAGTTGGCCTGCCTCTTATTACCCAGGTTATATGTTCATCACGCTAACTTAGGTTGATTTGGGTTGGTTTTTTTTATCCAGTTTCGTACTTTCAAGATTTTTTTTCCAAGTTGTTGTGATCTTTTTTTATATAAAAGTTTTGTCAATTTAAAAATGTTGACTTTTATTCATTGTTTAATTAAAATAGAACCAACTTATTAAACCCGGTCGGACCTGTAAGCCAAGTTATTTGTTTTTCTTATTTTTCTTTTAAATGTTTTTACGGCAACTGTATTATTGATGCCTTTTTCTTATTGTTTTATTTTAATGTTAATTTATATTTTTTTTCCTATGTCTTTCTTAAAGTCATTTTTAAATTTATGTTTCAATTAATATCTCTCCTCTATAATTGTTTTTATTTTGATTATGTAGCCTTTTTTTAATAAAAGTTTTTTTAAAATTTTATTCAATTGGTTTCACGTGTGTGTCTATTTCTATTATTGTTTTATTTAATAAAATAAATTGATTTTAAAAAATAAATTCATTAAACACAATAGAATAAACATTTTATATTGCGAATTAAATATCTTGATCTACATATAACTCTTGATTTTTTTTAATTTCCCTTTTAGTTATAGTCAACATCTTTTTATTATTATTTATTACACAAATAATTATAATTTATTTAATTAGATACTTCTAATTTGTTTATATAAAAAACCATGCCAAGAAACCTACTAATCTAATTTTTTTATATAAAAAAATAGCTAGTAGTAGGCACTAGCATTGGATTTTTTTTGCATCAACTTTATTCTGCATTAAAATCTGAATGATCTCGGCTTTTCTATGGTTGGGCTATGGGGTGGTGGTGGGCACACGCGCCACGAATCCAACTAAGCGGCGTAGATATCTTTCACCACTTCTGCACAACCTGTCTATTGTTCTCATTCATGGTGTCTTTAACCACCCACATGTCATGAACCGACGCATATATTCTCTCTACCACTACTCTATAATTTGGTTTCACCTCTCTATCCCGTCTTTTTTTTTTGTTTGTTTTCTCAGAAAAATAATAAAAACCCAGTACTCATGACATGTGAAAGCAGTAGCATATGTCAACATCGTCTAGTTAAGAGTAGGGATGATTATTTTTAAAAATAAAATTAAATAAAATATTAAAAAATAAAATTAAAAATTAATCTAGAAAAAAATAAAAATTAAATAACAATCAACTAAATGTTGGGTGAAAAAAAATCAAGAAAAGAATAAGAAAATAAAAATAAAAAAACCGAGAATCAAAATTTAATAAAAATTAAAAATACATAAAAGCCCCCTTGTGCAAACTTGATGGTTTTCCTCTCTTAAGGGTATTATTGTATTTTTATTTTATAAATAGTAGTAAAAAAATAAAAACAAAAAGCCCATGAACCAAATTATACATTTTTTTTTATATCTTTAATGACAACAAAGTTATTTAACTATAAAAAAAATGTGTGGATTAGTTTATATTCAATCAATCTTGTAATGCAAATAAATCTTCTGGAAAAGATAATTCTACAGCTAATTGCAAGCTTTGTAATTTTAATGAAAATGACAAAAACACTAATGACTTCTTTTCAAGCTGTCCAATGCGATTCCAATAAACGTATTGTCCAAGACATTAGGTCTGTCGCCGGAGAATTATTAGCTAGGAAAAAAGTTCCCTGTCGTCTTCATAAACTATTCTACCTTCCAAATGATATGCAATTCCACACGTATATTTTTTACATTTTTTTTTTAATTCACATGAGTGAGATGGTTGAAGCAGTGTATATATTTTAACTAATTTTTTAAAAATTTTAAAATTAACAATTATTTTAGTGATTATTAATATTAACAATTACAAGTTATTTTATCCGAAAACTTAATAACAAAATCTTCAATGATTGGATGATAATTTTTATCTTAATCATATAAAATATTTTTAAAATTTTTTATTAGATTTAAAAATATTTATATTTTTATAAACGGCGTGCTTAAGAATCATGGTTTTTTTAATTTTTATCATCGAACTTGATTCAATCTCTTTCGGCCATGTTACATTTTCTTCCGTCTCCTGCTATTATTGACTGCATAAAAAATATCTATTTAAGAATAAAATATAGAATAATATAAAGTTTCTACAAAGTTCACTTTTAGACAATTCTCTTTTTATCTACATTGACTTGACTTCCTTGAATAATACATGGAATAACACTCGGAATTTTTATTTTTATTTTTTGCCACCAAAAGATTCTCTTGGAGCTGACGAGAGCAAGCAAGAGTGGCCCAATTATCTCCTCATGGGCTAATAGCCCTGGTGCGGAGCCCATTTATGAGGCTGCAAAGCATGGATCAGATTTGCAGCCGGATAATGGGATAATTCCATTTGGAGGGATTATTTTGGTGATTTGTCATCTTTTCGGTGGAATATCTCTCAAGTAATGGCATGTGCAACATGTTCCGTGGTCCCATGCATGGTAGGTTGATAATGATCCAGCATGTTCTTGTAACCTTTTATGATTGTCCATTATTTATTTTAAATATTTTATAATTTAAAACAAATCTTGTGAAGATCAGAAAATCGGTGATTTAAATTGGCGAACAAAAAGATTCACTCTAGAATGTTATTTTGCAAGTCGGCATTGCAACTGTTATAATCTCTTTTTTTTTTTTCAGTTTTATTGGTTGATTCGGATTAATTTTACTAATTTATTATTTAATTATTATATATATTGAATCCATTCCAAATTAGAAGGCTCTGTTTGTTTGCTGGAAAGTAGTTTTTTTTTAGAAAGTGAATTCTGAGGAAAGTGAATTCCGAGAAAGTATTTTCCGATGTTTTGATAGTATAATGAAAAATGAGTTGGAAAACACTTTACAGTGTTTGGTTATGTCATGGAAATGAGCTGGAAAATAACTTATTAATATTTTATTTTTCTCAAGTTTATTAAAATTATGAGAAACAAATCTTACAAATTAAAAAGTTGAATGAAAATGAAATTGAAAAAAAATATAATTTCATAAATTATCTCAAATAAAATAAATAATAATCAAAATAATAGAGATCAAATCTAAAAAATTAAAAAGATGAAAGATGAAGAAATTAAAATAATAATAATCAACATTTCATAAATTATTTCAAATAAAATAAGTAACAATCAAAAGAATGAGGACCAAATTTGATAGATAAAAAATTTCAATAAAAATATAATAAGGAAAAAGCAAATAACAATTATAAAAATAAGAACCAAAGTTAATATAAAAATAAAATTTTAAGAGATGAAATTAAAAAATAAATATTCAAAACAAAATATATATAGCAATCAAAAGTTTGAGGATCAAATTTGATATAATCAGCAAATAATGACATTTCTAAATTTTTCACAACTTCCGAAAAGTGTTTTCCCCTCAAAGAAAGTGTTTTCCATTGACCAACTTTTCTACTGGCAAACAAACACAAGAAAGTTTGGAAAATAATTTCCCGGAAACCACTTTCCGAAAAACAAACACAGCTAAAGGGAAAACACTTTCCTGAAAACCAAGTCAAATTTTTCTTTGACTGAAATTGACTAGAAAGTGTTTTTCGTTGACCGGAAAATGTTTTTCGTTAACTAGAAAGCGTTTTCCGTTGACCAGAAAGCGTTTTCCGTTGACCGGAAAGTATTTTCCGTTGACCAACTTTCCTAATAACAAACAAACACACGAAAGTTTAGAAAATGGTTTCCCAGAAACTACTTTCCGGAAAACAAACATGGTAATTATGAACAAAATTATAAAATATATTCTTAATTATACTAACTTTTCCAGCTAAGCAAATTCCGTTTGTTTTTTTTTTCTTTTTAAGATATTTATTTGATTTAACAAAAACTAAAGGAAGAGATGGATTCTTGTCTACTTTATAAAAGCACTTTTTACTATAATAGTGCTTTTAAAAAGTTTTTTTATTTTTAATTATTTTTTAATTTTATTGTTAAATATTTGGATTTATTGGATATTAAATTTCATAATTTATTTTGATTTACTTTCTATAAAATTATCTCACTCTTATAACTCAAATCACAAGTTTGATGAAAACTCGAATTGGTTAGTTTTTGTGTTCTTTTTAAGTGATTTTGTTTTTTAATTTCATACTTTAATATTGAGTTAATTAAGAATTGAGTTTCATAATCTTTCTTATTTTTTTTTTTATAGAATCATCTCAGTCTCATGACTAGCGGGTTCAGTATATTAACTTCGGGTATTTTTTTAGGTTATTGTTCTTTAAATTGATTTTTTTTCTTTAATTTCATACTTCGACATTTGATTAATTGAGATTTGAGCTTCATAATCTGTTTCAATTTGTTTTCTATGAGTTTATTACAGTTTCTTGACCTTAGTCTTAAATTTAATCGATTAACCTAGATAATGAATTTGACAATTTAACCTGGGTTGAATTGGGTTAATGCAATATGTTTTTGTCTCCGTATTAGAATAAAAGATGTTATCTTAAATTCTTTTTTAGTCAAACTATATTTTTATGAGTCATTTTATTTGTTTTTAGACCGATCAAATTGATCAAGTTATATCATATCAACCCTTATAAAATTTATACTTTTTATTAGAAAATATGTTACTAATGTTTGAATATTGTCTATACACTTAAAAAAGTTTGATCTCATCCACCACGCAACACAATAATCTAGATTCGGAGACTAAAATATCTATTAGCACCTATAATCTTGAATTTTAGAAAGAATTTTGATATAGATATGAAATTAAGAGGAAAACCACATATTTGGTAAGCACATTTTATATAAATATAAGTTGAGTTGTTAAATAGATTGTACAAATAAATCAACTACCCATGATACATCGTCATAAATAATTACAAAACTAAATGGTGTGACAAAAACATTATACATTAGTGTCGATTTACCATGGATTGCAATAGTGACTCATTATAGATTTGTTTTGGACATCTTGATTTTTTACTTTTTTAGTACAACATAAGTATTTGATTGCCCTTAAAACCAGAAAAACATTAAGCTATGGTCTAGAGTCTCAATTGATATTTCAGAATCTAAGCTTCAATTTAAGTTTTCAATAGCTTGGTTTCAGGGGCTAATTGGTAATTGCAAAGTGGTTTTTCATTATAATGCTTTGGTTACAGGGGAAATGTTGTATTTTTAGTAGAAAAAAAGTTATTGATACATCCAATGCCTTTGAGCAGTGCATGTAACTAACTATAGTGGCAAAAAACTACTTTTATCATGTCATCCACTTTGATTTGACCTCATCTTTCTTTTTATGTAGCGTGTGTACTTATTTGAGTGCCCGTTTGGCACTGCGGTTGAACCTGCTTTTCAGAAAATTTCAATTTTTTTTTTTGCTAAAATTGAAGGCGATTTGTACCTTTTGGATCGTTTTGATGTGCTGATATCAAAAATAATTTTTAAAAAATGAAAAAACATTATTGGCATGCTTTTCGACATGAAAAGCTATTTGAAAAGCAACCGCAAACACCCTCTAGTGAGTCACCAACAATTTTTTTTCTCCCCTTTATTTTCTCTTTCCATAAAAAAAAACTACTCTTCACCCTCAAATTTCCATATTAGCCCTCAAAGTTTATTTGCTTTTGCTTTTATCCCTCCTTTTCATATTTTTACTTTTTTATTTTAATAAATTCTTAAAATTGGATTTTATTTTCAATCCCATCCTCCTTTACATTTTGACCATGTCAGATTTAGTCCTCATCTTTTAATTTTTTTTCTTTCAAATTGTTTTTGAATTATTTTTTTCAATTTTGTCCTTCTTTTTTTTTCCTTCTTTCAAATTTGATTCCAGTTCTTTTTTTTTTTGGTAAGTTTTTTACTATGAGATTTGTTTTTTAATTCTATCATTCAACATTGAATTTGTTGAAAATTAAACTTCTTAATTGAATTAGTGTCTATGATTTGATAAGTTGTTGATTAGAAAAATTAACACATGTTTTGAAGTTTCATAAATAAACTATTTTGTCCAAAAATAAATAAATAAAAAGTAATTGCCAACCTTCAATTATTGTGGATTGGCACCTTTTTAATTAGTCGATGTTACTACTATTTCTTTGCAACTTATTTACAAGGTTAAATCTTAAAAAAAAAAAAAACAACAACACTTAGCTTGGACTTAGGATTTTTTCTTAAAAAAAATAAACAGATTAGTTTATTACCTTTAAAAGTACATTAAAAAATATCATTCCTATTTTAAAAAAAAATCTATATTTTTTGGTCTAATCTTTCATTGTTAAATTGATTGTGAAATTGACATCATTAATGAATTTTTCTTTATTTTGTCTAGGTTTATCACTTTTTTAAACAAAATAAATTATTAATTATAAACCCCAATAAACATGCTTAAATTAAAAATAAAAATAATCAATTATAATTCAAACGTTTAATTTTATTTATTTAAGTTGTAGTGGAGTGCGAGCCAATTAAATAGTAAAACATCTAAACTAAAATATATTTGGAAAGAACTTAATTGCATCCTTGAAAATTTCTATGAAATAAATCAATTCAAGACATCAATTTATAAAATTTATAACAATAAAATCCAAATAGAAGTCCACAATTTGAATGGGTCTTCTAATTCAAAGGAATAGAAGAGGAATCCCATGCCAATAACTAAACTTAAATCTTCATTTGTGAAACACCGAATATCATGAATGTAATATTTATATTCGATTGAACATTTTTTTTTTAAAAAACTTTCATATTGTTTTTCTTTCGTGTAGATGGTTGATGAGAAATTTAATCAAACTTATTATTTAATTTTGTTGACCTTGCTGTTTTACCTTTAAAATATAAACGATTCAATTAAATAATAATATATCTGTTTTAAATAAGTATATCCACAGGCACATGCATGTTACATTAATAATACTACCAAATAAAAATTGAATTTATGGATTAGCTATGGACATAAATTACCAAATATGAGAAATTTTCCGGGAAAAAAAGAGAGAAGAAAACGTCCAAACAGGTTGAACGAAAGAATCCACCTAAGACGACCAGTCAGCTTTGACCCAACTGCCAATCAGTAATAAGAAACGATGTAGACAGAATCCAATCAGTTTCAGACACGTAATATCATTCCTTGTACCCAAGACTTCGCGACCTGGGAGAAATCGGAAGCTTTAAACGGTGAAGTCAATTCTGTCAAGCTTTAGCGCGTATCTGCCAATGTAAAAAAAAAAAAAAAGAAATTGTATTTAAATTTGCAATTTTCCTGTGTTAACTTCAAAACTCAATCTAAACTAGTAAAAGAAACCTCTCCTTCTGTCAATCTATCCCTCCCTATCCTGCGCTCTCTTGGCCGCCTTCCACGTCTCAGATCCTCCTGCTCTCTCCCACACACTGATTGGTCAGGCATAGTAATTGTCAGTACGGATCCATCTCTTCTGCCTCTCTCTCTCTCTCTCTCTCTCTCTTTTCATTTATTTTCGTCGTGCTTAATTGCTAAAGGTTGCAGCATGCGTTTAATTTACATGTCTTTTTTTATTTTGTTTGTAAATTTTAGTAAGTTTAATGAGATATACCGAGTCGTTGTCTTGAATATTCTTCTAATCTTGTCTTAACTATTTAGTAAATATCAGTATTATGCATTTCTGGAGTGAGAGTCAGTTACTTCTGCTTTATATGTCAGTTTCTATGACGATAATTTTTTCTGGGATTCTTTTATAAGAAAGTTGGGAGGAACTGGGAATTGTGGGATTCTACTGATTTCATGGCCTTGCTTTTAAATCCAAATTGATTTCTTTTATGGGGGAATACTTGGCCAATTTCTGTGGAGTGTGGAAGACAATCCTTTGCTTGTGTTTATGCGTGCCTTTGGTATCTAAACTGGGTGTTATTTTGAATAAATCCATTTCTGATGGCATGTTGAAAAAACGTGTGGGATTTTCTTGTTTTGGGCATATTATTTTGTGCTGATAACCATGTGCATGTTAACTCTTCTGATCTCTTTAGTGTTTGTTTTTTATGTTTTTTAATGGCCGTGTCAAATATTTTGCGTTGCAGAGTGGGATTTATAAAGATTTTGAATCATGAGTTGCTTCGGCTGTTGTGAAGAAGATGACATCCATAAAACTGCTGACTATGGAGGCCAGTATACAGTTAAAAGCTCAGCTGGTAATATCTCTTGGCTAGAAGCGTTGTAGCAAGAGTGATATGTTTATGTTTTCCAATAAATGTGTACCTATATTCTTATGGTGCACTCTATCTCTGTTTTTCTAAAATGTTTTATTGAAAAGTTCACTCCCTTCTATTTTTCTCTTTTTTTTTTCTGAATTCAGGTTTATTCATTCTATTTGCTGATTTGCATTTGACCAAACAGGCAATTTAGGAAATTATCATGCATCAGAAACAGCTCCCAAGGGCGCTCAGGCTTTTAAAATCCAGCCTATTGAAGTCCCTGAAATATCGGGGGATGAACTTAAGGAAGTTACAGATAACTTTGGGACAAGTTCATTCATAGGAGAAGGATCATATGGAAGAGTATATTATGGTGTTCTTAAAAGTGGGCAGGATGCATCAATAAAAAAATTAGATGCCAGCAAACAACCTGATGATGAATTCTTAGCCCAGGTTTCTTTGAAATCCTAAATTGTTGCGTATTCCATTTGATTTGTAATTTTGAGTGGCATATCAAATGTTTGGATGACTTCAACAGGTCTCCATGGTATCAAGGTTGAAGCATGAAAATTTTGTACAGTTGCTTGGGTATTGTGTAGATGGGGGTTCCCGTGTACTCATCTATGAATTTGCTTCTAATGGATCTCTTCATGATATTCTTCATGGTAAGCCTCGTTGTGTCAATTGTCCTGTTATGAAATCTTAATAAATTCATTCCATTTTTCTAGGTACTTTATCTTGTTTCTGATACTGACTAGTTTTATATGCTTGGAGCTAGATTCCACCATAATTGATCACAGTTCCTATCCTTTTCTGAGTGCTGTCCTATGTAGTCAGAGAAAAGAGCTTCCACCATTAAAATTATACGATGTGGCATCTTTATTTGATTTCGATGAACATTTTATTCATGAGAACTTGTTTTCTCAGCATTCATTTAATTTTACATGCCTAACAAACCTTATGGTGGTAGGCACATATTACACGGCAAATGTTCTTGGTTTCAAACCCTTCAATAAAAACCTTGCTATTCAAAAAAGGATACAGTGGAAATTCATCAGCACTTGCTTGTATGAAATTTTAATAGATGTCAAAACACCAGCACTAAAAGATTTTTAACGAAATTAGGTAACTGTTTTGGCGTTGAGAGTTTACAATGTTTCTATAAAATTGCAAATACTCTGTGCTCTTTGGATCTTACAATGAAATGTTGGTTCTTATTATCTGCATGATTGATGCCTTAGTTGTCAATGTCTTGTTAATTTAGGGAGGAAAGGTGTTAAAGGAGCACAGCCTGGTCCTGTCCTTACATGGCCTCAGCGTGTAAAAATTGCTGTTGGTGCTGCAAAGGGGCTTGAATACTTGCATGAAAAGGCTGATCCTCACATCTTTCATCGCGACATTAAGTCCAGCAATGTTCTTATTTTTGATGATGATGTTGCAAAAATTGCCGACTTCGATTTGTCAAATCAAGCTCCTGATATGGCAGCACGTCTTCATTCCACTCGAGTTTTGGGAACATTTGGTTATCATGCTCCTGAGTAAGCTATTGGTCGATTATTTATGGTTACACTTCTTTCACATCTACGTTTCACTGTGTCAAAATCTGTTTTGGTTTTCTAATATGTGGTTACGAGGAAGCTAAAGGACGGAGCTGCTTATTGGATCCACTGTCTGAGATTTTTACTTGATAATTTAGTTTCCCTTTCAGAACTTAAAATCCAGTAATGCTCTATTGCTTGCTAGAAAATGTTCGGAGAAGAAAAGGAAACTTGCATGTTTCTGATAATTATTCGTAGTTGAAAGCTTGTAAATTGTAGTTATAATTTGATTTTCTTGTGTTCCTCCTTGCTATCAACTTATACTTAAGTTTAATTGCTAAGACACCCTGCTTTCAAAACTTGTTGTGAGAGTGTGTGCCTTGATTGCTGTGCGTTGACCATCTTTGTGATTGGCAGATATGCAATGACTGGACAATTGAATGCAAAGAGTGACGTGTACAGTTTTGGTGTTGTCCTGCTTGAGCTTCTGACTGGGAGGAAACCTGTTGATCACACTTTACCACGTGGACAGCAGAGTCTAGTGACATGGGTACTAATCACTATTTGTTGTCTCATGCCTTGCACTTGTTCTCTCTTTCTAAGCTTTCGAAACCTGCGTGTTCCTTTTTCTTTCTGTCCTTACTGACTATTGAGTGTTTGTGTGTATCAGGCTACACCAAAACTTAGCGAGGACAAGGTTAAGCAGTGTGTTGATGCAAGATTACAAGGAGAGTACCCACCCAAGGCAGTTGCAAAGGTATTTGCACCACACTTCTAAGATTTCTCTGTAAAAGGAAACTTGTATTATTGAAAAATCGACCCGTCAATTTGTTCGGTTGTCTCCAAAACTGCCATGAGTGATCCCTTGCATCCAACTTGAATGAGGCTTTCAATTGCTAGATGATTTATGTGGCCTTCATGAGGTGGAAACCTTAACAAACAGCATGTATAAGATACTGGATTGCAAATGTCTAAAGCGCTGCGGTTGAACTCATCTTGTCTTCATTACAGATGGCTGCCGTTGCTGCCTTGTGTGTGCAATATGAGGCTGATTTCCGGCCAAACATGAGCATTGTGGTCAAAGCCCTCCAGCCCCTGTTAAATGCCCGGCCGGGACCTGCTGGAGAAGCACCAAGCATATAATTCTTTCTCCCGGCTCAGTGTACGTTTGTGCAGGTGAAAGTGGGCATCCATGTGCAAGCATAAGATATCAAGGTTTTGTTACTGACGTTTGTAGCAAAACATCTGGACAACGTCCCCTGAGCTCCCATTATTTGATGCGCATTTGATTTTTTCATAATGCGTGAAGCGGTCCATGTTATATGATTTTTTTTGTATACCATCTCTCCCAGATGTGAATAAAAGATGATATTCTGTGAATGAGATTCATTCATTAATTACGTGGACATCTCTTTTTCTTTCTCACTTTTTTTCCTCTTGAACGATAGAGAAATTGCTTCCCATTTTGTGATGGGTATGTCCCGTTGGTAGAACCGTAGAAAGGAGGAGGATAGGCCGAAATACAGAGACTTTACTGACACAGTATTGTTGATGGACTGTTAACAGTGTCATTTTTGTTTTTAATTTAAACCTTATCAGACCAAATTAAAAACTAATTTATTGGGGGAAGGTGAAACTAAAACACGAGGAATCAAAGTGAAAATATGTAAGGAATATAAAAACTTTGAAGAAAATGTTTATTATAGTCCTTGTATTTTATAAATTATATATATCATATATATCTGGTCCTTTTATGTTTCAAAATTAAAAGGAAAAATCAATTTTGATCCTCAATTTTATTTTATTTATTTATTGGCTCTTAGTATAAGAATGGTGAGATAAAGTCATTGGAATCTTGCATTAGAGAGAAAAAAAATTGTACCTATTCCAACCATCAAAATAGTTAAAATTTGTGTTAAATTGTTTCTTTTGATCAGAGAAACTCATATTTTTTATTATTATTTTGAAATTATTAAGAAAATATATCTGATATAAGTAAGATTTTTAGTCAATGGTTGATTTCAGGTTTTGAGATGATTTTGAGTTTTTTACGGCTAAGAATGAGTTTATCAAGTTGTCTAAGATGGATTCGGTATAAATGGATTGAAAATTAAGTTTTTGGATTGAAAAAACTATAAGCTCTATTTCTCCAACCCCCATGGCAGCTATAAACTAGGCAATATAGATGATATATCGTCTTTGAATCTTTTTTTTTTTTCAAAAAACTACAAAAAAAAAAACCTAAGCACACGGGCCTAATGAAATAGGCTAGGCAAGCTGGTGTGGTTTGTCAAGCTCACCAGTGCTTGGTCTTCTCTTTTCTTTTCTTTTTTTAAATCGTTGTTTTCTATTTCTTTACATTAATTCTTTCTATATGTTTTTTTTCATAATTATTTTTTTATTTATATTTATATTAATACCCCTCATCTCTTTTATTTTGTTTAGAAAGCCTCTTTTAAATTATGATTATTTTTTAGTTATTGTGCATGCATTTAAGTTTTAATATTTGAAGAGATTTTTCTGATTTATCTATAATTTCTTTTATCTTTTATATAGAAGAGCTTTATTTTTAAAATAACGAATATTTATTTTCAGATGACATTTCTAATTTCTGCAATCTTGCATAGTATTTGTTTTCCTTTTATTTTATTCAATTAATTTAATGTGTATTATTTTAACAAATAAATTTAGCAAACACAACTAGATAAATATCTCATCCTGCAAGATTAAATATCTTAATTTGCACGTCTTATAATTTTTCCAGTTTTATTTTTAGTTATCGTTTATGTTTTTTTTTTCATTTATTAACTTCCATACTTCTCGATTTATTTGATTACATGTATGCATAAACTTTTTGATTTTTGCTTAGAATTGTTTTAACCATGAAAAAGAGTCGAAAACACTTGTGTACACAATTGTTTTTTGGAAAACAAATATTTGACCCGCGGTGAAATACAGGTTAAGTATCTAGTGAATATATATACAACGTAGACAAAATGGATATTATAGAATATAAAAAAATTATTAGGTAAAATATTGTAATGCCAACATTATTTTATAATTTAATCCTCCAACTCTTTTTAAAAAACATTACACCCTTCTATGCCTATTTATATAGCAAGTTTAAAAATTTTTGTTTACTATAAAAAGATTACAAAGGGGCCAAAGTGTAAACAAGGAAATCGTTCATGGAAAATATAAAATGACAAAAAAAAATGCTTTTAATCCTCATACTTTCTTTCTTCTTTGTTTATAGTTCCTATAGTTTTTATAAATTTTATTTTGATATAAAATTTAATTAAATTATTAATCTATTTCAATGCTATTTTATCTTTTTTTTTCTTAGTTTAGCTAATCTATCATGAAAAACAAAACAGGGTAAAGTAATCTTGGGTTGATTTAAAAAAAAAACATTTCAATCCATAAAATAAAAAAAAAGAGAGAAAGTTATCGTATTCTAGTTGAAAAGTAAAAATTATCAGTTGATATCAATTTTGACCATGAAAAATCTATCTTGGTGTTGATAGATTTCATCTGATGAGAGAAGTTTAATGGTGATGAGTTTTTTATGTAAACACCCATGAGTAGGTAGATCTGGGCTTTGAAAGTTTTTTCAATTTGAATTGATTTTTTTGTTTTATAACCCATTTTGGGTTATGGGTTAATTGATGCCACAAATATTTATTTTTAGGTTTCTAGGGTGTTTTATTAGGTTTTTAGTCAAAATTGTTTGAAAAATGATTTTTTAGGTAAAATAAAAATCAAATACCATTGTTGCCTTTATGGCTGTCAAAACCTAGGTAGCTAGATGAGGTGTTGTTTAAGGTTTTTTTTTTTTTTTTTTTTAAAAAAAGGAGTGGACTTGTCCACATTAAAAAAAATAAAAGGTTCATGCAAATAGGTTTGGGCTAGAAATCCCACACACCTAGGCTTTATTTTACAAGCCTAGGTGCATTTAGCCACAAGGTCGAGCCGACATACCTAGTTTTTTTTTTTTACTCTTATTTATTTATTTATTAAATTAGTCTTTTAATATGGTTTTTGGGTATCTTATTTTTGTTTTAGTTTTAAAAAATTAATTTCTTATTTGAGGGACATTAGAAAAAATGTATAAGAGAAAATATGACTGTACAAAGGATGCATAAGTTTAAAAAAGAATTTAAAACTTTTATTTCATTAGATATTTTAATAGTTTATCAATATTTATTTTTTACTTTCATTAAAAAAAATCTAATTATTTGTACAAAGATTAATAATGAAAGATATATTGAAATAGTTAAAATATAATTATTTTAAAAAACATAATGTTAAAATATAGTAATAAATATATTCACCATATGAAATGTATGATCAAAATAATGATTAAAGCATTATTTAATTAGTTTTTGATGATTAATTAAATAGTTTTAAGGAATTATAAAAATGAAATTACAAAAAGCTTTTTAAGTATGTTAATTGAAAAAACAAAACTTTGCACAATTACTATTTGTATAATATATTTTGATATTTAATAAATAATTAATTTTATGCTCACTTGACCTAGCATGATCATGATCATGATTTTTTATTTTTATTTTTTAGTACATGTTTGATTTTGAATTGGTAGTTATATTTTTTTATTATATAACTAAATAAAAAAAATTGAAGTAGAACAGATCATAATTTTTATTAATTAACTCATATTTATTTAAAAAAGAAACATATAATATTTTATCTTTAAAATTTTTTATCCAATTAGCAGGAAGAACTACATCTTAAAAATTTCAATCTCCATTATCACTTAACAATCCACAATCAGTCCCCACCATGACCAAGGGCTTAGAAAGTAGAAGGTAAAAGTACTGTAGGACGCCGAGCAAGCGAAAATCACCGGGCTGCCTACATCTACTAGTTTATGCTATTAATAGCTTTCTACGCTTCGAATTATTTAACTTCTATTGGAAGGGTGCGCCAGGCCAATGCAGCAGTGCAACGCAAAGGCGACGCGCGAGGACCTCAGTAGCAAGCTACTGGAATAGGCCTTCCCCTTTGAAAAATAAATTTAATATCGTGTGGGCCATTGGCCCACGTATCAGATATTAAACTGATAAGAACAGATACTACACTTGATCTTAGCCAAAAGGCCGAGAAAGGTATGCTTTAAACTGTCTCACGCTTCTCTTTTTATAGACTACCTTTACGCGCACACGCGTATTTTCAGTTCTTTTCGATGTGGGACTGGAAACGCAGCACAAGCACCAGAAAGCAGCAGCCACCTGCCAGCCTCTCATGGGAGAGAATCGGGTATGTTTAACATTGTATTTTGAAAATAATTTAAAATAGGTTTGATTTTTTTTTATTAAATTAATATTTTTTAATATTTTCAAATTATTTTAATGTACTGATATCGAAAATAATTTTTAAAAAATAAAAAATATTATTTTAATATATTAAAATAAAAAATATTTTAAAAATTAATCACTACCATATTTTTAAATATTCTTATAAAAGCAAGGTGGTGTGTTTTTCGCCTCGGCTGAGATCCTGTGGCTCAGTGAATTTCAAGCTGCTCCTCCTGCTTAGCTCTTTCTGTAAGCTGTAGATTTTGTCCTTTGTATACTTCTTCCATTGACCAAAAGTAAGAGATGCAATACAATTTGATCATAAAACCAAAATTGACCGCATAGAACCCCCCCCCCCCCAAAAAAAAAAAAAAAGCAAAAATCTAAAACAAAAAATTAGAGTGATAAAACTAAAAAAAAAAAATACAAAAAAATTTTTTAATCAACTTGAATTAACCCGCCAACCTCATAACTATAAATATAGAATTGAAATAACCCTATAATTTTTTTTTTTAAAAAAACACAAATATCAATTAAAAAAATTAAATATTGAAGGATGAATAAACCACATTTATATAAGAACTTAATAAAAAGTAAAAAATGACCCAAATTAACATTTAAAACTTCTAATCATATCATGAATCCTATAAAAAACAAACCAAAAAAATCTCAATAAAATAAAAAGGTAGAAAAAGCTAAGGGATGAAATTAGAATGCAGAAAGCAAAAGTTTAGACAAACCGAGCCTTAGAATTATCCGTGTGGCAGGGGGGAATATACATTTTTTAATCAAATAAAAAGTATTAGTGTATGTACAATACTAATAATAATAATAATAATAATTAGAGAACGTGGTGTTTTTCTTTCAACTAAAAACAAAATCAAGATTGTCATAAAACTTTTAACATTAAAATAATATTTCTTAAAATAGAATCGTTTTTGTTTTGTTCTGGCGTTGAAATCATATTTCTCCAAAATCAAAACTTTGGTTTTATTACCAACATTTTAACCTAGGGCCTGTCGGTAAACAGGTGGTTCATATGTTCCTTGCGGATTTTTTTATCCGAAACTTTATTTGCTATGCCCTGATGTCCAACCAAGTCTTGTAGATAAATTGGAAACCAAGTCGCAGTCCTCCATCAACACTCCAGTGAGGGTCCTAAAAAGGCATCCATATAACAGGCTTCAGATATCATATCAATACATTCTATTAGCTACACTTGAACTCAAAAGCTCAAGCCATGGAAATCATCTCACAGCTGCAGTTTTCTCATTTCCTAGTAACTGCCCACAAAGGCTATAAAATTATAGTGACGGCGAAACCTCAGATGTAATAATGATGATGATAACAATTAATTTATATCTGCAGTCAACATGATGATGATGATAATAATGATGGTGGGCATGAACACACCCATGAGCAGCATGCCATACAGACAAACCACATTGATGCGATGCATCATAATCACAGCCACATCCTGATGCTGAGGTCAACTAATAACCTCTACATAATTCCATATGGATTCTGCTGAGGATGTCACATCACGGAAGAAAAGGGTTGTGAGAAGGATGCGCCTCTTTCTGCTTTTTGTAAGCCCTGAGAAGCAAAACAATCAAAGATAGATGAGACCACATACTCTAAACAAAAGCTTCTGGCAAAAATTTGACAACCCTTTGGGTTGACACTGCTAATCACCTGGTGGCATTTAACCCCCCCAGTCCAACCGTTCCCAGAATAATAAAAAGGAAAGGGATCTGAATCAGAGCACGATTGCTTCTTCCACCATGCGCTCTTGGCACTCCAGTCCTCACAACTCGAGCATATGCGGCTAAACAAGACAGCTCATGTTTGATCGAGTGATGACAGCCAGAAAAAGAACAGAGAAAACAAAATTGCAAGTAAAAAAGCAGTGTTACCTGAAGCTGAATCTTCTCCTTTTGCACCTGCGGTTGCCATACATGAAACGTTTAATAACTCATTCTCATTTGTAATAAATACCAGTTCAGCTAAGCAACGGCTTCATAATCTTCTGAACAGGGTGATTAACACATAAATCGTGGTTTGCAAACTCATCCAAATGACATTTTCCAATTAGACACTGCAACTGAATGATCTCACACAAAAAACTCAAGATTGCATTCATTTAATATTTAAAGCAAATGGAATTTCATCTCCAATGTTTGGGTAATTGTTTATCTAAATTTTTAAGGGAACTTGACCTCCAACAATCAATATGAATCCACACTTTTAAAGACAAGAGGCATTCATTCATATAAATAAACTGATAACTTCATGAACATGGATATTAATAAATACTAACTCATCTAAACTTCAGTCTCAGAATAGTTTGCTAAACATGTAAGACTATATGAGATGTAAGATTATCTGTTACAAAAGCAGCAAGCATATATGCATATAAAATTAGAATGGGCAGAAGGACATCATTAACAAGTAGACCTGTAGTGCCAACACCATCAAAATACCAAATCAAGAACATAATTACAAAACACAGAGTTGATAAAAAATAAATCAAATGAACCAATTTCATTGAAGAACAAAGACAGAAAATATAGGTTAGATAGGCTACTTAGTGGGGATCAAGTATTTTATGACGAAGAAATAAAAAATAGATATCAGAATAAGGAAAGACAACCTGGAAATGTGACAGAATCAATTAGGACTGTACGAAGACCTTAACAATCACATACTGCATAACAAAATACAAGATGATAATCGGTCTATGATATTACCGATTCACTTTGCTATCAAAAAATATAAACTTGTATCTCACTGCTTACTCCAGGTTTGATGAGCCACATACATATTAACTAATCTGTCAAATCATCATCAAGAAAATCAAGACCATCATCATCAGTGGTAACTCCTCCGGCAGCAGGAATAACATCCAAAGGCTCAAGTACCCCTGCCAATGTCACCATATCTGCAGGTCTCTTTTCTTTATGGTCATTCTCATCCATTTCGTCTCCATCAAATTGTTCCATCTCATTATAAAGGATCTCCTAAAACAGGACCAGAGGTTTCACCAAGTTCTCAATCACTCCCTGAAGAATTGAGGCAATGTGCAGGATAAAAGAATATTTTGAGAAAAAGTAGATATAATTGGAGGTACCTCATCTTCTTGCATGGTTTGTTTTTCTGACTCTACAAGCCAGTCATCCAGTATGTTTTCAGTAATTAAGTTGTCAAATGAGACCACATCACCAGGCTTTCTTCCTAGTTGGCGTTCTCTTAGACGCAAATTATAGTGGACAAAGGTAAGCTCGTTCCATCTCTTCCGGGATGCAGTACTATGCCTTTTACTATGAACTTGATCATATATACTCCAAGTGTGTTCACATATGCAAGATGAGCATGTCTGGCTTAGTATACGAATGGCAATTCGTTGAAGCTCTAAGCAACTTATCCCATGTTGTTGCCACCATGCAGCTAATAAGATATTGATAAGTGTACACATTTAGATCACCTCTTGATTTTGCATAACAATATAAGCAATCAAACTCAATAATTTGATTTATGCTTAATCAAAGATGCATGACACCTTGGACAAATTACCTGGATCAAGCTCCATTCTAGTACTAATAGCCAAATCAGTTCCAAAATCAGCTTTCGCAGCCACAAAATCAGGGATCTGCTGGGGTCGCACATTTAAAGATCAACAAAATTAAGAATACATAACAAAACATCAAATTATGAGCTTGAAAATAGTTCTTTTGGCTGCATTTTGTGGCATAATTTAGTGCAGCACAAATTAATGGTAGCCTAACCTTCAGACAACTAACTAAACGAAAATATCTCTAATTTGAGTCCTGTCCTTAAAAATGATACAACAGCAACCAAAAATAACAAAAACAAAAAGCACATTACCTGCATGGATGCAGAAATTCTTTTGCCATTGTCAACTTCCAGTCGAACAATACATTCATTTAGACCACGCATAACCTCAGGATTCTATGACAAAGAAATGACATAAGGACAGAATGGCAGGACATTAAGCTTAAAACCAAAAGAGGTGTATTGATATAGCTCATACCAATAGGAAATCAGGTCGATAGCGGTAAGATGGATTTAGAAAGTAAGCAGCCACGTAAAGTGGGTGGTGAAACAGAGAGCTCCATTGGTTTTCTATCACAGTCCAGAAAGGTCCATATTTCCGTGCATCATCCCCATGAATAACTTTAATTGCATGTTTAGCTCTACACATGTCATTATATATATATGCTATTGATCGGGTTTCATCACTATCTATCTTCTGAAGAACATGCGCAACCGGTTCTAAAGATTTTTTCACGTGCTGCAACTTCTTCCAGAATGTGGCATTTAAGACAATTTTTTCAACTTCTCTACCATCATCTGATTTGGGAAATCGGGAAGATATCCATTTGTTTGCTTGGAACATTCTCTTAAGACCAACCCTTTGGTCCAACAAACTTTGTAAAGTGAAGAATGCAGTGCCAAACTTAGTAACAGCTGGCCTGAGAAGTTCTTGTCCCTTTGTGAATTCTTTTTTCATATAATTCAACAACCAAGTATTGTTGTAAATAAACCTTGTAACTTTTTTAGCCTTATCTACGCACTCTCCTACCCATTTTATATTCAAAAAGTCCTCTACCATTTGATCAATGCAATGGATAGCACATGGTGTCCAAAATAAATTTCTCCTTTTCTCTTCAAGCATCTTCCCAGCAGTCTTAAAACTGGCGGTGTTTTTAGTGATTACCTGTGTCGGAAACCAGAAGAAAACAGCTTATTAGGCACCCGTTTACGAGTGCATTTGAGTAACGTGAGAAATGTCAGAAATAAATATTTAACTACCTGAACAACATTTTCCTCACCAATCTCTTCCACCACCTTGTCCAACAACTTGAAAAGGCTTGTGGCATCTTCTATCATATCAGTGGCATCAATAGAAGAAACAAAGTATGCACCTCGGGGACAACAGGCCACAAGGTTAATTGATGTCCTACCCTGGAGATCGTTCCAACTATCAGCAACAATAGAACAGCCAGTAATTGTCCAAGATGCCTTAAACTCTTCAAGATATTCTTTTATTGTAATGATCTCATCCTGAAGAAACCGACCAGATAGCAGTTGGCTTGAAGGTCCCTGCAGACCAGGCCCATATTGGCCAACCAACTCCAGCATTTTGAGGAAATATGGGGAATTTGCTGCATTTGAAGGGATTCCTGCATGATAAAAGAATTTGCAGATGGAAGAGATCACTTCCTTTAAAGCTTTCTTCTCAAAACCCATCTTTGCTTTTGTTTGCCTGTAGTGCGATGATGTTTGGTTTTTAAGAGAATTCAAAAACACTGAATCCAATCTTGATCTTTTCATTGGTGGTTCAGCACCGTTGCTGCTACTACCCGGGGACCTCCCCTTGATATTATTTCTGATGTCATTGTCTGAAATTTTATCATCAATGGCCAGCAAATCCTTACTTGAATATTGCAACAACCCTCCCTCCTGCTCCTCCTCTTCATCCTCGTTATCTGAGTTGGTATAGAAAGTGGATATCTCTTTAGATTCAGGTTTCCGATTCCTTCTACCAGTACGGTGCCATTTCATGTTCTCCTTGATTCTAAGGTACACCTCCTCAGGTGCCTTGTCACAATAGGCAACTTCCCCAGGGATCCTAGCCAGATGTTGTTTAAAGCGGTTGATGCCTCCACTAATAATTTTCTCACAATAATTGCACTTCACCCTTTTCTTCTTTTCATCTTGAGCAATACAATGTTCCCAGCCCGGGTCCACATATCCTAAGGATCGAAGAGAAGCAAACCTTATAACCAAGTTCTTGTCACCCACCACCTTTTTGCCTTTTTGTTTGTAACTGCAGGAAGCTTCCTCCATGTCATTATACTCATTAGAGTGGAAAGCTAAAGATGCCTGTTCAAATTCAGCTTGCCTTCGCTTTCGACCTGAACGGCATCCTTCCAGGTTTTTTCTCATATTGAAGCATACTTCCTCAGGAACCTTAACACAATGAGTAACTTCACCAGACATTCTAGCTAAATGTTGTTTCAATCTGAATATTCCACCACTAACTATTTTCCCGCAGTAGTTGCATTTGACCTTCTTTTTTCTTTCATCTTGAGCAATGCCATGTTCCCATCCAGGATCAATATATCCTGAGGATCGAAGTGGGGCCATTTCTTCAAACATTCATGTATTAGCACAGCAGCAGCTTATATCCTTGGCTGTTACATTCAAAGAAGCATTAAAATAAACAAACAGCTATCAGAAATGAAAACATGCAGGGATTTAAATTTTAGAGCAACCAAAAGACTACTATCTAAGGGGGTAATAAAAGCACCAGACAAAGGAGCATTCCTAAATCAGAAACAATATTATTGCAACAAAAGAGATATACATTATGATAAAATCATATCTTGAGATTGGTCATGGTTTTGGTGTTTGTAGTTTACTGGCAGATGTCCTTGATATAACAGGACTTTGAGCAAAATTGAAAAGGACGAAGAAAAAAAGATCCAACTAAGATATAAATATATAAAATGATTAAGGTTGAAGAAATTATGATCCAAAAGACAAGCAATGATACTGGGTTAACTAAATGGATGATGAATGTGGTGGTGGAGCACAAATTAAGGACTTCAATTTGACATGAAATTCAGTCTAAAAAAAACTAAAACAAAATCCTTAATACAACAAAGAAAATTTCACATGCCCCACCAGATTTCCATATATTCCAAGCGAAGGACAAAGTCATCCCACTGACAAAGAAAATAGGACACCCACAACAACACAACACCAGCAACATCCACAACAAAATAAAGAAAAAGAAAATAACATGGGCAATTCTGAGTTTCATCAATACCATGCAGCAAGAAAATAGGAAACAAATTCGGTAATAGAATCAATTTACCATGTTATCACCCTGGAAATCCTTTCTCAAGTGCAAGGCTCCTGGTTCATGTACCTCTAAACCTAGTTGACTTGTGTTTCTTCCTCAAAGTCAAAACCATAAAATGGGTCTTCCAAATAAACCTGTGTTAGTTACAAAAGCTACAGTAACAAGTGAGTTGAGAACCCAAAGAGCAAGCAATTAACATGAAAAGGAGGACACGGCAAAAAAATACACCCACAAAGAAAAAAAAAGCAAATAACAGATTTACTACAACAAAGTCATCTCAGCAAACAGACAGGAGATGCAACAGTATGAAATTGACACAATGTTTCTAGAAGTTTCTATTCAAAGTCAATCAACATCTCA
Source organism: Populus alba x Populus glandulosa (assembly GCA_033617975.1). Taxonomy (NCBI): domain Eukaryota; kingdom Viridiplantae; phylum Streptophyta; class Magnoliopsida; order Malpighiales; family Salicaceae; genus Populus; species Populus alba x Populus glandulosa. The sequence continues at coordinate 17,149,527 of CM066144.1, read as the reverse complement.
AATACATGCATGCAAAACCATGAGAATATTAATGCAGAATCGCAGCTTCGACCACTTCCAATAAGTTTTCCAATCCATTTTTCAGAGCTTGCAAACCACGATTTAAGTTTTTCGATATATCTCGTGATACAAAGAGAAGTGAAGAATTACCAGTCTGCAAATAAGTGTAAGCTTCTGAAATCTGCAGCAAACGCAAAAAAGTTAGAACCATGAAAACAATTATATAAAAAAAAATTACCTGGCACAATACACAACATAAGGACTCGCAACATTTAGTTTGACATTATTTAAAAAAAGAGGGACAAAAATTACAAATCGAATTACTACAGCAAAATGCGCATTGATGCTATAATGACCGTTCATCCGCCTAGGCCTAATCATAATACTGATGCAAGCAAGCATTTTAGCCACACAAAGTGTGTCAGTTTTTACCGAAGTAACCAGCCATAAGTTGAGAAGACACAAAACTCTTGAAACACTGAAAAAGAAAAGGAGATAACAAATAAAAAGGTTTGTGAGTGCTTAATCACCAACTTAAACTTGGACTCGGCACCGGGCTTTTCATGAAGAGGAAAGAGGTCAGGATGAGATTCCCATACTTTCTTTCTGTATGCAGCTTTAACCTAACACATAAGATGGAGAAGCAAATAAATAAATAATTCATTTGACAACAAGAAGCAAGGAAACAAAGAGAAGAGCTTAGCTTAGCTTGAGGATCAATGATCGATTACCATAGAAAGTGAAGTATTCAAACCCTAGAATTAGAAATTAATTTTATTTATTTACTGGAGCTCATAAAATATAGATTCGAAAGAGAAACGACTAACGGATCAGGCGCTGTGTTAAAATCAATTGCAGAAGAAATTGAAGAAGGAGAGAGAGAGAGAATTGACCTGAGAGAGAGTGGGGCGGGAATTGGGAGGGAAGCCTAGCAAGACCCTGGCCTCATCACCCTGCATTTCTTTCTGTAATAATCTCCTTTTTGAGGGGTTGTTCTTGCTGGTCTTTTGCTGCTTCTTTTTCTTTCTTATTTAATAAGAAATGGGTTTTTCTCTCTTCGAACCGAATAATAAGAAAAAGAAAAGGAAAAAAGAAAAGGAAACGTATTGAACTACTGTACGTTGTTGAGTTTTCTTTGGATAAACCACTATGCTCCGTTTGTTTGCAGGAAAGTGGTTTCCTTTTGAAAAGTGAATTCCTGAAAAGTGAATTCCGGGAAAGTATTTTTCGATGTTTGATAGTGTTATGGAAAATGAACTGGAAAACACTTTTCAGTGTTTGTTTGTGTTATGTAAAATGAACTGGAAAATAATTTTTTAATGAATTAATTTTTTTTTCAAGTTTATCTAATATATATATATATATAATATTTAATATAAATATTTAATCACTTACAATAAAAAAATGAAATCTAAAAAGTATAATGATGAATTTTTTTTATTATTATTATATCATATATTCATACATAGCTTATTTTATAAAATATAACTATATATGTCATATCATATTATATAAAAATAAGCCTGTGAAATATTTTTTAAGTAAAACCTATTAATATATTTTTTTCAATTTTAAAAGCTTAAAATAAGTTTTTTTTTTTCATATGAAGAAAGCCAAATTAATTTATGGTAAGAGTTATATATTTGAGTTTTTTTTTTTGGTATGAAGAATTTTTTTAAAAGATAAATACATACAAAAATATTTTGATGGGTTTTTTGGATAAATATTTTTTTTTTATGGGTAAAGGCAATTATCCCTTTTAATATATATCAAATAATCATTAATAAGAAATAAATATAAATATCTAACATCAAACATAGTCATGCATAAATATTACGTTTCGATATCATATACATACATATTAGTTCAAATTACAAACATAAACATGCTAGACCGAATTAAACAAGTAAACATACTTGTTAAATAACAAACATAGTCTGAACCCAAATTTTCGACATATTCAAACCATCTTACCAAGCAGGCCTGTAGCAGTGTTGGTTCACAAAATTCTAAACCCAAATTTTCCTCAAATTAGCATTTTTTGCCATAAATGCTTTTGCCAACATTTCATTTTGGACCAAATGATCAAATGCATCCCCAAGAGTGATCTTATCAAAGCCTTCAACTTTCATCACTTCCGCATACAACGCATTAACATCAAGTTGATTTTTGCTAAGACTTTGAATTGCAAATGCTACATCTCCAATCTGTTTAGACAACTTTTCAACACCATCATCTTCATACATGCGATTTCTCTTTCTATGTTGCCTCTTTTGTGTACTAGAGGAAGATGTCTCTTTTCCCTTTGAAGTTTCTTCATATTCACCTTCATTGTCAATTGAAATTGGTTGCTCTTCAGTGCTCTCTTCCAAGTTGACATCAGCATATGATTTGACATAATTTCCGGTTGCCATGTCTTTTCCAACAACAATTGCCATTGCCTCATACATATCAAGTTTTTTGTTGAGAAACTTGTCATGATTGGGGTGTGCCTGTTCATAAAGTTTAGAATATGCAATTGTTTAGTTCATTGTATAGCATTTTAGAAACAAAAGTACATATAAAAATTACAAAGAGTATAATATTTATCATACATTTACTTCTTCATCATATACATCTTTCGAAACTGTAATCATCTTCAAACAATCATCCCAGCCAAAGCCACTTTTATTTTTAAGTTTGGTTATTATTCCCCATTCTTTTTTCACAGTCTTGAGATGATTGTCCACATGCTTAGGCTCGCATTAGACGTTGAATTTTTGACTAATTTCTGTAGCCACCTTAACAAAAGATTCTGCTTTAAAGGTCGAAGAAGGTTTGCCTCCGTTAAGTGTCTCCTCAGCTAATATCTCAAGTAACATGTGAGACATTGGCTTTGACCATGTGAAGTGCTTGCCCTTGCATTTTTCATTCTGCGTGGAACTCATTTCTATAAAAAAGAAATTATAAATTTATACAAAATAAAATCATACAATATTTAGATTTAATAAATTTCATATAAAAACTACAATTAATAATTAAAAGAGAAATTATAATAAAGTCAACATCTACTCCAAACACATAACAAATATAATACAAACTCAAGCAACACATAATGAAAACAAACACATATAATTAACACTCAATTACTAGTTTCTTTGAGTGTTATAATCATTCCACATGGTTGAGGCAATCATTTCTCTTTTTGTTATCCACTCCCTATTCTCTTCCCTTTCCTCACGTTGACTTAAGTTGATTGTTCGTCTAATTGGTTCACTATCCGAACATACTTCTTCCATAAGAAAGTCATAAGGATCAACCCCCATTATGTGATTATGAATAATACAACATGCAAGCACAACATGCATGCTCCCTGTAGCTATCACCTCGGTTCAAAAGGCTGTCAATATAGAATTCTCGTTGAGCAAATGCATTTATACGTGGTTCTCTTGGTATATAAATTCTATTTCTTTCTTCTTCAATAATAGCTACACCTGTAGCTATCACAGTTACAGCTGCTCCCATGCATGCTGCATTAATTATCTTACTATCCATAACATGAAATTGAAGTTTTCTGATAACAAAACCTAAAAATATAGGGAAATAAATATTAAAACAAGCATATAAAATACTTACACAATCAATACAATAAATTATGCTCAAAGAAGCTAACAAACAATGTTTATTATTCTGTTATAATTCTCCTTATTAATGTAACATGTATTTAAATATCCTATTTCACATGGTAATGGTATAATTATTCACAATAATAATATGACCATATATAATTAAGGTAGTCATTTCACATGATTACATAACAACAACAAGTAAATTTATATCATTCATATGAATATAGAAATATATAAATCACCAAGTTATAAAAAATTAACAACAAGCTTTAAACTTATTTAAAACCCTGCTTATTAATTCTCGCACAAACACATCACATTCTTTGCTAAACTCTCATCATCTCTTTCATTTCACATTTTCACTTCCCCTGACTTTACATTTTCATTTCACATTTTCATTTCACATTATACTTACACAAAGACGCAGACGCAGCCTTCAAATTTCCTTCCCATTCACATTTTCATTTCATTTTCATTTAACAAGAAACAAACACGCAGAGGCCAAATTTCCTTCCCCTGACTTCACAAGCTTGACGCAGCCTTCAAATTTCATTCCCATTCACATTTTCATTTCACAAGAAACACACGCAGAGGCCAAATTTTCTTCCCCTGACTTCACAAGCTTGACGCAGCCTTCAAATTTCCTTCCCATTCACATTTTCATTTCACAAGAAACACAAACGCAGAGGCCAAGGTCGATTCCCCTGTTCCCTCACCCCCTCCCTCTCGGTGGACTGTTCCCTCCCCCCTCCATCTCGGTCGATTCCCCTGTTCCCTCACCCCCTCCCTCTCGGTCGATTCCCCTGTTCCCTGCCCTCTCCCTCTCGATCGATCTATCGGTTTCTCCGTGTTCCCTCTCTGTTTCGAAGCAAAAATTGAAGACAGAAGCAGGACAAAGATGAAAGATTGAAGGGGCAACATGGCTCCTCCTTCCCAGTTCTCCTCCCTCTCTCCCCCGGCTACTGTTAAAAAAAAACAGAGAGCTTCCACCCGGGATATGGTGGTAGATCCGGGGATGAGGTAATGGGGAGGGGATGCTTTTTGATGGGGAAGATTGATTAACACAGTTGATTTGGTTCCCTCACTTGATTTGGTTTATTTGTTCAGAATAAACATGCTGAATGTGAGTGATGAATGGAAAAATTGTGTTTGTTGTAGCTTGATTTGTGTTATGAAGACAATATACGGGTAGCGGATTATTCTCAAGAATAGGGAAATGAATTTTTATGGCATAAATTTTGCAGATCTATGAAAAATAGATGAAAACATGTAAAGAAAATAACAGAGAAAAAAAATACTTGAAATATTGATCACGTGAAATGCTTCAATTGTCCAGAGTAATTTGTTCGGTTTCCAATCGCTTTTGAAGAGAAAGAGAGAGAGATCGTGATTTGTTAAAAAAAGGAAAGTGTTTTCCTTTCTTTATCGGAAGGAAAACACTTTCCTTTATTAAAATAGTAGTAAAATATTGACCGGAATCTTAATTCTGTTGACTTACTTTTTTATGTTACCCCCAAACATGGGAAAGTAAGGAAAACGAATTCCAGGAATTCGTTTTTCTTAAAACAAACAGAGGATAAATCTAATGAAGTTTCACTTTCACTTTCACTTCTTAGGTACTGTCTATTGGAATATGGTTTGGATTTGTTTTTAAAAATAATTTTTTATTTAATAATATATTAAAATAATATTTTTTTTATTTTTTAAAATTTATTTTTATATCAGTATATCAAAACTATCTAAAAATTTTAAAAATTTTAAAAATATTTTTTAACCATAGAATAAACATATTTTTATCCTTCAAATAATTTCAATGTTAACCCTCCTTGTAATAACATCAAATGGGTTGATGTTAAGCATATTATTAATAATAATTACTTTTTAAAAGTATTTTTCATTTAAAATGTTTTAAAATAATATTTTTTTTATTTTTTAATATTAATATAAAATAATTTGAAAATATAAAAAAATAGAATTAAAAAATTAATTTTTTAAAAAATAAAAAATCAAATAAATAAATAAAAATATTTTAGAGGTTAATTCGATATTTTCATGAATAAACTGCCCTCCATTCTACTCTTGTTTTTATTGGAAGTTAAATATATGTAATCGTTTGGAATTTATTTTTTTAAAACTTCGTAAGTGGATAATGTAAATTAACTGACGGTTATTTTCATGTTATAATTATTCAAAATTGAATACCTGCCATCTGTTATAATAAGGTTTTTTTTTTGTTAGCTTAATTAAATTACTATTACAAGATTTATTTTCATAGATTAATTTTATATATATATATATATATATATATATATATATGAACTTATATATAGTTCGTGTTAGGCTGAATTTTGATGCATTTAAGTTTTTATTAATTTTAAGAAAGCTAAAATTTTTATTTGTGTTCATAATGATAGGTGAGCGTGATATATTTTAAATAAGATGCAGTTTAAACTCGACTTGAGTTTGGCTTGGTTATTTGATAAATAACTCGAGCATTCTGAGTTTAGTTAATTTATTAAATTAAATTTAAATTATTAAAATTGGAAAATAAATAAAATATATTGAATGTGACTGTAACTTCTTTTTTTTTTGGATTATTACTTATGAGAATAAAAGCCAAAGTCCAATCAAACAATAAAAAATAAAAAAAACGAATTACATTGAGTTGAATAAAGGTATAGCTAAGCCTAGTTTCTTATATTAATGTAATTATACCAAGAGTTAAAAGAACTTAGGAATTTATTGTCTACACACTCGTATTTTAATATGAATTTATATAATAAAATTATTATTTTTTTCTTGTAAATCAAACTCATTTGACTTCCTATAAGTGGTAGAAAGGTTTTTTTAATGGTAACCATTAGTTATTACAAGAATAGACTGCATAAAATAGTTTTTTATATATATTTTTATTGCTGTGTAATTACTTAATTACCATCAAGCAATAAAACATTAAAATTGAGTAAGAGTTTTTTTTTTTTTAATCAGCTTTGACTTAGTTTTAAAAGAGTTAAGTCACTTCATTGCACTTAGAATCTTTTTTAAAAAAACATACATTTGATTTAGAGTTTCTTTCAACTTTTATATTTGGTTATTTGATACTTATTGAATTTTATTAGAGATGATAGAGTAATGTAATAAATAAATTATTTTTCTTAAAAACAAAAGTAGATACTAGTTAGTGGTACTTGTTGGAATTGGACGGCACATGCAGCACAGTATAATGGGTAGAAACTTGCTTCCAAGGCAATGAACAAAGTGTCTCGGCATCCCCTCCATGTACAAGTAGCGTGTGTGGCATAATTGTTACCTATTTGGCACATTTGATCTCTTGTTATTTTTCCTTTTCTCTCTCTTTTGCTTGAATTTACTGCTGGTCTTCCAAAAATCAAGTCAGCCTCTAAGATCTACTATCCTTAACATTTGGTTTCTATTCTCTAAATTACAATTTTTTATTTAGAATAATTTATGAAATTAAAGATTTTTTTTTTAATTTCATCCCTTATAGATTTTTTTTTCCTATTATATTTGGTTATCGTTTTTTTTATTACAATTTGTTTTATTTGAGTGGTTTTTGAAATTGTTTTTTTTTTTTAACAATTTCATCATTCTTGAGTTTGGTTTTTTTAAGCTTATTTTTTCTGATTCCATCGTCCATCATTCTTTTTATTCAATTTATGTGGGATTTTTTTGTTTTTATTAAATTTAGTTTCTTAAAAGGAATTTTATTTTTTAATCAAATTAAATTTATTGATTTCAACCTTTAGCATTTAATTAGGTGGGTATTGAGCTTTTTGATTGAGCCTAGGTCTATAATTTAACGGGTTACGAGTCTAAGAGATTAACTCAAGTTTACAAGCTTAACCCAAGCTTGTTTGGCTTTTTTTTTTCTCCTCTTTTAAAGCTCTTTTTTTTTTTGTTTCATCCACCGATATTTTTTTTTATTTGCTTTATATGGGATTTTTCTATTGTTTTGAAAGTAACAAGGGTTAACTTGAATTATTTTTTTTCAGCCTTTATTGAATTTAGCTTTTTTAAAATGAATATTATTTTTAAATTAAATTAAATTAATTGTTTGGTGCAAACATGAGATGCTCGCTTAATGGTGTTTTGTTTTGCTTGTTTTCCAGGTCATTACTATGATTGCACAAATGGTTCAACTACCAAATTCTTAGATTTTTCTTACTCCTTTTAAAATGTTGATTGCACATTAACACTCTTTTTTATGTTGGCAAAAAGTTAACCTAACCTAAAGCATAACACATGTTGTCTATCTAGAGAATATAATTTATTATTATTTTTTTCTACTATTTTTAGTAATTAATAAAAAAAAATATGCAGGGAGTGAGTTTTTCACTATAGTACTAGAAATAGATTATTATGGATCACTGCAGCAAAGTTATTGTTTTGCTCTTCAGTTGAAAAAATAAAAGCCTTGGTGTTGTGGGCAATTTAATCTTTTTCAATGGTACACTAGTCATTAAAAGATTGTTAGAGGGTAATTGTATTTTTTATTTTTTTACTTTCTTGTTTCAACTGAATTTGTTTATTAAAATCAATAAAAGATATATATATATATATATATATATATATATATATATATATATATATAACCGAGTGAATAAAATAAAAGGAAATGTTATGCAAGACCATACATATTATAAATATTATTTCAAAATAACTATATTTTTTATATAAAATAAAGCTTATTTGTATAAAATAATAATAAAAACTCTTCAAAAATTGAGTAAAAAACATTTTTTTTAAAAAAAAAACCTTTATCCAAAAAAAGCTTGCAAAACTCGTGGCTAAGGTTATAAGACCGGGATAAACTAGTAAACAATAAATTAAAGATAACCACAAAACTAATTTTTTTTTAAAAAAATTAATGTGAAATGATAAAACCATAAAAGAAAATGAGGGGAAAAAGGATCCCTAACCATATTACTTGTATACTAAAACACATGGGATTTTCATTGTACATTTGTCAGAGTGCAAAATTTTACTTTTTTTTTAATTTGGTCCTCAAATTTTGTTTTTAGGCGATCAAGTCCTACTTAAGGAGCAATTGATTACAAATTCTTATGAAAGGGTGAGATTCGAAGATAGGGAGGCCAAAATGAAAAATGCAGCAAACATAAGTGACATACCATAATTTTTGAAAACATTCACTTTTATCCTCCAACTTAAACAATCACGCAAATTATACAATTATGGACTCTCGAAATTGTTCCAATTTCATTTTGATATGGAGGTTTATTTTTGTTATTTTTTGGTTCCTGATTGAAAAAGGGGTTGCTGGATTCCGGTAGTAGAGAGAGAAACTTGTCATTGGCACCGATTTAGACCACCAAAATGAGGGATTTTTTTGTCGAATTGTTTCATTTGATGCAGGGAGTTTATATTAGGTGTTTTTATACCTTAAAAGTTTGTGAAAAAACATATTTGATCCTGGATTGATTTTTGGTTTCTGGTTGAGTTCGGTTTTTAGAGGTGGTTTTTTGAGGGCATGACTAGGTTTGTCATTGCTTCTAGGGTGTTTTATAGGTGTTTTGAGTGAAAAATAGATTGTAAAACAAGTTTTTGGGTCAAAAGAGCATAGGCCTTGATTTTTTAATCAATCACAGTTCCCGAAATCTAGGCAAAACAAGTAACACGTTGTCTATCTCAATAGACGACACGTCATCTGTTGTTAGCTTGGGTCCGGCACGACTGTCAGCCTCAAGGCGCCTAGGTTCGACATGGCTGTCATACCCAAAGCACTTGGGTTTGGCATGGTTATCATGAAAATATAATTTTAAAGAATGCAATTGAAAAAAAATAAAGTAACGTGACCAGTTAAAAATAAAAACAAAAAAATAGACAAAACCTTCTTTCTTTAATTTTGTTCATAGAGCATCTTTTAAATAATATTGATTTTTTTTGTCATGTGTTTAGTTTTCAGAGAGGTTTTTCTAGTTCATCAATAGTTGTTTTTTTGTTTTTTTATCTTTTATATAGATAAACTATGTTTTTGAAAATAAAAAATATTTATTTTTGGATGATATTTTTAATATGTGAAGCCTTACATGTTATTCCTTTTTTTTTATTCAATCAATTTAATATTCTATTTTTCAACATTAAATATTTTGAGATACATCTGTCTCTCGGTTTTTCAAGTTTTGTTTTTAGGTATTATTAATGAATTTTTATTTATTTATTAGCGCACATAATTCTTAGTTCATTTGATTATATGTGTGCATAAACTTTTTGATTTGTTACATTTTTTTGAACTACAAAAATGCGTTGAAAAAACCTTTATATCTAATTTTTTTTTGAAAATTAAAAATATTTGACCCACATCAAAATACAGGTCACGTAGCTATTTAACTCTTAAAACTCGTGACCCATGTTATTAGATCAGAAACATGTCAAATGAAAAAATTATGAAGCCAATTCCGAACAAATCAAACACCAAAGGATAAAACCAAGAAATAAAATAATCACATAAAAAATTGTAATTACAAGAATGAGGGTAAAAATTGAAATAAAAAATAAATTAAAGGGCATCAAAAAAATTTAATTTGAAGGGTCAAATTGAAAAGAAAATTTTTTTAACAAAAGAAAAAAGAAATCAAAAGAATGAGGGCTAAATTGAAAAAAAACTAAAATAACATAAACTTTGATTGAAGAATGAAATTAAAAACCAATAAAAATTTAACAAAAAAACTAAGGAAAAATAATCAAAAAAATAAGGAGCGAATTGAAAAAGAAATACGACAAATTGTAATTTAAGAACTAAATTGAAAACATAAAAAGCTTTTTTAAAAGTGTTAAAAACCGAAATAAGCCATAAAAAAACAAGGACTGAACTTGAAAAAAGAAAAAAAAAGAGAATAGATGTGCACTTTTTTATGGAAAAGAGAGAAAAGAAGAAAGAAAAAAACAACCACCAGTGACAAACAACTCATCATTCGTCGTCACTCGCCACACCAGGAGGAAGAGGTTGCGATAACACTTTGGACAAGGTGGAAGGCCAGGTTTGACCATCAGGAGACATCGCATATGTCAATGATTTTTTAAAATAAAAAATAAAAATAAAAAGTCAACATAAAAAATACAACACCCCTAAAAACATTGAAAATTAAAAATGAACTGTGTGAAAAGAAAAAAAAAACACCTCTAAATATAGACTTTATGTTTTGTCATTTCCAAGGGCAAATAACTTTTTAACTATAGTCTAAGAAGGGAAAAACCAAGAAAACCTTTGATAAACAACTCTAGCTTTCGTTTTAAAGTTTGTGAAAAGATGAACAAAATTATTGGTTAAAAATTCTAAAATTTACTGACTTAGAGCGGTAGAAACATAATTTTATTGTGCAAAAAATTTGAGAAAGATTGTCTCAAATAATCTTTTAGCGACTAACTAGTCATTAAAAAGGCCAAATTACCCCTCATATCAAGGCCACGATTTTTCCTTTCCTTTGCGACTAATGAAGGCAGAGGAGGCGAGACAGACTGCATCACTCACTCACCCCATTTCACCTCCTCTTGCCATAGAAAGAAAGACCCATCAATCACAACTAGTACAAAATGAGAAGAATACATGGAGGAGGAGGAGGGTTTAATGGTGTTCGAATCTGCTCAAGCAGCAGCAGCAGCAACTCATTCAATCTGGGCGGCGGAACCGACCATCCTTTCTTCTCAAATCTGAAGTTGCCCAACCTTCTCTCCCCTTTTCTCGCCCTTACTCTACTGGTCCTTCTCTTCTCTTCTCTTCTCTTTTTTTTTTTTAATTTCATTTTTTACCATTGTTTTTTTTTTTTTGGTTCAATGGCAGCAAAAATCGCAACCAAAGTTATCTTCGAACCTAATTAGAATAATGGAACAAAGACTATCACAAAGGAGTGCTTGTCTTGTGAATTTCATTAACCAGATAATTTAATTTATGTTTTTTTTTTTGTACAGAAGAAAATCGTATTTTGTTATTCTCGAATGATGTCTCCTCTCCGCTCCCTTTGTATTTTGATTGAAGACAGCCAGAAGCCTCACCTACTGAATTTTCAAGGGCGAATAAAGAGCTCCGGAAACTCAGGGGCTCCATGGACCTTATAACATACCTCAGGACCAAACAGAAGGTACTGTTTTTGTTAGGAACACATTTAAGAGGAAATGCATGATCGGCTTTCGGCTTTCATCAGTAACTAGAGGAAGCAAACATGCCATACTCTAATAATATTGTCTTGTGTTTCAAGGAACACCATTTTAATTGTCGCCGAGGGTGTCGGTTGAAGTTTCAGCCATTAGAGTGCCAAGTTCCAAAATGGCATGCTTTTGCAATGTTTCTCAATTAAGTAAACTCTTTAACCAAACTACTCAATAAAAGATGCCAGTCATTGCATATACCTTTATATCTCGACTAAACTTCAGGGGAAGGAAAAAAACAAAGGGTATTCTAATTAGTAGCAATTAATTTAACAACAGCAAATACTTGCTTCGAACGTGATTTACTGGTTACTTTGAGGGAAGGGGCAGTGTATGGGGTTTGCTATTTTCACTTTCTAGGAGATTGATGGTCTGAGATCGATGATGGCTGAATGCCCAGAAGATAAAGACATGCTTGATATGGCAAACGAGGAATTGATTCGAGCCATAGAAGAAGAGAAAAGACTGCAGAATTTGTTGCTGAAGTCATTACTTCCCAAGGATGATGCTGATGAGAGGGACTGCATTTTGGAGGTGGGAGCAGGTAATAATACGTCTATACATAGCATCAGAAATGAAATTTCATTTTGCACCTATGGTTTTGCTGTCAGAACACAAAACCATGAAGCTTTTATAATGGATTCCGCCCTCTATAATGTTTTATATTCTCTTGAATTTGACAAAAAAAAGTTTTGATTAGGAACTGGAGGGGAAGAGGCTTCTCTATTTGCGATGGATATATTCAAGATGTAATTTGTTGAAACATGTTATTGTCACAACTATTTACAATCCTGCTCCCAAGTCTGCTTTTGAGAATAGAGACCTTTTAAAACTATAACAGGTATGAGAGATTCTCGCAGAAGAATGGTTGGAAATTTGAAGCGGTTGATATAATGGAGTCTGATTTGAAAGGATACAAGGTATGCTTCCATCTTTTGTTGAATGATTTTAATTAATCTTCCGTCTGCTCCATCTTAAACCAGTGTTCTCTAATTCTTTGTCTATGGAGGAGTTTGGTCTCAGCTTTGCATTCTAAGTCCAGATATTGTATGGGGAGTTCATCTTGTGATTGTGTGACAGATACCTAACTTCCAGTTCTCTTTGACAGGAAGCTGGTGCGGCAATCTCAGGAGCTGATGTTTTTTGGAAACTCAAATTTGAGAGTGGAATTCACAGAGTTCAGGTCTCATCACTATCATGTCCAATAAAAACCATGCACGACTTCTAACAGAAATGACTGATGATTTGCTTTTGGCAGTGTGTTCCAGTGACAGAGAAGTTGGGGTGTGTTCACATGAGTGCTGTGTCTTTTGCTTTCCTTCCTCAAGCTGATGAGATGCTAAACTCTGTAAATGATATCCAGAAATATGTTATCAGGAAGATTCTGAAAATTCATCACTTGAGGGTTTTGTGTTAGCCTCTAAGCATTTATAATGAAGAGCAATGTGCATCATCACGCTGTCCTCTATAACGAAGTATCAATACATCTCATTTCTGTTCTCCTCGGATGACCCCTTTTGATGTTTCAGTTCCAATATGATTGGATTTTGGAACTTGTTTTGATTTGCTGTATTTGGGGCTTCTGCCGGTAAACGTTCAATTAAGGAATGAAGAATTGAGAATTGACGCTTACAGGTCTGGTGGTTCTGGTGTCCAGCATGCAAATACCACCAACAGTGCTGTTAGAATAACTCATCTTCCGACCAGGAAAACTGTTTCCATACAAGATGAACGATCCCAGCATATGGTAAAGGATTCTCGTCAATTACACTTTTGGCTTCTGAGTGTTTGGGATCTTTGGTCGCTACTGGCCTCTCTTTTCATTTATTTGAGATAATCTTTTCTTACGATTGCAGACATATTTCCCTAGTTTAAAAGTAGATTCTTATTGAAACTAATGGTAATTGATTGAATAGCAGAGTAGAAGATCTCGTGATTGAACCGCAAATAACATTCAAATGGATTTTTTGAGCATTAGAACATTAATAGCCATGTAGCATTTTCAAACACACTCTAATGTCAGTTTCTGCCTTTGAAATTTTGTTATCCAGGTCCCATTGGAACGATGAATTCTGGGTTGTATGTATTGCAAATCACACACTAAATTGCTAATAGTAGCAGTCCCTTTAATTATGATTTGTTTATTTCTGCTTCTTTTCCATGTTATGTAGTCGAGCCACGAGCATATGAATTCCATCTCCTCAATGGTTTGCTTATGCAATTTTTCTCTTTATGATTCTTGGTAGAATAAATCAAAAGCCCTTAAATCCATTTGAATGTGCAAAGCTGTATGAAATGGAACGGTCAAGTATTCAAATGAGTAGATCAAGACTGCGTTCAGAGCGAGCGAGCATTACTTGTCTTTCCTTTTTCCCAAAATGATTTGGAGCTCTTATGTGCTCTTGAACAGATTGGCAGCAGAGACAGATCCGAAGGCATCGGAACATCCACTTTCCTCAAGGGGATGTCACTGATCATCGTTCTGGCATCACTCATCATGCAATTAATGATGTGATGCAGGGCGAGAGTCTGGATGTCTTCATAGATGCTTTTCTTCTACAGCAGGAAATGAATCTTTTCACAGGCCGTTATATGTAGCTAGAAACTCGTAATATCTTTCAGAGTAGACATCACCAATTGCACAACCACGTCATGTATCATGATTTATTTTCTTAATAAAAAAAACAGATCATTACAGTTTCTGTCTGAATTACGGACAGTAAATCCTGCCGCCATTCTTGTGGACTTTGTCCTACCTAGTCCATGACTAATTGAGTAATTTCTGTATCATTATCTCCTTCTTCTAGGTTTTTCGATTTCTGAAGAGTTCGTGTGGGGTTTCATCGTCAGCATTGAGATGGATGAAAGATTGTCTGTAACACGATGGGAGCTCAGTTGTTGACAGAAATTAAATTTTTTCTCCCTTGCAACCCTTGAAATCAACAAGTCCAATCAATGCCGCTAATCATGTGAGCAGTATTCATGATCTCCAGGCGATAATCCTTACCCCACCAGCCTACTTGTTTTAAGGAGAGAGACACCGCTAATGGCCATCCTCTCCTCTCATCCAGGAGAAGGGATGTAAGAAGAGCGCAGCCCCACACAAGCAAGTAGATGATAAAATCGATGAATCTTATCCAGCCATCGACTCCAAGACATTAGCGGATTAAAAATCATGATTAGTTATGGTTTTGCCTCGAAGGAAGAAAACCAAAGGCTAAGACCTTTGAGAGAGCAAAACCCATGGGGATGAAATTGCCAAGCAAGTGGGGCCCGGGGGGACACATTTTCTCGAACCTGTTTTGGTCGGTTTCAACACTTCTCGCAAAGTTGGCCAATCCAGACCTAGATAAGTAAGAAAATCAATAAAGGGATTCTTAGTCATAGTTGTGATATTTCACATGTCTTATCCATATAATTCTTTTGATTAAGAAACACAACTATGTGCCTCCTACGGAAAAGATGATGGGATATTATATCACTAGCTATATGCTCTGTGCTCCTTAAAAAATGATGTTAAATTAACACGGGAGCGTTTTAGAGAAGAGAAAAAAAAAAAAAAAGCAATATTGAATTATAAAAAAAAATAAGCAAAAAAAGGAGATCATAATCCTTGTTAACCTATTAAGCTTGTACCAGAGTAATTTGATAAAAAATAACTAAATAGAAAAAACCTCAAAACTCAATCCTCAACAAATTATATGTTAAAAAATAAAAATAAAAAATACAAAACATAACACATAAAATAATAAAAATAACAATTATAAACCAAAAAAAGACTCGAGCTTGCTTGGTTCAACCTATCAAAATCAAGAGTCAGGTTATAAGATCAGAATAACTTGAAAAAAAAAATCAAGGAAATCATGAAATCCAATTTAGAAAAAAAAAAAAACACCAATGTCAAAATATGAGATGAGAAAAAAAACAAGTCCAAAAAAAAAACTCGATGCCAACACTTGTTAGCTTATGAAACCCGCGCAAAAACCATTTGATTAGAAGTGCCAAATTGAGAAAAATCATGAAGACTAATTCTCAAAAAAATAAATATTAAAGAATAAAATAAAAAAATCAATAATACAAAAGGATTCCAAAGAAAAAAAAGTAACTAAAAGAAAAAAAAAAGGGAGAGGAGCGAATCTACCTAGATTAATATGCTAAACCCATATGTCATGTTATGAGATCGGAATAATCTTATAAAAATATAAACAAGTAAAACCATAAAAAACCCTGAGAAAAAAAACCATTCAATCACAAAAAAATTTAAAATATAAAATAATATTCAAAAGATTGAGGATTGATTTTTTTAAAATAAAAAACTAGAGGGTGGATAATTTTGAATTGTAGGGCTAAATTTAAAAGAAAAATTAATTTTACAAAAGAATTAAAAAAGAAACCACCCAAAAATAAGGACTAGATTTTTTAAAAATAACAAACTAAATATTTTGATTAAAGGATGGAATTGGAAACAATTGAAAGTTTATAAAAGAGATAATAGAAAAATGAAAAGAAAAAAAAGAACCAGGAACAAATATGAGAAAATAAAAAATGGAAAATCTAGAAGGATAAAATTAAAAAATAAAACAAAAACTTACAAAAGTGCTAAGGATAAAAATAACAAATCAAAAGAATGAGGATTGATATTAAATATCCCCAACTTAGAGAATTATTCTGTAATTTTAATTGTCAAGTGCGAATTTCAAGAGAGGAGAGAGAGAAAAAGCAAAACAAAATACATCTCTGACAACAATCCATCAAGAAAAACTAAACACGAGTCGTTATTAGAGGAAGAAAACGTTGAAAAGAATCTAATGACATGATGAAAGATAATTTTTCATCGTCATAGGACGTCGCACACATCATCTAAGCATGACAAGACCCTTCCACGAGCTTCTGCATCACTAGCAAACGTAAGATAGATTTTAAAATTTAATAATTTTTAATTAATGCAAAATACCAATTTACCCCTGTATTAATTTTCTTATAATGCAAAAACCAACATGAAAATCCAAAAATACCCCCAAAGTAAGCCCTTTTTTTTTTTTTATTCTAATGGTAAGTTAGTAATTGAACTATATAAAAATAATTGAAATCTAAAAAAAAACCCTAACAACCAATTATCTGATTTTTGTCTTTAAAGGCAATGGAGGTATTTTACTATTTTAAAGAACATAAGAAGACCTTTGTACCTTCAATTAAAACATTAATGACAAATGGATCCTATAAGAAAGTCTATTTTACCCATAAGCTTAGCCTTTTAAGTTGATTTGATGAAGGGTAAAATTGCCAAATCATTGTTACAATCCATAGTGTTTTGTGTCTATAGCTATAATATTTCTTCCACACCCTATATGTTTTTGTTAAATACCATAAACTAAAAGAAATGGTAATTTTATTGTTCAACATGTCATACATCATTATTCATTTCAATAGTATGTATTTTGTTTTGGGTTTTTTTTAATCTGTATATTCATTTCAACATTTAGTTTATTGAAAATTAAGATTCATGATTTATAGTGGTTTGCTTTAAATGTGGTTAGCTTAGTCTCATAACACGTGTCATGAGTTTGACGGGTTAACTCAGTTGACTCAAGTTTTTTTTTTTTGTTGTCTTTTTTTAATTGATATTTTTTTTCAATTTCATTCTTCAACATCGAATGGATTGAGAATTAGACTTCATAATTTATTTTGGTTTGCTTTTTATGAGGTTATCTCAGTCTCATAACTCAATTAGTATATTGTTTTTGTCTTTTTTTAATTGGTAGTTTTTTCAATTTTATCTTTCAGCATCGAACTGATTATGAATTAGGTTTCATGATTTATTTTGGTTTACTTTTTATAAGGTTATCTCGATCTTATGACTTGAGTTACGTGTTTTGTGGGTTAACCCGTGTAAACTAGGATCGTTTTATTGTGTCTTGTTTTTATATTGAATTGTTTTTTCAATTTTAACCTTTAACAATGAGTTTATTAAAAATTAACCTTCATAATTTGTTTTGATTTACTTTTTATATGTTATGACAGTCTCATAACCTTGGTTGCGAGTTTAGAACTAGGCTTCATTTTTTTTTTCGTTTTGCTTTTTATAAGGGTTTTTTAGTTGACTTAGGTCATTAGTTTGACGAGTTAACCTGGGTTGACGCGGATCATTTTTTTTATTTCATCCTTCAACATTGAGATTTCTTATCCTGATTCACAGGTTAAATAAGGCTTTTTTATTTTAAAATTTTTTTCTCAATTTCATCCTTTAACATTTGGTTGATTTAGAATTAAGCTTCGTAATTTTTTTTTTGCTTCCTATGAAATCATCCTAGTCTCATGACCTGGATCACGAGTTTGATTGGTTAACCTGTATTGACTCGGGTTTTTATCTTGTTTTTTTAATTGATATTTTTTTAAATAAATAATTCGTCCTTCAACATTGGATTGATTGATAATTGAGTTTCAGAATTTGTTTTTATTTGCTTTATAAGAAGTTTATCCCAATCATATGGTCTGGTTTGTAGATTTGACAGGTTAACTCAAGTTGTTTGTTTGTATGGTCTCTTTTTTTTAATTGAGTTTAATTTTTCAATTTTAACCTTTAATATTGGTTTAATTGAGAATAAAATTTTATATTTTATTTTGATTTGTTAACTATAGGGTTATTTCAGTCTCATGATACCAGTTGTGTATTTGACAGGTGAAGCCGGATCAATCTAATATGCTTTCGTCTCAATATATTTTTTAAAACATATCATCTTAATTTTTTTTTAATTAAACTATATTTTTAACAATTTTCCAAATTATTTTTAAACTCATTAGGTTAATCAAATTATATAAATCAGCTCCCATATCATTTATATTTAATTCTACTAGAGAATATGTTAGTAGCATACAGATATCTTTTTATATATAAAAAAAAATGAGCGCAGAGTAATACAATAGAAACTTGGAAGCAAAGACCACGGATATGGTGGAATCCCTTGGGTCCAAAACTGTTAGGACTGAAGGAGACAAGTGAACATACCTATCATATAAAGGCTTCCTCATTCTAAGAACCATAATGAAAGAGAGAGAGAGAGAAGTAGATGAGGTCTGGATTGGTTTTCTACTCACCGCCGGTTCCATTCAAAGAATAAATAAAGATATCATTTCCTTTTTACTCGTTAATTCAATTCTTTAACAGCCAGCTACCATTTCTTTCTTCCCACATAAAAAAGTCCATGAAAATGACCGATTGTGAATGCTTGGAGATGTACAAAAACCCCCAGCTAATATGCAATCCAAGCCACAAAAGTCTCTTTCTTTACTTGCAAGGTAGAAATTTGGATCATGTGAACATGTTCTGATTGGCTTAAGATGAAATCTGCCTGTCCATTTCCACTATTGGTTTAGTGAATTTGATATCAAAATGAATGATTAGGAGAGGGAGAGGGAGAGGGAGAGAGAGAGAGAGAGAGTTTCTTGTGATGCCTGTAGTTCCGGATCTAACGACAATCGGATTCCAATGTAAAATAAAAGTAATTAATCAGATTCTATTTCTGAGAATGGTTGATGATGTGTCACGCTTTGTCCCTTCTGATTATTGGTTTCCTGATTTGGACCGGAAGGATTGATATTATTTTCTTGTAATCCATGTTGAGTTTATCACTCTTGTTTTAAATATTGCTGACGCATGGACCTTGACTTCGCAGGGCCAATTGTCTCTGACACAAATACAGATCCCTTCCTCAAAGAAAACAAAAGGAGAAGCTGTTGCGGTTCATAACAAGCAATAAATGACACAACCCTAAGAACTGAGGGGGAGTTGGAATCTGAAACAGAATCAAACAAACTACCAGACATGATTCTGTCAAGCTTCTTTCGATGAATACTATAATGTGAATGACCAACCGGGTCTTCCTTGTTTTCTGGAAAAATCTAAGCAGGTGTCAGAAGTGATCAGAACTGAAAGGGTGATTGTTTTGTTTTGGTTCGGCCACTTGTGTTCGAGTGACATGGATGATTTACCAAAAGTTTTGTATGGGTGGAGCTGGGAAGAAAACAAGCTGTTTGAGATGGCTTTGGCTGTGGTTGATGAAGAAGACCCAGATAGATGGAAGGTGGTTGCAGCCATGGTTGGAGGGAGGAAGAGTGAAGAGGATGTGCAAAAACATTATGTGATCCTTTTAGAGGATTTGCAGGGTATAGAGTCTGGTAAATTGGATCACACACTTGTTGGAGAAGCCCAGCCTTGTGTTCAAGTTGACTGCTCTCAATCTGTATGTTGGACGGATGAAGATAACAAGTATGTATTATAGCTTTAATTGATGAATTGGATTTGCTTTTAAAAAGTTTTCTTTTCCTATTCTGGTTCTTCTTCCTTTTTCTTTTTGTCCGTGTTGAAGTGTTTTCATTAACATATTCTGGCTCTAATCTGATGATGCTCCATGCCCGCTGTAGATAACCAGAACAGCTTCATTTAATTCTTCTAAAAGTATTTATCTTCGTATTCATTCCAGATTCTCAAGTCACTAAAACGCATTCAATTTATTATCTTGAAAATTGTATATCATTTCCGTTCAGAATTTCAGATACACTCATTTTAATCGTTTGGTCAACCATGCGAATCCAATATTGCCAGTCTGATCGATCAAGGGCCAGATAACATAGAAAATCTTATGGTCTTTCCACTTTTTTCTACTAGGATTTTTCTGGTCTGCCTGTCATCCTTGTTGTGGTTTCTTTGACAAAATCTTTCTCAGGCCATTGAGATAACAGTGTCCCAATAGGGCCAGCCAATTCCTCCAGAAAAATGCATCAGGTTTATACCTTTCCGCTGTCTAATTATGCAGTGATTTCTGGCTGATGCATTTTTATTTCCAGTCTAAAGAAAACGATCAATAAAGTATGATCTTGGTCGCGAGTAGCAATCCACTGTTCCTCAGTCAACATACACTCAACATACGGCAAGCCTTGAGGAAACTACGTGTAAAATCACTTGTAATAAAAAAATTAAACGTGGAGAGCACAAAGTAAATTAACGTCTTTGTCTCAATAGATTTACCATTTCAGCTTGAATAGGCTGCATGTAATGTACCAGTGATTGGAGCCAGCCTGGTATCATGATTTATTTTATTTCAGACAGGTTAAAAATTCTCCTTGCCAGTAGCTTTTTGAGTTCCAACCAGAAAGAGATTTTTACTCCTTTGGCAGTTAAATGACAGTTTGCTCAAATGTCTTGTTTCTTTTGCTGTTCCTGAACTTCGCTATATCTTCGTATCCAGGTTGCTGATACGACTGGACATAGATTGATTGGTAGGGTTGGCAAACAATTCATCAGAGCAGAAGTATTCCTGTTGAGCTACTGCTCAGGAAGATTGCAAGTCAGGAACATAATTGATGGTGGTTGGAGTATCAATTCTTAAGCTTTGTTCGTAGTTTGTAAGGTACAATCTATATCTGTCCTTTGTAAATCAGAAGTTGCCAATGAAGTGTGGATCAAAAGTGTTTAATCTTCCAATCTTTGCCTTTCATTTTCTTTCCTTTTCCTTTTTTGAATTCCAAGTCTTGGCCCGACAGTCAACCATCACACTTGTTCTTTTACTGTTTATTACCAATGGTTTAAGTGCTTAGGATTTCCACAACTGGCCAGAACCATCTTGGACTTGTCTCATGTTGACCACCTGAGGCTCCTTTACCAGCACAATGTGATCAAGATGTCTGACTAAAGAAATGTTGTTAGGATTCCTTACACCACAC
Source organism: Populus alba x Populus glandulosa (assembly GCA_033617975.1). NCBI lineage: Eukaryota > Viridiplantae > Streptophyta > Magnoliopsida > Malpighiales > Salicaceae > Populus > Populus alba x Populus glandulosa. The sequence continues at coordinate 17,128,015 of CM066144.1, read as the reverse complement.
CGACTTTTGTTTATCACCAAGTCTAGTTTATGAAGAAAGCGAGGAGCTTGTGAAATGAATATTCAGAAAAGTACAATGTGCTCTGCACATTAAACAGCCATTTGCAAGGGGAACGAACTAGGTCCAAGAAAGCGAACGGTTGAAATCCCTGCATTTGTCGCAGCACAATGTTATGTTGAAGCAAAAGTACACTGAGAGCATGAAAATTGTTCTGTAACAAAGCCATAGTCATGGTAAAACTTGAAATTACAATCCTTTTGAGGAAATAAAAAGTAAAATATTGATGCTTTGTCAAGTTGATGTTCTTCAAGGAGGGGAATGGATATATCAGACGATACCAACATCACGATCATCAGATTATCAGGAGGTTACAAGGAATTCTCGCCTGTACTGAGAAGTTGATTCTAAGCTTTTTAGTGTCCAAACAAAGATCTCCATTGCTATTGATCAATGCCTTGGTTTTTCCTGGCAGCTCATATGGCAACGTTTTGATCTATAATGTTACAAGGGCCGGCAGAAAACGGGAATAAACAATTCAACCCCTTTTTTTTTCTTTTTTTTTTTTATCTCGAGCTTCATGCTTAGAGGAGCTGTCTTCAAAGGACGTCTATCCCTGGAAAATTGTTCTGACTGCAGCAAGTGACCATATTCATATCCTCATGGGCGAATTTACCATCGGCCAAAGATAACAACAAGCTTTACATTATCTCAGTGATTCAAATACATAAAAGGAACCACATGATACTCTATTCTTATGATATATAGACTCGTCAAAATGTAGCAGCTTCATCTGCCTGGAGACTGAAAATTTGATATCACCATTGATTTGTTGTTTGGAGGTAAACAAAGAAGGAATAGTTGTACAAATCTGTCCCTATCAATGAAGCCTCTGATGGTGCTGAACTCACTACGGTGGAAGCGAAAAACGCTTCCTACATCCATTTGTTATCTCGATCATAAGGATTATTTTCTCTGCAGAAAGATTAGGGCTAAAAAGAGCAACAAATAAATAGCATTTAATACAACGATGTCATAAATCACTAATGGTCAGTGCTAGGACGATTTTTTTCTTCTTGTTGAATAAAATGCACCTGCTGCTGTTATATTTCGCTCATCACAGTTCTAAATTAAGTGAGAAAAAATAAATAAAAAAAGAAGTTAATGGAAACAAAAGAAGGGAGGAGAAAAAGAAGAGCCACAAGCCAGGGAAGAGGCAGTGCATGGGTAGGGCCAAAACAGGTACTTCTGTTAGTAGCTCCATCCATGCTCTGCCTGTTCCCCGTCTTCATCTGTCTCTTTCTGCTCCCTCTCCCCACGATCCCTGTTTACGTACCTTCACCTTTCATTGTGCTTCCATACCATGCCAGCTACTGCCACCACCAAAAGTAACCTCTCAAAGCCTCAGCCTTCTCCTTACAAAAAAAGCTTACAACAAAGTTTTGGAACACGCTTCCCCTTTGGTGATTTGGGACCATGCTGTCCATGGGGCTTTTATAAGTCAACAAGGCAAAGCATTATAGTACAGACATGTACTACCAGTTCTACTTGGACTAGCTAACCCTGTACTGCCTCCTTTCAGTACTAATCAGATTAGGGTTTCCAGGGAATGCGTACTGCACTCTTTTTTGTACTTGTGAAACTCAAGTCATTAACAAAAGTAATTAAACCATTCTTAATCATACTGATTGTCACATGCAATTATTTAAAAACAAAAAAAAAAACGTAACTCTTTACTATCTTCTTTATACAAATTCCGCGATCATATTCACAAACAATTATTTTATAGGGGACTTGATTGGAAATATTAATAGAGTTACTTCTAACAACCGAAATCTCCGAGATCCTTCACTGGTGAACGGATATTTGATTTTATAAAACTGAAATTAGGTCGGCGAAGAGCAGGTTGCAGACTTGTCGTCCTGCCAATGGAGTAAAATGTCGATTCTGATTTGCTCCCACGGAAACCAGAAGGCAGAAAAAAACATGGATTTACCAACGAAATCAAGAGAGCAGAACAAATGCCACACTAAAATTAAAGCATTGCATAATCCGATACAAACCCTTAAAAGTCACACTTGCATCAGAGTTCAACCTCCTTTCCCGTCTAACCTATCCCTAAAACTAAACAGGCAGCCTGATATCGATCTATCTGACATGTGCTTAATGAATTTAAGGTACAGCTCTAGAAAACGTGATGCATCTAATAGGCCACAGTGCATGATACTTTATTGTGGCCTTCTCCTTTGCACCTGCTGCAATGCAGTGGCCTTTTAACCACTCCTCTTGACCGAATTCTTCTCTTTTTGGGAGAGCCAGAGATCCGACGAAGAGGGGAAGGAAGTACCTGAACCTCTGACAATTCTTGAGGTGCAGGTTTATCCACTGTTGGAACAGGCTTTATTGATTCAGAATATGTTAAGCGATAAGCTTCAGTTGTATAAAATTTGGAGCAGTAATCATATACATCCCTACCAATGTGTTGAAGCACCGCCACAGCATGCGAACACGGGAAACCATTAAGTTGCCATTCCCTGCAACTGCAGTCCCAGGCATCTATGTTAACAACATTAACTGCACCCAAAAAATCTTGCACCTCAAAAGTGTTACTGGGTGAAAACATAACTTGAAGCGACTGTGCCTTGAGAATCTCTTTCTGCAATTTATCCTCCACAGATGGAGTTAATCTTGTAAGCCACTGATCTGAATCCACCTTTCGAGTGTAAATTAGCTCCATCAATTTATGGCGAATGGTATCAATAATCTTCGTTACTGGTAATGCCGTGAGCTCCGTTAACCAACTATAAAACGACTCAGCAATGCCTGATGTTATATGGTTGTACCTCGCACCTTCAAAAAATGAGTTTGCCCAGTGCACGGGCTCACTTTGCAAAATCCATTCATAAGCTTCGGGTGAAATACTCTTGATGCTTTCGATGCACTTTCTAAATGCATCAAGTGTAGGAGCATATGCAGCATCATAAAGATGTCCAACGATGACACCAATAATTTCATGAATGCACGGACCCTTAAGATCCCTCTTCAACTCTTCTGCCAGATAGCGAAGGCAATAAGCATGGTAAGAATTCTCAAAAACCACAGAGATTGACTGTCCTAGTGCCATCTGTCTATCTGCCACAAATGTTATTGGCTGAAGTGTCGGAAGTGCAGATTTCAACTGTACCAAAAACCAATGCCAGTTATCACCATTCACCACATCCACAATAGCAAAAGCAACAGGGAAAATACCATAATTTCCATCCACTGCTGCTGCAGTCAGCAATTCTGATTGATATTTTGATTGCAGGCTCATAGTATCAAGGAAAAGCAAGGGGCGACAACCACTCTGAAAACCATGTAGTGAAGCATGAAAGGCAACAAATAGACGATGAAAACTCAGGTCCTCCCTGGTGTTAAGAGAGACAGCAGTACCCGGATTTGTCTCTACAATCTTCTCGCACAACCATGGTAATTGATTGTAGGCCTCTCTGTATGAACCCTGAATCTCCTCGGTGGCAGCCTCCATCCAACGTCGAACCTGTGAATATCTCAATTCAATTCCAAATTCCTGCTGAATTTGATTAGCAATTTCCTTGGGTTTGACATTAGGACTATCATGCAACTTTTCTTTGACAATACCTTCCACTACTTTCTTTGAGGCTCGAGGATGACTATCTGTACCAGTACCAGCTCCACATGTATGGATTTCATTCAGCCTCTTAATTCGGAATAAGTGTGTGGTAGACAACCTTGATGCAAAAATCCTCCAAGGGCAGCCATCAACACTACACTTGACACTTACACGCATACTATCATTTTTCTTAAACTTGACTGTGAATCCCTGAGCAATGGAATACTTGCGTAAAGCATCACGGACTTCACGGACATTATTAAACTGCTGGTGAAGACCAGTTATGCAATTCTCCCATAACTTAACACGTTTCAGCTGTCCAACACTCTCAATTTCACCAGCAGCTGCAGCCAAGGTGTTGAATCGCCCAGCATTCTCAGAAGCAGGAGCAGAAGCAAGAAAAGCGGGAGCGGGAGAGGGAGCGGGAGCAGCAGCAACAGGCGTAACATTGAGAGGGGTCTCTTGTTGGACCAATCTCTTCTTGCTGGCCCTGCAAGACCAATCATGCATTAACATGAAATAAAACACAAGTATGACAATTACATCAGTTTGGAAACAATTATATCCACATGGTCAGCAGCATCTCATTACAGTTCAAATCAAAGGTCAGACCCTTGCCAACATTTTAAGAATACCATCAGAAGCTAGGCGATCCATTCAACAGAGGAAAGCAACATAAACCTTCCTCTTCCACATTTTAAGAAGATATGCAAATTACCTTTTACGTGGAGTTGTAATCAGGGCTCCAGTTGTACTAGGCATAACTGAGGCTAAAGCTGTTGAGTTCTCATTCTTAATGACAAAAACATCCACAGTCACTGAGTTTCCATGAAAATCAAGGAATCGTTGAAGGTCTTTGTCACTTGAAATCGTGATCAGAGTCCGCATGTTATTGGGCAGAAAGTACTTGATGGTCATTGAATCAGCTCCATACTTCCACATATCAGCCATCTCCGACCTCAAATCATCAAATTTAGTCTCACGACTTACACTAATAGCATGGGCATCTCCACCAACATATGACAAGGAACCATCACTAGCAGTGGTAAACTTCCCACCAGATTGACATATCACAATAGGGTTACTCATCACTTTTTTCCAATTCTTTGCCGCAAGTGTCAATTATCGAATTCAACAAGACCAAAACAAATAATCTGTCCAGAAAGAATTAAAAAATAAATTAATTAATCAATGGAAATCCAGTTCTAAACAAGACATAGCTAGCTGTAACAAATTATAAAATTTGAAATACACAAATCTTGACAATTGATATCCTTTGTACGCAGTCACAGGACTATTCAGCAGGTTCAAACAGTAAGCATGCTAAGCAATTGTTAATTAAAAAAAAAAAAGCTTTCTTTCTTGCAAATTATTAAATAAAAAAAAATTGAACGCAGGAGCAAACCTAAATTCAACATATGACAACAATGTAGTACGAAAATAAAATAACTTTGATAGAAAAACAATCAAAAGAAAAGAAAGGGAAACAAACTGACCCCGGAGCTGAAATTGCAAGACAAGGCCAAAAAACCTAGCTTTTACTCCATTGAAGAAGAAAAGAAACCCTAGATTTAAGATTTGGGGGGGTTAGGGTTTGAATCAAGGTGGGTTTTGGGTTTTGATGGTGAAGGAGGTGAATTGAAATAAAATTGTGGTTTTGGATTGATTGGAAATTTCGAGGTTAGGTTTTGGACTTTTAGGGATCTCTCTCCTCTCTCTCTCTCTGTCAAAATTCTCAAAAGTACCGAGAGTTGGATGAAAACGCAAATTACCATAAAAAAGAGTGGCTGACCTATATAAAAAAAGACAAATTCACTCCTCCTTTTCATTGTTTTTGGGCTTTAAATGTGGGCCTATTGTCGGTTTACTAGGCTGGAGAGTGCAATCTCATAGGTGGGCCGGGTAATCTAATTGTGGGCCTTGTTAAATGCAGATCAGTCAGGACTTCTTGTTCCCACTCTCACCCCGGATGCAATAATTTAGGCAGTGCCATTCTTCATTGTGACATCACCTCAAAGAGCTTACTAATATGATTTTAACATCTATATGAAAAATTGCATGACAACATCAAAAGAAGTTGAAAGTGTTGTCACAACAATAATTCCAAAAACAAATTAAATAAAATATCATAAAGCGAGTATTTCATATTTATATTTAATCAATTAATTTAATTTTATTCAAAAACAAAACTTCTTAAAAAAGGCTAAATTTAACAAAGAATAACAAATAAAAAGACATGAGATAAATTATGTTATTTTTAAAATTAGTGAAAAATCATATAGAAAGCAAATAAAAAAAAATCTCAATCCCAATTAAATAAATGCCAAATGATGAAACTAAAAAAACAAACGTTTAAGAAAAAGAAAAAGAACACGAAGTAAAACTAGACAAATCATCAAAACATGAGATAATTTTCCAAACTCATAACCTGTAAAATCCTAGACTCAGTCAAGAAACTCAATTTCCAGCCAATTTAATATTGAAAAATGAAATTTGAAAAATAAATGTCAATTTAAAAAAAAATGCTAGAGTAAAAAAATAACAATAAAAAAAAAGAGATTAAATCTAATAAATAAAAAACCGAAGGAGGATGAAATCTAAAAAAAATATTTTTAAAAATTATCTCAAATGAAACAAATAACAATAAAAAAAACAAAGACCAAATATGACATTAAAAATTGGTGGATGAAATTGAAAAAAAAAATTATAAATTATTTCAAATAAAATAAATAGTAATCGAAAGAACTTGACCACATATGAAGGAAAACAAATTGAAGGGTTGTTGTAAAAAATTAAAGGGTCAATTATGGAAATCGAGAAAGAAAAAGAAAAGAATGAAAGAAAAGAAAAGGTCATTAGCATCAAACTAAAAGTTTGTTGACAACATGCGTCTCCCAGGGATGCAGAGGCCGCTAAGACGATTCTAATATTGATCTGGAAGCCAACTTTTGACCATTAAGAGATGTCGAACACGTCGCTCAAAGAGCGTGACCACAACCCATGTGCTGATGCTTATAATGCAAGTGTTAACCACTTTTTTTTATATAATAAAATATCAAATTGTCCCTTATCAACTTGATCTTATCAACTTGATTATAACAAAAACAAATTATGATAAAAATACAAAAAACACCTCTAGATGTCAAACAAAGAATTTTTACTTTTAAGAGCATTAGTAATCTTATTGTGATTTGAAAAAGTGAAAAATACTAAAACATCCCTAGAATCTTGTTAATTAAATCTTGCTTTTAACGGTAATTTAGTTATTTTATTGTGTTGAAAAAGTTGAAAAGATCTATATGCTCCTAATTAATCCGATAATAATTAATACACTTTATGAAAAGATTATTTTACTCCCAATAGCCAATATCCAGTCCAAGGTTTTTTTGCTAAAAAGATAAGATTGAAATTTTATAATATCAAACTAATATGTCAGAGTATACAATCAAACACTTGACCTTTTTAATTTTTATGTTTTTGATTACACTAAACTTATCCCAATGTTGCCTCGATTGTTTTTGTTTTTGGATTAATATGGATATTTAATCCAGTTTGTATACATATTGACTAATTCAACGGACAATAACTCGAACTGATGATCTTTAAAAAATAAAACTAAAATTTAACTAGTTAAACAATACCTTCAAAGTTTGATGCCTCCATTATTAGTTTTATTTCAACCGACACCACAAGAATCGTGTATTTATCTTATGTGTTTGCTCGGGCTGTAAAACACAGTTTGCCGGTTTGGTGTGTATAAAACATATATAACTAATTGGTTAATATGTTGAAAAAAATATATATATTTAATTGAAAAAATATTAACTGAGATATAAAATAAATATATTTTTATAATAATTTAAAATAAATTTAAATACTTTTTAAAAAATATTATCTCTGTATTTTTCTATTCCGACAGACTAATTAAAAATTAACTAAGCGAAGGCATACATTTAACCTTATAAGAATGGGATCGAAACTTGAAAGAGGAAGGTGCAGCCATTAATTATTGTTATTATTTTATTATGCTAGCTGTAAAGAATTAATGCAGTCCAAGCCATGTAAGAATATAGCACTTGAACTTGGCTTGAGCTCCCGTGAAATTTCTCTGCTGTGTTGTTCTGACCAGTTTGGTACCGAGTTAGGTCAACCACATGGTAGGGCCAATCCAACTAGGTCCAAATTAGAATGACACATGGTAAGACCGGTTTCGCACTCCAGGAAATTATTGTCCGAGCAGTCGAGGAAATCAGCACGGTTGCCTTTCCTTCCTGGTGAGTAGATCACGCGTCATTGCATGAGAAGAAGATGGCTTCTATACTTGAAACAAAATACTGGGGAGATGCAATAAAATTGACACAGTTCATATTTCTTTCACATTAATTGATGTTTCGGGATACAATTGGATGCGATGACGTGCCTCACAGCACAAGAATGCCAGGCCCTTGCGGGTTTTTTTGGCAACTCCAATCCCAGCTTTCTAAATTATCATTGTACCCCTTTCCCCTCTTAATCTCGAAAGGGATTTTTCTGAAAGAAGAAAGAATTTTGAACACAAATTATGTGAAAGTAACATCAAAATCACTAATAGTCCACTCCGCTACTTCATCTTTGTCGCTAACAAAAATCTCAGTACCCATGTCGATGGATCTCCATATTCTTCTAGCAGGAGGGGTACCTGGATCCTGCAGTGAAAGAACTAAAATGGTGACTATCTGGTTGTTCATCACTTTTATAGCATTTACACCTAAAAGAGGTTGTTTGACTACTGACCTGATAGAAGTAAAGTCTGCTTGCTAGCTCACCCACATCAAGCTCCCAAGTTCTGGCATCCCCAACCCAACCATCCCCTTGTTTTGTTGGATAGCCATAGTCAGCCCATATAGGATGAGGCAGCAACTGAACTAGCTCCTGTGCCTGAGGATTGCTGTAGGGATCACAAGTGCTGACAGGTTTCTCTAAAAATTGAGCATTCTCTGGAGCACAGTAGTAGTGATACGCCCCATACGGGAAGTTAGCTGTATCATTTCTGTAAATTTTTGTGTTGTTTGGAGTAATGTGGTATGGTGGGCAGTTTCCTAGATTCGTGGGACTGCACCAAGCTGGAGTTTCAGGATTGATAATCATCTCACTGTATCTGGTTATGTCGGTAAGCACATCTCCATCGCATGGAGCACCATTGTTCTTCCAACAGCTCCCGATATCTATCAAATAGAACTGGCTCTTGGGTCCTCCCCCTTGTTTCACATCCAAAGTCACTCTGACCTTGAAATTAGGTGACTCTGGAAGCTGCAAGACAGCTAACTTGTTACTAATTTCAGGAGGACAATCATACAAAAAGCAGGACTGGTGTAATTATTACTCTACTGTGGTTCATACTGATCTGACTCCAGGCAAACTGATTTAGTATTTTTATCACGTAGTTTCATTTTACACGAATGAGTATCAGAGCAAACACAAAAACACATAATCAATATCTTCATGAGTAAGTATGTGCTCTTTTGTATGCTTACACGTATATTTAAGAGCTTACCGAACAAGGATAGGAACAAGTCTCCAAATTTACTACGTATCAGTTCCTTTTGTCTGCCTAATCAAACCTGCAACCTCAAGACCGGTGGTGCCATCCATCACAAGACTTGTTAAGTAAGGGAAGTGTGCACTTGCAACCAAATGGCTGAAGCTTCTCGTGTCCTATGATTATAAAAAGATTACGAGGCCCGTGACCTCCACCAAATCTTTCAAGGCCTATAGAAACAGTGCTAGTTGGACAAATCCCAGTAGAAGTTTACAATATGGATTAAGAATCAACTGGATTTTGACCATTTTGTTAGATATGAGCTTGAAAATAGTAAAATATCAGATGAATAACCGAGTTCCAAAATGGCTGTAAAGGACAAAGACAGCTAACCAAAATCATTTTGATACCCTGATTTAATATTCCGGGTAGGTCCAAGCATTGATTGTTTCCTATGACACGGTGATCAATTTTAATAAACAAGAAATAAAACAAATATCAATTTTCATTAACAAGAAACAAAACAAATCTCTATCTGCCAAGTCACAAGAATACACCTTCATCATCAAGACACACCAGAGTACCTTCTCCCGTTTTCTTTTCCTTTACTAAGTAATGAATAACTGAATATAGAAAGGCGAACTCATACGTATTTGCTAGTGCAGCTTAGTTTTAATCTGTGAAGATGACTGGATTTGCATTGAAATTGAGGAGGAAAAAAATATTTCAAACAGTTTCTACTTACAATTTTGAGCATTCCTCTTGTGTCATAGTGATACCCTCCAGAAAATCCTGTAGTTGCATCAGCTCTGAGGTACAGCATCAGCCATGGGTACTTCTTTGAAGTCTTGAGCTTGTGGCTAAAGACCCAGCTTCCATTACGAACTGTTTTTTCCCAAACCACTTCATAAAAAGAGATTCCATCAAGTCCACTTCCAATGTCAGAACCCAAATCATATGTCCCATTGAAACTTCCTCTCATTATACCACCATCCGAAAGCTTAGTCTGCTGATGATACAACATGGGTTGATTCATACAACCCTTTCCAAAACAAGGAAACCTTCCCGGGCTAAAAGGAGGGACCTTTTTCCCATTCCTTGGACACAAACCGGAAGTTGTGTCATAGTTTCCATTTTTAAGCATGACCATCCAAAACTGCCATGGATTCGGGGTATCCTCAACTTGACATAATGAACCCAGGTATAGCTCCTTCTGCATTGCATAAAGGTCGGTATTGTTTATGGCTTTTGTGGCCATACCTGGGAAAGGCTGTCCTACCCCGAGCTTGTTATCAGCTTCACTTACCTTGTGTTTCAGAAAAGAACCTGCCTCATTTTTAACAAAGAATTAGCATGCATATAACAGAAACAGTGAAGACAGTTGAGTGCAACGGATAGCTGATTTATTTGTGTGTTTATGTATAAAAGCTAGATTAAAGAAAATTAAAAGAAAAACCATGATAGTGATGAACATTTCCTTCAAATGAATAGAAGCTACGAGTAAACACGCCCATTTGAGCAACAACAAAGATTTAGATGTTGATTTTGGCAATAAAGAACTCAATAATTGAAAAGGAATAGTAACAAAGAAAGACCCACTCTGCAATACTGCGTGTTTCCTTCTACGGTGCTTGTTCTTACTTGAGAGGTCAAAGCAATCAGCTGCTCTAGGGCTACCCATGCCAGGAGCTTCTTGGCCAACTTCATTGCAGAAATTCCAAGCTTCAAAGGCCACTCTCAAACCATCCCTTCTCATTCCCGGGTCTCCGACAGCTGTTTCTCCGGCTGCGCCAGAAACACCGAGCACAACCACATTTACCAAGAAAAACACAACACGCAAATGGGTTTCCATGGCCATTCCCCGATGGGTGCTCGCTGCCTTAGAAACAGAGCTAACTGTCGTAATTTATACACTAGTATTAGATGGGGTCTGAGCCAGCAGGTCATGGTGGTCATTTCCTATATGATTCTAGTGCAAAAGAAGTGACTGTAGATAACGAAGTTCATGTTGTCGCAAAACCATTCTAGCCATTCATGCGGTCAAAGAAAAAAGCATAATAGTTGTTTAATTATTAGTAAAGCCATGGAAGCAGAGTCATCGTATTAGAAAATCTTACTGTTAACGCCGATAACATTTAGCGCCATGATTGTATAAATCACTTATGTATTATACCATACACCAGACAGTGTGATTTGTCATCTTTAACTTATTTTAACACAATTTCTTCTCTTTTTTTTTTAATATGTCAGAGTAGATTCTGCCCAGTTTTAAATTTTTGCTAAAATTTACATTTTTTATTTATTTAATTTTTTTATATTTTCAATTCGTTTTATATCTCAACGTTAAAACTAAAAAAAAAAAAATTGTTTTTATTTCAAATTATTTTTTAATGTTTTTAGATTATATTAATATGTTAATATTAAAAATAAAAAATATTATTTTAATATATTACAAAATAAAAAATAATTTAAAACTCATAACATTACCGGAACGGGCAGTTGGGAGTCGGTCACCAGTTGCTTTTCTCTTTTCTGTTGACAGCATACACAGACCCAAGTGTGTTTTTCTTTTTCTTTTTTTCAAGTATAACTGTACGGAATTTGCATTTTTCTGATTTTTTTAAAAAGCAGTTCTGTCGTTTGGTTGGCTTATGTAATAAGCTAGTACTTAGGATTAGTTGGGTGTGGGGGCCCACCACACACTAGCTGGTTACCGGTGGGGGTTTATATATATACAGGGACTGGATCCGGCCTAAAAAGAAGGACAAGTCAAGCACCCGCGTTGTTCTTTTTGTGGAAAATAGGGCAAACAAAGGAATATAAAAGAAAGGGTAAAGGAGATTTTAAGAAATTTTGGATCGTTTAATAAATTTTAAGGAATAAATAAATATTATTTCAACATATTTTTTTAAAAAAAAAAAAACACTTTCACCGTCACGGGCACCCTAAAAAAGCCCTCAAAAGGAATAAAAGTTGGGTGGATGCTTTGAAAAATGGCGGAGCTGGTGGTGGTTTTATTTGCAAGCAAAACAACTGTCGAGTGCGTCCAAGACCATGAAAGTTGGGTGTAGGCGGCCTCTTCCTGTCCGCATACACTTGGGGTTGGCTTTTATCATCATTTTTCCTGTCACATAAATAATTACCACGACTTATTTCCCCCAGAAAAGAAAATAAATCAGTCGCTGAAAATGTCATCAATTGGCTCATGTGTTCCACTAGCATCAGTTTCCTTTACCCTGCCGACGGTGGATGGGGCTGAATTTCCAAGGAGATAGTGACAGCAGTCTGTGATAGAAATAGAAAAATATAATATTGGTATATTATAAAAATCTAAAATCAATAATTTTAAATATATTTTTTAAAAATCTTATAAAAAAACAGGTTAAAACTCGGTGATGATTATTTGTTGGTGTATTTCTTAAGGCATCAACGAAGCAATTCCGGAACGCGGACAAGAAGACAGGTTTGTTTACTTGCTAGTGAATTCATGAGTGTAATGATTTTCGTTGAGAAAATTAAATAATTTTCGCAATGTAGGCTGGAACAGGTACCGGTTGATGGGCCTGTCTGTCTCGAGCATATTAATCTATTAAACAAGCCTTGTCGGGTTAATGGAAAGAAAGGACGAGGGAAACTCTTGCTAGCTAGTATACCTTGGGAAGGCTCATACTGTACTGTCAACGCTTCCTATTTTTCTTTTTTAATTGTTTTGATATAATAATGTTAAAAATAGTTTTTTAAAAAATAAAAAATATATATTATTTTAATTTATTATTTTAATTTATTTTTTTAAAATAAAAAAATAACCACTACTATCTTAAATATTAAAATATACTTCAAAAAAAATAACTTTAGATAGGAATCAAAAAGTTTAGTTTGATGGTTATGGAAATTGAGAATATTTTTTAATCTTCCAGGTGAGAAGGCGCATAATACACATAATTCTTTTGATCTTTAATTAAATAATTTTTATCAATAAATTCTCAATTTGTTATTGAAAAAGATTTTTAGACTCGTCAAAACAACAACAACATGAAAAATATAAGAATATGTTGGAGATACTTTCATCTAGATAAATTTACACAGACTAAACAAGAATCATTTCATCTTTAAAATAAGTATTAAGAAATATAAGGTTATTTTGTTTTATTTGTTAAGAGTAGAATAATATTTTTTTTTTTTTTTTAGTTTAGCCTATATATAATCTCTTTATATTTATGTTAAATATTTTCCTTTAGATTATAGTGATCACATCATACAGTATCAATGAAACCCTAGCTTTTTCCTCTCTTTTTCATGCATTTCTCTTTATTTTTTTTTTAAGTGTTTAACATAGTATTGGAGCATAGTTTCATGAAACGAGACTTAATCTTAAACATAGTTTTCTCGAATCTAACTTAGAATTATCAATTAATTGTTTGTTTATAAATTATCTTTAAACTTTAATCTGTGTTTAAGGAGTTTCAGAATAAATTACGATTGCATGGATTTAGACAAGACATGCAAGATATTATGATGCGGAACAACCCAACACCAAGTGTAATCATGCCAACGACCCATTGGAGGTGCCAATTGGGCCAATCACAAGAGCTAGGGCAAAGAAGCATTGAATAAGCTTGTTCATAACATATGAAGCAAAATGGGCCTAGAGGAGCTTGAAATATTTAAGGAGCATGAAGGACAACCTTTAATTCATCAAGTTCAGGTCTAAGAAGAGCCCAATTCGTGTGGAACAAGGGGTTGATGTGTTTAGCCCAATACCAACCTTGTTAGGCTTATTTTTTTCCCAATGCTACAAGGATAAAAAGTTAGCAATTTATTTCCTAATTAAATAAGGAAGTTGGTCATATCTTATTCTTAAAGAGAGGAGGACTATTTAATGTTTTTCCTAACTTGGAAAGGAAAACAATTAAATCAGCAACAAAGGAGGAAATTTTTTTTTCTTGTTTGTTCAAGTTAGATAAAGAAATTCAAGCTAATCAAGGACATCAAAAGGGGGCAGCAACACAAATTTTCCAAATCAGATTTTTCCTGGTTTATGTAGGACTTCTTAAGGGTGACAAATCTAATTCTAACATATTTAGGATAGTAATTTTCATATCAATAAATTTCTTTGTCGCACTTGTTGTGTATTAGTGAGACAATCTCCTTTCTTTGGTTCTCTAAAGGACTGAAAACGACTTATCAAAGAACAACTGTCTTCATGACATCATCCTTATACTTCTCATTCGTGAATCAATATTCGTTGGGTGGGGGTCATCATTTTCAATAATGCTGGTGCCTATATACAAGTTATCTTTGTGTCACACTCCTATCAAATTTGATTTACTTGGCTTTTCAGGAATTGATGTCTTTGCATGTGGATTGCATGACCATGTAATCACGAGGTTCACATTATTAATTTACTGTTTATGTGATGCTTCAATTATAAGGGGGATGTGTTCTTAATGTAAATATGTCAATGTAGGCATGTACATATTCGGGCATAGATGCACTTGGACAAAAAGCTCAACCAAAACATTTTACTTTAATTTTTTTTTATAAGAATACTGTATAAATTAGCCAAATATAACTCTTCCCATCAATCTTAAAATGAACTATAAAATAAATTTTTGTTAAAACAAGCTATAATTAATTTCATATATTCTTGATAAATTATATCAGTAAAAAGAATTAGGACAAGAAAAACAATAAAATATAGTGAATTAAAAAAGAAGTCTCCAAACCCTTACAACAATAAGCATCTTTTGTCTTCTCAAGTCTTTCTTTACCCGGTGGATCGAAAGTTAGCAACGGTTCTTGTTTGGGCTCAAGTGTTCCTGGAGATTCAGTTCACCGACGCTCCCAGTACCGTCCAAGCTAAAAGTTTCTACATTCCGAGCCGCTAATTGTTGGAGCCTTGTCTTTTTTCCTTCTTCGAATCTTAAATTAAAAAAATAATAATAATAAAAAATAATAAAAAATTAATTTTTTTTTTTTAAAAATTAAAAGATAAAATTTTTCTGACATTTTTTTTTTAAATATTAACACATTGATTTACTTAATGACTTAAATTAATATGAATTAACTTACTAAATTTAAGATTTAGATTATGAGAACGTAATAATCCTATAAAAAATAAATCAGAATAAATTAATTTTACATAAATCAATACAAAATATATAACAAAGATCAATTAAAGAAACATTATGTTTAAAACTTTTATTAATATGACATCTTTTATTAAAAAAATATTAATACAAAAATATATTGGATAAACTCGTTTAACCTACCAAACCCATGATTTGAGTCATGGACTATATTGGGTTTTATAATTTTGTTTTTTTTTTTTAAATTTAACCTAAATTTATAATAACAACTATTTTAAAAAATAAAATTAAAGAATAAAATTTAAATAAAAAAATTAAAAGCTAAAAAAATGATAAAAAAGAAGGGCAAAATACCAAACATAAAGGCTTGGATCTTTTTTAAAAAGCCCAATATCATAAGTTTGGGTCCTTAATTAATTAATTTTTATTTTGCAAGGGATTCTTAATTAATTGTTTTTTTTTTTGTAGGGGTTGACATGTCTTCCGCTATTTTGTTTTTTAAATAGACAACTACTCATAACTCAATCACGGTTGTATTAGCTAGAAAATCAAAACACATTTGTTTTTGCCTTAAATCTAATTTTTAATTCATTTTCATCTAAAAACACCATTAAAACATAAAAAACCAATGTATTAACCTAAAAACAAAACAAAAAATAAATCTAAAAGCACAAAATCAAATCGGGTAAAAATTTTCAATCTTGACCTTAATCTATTTTTTTAGATAATATTGAGGTTTGAAGCAATTATCACCAAACTCTTATCAAACATGTCAATAGATGATTTTATCTCCTCACCAAAACTTGACAGCTTTCTCTTTTTTTTCTTAAATTCAGGGTTGAAAAATAATTAAATATTTAAATCAAAATTAAATTCATAAAAATTACATGACCTTAAAAGAAGAAAACAGATGGTAGGAGATTAAAATTTTCTCAAATTTTAAATTGGGAATGATATTTATCCATGTTTTACACTTTATTCCTCTTTATTTTAATTATCCCCATCATGAACAAATTGATCATAAATTTATTCATAGATGGATGCATATAAAAAAAATATTGAGGACGGAAAAAAAAGTTGGACGATGAAGCTACAGTAAAACACCTGTATATTTCCCAAATTTTAATATATTTAGTAAAAGTAATAACTACGGAGTGATATTTCTTCCCAGCAGTTTGTGACATCTTCTCATTGCACTTCTTGTTTATTTCAAGGTAGGTTCATGCCTCATCCATAAGCCCAAAGGGACGACCCCTTAATCAGAAATTGTACAGGATGCGGCCACTTATTGCCTTGATTTATTGAATTTTTTTTTTTTCTAGTTATTTTCAATTCTGAGATCATTACAGTTTCAAGAATCAAAGTACTAGGATATCTACACTCTCCATGACTGGACACAGTTCCTTGTTTAACAGCTTCATGCAAGCAATCCATTTTCTGCTACAACTACGGAAGATTTATGTACACATATACCAGTGAACTTCGATTACCAGACATCTACCTTCCCTGTGTTTCCCGGAATAACAAGGCAGATCCAACGGCTCCTGTGGAAAAAAAAATACAGACTGACCTGTGTAATTGTCACAAGCGATGCCCCAGGAGATCAGGCAAGGTTATCTTTCCCAAGTTGTTTGGGTCAAGCTTGCTGAATTGATTGCAGATCTGTAATACATCTTTCTCGGCTATCTTTCCCATCTCTTTGAGCTTGTAAATTACATATTCTGATTTACTGTAAAAAAAGTTACAAAAATAAATGAATTAAGGCTCTACCTCGGTTGATAGATCGCATTATCTCATTTGCTGGGAAAATAAGAAGAAAGAATTGAGTTCTATCTGGAATGCTAGATTACATGTTCTTATTCACAGAAAGACAATCCTACGTAAACCCACCCACTCAAAAAAAAGATCAATTACATCTCATATAGGTCAAGAGCAACAAAAGGAAAAGAAAAGAAAATACTAAGTTTATAAGAGTTATCTCAATGTACGGACGTTCCAGATAATATGATGGCTTGGAGCAGCTATGAAGAGCCTTGATACTTTAACTTACAACTACTTGGATATAACTTGCCATTTGAGAAAAAACTAGCGAATGAGTGACCTGACGTGTTTAAATCCATAATCTTTAACTACTAATGGAGTCATAATTTTCTCTCAAATGTTGTTTTACAGTTCAGTAGGAAACCTATTGGACCTTTCATGTCTCCTGAGATTATGCAATCTATGACGGATTATTGTCTTTCAACACTTCATCTTTAGCTGAAGTTGCAAAACACTTTTTTTGCAAACAAGCAACAAAAAGTTTTAGAATGCGCTAAAACCAGATTGTCTCCCTTTAATGGCCTCCAAATCCAAGAGACTCAGAGAGCAGTTATTTCATCAAATAACAGCCCATCACATACTGTCCTCAACTCAAGAGCCAATCACTCACTATTACAAGGTTAGAACCAGGCTAAATTAACTCCGAAACAAGAAGACTTTAAGATCTTAAGAACTTTAATTTGATCCGTGTTTCAAGGTCTTGGAATGTAACGCATCGGCATTTTCACTAGAATCTGCTTATATAAAATTAGCATCAATAAAATAGGAGAGCAAGAACCAAGGATGGTCACCACAGAAATGGAAAGAAGAGTTTAATTAACTTTTGATATCCATCTTCTAGAGCAGCATTTGATCAAGAGGCCATCTTATCACGCATTAACATAGCCTACTTAAGGTTTTGAGGATTGTTTTTACCTAAATTATCATATCATTAATTCAACAAATTTTCCCAACTAGAAGAGCTAAACATATCCAATAAAACAAGTTAGCAAGAGATAAAAATAGAGCCGCACCTGATGAAACCATTATTGTTCATATCCGCAGCAAGCAAATCCTCCACGGTAATATCTCTATGCAACACCCAATTGGAAATCCTCCTGTGCCTCTTATCAATCCTAGCCTCTGCCAAATAAAGAAATGCTCTTGCTACCGCCAATGTCGAAACCAAAAGCCAAATTGCTGCAAACAACCTTCCTGGCAAGGTCTTAAACGCCCTATCACCGTACCCAACAGTTGTGACTGACATGACCGCCAAATAAACCGAATCAATCCAATCAAGATCCTCCAGAAAGTACAGCACCAAGGTCCCTATTCCAATGCACAGAACCACCACACCAAGTGCTAATCCAACCTTCAATCTTATCCTCATCCTTCCCTTTTTAACATCAATAATATAATCAGCAGCTGAAAATCCTTCTCGATTTCGATTTTTGCTCATTTCAATACCAGTTAAGATCATGCTTTCTTGCAAATCAAGAACGTAATTCACAAGCCCGCTGAGCAAGATGTCTATAAACCCAAACCCAACTAACACAAACACGCACGCAAAGACCTTTGTCACTGGTGTTAATGGAGCTATATCACCATAACCAATGGTACACATAGTGACTATACAGAAATATAAAGCATCAACGACCGGATGAGTCTCCGTGCCCGAGAAGTGATCGGTGTTAAAAGAGTAGATAACAACTCCAAGGAGTAGATACAAAGATAGCAAGAAAATGGCTTGCCTGATTATGGAGTTAGACTCTGATTGTGGTTTAGGAATTTGGGGCTTCGTTGGTTGAAATTCTCGCATGACAACCATAGCAGGCGCGGTCTTGCTCCTGTGAAGAGTACCGGGTTTCTTGAAACGGGTATTTGAAGTTCCGGGAGGAGGAGAAGGAGAAGGAGTTGTGGGTTCATCTTGGATTTCATGGTAGAGTAGTGGGGTTGAAAGAGACTGGGTGAGAGTGATGAAGGGCTGGGGTTCGTGGGTTTTTTGGTTACCGAGAAAATGCTCATTTTCCATCTCCACAAAAGAAAAAACACTTCATTAGTTTGTTTGTTTTAGGTAACGCGAGAGGCAGATTGTGGTGGGGGAGCAGTCTGAGATTTTAATGGCTTTGATTTTGAGGCAGATTGTGGTGGGGGAGGAGTTTGAGATTTTTTTTTTTTTTTTTTTTGAGTGTAGATGGAGATAGGTATTCTTGTTTTTTTTTTAAATATTTTTATTTAAAAATTTATTAAGATGTTATATTTTTTATTTTTTAAAATTTTATTTTTCATATTATTATAATGTAAAAATATAAAAAATAATTTAAAAATAAAAAATATTTAATTTTAATATTTTTTTTAAAAAAACTCCAAATGAAAGATCCCTTTTAACTTAGAAATGTCGTTGCGGACTAGCGGTTGTATTTTAAAGTATTTTTTATTTAGAAATATATTAAAATAATTTTTTTTTATTTTTTAAAAATTATTTTTGATATTAGTATGTTAAAATAATTTAAAAATACTAAAATAATATTAATTTATAATAAAAAATAAAATAATTTAACCTTTTTTAAAATATAATAGGACATTGACATCAGACCACACGGGGTCTCAAAAAATTGTCATGTTTCTTTTCATGGCTGGCAGCCATGCGTCGGTTTTGCGTCAGATTTTACGTTGACCGGCGCATTTTCTCCTACATATCCACTCAGATGGGCAAAGAGTGGCGTGCCCTTTAGATAAAGTTGGAGTTGGGTAATATGATATTTCTTGTTTTTAAAAATAATTTTTTAAAAATATATATTAAATTAATAATTTTTAATTTTTTTAATTTTTTTTAATATCAACATATTAAAATAATTTTAAAATAACAAAATTATTTTATTTTAAAAATATAACCAAATACCCTAATATCTAGTTCTTCATTGTTGAATATGTCTAAATTTTGAAATTGATTATACACACGCATGATATAGAGTATTTCCAAAAAAAAAAAACTTTTTAGCTAAAACCAATAACTATTGTCCTTCTCTCATTTTTATCAACTTTAATATGATTTTGTAGCTGATGATGTTTCAAAATAAACTATCTGCAGGAATGACAATCTAAGTACTTGGATAAAGAATTATCACAATGTTAGCCTAGAATCAAGAGATTTATATTTTATATGGTTTTAGGTTTGAGTTTAATAGTTATTAATATAATAACTACTAGAAATTTATATGATCATTAACTTTAAGACCCGTTAAATTAGTTGAGGTGTATACAAGCTGTCCCGAACATTCATGTTAATAATAATAAAAAAAATCATCACAATGTTCACTTTCATAGTTTTTTATTCAGTGATTTGATACTTGTAAAATAGTTATTTTTATGGGATTTAGAAATATTTTGATAATAAAATTAGTGAATTTTTATAAAAAAAATCATAATGAATAAATAAAAAATAAATTTTAAATTCTAGAAGAAAAGTGTTTATTTTTATTTATGTACGATAAATAATTATATTTCATATTAGTTTTGAATTGTTGTAATCGTCCATCCATTTGAAGATACGCAATTTTTAAGCCATTTCCTTTTGTTCAACAATTTTTCTAACATAACTCATTTAAGGGACATTAGTTTTGTGCATCAGGAGAACCCTAAATGTTCACACCTTAGCTTCTCTTATATTTCTAGACGGGAGAACCCTAAATGTTCACACCTTAGCTTCTCTTATATTTCTAGACGGGAGAACCCTAATTAAACAGGAGAACCCTAAATGTTCAACATAATTGTTGAGTTAGGAGACGATCTGATGAGCTAAAACATGAGAGAGATTCCTTTGATCATACCTAAGCTTCTCTTATATTTCTAGCATGCGTGACTAAGGCTAAAGGATGGGCTACTTTTTTTCTTTTTCTTTTTTAATTCCTTGAGCATTTGAATGAGATATCTTTCAAACATGATACCTATCTTCTATTGGTACCAAAGCATAACTATACCCATTTTCTCTTGACAAAGCTAACAAGTAATGATTTAAATAAATATAAAAAATTAAAAGTATAAAAAATATTTGAAGTTCTTTGGATCTAATGATTATGCCAAACTTTACATACTTGGATTTGACGGTTAGACCTAATCAACAACTAAATTGTTTAGAATTATTTATAAATGAATAAAATTGAATATTTACCAGATTAACCTTTTGTTTTATCATATAATAATAGATTTATTTAATTTTTAAAACACACAATATAATTTATAATTGCTCTTAATTAAAAATTAAGGACATAATTGAATTATATGCCACATGATAATTTTTGTTTAAAATAATAAAAACAATGTAAGACAGTAGCAAAAAATAACTTATAAAAAAGTAATAAAGAGTTCAATTTATTCTGATGAGTTTTAAAGTAGAATAATTATTTTTAAATTTTAATATTTATATTTTTGTTGATTTTTTAAAGCTTTTTAGAGTTTTGATAATCAAAATAAAATATAACGACAATACTATATAATTTAATTGTCAAATAACTTATTTATATTATTTAGAGTTTTACATGGTTCAAAAATTAAAAATAAGAGTAACCTATATTTTATACTACATTGTTTTTTATTTTTCTTTTCAAATTTTTACTAATATTGGTTTTTTTATTATTAAGACGATGGTTTGAATTTATTATATATATATATATATATATATATATATATATTACAATGTCAATATTGTATTAAGGATGCTAGACCCATGCATTTTGGGTCTGGTTTGGCATCCCACATGGTTGTCAGATTCAAGACACCAGGGTCTAGTAAACTATGCTAGAACCAAACAAATAATAAACAAAGAAAGGATAATAGTGCATTTTAATTGTTTGAAGAAAAGAAAAGAAAAGAAAACTCAAACAATCAATCATTGATAGCAATTCAATCATGATATGTTTACATACGTCGTTTCATATGGAAGAGAGCACGACTGCGCATCCCACTTGGTGAGGCATGTAGAACATGTTCTAACAACTTTTTGATTAAATAATACAAAACATAATGTAAAAAATACTAAGACACCCTATATAGTCCTTTTAATTACACAAAATGCCCATGTAAAAATATCAAAACACCCTCAAAGGTAAAGCTTTTTTTTTTTTCTTTTCTGAGGTTAAAATCGTTATTTGCTTGTACTTGAAAATTAAAAAAACCTGATTGTCTTGGTGGAAGAAAGTCAAAGAAACGTTTATCCACTTGTGAAAATATAAGAAATTAAAAATAAAACTTCTATTATAATCGATAATGAAATATCTCTTAATCTACACTGATTTCTTCACACCATTTAGTTTTTGTTATAACATTCAATGGTTTTCTCCATAATCAAATCAAGGTTAGGCATAATTAGGCCACTTTAGCGGACATCGTCTGACATTCTTGATCTTCTAGTCATTGATAGATTACATGTTCTAAGATGCAATGCTTGAATGCTTGAAAGTTGCATGTGTTTAGAAAAACAAACTTCACATGAACACAAACTTTTCCTGATGAGTTTTGGACCCGAGTTGTTCCTGTTCATAAGAGATATTAGATTAATATTTGTATTTGAGTTTGATTCATCACGTGACAAACATGTAAAAAATGAAGAGAGTAAAAAATAATGTTTGGTTGTATATAGAGAAAAGGTTCCCAAGGCGAAAAAGCATTTGGATTATGGTAATGAGCAACAGATTCTATAAAAAAATCAAAAACCAAATGAACAAAACATGCGTGGATTGCTAGATTGCTTTGCCCCATGCTTTAGATTTTCTTATAATTATAATTATAATGGGGCAGATTAGGATTCAATCAGTTGGATTATGGATATGAGGTCCTCCAGCTCACATTGTTCCAATTCAAGGGCGTAGCATCATTCCTGTTGGCATTGTAGGATCATTGCCATTGCCTAAGAAACATGGTGTGTCGAAGAGGTCCATCGCCAACCATTCATTGATCAAATGATGAAACTTACTTGAATTCCTGCAAGCGCAAAGGTGACGAAATAAAACACTAAATCGTTTTACGAACTCTGTGAACAGAAACAAGCATGGAATGCCATGCCTCGTTGCATCTGTGTCGCTATTTCAGAGCTTCTTTCTTGGGAATCATGGAGTATGTTTACTGTACCACTGAAACAGAGGAGGATCGATGAAAACGAGGCATCTGTCTTAGAATGATTCTGGCAAAAATCCCACAGGCCACGAGCTTTCGCTATCTGCTCGGCAGATTTTTGTTGATGTAATTCGGTGAAATCTTGAAATGATGATCCAAAGCCTTGAATAAGTGTGGTTCTTACGTGGGCTTAGGGCATAACTTTATATAAAACTCGGATCAGCCCAAACTTTACCGATGGACTGGAGTCAAAACATTTTTGCAATGGTTGAACAATGAGCAGCCTCTGAAACGACATTATTTCTTTCAATAGTATAAGATTCAAGAGCGAAGTAGTGTTAAAGTAAACGGTAGTTATTGTTTTAAATAATATTTTTAAAAATAAAAATAATAAAAAAAGTTATGAAATACGAGTTGTAAGCATAGTTTTAAGATCCAGCCCGGTCCAAGGCTCGGGTTTCGGGTTTTGATCAGGTCATCGGGTCTCGACCGGGTCGGCCAGGTCAAAATTTATTTTTTAATTTTTTTTAAAAAAATCAAAACGGCGTCGTTTTAGCAAAAAAAACAAAAAAAATAAAAATCAACGGGTTTGTGGCCGAGTCTTGACCAGGTCTTGCCGGGTCAACCGGGTTCCAGGTCGACCTGTCGGGTCGACCGGGTCTGGCCGGGCCAATTTCCAAGCGGGTTTTGGCCTCCACCCGGATCGGTCCCATACCCGGGTCGAGCCGCCGGACCGGTCCGGGTTTTAAAACCATGATTGGAAGGCAACCCAAACAAGTACAGAATGATTTTATGCCACATAGCTGAAGAAATAAATGTGCTTTTTGCAGGGAAAACAGAGTGTTAAATGTTAGCTAAGGGAGCACAACTCAGGACACATAATTTGACCACTGATATCATCTTTTTTAGCATTTATTGTCATTGAATGCTCCCTCTCGCCAGCCAGCAGCCAACCCCATCCAGTCACGTGGGCAAAACAGTAAAAAGTCAAGAGTACAGTGAGCTCGTGATCGTGCAACATAGTCGCCTTATCTTCTCAATTAAAGTTCAACTAAAAAATTAGAATGTGAAGACATAAGTATGCATTGGACACCTTTTGGAAACCCCGTTATATGAAATTTTAAAATAAATTTTTAGTTTAATTTTAATTTTTTTAAAATAAAAAATATTATTTTAATATATTTTAAATAAAAAACCCTTAAAAAATAACAGCTCCCACGTTCGAAATATCCTCTAAATCTTGCAATTTAATTACTTTTTACTATACCCGTCGTCTAAAACTGTTTTGTGTATGTGTAAAAAGCAGGAAATAGACTTGCCCTTT
This sequence comes from Populus alba x Populus glandulosa, assembly GCA_033617975.1. Classification (NCBI taxonomy): domain Eukaryota; kingdom Viridiplantae; phylum Streptophyta; class Magnoliopsida; order Malpighiales; family Salicaceae; genus Populus; species Populus alba x Populus glandulosa. Next base: position 17,103,545 of record CM066144.1, on the reverse strand, counting down.
GTGATTAGGAGAGAAGAAACCTTAAAGATATCTGACGCTTGTGATTAGGACATAAAGTAATCCTCTTTTATCTCATGACATCAATGAAGTTTTGCTAAATATATTCCAAGTATATATTTTGTTGAGATGTGATAAATGTATTTATTATTTATATATTTTCATGATATGTGATATGAATTAAGATCTAGGGAAACCTTAATAAATTTTTTCAAGATTTTATAGTAATTTTGGTTATAATAAAATTTCTTCCTTTATCTTTCGTTTACGAGTGCAGCTAGAATCGAATTACTGTATCATACTATCATGTGATGGCTTCTTCTTCTTCTTGTTCTTCTTCTTATACAGAGAGAGAGAGAGAGAGGTGTAGGCATGGCCTACTGTAAAATGGAACAGCAATAATAAAGCAAATAGTCAAAAAGAAAATGATTAGGGAAGAAACGCGTCCCTCGCGAGATCTCTGTAGCTTAAGATAATGGAAAAGGAATCTACCAAATCCTTTGAAAAGCCAATGTCGCAAATGCAGCCATCAATGGAGAGAAGTGAAGGAATGGCCTCAAATTACATGAAATATGGTCTTTTTTTTTCTAGCTGGTTGGGGGCAAATGCACGCTATTTTGCTATAGGAAAAAGGGTGCCAAATCTTGAGGGCCTCCCGTTGATCATGCTATTTGGAACAAAGTCAAAAAGAGGAAAATAAAGATGCTTTAATCGTATTTCCTCCACTGCGATGGAGCCAAGGCGTTGCATCTGCTCGCTTTTCTTTAATTTTTTTACAAAATAATAATAATAAATTATTGACAGCATGGTAATTTATGCTGTCAATAATAATGATGTTCCCTTTTGGAATAGCTCATGTGCAACACCGGCTTTAATTGGTAGAAAAATTCGACGTGAAAAATACCAACATAATCTCAGAGGTACAAATGTATATCCCCTGGAAACCCTTACAGGAAGCGTGGACAGTGATCATTAAGGGAAACGTCTTGTCCAGAAAAACTCCAACGCAACAGCAAATCAAACCAACTTCAGTAGCAGCACAAAACAACAGCAGAGGGCTTCATTCTTCAGCAACGATCCAGTAGCAGTAGAATTTATTTTATTTTTTATGTATGTTTGAAAAATTTATTTTGTTTTGGTTGTAAAGCATGATACGATAAGATTTATTATTCCTTTTGCAACTCAAAATTCATGTCCTATCTTTCAATTATATTTATGTTAATACTTGGTAAATTCATTGTTATTGATTAATTTTTCACGCACCTTCTTGTTTGTATCAACTTTCATTTTTAATTAATAATAAATGAGTTTTGAATTCAAGCTAAGAAAACACTGAATTAAAACAAGTCAAGACTGTCCCCAATTATATAAACTAATTATAGGGATAAAATACTAATATTTTGTTTCATATAGATCTTACAAATTGAATTTTCCCGCTTCAACTTTTAAATGCGCATAAATGGATATAAGATTCGGTTTAAAGTGAATCATATCTTAGACAAAATTATAAATTGAGTCTTTTAAAATATTTAAGATTTTTATTTTATTTTTTATGTATATTTAATAAATGAGGCTTTGAGCAATTTTCATTTTGTACGTGGAGTTGTTTGTTAAGTGAGGACAATCTTAATTTTATAAAATACAATTAACAAATATATCTTATTTATTTTTGGAGTCTTTTGTTATGTAGGGGGTAAAAATTGTTGCCAACTTATATATATATATATATATATATATATATATGATTTCAGAAAATATAAATGGTTATTTATATAATAAAAATATATATATATATATTTTTTATGTTAAATTTGGGTTAAATTTGATAATATACATAACTGACATTACACATTAATTAAGATAACTATTAGAAAAGCTCATTTGGTTAAATCAAGTCGTATCTACTAATAATATTATCTTAGATTCAAAGCAGTGTTTAACACTGCAGTTAGAAAATGCTTTTGAAAAATTTAAATTTTTATTTATTTATTTTATTTTAAATTAATATATTTTTGATATTTTTAGATTATTTTGATATGCTGATATTAAAAATAATTTTTAAAAATTAAAAAAAAATATTATTTTAATACATTTTAAAATAAAAAATATTTTAAAAAATAACTATTATTATACTATCAAATACCCTCAAACTTGTAAGTTATAGATTCTTTACTCAATAAGATAAGGTATCCCTGTAAACCTGTAAGGTATAGATACTTTACTCAACAAGGTAGGGTGTGGATATTAAAAAAATTGACCAATGAGCACGCATCACCATCCCCGTTTCAGCCACTTCTCCCTTCAACGCTTAACCGCCAGCAGAGAGAGATTCCTTGCTGGAATATTTAGCTATTTATTGACTTGTTGTGTTCTTCATAGTTATTGGCAAATCTATGGGTGCCGCTGGCTCTTCCTCAAATAAAGAAGAGAGCATGGCTGCCAGCTATAAAGCAAACACAAAACTAGAGAAATACAGACACCATGTGAAATACAGACACCATTGGAGCGAGAGATCCGCCATTGGAGCGACCTTGGGGAACGAATAGTTTTGTTCCCAAAAGAAGTAATAATGGTAAAGCAGTGCATATTATTTAGAAAAGAAAATAAATGTCGAGAAGAAGCCACTTTCAATGGAAACCTCTGAATTTCTTATGGTGGTCGACAAGCATCTCGGTGTATGATCCATTGAATTATAGCAATAGTGGAAGCCAACCCTCCTCCATTATTTAAATTTACAACTAGGAAATCCCCAATCTAAATATTCCACACATTCTCGATATTACTATATTAAAAAAAAAATAGAGATATAATTGTATTTGGTTGGTTTATAAAATAGAAAAATTGTCCTTGTATTCTATTTTGTTGATGATGAACAATACATAATAATATAATTTTTTTTTATTTTATCTTTAATTGTCAAACTTTATATATATATATAATATTTTAGATATTATTTGTTTTTTATTTATATTAAATGTTAAAATTGATAATAATATAATGACTCTAATTATAAAATTTCAATTAACCTAATGGGTTAATTTGATATCTAAGATCTAGATTGGTTTGGATTTAAAAGAAAATAAAAAAAAGATTAACATGGCTTAACGCGATCAAAATCCTAGGTCTTATGTCTTATCTCATGTCGACCTTCCAATTAAATTTTTTTAACAATAATAATTATTATTTTTATTTATATATGTATAAATTAAATAATTTTAGAATTAATTTTTTTTTATAAAAATATTTTAAAGATAAAAAATAATAAATATTATCGGAAATATCTTTTGTGTACCTTATATTTTAAAAGTTTAAAAATTTATTTATTTCTTCTACCTAACAAAACACGTCTCTATTCCTGTTATTTTCATCTTTTTCTTTGGTACAATAATTGAACGCTTACTTCTTGTGCTGTGCCTGTTGTCGTACGCTTAGTATCATACGATTTAATTAAACAATCAAACTTGAATTTATCCATTTCAAAAGGGCACCCCTTTTCCGTGATGGCCACACAAAGTAAAGGGTTGAAAAATCATAAAGTCCTGCCCTAATTTTAATATTTGAAAAGAGGTATAAGAATTAGGTTAGAGATCGTATAATCACAGATTCCGCAAAATACAATATTGCCCCTTCTGAGAAGATCCAAATTGGAGAAACGTCTGCAAGGATAATAATTAAGCAGACGTTTGAATTTTTATGCCTGGTTCGGCATCAATTAGCTTGCGGCCAATCGACTTGACTTGTTGCCGCTATTTTATCGTCACAAAGCGAAAACCATGCCCGCCACCGTGCTGCCTTGTCGATAAAAGTCCAAACGTAGAAAAGATATGATTTTTATTTATTGTAAATCTTGATTTTATAGCTAACTAAAGGGCAGGTGTCCTCTTTGATTAATGAAATAATCGTACAATAATTATTAAGTCGTTCTTTATTTTTGTATTTTAAAAAGATTTTTAAACAAAATTTATTTTTTAGTTAATTTTTTTCTTCAAATTAATATATTTTTAGATTATTTTGATGCGCTGATATCATAATTAATTTTTAAAAAATAAAAAATATTATTTTAATATATTTTAAAATAAAAAGTACTTTAAAAGTAACACCAACCTCACTTCTAAATAGGCTTTTAAAGTATGAAAACGAGTAATTATCTTATTAAATTTATGCTAAAATCATTAAAATATAATAATAAAAATAGAAGAAATTCAAGAATTCATGCAGCACACTCAACAAGTTACTTTTTAATTGAGCTATAAAACAAAAGAGTTGAATTTTAAAGAAATTGATTATTTCTTTAAAATTAATTTTTGGAAAAAATGCGCTGCGGATGATCATCAAAAACAGCTAATAATATACACAGTGCGACATGAACTGAAAAGATTAGCCTCCAATGAAACATCTAGTACTGGTGGTTAAATTCATTTTCTTAAATAAAGAAGTCACAGCTTTCACATTTGGCTGCTTCCACAGTCACTGTTGATGATCTTCACGTGGGTCGATGAACATTTCGCAGCCTAAGTCTAAAATAATAAAATCTGGAAACCCTATAGCTAATTTATTTTTCAGCAATCAATAGGCTGGAGGATAGGTTCGAGGAACAGGGCTGCATGCCGTGTCTCATGCCGTAAAACATCTGGTGTCTCCACATAAACAATAGGGATTTTGTTGAAAAAAGAGCAGAATTTTATATCTGTGTTCTTTGTTTTTTTCACCATTTGCAGGAAGTCAGGATGCGTTAAGAGGAACACGAATGCTTGCCCTAGAAGCAAGAGGAAGCAGGGTTTTTTAGTAAACGTAGGCTAAAAGCAAACAGGTCATACAGTAGCCGCAGTAATAGAATTAATAATAGCTATGGAATCTTGGTGACCACTTCTCACCTCAACCACAACCACTTCACATCCCTGTTCTTCTTTAGGTAGGTAAATGCTCTAGCTCTTCCTCTCTCTCTCCGAGTCCTTTGGAATCTTGGTTTTTCTGTTTTGACAAGTATTGGGTTTCTGCTGTATATAAGATATAACTAATTGTTGCTGTTCTTGTGCAAATAACATTAGCAGAAACACAACAGAAGTAATATATTTCACTGCTCTCTCGTTCTTTTCTGTCGTCAACTCTTTTCCTTGCATGATGACTACCTTCTTCTCTGCTTTTTAATTCTTTGTTCTTGTACCACAAAAGGAATCACTGAGAAAAGCCACCTCATTCCATGCCCGTCTTTATCTCTTTGATCATATACTTTATTTTGCTGTGATGAGGTAGGTGGATCTGTTTTCTGTGACAAATAGTATAGCCTAACTTAATTTGATTGCTCTTTGAAAAAAAAGGAGAGAATTCAGTGGAAGCTTCTGTAACGTTGGGAAAATGTACAGGATTCTTGATGGACGTTTTGGCTTTTATTTGGTTCAGTAAATTCTAAACTGGGCCAGCTAGATAGTTGTAGTAAGTTATCACACTGATTTCTTGTGAGTGAATTCACCAAGTTTTTCTATATTCTCTACCGGTTCTTGCTTGCTTCTTGGGGCCTTTTGCCTTTATTTTAGCCAAGATTTTGTTTATTCCTTCGTCCTTCATGTTACTTGAAGGTTACTTCGATTCAAGTTCAAGTAGTTGGTCAATATAGGCGGCATTTTTTTATTTCTTGAACAGCTTAATCCTTCATTCAATTTCTTTTTCATTGCGCGTATTGAATAGCCTCCATTAAAAGTTGCTGGTTTCTTTGTGCTCTGTTGCAGCTGCGATTCAAGTTTGAGAATTCTGTGAGTAATTGAGGATTACATTAATATCTCGAGGTTCATGCTATGGCTGTCGAGAACGGGAGAAGTCGTGATAAGAGTATGGATGAGGCCAGCACATCAAAAAGCCAGGAGGTAGAGGAGAAAAGTTCTGCCGGAAATGGGGACCAACAGAAGCAAGAGAAGAGCGAAGGAGATGAGGAAACTGAAACAGTTCCGTTTATCAAGCTCTTTTCATTTGCGGATTCTAAAGATATCTTTCTGATGATCCTTGGGACGGTTGGCGCTATTGGAAATGGAGCATCCATGCCAATTATGTCAATACTGTTCGGAGATCTGATCAATTCTTTTGGAAAAAACCAGAATAATAATGATGTAGTGGATTTGGTTTCAAAGGTAAACATAATCAGCATGCCTGTTGCTATCAATAGAAATGTTTTTCAAGGATAAGATACACCATTCATATCTTTCTGCTCTGGAAGATCCATAACTGGTTTTCTAACTCTCTATTTCTGATGTAGAGATGTTACTAATTAATATTTGATAAACGTCCAACTTTCTTTAGGTGTCTCTCAAATTTGTCTACTTGGGAGTTGGTTCTGCTGTAGGGTCATTTCTCCGTAAGTACATCATTAATTCAACAACGCTATCCTTACAGAGAAATTGTCTAGAGCACCAAGCGTTGAGGATTTATAAACCTTTTCTCGTTGTTTGTCAGAGGTGGCTTGCTGGATGGTCACAGGAGAGAGACAGGCTGCACGGATAAGGGGTACGTATCTGAAAACTATACTGAGACAAGATGTTGCCTTTTTCGACAAGGAAACAAACTCTGGAGAGGTTGTTGGTAGAATGTCTGGTGACACTGTTCTTATACAAGATGCTATGGGTGAAAAGGTACCGAACTGTTCTGACCAGAACGGGAAATTGCAGTGAATTTCATCCATATTGTCGGGATGTTTTTGTGGTTAAACAAGCCTAATTATTTTATGCAGGTCGGGAAATTTATACAGCTAGTATCAACATTCATTGGCGGCTTTATAATATCATTTATCAAAGGCTGGCTTCTTACTCTTGTCATGTTATCCTCCATTCCCCTGCTTGTGATAGCTGGTGCAGGATTGTCCATCATGATAGCTAGGATGACATCTCGTGGCCAGATTGCTTACACTAAGGCAGCGTCTGTAGTGGAACAGACTATTGGCTCAATCAGAACTGTAAGTTTACAGATATAAATTAAACAGCAAGATATGCCAAGATGCAAGTTCAGTATGGAATGCTAATTGCCGATCTTGCATCCAGGTTGCATCATTCACTGGGGAGAAGCAAGCCATAAGTAATTACAAGAAGTTTCTTGTCACTGCTTATAACTCTGGTGTTCACGAAGGTTTGGCTGCTGGAGTAGGTCTTGGCATTGTTATGTTAGTAGTGTTCTGTAGCTATGCTTTGGCAGTATGGTTTGGTGGAAGGATGATTTTGGAAAAAGGATATACCGGGGGTGATGTGATTAATGTGATTGTTGCTGTGTTGACCGGTTCTATGTGAGTTTATGACGCAAAATCTACTTTGAAAATTAATTGTTTGTTTTCTTAGGGTTTAATCATATGAATGTTTCAGGTCTCTAGGGCAGGCATCTCCTTGTATGAGTGCATTTGCATCTGGTCAAGCTGCAGCTTATAAGATGTTCGAGACTATCAATAGAAAGCCAGATATAGATGCCTCCGATACAAAGGGAAAGATATTGGATGACATCAGAGGAGATATAGAGTTGAGGGATGTATATTTCAATTATCCAGCCAGACCTGATGAGCAAATATTTTCTGGATTCTCTCTTTTCATCCCAAGTGGATCAACTGCAGCATTGGTTGGACAAAGTGGAAGCGGAAAGTCAACGGTGATCAGTCTGATAGAGAGATTCTATGATCCACAAGCTGGTGAAGTTCTCATAGATGGCATTAACCTCAAAGAGTTCCAGCTCAAATGGATTCGGGAGAAAATTGGTCTTGTCAGCCAGGAACCTGTGCTGTTCACGTGCAGCATTAAGGATAACATTGCATATGGAAAGGATAGTGCAACTACCGAAGAGATAAGAGCTGCAACTGAACTTGCCAATGCTGCTAAATTCATCGATAAACTACCTCAGGTTATAACTGGTTCCCTCCTTACAAATTTCTAGTGTTCTAGTGTTTTTTTTTTTTGGGAGAGGAGGAGGTGCAGATTGCCTCAGTTTTTTCCATTTAATTTGGACTTCAACTTTTGCATCCAGGGAATAGACACCATGGTTGGTGAACATGGAACCCAGCTGTCTGGTGGACAGAAACAGAGAATTGCAATTGCAAGAGCCATCCTGAAAGATCCACGAATTTTACTTTTGGATGAAGCTACAAGCGCTCTTGATGCAGAATCTGAAAGGATAGTGCAGGAGGCATTGGACAGGATTATGGTGAATCGAACAACTGTAATTGTTGCCCACCGTTTGAGCACTGTGAGAAACGCAGATATGATTGCTGTTATTTACCGTGGGAAGATGGTGGAGAAAGGTATATAATTTAGCATGCATGATTATCATATAAAGAAACATAAAGAAATCTCGGGATACAGCTGAGAAATTCCGTTGCTGTAAATTTTCTGGTCTCTGCATTGCCACATATTGTGTATAGATCCAAAATATTTGTTATTTTCAGAATTGTGTTGGATTTTTTATGTCCACCAAACATATTGTGAAATATTTTATGAAACTTCTTATTTATTTTCCTAGTTTTACATAAGCAGATAAATACTGCACCATGATGATTGATTCATGCACTAATTTTCTGCTGCCAAATCAGTTCTGCGATCAACAACATTAGGATAGTCTCCTGATTAATTAAGTCTGATTACGATGGATTAGGGAAATTTTCTGAGATTTTCATACATGATCTGAAACATCATTTTCTTTGATCGATCAGGTTCACATTCAGAACTGCTCAAGGATCCTGAAGGAGCTTACTCGCAGCTTATACGCTTACAAGAAGTGAACAAAGAGTCGGAACAAGAAGCAGACGATCTAAAGAAGTCAGATATTTCGACCGAGTCCTTGAGACATTCAAGTCAAAAAATTTCACTGAAACGGTCTATAAGTCGGGGATCATCTGATTTTGGGAATAGCAGTAGCCGCTCGTTTTCGGTGACATTTGGTTTACCTACTGGATTCAAGGCCCCTGATAATTACGCGGAAGAATTAGAAGCTTCTCCACAGAAACAACAAGCTCCAGATGTCCCAATCAGCCGCCTTGTGTATCTCAACAAGCCGGAGGTTCCAGTGCTGATTGCTGGAGCTATAGCTGCAATCCTCAATGGGGTCATATTTCCGATATTTGGTATACTAATTTCCAGGGTGATTAAAACATTTTTTGAACCACCTCATGAATTGAGAAAGGATTCGAAGTTCTGGGCGTTGATGTTCATGACCCTTGGCCTGGCATCTTTTGTTGTGTATCCGTCACAAACATACTTATTTTCGGTGGCTGGTTGCAAATTAATCCAGAGGATCCGATCTATGTGTTTTGAGAAGATGGTTCACATGGAGGTTGGTTGGTTTGACGAGCCTGAGCACTCAAGTGGAGCAATTGGTGCTAGGCTCTCAGCAGATGCTGCAACAGTGCGTGGTCTGGTTGGAGATTCTCTTTCCCAGCTGGTTCAGAACATAGCATCAGCGATAGCTGGTTTGGTCATTGCCTTTGTTGCATGTTGGCAATTGGCATTTGTAATCCTTGTTCTACTTCCTCTAATAGGACTCAATGGATTTATTCAAATGAAGTTCTTGAAAGGATTCAGTTCAGATGCGAAGGTATACTCTTTTAACTCATGAGCGTGAATTCTACTGCTGTAGTAAGCTAAAGAATATGAATTTATAATCATCAAATGAACCAAAAAAACAATAATTAATAATCGCATTCATTGATCTAAATGGTTGCAGAAAATGTACGAGGAAGCGAGCCAGGTTGCCAATGACGCTGTTGGCAGCATAAGAACTGTTGCCTCTTTTTGTGCAGAAGAGAAGGTGATGCAACTATACAGAAAGAAATGTGAAGGCCCTATGAGGACAGGAATAAGGCAAGGGCTGATAAGTGGAGCAGGATTTGGAGTTTCTTTCTTCTTACTTTTTTCTGTCTACGCAACTAGTTTCTATGTAGGAGCACAGCTTGTCCAGCATCGGAAGACAACTTTTGCAGATGTTTTTCAAGTGGGTATCTCTTCGTTGTTTATTAAAATCTCCACGAGATAGTTATAGAAATTACAGCTGTTTTCATAATTCTTAGTAATGTGTCTCCTCGCAGGTTTTCTTTGCTTTAACCATGGCAGCGATTGGGATTTCTCAATCAAGCTCCTTTGCCCCTGATTCCTCAAAAGCCAAGGCTGCAGCTGCTTCCATATTCTCCATTATAGACCGAAAGTCGAAGATTGATTCAAGTGATGAGTCGGGAACAACATTAGACAATGTGAAGGGAGAAATTGAACTTCGTCACATAGGCTTTAAGTATCCAGCTAGGCCAGACATTGAAATTTTCCGAGACCTCAGCTTAGCTATTCATTCTGGCAAGGTAAATTTCTTCGTGTTTTAAATCAAATCCTTTCAAACATATCGTCTTCAGAAAATTGGAATTCTGAAAGTATGGCGCCCGTATCATTTAAAATGTCATGTCAAGTTCTACATTATATCAACGTGAATCTCTTCTTTTAGACTGTTGCCCTTGTTGGAGAAAGCGGAAGTGGGAAGTCAACGGTAATCTCGTTATTGCAAAGGTTTTATGATCCCCATTCAGGCCATATAACTCTTGATGGAATTGACATTAAAAGTCTTCAACTTAAGTGGTTGAGGCAGCAAATGGGGCTTGTGAGCCAAGAACCAGTTCTCTTCAATGAAACAATCCGTGCCAACATTGCATATGGAAAGGAAGGCGAAGCGACGGAAGCGGAAATTCTAGCCGCGTCGGAGCTAGCCAATGCACACAAGTTCATCAGTAGTTTGCAACAGGTTAGACCATTATACAGCAGATATCGTTAAATGTTTCCATTGATATCTTCTTATTCAATTGCAAGCAGCTATGGTATGGCTCTTAATTGGCGTTTTCATTGATAAGAATCGAAAATCATTCGTGCACTATCTTCAGGTTGTGGTTATCCCAGTGAGTATTTTGCTAAGATGCTGGTGTTAATTTGGGTTGCTTATGGCAATGCAGGGGTACGATACCGTTGTAGGAGAGAGAGGAATCCAATTATCCGGTGGACAGAAACAGAGGGTGGCCATTGCTCGTGCTATAGTCAAAAGTCCCAAAATACTTCTGCTGGATGAGGCTACCAGTGCACTGGATGCGGAATCTGAAAGAGTGGTTCAAGATGCCCTGGACCGAGTAATGGTGAATAGGACGACGGTCGTCGTCGCCCACCGATTATCTACAATCAAGAACGCGGATGTTATTGCCGTGGTGAAAAATGGAGTTATAGTAGAGAAAGGCAAGCATGAGACTCTGATTCATATCGAAGATGGTGTTTATGCCTCCTTAGTGGCTCTTCACATGAGCGCCTCAACTTCTTGAGTCACCACCTGCAATATTTCTGCCACCCCATTTGTAGAAGGTATTCTCCTTTCAAACACTGACAAAATGTATAAATGTCTCGTTTTCCTTTCTCTTTTACAGAATCTACATAGCAATTTCTGCTATGCAAACATGAACAACAGAGAATTGAAGAATAAATCAACTTTAGTTGATAGTTAACATAACGAATTAGGGTTTTTTTGGGTTAGAAATTAAGGATAAGGCAACATTAGAGCCAATGGCTAGAATTCTCATGGATATGGATCTGTTGTTGAGATCAAATCAATGGATGACAGGTTGAGAGCCATGTTCCTATCATTTGATTGGGAAGTTGACGATATTTTGAAACGAAGTCATGCCAATCATCCAATAATCACATGGCAAGCCTAGTTTGATTTTATAAAATCTGTTCCCTCTGCACAGGAGCATAGAAAGCAATTGCTGTATAAAACAATCGGTTTTCTGTTTTGTAGTTGGAGCGAAAGCATATTATAATTATAATTAAAGCTAAAAAGTTAATGGATGACAGGTTTTCTATGTTTGTATTTTGATTTTTTTTTCCTTTGGTTATTAATTTTTTTAATTTAGTTTTTATATGATATGTTTATGGGGTTTAAAGTTGATAATTTATTTTAATTTGCTTTTTATATGGTTATTGCAGTATCAAAAAAATATCTCAGCATCAGATTGGTATCAGAAAAATATCCCAACATCGCGGTATGATTTATTTTTTAAAAAGTATAGTTAAATAAAAAATGATTAAAAAAAATACTAAGTTAATAAACTGTGGAGTCAATGACCAAGTTTGCAAGTTTGGCGAGGTAATCCTTATTGCCCTAGTTTGCGGGTTTAACAACGTATTTTTTTTTAATTGAACTTGATTATGTAATTATTTATTTTTCTCTTTATCATATTGTAAAAAAAAAAGTTTCAGAAAAAAACACGTTATTAAATTTTAGAAAGTTCATTGGCTTGTTGATGGGTATGACAAATTTAATTTTTTTTTCTTGATTTCATCATTTGATATTAAATAGATTGAGAATTAAGTTTTATAATTTATTTTGTTTTGCTTTCTACAAGAATATTGTAATCTTTAAAAAAAATCTCAGTATTGGTTTGATGTTCGATTAGTTAAATAAACAATAGTTTAGAAAAAAAAAAACAAATTATTAATCTCAATAGAGTCTATTTACCTAGTTTGCAGGTTTGACGTGTTGATCTGGATTATCTAATTCATGGGTTTAGTGGGTTTACCCATCAAACCTGATATATTTACAAAAATAACAAAGTTATTAAACCTAATAAAGTCCATATCCAAGGTCAATCTAATATGATATCGTCTCAATATAAAAAAAAATATTGTCTTAAAGTTTTTTATTAGATATATCATATTTTTACCGGTCATCTAAGTTATTTTTTGACTCATTAAATTGAATAATTCACTTTAGTTCAACTTTGATGCAGTTTAATTTAAAATTCGAGCTAAGTAAAATATCTTTACCATCAAATTGCTTGATTAAATTTAATTATAATGTAAAAAAATATACATATTATCATTTTTAAAAATTTTTTAAAAAAATAATAATAAGACATAATAAGATACATAAGGAGCTCCATGCTGAATCTATGATGACTTTGATGTTAGAGAAATTGACTGCCACATTATTTTAAAAAGACCTGCACCTGAAGCAAAAGGAAGGAAGATTCACTGCAAAAAAATCTTGAGGGGTGTAGTTTAATTGATTAGGTTTTAGGTTGACTTCTTAAATATCATCAATTTGAGTATCACAAATTTCATGGTTACTAGAGGCTTACATGATCATTAATTTTAGAGCCCATGAGATTAATCGAGAATTAAACTGTCGTGGATACCCATGTTAATAATAATAAAAAGAATTCACTACAAAGGAACCATGGAATTATTAAAAAATATGAAACAGAGATAGCAACTACAAAACTTAAATATGAAATAATGGATTTGAACCCAGTTCTTATTTCAACTTCTGTTCTTGTTTCTTGATTGGTGACTTTTTGCTCATTCTTATTGTCCATCTTCATGCAAATTAAATATAAATAGATAAGGATAAATAATAATAATGATGAAAAAGAAATAAAAAGATAAAGTGAGAAAGGTGTGGAAGGTTTTAGAATGTAATGAGATAAGAGAGAATAAAAAATAAAAAAGGGAATATAGGGTAGGAATAAAATAATCTTAGATACTTAAAAAAAAAAGAAAAAAAAGAAAAAGGGAAGAATAGTTTTGCAGCTCCAAGTCAGTCATCAAGCAAGGATTTCACTATGTATTTTATAAAGATATTCTTTCATAATAGTTGTGGGCTAGGCATGTCTGCTGAGAGAAAATCCATTAGAAAGATGAGAAGATAGAAATTTTCTGTAATGAAAGCAAATTAAAGGTTGAAACAATTGAATTTGGTGGATAGCTCTTTTCAGGGTTATAATTGTGCAATGGTTGGCGTTTACGCAACAAGTTCAGCTTCTGAATGTAGAACTATGTGGGATGAACTTGTGATATTCTGGTCTTCCTTTGAAATACCTATTTTTCTTTCAAGGACTTTAATGAGACTTCACATGCTTATTGTCGTGGGAGACGTCATATGACGGGCTAGCCTCCTGAGATGTACTGAGAAAGAAAAGGATTTTGAGTATAATTATAAAGTTATGATTATGAAGTTCAAGAGTTACCATTTAGTATTATAGTTATTAGAAAATCTATGATTTGCAAGAGTTCGTTAAGGAACTGATTGTGCAAGGAGAATAAGTTCCCCCCTCCTCCCAGTGTACTCAACTTGAGATAAACTGTATTGTTGTTTGATTGTTGTTTTTTTGTCAAGTTTTTATTTATTGGTTTTGTCTAGGTAGATTCCTAATTATTCTAAAGTCTAAATTTTAGCATCACATTTATTTTGCGCTTTGTATCTTTAATACTAGAGAATATATTTTACAATGTAATTTTATACCTTTAAATATTAAACTTTAAAGTTAAATCCTAACATTTTAAATATAAAGTGAACAAAAATGATTAGTGAATAATTTTTGATATTTTGACAAAATCCTAATGGATAATCATAAATTCGTTATGATATTCATTTTACATTTTAAAACATAAAAAATATGTATTTTTTTATGTAAAAATATGCTTGGAAAAGTTTTAGGATTCGACTATATGCAAAATTTTTTTTTTGAAAACTCGCCTGCTTGGAGGAAGAAGGTTGTAGACGGGGTTTTTATTGTTATAGGGAAGACTGACAAGTGGTTGGTGGCGGTAATAGCGGTTGAGACGAGTAGAGAAAGTGGCCAACATGGTGGCTGAGAGGGGGGAAAGAAAAATTAGGCCGAGAGATGGTTTTTTCTCAACTTTGGCTTCTAATTTTTTCTTCCTTAAACCATGAAATTCACATATATTTTTAGAAGGTGGAAGATGGATATTTTATCTTTAATAGTATCAAATCTTGTCCCTTGATTCAGCCATGAAGAATCTTAACCATTGATTCAAAGTGGGCATCATGAATTATCAAATTTGACAGTTAAAGACTGGTTGAGTTGGCCATTTTAGGACGGAACTGAGCTATCGTTATGTCAATCAACCAAAAAGTGTCATATTAGGGTCTAGAGCCATCATTTGAGTGGAAGTTTTGTCAAATTTAGTATAGAAATAAAACATTAAATGCCCTGAAAAAAAGGTCACTTGAGTAGCATTCAAGTGAAACCAATGATGAAGAAGATGAACAGTTCCAGACGACACATCGTTTGGTTCGACTATTTTTTTGTTTTTTTTTTACTGTTCGGTCAAAATGATGCCATTTTGTTCAAAACGTGCCGTTTCATTTAAATAAAATGAGTTGTTTTGGTTTTTAGGTTTTTAATTTAGGGATTCGGCAAAAGTTTAATTTGGTACTCCAGCTTTTATATTCTTTCAATTGCACTCTTAATTGGTTATAAACTTCTAATTTTATGGAATTTTATTCCTATCAAACTTTAATGTCAACCTTGAATTTTAGCGTTTTTTTCACATTAGTTTGTGGTCTTGGATTATTACAAGTTGACTCTTAATTGACTATTAAACTTTTAATTTTCTTCAATTTTATCCCCGATTTCAATCAATTGAATCCCTATAGGTTGGCACCTTTTGCAAAATGATCCTTAGTTGCGAATTTCTCTAATTTAACCTCTAATTAACTCCAAAACTTTGATTTTCTTGCGATTCTACCTTTTATTTGAACCAATTAACTCTGTAAAAATTAAGTTTGATCTTCTAAAATTCCAATCTTTTTAAGTAAGCTCAAATTAGGCTCTCGAACTTAATTTTTCACTAATTAAACCCCTAATAAAATTAATTTGATCCATTTAAAGTATAATTAAGTCCTTGCACCTAATTAAATTATTCAATTGGATCCAAATTAATTCTTAAATATAATTAAACTTTAATTTGGCCCATGATTAAATCAAATTGACCTATTAAAAATTTAATTATGTCCTTAGGTTAAAGTTTTATGCATGTCCGTCCAATAGTCATATAATTTAACCTTGAATCTGCATTGTATCTCTAGTTTTGGGTAAAATAGGGTACAATTAGGCTCTCGATTCATTCCAAAATTTCAACTTGTTTTTTTCTATATTTGAAAAACTCTCAGCTTGCTTTTGCTAAAATGTCAGTCTTCTTGTTATTTTTTTTTTGTTTTAGAAAAAAAAAAGATGAATTAGGGGAATAACCCAGAAACGGGTTGTAACAGGCTTGGGCTCTCTCTCTCTTTTTCATTTAGTTTTGATCATCATATTAGTTATTTTTGTGAAATGCTCAAACATTTAGGACTCTTTGGATTCTTTCATTCCCCAGCTTTGTTTGGGCATCTTTAATTATTAAGGATCTTTTTATATATTTCTTGCACTTGACCCCCAGTGTAAAATATGATCCTAGCTGAGGTTATTTTTTGAGAAAAACACATTAGTCTTAAAAGGGGAACTGCAAAGGATTTTTTAGTATTGTGAATAAACCATTAAAGGTGATCTTTTCTCATTTCAAACGAATGCATTCAGAATTGCTAAGCTTTGTTTTATTTCATGCGAATATGCAAAATAATTTTTTATTATTCATTCAACTACAAACTTAGCTTTGATGTCATCTCACGGTGTTTGGGTTGTTCTTCAGTTTTTTTCTTTTTCAAGGTGATTACTTGAATTTTCAGAACTTTTTTATTAGAACAAACACTAATTTGACTTTTTGTTTTTGTATTGAGACTTTTATTTCCTAAAATTCCTTGTATGGATGATATATTTCTTTCTTTCATGTGCTAGAACAAAAGGAAAAAAAAGGAGAATGCCATAAAAAAATTAACAATTTTTATTTTTATTTTCATCATGACTAGGTATCTAAAAAAAATATTTATTTGTAAAATTGAGCATTTTATAAAATAAAATGTTTAGTATTTCAAAAACAAGAAAAAAAATACTTTGAGTTGGTATATTTTAAAAATATTTGTTCCTTTGTTTTGGCTTGAAACAAGTTTACGAAGCCTATTAAAGTTTGACCTAAATTAAATAACTGAATGGGTCTACATATCTAAAAAAAGCATCTCTTTTTTAGAAAAAAAAAAAAAAAATAACCGATAAGTTATAGGTTTTGTTTTTTGTTTTTTTTTTTAATGAATGAGCCAAAGTCTATTTTTATCATTTTTTTGGGTTCAACACTTATTTAAGAACCTAACCGAAAATTATTCAAGGTAAATTGATTTATATTAAGCTGTTACCTTTAATATTCATTTACGCTAAAGTTATGAATATTAAATTTTGAACAATATTCACCAATGCCCAAATTAGGATATTTTTAACCCAATATTTACTGACGACAAAGTTAGAAATGTAAAATCTTTTCCATGCAGTATTTACCAGAGCCAGAGTTGGAAGTATTTTTTAGTTAAATTTTTATTAATACTAAAGTCAGGAATATTATAAGCAGACCATCAAAATCATAACACAACAGACTTTTAACAATTTAAGACAAAAGCAGTGATGTAGTCTACCTCAAGTAGGACACTTTACAAATGACAATACTTTTCCTTTAACATATCCAGTTCCGTACCATAAAATTTTTATTGATCAGTTAGAGTTTTTAGTGACTATAATACTATGATAAATAAGACTTTCTTCCCTTGAAGAACAAGATACCAAATATCTGTTTTTTTTTTTTTTTTAAGGTTGTCATAATGTTGGGTAGTGACATTAGTCTATAGTAAAACTAAAAGAAATCATAGGGGACACCTAAGAGTATTATTTGACACCTTAGGCCAACAAAAAATATATGATAAAAAGTCTAAATGCAAATTTGCTTGTCGAACTATATAATCTTTTGAAAAGGAGTTAAGGCTTACCCAAACATGATGGAGGCTATGGTTAGTTGACCTAGACCTCTAATTGTAAGTTACTAAAAGGATTTATATGCTTAACAAGTTAAAAGAGGTTTATTAGGGATTCTAGAGTCATGGTAGGGCCCTTAACAAGATAACTTAAGAAATGAACATTTAAATACTACATGGAAGTAGAAAATGCCTGTAAAAGTTTTAAGAAGGTTGTCTCTAGTAACCTAGTTTTGGATTCACATATGAAAAAGAGTTTCAATCACTTGTATTGGCAATCCAGAAGTGAAGACTACTTATTATGACAGATATTCAAATAAAGATTTATCAACAAAGTTTGAAATACCTCCTAAAACAGAAAGTGGGGACCCCTAAATAACAAAAATGACTTTTCACGTTACAAAAAAAATAGCAATTAGCAATGAAAACATTGTCAAAAATAGCAATGAGATAGTTTATATCAGTAATTTCCAATGAAAATTATGATGAAATAGAAAAAAAAATCAATAAAATTTATGTCATTAATTTGCTACTTTAGCAATGCCGATATAATTGTCGACAAAAATTCCATTGGCAAATTTAAATGAATTAAAATCTAATTGTTCTTTATTCTCCCTCATTTCTTCTCCAACCTTGTATGAAAAAACCTTCACTACACCAACTAAGCAAATCTACCTATTTTTTTGTAACTCATTTATGTTTTTAGGTTAATTTATTAAAAAAATAATATTTGTAGCAGACATATATATTTAAGTGTTTTACTCTCTTTTTTCTAGATGATTTTGTTGCATTAATATATGATTGTATGTTAAAGTTTGTTTAGAATTTGAAAAAAATTCATTTTATTTATTATTTGATAAAATTAAATTTGATTTTGTAATTTATATGATTTATAATTGAAAAAATAATTAGTAATTTAATAAATACCATATATATATTATCAATTTTATTATTAAGTCAGAAATTTAGAGAAAATTGATTTTTGTAGAATTAATAATAATTAAAAAGCATTACTTTAAGTTGAATAAGTTTGAATTGTCTACATTGAGTAGACAATGGATAATTAATAGGGTATCAAATATTTTTTTTTATTAATTTTATTATTTTGTTCACATTTTAAAAAAAAAATATGTGTAATTAATAATTAGTTATTAGATTGTGAATTTGTTTTTAATAAAAAAATTAAAATTCAAATTGATAGTTATATTATTAATACATATTATCATTCTATATAAATTTCATAAATAATAGATGATGATTCTTGAATGTATTAAGATTAAAAAAAAAAAATTGTATGGAAATTAATTTTCGATGGACTTCCCAATAGAAAATGGGCAATAAAATCTTATTTTTTAGTGCAAATATTCGGTCAACATAAATATCGATGGAATGACAAAAACCAACAAGCAACTTACTGGCGATAGGTTTTCATTAGAATTTTCATCGGCAATTCAAATACCGGTAGAATTTCTTTTCTTTCCTAAACATCGATAGAATATCCCATCAACATTTTCTAATTTGATACAAGGCTAGAGAACCTGGTGGCAAATGCACTATCTAGAAAATAGAGAGGGGAGATTTATTAATAAGGGGAATTATTATCTAGAAAAGGATCGGGAGACGCAAAAGATTTTTCAACAGATGGAAAATGAAACAGTGGGTGGTTTTCAGTACCAACTTAGGGAAGGGATATTATATTATAAGGGATGGATTATATGAGCAAGTATTGTCCCCTCAAGGCAACTATCATACAATACCTACATGATAGCTTGTTAATTAGGGCATGAAGAACCCTAAGGAGAACTAGGAGGATTTGTTTTGGGGGAGAATAAAGTCATATATAAAAGCTATATCAGAGAATGTGATATTTGTCAAAGAGCTTAGGTAGAGAACATTAAAACCCTTTGGTCTTCTTCAACCCCTGCCTATTCTCCATAAACCTTGGACTGCAATTCCTATAGACTTTATCAAAGAGCTACACAAATCCAACCACCACTCAGTAATCCTGGTTGCCATGGATAGGCTTACTCAGTATGCTCATTTCCTACCTCTAGCCCACCTTCCTACATTTGTCAAGGCTGTCCAATTTTTTCCCCAAACTTCATGGACTGCCAAAAAACATAATCTCTGACCGAGACCCTAACATTTACTAGCAAATTCTGGCTGAATTGTTTGAAGTCGATGGTGTGCATCTTCGCCCATCCTTAGCCTACCACCCATGGACCAATGACCAAACAAAAGTCACTAACAAAATACTAGAAGGTTATTTAAGGTGTTTTGCAAGTGATAATCCTAGTTTTATCAATTACAAACAATGAAGCAATGGGTGCACATATCAGAGAAAGATCACAAATACTACAAACAATCAAAGGGAGAAATAAATCTAAAATTAACATGTAGGTATTTCAGGCCATTCAAAATTAAAGCAAGGGTTAGGGATGTTGTTTGCTGTCTAGAGATGCGAGAAGGGACCAGAGTCCGCCCAGCTTTCCATATCTCGCCGCTGACGAAACAATAAGGCAAGAACAAGCGGGTGGAACCAAAGCTCCCAACATTCGGTTAAGAGGGGAAACTGCAACCAGATCCGGCAGAAGTAATAGATCGTCGGGAGCGCTACACCAGATGAAAAATTAAACTGGAGATTCGGGTTAGGTGGGAAAGTTAAAATAAGGAAGATATCATTTGGGCAGATGAATCGTGGCTGAAAAACTCTTACCCTTACCTTGAGGGCAAGGTTTTTTGAAAGGGAAGGTAATTGTAACAGATCCTCGAGAGGAGCTGAACGAGAGAGAAGATTCGTCTTCTCTACACTCTCTCTCTCTCAATTTATTTCTCTGCAATTCTTGGAAAATGAGAAGGCTTCATGGAAGACCCTCGGCGAAGAAAAACATCTGATTGAATGAATTGCAGGGATGGTGTCTTCACTGTCTTGAGAAGGAAGAAAATAGGCGGACGGTAAATTAGGCCACACATCATAACAAGCTAACACGTGCCAGGTTGATGTTTTGGATCCATCAAACGACAAACTCTCTCGTTATAAATAAAATTACATTTTGTACCGGGAAGGTGAAAGTGAAAGTAGTGATTTTTTAAAATATTTTTTTATATTAGTGAATGTTTTAAAATAATATTTTTTTTTTAAAAAATTATTTTTATATTAATAAATTAAAAAAATATATAAACATATAAAAAAATAATTTTAAACAATAAAAAATTAAATATTTAAAAAACATAATGTAAAACACAATTTTAAATTTTGTTTACAACTCAGTGATTCCAAGTTGATTTTATCAATTATTTAATAGTTGGTTCAATAATAAGAGTTCAGAAATAAGGGTTTGCTTATCAGGTCCGAACTATGTGAGTATTAATATGATGACCACTAAAAATTTATATGGTTGTTAATTTCATAACACGTAAACCTGAAATTAATTAAGATTCACATAAACTAATTAAAATATCTACGCTAATAATTTTTTTTGTTTTGTTTTGTCAAATGCCAGTTCAGGGATCCTGAATTATTTAGTTTCTTAGTTATACCAGGAATAATTGATAGCCAAGGATGGTTATGAAAAATATTTAGAAAAAACTGATTATCTTGTAAGATCAGATTACCTTTTTTAATTATTTTAATATGATGGCATTAAAAATAAATTTTAAAAAAATAAAAAATATTATTTTAATATATTAAAAAAAACATTTTAAAAAATCGTTAGTAGACTTCAAACCACCCGGACATTTAGAGATGGCTTCCTCCCCCGAACATGCACTGCAGCTTCTGACAAGTTAATATTAGCAAGTACACAGTATAGATATAAATGGTTGACTTTTCAAGGAATTGGTTTCTAATGAAATCCCGAGATTCTTACGGCGTTGGAAATGGATTTTAAATGTGAGATCAAATGTCATAGATGGGGTGCGAGGAATGTTCGTCCCATTTTGTTTTGCTGGAGAATTTTATCCATTTCTTATTATTTACTGTTTCCTGCCTGGCGAATAAGATAAGAAAACCTGAGGACAGAATCCTCTAGAATTGACCTGGATGTTGTTTTTATAAAATATTTTTTATTTAAAAATTTATTAAAATAATTTTTTTAATTAATATGTTAAAACAATAAAAAATATAAAAAATTAATTTTTTTTTTCAAATTCATCTCTACCGTATACCTATGTCGACTTAGTGATTCCTATGACCTTTTCTTACGCTGACAAAAATTTGGTGCCATACTAAAAAAGATTACTCTATTGCAGACCTAGCAAGAATTGACCTTTTCAAATGCATGACGGAATTAAAGAAACTAAATAAATTTCATTCCATAAGTGAATTTTGAATTCATATCACTTACGGAAGTCATGAGCTCTTCTTTTTTATTTTATTATTATTATTATTATTATTATTATTTTATTCTAAGAGAGACTTAAAAAAAATTGTGGTAAATAGTATGATGAAACATTAGGAAAAGGTGCTAGGGATTTATATTTTCTAAAATTGTTTTTCAATAAAACTGATTTTACAATAAATTAGTTTTATGCTCATTAAATACCATGCATTTGTGTGTTTGATATAGTGACGCAAATGTATTTTTATTTAAAAATACATCAAAATATTTTTTTTATTTATAATATTAGAATATTAAAATTATTTGAAAATATTAAAAAATATAAATTTGATATTTTTTTACAATTCCCACCATGCCATGTTTGGAGAAATTGGATTAAGAGAAGATATAAAAACCTTAGAATTCCACTGTCGCAGATCCCACCAATTTAATCAAATTAATTGGTTTATATCTATTGTATCGGTTCCCTGACCATTCCTTTCATCCAAATCACAGTTTTGCCTTTGACTCTGTTAATTCACTAAATTTAAATGTTAAGACATGGGTCTGATAAACATAATAAACCACCTATAGCGCTGTGAAAGGATCAAATTAAATAAAAAAAAATCAAGAATAAAAAAAAAGAGGACTGAATCTTCAGTCCTTGATATTTGCAAGAAAAAAGGACTCAATATTTGTCAAATGTTCAAATTTGATCCCCATAGCTTCAATTGTTGTAATTCAATTTAATTTTATCAAATCAAACATTGAGGGTCGGTTTGGTTTTCCAATACCGTGAGCATTCAATACCGAGCTGGTAAAAACAAATAACAATGCTCATATCCTAAATTAATCTAATATAAAATGATAAAAAAATTAACAGCTAAAAAAAATAAAGAACGAAAAAGAGAGAGTAAAGAACCTAAAATATTTGTCCCAAAAACCATATTGTCGAATACATTCCCTAACATAAACAATCCCCAATGAATCTCTCAGCCACCAAGTATTAAACATTACCCAATTAATAATACCCAAAAGAATGGGGACTTGATTGAGAAATACTTTTGTTTGGAACCTAGATGAGAACAAGTTAACAGTTTGGAAATAAATTTGTCAATAAAAAATAAAATTGATTCTCTCTGCTTTATACAAAAAAAAAATAACAATAATTGTAAGCTAGTTTAAAAAATTATGTGTCTCTAATTTTGAGCGTGGTAAAAACTAACTAGTTTTGGCTTGACAAGTTAATTTAAGACTTGGCTGACCCAAGGTTAAAACCAGATCAAGTAAAAAAAAATTAAAAAATATTATGTTATAACCTGTTAATTATATTTTTTAATAAAAACAATATTATTTTATTTTATAAAAAAATTAAAATCAATCCGGGATGATCTAATCAAACTAATGACTCAAGCTTAGAGATGGATCAACCACTAAATTAAGTTTGAAAATTTTTAGGTCTTTTATTTTTTACTGAATAAATAAATAAATAAAGAGCAAATTCAACAACATGAAATTCTCCCTTCAGCTTAATTAATTAATTATCGATCTTAGTCAATGTCCAAGAATAAAACAATTCTTAATTTTTTTGCTGGCTGCGTTTTATAACTCTTGAACACAACGTTTAACATCCTTCATATTTTAGGATGAGAATAAAAAAAGCCATAAATGTGAAGTTCTGAAAAATCAATTTTCCCTGGTTCGCTTCAAGATAGTGCTAAGAAACACACCATCAATCCTTGACATGATTATCGAGTACAAACATTTTCATTTGATGAGAGCGCTACAAGAACCATGCACACTATGGTGTGTTTGTTTGTTTTGATTGGCTAGTTATTTAAATTGTTTTTGAAAAAAACAAATTTCTTTTTAAAAATATTAAATTAATATTTTAGATTTTTTTATGATTATAATGCGTTAATATTACAAATAAAATGATAATAAAATATATCATTTTAATGTATTTTTACAAAAACACCTTGTACACTCATAGATTAATCACGTGTTGTTGCCACAGTGATACACCCTTTTTACAAATATCATATTTAGATAGTGTTTGGTATGCTAAGTAATATCAATTGGACTGGATTGTATAAATAATTATCTTGTCTTGTGTTTGGTATATTTTGGTAGACACTAGACGAGACTCGAACGATCCAGGACTTGGACAAGTCTATGTTTAAGGGGGAAAAAAGAAGAAATGATTAATCTGATATGACTTAATCAAAAACCCGAGTCAACCTGTGACCAAGTCAATTCAAAATAAAACACGTGTCAAAAATCCATTAATCAATTTAATTTTTTTTTATTAAAACAAGGTTGTTTTGATTTTTTTTAGTTTGGGTCAAAAAATTTAGTCAACCCGAGTTGATCATCCTAATTCATGACTCGAATTTTAACCTAGATCAACTTCCAAGTTGAGTTTTAAAATTATAATAATAATTCTTACATTAATTTAGGTAAATAATCAATCTAATATTTGACTCGTGTCTCAGGTCAAATCTCAAATTAAAATTTAAAATTATAATAATTATTATTTATATCTTTATGTTAAATCAAGTAAATAATCTATTTAACTTATGACTCAAGTTTTATTTTGATCGATCCCGAGTCGGGTTTTAAATCTAAAATAATAATAACTTTAATAAAAAAAAAAAAGTTGATCTTATACATGATAAGAGTCATGCACTGTACACACGAGAAAGATTTGATAGTACCTTATATTTTGGTCTTAGACAGCAGAAATACAGGAAGTAGTAATAATGCCTGATAAGTTTTCCGTTTTCCGGGAAATATACTACACAATAAATTCGCTTACCGAACCAGCCCGTGATAATAATAATAATAATAATAATAATAATAATAATTTTCTAATATCTAATTGGATGTTTTCTTTCTTTCTCGTGTTCGTCAGTCCAAAGGAAACAGTCTGCGCAGCCAACTTCGACGTCCAAATCATAAAAGAAAACCTTGAGTATTCCACCTCACAAGAAAATCTCATTAATGGCTATTTTCTGGGTCCCCCATCTCCAGCTGATAACTGCGATTGCAAAATTGAGAGAGGGTCGTTAACATTTTTGTCTACATCTAGATGCATGCCAAGATTTGATCAAATACGAAAGAGAAAAGGAAGACCCTCCGATTAAAACAAAACGTAAATTCACACATACGTATATCGATAATATTAATATATAGTTTTAATATCAAATCAAAAATAATTTCAATTTAAAATCTTAAATCTATCTATCCTGTAACGTATAATTTACAACGTGTGAACCTCGTTAAATTAATGGTTGAATATAGACGTAGAAAGAGAAAACAATACTATATATATATATATATAAATGCAACTATTCTCTGCGCGCGGTGGCTAAGTCTATTTTGTGTTTTTTAATGGAATGAAATAAAATATCCTGCTTCTAGAAGACAAGAATACATGTAGTTGTACACAGCAGAAGGAATGTGGAATGCAACTTTCGTATAATGTATAATAATAATAAGGAAGATAGCAAACTATAGATTAGTTGACAATCACGAAAACGCGACTTTTGACTAAGTTGCCTTGTCTGCCATATATTATATTATATTATATTATATTATTATCGCAGTTCCCCTTTGAACAGAGAGGATCACGTTATATAAGGCGACTGGAAAGTATTGTAGCTGGAAAAAACATCAAGACAGGTCCTGAAGGAACCAAAATCTCATTAATCCAAGTCCACAGGGCCAAGAACCAAGAGATTTTGCTCATTTCAGCCTCCAAGTACACTTTCGCTTCTTCTTGGTAAGTGATTCATAAAATTAAGTTGCCTCTCGAAGCATACTTCTCTTTGGATATGCATGGGATTTGTTTGCTTTATGTTTTAAATGGTGTGTGGGTGGTGGAAATGGCTTTTGGATGGAAGGTTTTCCTTCATCTGAACTGCAAAACTCTATGAAAACACAGTCGTTTTGCATGCAACTTCTTTACTTCTTCTTTTCAAATTACTACCTGAACGGACACCATACAGTGCATGCATATCTTTCTTTTGTTGAACGAACTTGCTCGGACACAAAAGAAACAGGTGTCTTCGTTGGTCCACCTTGCTTTCCCGCATGGGTTCCTCTTCATGACAACCCTGTACTCTTGCAGAATCTATATATATATACCATGTTGTAGATTTCTAGCTGCTTGTAGTCTTTGTCATAAGACCATCATCAACCTTGCTAATCCCTCAAAGCAGGCAATCAGTACGATGACAGTACTTGCTAATGATCTTCCAGATCGAGGGTTCCAAAAGGATTGGAAATATATATAAGTTCTGTGATCCAAAATGTCAAGAAATTTAATCAACATTTGATACAAGAGGTGAACGAGAATAGCAAATTGTATATGTAAAAGGCATATTTTTTGTCTACTCCACTAATTCAAAACAGGGGTGGAGGGTCAATCTTGAGAAGATTTTGAAGATGGCGCGTGTAGAAGTTTGAACTTTAAATTAGCACCTCCGTTATGAAATATTGACTTTCTAGAAAGCCACGAATTCTTCTTTTTCAATCCATTTTTCACTCGTTTGTCCAGCTTACTATACCTTCAATATGCAGTTAAACTAAAATACGATGACCTTCTAGTCCTGCTTGTTATTTAAATCAAATGATTTATTGCTTGTTGCCCACGTCAGTTCAAGAAGGGTTTTCTTGTTGAAGAGTGTTCAAACGTATTTGTAGAGAAAGTATTTGAAAAGGGTTAATGATCAACGTGCTCTTGGGATTTTCTATTATGAATATTGATCCATCCACTGGTGTGTTTCAAATCTTTCTAAAAACTTTGAATGCAACTACAATTTTTCCACTTGGTTGACAAGGTTGATTAATATTGGGGAGTACATGTGTTTTGCAGGCTGCAACATAAATACTGTAATTTTGAGAGCAGAGGGGAGTCCGATTTAATATCTGGTTCAGGATGATGGCTGAGGAGAATGGCTTGGGTGGTGATGCAAGGATCCATGAAGCCACCAGCTCTTCACCAGTCAACGATGAAGGGAGGCACCTTGGCGCTAACGAGAATCAAGAAAAACATGAGAAGAGCAAAGAGCATGAGAATACTAAATCAGTTCCATTTTTTAAGCTCTTCTCGTTTGCAGATTCCACTGACTATCTGTTGATGTTCTTGGGCGCAATTGGTGCAATTGCGAATGGCCTGTCCATGCCTCTCATGACTTTACTGTTGGGAGACGTGATCAATGCATTTGGAAGTAACCAGCTTGGCAAAGACATGACCAGTTTGGTTTCCAAGGTATAAAAAAGTGGTGCCATGCTTCAAGCTTTAAGTACCAGACTAGTTTTTATAGTTTTTGTTATTAGAACCACGCTTATAGAATTGGACTTACATAACATCTGTTATCATTTTCTCCACGAAAGTTAGGTTGTAATTTGAGATTTGACATCAGGAATTTTACCAGCCCCCCTGGTGTTTCTTTGTCGATATGTTTGAATTGAAAATATAAATATTTTACTGATGGTACCTGCATATATTTCAGGTCTCTCTGAAGTATGTATATTTGGCTATGGGTTCTGGAGTAGCCGCCTGCTTTCGTAAGTATACGTCACTCTTAAAATCAAAATGAATTTTGTGCAAAGCATTGTGAATTAACCGGAAAAACCTGTGTTTGGTTCTTGTCAGAGGTGACTTGCTGGATAATCACAGGGGAAAGACAGGCATCGCGTATAAGGAGCACGTATTTGAAAACTATATTGAGACAAGACATTGCTTTCTTTGACAAGGACACTAATACGGGAGAGGTTGTTGGTAGAATGTCCGGTGACACTGTTCTTATACAAGATGCAATGGGTGAAAAGGTATTATTCTGCTGCAATGGAAATAACCTCACCTAAAGAAAAAGTGCAATGATTTTTCACAAGACTTTATATGCATTCCCCATGTGAAATAATACTGCTTTTTTGCAGGTTGGAAAATTTCTGCAGCTGATGGCCACATTCGTAGGAGGCTTTGCGGTGGCATTTATTAAAGGATGGTTGTTAGCCCTTGTCATGTTATCCGCTATTCCCCTCCTAGTGCTAGCTGGAGCAAGCATGGCCCTTTTTATATCCAAGATGGCAGCTCGTGGACAGAATGCTTATGCAGAAGCCGCAAATGTAGTGGAACAGACAATTGGAGGAATCAGAACTGTATGTTTCATTAAGAATAAGAGTGCTTAGAACAGAACATATCAGCTTAATGTTTTCCCTTCCGTAAACAGTCTAATTTTGCTATCAATTTATTGTTTGATCAAACCATGATGATATTCCTTTGGTATTCCAGGTTGCATCATTTACTGGGGAGAAGAGAGCTATAAGTGTTTACAACGATCTTCTTCTTACTGCTTACGGATCAGGTGTGAAAGAAGGCATTTTTTCGGGATTTGGTGTTGGTATGGTTATGCTCATTGTGTTCTGTAGTTATGCCTTGGCTGTATGGTTTGGTGCAAAGATGGTGTTGGAAAAAGGATATAGTGGGGGTGCAGTGATTAATGTGATTGTTGCCATTTTGACTGGTTCCATGTAAGTTCCGTTCTTTAATTTATTGCATATGCAGTATGATTGCTTGGAAGTTGGAACTATAACTTCTTTGATGAATTCTTTTGCTTATTAATCGCATTGCTGTGTGAATTTCATAGGTCTCTCGGACAAGCTTCTCCCTGCTTGAGTGCTTTTGCTGCCGGTCGAGCTGCAGCACACAAGATGTTTGAGACCATTGATAGGAAGCCAGAGATAGATGCTTATGATATAAAAGGAAAAGTATTGGACGACATTCAAGGAGACATAGAATTGCGGAATGTGTATTTCAGTTATCCAGCCAGACCAGATGAGCCAATATTTAGTGGATTCTCTCTTTCAATCCCAAATGGCACAACTGCAGCTTTGGTCGGGCATAGTGGAAGTGGGAAGTCAACAGTGATCAGTCTGGTAGAGAGATTTTATGATCCCCTATCTGGAGAAGTTCTTATAGATGGCATTAACATCAAAGCGTTTCAACTTAAATGGATTAGAGAAAAAACTGGTCTTGTCAGCCAGGAACCGGTGTTGTTTGCATCTAGCATCAAGGAAAATATTGCATATGGGAAGGATGGAGCAACAAATGAAGAGATTAGAGCTGCAGCTGAACTTGCCAATGCTGCCAAGTTCATTGATAAACTACCTCAGGTTCTTAACAACTGCCTGTTTGTTAGCTAATTGAAGTTCTTGTTTGATTTTTATGATTACATGAATCGGTAACCGACCAACAATTTTCATATTTGCGTCCAGGGTCTTGACACCATGGTTGGTGAGCATGGAACTCAGCTTTCAGGTGGACAGAAGCAGAGAATTGCAATAGCCAGAGCAATCTTGAAGAACCCTCGGATTTTACTTTTAGATGAAGCTACAAGTGCACTTGATGCAGAATCTGAGAGGGTAGTACAAGATGCATTAGACAAGATTATGGTTGACCGAACTACTGTCATTGTTGCCCACCGATTGACCACTGTGAGAAATGCTGATATGATTGCTGTAATCCATCGCGGAAAGATGGTTGAAAAAGGTATATATCTCACAGAAATCTCCACAGCATAAGACATGCATTTTCCAGCATGCTATTCACTTGTTAAATTGTTCAGGAGTTAGGGCTTGTTTTTTCCTTCACATGCTATCATTTTCTTTAGAGATTTCAACTTTATAACATAGTTTTGGTAATTTTACTAGCACTTTTGCCAAGAGAAAGCAAAAAAAAAAACCAGTGAAATGCTGCTCATTATTACATGATGCGTCAGTGATAGAGTCAAAGAGAACACATGTTGATGTATATGTCAATTGAGCAGGTACGCACTCAGAACTACTTGGGGATCCTGATGGAGCATACTCTCAGCTTGTACGCTTACAAGAAATAAACAGAGAGTCAGGACGTGAAACAGAAATCAGTTTGGAATCATTTAGACAATCAAGTCAAAGAAGATCAGTTCGACGATCCATAAGTAGATCCATAAGTCGAGGATCGTCAATAGGTAGCAGCCGCCACTCTTTCTCCCTCCCATTTGGTTTGCCTACAGGATTCAGTGTCCGTGAAAATGCCTATGAAGATCCAGAAGATATTCTGCCACCAGAAGATGCTCCAGAGGTCCCACTTAGCCGCCTTGCCTCTCTCAACAAGCCAGAAATCCCAGTTCTTATAATCGGTACTATTGCAGCATGTATCCATGGTACAATACTACCAATCTATGGCACACTAATGTCCAAAGCAATCAAGACATTTTTTGAACCAGCGCCTATACTAAAAAAGGACTCGAAATTCTGGGCATTAATGTTTATGACGCTTGGTGTGGCTGCATTTGTGGTGATTCCAGTGAGATCATACTTCTTTTCAGTGGCTGGGTGTAAGTTAATCCAGCGGATTAGATCAATGTGTTTTGAGAGGGTGGTTAACATGGAGGTTAGCTGGTTCGATGAGCCTGAGCACTCAAGTGGGGCAATTGGTTCTAGGCTCGCAGCAGATGCTTCAATAGTCCGTTCTCTGGTGGGAGATCAATTAGCTGCTATTGTTCAAAATATTGCAACAGTAACTTCAGCTATGATCATTGCTTTTACTGCAAGCTGGCAACTCGCACTTGTTATCCTTGGATTGATCCCTCTGATAGGCATTAATGGAGTTATCCAAGTGAAGTTCATGAAAGGATTCAGTGCGGATGCAAAGGTATGCCCTTAAAGCTAATCAGCCAGTATTTTAGAAAAAAATATTAAGGAAATATAGTTGAATTCATTGTCCATGTGGGAACTGCCAAACTGCCACATCCACAGCTGCTATTTTATTTTGCTAGAAGGTTTAGGGTGCGGGGTTTTTTGATAGCATAATTTTTCGTTTTATAAATTTCCTATAACTTATAAAAGCTAGTCATTGTGACAAATTAAACTGGTTTCTGTAGATGATGTATGAAGAAGCAAGTCAAGTGGCTAATGATGCAGTTTGCAGCATAAGAACAGTTGCTTCTTTCTGTGCTGAAGAGAAGGTGATGCAACTTTATGAAGGCAAATGTAGAGGTCCCATGAAGTCGGGAGTGAGGCTGGGATGGGTAAGTGGTGTCGGATTTGGGGTGTCTTCTTTCCTACTGTACTGTTTCTACGCGACTAGTTTCTACGTCGGAGCTCGGCTAGTTGACGCCGGCCAAATAACATTCCAAGATGTTTTCCAAGTGAGTATTTATGACGTTTCTTTAAGCTTGCTCCCTAGAATTTTAGAACTTGTAGCAGGAAAACATAGTTTCAAACGATATTGAGGTACCTGTTCTCGTTGCAGGTTTTCTTTGCTTTGACGTTGGCATCTGTCGGAATTTCTCATTCAAGCACGTTCACTACTGATACCACCAAAGCGAAAAATGCTGCTGCTTCTGTATTTTCAATCATAGACCGGAAGTCAAAGATAGACCCTAGTGACGAGTCGGGAATAACATTAGAAAATGTGAAAGGAGAAATTGAGCTTCGACATGTGAGCTTTAAGTATCCAACCAGGCCAGATATTCAAATCTTCCGAGACATTAACTTGTTAATGCGTGCTGGGAAGGTATGTCTTCTTTGGTGTCATAACCTCTATTTGTTTCAAGCATTTAGCATGTCAGAAGCTATATTTACTGGACTGAATTTCTTTCAGACTGTTGCTCTGGTTGGAGAAAGTGGGAGTGGGAAATCAACAGTGGTTGCATTGTTGCAAAGATTTTATGATCCAGATTCAGGTCGCATCACACTCGATGGAACTGATATTCAAAAGCTACAATTGAAGTGGTTTAGGCAGCAAATGGGGCTCGTAGGGCAGGAGCCTGTTTTGTTCAATGACACAATCCGTGCCAACATTGCATATGGGAAAGGAGGAGATGCAACTGAGGCAGAAATTATATCTGCAGCAGAATTGGCCAATGCCCACAATTTCATTAGTAGTCTACATCAGGTAGGGTTTCGTCATGTTTATTACTTGGATTGTCCATTGATCAACCACGAGTGAAGATATAATGCAGAAACACTCACCAAATTTTTGTTTCCTTTTGACAATGCAAAATGCAGGGGTACGATACCGGAGCAGGAGATCGTGGAATCCAGTTATCCGGGGGGCAGAAGCAAAGGGTAGCCATTGCCAGGGCCATAGTGAAAAATCCAAAGATTTTACTATTAGATGAGGCTACAAGTGCATTAGACGCTGAATCTGAAAGAGTGGTTCAAGATGCATTAGACCGTGTCATGGTAAACAGGACTACAGTTGTTGTAGCCCATCGATTATCCACTGTCAGGAATGCAGATTTGATCGCAGTGGTTAAAAATGGAGTTATCGTAGAGAGAGGGAGGCATGAGTCTTTGATCAAAATCAAAGATGGTTTCTATGCCGCATTAGTGGCACTTCACACCAGTGCA
Source organism: Populus alba x Populus glandulosa (assembly GCA_033617975.1). Taxonomy (NCBI): domain Eukaryota; kingdom Viridiplantae; phylum Streptophyta; class Magnoliopsida; order Malpighiales; family Salicaceae; genus Populus; species Populus alba x Populus glandulosa. The sequence goes on along the minus strand of CM066144.1, from coordinate 17,071,149 downwards.
AAAACTGAATGAGCTACTCGCACGAGGAGGTTCCTCTCCCTTTTCTACAAACAAATGGAGCAAGTAAATCTTTTCTTAGTGTTTTTTGTTTCTTTTTTTAGAGCTTCGATGTATTTTCAGGTAAATGAATAAGAAAAAGGCAAACAAACTGCTAATAGTAAAAATTCTTTGTAAAATGTCGCAATTCTTTCCATCTTATTTAAAAAGAATGGAGGCAAACTTCTTTGTAATATGGAGATCAGACATCATGGATGACTGCTCCAAATCAAGTTCCATCACTATGATTTTGGTTGTCTCGGTTGCAATGAAAAATGAATGTACAAAATACTTCAGAAGATCAATGAAAATGATGAGACTGATGGGGTTTCTACAATACATGGTTTAGATATGGCTGTCCTGTTCTTGAAAGTAGACCAAGAGGAATACTACGGGTGTAGCTCAGATTTAATCTAGTAAACAAATGGAAAAACTACTGACATGCACATATTATACAAGTGATTTTGTTTAAGAAAGCAAAAGGAGCCACACGCCCTGCTCTGCATACGTCAAGTCGAGACATTCTTTTGCAAACAATTGTGTAATGACAACGAACACTGCCCTGGCATTCTCACCGAAGTCCAAGCTCCAATGATATCCCCATTTTAATGGTGTTTGAGACCACTGCAATCCCTTTTGGGTTGCCTGTAGCGCAAAGAACAATATGTTTACAGCCCAGCCTAGAGCTTATTCTATAAGAATATAAATGTGAGCCAGAGAGAAACAATGCCACCCACACGAAACTCTGTCATGTACTTCCCCTGCTAGATGTGTGCAGGAAACTGGAACAGAGGAAGAGAAACTCATCATCTTCACTTTCATCACTCTGTGAAACAAGGTCAGCTTTAGAAACATCATTGTTATTTACTTTCGCTGTGTCTGAAGATTTTTCCATATTAGCGTTAGGTGTTTTCCCTATCTCTAAATGTTCTTTGATTAAAAACAGTGAAACAGCAAACAAGATTTCCAGAATTTAATCTGAACAGTAGTTATTGTTTACTGTTTTATTAGCAAGAAATCTGACGAAAGTAATTCTTGTAGTTGCTGGAGTTTGGGAGGTTAGAAATGTGTATGAAGTAACAAGAGAATAGAAAAAAGAAAATATTAATGCTGCAGGACTTTATTAAGAATGAATAGAAATAGAATTGCTTAATGTTGACAGCAATCTAGTACATATTTATAGAATCAAATTACAACTGAAATAGCTAAAATAAAGCCATGATCTGTTAACAAACTAACAGATTTAACAACTTCCTAAAGACTAGGACAAGCTATTATTATTGCAGGAAAATATAAACTGAAAAACAGAATCGTTGACTGCAGCTTCTTGAAGCAAACTTCAACACTCCTCCTTGCTTTAAGAAATGCAAACTCCTAACATTTTCCTTAGATACTCAAACCTACTTACTGGAAGTGGTTTTGTAAATAAGTCAGCAAGTTGATCTTCAGACTTGTAATAAATTAACTTAATATCACCATTTTTCTGCACTTCCCGTAAAAAATAAAGCTTGATGTTGAAGTGCTTTGTCTTTCTATGAAATACTGGATTATGAGAGATTGCAATAGCAGCTTGATTGTCTACTGAAATCTCTGTTGGTTCTCTTTCCTCCATTGACAAATCACTTAAGATTTTTTTAAGCCATAGAGCCTGGTTTACAGCTGTTGTGGCTGCAATAAATTCTGCTTCAGCTGTGGATTGTGCTACAATCTCCTGCTTCTTTGAACACCAAGAAAAAACTCCAGAACCGAGATTAAAACAGTATCCTGAAGTGCTTCTCATATCATCAAGGGAACCAGCCCAGTCACTATCTGAAAAACCATACAACTTGAAGCTTTGACACTTCTAAAATTTGACCCCGTAGCTGATAGTCCCTTTAACATACCTTAATATTCTCTTTGCTGCTCTTAAATGTAATTCACTAGCACCAAGCATAAAACGTGACAAGAGACTTACAGCAAATAGAATATCAGGCCTTGTTGTTGTAAGATACATTAAGCATCCAATCATGCTTCTAAAGTGTCCTTCATCAACTTTATCTGCCCCATCATTCTTGCTTAGATTTTCCTTTTGGTTCATTGATGTGCTGGTTACTTTACATTCTTCCATCTGAAATTTCTTCAATATTTTCTTTGCATATTTCTTCTGGCAGATGAAGACTTCATTCTGACTTTGCTTGACCTCCATTCCAAGAAAATAAGTCATAAGACCAAGATCGGTCATTTCAAACACATTCATCATTTCTTGTTTGAATTCTTCAACCAGCAATTCATTACTTCCTGTAACCAAAAGGTCATCAACATAAAGAGACATTATAAGAACATCATTGTCCTTCAGTTTGACATACAGAGTGGCCTCGAATAAGCTTTTTACAAAGCCTAAATTTAGCAAATGCTCATCAATCCGGCTGTACCAAGCTCTAGGAGCTTGCTTCAGCCCATAGAGAGCTTTTTGCAAAAGGTAGACCTTATCCTCTACTCCTTGAATCACAAATCCATCCGGCTGCTCCACATATATTTCTTCTTGTAAAACTCCATTTAAGAAGGCTGATTTTACATCTAACTGAAACACTTTCCAGCCTTTTTGTGCTGAGATTGCTAGCAGCAATCTGATTGTGTCCAGTCTAGCAACAGGTGCAAATGTGTCAGAATAATCAACACCAAAAATCTGAGCATACCCTTTAACAACAAGCCTGGCCTTGTGTTTGTTGATGGAGTTATCTGCATTCAGCTTTGTTCGATATATCCACTTCACTCCAATAACTTTTCTGCCTTCAGGTTTGTCAACTAATGTCCAGGTATTGTTTTTCTGAATCATTGACAATTCCTCCTCCATGGCCTTCTTCCATTTGCTGTCTTTGAGTGCCTCTTCATATCCAGCAGGTTCATAAAATGCAATGTTGCATCTTTGATAGATGTCTGATAGCAGCCTTGTGCCTCTAACTGGAGGATCATCCTCAAGTTCATTCTGCCATTGAGGAGCTATTTGATCTTCAGAAGGAGTGCTTTGCTGAAGATTCTTCCAGTCCCATTGCTCATCTTCATTGAAGTGAACATCCCTTGTAATTGATATCTTCTTTGTTTGTGGATGATACACTTTGTATGCTTTGGAGACTAAGCTGTATCCCACAAATATGCCTGGAAGTGCTTTCTTATCAAGCTTGTCACACTTGACCTGAGGAATATGGACAAAACACACACTGCCAAATACTTTAAGAAAGTTCAGTGAATTTTTATATCCATACCAGACTTCAAATGGTGTTCTTTCATTCAAAAACTTGGCTGGAAGTCTGTTTTGAAGAAAGACTACTGTATTTGCTGCCTCTGCCCAGAATTCTTTTGGCAACTCCTTGTCATGCAACATACACCTAGCCATCTCCATCACATATCTATTTCTCCTTTCACTAACCCCATTTTGCTCTGGAGTGTAGGGAGCAGTGAGCTGATGTACAATTCCAGCTTCTTCACAGAATAGATTAAATGTTGCTGAAGTATACTCCTTCCCATTATCTGATCTGACACTTTGAATCTTGCAGCCACTCTGATTTTCCACCATCTTCTTGAATTTCCAGAAGACTCCAGCAACCTCTGACTTGAACTTCAAGAAGAAAATCCAGCACATCCTTGAAAAATCATCAATGAACACAATGTGGTAGAGACTACCTTTTAGTGATGGTGTTCTTTGAGGTCCTGCTACATCTGTATGAATGAGTTGCAGCTTTTGAGATGCTTTCTAGGAAGATTTAGGAAAAGGCAGCCTCCTTTGTTTGCCAAATTGACAAGCATGACAATTCGGCATTTGATCAGAAAGAGCAGGCAATCCTCTTATCACTTTATTCTTCTTCATTGTCAGCATTCGGTGGAGATGACAATGCCCAAGTCTCTTATGCCAAGTTTCAGTGATGCTTGTATTTGTGGAATAGGCTGTATGCTCTTCCTCAGTTGGAAAAAATGAAAAGCTTTTCCCTTTCATTTTGACTTGTAAAATTTTCTGGCCAGCAGCATCATATATAAGGCAGCAATGATGTTCAAATGTAACTTTGAATCCCTTTTCTATTAGCTGACCCACACTCAGCAAATTTTGATCAATATCAGGTACGTAAAGAACATCTGAAATAGATTTTGTACCTGAGTTTGTTGTAATTGAAATGGTTCCTTTTCCCTTTGCTGAAATATAGTCACCATTTCCTATTCGAACCTTTGTGATTTCAGTGGACTGCAAGTCTTTGAAAAGGGTTCTGTCATAAGTCATGTGGTTTGTACAACCACTGTCGATCAGCCAACATTCTGAGGAGCTCTTGGTTGAAAAACAGGTTGCCACAAAAATCTGATCTTCATCATCATTCTCAGCAATTTGAGCATCTGCTTCCCTCACCTGAAATTTGTTCTTGCATATAACAGCCTCATGTCCAAGCTGATTGCACTTGTTACATTTTGCATCAGGCCTTTTCCAGCATTTGAATGGTGGATGACCTGTTCTTCCACAAAACTTACAAGGTGGATAGCCTCTATTTGAGTTTCTTCCTTTGCCTTGATTTCTGGTGCTAGCAGTGGCTTCATTGATTGAAGCCTGAAATTTCTTAATGAATTTCCTTTTGTCCTTGTCGTGGTCTTGATGCTTGGCTGGTAATGCTCCTTCAATAATCTGATCTTGCCTCATAAGCCTCCTTTGCTCTTGAGCTTGTAAGGCATTCAATAATTCTGCCAAGGTGATCTTGCACAGATCCTTGGTATTCTCCAAGGTGGTTATGGATGCTTCATATTTCTCAGGTACAGTTACTAGGATTTTCTCTACAATTCTGGAGTCAGAGAAACTTGTACCTAGCAATCTTACCTTGTTGACAATTCCAAGCAATTTATCTGAGTACTCTTTTATGGACTCAAAATCCTTCATCCTCTGCAGTTCAAATTCTCTTATCAAGTTGAGACTTTGCATGCCACGAATTCTTTCATCTCCTGCGTATTCCTTCTTCAAGTAATCCCAAACATCCTTTGCTGATTGAAGTGACATAATTCTGGTGAAAATGGTTGTGGAAACAGCAGCAAATAGACATGCTTTTGCTTTTGATTTCCTTGTTTTTCTCTCTTTGTGGTTTTTGATCTGAGCAACTGTTGGATTATTAGGCAGAGGTTGCACTTCATAATCTTCCTCAACAGCTTCCCACAGATCCATAGCCTCCAGATAGGTCTCCATCTTTACTGCCCACAGTTGATAGTTTTCTCCATCAAAGATAGGAGAAGACATGTGAGAAAAACTTGTTCCAACCTCCATTACAGGTCCCTTCAAGAAGATAGCTCTGATACCAAATGAAAGTGTTTGAATTAAAAACAGTGAAACAGCAAACAAGATTTCCAGAATTTAATCTGAACAGTAGTTGTTGTTTACTGTTTTATTAGCAAGAAATCTGACGAAAGTAATTCTTGTAGTTGCTGGAGTTTGGGATGTTAGAAGTGTATATGAAGTAACAAGAGAATAGAAGAAAGAAAATATTAATGCTGCAGGACTTTATTAAGAATAAATAGAAATAGAATTGCTTAATGTTGACAGCAATCTAGTACATATTTATAGAATCAAATTACAACTGAAATAGCTAAAATAAAGCCATGATCTGTTAACAAACTAACAGATTTAACAACTTCCTAAAGACTAGGACAAGCTCTTATCATTGCAGGAAAATATAAACTGAAAAACAGAATCGTTGACTGCAGCTTCTTGAAGCAAACTTCAACAGGTGTTTTCCCTATCTCTAAATGTTCTTTGACATTTCCCCGGTCCACCTTTGCTCTCTTCGCCTGTGGTTTGACTTTGATGATCATACTTGATGGCCGAGCAGGCGGATTCTTCCTTCCAAAGCATGATGAATGAGGTATTCAAGCTAACCAATTTTATGTCAGACGGGAAAAATGCCAATTTGGTAAAAAAGAAACTGGTTACTTAGGGCATTTAATTTCCTGTCATGGGGTGGCTATGGATCCAGGAGAATATCTTCCACGATGACATGGCCTCAACCAACCACAGTGAAGGAGACTAGGAGGACTTTTGGGGCTCACGGATTATTATAGAAAGTTCATCCACCACAATGGCGTTATTGCTCAAGCATTGACCCACATGCTCAAGAACGACTCCTTTAGGTGGACTCCTGCTGTAGAACAAGCTTTTGAGGAATTAAAAATGGCCATGGCATCCGGACCAGTGCTGGCTCTTCCAGATTTCTCGCAACAAGTCATCGCGGAATGTGATGCCTCCGGCTAGGGTTTGGGTGCGGTGCTTATGCAAGGAGACCGACCGATTGCTTTTTTTAGCCAAGCTCTGCATGGGAAGAATATATGGCCTTATCTACGTATGAAAAGGAAATGTTGACTTTGGTTAAGGCAGTTCAAAAATGGCGTCCATATCTCTTTGTTCAAAAATGGCTGCTCAGCAAAAATGGTTGGTGAAGCTCTTGGGATTTGATTTCCAAATTCACTACAGAAAAGGCAAAGAGAACTCTGTTGCAGATGCTCTGTCCCGAAGGTTTGGCATTCAAACATGGGCCATATCTTCTCCTATTCCTAGTTAGGTGGATCCATTCAAAGCCGAGATCTTGGCTACCCCCAACTCGCAGGACTTGGTGAAGAAAATCAAGGAGGGAGAAGCTTTAGGTCCATGGCTATTCAAGGAAGGAATAATTCTCTTTAATGGTTGAATCTATCTCTTGCCCATATCTGACTTCATCATTCCTATAATCAAGGAATCTCATTCAACACTCACGAAGGCCTCCATAAATCTTCCAATTCCGCGTCATGTGTGGATATATGTTAACATACATGTCAAGAAATGTTTTGAGACTTAGCCTACCATATTAACGGTAGCTAAGGAAATAATATGTATATATATATTGACAGAATGTTTACCATATCAGTTAAAAAAATGATATCGATATTAGGTGATATATATTGACAGACATGTAAAGAAATGTTTTGAGACTTAGTTAACTGTGTTGACAGTAATTAAGGAGATGAATTAGAATTATTCAATGAATTACAAAGAATATTTATAATAATAATCAGTGAATTACATAGACAATAATTATAATGGTGAATAAGATATAAAATATTTAGTTTTTTTTATGGATGATGACTAAATAGATGAATTAAGATTATTCAGTATGGTGAATAATATATTTAGTTATTTTTAGAGATGATGACTAAGGAGATGAATTTGAATTATTCAACGAATTTTATAGGCGATGATTACAATGGTTAATGAGATATTTAATCTCTTTTGCGGATGGTGACTAAGGAGATGAATTAGAATTATCAAGTGAATTACATAAACGGTGATTGTAATGGTGAATAAAGTATTTAGTCATTTTTAAAAACAGTAACTAAGAAGATGTAGAATTATTCAGTGAATTAAATAGATGGTGAGTGAATAAGATATTTTGTTATTTTTACGAATGATGGTTAAGGAAACTAATACAAATCTTGTTATGTATAATTAAGCAGTGACACATTTGATGTTTATTATGAATTAATAAATTTCTAATATGATTGAAAAAAATTAGAATTATTATCGCTATCTAGTTGATTGTGTTAGATTCAGGAATTATAATTATAAAATAATAACTTGATATCTAATTTTACTTTTAAAATACTATATTTCTTGCAGGTCCATTTCATTCCATGGAGCCACATTGATATTAGTCATTAGCTTTTATTTTGCTAAGTATATAAACTATGATATTCAAGTCTTATGTTATTATAACAATTTTTTTTTAGACATGCTTAATTATGTAACCTTACTTAAATTTTGAAAATCAAACTCTTTTGTGTTAAATTCCTTATGCGTCTATTAGGTCAATCTTATAGTATAATAAGAAAAGAAAAACAAAAATAATTGACTATCAATGAATTATAAAAGATTTTAATATATTAATAAATGAACTGATAGTATACTTGAGACATTTATGTAGGATTATGAGATTGTGTTTTATATAGGATGTGATAAGATAAAATTTTAAATAGGTTCTTATATGGAAGATTTTGATAAAATTTTATCAAATCTGATAAATTTTTTAATAGAGGTTATTCTAGAAAAGAAATATAGAAGGAAGATTTGGTAACATTGTGAAAACAATCAAGTACTTAAATGTGTTAAAATATTTATAGTGAAACGATATAAGGGTTAATTAATATTTCTCTAAATATAAAATACACGTGGAAAATAAGAAAGATGCTTTAACAGAAATATGATAATAAATGATTGATGAAAAGGAGAATAAAAGAATACATAATTCATTGATCAAGATACAAGAGAGTGCAATGGCATGTAATATATAAATTGGTGTCGAAGTAAATGGGATGATAAATAGAAGTGTTATTGAACACGTTAGGAAAGTTAATGGATATATTCATTCATGCATACACATACATACATACATACATACATAGATAGTTTTAAATAATAAAATAAAAGGAAATTAAGTTTAATTTAAAGGTTTATTTTAGTAATTTAGCCAATATTTAATAATACAAAGGATAAAAACTGCCCTTAGATGATGTCGATGTATTGGTGGCAATGGCACGTGGCTCCTGAGTGATAAAATTGCAATGGCAAGATTTCAGAGTGAAGGTACAAGATTTTAGTTAACCCAAAAAACAAATCATCAAATCCCCGGCAACAGTCAGTACTTCAACTGGCATAATTTACTCAAATGAAAACAAATACTATATTATATTATATAGATATATATTAGAAATTAATTCAAAATATATATAATAATTTATATTAAATAAAATTAATTTAAAAATACTTTAAAATAAAAAAACTTACATTATAATTATTTTCTTCAAGTTTTTATATTTTAAAATAAAAAATTGCACAATAATTTTAAATCTTTCATAAGAAATTCATAGCAAAATAAACATCAATTTATCAAAATCAAAATCTATTTCAATTCATATCCATATGATTAAATTATACTTAATTATTTCTAGACATTTAATTGAGGAACAATACCTAGTGTCTATGTAAGAGGAACAATACTTGAAAAACATGTTTTCTACTTGATATTTTATTTACAAACAAATCATATAAAAATATTAAATTTCAATAAACTACTCTAGCAACACAAAAGATACCAAGAATAGTGGTTTTGCATGAATATTAATTTATTCCTTTATAATAAAAAAAAAATTTAATTGATTAAATTAGCAGATTCAAATATTTATTTTGAACAAATTCATATCAAAACCCTTAAATTATCATAAACTCTAATATTTTTAATAACTAATTATAAAAAATTAAAATTAAAATTAAAATTAAAATTAGATAATAAAACAAAAAAAAATAAAGGAAATTTATATAAACTATAAAGCATTTTGCAAAAAAAGTTAATTATTTAACTATACTTGAAGATAAATTTATATATTAGAGAGAGCCAAGGAACGAGCTGGACATATACATGGGAGAGAGGTGGGGAAAGCAAAAGAGAAATTTACATAATTAGAATAAGAAAAAAGAAAAGAAAATAAGCTGTAATAACAATTTTTAATATCAATCATTTATTAAATTATTATATTAATATTTTAATGTAAAAAAAAAAATTAAGGGGATAATTGCTCTCTGTTGTACCTATATGGCCCCGCCACTGATCTACACCATCCAAAATTCAATAAAGTTAATCCCACCGTCAGTGTTGAAAAAAATCCATGTCCAACTCACGCAAAAGTGTGGCAAACTGAAACAGCACGAGCGCGCCAACACCAACCATACACGTCAGCATCCTAAGTTTTCTAACCAATAAGAAATTGCCACGACGTTTCAAGTTTCCCTAACACGTAACCGTCAAGATAGTAACTGAAATCCAAATCCAAGACAAAAACACTACAATCTTCTTCGAATTCAATTTTTAGAATTTTGGTGCATACCTCTGTTCTTTTTTTTCAATGGAGACTGCTCGCAATATTATTCCTCGGCCTGTTCTTCGCTTCCCTGGAACCAGAATGGCAACTCACCGTTTAAGCTTGCCTCCTAACGGTCTAGGTACTGGAAAATGCAGAATCTCATTTAGAAGCAAACGTTATCATGGTATTTCGAGTCGTGAATTTTCCGATTCTGAGCATTTAAAATACTATGTGTCGCCAGCGAGGTGTGGTGGAAAGAATGAGAAGAGTAAAAAGAAGCAGCTCAAGTTGATGAGAAGATTGTCCAGGGACTTGCCCATTTTTTCCTATGCGGTCTGTGGCGACGAGGGCAACGGTAGCTTGATTGGTGAAGTCAAGGAGAAGATGATTTCGGTGAGTGTTAGACAAGTCTTCTTTTCTTCTTTTTTGTTATTGTCAATGTGATTATTTTAGCAAGCCATTCATTCCTTGGGTTTTTTACTTTATTATTATTTGTTGTTAATTTACTCCCATCTGTCTGGTGTGGATATTGAATGCTGATGTAGCACTTATTGAATGCAGGAAGCGACGGAGATTTTGCTGGCGGAATTGCGAAATCGGAGGTTAGAGCGAAAGGAACAGAAGAGAAAGAGAAGAGAAGAGAGGGCATCGTTGATTAAAAATAGGCCCAGGTGTGACTCTGGCTCGTCGCCGTCGAGCTCTTCCTCTTCCGGGTCATCTTCACCTGAGTCAACTGATGATAGTGATTGTAGTAGAGAGGTAGTTTCCATGAAACAGATGAGAAGCAATGCTTTGAAACCTTTTATGGAGATTGAATCGGCAAATGCCATTAAAGAAGAAGCAAATCAAGAGGATCAGCACAGGGATACAGTATCAGGGTCTAAATCTAATGATTCAAGTCCTCAAAATCTCAGTGACGGCGCTCAGATCGGAGCGTCTGGGAGGAAGATTGAGATATGCATGGGTGGCAAGTGTAGGAAATTGGGAGCAGCTGCTCTGCTGGAAGAATTTGAAAGGAAGATGGGAATGGAGAGTGCTGTTGTTGGTTGCAAGTGCATGGGGAAATGCACGAAAGGTCCTAATGTCCGGGTTTTCAACTGTACTTTTGAAAATGAAGACATGTGAGTGGAGGATTCTATTAAACCCCCACTTAATCTTCTATGCATCGGAGTTGGTTTGAAAGATGTGGGTATCATTGGTCGTCATCTTCTGGGCAATGATGGCAAAGACAAGAATCATGCATGTCTGATGGCACCTTCATGAGGAGACATATTTACCTTTTTTCCTTGTGAATTAATTTGTTTAGTTCATTCTTGGCGTCTAACTGCAATTGGGCTGCTGACTGTCTGCATAGTTTCAAAAAAAAAAAAAAATGAGAGGAGGAATAAGAAAACCAGGCAGGCTTCACGCCTTCATGTAATGAGAACGATGAGCACTGGTTGAAATGTAATTAGCAGCATGAAAATCAGAAGTTTTTCTCTTCTATTTTCTTTTTTTCTTTCCTTGCCTGCAAATTCATATTCTAGTAAGTACAACAGCAATGAGCTTCTAGGTTGGGGTTACCTGGTTTCTGCCCGTTTATCAGTGGGAAGGGCAACTGCGGGAGCATCCAGCAAGCAAAATCTTGGCCTGAACCAGCACTGGTCCTTTGCCTACTACAACATCCTTCTAGCTTTGGCTGGACGACTTGAGTGCTAAAAATATATTTATGGAATTGCGTACATTGCAACTTTAAAAAAAAAACAAATATTAACAAACAAAGCGATAGAAGATTATGGTTTGTACCACTTCACTTTGATCAATTTATCTGTGGAAAGAAAGTTGAGAGGTCATATAAGCATTCTAGGTTGCAATCAAGCACCTCTTTCAAAAGATTGAGTTGTGAAGTTGACATGCCCCTGCAATCTATGTTGTTCATATTGGAAATGCATCTCTTCAGTTCAAAACAATGGAGTACAAATATGCTTACACGAATTTTTTACATTTACCTCATACCTACAAATATATGTGAAACAACAACTCGAGTCATGGCTGAGTTGGCAGAAAAATGGAAAAATATAAGTAAATTTGGTTGAAAGCAGAAATCTTGCTAAGAGAATGCTGACATTCACAGGTTATTACCATAGCTACAGTGATTGATACACCAAGGATCCAGGATAAGTCTATCACTGTGACCATGCGCGGGCATCAATTAACCAGGGAGACATGAATTTTAGTCAATCAAGGCAGCTCCGATGATAACAACCAATTGCCAAAAGAGAACATAGAAGAATTAAAGAAAGATACTTCTGAGTTTTGCATCAAGATAAATATGTTATACTGTATAAGACAGGTCTATAAGAACTCAAGACCTTTCTCCCAATATCTGAAAATGAACTACAAGGAAAGAGTCAACAAATCACAAGTCCAAATCTAAATTAATCAACGCATGGATTCATCACTAGGACAATGTGTCTTCCTAGTCCAAGAAGGACGCAGAGAAGGCTAAAAACAAATAGAATGGACTCCATCTACACAGGAAGTATACTGGGAAGCACCAAAAGGGAGTGTTCAAAAGAAATAAACAAAAATAGTTGCGAAAGAATAAGAAATTCAAGGAGTAAAAAACACCTAACCCCAAAACTTAAAGCAAGGGTGGTCCACAGAAGCCTCCTGGTCTGAAAATGCACACAACATGAGAAACCTTTTCCTTTAAAGATCCCAAATTTAACTCAATAAAAGTTGAGATTACTTTGTCTCTCTGCAGATGCATCTCATCGTCTCATCTAAGGCACAAATTCATGCAGCTTGAGTATTCCCATCCCTTCCCTAAAATTTAGCCTTTGCCTGGTTCTTTGAATCCAGGTGGAGGTGTTAGACATCAAATATAGTTATTGCTCCCTAGAGTAGAGCCTGCCAAACAGGCCTCTTTCAAAACAAAATAAACTCTAATACTGTCCAAGGACAGAGGTGGTAGCTAGATTCACAGCAAGAACTATGTGATCACTATTCACTTGTTATATCTACTGCAGCAGTCTGCTAGGCCTTTCCCCAAACTAATCCTTAGCCACAGACATAAATGAAAACATATAGTTTAACTAATGATTCATAACTTTCTTGGTTAGCTTCTATGTTCTCTTGGTCTTAGTTCTCAACTGCCCAACCACTCTAATGGATTTTTTCCTAACAGAACTCTGATGGTTTTTTATATTGATTTACTTTACAAGCATGTCAAGAGTTGTTTCAGAATTCATCCATCAGCAAGCGCAAGAAATTAAACTCAACATAATACCAACACCCCATTCATTCTGAAACTTGAACCAATAAAAAAAATTCTCATCAAGAATTTTGTGGTCTGGGGTCCACCTTTTGGTTCAGATGAGATATCAAGTAAATAAATCCAACACTGTTAGAAGTCATTTCAGGAGATCTATTCCAAATTTCATAGCAACTTAAAGCATTCAAATGAATAAGTGTTGGGTGCGAAACAAGAATCAAAGTATTCTTATGCCACATGAACTGATAAAAGACCATGTATAGGGTTTATTAATAACAAAGTGCATCAGTAGAATAGACAAAAAAAAAAAAAAGTTCTGGGATAATACATTGGACTGCCTCAAGATTTTTTCTTCTTTTTTCTGAAAAACATTTATCAATAGTAAATCCAATTTAAATTTCTCATGGCTATGTTTTAAAGAAACTATCAGGCAACGCAACTATTATTAATTTAGCTGGCCCAAATGTCCCTTTGGCTAAAGCGCACAGATACACAGAAAATTCCACGTTATGATAGAAATAACATGCTCCATTACTGTTTCAAGGCATACCTTCTTACTCTGGATAAAACGTTTTGCGAATCAGTAGATTCTCAGAAAGACGATTTACAGCATCCCTAAGCTTGCAATAATCCTCAGACTTGTTATAAACCTGATGAGAAATCCTAGCATACGCTGTTATAACCCCATCCTTATCTTTCACTCCCTCCTCACCATCTTTTAAACCCTGATAATGTATCGGAACCTCAACCCCATGACACTCACGCAAATGCGATCTCAACCTCAAAGCATCATCTTCACTTGAAACACGCAATCTCGAAGGCAGACCAACCATGATCATTCCCGCACACATCTCCGGTGAAGAACCAAGATTTGTCCCCCATGATTCGGCCAGCATTTTCCCCATCTTAACAACCTCCTCATGGTTCCTCTTCATTATCCCCTGAATCCCATCCTCAAATCGATTAACAAACTCCAAAGCTGCCGGCACCACTAATTGTGAGCTATAATCCCTAGTCCCAATCCACGCACTCTCTATCGGCAATCCATTTCCATACTCATGCGAAACAACCGGATGGTGTACATCAAATTCCGAACTCGCTGTTTTCTTACAATACAGAAAAGCAACCGATGGGGGGCAAAAGAACCACTTATGCAAATTACTGACATAAAAATCAGCCCCGATTTCTTTAACATTTATTTCAACACTACCAATAGCATGAGCTGCATCAACAAAAACCTGATCCACACCTTCTTCTCTGCAAATTTTAACCAACTCTTTTACCGGAATAACAACACACGGCATCGACGTTATATGATCAATTATCGCTAATCTAATCTTTTTGCCGTTAGATTTGCCTTTCTCTATTCCTCTCTTAAACTCCGAAATTATCTCCTCGTTCGAAGTAACCGGAAACGGTAACTGAATCTCGATAACAGAACCCCCAGCACGCGTGACGTAAGCTTGAATCGATTTTTTAACAGCTTGGTAAGCACAGTGGAGCATTAAAACGGTATCGTTTTTAGCAAAATTACCTTCAGCGAAGGCACGGCCAATTTGCTGAAGGACGATGGCGGCGGCAGTGGTGGCGTTATCGACAAGGGAGATCTCGTCGACGTCGTCAGCATTGACGAGGTCTTTGATGACAGTACGTGAGTGGAGAATTCCTTTACGGAGAGTGTTGAAGTAGAAGTCGTCAGGTTGTTGAAGGAACTGGAGCTGCCAGTTCTTTTGAGCAGAAAGTACGGATCCGGGGCAGCTACCGAAGCTACCGTTGTTAATTCGGGCTACATTAGGATTGTGGTGAGAGAATTCATTGTGGATTTCGTGCTCTGTTATCGAGAAGCT
This sequence comes from Populus alba x Populus glandulosa, assembly GCA_033617975.1. Taxonomy (NCBI): domain Eukaryota; kingdom Viridiplantae; phylum Streptophyta; class Magnoliopsida; order Malpighiales; family Salicaceae; genus Populus; species Populus alba x Populus glandulosa. The sequence goes on along the minus strand of CM066144.1, from coordinate 17,056,125 downwards.
GACGCGTGGTTTTTTGGAGACCTGCGTTGGCGTTGTCGACAACGAGTCGCCGCCGTTTCGAGCATCTTTGGAGTTTTCTTGCATTTTTACTTTTTTTGAGAGGAAGAAGGCATAATACAGAGAGAAATGAAAGAAAATATAGGGGTTCTTTTCTGTTGAAAGAGAGAGGGCGTTCAGTACGGCGAGGGGCTGTTTTTTTCCCCGAGGTTTGTTTTGTTTGGTTAAATAACATTTCAGGGATAAGGCAGGGACGACGGCGTTTCGTTATATTTTGACGACACTATGTTTACGCGCACATGCATACGTAAAAAGACGAAAAAATGGATTTTCAAAATGAAACTAATGTTAACATGAAGCAAATAAAAATATATGGGTGATGAATAGCAAAACGTACATTTTTTGCATTTTTGAATAGTAATATACTTCTATAAATGAATTTTTATACATAAAAAATAAAAATATAATTTTACAAAACAAAGTTATAATGAATAAAAAGTCAATAAAATAAAAAAGCACATATGAATAAAATAAAAAAGCATAAAAGAAAAGTCTTTGGATTTCTATTCTTTTCATTTTGAGCTAATAGTACCTTATCTCATTATTTATTTAAATTTTGCCCCTAATTGCACATTTCTTATTTTCTTTATTTTTTTTGTTATTATTTTTGCTTCCATGACAAAAAAAAAAGATATATACAAAAGCAATGAGAAATAATAACACTCAAAATAATAATAAAAAAAAAGTTTAGAACATTACCAAAATCAAAATAAAATGTGATTTTTTTTTTAAATATACTTTTTTTTGCAATTTGTTTTGGGCAAGAATTATTTTCTTTTTTTTATGAGGGGTCAAAAATAATTTATAATATATTATATTATACTTCAGCTATGATGTTGTACTATGTTTTGCTTTAGTTTTAGATGAAATTAACATAACAATTCAATTTGATAATACTATACTGTTACAATAAACTACTTATATATATATATATATATATATATATATATATTTCATGTATTTTATTCTCAAAGCAAAATATAACCTAATCAAATATTATTTTTAGACTAAAGCGAACAAAAATAGTTGTGTTTAACAATACCAAATGCCTACTTGATACAACTCTCTTTTTATTAACAACCACTTTTTTAACAAGTTTAATCCTAACAGGTTGCAATTTTATAAAAGTATTTTCTAAATATATTAAAGATTTTATTTCAACCATTGTTTTATAGACTATTTAGAACATTTAGAATTCAATTCAATTTAAAAAGTTAAATCAAATAGTGTGTTTGGAACTCTTTTGATAATATTGGTTTGAACTCTAAATGAAATTTAATTTTATTTAAAATGACTAAAAGCAAATCATATGGGAGACCAATTGATTTGCTCAAGGAATTCAATTCTAATTGACATTGAAAATTATTTTTAAAAAATAACCTCTTTCTATTTCCTTTTAAAAATCCTAACTTACATATCTTCTTTCCCCACCATATTTCTATCTTTTTATGCGTGGTTGATGTGCTTTTTTATAAGGATTAATGAGTCTTTGGGGAAATACATTATGATGGACTCTTCATCCTACAAGAATTTAAATTTTTGATACGGTTAGGATCTTAATCACCATTTCTATTAGAAACCTCATATCTCAATCTTACCTATTGTAGCAAATAATGAATCACCTGCTATTGTTAAGGAACCCATGTATGAAAAAAAAATCTTAAATTGGTTTGATAAAAATCACATAATTAACAAGATGGTAAGATATAATCTTTATCAGATTTAGTTCTAGATTTCAATTCATTTTAGGAAAACAACATGCTTTGCTCCACTTTTGCACTATTTGCTAGTTTTAATTAGTCGATAAACATTGAATATTTTAGTTGCCTCTGTTTCATGATTTCAACTTATAAAAAAAATCATAATTGATTGAAATTTATTGTAGATTATCATCTAGTTTGTCATATCAGCAACAAGAAGCTCTCAAATTGATCATAAGAGCAATGCCCTTGCTTTGATTGTTATTCTACAATATATCCCTAAATTATATCTTTTTTTATTAAGTTTGGAACATATGAAAGCAATTGGAATTGTCACTAGGACAACATGGGCGAGGGTTGCATATAATTTGTTGCTATACATGTTGGTTAGCCATGCACATTTGCTTTGTCTTCTATTAATGTTGTACTCATTTGGTTTTTCAGTGTTGCGACATCATCATCATCATCACTACTTTTCTTTCAAGTGCATGTTTAGGGGTAACATGTTATTTGCTATCAATTGATAGGTATACGTCATGTTGAAATCAAAATGTAGAAAAGAAAATATTTCGAGTTTTTTAGGAACTTAGCACAATAATTTTTTTTTTGGTAAAATAGCATAGACGAAAAAATATTTAGGAATCTATCATACTTGATCAAGTCGCAGATAGCATTTTCTTAGTTCTGCTCTCTTTCATGCAAAAATTTCTTCATGAGGTTTTCAATTTGCTAGGGCAATTTTTATGCCCCATGTCTGGGATGCTGATCTTTTAATCTTTTTATCTCAGATGAGTATTTAGTATCGTTTTGCTTTCTGGGATGGAGATTAACTGGTTACGACTGAAGATGATTGAATCTATTGTATGAATATAAACACCTAGCAAAAACTTGTAAGTCAATCATTTGTTCAAGGCTGAGAATACCTTGTAATTTTGAAGCCTGAAGATTCGGTGTTTTGCGGAGGAAAATGTTTTCCTTATTATATTTTAATTATAATGTAATTCGTGTTTCACTGTTACTCTAGACTTAGCCGCACTGTGTATATCTACAATGATTTTTAACAATTTTGGTCCCTGAAGTTTTTCTTTTTACCAATTTGTCTCTTCTATTTAAATGATTTTAGAGTTCAATTCTAAGCTTAATTTTCATAACGTTTTAATCCATATGACTTGAGAGATAAGAGAGAAAGTCGTTAAGAAAAAGAAAGAGTTTTTGGTCAACTAAAACATATAAATCTTGGGGTTAATGAGTTCTTTTTTTAAAAGACATTTAAAACTTTAATCTTTTTAGAAAAAATAGATTGGAACTCGAGAAAGTTTTTTTTATTCGATTCGATTTTGAGTTTTTAAAACTATTTTTAAGTGTTTTAACCGTACAAATAGGGTTATTAAGGTTTATAAAGTATTTTTTATGTGTTTTAAATGAAAATGGGTGGAATATGGAGTTTGTTTTGGTTAAAATACCTTGAAGCTCAACTATTTGACCATTGCAGGAAGTTGAAAATGGTTGTAGAAAACAACATCCTTTGCTTGTTCATTATTATTTTTTTAAAATATAGATATCATCCACCTTCTAAAAAAAAAAAAAAAAACAATGTGCATGTTAGGCTTTAAAAGCCTTATTGTTGTGAACTTTCTTTCTTCAGGTCAAACATGCTAAAATAGTCTCTTTCTAGACTCCTCGTATGGAAATGAGCCACACACCTTTTCAATCACTTTTAAAAAAGGTGATATTGTTGCTTCGAGTTCCCATCTATCATAAAATAAAGTGAGATATTTGATTCCTATAAAATTAGATTAGAGCAATAAAAAGAAGTGCACTTTAACAACCTTACTTGAAGGTAATCTTTCTTTAAGGAGAAACCGTCATGCTTGTAATAAGCATGCTCATGAAATCTTTAAAAATCCATAATGATTTTGAGCATTGAAATTGAAGCAACATCTCCTATTAAATAGAACTCACTACGTAGGCAACACCTCATATAAATACCATTATTTTTGTCATTTTCCAAGCATTACTTTCTTGTTTCTTATAAGGTTATGATTGTCAACCTTTAAATACATGTACTCATCTCTAGTTATTAGGAGACCAAACATGACAAATAATTAGGCTTTCATTATTATTAAGGATAATTTCCTAGTTCTCAATGAGAAAAGCACATACACAATTAAAGGACAAACTTCACAGCTCTTAGGATATTTGTTAAAAGGTCTTAATAGATAAAGATTCCTAAGAACTATAATTTTAGGTAGCTAAAAAGAGTATTAGAAAGTCCAACCAATATATCTTCAATCATTAATACAAAATAAAGGAGATGGAGTTAGCCTTATTTAGGGTTAGGTGTGAAGTTAATAAAGTTCATATAAACACTAATTAGGCTTGGGTTAAGTGCTCCTATGTGAGGGCTCTCAAGAATTCTCTTAAAAGGCTTTTATTCATGTATAAAAATTCCTACTTTGTTTACTATCTTGGAGGAGAAGCTTGTACAACAGATGATTGACCTCCATTTTCTTAACCCATTTCAAGTAGATAATATATATTTTTCATAGATTCTTTTATTGTTAACTACCCTTTAATTTAGGGAAGTTTTTCAAGGTGTGTTTGTGTAGCCATCTATTTAAGGTGAATATTTGGCTTGGGAGTTTGAAGAGGACGAGAGGACCATTAAAAAAGGTGGACGTGGAGAGCACCTCATAAAAGGAGATGGTGAAGCCATTAGCATAATGAGGATATCTTTTAGAGGAGGTGAAAATGACTATTATGGAGGTTTTTGTGGAGTAAAGAGAGCACCTTTAGAAGAGGTGAAAACTATAGCTTCCAAAGCAGTCCGCGCTAACTACCTTAAAGACAAGAGGAAATACTTGGTAATTGATCTTCACTTCTTTAACTTGTTTTAAGGGGTTAGTGTTGACTTTTCATAAGTTTTTTCACTCGTTAACTATCTTATACTTTAAGAAAGTTTTTCTAAAGCATGTTACTATAGCTGCTCGAGGTGAATATTTAGTTAAAAGCTTGAAAATGATGAGGAAGCCACAAAAACAAATTGATTTGGAGAGCCCCTCATAAAGCAGATAAAAGTGATGATGGAGCCATTAGTTGAAAAAAGAGAATGTCCCTTATATGAGGTGGAGGTGGTTGTTGTGTAGATATTCATGAAAAAATAGGGCATCCATAGAAAAGATGAAAACTATTATGTAGGCTTTTGCAGAGCAAGGCCACATCTAGGAGTTCGTGTCTAATACTGTTATTACTAATATTGAAGGAATAGACTCTAACTTGGAGATAACTAGAGAAAATCTAGTGGATAAGGCTTCTCAAGAAGAAGAAGAAGAAGAAGAAGAAGAAAAAAAAGAGTTATGCAGTTTAATTTATTATTTCATAATTTTAGCCCTGACCAATTAGGGTCTTATTGATGTGCAATGATTTTTGCCTATATCAAGCTTATTTTATTTTGCACTGTTATTAACATTATCATTTACTAGATCTTTTCATTTGTGAAGGATGATGTTTTTTTAAATGTTATTGTGTTAGTGTTTGGGTCCTATGCCTTAGCTAGGAAATTCAAAGTTCCTATATTTATAAAAGATTAAAAGCTCATATGTAAAGATAAATAAGCTCCTATTTAGTGAGATCAAATAACTAATGCATGTGTATGGGGGGGCTCATGCTTTAGGTATAAGGTGATGTCCCCTTAGCATCAAACTGGTCTATTTATGGGGATATTAGTTATATACGAGCGAATTTATTCATATATGTCGTGATGTGTACTACGTCGAATGACAGAGCTATCTTTTGGAATTGAAAGGGTTTGGGGGGGTTATCATTTTAAATAGGTCCTTTTTTTGTTTTCGCCTATGAGACAGACGACATGTCGTCTATCCCAATTTTCTTTGAAAAAAAAGAGTCAGATGACGCGTCATCTATATTGCCTAATAACGGGCTTATGGGTTTTTTTATCCAAAAATTAAAATTTCAACCCATTTTTTTTACCCAAAACACATTTAAAACATCATAGGTAACTTGATAAACTCATTCGTGGCCTAAAAAAACTTAGAAAAACACCCCAAAACCTGAAATCAAAAGTCTTACCATGATCAAATATGTTTTTCTTGGCAATTTCAAGGTAAAAAAACTCCAAATATGAGCTCCCATTATATATATAAAAAAATTGACACCAATTTTAACCGCCAAAATCGATATTAACAAAAATTTTCACTCTCTAGTGCCGGATTCAGACGACTTTCTCCCACCTTTCTCACACCATAACTAAAAAAAATAAGAAAAATAAAGTTTGAGACCAAAGTTGATTTTCCTTTTAATTTTGAAAACTAAAGGGACCCAATATCTATAATTTGTAATATATAGAGACTACAATAAATATTTTGCTCATACTTTTAAAGCCACTCATTCTCTATATGTTTTTTACTTTGGTTCCCTATAGTCCAATAAGAACCAAATCAAAATAAAATAAAAAGATGAAAAAATAGCAATGTGAATAATCAATTCATGAGAGGATTGACAATGCATTTTGCTCAGTTAATCCCCTTTGCATTTTAGTTTTTTAATTAATGATAGTAATGAGAAAGTAGTCAATATAATAATAATAATAATAATAATAATAATAATAATAGTAATAATAGTATAGTGATTGTGTTAGTGATTGATAACATAGATGATAAGATTAAGAAGAATATATTTTAAGTTAGAAATTTTTTTGACAAATATTTCTCAGTTTTGTGGAGAGTTAAAATACTTTTTTCAAATATATATTTGTTCCAGATAATGTGATTACAAACCATGATAAATTTACATCAATTATCAATATCATAGTAATTTTTTTTAGCAATTATTTCTTACATTTAATCTAAAAACATACGATGTGTCATCTGACTTTTTTTTTTCAAAGAAAATTAAGATATATGATATGTTATCCACTTTAAATGTGAAAACAAAAAAGGACCCAATCATGCGAGCCCTAACAAAATGGGCTAAGTAGGCTAGCTTAACTTACCAGATCAAGCAGCGCCTGACATTTACTTCTTCTTCTTCTTTTTAAGTTATTTTATTTTTATTTTTAATTAATGTTTTTTTATATGTATTTTTTCAAAACCATATTTTTATTTTTATTTTTATTTATATTAATACCCCTTCTCTATTTTATTTATTTTAGAGAATCTCTTTCAAATGCCGGTTATTTTTTGGTTATTTTGTGTGCATTTGATTTTTGAAGAGGTTTTTCTTATTCCTCTATAATTTTTTTATATATTTTATATGGATGAACTTTAGTTTTAAAATAAAAAATATTTATTTTCAAATAATATTTATAATACGTGTAGCCTTGTATATTATTGTTTTCCTTGTATTTTATTCAATCAATTTAATATTTGTATCTATTTCTATTATTGTTTGATTGAATAAAAAAATTATTTTAATAAACACAATCGGGTAAATATTCTATTTTGCGAGATTAAATATCTTAATTTATGCATATCTCTTAAATTTTTTATTTTTTCAAGTTATCATTTATGAATTGTTTTTCATTTTTTAATATATATAGTTTTTGATTTATTTGGTTATATATATGTATAAAAATTTTTAGAATTTTTTTAATTATAAGAATATATTAAAAAATTTGTATATATAATTTGTTTATTAAAAAAATATTTAACCCATGATAAAGTTAATGAAATTGAAATAATCATGTGGTGCCAAATCTGATGATGCAAGGGTTAAAAGGAATCTTCAATAGTTGAATACCACCAGGTTATTTTCCACTTATATTATCAGATATTAAAAAAAAAAAAAAAAAACACAACGGTAGCCTTTTTTTTTTTTGCCTTGGTACTGTTACATTAACCCCTTCGAACAAATTCTCTCTAAAAATAAATAAATAAATCGTGATCCGTAATATATTAAACATATCTTAGAATTTGTTTTTTTTTTCCCAGGTAATTATAACTCGGCCATGTGCACTTACACGAACATGATGACGTGACTTTTTCTCTTTCACGAATTATATTAAGCCGCCGTTTAGCATGAGAGGATGAAAATGTAGTTATAATTATTTATAAATGAATTTTTTATTAAAAAACATATTAATAATTTTTTTTATTTTTTAAATTTAATTTTAATAACAATACATCAACAAAATTTAAAAACATTAAAAATATATTAATTTGAAGTAAATAAAAAAATAAATAATTTTTAAATTTTTTTTAAAATATTTTTGAAAGGTAGAAATAAATAGATTTTTTTAATTTGAAAGAAATATTAGTGGCTCGGGTTTTTACTTTAGACAGGAGAGAGAGAGCGCGCGCGCTCTTTTGTATCCTTCACTTCTTTTGCTTTTATTCTCTTCTGCTGTGGATTGACAACAACGCCACTTCCAGCGCCAACCAGATTCGTATTCGTATTCTCTCTATCTTTTTATCAACAAAGAGGTAATAATTCATTCCATGAAAACGTGAATTGTGTTTCATAACCCCTAAAACTCATATTTCCAGATACGAAACGCCTAGCTTATCTGTTCACTTCTTAATTCCAATTGCGTCAGACTGTTAGCAACTAATCGGAGATTAGTTCTTTTATTTGTATTTTTGGGAGTTTTCAATTTCGGTAAAGGTTTATTGTTAGGATTGGGTGAATGCATGCGAATTTACTGTTTATCATTTCTGTTTTTGTTGTCTGATTTTTTTTGGTTAATAGTATTTGATCAGGTGTAGTTTTTAAGCTGTGAAAAATGGCTGATGGTAAAAAGAAGGGGGTCAAGAAAGAGACTGGGTTAGGTCTCACTTTCAAAAAGGAAGAGAATTTTGGGGAATGGTATTCAGAGGTGAGCAAGGTTTTTTTTTTTTTTTAGTATATGCAACAAATTCTATGAATGTAATCGCAAATTGTTGATGATTGCATTAGGAATTAGCCGGTAATGCATAATAACATAGCGGATATTTAAAGTCCCTGGCTCCCATTGTGAAGTGGTTTTCTTTTTGGCTTCTATAGGTGGTTGTGAATGGGCAGATGATTGAATATTATGATATTTCTGGTTGTTATATTCTGAGGCCATGGTCAATGTCAATATGGGAGACTATGCAAGTAAGTTAGTCCTTCCCATATTATCTTCTCTTTATTTCTTCATTTTAGTATTTTCTGTGATACAAAGTCTTTGGCGATTGATTTTCTATTGTTTATTCTCGTTTTACATAAGGTATTTTTGAATATAGGAATTTGCACCCAGTAATGACAGTTGACTTCTACGCAGGGTTTTTAGTTTGTAAAGCTGTAGTTGTTTTTTCTATATTATATCATTTTGATTAATCCTTGCTCTTTTTATTTTATAGGTCATCTAGGTAACAGATTTCTCAATATTTAAGATGTCAATCTGCAGGCATTCTTTGATGTGGAAATCAAGAAACTGAAAATCAAGAATTGCTACTTCCCTCTTTTTGTATCATCTAGTGTTTTGGAAAAGGAGAAGGATCACATTGAGGGCTTTGCTCCAGAGGTGAGATTTGTTAAAGAATTTGAGTTAAGGGGTGCTCTTTTTTTTTCCTTACCAGATTCAGGAACTTATTTAATTTAATGTTCCTAGATTGGTGTTGCTTGGTTTGGGGTCACTACCTAACCACGAGAGTGCAGTTTCAATGCTAGAGAATATGCTTTATTGAAAAATTTGTAGGCTAGCGTCTCCAAACTCTCATTGCAGGACTGTATTGGTGGGATCATAACTTGATAATAGGCTTCAAAATTTTTGCTGCTACTCAGCTTTCAACAATATTTTATCTAATGTAGCACTTTTTTTCCATTGCAAGAATGAATTTTGAAAATACAGAAGAAAAGAGGTTTTGACTGTATCATCTTGGTCTTTTCCAGGTTGCTTGGGTGACAAAATCAGGAAAATCTGACTTGGAGGTTCCTATTGCTATTCGACCAACTAGTGAGACTGTTATGTATCCCTATTTTTCTAAGTGGATCAGGGGACACCGTGACCTGCCTTTGAAACTCAACCAGTGGTGTAATGTTGTTCGATGGGAGTTCAGCAATCCTACACCATTTATCAGGTAGTTTGATTTGGATTTCTTTATGGTTAACTGCTTTGTCTGCAGTGAATTTGATGTCAGCTATTTGATTTATATTGTAAAAATGTGATTATGTCTGCGTTTTCTTATGCAAAGCTCTTAATATTTATTCTTGAAATATTGATTTTTGTATTCGTTCTTCTAAGAAACCACATTTTTTAATCTGTTGAAGCTTTTGTCTTGTTTGCCATAGATTTTTAACTGATATTAGACCATACTGATGACCTATACTTTTGTTTTAGGAGCCGTGAGTTCCTTTGGCAGGAAGGACACACCGCTTTTGCAACAAAGCAAGAAGCAGATGAAGAGGTATGAATCTGTGAACTTATTCTTGTCCTTGTGGACGTAAAACATTTTAAAAATTGTTTAGAGGAGCCTGTCAGTCCATAGACAAGTCTGTCATATTCTGGTTTGGAGCATCTAATTCACAAGATCATGTTTTCATGGAAAAAGCATCTTTTTAGTTTTGCCATTTTATCATAGTCCACTTGAAGCACATATTTATAGGAATCTAGAAGTGTATATATTATGGAATGGTTGGGGGTGAATCCAGTCGTTCACATGGCCCTTGACTATGAAAGAGCTAGATAAGCTTGGGACGTAAACTTATCAAGATTGCTTTTATACAAAGATTTATGTCTGGCTTTTTTTTTTCCTCCTGTTTTTTGATAGCATGCCTGCTTGGATGCTGATAATTTAATCTCATAATTTATAAAATAAATATTGCCAGCATCATTATACTTTTCCTCATTTTTTTTATTTATACTTTTGGTACCTGTTTGTATGCATCAGGTGCTTCAAATATTGGAACTGTACCGACGCATATATGAAGAATTCTTGGCTATTCCTGTTATAAAGGGCAAGAAAAGTGAGATGGAAAAGTTTGCTGGTGGACTTTACACAACTAGTGTTGAGGTACATAAAAATTAAAGCAGACAAAGACTTATCCTTTGTAATATTTAATGAATTACTAGCATGTCTTAGTCTGAATCATTTCTTTTTCAAATTTGTGTGTCTGCACTAGGCATTTATTCCCAACACTGGACGTGGTATCCAAGGTGCAACTTCTCATTGTTTGGGCCAAAATTTTGCAAAGATGTTTGAAATAAACTTTGAAAATGAGAAGGGAGAGAAGGGAATGGCCTGGCAGAACTCTTGGGCCTATAGTACTCGGACGGTAAACTTTCTGATTTTTATCACCTGGAGTTGTATTCATTATCTAGAGTGTATTCTTTATTTTATTTTCTCGGTGGTATGATCCATTTGCACTTGACAGTGTATATTTTTACCAATGCATTGGCCCTTTTACACTTCAGAGTTGCTTAGCTATTACATTAATGCTTCATAAGTTGTTAATATTCCTTTATCCTGATTCTATTTTATCCCATCCTTTCCCTTTTACAGATTGGAGTTATGGCGATGGTTCATGGAGATGACAAAGGCTTGGTTCTGCCACCTAAAGTGGCATCTGTCCAAGTTATTGTTGTTCCTGTGCCTTACAAAGATGCTGATACTCAAGGAATCTTTGATGCCTGTGCTGCAACTGTGGATACTTTGTGTGAAGCAGGTATTCGTGCTGAGGCTGACTTTAGAGAGAATTACTCACCTGGTTGGAAGTATTGTCACTGGGAAATGAAAGGTGTTCCTCTAAGGATTGAAATAGGGCCCAAAGATTTGGCAAATAATCAGGTGAGCATCCCATTCCTCCAACTGGTTTCATTTTCTTCCATTTGCACAATGCTCTTCTGATATTGTTTCGTGTATCTTGTTCTGTTTGTTGCTAGAGGTAAAAGCTAAGTATAATTACTCACCTGGTTGGAAGTATTCTCACAGGTACGTGCAGTTCGCCGTGACAATGCAGCAAAAGTGGATATCAGTCGTGACAGTTTGATGGAGAAAGTAAAAGATATGTTGGATGATATTCAACAGAGGTTGTTTGATGCTGCTAAACAAAAGCGAGATGCTTGCATTCAAGTTGTGAAAACTTGGGATGAATTCAAGGAAGCTCTCAGTCAAAGGAAAATGATCTTAGCTCCTTGGTGTGATGAGGAGGTATGATATCCCATCACTGCAAACTTTTTTAACGTGTATGGTTTAAATTTTTTGTTCCTGTAAAATTCCTTCTTCATTATGAGGTTCCATTGGTGTGCTTTTGTTTGGTTGGTGTCATGTTGTGTGCATTTGTTTTCTCACTTTTGTCCCAGTCTGAATTACTATGACGTGAGTATTGTTACAAAAGGTGATCATCCGTGTTCATAAATTTATGCTTGATTGCCTCATATTTTCAGAACTACTTAATTCTTGTTTATTGAATGCTAGTTCATTTTAAGGATGCATTCTATCATTGCTTTGGATTTGTTGTCTAGTTAAGTTTGGGTTTTGTTCTGTAATTGTCAAATAAATTTGGTAAACTCCATTTTAGTCATAGATGGATGTCATTGCCATGTTATTTTTTTTCGTTCTTTTTATTGATCATCTTTCACTGACAGTTGTTCTGCTTGAATTCTGCAGGAGGTGGAAAGGGATGTGAAAGAACGAACAAGAGGTGAAATTGGAGCAGCCAAGAGTCTTTGTTCCCCATTTGAGCAGCCTGAGCTTCCTGAAGGTATTAACCCTCTCATTTCATGTCATGGTCATTTGAGTCATTATTGGTATTCCTTTTCTCACTGACGTAACTTTAAAATAAACATTTCCAATGAATCAACTAAGTTTTGATTCTATGTTGTTCCCTGAATACTGCTTGATGTTTTTTTTTTTTTTAAAAAAAAAAAAACAATTGCAGGTACCGCATGCTTTGCTTCTGGTAAGCCAGCAAAGAAATGGACCTACTGGGGCAGGAGTTACTAGATCATCAGGTCCCTGTGCAATCTTCAATTTTCATATAGTTCGAATATCAGGTGCTTATGTACTTCAGTTTGGGTACACATTTAAGTAATTTGGCAGCAGAACAACAGGAAATGAAGGTAACATACTAGGTTTTGTTGTAATCCATTTCCGACATCGATTATTCTACTTGAAATGTTGGGTTGCAACGCTTAAATCTGCTACAACAAATAGGTTGCCAGGTAATTTATACAATCTTGTTGATGATATCGTTGGGCTCCTTGATGGACCTAGTTTGCCAGTGTTTTGGACTGTCGCTTCTCTTCGTTTTCATTTAACTTCCTAACAGCTGAAGGATACATTTTCGAAGGCTGGACCGTAGCTATACTTGCAGCTCAACTGTGGTTATACGGATGGTGGCCAGACTTAGTTGTGTTTGGGACGTTCCCTTAAATTTTAATTTTTTTTGTTTAAAATAATTTTTTATATATTTTCAAATTGTTTTGATATACTAATATTAAAAATAATTTTTTTAAAATAAAAAACTTTATTATAATATATTCCTAAATAAAAACACTTTAACATAATTTCAAACATATCAAATATCAAAAATATGTTTTGTCAAACTATCTATTACAACTTGAACTTAAGATAGGATTTGCAGAAACATTGGTTTTGATGTTTATATTTAATATTGTGGTAGTTTTATGGTTTTTTAAAAATTATAAATTGTTGGTTTTTCTTAAAATAAGGTTTCAAAAGGGTTTTTAGTAAGATTTATACTAAACCTAAGTTGATTAATAGTTTTAAGATTACGGTCGAGATAAATCTATAAGGTACGACATCGGAGAGCCTACATGGCTGGCTAAGCTTCGCCCTCAATATCAAGCAGGTTTAAGGAAAAAACCGACCCATCCCTCGAAAACAAAATATGCTATTTTATGGCAGTCGATTTGGAAACAGGGGCACTTGACTCTTTTGTATACCTCAAAATCGGTATTCTTCTTAGTCTGAGTGATTCGTGGAGCTATTTTTAAAACATTTGCTATGATAATTAAAATAAATATTATAAAAATTTTAATGATTTAGATTTTAAAAGAAAAAAGTTTATATCTTCAATTAAGATTATCTTTCTTATTTAAGCATTTGTTTTCCATTTTTGACAAAACCATGGTTTTTTATTTACCACATGGTTATTTGAGTAAAAAATTAAAGCAATTAAAATAAATATTCATAAATTTAAATTGATTTAGATTCATTAAAAAATATATTCTTTAGCTAAAACTCTCTTTTTAGTATTTTTTTTTTCTATTTTGATGAGTTTTTTATTATTATTATAAGCATGTTATTTTTTATATGTTATTTTTTTATTATTATTATAAGCAGGTTTTTTATTTGTGTTTTTAACTAGAACTGTTTTTGATAACCTTAGTTGATCAAAAAAAAAAATCAAAGTCTTTAAGTTTTTGAATTCTAAAAACCTGAAAATGATTTTTTTTCCAGCTAAAAACATGGAAAACAATTCCCATGGAACTTCAAAACCCTATTTCAATCACTATTTTTGAAACTTCAAATTATTTTGTTTTTTTAATCATCTTAGTTTTTTCCAAACTTTAGCATTTTAACTTTGTGAAAGTTGATATTGTGAACCTACAATAATTATAAGTTATTTAGTATATATTTTGTAGATTGAGATTATATCTAACAATATTTTTACATTTTACTTTTATAGAAAAATGAGAAGAATCTTCGAAAGGCAACAAGAATTATCCTGAGTGGAAGTATAATTATTTGAAAAACCCTAATGATCACATGCAAGTTTTGTGAAAAGAAAATAACAAAAGGTGAAATTTCTCGAGCACAAACCTCAAATTTAGAACATTTAAGAATGATTATTGGAGATGATTTTGATGGAAACTCTCAATTAGTATCAAGCATCCAGTCTGAGAAAATTGTGGCCTTGAAACAACACATGAATGATCTCACCCAGCAATATAAGCAACTCTCGACGGATTATAAAGAACTCCACCAAATCATCATGGACATAAGATCACAAATGGCTGGTACATGTGTATCCCTTCTTTGATCGTATGGTTTCGAGAATGACCAACCTCCTCCTTCCTCTTTCCCTTCGTCTCTATCATTGTTATAGTTCAATTTGTTTTGGAAACACTCTAAAATTGTTATAAATATCTGGATGAATTTTATTTTATTTTATTTTTAATATTTTATACAATTTTATTTTCTTAATTGGAATTTTTTACTATTATTCTATACAATTTTATATTATTTATTCTATACAATTTCATCTTTTAAAAATATTTTTAAAATAGAACCGATAGATTTATAAACGGAATTATGTTGTTCATAATTTACATAGAGTTGTAAAATATTTACTGCATGTGCTACAATCACCGACATCATTATTCCATCGATGATTTACCGATAGAAATACAGACAGAATAAATCCATCAATATATTTTCAGTTGAATTTTTTTTTACGCGTATTTTTTATCTGTAAAACCATCGGTTTTTATTTTATTTTTTACTCATAAAATTAGCGACAGAACATAAAATTACTGACAAATATTATTCTAACAAATATATTTCATCGATAATTTAGTTAATAAACTTTTTACTAATAAAATAATAATTTTATATCAAGAGATAATATCCCTCGGTAAAACTTTAAAATGCTATAATGAAATGAAAGAACCTGAAGGTTAACGTAGGACACTTTGTGATTATTGCACACAACGGGAGAATTTTGAGGGAAGCTTCCGTTGTCGGTCGCCGACAACATTATACGTTCAAGAACACGAGTGACTTCATTGACCCCAATAGTAAATTGTTGCTAAAAGGACACCACCATCATCACCCATGTTAATTGCATTACATTACACATCTAAACTAGCAACGAAAAAAATAAAAAACATCAACTTGAACCAAAACTTCTCGGGGAGTGAGTTTCCTTCCAAAGTTTTGGTTGACTCTATCTCCCTTCTACAAAAGTTTAATGGAAGACATCATTACTCCATGATTTGAAAAAGAAAATGGAAAAGGAGAGTGTAATGTTTACTTGTGAATTAATTTGAGCAAACGAGCAAGACGTTCCCCTTCAAAGCAACTACATGCAACCAACCCCACGTAAAAAACACAGAAAACACCACAAAATAAAAAGAACTAAAAACCAAGAAAAAGTAAAAAGACATCAAGAAGATATAGAATTAGCTTACACTCTTGTTCCTGAGTAACCGAGTCTTCTGAAGCTCCGTTTCCGTTTCTGTTTCGCATGATTGTTCAAGAAAGGTTTTCGCCTATTTTGTTTTTTTTTTTTAATGGCCTCTGAGGTTTAGCAGAGGGTTTGTTGCGTTCTTTACTTTTCTTTTGATAAAATGCTAAAAACTGGGTCAAACAAAGACAGGCTCAATAAGAACTTTGAAGCCCATTTTCGCGTTATATTATAACGCCAACTTGGACCTCAATTGATGCTCATCCTAAAATGAAAAAAAGAAAAAAAAACACACACACAAACACACGCACAGATCAGATGGTCTCTCCCTAGTTCTAGGCTGGTCCTAGCAAGTTTGTTTAGGTTTACTATTGTTTGAACTTTGGAGGAGGCCAAAAGAGTACCATTAATAACTCGATAGAAGCGTTAAAAAGTATTTATATGCTTAGGTTTCGTATATTTACATGGAACTGGGAATGTCGTCCCCCTATCTATTTAAGTTTGTAGCGTTCTTGGATATATACGGCCAACGAGCACATGAAAATTAAATATAGAGTAATAGGTTAGGTGTGATAGATCCAAAAATGATGTTGTGTATAAAGATTATCATGATAATCCATATCTTTGATGTACGTGCACCAATCAATAATCAACAACGTGTAACTATCAATTATTGGACGTCAAAATTTTAAATTTTTCACTTTTGTTTTATTCACATAAACATACGGATTAATTTGTATGTAATTCAATTAATTTCATAAATTTTAAATTAAGTCTCAATTATCATATAAGCAATTAAAAAATTTATTTTTGAAACAATATAAAAAACAAACTTTTATTACTAAACCACTTTCTAAAGAGTTATTTTTCACTCATTTAATCTTTATATGTGCAAGACAAGAAATTGCGAATATTTGTGTTATCACTCCTTGCTGTCTTTCTTCGGCAAACAAGCAGCAACAACTGATGTTCTATCATTGCAAGGTAGCTGCTATTGCTGGTGGAAACCTGGAAGAGAAAGATATGTAATCATTATTCTCTTTTGCTTTCTACCAAACTTCCGTAATAATTTTGTTTCAAAGAATCTTCATAAAGGAAAGCATAACCACTGCATTAGGTGAGATACCATCTTGCTGATTACATGCTTCTTACTTGGTTTACATAATGATGATGTCCAAAACCTAGAATGTTTAAGGAAGAAGGTTTACATAATGATGATGTCCAAAACCTAGAATGTTGGAGTATATAATTTTCTTCTTCTTACCTGAAGAAATATTGAATCAATGATAAAAACCGTAATACTTACAAAAAAAAAAATATATCAATAGGTAGGATTTAAAATCTTTTTGATAATAAAATCAATGATTTTTAAGGGTAAGATAATAAATAAATAAAAAAGAGTCTTAAATTTAAAAAACAAGAGTGTTTGTTTTTTGTTTTAAGGATGATTAATACTTTAAAATATATATAAGCTTTTAGAGTAGAAAAAGTTCTGAATATTTTTACATGAGTGGTTTAGAAGATATTTATAACCATTGAACTTTGTTGTCTTCAAAAAAAAAAAAACTAGAAAATCATTGGCCTTTAATGTCATTAATGAAAAACAAATAATGCATACATATCATTAATAAGAGATAAATATCATTTACGTTACATTAATGAAAAGATAAGTATGGTAGGAGCTTTAAGATTATTACCTCTTACTTAAATAATTCATGTAATTAATCTAAAAGTAGAGTTTATTATCCTAAATTTCTAAGTCCAATTGGACCTAGCATATGAGCAAACTTAGATAAAATAAGAAAAAGAAAAAAAAAGGCATGATTGTTCATCAAATCATATCACATTAGATTTAGTTGATCACTTAACCAAAGTTTATTGGGTTTGAATTGTCGAACATCAAAGTTACTAGATGGGAGATGACCTTGGAAATATAGTCTGTAAAACCACATGTTCACACTTTACTTAACTTAGGTTTGAGTTAATTATAAAATTATTGCATTTAATTCTTGGACGGTCTTGGTTTTAATTTTTTTAAACAACAAGAATTCGTTTTGAATTTTAAACATTAAAATTAAAACATAAATTAATTATAATTAATTTGAACTGTATAACTTGTTAATCATTTCTTCTCTTCATCCTTTCACCTTATTTTATTTACCATTTTTTTTTATCGATCCCTCATGACATATTGAATCATTTGTATGTTAATTGAAACTATATTCCTCTTAAGAATGGATCCTTCAATCAATTTTGTGAATTTATGAAAATAATCTTCTTGGATACATCTCCAAAGAACAAACTAAAAAGGTTAAAGGAGAGAGCAAAATCCCTTAACCAATGTAAAAACCTAGCCAGCCCCTTAAAGTAATCTCTTGATTTAATTTGATCCAAAATAAATTAGAAGAGATACATCTTCACGTTCGTAAACAAAATTATTTTATCAGCAATTTTTTATTTGGAACTTCTTTTCAAATTAGTAAAAGTCGAAGTGGATCTAGCTAACCTTAAATGCCTCCATAATCATGGCAGAGAATCATAAAAATTGCTGATAAAATCAGTAAAAATCAGAACAAAGAGAAATCAGACATAAGCAATGTTTTTTTCCGCAGACATTATTATTAGCTTTTATCATAATCTTCTGACATGGGATTAGTACAGACAAATCAAGAGGTTGCCGAAACCCAAACATCACTCGTGCCCTGTGAGACAAAATGAGATTACGAAGATCTAAGAGAGGTTGTTGCCAAGTAATAGGGCACAAGAAAGAAGTAAAATGTAGTAAACTGATCCTAAAACGGAAAGTCAACTCGCTGAATGAACCGATGCAGGCGGAACATCCATGGATATGCTGGGAAGTAAGCTGTTCTCTCTTCTTCCACACAGTTACTGTAGCTGTGTTTGGTGTCATTGGATACTCGACCTTGGAAACCTTCACCTCTTCTTTTTACAGTACTGCTCCAGATTCGAGACTTCCCTTTGCGTTGTGTTTTTCCTTGTACTCTGTCCCTATCTGTTTGGACAAATTTTCTTGATTGGTTTGAGTTCCTGTTTGTACTTGATGGATTGGTGCTCCTCTGCCCTTTGAAAATGGTCCTAAACTCGTTGGCATCATGGGGGTGTTTTGGAAGGTGCATTCTGTCGGTTAAGTTTAGCACTTTTGAGGCTCATGGAACTTTAGTGTGATGTGTTTTTTAAAATATATTTTTTTATTGATATTAAAATGATTTTTTTTTCAGATTTTTTTAATGCCTTTTCAATTTAGTATTATAATATGTTTTTCATTTTTTTTAATATTATAAAAAACATCAATTTAATATTTTTTCAAACTAAAATTATTTTTTAAAAACACCTAAAAACATAAACATAAACTTAGTCAAATACTTTGCATAAACCCTAACTAATATATTAATTAGGGTTTAGGTCTTTCTTGTCTGGTATGCCCTTAGCTAGTTCTCTTTTTATTTTACTTCTTTGTCTCTATTTTTTTTATCATTTCATTATGATATTTGAAAATTTTAGATATATGATATCAAGAGGTTTAATCTTTAGACTAATTCTACATATCTATGCAAAAATTACAAATCTTGAGTCTCATGGCTATAACTGATACCCATAATAACATTTATTTTTATGATGCAAGTTGCTTTCTCATTAACTTTGATCATTTTTTCTTTTTAAATTTTAAAAACTCAAAATATGATTTGGTAGATTTCAGCACAACCTAAAAGTAAATCAAATATAGGGTTAATCTATAATAGAACTAGAAGTATATCTACCATAGCATCATATTATTGCTAATTTGCTCTTAAGTTATATTACTATTGTTGGGCTTTGGTCAATTTAGTGAGTTGATCTAAAATCTAACTAACTCGTCCCCTAGCTTAGGTTGGGTGTTTTTAAAAAGTCAATTTGAAAATGACCTTATTTGATGCTTATAATCTAATTAATTTGGTTAAATCTGGTTTGACATTTCAATTTTTTAAAACAATATATTTTTTTAACTTTTTTATAATTTCTTTTTATTATAAAATTAATTTTAATAAGGTGAAAAAAATTAATTTTAATTTTTATAAAGTTTTAATGGTGAAAATAAAATTTTAATAAGGTGCCTTACAGGAGACGAGCGATGTAAGTATATTATTTAGGATTTTAATTGTGATAAAATCAAAATATGAAACTATAACCCATCCCACCTAAGATCTATAACGTTTTATCCTACTTTTTTGAAAAGAAAAAAAGGGCAAAATTATTGATTAATTTCCAATTACACCATATCATAATTTTAGTTACATTTTTTAAAAAAATCAAGGATAAATTCAAAGAAAAAGATAAATTTAGGAACTCCCATTACTTACTAAAGTTTTCCTCTCAACCAAGAGCAGAGTCAGGAATTTTTTCTGTTTTGGGCTATCAAGTAGATATACATAAATTATTTTTTAAGATCAATCATTAACTTATATATATAAATTTGTCAAGTTAACAATAAAGTTTTAATCCAAGTTTAAAGTAAATAAAACTAAAAAAAAAATTACATTATCGAAATTGCACCTTTCCATGTTTTGTGGAATATAATTTCTCTATGATTGAATCCAAATCAATATCTTTAGCAAGCTCTCGTTCAATGTAAATCATCATAAAATATACTAAAAAGTCATTTTTTATTTTATTGCGAAACACAATTTTTACATGTTTTATTGTTGAAAATGCTAATTTTATGGCGGCAAAGAAAATAGACAAAGTCAAAATAAGATGAATTAATTTGTCAATTAAATGATAGTGCTGCGATTTATTTATTTCAATTGATCCTCGACATAATTCATAAATGATAGATATATTCTAAAAGCTCTTATGATGAATTACATTAATCTAATAATGCTCTATCTAAGATCTCAAATAATACATCTCTTATTCATTGAAATCTTCAGGATAAAATTTCTTAACAAGCTTGCAAATAGTATCAACTTTAAATGACCTAAAGTTGTCCTTAGATTCTAAAATAGAGTTAAGTACAAGAAATTTCATTGTTCCATCACTAAATCTAGAATTTAATTATTAACCTAAAAAATTATTGTTGAGTTAAATATATAATAATAATAATATTGGTAAACTGTTACTGATTCTTATTATTGACATAAATAATATGTAGTTTTTTTTATACAAAGCATTCATATGTGGTATGTCAATTTCATATTGTGTGTAAATAGATTGTACATATATAAGGAAAAAAAAAATCAAATTCAGCATCTTTCAAAGTTCGAAGCAATGCTTTATTAGTTGATAAAAATAACATATAATTAAATCAATTTTCAAATTCACAAGTAGGAGTTCTTCATCTTTTTCAAGAAGACAATATTTTCTTTTTATCTAATAAAAGACAGACTATTCATATCTAAATTTAATGAAAAATATTCAATTTTTTTAATTAAAATTTCACTAGTATCTTATTTAGGTTATTTGTTAATAATAATTTTATCTTCCCAATTAATATTTATCTTTTCTATTTTGTAAGAGAATTTATTGTAAAAGTTCATAAATTACCATATAAAATAATTAAATTTAATAAATGTATTAACAAGATTTCGATAATGGATGTCACGAGGAAACTAGTTAGTTTTTTAAATTTTAACCGAATCAAAATTAATATATTTAATAACATCTTGCTTTTAATACCATAATACATATCCACTAAAATCTTTTATTCTATATTTATGAAATCCAAAATAAATTTATATTTTTTAAAATATTAAAGATAAAGGAAAGAATATAATTAATTATTTTTGTTGGGGTTCTCGATGAAGATATTCTTATTAATTTGTTGGATTAAAAATAAATTATTTATATAAAAATTTAATAAAAAAATTCAATATTTCAACTAGATATTTACTTAGTTATACTGTCTGCTAAGAATCATTTTGTAATTCTAAATAATATTAGATGGAATACTAATGTCAAATCGGGGCTTTTTTTATAGAAATATATTTAAGAAAATTTAATTAAAATTTATTGTCACTGAAAAAACTTTTCTCAGAACTCATTCAAACTATTAATTGCTGTATTTGGAGAGGTTAGGATTTATTTTTTTACCTAGGCTACAGCGCCCCTCAGCCTTGTACAGTGTATACCCCTCTGCCCGTGCTCTGAACGAAAAGGCTTCCTAAAAGACGAGGCCAAACGATGATTGAAGAAGTAAAATTACAGGGCAGGTTAGTCTTAGGACTAGATTCTCCAAACCTTGAACTGAAAACGTGATATGGTCACATGCGAAGGCAAGCCAACCTATAGAGAGGAGGGAGGGAGGGAGAGAGAGAGATAGCGAGAGCTACCCTCCTCGTCCCATGCTCTCTCTCTCTCTCAAAATCAACTTCCATCAGTGTTAATTAGCTCTCAATCAAGGGAAACATAGAAAAACTAAAAAACTATAATCCTCAAAAGGGACACACAGACACCACTGTTTTAGCTCAAATATCAGTATTTAAACACTATCCCAACTTCGATTTCATCGAGTGCTTCAGTCCCTTTTGGTTTTTTCGGGTTTTCTTTAGTTCATAGTGTATTTGTATTCTTGAAGAAGATCATAGGAGTGAGTGAGTGAGTGAGTGAGAGAATTACAGTGGAGTAGCAGGTGAGGTGAAGGAACAATTAAGAGGGACCTACTGCTTAATTTTTGGCTGACAGCAACGGTCACTTTTAATGATATTTCTTTCTTTTCTTCTTTGGATGGTATTGTTGGTGGTTGTTTGTCTCAATATCTAATCAGTAATCACACTCACAGACAGCACACACACTTGCATTTTCTTGCATAGGGAGAGATCTTGATTTGCAAGATTCCTACCCCAATCTTTATCAACCTCTCTCACTTTGAGGGAATTTGTTTGTTGGGTTTTCTTATTGGCAAACAAGGTGGAAAGGTTAAGCTGCTTGGGCTCAAAACGGAAATAGCAGATCTTAGTCATATGAGGAGATCTTTTACTGTGAGTTGCTTTGATCATTTCTTATTTTAACTCCTTGCTCCCCTTTCCTTGTTTTCGCTCTCTTTTACCCTGTAGGTAAGTAAATTAGTGTATGGTTTCAAGAAAATGGTAAAGCATTGCCCTGACTCAGCTTATTTCGGTCAGAATTACAGTCGTGAATTCAAGTACATACATAAAATGAGAACAATTTGCTTGGGGATCTGATTGAAAAGAATTACTTCTTCTCTTTCACTGTTACCAAATGTTGGTGGAGAAATGTTTATTAGTTTCCTTTTCTTTGTCAAAACCATGGCTGTCTGTTCAGTTTAACATCTTTCTGGCAAAATGTAGCTCAAGCGGCTTGCATTTCTATCTATCAGTAACTGATATGGCATGAAATCCGTGATCTATTGCTTATGAATTGGTATAAAACTACATGTTTGCTAGTTTAAAGTGTTTCACTCTCTATATATTTTAGTATTTCTTCCAGTTTTGATTCACATTTTACTTTACATGGCTTGCCTTTCTTTATATTCTGTTTCCTTGGCTAGCTTTTGAGTTTTTAAGCTGATCAAGGTCATCAACATTACCATACCTGTATATAAGAACTCAGCATCGCTCATTATGATTAACTAGAAACACAAGTAAAGAAACAAAAAGACATAACTCAGATCTCTTACTCAATCATCTTTGAATATATTTTTTTTGTTTTCAGCTGGTGGATGTGCTGCTGTTACTTGCGATATTCGGTGATGCTCCATGGGCTATCAAGTGCAGCTTACTTTGCGAACAGGGCAACCTGGCAGTGATTCGACCTCACAGTGTCACTATTACTGAATTTGGAGCAGTTGGAGATGGGGTCACTCTCAACACAAAAGCATTCCAGAATGCCATCTTCTATCTCAATTCATTTGCTGACAAGGGCGGGGCCAAGCTCTTTGTCCCAACTGGCCGTTGGTTGACAGGAAGCTTTGATCTGATCAGTCATCTGACATTGTGGTTAGATAAGGATGCTGTCATCCTTGGATCAACTGTGAGTCCTCACTTCCATGCCAGAGAATATGTGCTCAAAATGTGTGTTAAAATCTTTGCCAATTATCTGCAGTTATTCTATCTGGAAAGTTTGGACTGTGTTAATTTAGAAGCTAAAAGCTATTGTTTTTGATAAAATAGATCATACATGCATGAAAGTAAGTTATCTTTATCTGAATATGTGAAAATCTATATTCCACGGGATTCACTTACTGATTGATGCAAGTGATTATTGACATATGATTTTTGGTTCCTTATGCTAGTTCATCTGTGCAAATTTCCCCCAGTGTAATTGGGCAACCTTTCTTTTGATTTTGGGCCCACTGGTATGACATTGTAGCTCATAATACTGAATAACTTAACCTGAAAATTCCAGAACTCTGATGATTGGCCAGTTATTGATCCACTGCCATCATATGGCCGAGGCAGGGAGTTGCCTGGGAGGAGGCACAAAAGCCTTATTTATGGTCGTAATTTAACAGATGTTATTATAACAGGTCAGTGACATCTATAAGGTCTTTTATTTATTTTTATTTTTTTGTGAGTACTTGTTTGTAGTTAAGTATGTTGTTTTTGTAATGGTACTATTTTCACCATGCAGGTGCCAATGGAACTATTGATGGCCAAGGCAGCATATGGTGGGACTGGTTTCGAAATCAAACCTTGAACTATACCCGGCCTCATCTGGTTGAATTTATGAACACTACTGGGGTAGTCATCTCAAACCTGACTTTCATAAATTCACCTTACTGGACCATCCACCCTGTTTACTGCAGGTTTGTCCTCTCCAAATCTATCATATTGCATATCTCTTCCTTATTGTTAGACTTGAAGTGTTTACATTATCATATAAAACTGTGCAAAAGTGAAGCTTTTATGAATTAGGGGGAGAGTTGAGACTGTTTTTCTGGATGAACAGCCAAGTTATTGTTCAGAATGTCACGATCCTTGCTCCTCTTGATTCACCAAACACTGATGGGATTGATCCAGGTGAGCTCTCTTTAAGGCTGGAAAATGTTCATGCAGTTTATGGATGAGAAATCTATGGTTTGAGATGCAAATATATATATATATATATATATATATATATATATATATATAAATTACATTTCTCTTTGAAAAAATCAAACTCATGCACAGTCATGGAATGTGGCTACTACTTGCTTGATTTTTAAAGCGAGAAGCATCTCTGCAAGATGCAAGTTAACTTCTTCTCATCGTCTAACCCATTTTCAATTACTTTATGTAAATACTTCATATGGTTCTTATTCATGTGTTTAAATGGATTCAGATTCTTCTGATGATGTTTGTGTTGAGGACTGCTACGTTAGCACTGGTGATGATATAATTGCCATCAAAAGTGGGTGGGATGAGTATGGCATGTCATATGGTCGTCCTAGCAAAAACATTACCATTCGCAGGCTTGTTGGACAAACGACTAGTGCAGGGATTGCAATTGGAAGTGAGATGTCTGGAGGAGTGTCAGAGGTTCATGCAGAAAATCTCAGGTTCTACAATTCAACTACAGGTATCAGGATAAAAACGTCTCCTGGAAGGGGGGGATATGTGAGGAACATTTATATATCAAATATGAGCTTGACTGATGTCAAAACAGCTATAAGTTTCACTGGTCAATATGGAGAGCACCCAGATGAGTATTATGATCCAACGGCTCTCCCTTTAATAGAACGAATAACCATTGAGGATGTTGCGGGGCAGAATGTTAAATATGCTGGCCTTTTGGAGGGCATAGAAGGGGATACTTTTCTTGACATTTGCTTGTTGAACATCAACCTCAGTGTGACCTCGAAGTCTCCATGGAATTGTTCATATATCCAAGGGTATTCTGACACAGTTTCCCCAGAAATTTGTGAGCCTCTCAGGGAGAGAATCTTCCCTGATCATTACTCAGATTGTTACTGTCTATCACATCACTTGCAAAGTTCAAGTAATCAAAACAGAGGTGGTGCTTGGTTGTCTTGGTAAATTTATGGAGGCATAATAGCATTGGTTCGGTGATTAATTCATCCTCTACTGTGAATGTTCAACGTAGTTCAAGATTTGATTCTTGCCATTATCCACACCGCTGCTCATTGCCTTTCAGAAGAAATGGTCGCCTGACATATATAGTTGAGTGAAGTTGCTGGTTTGTGGTTGTTGACTTGAGAAAATAGTCTTGAGAGATGATTTTTCCTGTAGCAGTGTGCAGTAACAAATAATTGAGTGCAATTTTTTTTTTTTTATATTATAAGTGGTAATAGAATGAGCTTATACCTTCAAAACTATCTCCGTGCAAACGTGTCCGTGTGTGTCTGTGGAAAGCAAAAAGGAAGAAAAAGAAGAGCATTTTACACCATTTTGGATACGGCTCGTTTTGTGATGCTGTTGGTGTTGAAGAAATTGCTGAAAATGATGGGATTAGGATGGTCTCTCTCTCTCTCTCTCTCGCATAAGGACAGGGGGTTGAGAGAGAACCATCTCAATTACGCTTGATAAAAAGCCTAATGCCGACTGTACGGTTGTTTGGAATTTCCTTTTGAACCATTTATGAATTTACTTTTGCTCGACAGAAGAGCCAAGCGCTTCCAGTTTTCAAGTTAACGCTTCAACATTTATGATCCGTATGCTGAAGTATCCAGATCCAGACTACGAAATAGTGTAGCACATTCGAGAGAAGTTGACCTGCTTTCCAATGAAAAAAGAATCTGAACTGAGTGCTCCAGGTAGAATATTGTTAAAAAAAAGAACAAAGGAAACACATGTATGTATACACTAAATCAATGTACAAAACTTTCTCCAAGGCTGAGAATTCAAAAACTCAAGCGCAATAATTATTTTGGGGAAGCCTCTTGGGCATCTTTTTTCATTACAGAACACAAAACCTGCCTCGAAATATAGGTTTCAAGCTCCCTGGAAACTTCTGTCAACTTCAAATCAAAACTGCTATTGTATTTATTCTTTGGCGACGGTATGTAGCCAGAAAACATGCTTTGGGAGCCAGAAAAACGCCTTCTTGGACTAGAGAGGCTTCCAGGTGACACTGGAACCCTGCCTTTGGAAATAAGTGGTGTTGAACCTGATTCTACATTGATCATATTCTTGTTTTGGTTCATCAATGGTCCACATTTAGTCTCCGACGGTAGGGGCCTTAATGAATTTGGTTGCTCGACTGGTTTCTGTTTCATAATCCTTTCTCTGGCCTTCTCGGCTGCTAGCACAGCTTTCTCTCTGCTCAACTTGATTAGTTTCCATGGATTGATGCTTGCATGAAAGCCTTGTTTCTTGGTTAAGTTGGAAGACTCAGGATCCCCCCTATCAATTTTTATTGATAGACTTGCAGGGTTCTGAAAATAAATTAACCATCTAGTAAGGTTGATATTATCTCTTCTCAAAGTGCAATAATATAAGATAGGCAGAGTCTAATATACCTCATCTTCTCTATGGCCACAAAACCGTGAAACAATTGTTGATTTTTCAGGAGAGTCAAAATCCGAGTCTGAAGAGAGATCTGAATCTTCGAATGGATCTAGTTCCATTGATTCGTTTACCTCTTTCATGGCCAGGATATAATCATATGTTCTCATTCCCTGCAACAATAAATAATCAAAATACCAACTTAGACTAGGGAAGCAATTGATAGAAAAACTTTAAAGTGCAGTAGAGGAAGACATACACAATATTTTGGTTTTATTGTTTCTAAATCTAAACCTGCACGGATTTGCTGGAAGAAATCGAATAAATTGATTCTTAATGTCATCCTAAGAGACATAAACTTTAATCCTATATTTGACATGATTCTCACTCAATGCCAACCCGTATGAGAAAAATTAAGATTTGATTTCCAGTATCCTTGTATGGTTCAAGTTATCTGCATTTATCATGCGAGGGGAGCGGTCCATGAATCTGCCAAAAGAAAGAGAGTTGCGGTTGAAGGAAACTGTCATTTTCCTTGTATTCCTAACACCAAGCAAGGCAAGTGCCTGTTTTTTTAGGCTTCAATGTCCACCTTTTCCCGTTGCCAGAAGGAATCCTTAACATGGACAGAATAGACACTGCTGTTTCTCGTTGAAGTAATTGTTGAAATGAACAAAGATGGCTGGATGCCGAAGTTTCGTAGCCATCCAGTCCTTGCTTTACCTCACTAACCCAACATAATTGATGTTTTTGGTGATATTAGCAAACCATTATAATTACCTTGCGTATGAGAACCACATGAAAAAAGAAAAGTTGCCCCATGGCTGCTGAACTATAAGCTGTCATTAAAACCAACAAAACCTGTAACATTGTGACAAGTAGAAGCCAATGAATACCCAAAATTAAAAAAAATGATAACATCCACTGAACGTAACATAAGCTGTATATTACTGATATAGTGGCAAGAACCCCTCTTGGGAACTCCACATGTAGCCTCCTCTCCAGCTCCCTTTCTATTCCTTTCTTATCAGTAAAGCACCTTATAAATATGGCAATGGCAGTTCCTCCTTCTATGATTAACTGTACAACAATTTGATTGAAAAAAACTCCAGTTAAGAACTGAACTTCCATTAGGAAACATAATTAGTTGGTCTCAAACAATCTAAAGAAACAAAGCTACTGACCATTAACAAGACAAATATCATTAGAAGAAAGAAAGTTGTGTAATTCCTCTTGCCAACACAATTGTTTAACCACTGGATCACAAAAATTGAACTTCATGAGAAACTAATGAAGAAGATGATCGATAATTCAACCTACAAAGATACACCCAGACTCTTACCCTGCAATGGTGATCAAACCCTTCAACACACCTGTTACAGGCTCTACAGTGCTTACTTCGCTTCTTTACCTGAGATATATATATTGCAGTCAGCTATGTATCCTTTAAATCTTAGCAAAACTGTTAAAGATACGCGTAATTAAAGCGTAATGCCTAGACCTCAAAATCACATAGCGAACAATAAGAGATGTCATCATCTTTTGGGTCAGGTGAAACTGCATCATCCTTCATGACAAGTGGAAATGGAAGCAATGGCTCCATTTGAGCATTGGCTTTCAATGGGTCCAAATACTTTCTCCTTATAAAGGTTTTAAGGATCTTTCTTTCCATCCTTCTAAAAAACCTCATGATTATTTGATTCAATATAAACCAATAATTTAACTTTGGAAACCCATCTGATTTAGCTCTTTTCTTCTTCCTAAACCTGGTCTTATCAGTCGGATCAATGGCAGTACACCTAACAAACAGGAACATAACTGAAACTGCCTGAAAAAAACAGGAATTGAGTCATGGGTTAGTTTTCTTGGCTAATTGGTTAAGAAAGAACAGATTTTAGGCTTGTTTTGACATCAACATTACCACAAAAGTAAAGATTGCAGTGACTATAATTTCAGCAATTCTGCTTCCAAGGAAAAGTCCAAGGAATGTATAGAAGGTCACAACCAGAAAACTGTAAATTGCCATTCCCATCATCTGCATCGCAACAATGAACAGAACAGATGGATGGTTTAAACTTCAAACAACACTATGACATTAAAAAAAATTAAGAATTCAGCAGATATGATATTCACCTTTTTTTTTTCTTTTTTCAAGTACAAAAACAAAAAATTTAGCAAGCTATGGGTTACTTACGATGTGATTGAAATAAAGAAAGACCCTTTCTATATTCATACAAAGACCCAACATGAAAATATTAGAAGGTAACATAGCTTTAACAGTTCATTTTTTCAATATACAGAGAGATTGAAGTTAAAAAAAGAAAAAAAGATGAAGAATAAAAGAATGCGGGGCGTACCTGTAAAGGGTGGAGAGGGCGTTGCCAACCATGGCGCCTCGTGGCCATGGATATCATTTCTGTTTTTTGAGTGTAATTCTTGTTGCAGTTTCCGAATCCGAAGTAACACAGAGAATTTAGGGGTATGATTTCAGTTGCAATCCATAGAATTTTTGATAAAATTTTTTGGCCTGAGTGAGCTAAAGCTAAGTGCTGTTTAGATTTGAGTCTTTCGCTTGAAGTCGCCGCTGAGAGTTAAAAAATTGAACAACTATCCCCTCCCTCGTCCAACGGTCGACTATTGGGGAGGGTTTTTTGAAATTTGAACGGCTACTTTTAGAACTAGGAAGATCAACGGCCCTCAGTAGTTAACTTCAAAAAAACAAAACAAAAAAAATATGTGGGACCCAATAGAAATCACTTTCACATGTTTGGGCCGCCAGAGCTTATGCCATTGCTACCAAAGCTATAATATCTAAAATTAGGCTAGGATTACAAGCTTGGTGGATGGTTTTGATTAACTCAAGGTAGTTTCAAGATATTTTTTTTTTAAATAGATTTGGTTTCACTTGTATTAGTAGATCAAATCTAGTGTGTTAACTTGTTGGATCGATTAGATTTTATTAAATTAATTTCCATACTAACTTGATATAAAATTTAATTAAGACATGTTTGGGTTAACACATCATCAATTCATAAAATATGCAGAATAAAAAATAAAATTCTTATTTTTTCTTTTTTCCGTTTCCCTTTTACCCAAACTACTTCTTCTTCTTTCCAATCTGTTACTATTAAGTACTAACTTTTAATTCAAACTTGGATTACATTCAATTTTAGATAAATTAACCTTTTAATCTATAAATTTTAACCAAATTTTATAACTATGATTATTATTATTTTTGAAAAGGATAACTTATGCTATTACAACTAATTTAGTTTGTTTTTCTATCAAGTTGTTTTTCTTTGTTTGAAGAAAGACAAGAGGGTTGGATTAATAGAAGGCAAAAATAGAAGAGAGAATTAGAGAAATTCACCTTCTTATGTTACTCAATTAAATACAAGGTACAAACTAAATAAATTGGACAAGTTTGTATGACCACATTATGCTATGGGGGGAACCAAAAAAATTTTAAACTCAAGAAAATATATATTTAGGTCTCAGTAACTTCTTTAACATTGTTATTAAACCAGAGAATACAATCGTTTTGAATTTTTTTTTAATTAAGATTTTTTTTATTAATGTATCTCTTGTATATCTTAGCAAGCATAAGGATTTTAATTGGAATCATAGTTTCAATTAAAAAATATATATATTTTATGATTGTTAAAGCAATTTTAAAAAAAATATATCAGAAAAATATGTGATAAAATCATGTTGAGGATTTATTTAAATATTTTAAGAATATTAAAAAATGAATTGAATTTACATGAACAATTTATTATTAATATTATTATTTTTATATCAAATACATAATAATTGAAATTTTTTTTGTTAAAATTCAAATAAAAATTTATATTATTATTAAAGAACCATGTCAAAACTGCAGAGTTAGTGAATCTAGTAATCTTTTTAGTGAAAAAAAAGGGAAAATAAAGGATATAAAAGGTTCAAGTCTAGCACATAGTAGCATGCTAGGCTTGCGCACTTGGCCCTCCTTTATTGTTGTCTGCCTTGTCTTTTTTTTTTTTTAAAAGACAAATAACATGTCATCTAGAAGAAAATATTAGTTCTAATAGGACTCGAACCCACGTCTTGCACCCTCCGCACGCATGACTCCATCGACTGAGCTACTTTATAGAATTGTCATAAGAATATATAAAATATACATTAAAGTGATTTACTGTTCATATAAAAAATAAATCACTATAAGAAAACCCCAATTTTTTTAGAATGTTTAGGTAATCTACCAACTCTACACAACAATTTCTTCAAAATAGGAAAAATAAATTAGGTTAAAATGTAATAATGTTTCCTTATTTCTTTAATCTTCTTCTTTTTCTTTGCACACTTTAATAAATAGTTGATTTTTTTTATTTCAGTCCTCAACTCCTTTCCTAGCAGCACGTCCCTTTTTATCCATAACAAATTCACGCCTTTTAGATGTACAAAGCATCTAATCTTCATGTTAGCAATATTATCATGAAGTTTCAATAAATTAAAAATTGAAGCTAAATAACACATACCTCCAGCCATGACAATCAAACTCTAATTATAAGAGGAAAACATGAATACCAAACTGTTGAAAAGAGTTGAGAAGCCTATTATCTAGTCTGTTTGATTCCTTAATATGTACATTTGATGAAGATATCACAACCTTTCTTATTAGACTAGAGACCTTTTCATTTTTGTGAAAATTTCATGCATTTTACTCTTTTCTTCTAAAATCTTTATTCTTGTTAAAAGAAGATATATTAGAAAACATCAAAAGTCCAAAAAATTTAAATTTATCAATTTTTTTATCAAGAATGATTTTACAATTAAAATTGAAGAAGGATATATACAACTTATAAAACCTTTTGAAACCATATTGATATTAATGCCTATTGGGGTTTGGAATAGTAATGTTGTATAGAACTTCAAAGATCCAATGAGAAAGAAAAAAACCTTAGAATCTTAGGTCAATTCTACTAAAAGGTGTAACATATAATTTGGAACATGTTTGTCCAAGCAATCTTTTTATTTTCATAGATTTAATTTTCTTTACAACTACTTCTCTTTCAGCCTCTATTACCATTGATTCTTCTAAAAAACAAAAGAATTATTAAAAGTAAAGAAATTACTATTGAAGATTTTACAAAAAATATTGACGATTGAAAAATATCAAAAGTCTAAAAGAATTAGATTTATCAAACTTCTTTATTCAATATTCAAAACTAATTTTATAATTAAAACTGAAGAAAGAAATATACAACTCACAAAACCTTTTAAAACCATCCAACTTCTATCCAAAAAATCCTTATAAAAACACAAAGACATAAACTACAAATATATCCATATTAGGCTTGTTTAAGTAGGGCTTCTTTATAATTTCCAAGATTCATTATTAAGTTCTATAGAATCCAGTCTATATAGTGGTTCTGTCTCTTTTAACTGTTACCCAAACTTTACCATATCTCTTAAAGACAAAAGCATACTACAAAGTATACTCTTACAAACAAAAACCTATAGTTACACTATACTTGAAGGATCAATTCTAGTAGCTTTGATCTTTAAAATCCACTACAAAGTTATATTCTTTACCTTGCCAACAAACATAAATTTTAATCTCAAAAAGGTGAAATCTTACTTTTACAAATAGACTTTTCAATTATACTTAGAGTTATCCAACGAAAAGATATAACCTTACTAGAAGACTAGATCCTTAAAGGAGCAACTCAACCTGAACCTACATAACCCCCAGAACCAAATTTCTAACTAAAACAAATAACCCATTAAAACGATGGCAAAGTCAAACTAACCTTTTATAGACATTCAACTAGTTCTAGATTCTTATATGAATCCTTTTTATCCAGCACTTTTAATTCAAGAAAAATCTCTGAGATCCTAAATGTCATAAATATACCTTACCATATAAGCCACTCTAGAAAATCAACCTTTGATATTTCTAGTACCAGTTTTTAAAATATAGATTATATCACAAATGTACCCAAGCATTTATATACAAACCTAGAAAATGACAAACCCTCTCCACCAACCTCTTCAACTTTCTCTGCTATAACAAAGAATATCCAAAATAAACTAAATGTTTTAGAAAAAAGAATTTATCATTAATGGAAGATATTTTATTGATTATTTTTATAGTAACCATAACTTTGAAAAGAGATCTTGGTTTTTCAAAAACATTCTAAAACAAAGATTAGAAATAAAAAAAATATTTTAATGATTTTGTTGCATTACATAAAATACAAATCTTATTTTTCGATTGGTTTGAGTTATATTATGTTTTTTAAAATCATATTGCATACCTTGTTATAAAAAATGCATGTCTCATTACAATCGGGAACTAAAAACACCGTTTAAAAACTAAAAAGCAATTCTCCCATTGAATCTGAACATCCTTATTTGAGAAACCTCAAAATTTCTCATAAAGACCAAACAATTGAAGTTGCTTTTTATAAATTTCCAAATAAAGATGTTACCATCAATACCAAACACATTACACAACAAAACAACTTTACAAACAAAAACCTCAACACTATAAGAAAACAAATTAGTAGAATATAAAAACATATTTAGAAGTCTCTATTTTCTCATGTTGAAACTACAAAACCCGCTGAACAAAAGCTAAAAAAACTCAATTTTCAAACCATACCAAGTCACTAAAGCTACCTAAACTAAACTATAAAATAATAATAAAATTTTTCTTAAAGCTACCAAGGACCATCTCAACCACATTAAAGCTTCATTTTCCACCTTAACTACACTTGACACACCCTAAGTCAGTAACCACCCTCAAACCTCTACAAGCCATATAAACACCATATAACTTGACAAAAACCAAACTTTTGCTGAAGAATAAGCCATAAAAAATAAATTCCTGAAATATACAAACTTTATTGGAGGAACACTACGCCTAAAACAACTCATGTTGCACTAGACATAAGAAGCCAAAATGAGCCAAGCATTACAAACCAATATAAGTTCAATGCCTCTTCCCAATATAAATGAAACTTTGATGGAATGACATAATACAATATCGTTAATACCTTACAACAAATGACTATAGCTGCCAATGCTTACAAAACCCATATTGAAAACTCAGACAAAAGCCATAGTTGAACTTTTAATTGTAGGATTTTTTTGCTAATTAAAAGGATAATAGGATTACCATCTCACTGATACCTAAAGATTAGAAATTCTACAATCCATTCAAATATATGAAGACCAAACACCAATCCTAAACCATCTGACAACTCTATCCAAGATGTAGTATCAATCCTAATACTAACTATTTCTCAACATTTCATAGGAGATTCATCTCATCTAAAAGACGAAAATATTGAATTTCTTTCAAACATTAAGTACAAAACATTTAGTGATTTCTATTGATACAAAAACACATTTCTAACTTGTGTTATGCTTCGAGAAGACTTAAACTAATTTTTCTGGAAAGAAAAATTTCTTGTTGCATTACCAGTCCTAGAAAAGAGAGTCAAAAACAAAATAAATAACATCTTTGGCACCAAACCCATTCCTTATAACCAACTAATATTGTCCCAAACTAAATTTTTTAAATTTGAAAATAAGTGCAACAATAGATAAACAATCTTTTATATGAAATCTCTGAAAAATTTCATTAGCATAGACTTCTTGAGACAATCTTAATGTCCTTTAGGATTTTTCTATTTCAATATTTATACCTATGCCACAATAAGTATTGCCCATTTCTTTTATATCAAATTGCACCAAAAAATTGTTTAATTGCACGAGGTAAACCCAAGTCATTTAAAGCAAGTAGAATATCATTTATATATAGGACTAAGACAATTATTTTCCTTTCATTAACCTTACGGTATATACATTATAGAATTTTAAATACCAATAACAAAAGACTTGTTTAAGATGATATATTGATTTATTAAGTCTACAAATCAAGTGATTGTTCACCTTTAAAATGAAACCTTCTAGTTTAATTTAAACCACTTATTTTAGGTATTTGTTGAGGAATGTCATATCTATATCCATTTGATACAACTTCATATCAAAATGAGCTACCAATATTGTGATTATTCGAAAATGATTCCTTTTTTGAAACATGAGAGAAGGTATCATGATAATCAATCCCTTGGCTATAAGTTTTGCATTATATCTTTTAATATTTTCTAAAGTCTTTTTTGGTTTTAAAAATTCTATTTACATCCAATAGTTTTTCCACCTTTAGGTAACTCAACAAGATCCCCAACTTGGTTATTAACCATGAAATCAAACTTATCTCTAATAGAATTATACCATAATATAGGTTTATATCCACTCATTGCCTGTTAAAACATAATAAGGTCATCACCAACACTAATGTTCATGTTATATTTTTATAGGTACAATATAATTTGAGAAAGTTATAGGTTTCCTAACTGTTAAATATATTCTTAATATTACATTAATATATTCAACTTAAAAATGTTTAGTAACTAGATTTATAGAAATATCCTTATAATGATGTGGTTCTTTAATGATTATTTTTTTTTTGTTATCAAATCTTGATAATTATTATGAAACAAAACCAATTTATGTGAAGATGTAAGAGTAGGTTTAAAATTATTATCTTTCTTAAGAACCGAGTTTTGAGGTTTACTACTCACTAATCTCATCATTCTCAAGGAACTTGAAATTTTAGATTCCACAACTATTGTTACACAAGATGAACAATAAAATTTGTATCCCTTAGAATTTTTTGTATAGGTAATGAAATATTCACTGACTGTTCTTAAATCTAATTTTATCTTATGTGGATTGCATACTCTAACTTCAACCTGGTAAATTTATACATGAATATACCTTACACTCGATTTCCAACCTTTCTATAACTCAAATGGTATTTTGTAACTATCTTGGTTGGAAACCTATTTAGTATGTATGTAATTTTTAGAGCTTCATTCCATAAAGATAATGGGAGCTCGAACTTAATAGCCATACTCCTTATCATATCCATCACTATTTAATTTCTCCTTGACCTCTCGTCTTAATTTTTTTAAATAATTGTTTCTCTACTTTTTTTTTATAAACATTAAAGGCATCTAATGTTTCACTTTTTTTTTTTTATAAAAAAATAAAGATACATATATCATGTATAATCATTAATAAAGATAATGAGATATTTCTAACTATTAAAGCATGCATCATAAGAACGTGAAATAGCAATGTGCATAATCTATACAAAAAATCAAAACTCCTTCTTGTATCTTTCGTGAACTTGTTAGTTTGCTTTTCTTTATTATAATTTATACAAGTACTAAAATCAATAAAATCAATAGCCTATAGGTCCCAACCGCATCTTTACGTGAAGGTAGTGTTTCCTGAATAGAAAATACATTCATTTTTCATCTATTTTTTTAAGAAGCCCAACATGGTTAGTGTCATTGATTGTAAAACCAAAATCAATCCACCAAATGTTATGAGAAACATGAACTATATTAGATTCAAAACACATTAAAAAGATCATATTACCTTTCTTTTCAAGTCTATGCTGGAATTTGGAATATGTCTTCTTTACATGTCCTTTCTTCTTGCAAAATAAAAATCTGACATTGCCCTTATTAACTCGATGAAGAGGCATTTTCCCTTGCTTGATTCCATGGGCTTTAATTAGAGGTTCATCCACTCAAAATGCTAAATCAAGGTCCATGCAACCTAATGTAAAAAAATAATTCTCCTTCCAATCAACATAATTATGAACACTTGTAAGAGCGACATTAAATGAATTACAATTCAGAATAAATAAAGTTTGAATAATTATAAATAAACAACAAAGCTTACTAAATAAAACATGTGATGAAGCCAAACACAAAATATTTACCCATGTAAGTTAATGTAAAAAAATAAATTAGCTTAGATTATAACATCCAAGCAATTTACATTGCTTTATGATTATGATGGGACTAACATTTATTTCTAAAGGAATTTTCTAGGCAACTAGATTAATATTTTTTATTATTATTTCTATCTCATCCTGATTTATCACCTAAATATAAAAATTACCGTATTGGGGGGGGGGTGATTTCTATGATTAATTATAATTATTGATGTTATTAACTTTATGTAACTAAACTTAATGTTACTATATATTTTTATCATTAAAAATGTTGTAGCTATTACTTAACTTCTCTAATATAAACTTAATATATATGGCATCATAATTATTGACGAAATTTTATGTCAATTGTAAATTCTTTATATTTAGAAAAACAAAAACTATGTATGAAAAAATAAAATATGCATAAAAATCCTAATACACACGCAATTAATGAATTAACAACAATAACAACCTAATGGTGGCTATTGTGTTTTTCTCATATTTTCCTGAGTACAATTCTCCATAAAAGTAACATTTAAATGTTGAGGTTTTATTCAACAAAATATTAACAAGTGAATGCAACCCAGCTTGCCTTGAAGAATTAAAAGGATGTTTGGTATTGGGGTGATTTTTGTTTTTTACCTTACTAAAAAGAAAAAAAGCTATTTGGTTAGTTAAATAACTTTTATTTTTTACACCGAACCCCACACATAATTGTGTTTTAAATATTGGATTTATAAAAATTAAAATAACTTTTTTTTTTTCATACAGACTTGCTTTCCATGTATTTTTCATGCAAAAATTTATTTCATTACAAGTTTTAATTAAATATATTTTTTTAAATCTATTTTTTAACAAAAACCACAACTAAAAATGAGTTTTTTTATAAACCTATTATCATAAATTAAGACTACTATAATATCAAACACACACTAAATAACATATGCCACTAGACTAGCCTACTATTTGTTACACATTCTTGCAATATAAATTTATCTATTTTATACAAATGACAATTATGCAGAAGAAGTGTAGCAAAAGGATTCTTTATCTAGTTACAGACCCGTAATGTTATTCATGATCCATACAAGATAAGAACATGCAGCATGATCGGGCTTTTTTCTCTCTCTCATAATTTCACATGGAATTTGATTATCCAATTAGTTTTTTCCAAAAATAAATTTATATAAAAAAACATCACAAATGTAAGAATTCCAGTATAATTCCACATGCAAGAATTGCAGTAGAATTCCGGTTTTGAATAGAGTTTTGAAATACAAAGTAAAACACCACACATGCATGAATTTCAGTAGAATCCCACATTGTACAGAGTCTCAAATGCAAAGCAAACTTGAAAACATACGTAACATACATAGTTTAATAGATAAATTATGCAATCAAAGAGATCTTTAAATGGAATAAAAAAACTAGACTGGAGATATTGCTTTGATAACAAAATGTTAGCAATATCATCATGAAATTTCAATAAACCAAAAGCTGTAGCCCAAGAACACATACCTCTACTCATAGTAATTAGATTCCAATTGTGAGAGAAAAGCACAAATACCAAATTGCTGAAAAGAATTGAGAAGTATTTTGTCTAGTCTCTCCAAGTCCTTATAATTTGTGCACCTGATGAAGAAATGACAAGCTTTCTTGTTAGACCAGAGAGACATTGCTGCATTCTGAGCCGCAAAATAAAATTTTAATTATATAACTACTCTTCGCCAAGGATCGGACAAAAAACAAAGAAAACAAGTGCTGCTCTCACATCTGCAACCAGTGGCAGCCCCCTCGCCTAGTTTGCTTTTCTATTTTACCTCTACTTCTTTTTTTGATCCACTCTTGAAGTCAATTATGCTATCTGTATGTTTGGATAATTTTGCTTTCCTCTTTGCGGTGGAATCTTTAACTTGGCAACAACAAAGAATTAAGGAGATTTGAAGCGATTACTGGTACAATATGTGGCTGCCATGTAAGAGGAGGTCGAGGTGTGCACTTCCACAACCTCCATTTTACTAACTAATGTGGAGTTTTGATCCTGTGGCCTTCAAAGGCCTTGTAGTGCTACACTCTCATCATTAATGCAGCTGTTTTGACATTTTCTTGCCATCTCCATAACATCTGTTGATCATGTTTCAATTTATCTTCATTATTCTGGGAGAGAAGTTGATCCTCCATTTAGCAGAAGTTGAAGAGTGGTTAAAATAAGTCCAAATAGAAAGAAAGACAGATTAAGATTAACCCTAGGAACGTTGAACCAGTCCAGAACTAATTAATTGCAAGTTACAAAGCAATAAAGAATCTTAATAACCCACCAAATTATCCGATTCAGATCTGCATCAACCACACAGCCTGACAGGTAACAAGTTTGGCAGCACCTAGAGTTCCTCCAAACCCTTCAGCAAATCAGGAGTAATACCACATATACTTGATTAAATCCTCTAACACTAGAACAAATACTTGAGTGGCGCCGTAAATAATCAATAATATTACCTTTAACACATCCAAATACGCCTCCCAGTCTTACCAGCTCAAGATAATTGTAGCATTAGCTTTCCACGGGCACTGAAGAAGCTAGGAGGAACTCAGGGTGACCCCAAACAAACCCATCGCCCATTTCTAATCAACTTCCGATGAATAATATTTCAG
Source organism: Populus alba x Populus glandulosa (assembly GCA_033617975.1). NCBI lineage: Eukaryota > Viridiplantae > Streptophyta > Magnoliopsida > Malpighiales > Salicaceae > Populus > Populus alba x Populus glandulosa. The sequence continues at coordinate 17,016,340 of CM066144.1, read as the reverse complement.
TTTGTCGACATATATATGCCTCCTGCTGTGCCCTCCTCCTCCTATATATATATATATATATAACTGCCTCTGGATCTGTACAGGACTGTATGGTTTATTTTCAACCGTGATAAAAACTACGTTTTAGGCGAACCTAGCCCATGTTGCGATCTGGTTCTGGATACCCCTCATACTAGATTCATTGAACTTGGACATTTTCTCTGGCTCTACTGGTTCTCGTACCAATTGACCCGAGTGTAATCTTAAACATCAGTCTTAATAAGATATTTATTTATTAGTTGACCCGTGATTTTCCACGGGTTGAATAATTTTTTAATATATATATATATATATATATATATATATATGTAACCTTATTAAATGTGTTTTTTTTGTAAAAAAATATTATAATTAAAAATTAAAAATCTACACATGCATTTAATAATTAAGTACATCAGGAATAGTTTATGTCAATAAATATAAAAAATAAAATGTTAAAATGTTTATTCAACTCGCGTTATTGTAGGTCAAATAATTTTTTTAACACAATAGAAATAAGGTATAACTGTTATTAATGTATGTTTTGACATCGGGTAAACAATAGAACCATGAATCAAAAGGTTGATGTTTATATATAATAAAATATAGTAAAAATCATATACCTTCATAAAAATATGTAAATTCTCATGTTAATTTTAACGTAGCAGAAGAAAGAAATAATGTTGTGATTGATATATAGAAACACCATTTCCTTAGTTTTGGTATAATAATTTTTAAAAAAAGTATAAAAAAAAAATTGAAAAACAAATTACAAAAAAATAAAGATAAGAACAAAGGAATGATATAAATAGACTAAGAGTATTGTGATAAATATTGAAAGTGTAAAAAATACAAAAAAAAAAGGCATAAGGAAAAAAAAGAAAAACTAAAAAAATTAAAGATAAGAAAAAATAGTGATAAATAGGCCAAATGCAAAATAATATAAATGCCAAGTATAAAGAGAAAAAAATATAAGAAAAACTTGTTTTTCGAAAAAAACGAATAATTACAATTTTACCACCGCTATAATAAAGAAATTGAAAAAAATTACAATAATGTCATTTCTACATGAAAACACCATTTCTTTTTAGTATATGTATACTAATATATAACACTTGACGTGGTAGCCATTGAATAATGTTTTTGAAATAAATAAATAAATATGTAACCTTTTCAAATGTGTTTTTTTAAAATAATTCTAATTATAAATTAAAAAAATTATGCATGCATTTAATTAAATACATAGAGAATCATTTGTGCTAATAAATACAAAATAAAGTGTTAATGCGTCTATTCAACTCATCTTGTTGCAGGTCGAAAATTATTTTTTAACACAAAAAAATTAAGGTGTAGATTTTATTAATGTATTTTTTGATATCAAGTAAAAACTATAACCGCAAGTTAAAAAGTTGATGATTATATATAATAAAATATAGTAAAATTCATATGCCTTAATAAAAACATTTAAGTTCTCAAGTTAGTTTTTAACGTAGTAGAAGAATAAAATAATGTTGTAATTGGTACAGAGAAACACTATTTTCTTAGTCTTTGTATAATATATATTTTTTAAAGTGTAAAGAAAAAAATAAAAACAATTACAAAAGAATAAAGATAAGAACAAAAAAAATGATATAAATAGGTCAAGTGTAGAGTGATAAATATTAAAAGTGTAAAAAATAATAGTTTTGTTTGCAAAAAAAAGTGTAAAGAAAAAAAGAAAACTAAAAAAAAGTATTACAAAAAATGAAGATAAGAAAAAAATAGTGATAAATAGGGCAAATGTAAAATGATATAAATTCCAAGTATAAAGAGAGAAAATATAAGAAAAAAATTTTTTCTTAGAAAACTGACAATTACAATTTTACCACCGCTACAATAAAGAAATTGACACTATTTCATTTTAGTACATGCATACTAATATATAACACTTGACGCGAAAGCCGTTGATAAAGGCTTCGGCTAATCCTCATTTCTCCAGTGGATATGATTAAGAGTTGTTGATAAAGAGGCTAGATGTCTTTCATAATATGAGTTGGCTTTTTCACGCTAGATAGGCATAATCCAACCTATAAATAAAAGTAGAATTAACAAAAGTCTAAAAAGAAATCATGAATTTACTATTCAAGCATTTACTTATTACCTATCACAATGATTTGTGTTTCTTCTCTTTGTTTTTTCTAGTCCTCCAATTTTTCTAATTAACTTAGTCCTTTAACATTATGTTTATTGATAATTAGTTTTTGTTATTTGTTTCTTTTCTCTTCTTTTCCTGCTATTGTAGTCTAAAAAAATCTCGTTGTTAGGTTGTTTCTTGATTTTGCAAAAATATATTTCATTGTATTGTTTGCACAAGATTAAAAGCCGGGGAACCAAAATTGAAGAAAAAGTAAATTCGCATGCCTATTAAAAAAAATTGGTCTCTTCACTTTTTTGCTAAATTGTATTTTGTCATATTTCTTAGTAGTCCCGGTGCGACTAATTGTTTATCCTATTTTTGAAAACATTTTTCAAAAAAACCAAAAATTGCAAAAAAAAACAACAAAACCCCAAAAAATATGTTATTAATGTATATGAGTTGTTTTTTGCTTCTTTTGCAAAGAATTTAAAATAAAATAAAAAAAGAAAGAAAAAAGAAAAAATACATTTAATTTTAGTGATCTAATTATAATTATGGAAGGGAGAGGACCAATTTGAAAATTAAAAACCCTCTCACCAAGTAACCTATTTTTATAATCAAATGATCTAATCATTCACACCATCTGCCACCACTCTCAACAGATTAGTATTTTAATTGGGAGTATTTTTCACTATAACACATTAGTTGTGAAAAGCACTCCCATCTTCCAGGATAGGTGAACTATGAGGGTGTTTGGGAGTGTAGTAGCTGTTGCTTTTCAAATAGCTTTTCGTGCCGAAAAGCATGCCAATAATGTTTTTTCTTTTTTAAAAAATCATTTTTGATATCAGCACATTAAAACGATCGAAAAAGTACAAACCGTACTCAATTTTAGCGAAACAAAAAAACAAAATTTCAAAATTTATCCAAAAGCAAGTTCAACCTCAGCCCCAAACAGGCTCTATGTCAAGGCACGCGAGCCTATAATAAATTCTTAAAGTCAGATTTATTCACATGAATGAATGTTTACCCTAAGCCATATATTAACTACCGGTTAGAAATCCATCAAAACCTTTAAACCACATTCAAATCACGCAATGCAGCTTACCTTAGATAGGGTGTGCCAAGAGTGCTAATACCTTTCCTCACTGCAACAAGTCTTGCAACCTTGAAATCTCTAACAAAACCAGTATACCTAGGTTTCCTAATGACCCTGAACCAAACAACTATGTGGTAACTCCCATAACCCCCCAACGTCGCGCGTCAACATGTTATAAGTCCGTAAGTTCAAAGACCAAACATTTTATTTAATGATTTTATTTTTTTCATATCTTGGTCCTTAGTTTGAGGGCAGGGAGGGAGAGAGAGAGAGAGTAATTTGAAAATAGTAAAAAAAAGAGATGGTTGTCAGTTGGCTCTATTTTGGCCATAAAAAAGTCATTCTTAAAATCAATAGGTTCTTTTTAAAGAGAGGAGTTCCATTGAGATGTTCATTGGCCTTCATCTTGCTTGAAAAAAGAAATTGATTTTTCAAGTTAATTTTTAGATTCAGGTTGATTTTTCATTTTGAAATTATTTTTATATATATTTAAGACCATAAATGATTTTTTATGGTCTTTGAAGTGTTTCTTAAATGTTTTCAGGTGGGAAAACAAAAAGTTGAAATGAGTTTTTTGGTCTAAGAAGTTGGAAGCCCGACTTTTGACCACATGAAGTGGCTTGAATGAACTAGATGTGTCGTGTTTGTTGTAACAAAAATAGCAGATAGCACATCATCTTATTCTTAAACAAAAAAAAAAAAAATAGGTTGATGGCACATTGTTTGGTAAAAAAAAAAACATTGGGCCAACCTGGCCAACAAACCTGACATGGTTTTTTTTTTTTTTTTTTCTCATTTTCTTAAAAAGTTATTTTATTTAAAGAAAGATTAATAAGAAAACATATTTGGTATGTTATTTTACTAAATGTTTACACTAATTATCAAACCCATGAATTAACCCAAATATTCGTAAACCCGATAGGTTAGGATTAGGGTCAACTAGTAAAATGCATGATAACCCAAACCCAAATACAATCTAAACTCTTAACAACCTAATTTGAGACAACATAATCAAAAACCACCTAATCCGATCCATGTGCCAAATCTGACTTTTGCAAATAACTAAATTTTCTAAAGTTATTGGAGCCCACACATTATTCCAAGCTCTAAGTACAAGTTATAAATTACAAGCTGTGGTGATTAAGTCATGGAAGAAGTTTATATAAAAATGGACTTTCCCTAGTTGATGAGTTTTAGGCTTATGTTGATCCTTCAAAACAAGTCCTTTATGGAATGAATGCGATCCACTTTGATTTTTAAGTCAGCATTTGAGTTTGTTTGATCAAGTGGCAAGCATGTAAGAAATTCAAAAATAAACTTTCCCTGTATGTTCTGTAACTCATTGAGTGTTATCTTTATGTAATGTTATTAAGATTAATTCCCCTTTTCTTTCTCAAAACCTGAGAATATATAATCTTGAAAAATATCTATAAAATATATATAAAAAATATTTGGAGAAATGCTGGTGAAAAAATACTATTCATAATAGTATTATGCACATTACTATTCATGAATAGTAATCTAAAATAAGCTAGTTCGGTCAAACCAAAACTCGAGCTTGGTTAGGCCCTGACTTGACAAGCTTTGTGGAGCTTGGTTGGGTCATGGCATAATCGAGAAAAAATAGCTTGGTTGAACTATGAACAAATTAAGGTCGAGGTGAGTCTTGGGTGCGATGCCAAACCAAGCGTTAACATGTCTTTTATTATTATTTTTATTATCATTTTCCCTTGATGTCTTGTAAATATACATATTTGGAAGACTTTAGCCGGTTAGAAAGGGAAAACAAATACTTATAGTATATGATTGCATAAAAATGTTACTTGTGTGAGCATGCATTTGAATGTTTACCTATTTTTTGAATTTATGAGAGATATTGTCAATGTTTTATAGAGAAAGATTCATGATCCTTTTGGAGATAGTGGATGCAGGGACTTGAAGACAGTTGGTCACAAGGACCTAGAGAAAATTAGTCCTGGGGACTTAAAGAAAATTAGTCGCAGGGACTTGGAGGCATAATGAAGATTAATGGAGACTTCTCCATGAAACATTAAAGGTAAAAAAACTCAAATAGATAAAATTGAAGATTGGGCATTAAAATGAAAAATTAATCAAAGATTGATTACTAAATTTTTATTTTTCTCTAACAAGTACTTAAGTTGCTTAATAGGTTGTTGAAGTTGAAATCGATGTACAAACTATTAGGACCATATTATGTTTGTTGTGCTTTCTTGTTCTTGTTATGTTGTATTGTTGTTTGCTGTGTTGTGTTGTAAGATTAAACATATTAAATTGTTTGGTAATGAACTATTTTATTATGTTGATAGTAAAATTATCTAAATTAAAATTATCATTAAGAAAATGGCTTTACTTAATTGTTTTCTTAAAAATAATTAAATATTTTCTTTACAAAACTAAATAAATTATATCTTTGAAGGACACACATATATTGAAATAGCATAAGAAAAAAAAATGAAAATATTACATGGTCTTTTTTAGTAATTAGAAATAGTAAATAATTTAATTAGGAACCATAAAGCTAAGAGATACTATACTTAAAATAAAGTAATTGAGCTTAGTTAGTTTTCAAATACTTAAGGTTACTAACTATGTAATTAAATATTAGTTAATTGGTATGTATAAAAAATATTAAGTTTATTTTATTTTAAAAATATTTAAGGTTATTTTTTATAATAAAATAAATAGTCTTTCATCTACAAAAAGCATCACTTCCTATATGTTTTGAGTTGAAATCTAATACACATTTAATCTATTAAAAAAAACAATAAATTTCAATCTCAAAAGTTACATGGTTGATTTTTAAAATCTATATCAAAGACTTTATTTATGAGTTGCATTTAAGCAAATTAAATCATTAAAATTTAGAAAAAGTTAGGGAGCCAAACATATTCATGAGTTTGCTCAAGTTCATTTGTAGATGTTAATGAGTAGAAAGTCCATTTCTGATATAAATGAAACCTAATTTTAAATTTTGTATTCTAGAAAATTAACAATATATTTTTATGAGAAAACAAATATTCATTTGAATACTCCAAATACATCTGATTTACTACCTTGATGTATACATTCAAACAATTTAATCATTAATTAAATAATTCAAGTTCCATTACCTTATCACAAACACTACTAAGTTTGAACTTCTTAAAATTATATTTATATGACCCTAAGAGAAAAAGAAAAGAAAAGAAATATCATTTACAATATAATTATATTTGCTAAAACATTATACTAATCATATATTTTGTAATTTAGTTATTTGATTATGTATATATAATCAATTATTTAGTAATTTAGCTTTATTATTATAATCTTGTTTGTATGTTATTGTAGTCATTATAATCATGTGTATTTGAATAAAAATATTAATAGATCTCATACTCATATAAATATTTAACCCAAAATTCATATAATTTTATTTTTTTATCTTATGATCTAGGAGATTGTTTTTCTAATATGTAGTTTTAAGTTATTGAACATAATTTTGTATTCGATAGTTAGATTAGACTGTAATTTCTCTAAAGAGATCCTAGAGACCCTGTTTCCTATAGGGTTAAACTTTAACAATAATCAGTTATTGGAAAGGTCATTTGATATTGCCTAAAAATTACTATTTAGGATTTGTTATATTTTTCTAGTTGGTTTAAGATTCTTTATACTATTTTTTTTAGAACTCTTTAATTATTTTTTTTTAGCTTTATTCAGTATTTTTTTTCCCTAGTTTATTTAGGTATTTATTACTTTTCATTTATTTTTAGGTTACACAATTTGTTTAGGTTAGTTTTTGGATTTATTTAAGGAGTTATAAACATCTTAGAGAGATAGACTACTTGAAAAGAAAATATGTAGTAATAAAATTTCGAATTAGAGTTTTTTTGTGATCCTTATTCAGTATAATTTTAGGTTATTGTGCTTGTTGTCTTTCTTGTATTGCTTCCATCTATATTAGTTGATATTAGAGCTCAATGATTCCTAGTTCTTTTCTTGTTGTGTGTTGCAAATCACTTGTTATTTGCTTATTGTGTGTTGGGATAACCATGATTGGAAGAGGTAGTAGAGTACAATATGTTTAGGTAAGAGGGAATGAGAAGGTTTCCTCTTTAAAGAGAAACCTTCAGGAGTAGTTTATAGAAGACATGTAAGGACAAGTTATAAAATTAACTATGATGTTATCCATTTTGGGGCCCTATATTAAAAAATGAGAAAAAGAGAAAATACAAAAATATTAAAAAAAATATCTGTGAGAAGAATATACCAGAACACCTAGGAAATTATTGAAGACTGGTTGATGAATATCAAAATATACAAGATTGAAAAATTTAGCAGTGTATCTTCAATTGATGAAAGCCTTATTGGCAAATAAATTTCAATCTAAGGAGGAAAATTCAAAATTGAATGTTTGAAGACTCAATTGGATTTTTTTTCAAGATTTAATAGAATTTATTAAGAGCTAAATTGCAATTCAAAAATGATTTTTGAAGTCAATTTAAGCTTTAATTTGAAGAAATTAAAGTCTAGAGGTCGAATTGCAATTTTTAAGAGTTAATTTGATCAAATCAAGGGCTTAATTGCATAAATATTAAAGTTTGACGGACAATTAAGGACTTGATTGAAGAAATCCAAAACCAATGACCAAATTGAAAAAAACACATGAATTTAAGGGTTGAAATTGACCAAATCAGGGATCAAATTAAATAAATTGGAAGTTTGTTGGTCAATTAAAGGTCAAAATGCATAAATTCAGAACCAAAGACTATAATGAAATTAATGGTCAACTTTAGGACTAACAATTAAGTTGGACAAGGGTGAAATTGCATGAAATTAAAAGTCTAGAGGCAATTACAGGTACAATTAAAAGTAATTGGAAGAATAGAGACTTAATTGAAGTTTTACAAATTCCAAATTAAAAACCCTAAATAATGTGTAGTTGAGACTTAAAGAAAAGAAGGTGAATGGCTCCTCATTTGTCAGCTTACATCTTTGTTTTAACAATTTTGGTTAAATGAATTGGCAACTTCAGAACGAATGAATGTAAAGTTACTGACCTTCAAATTGAGCAAAGTTGAATCTAAATGAAAGGTGTGCATCTCTTCTACCAGCTTCAAGTGGTCTCAGGCGACGATGATGTCAAAATTTCTCTGACGATGCCTCAAAAGTGGACAACTCAGTCAACCTTGATAGTGCAACCATTATGCAATAACCAATTTGGTTTTCGTGTGTTCATACATAAAGGCTCCTCAACGGGTTCTTATTGAGGGTTTATAACACTTATCTTAAGATCAAAATGTCAGAAATGGATTGTAGACCTCCTAAAACTCTAGCAAAACCCTATAAATACCCCTCTTAAGATTAATAAAATGGGCTGAAAAAAAAAGGAAGTAAAGATGAAAAAGATAAGATAACATAAGAAAAATAAGAGAAATATCAATAAGGAACAAAAGTGTAGAGAAGTCTAAACTCTTAAGATTTCAAATGAAAGTCAAGAGAGAGTGGTTATCCTAGTTATACATTATTGATCCAAAAGTAGGTCCTTTTTTGGCATGCTTTTGTTGTTGTATATATAAAAGCATAGAAAAGAGGTTTAAAATGTTTAGCAAATGATGTTGCATTCACCAATTTGTTGGTGTGATTTTTATTTAATGAAATTATTTTGATATTTTTGATACATTAAAGTTGTTGTTTCAGTTTGTTTTTAATATTCAATGTTGTTTTAGTTTTTGTTTAACTAAAGCAATGGATGTTTAAGCAAAAGTATTTACCCCGGGTTTGTTAATCATGTTCATGCATAAAATAGGTTCAGAAAATCAATTTTGAATCCATGTTGCATGAACATATATGTTGTTTTAAGTTGATAACTTTTTTTTCTTTGGTACCTCATGCTTGATTTTGATGTTTTAAATTTTTTTTGTTGGGTTTTTTGTTCAAACATGTTTGTGTATGATATTGTGACTTGTTGGGATAAAAAAAAAACATGTTTTAGAAGCCAAAAATACATGTTTATGGGTTTGGTTGAGGTTGTATTGGTTGGGAATGTTTTTGGACTTTTAGGCAATGTTCTTTATATTATTGGGAAGAACATTGTCATAGCCCTTAGATTTGAATCAATTTTGATCTATTTCTTGGCATAGAACCCTTCATTATGCATGATTAACAAATAATATAGTGCTTATTTGCATGAATAACATGATTTTAATGATTTTTAATCATAGGATTTCAGTTTAGAACTAAAACTCATTTTAACAAAATTGTGATGTAGAAGTGATAATTGAAGTAATGAATTCTAAATTATTGATCCTTGCATAATTTGCAACATATATGTGCCTTTATTTTGATCAAATATGGTCTAATTTGGGTTTCAAGTTGCTGGGTTCATTTCAGTGTTCTTGATTATTCTTAGTGTTCTTCATTTCTTTTGACATTTGATCCATTTTCTTTAAGGTTTTTTGAGTTTTTGGTGTTCTTGGTTGTTTTCGGGTCAAACCATGATTTTTTTACTAGTTTATGGCCGAACCAAAGATTTCAGGTCAACCCAGATAGGTCAACTTGGTCGAGTTGGGTAAAAACAATTTGGGTCAAAGGGTTTAAAACCCTGTTTGGTTTGCTATATTTTTTGTTAAAAGGTGTTTGGGTTTAAGGTTGTGCTTTGCAAACACCCTTAATCCTATTTTTCTAGTAGTTTTATTACAAAGAAAAATGAATTTTTACCAAGCAAAGCCTAAATAAATAAATAAAAAATATTTTTTTTTTGCATATTGCTAAAAATCCTAAAGTTATTTAAGCATTTTTTATAAATAAAATACTTTGACATGTTTAAAAAAAGTATTGCTTCGATTTTATAACAAGTTCATAAAATTCCAAAGGATTTTGGCCTATATTTCCAAAATGACAAAAAAAAAAGTTCTTTTAATATGTGGGATTATGAACTTATACGTAAGATATATTTATGATATAAAATAAAAAAAGCAATTGTTTTTTTTTAATATACGGGATTATAAACTTATATGTAAGACATATTCTTGATATTAAATAAAAAGACAATTTTATTTTATTTTTTATGCTGACATTAGAATGGTTAGGATGTTAAACTGATAAAATAAAGACCTCATTATCCAAAATAATTTTTCTTAAACCTTAGATAGACCAACGACTAGAAAACATAACATTACTTTAATTATATCAGACAAATAAATAATACAATTTACCTTAGGTAAGACGTATTAAGGGTGTTACTATCTTTTTTTTATGCAATCAGTTCACTTGCCCAGATTCTGAGATTTGTTAGGGTTTTCAATGACCAAAATACTAGGTGGCGACTCCTATTCCCTTTTTTTTTTTATCGATAAAGAACAAGAATTCCATGTCATTTCCACCTACATCATTCCCGACGATCATGATCTAAGGGGATGATCATTACAACACCACATACGTGCAACAAACTCATTGAATAAATACAATAAACATGCGAAGACAAATTGAAGAATTATCCTATTAATTGATGGAGATGAAAAGGATAATTTTGAAGTATTAGAAGAAGAGTGATCACGGATCCATGGCTAGTTATGAAAACCCTTTTCAGAAGCATGAACAAATGATATAGCTTTTTGATTGTGGTGAGTATTATAGAGATTTTAGTGATTATGTTTATGGTGAGATAGATGTGGATTTGTATTCTCCACTAATCTATGGTGATTATTTTGATAATGATATCATAAATAATAATAATAATAATAATAATGACGATATTTTAAAGTATTAGAAGAAGAGTGATCACGGATCCATGGCTAGTTATGAAAACCCTTTTCAGAAGCATAAACAAATGATATAGCTTTTTGATTGGGGTGAGTATTATAGAGATTTTAGTGATTATGTTTATGGTGAGATAGATGTAGATTTGTATTCTCTACTAATCTATGGTGATTATTTTGATAATGATATCATAAAAAATGATAATAATAATGACGATATAATTGATGGTGCTCTTGTTGATAAGATAAAGATTGAATGCAAAGAAAACACGAAAGGTGCTCAACAAAAAAAATTATTGATTTAAACTATGTTATCCTTTTGATTGCATGGTTAATGTTATTATAAAGGTAGATGTACTCAAGGGTTATATGAACATGACATGTATTGAAGAAATGATAAGACTAAAGTTAATGTGTCAAATTGTTATATACTTGGAGAGAATAAAGAAAAAAAGGTTGAACAGTCTCTATTGACATGGGATCAAGAAAAGAACAATTTAAACTCGAGAACGAGTTCTTTCTAACATAGAAATATTAATGCACAAGATTTTTTCTTAAAGCATAGTTTTATGTTATTAAACATAATTTTGTATCCGATAATTGGATCAAATTGAAATTCTTCTAGAAAATTCTATTGACCTTGTTTCCTATAGAGTTCAAATTCTACAGCAATTGAATATTGGAAAAGTCTTTCGATAATGCCTAAAAATTATTGTTCGAGATTTATTATATTTTCTAATTGGTATAGGATTCTTTTTACTATTTACTTTAGAATTTTATCATTATTATTCTAGCTTTATTTAAGATGTTTTTCCTAGTTTGTTTAAGACTTTTATTACTGTTCTTTTATTTTCAGGCTGCCTAATTTATTTAGATTGGTTTTTGGGTTTATTTGAGTTGCAAACCTTTTAAAAAGATTGACTACTTGAAAATAAAATAAAAATTTGAATTGAGGTTTTTATGTAATCCACATTTGGTATAATTATGTGTTTATGTGCTTGTTGTTTTTCTTGTATTACTTTTGTCTATGTCATCTTGGTATCAATTTCTAAACTTTTTATTATTGAAGATAAATTTTGAAAATCTATATCCTAAAATTTTTTAAAAAACCTATATAACATATTTTATTTTCTCGATCCATAAAAAATTTAGATTTTTAATTATTCTCAATTTAAAAAAAAACACTATTGTAACATTTAATTCTGTAGTTTTTTAATAAACAAATAGTTAATTGCAAAATAATAAAAATAAAATAATATAGGTAAAATTCTATAATATCATATACTTTTAAACAATTTGAAAGGACTTGATATACATTGATTTAGCATACGAGATGAGTTTCTTGATTTTTCTTTTATATCTTACTAAAAATACTTAATATGCATCTTAAACTAAAACTTATTGTAAGATATTTATATTGGTTTAAAAAAAAAGAGCTTACATTAAAAATATGTTAAGAAATTATAATTCAAAATATTTAATTTAAAAGTTTTCCTCATATTTGCTCTCTTTTCAAATTTATATCAATATTTTTTATTTGTATATGTGGCAAAATGTATCAAGTGTGTGTTTAGTATTTTTATAGATGTCAAAATTTTATTGTTTAAAATTTAAAAATATTAACATATTAACAATTCATATGTCATAATCATAGCAATACTTTGATTTGCATTCATTTTGATAAGCTTATATGGGGGTAATGAAGGATGATAGAAAATTGTATAATTGACATTAATTTTTTTTTTAATGAAATATCAATTTTTGATGCATTAAGAAAATGCTATAATTTTAATATATAAAATAGATAGATAGATTGTTAAATACAGGAGTATATTTATAAGGTGTGCACAATAGAGTTGTTACATTAAAATTCACATGAAGTTATTCACAAATCACTTCACTATATAATATTTTTTGGATACTTTTTTAATAAAATTATTCATAAATTACAAATTAGGTGCATTTCATGTTTGGATAATAATGAAAAACGGCCGATTAGATTTCATCATATTCATATGAAATTTAGATATATGCATATATTGAGTTTCAAGTATCCATATAGTATCGATTACTTAAATACTATATATTATTTAATATAAAATAAAATAGTATAATATATATATATATATATATATATATATGTGTGTGTGTGTGTGTGTGTGTGTGTGTGTGTGTGTGTGTGTGTTAAAAAAACATTAATATTCTACATATTTTATATATATACGAGATGGCATGTCCGCGTGCTTCTGCGGGTTTATAAAATAAATATACTTGATAGTGTTATAATTGTGAATCAGCGTTAGATAAGTAATAAAAATTAAATGTATGATGGATCAAATATTTCATGACAGCAAAAAAACTTAGAGACTAAAAAAAATAATTTGTAGCAATTCATAGTGTTTTGTGATAAAAGATACAATGTTTTTACCATATGATTTAGCTTTTTTATTAATAAAAAGAAAAAAAAATTACAAAGCTAAATTCTCTACCAACTTAATATTAAAAAAAATCGACAAACCTAATTTTGGAAGCCAAAAAACCCATGAGAAAAAATGTTGTAGCAATTGAGAATGTTTTGTGAGGAAACTTAACTAGAGTGTTTTACCCAATACAATCGACAAAGATAATTTTAAAAAAAATTATAAAATTTTTTTAGAGAAATACTGTAGCAATTTATAATGTTTTAACTCAATATTAAAAATAATCGACAAAGATAATTTTGGAAAAAATCATAAAACAAATCATGTGGGAAAACACTGCAGCAATTCACAGTGTTTTAAAGAAAAAAAATTACAAAGCTAAATTCTCAATCAGCTCAATATTAAAAAAATAAAATCGACCAAGATAATTGAAAAAAAAACAAAAAAACCATGCTAGAAACACTGTAGCAATTGATAGTGTTTTGTGATGAAAGCTACGGTGCTTCCCCACATGATTTTGCCTTATTTGTAATGATTTATAATTGTAATTCTCAACTAGCTCAATATTAAAAAAATAATATTGACAAAGATAATTTTGAAAAAATTATAAGAAAAAAAAACTATGTGGAGAGACACTGTAGCAATTCACAGTGTTTTGTGAGGAAAGTTACATTGTTTTCCCCACATGATTAATCTTTATTACAAACTTAAATTATAACTACCTCAATATTATGAAAATATTATCGACAAACATAATTATGAAAAAAAATATTACAAAAAAAGAAAACACAAAAGAAGCTGTAAAAAAACCATGTGAGGAAAAATTATATCAGTCCATAGTATTTTGTGAGAAAAGTTATAGTGTTTTCCCTACATGATTTAACCTTACTCGACAAAGATAATTTTGAAAAAAAAATATTATAAAAAAAGAAAACATAAAAGAAACTGTAGAAAAACCATGTGAGGAAAAACTGTATCAATCCATAGTATTTTGTGAGGAAAGTTATAGTGTTTTCCTCACATGATTTAGCTTTGTATTTACTTGTAATTTTAATTTTTAACCAGCTTAATATTTAAAAAATAAAACTGACAAAGACAATTATAGAAAAAAAAACTATGTGGGAAAAAACAGTGTAGCAATCCACAGTAATTTGCGAGGAAAGGTACAGTGTTTCCCTCACATATTGTAACCGTAATTCTTAACTAGCTCAATATTAAAAAATAAAATAAAAAAAAGATAATTTTGGAGAAAATTATAAAAAAAAAACAAAAAAAAACATGTGGAGAAATACTATAACAATCAACAATGTTTTAAAGAACAAAATTACAAAACCAAATTCTCAATCAGCTCAATATTAAAAAAATAAAATCAACAAATATAATTTTAGAAAATAAAAAAATAAAATAGAAAAACCATGTGGAAAAGCACTATAGCAATCCACAGTATTTTAAAGGGAAAAAATTACAAAGCAAAATTTTTAACCTGTTTAATATTAAAAAAATAAAATTGACAAAGATAATTTGAAAAAAAACAAAAGAAAAAAGAAAAAAGGGGAAATGAAAAGAAAAGGTGCAAAAAACAAAAACAAAAAAAAAGTGACAAAAAAAAGAAGAAAAAGTGCAAAAACCAAAAGTAAAGAAAGAAAATAAATGCATTATGGATTATTATTGTAATCAACAATGCATTTGATGTGGATGAGTAGTGAATTTTCTATACCCTTTAACTTTATATATATATATATTTGAGCACTCATACTTTAACCATTAAAAATCAAAATCTAATTAAAAAAACCTTTCATGTTGAATATAGAAAATGCAAGGTTCAACGAAGTTCATGATTGTTTTTTTGTTTTTTGGTTTTGGAAGCACGCCACTAACACAACAACAGGATAATCTTCTCCGATATCATTTTTTTTTATTAGTTAACCCTCTCTCATTTCTTTTATACTCGCCTCACCTAATGTATTAGGAGACTACGTACATAATTAAATCAAGAAGAAATTTGGGAAGCTGGTCCACACCTATACCCTTGGAGATGGCTTTCGATTTGGCTCTTAGCATTGACTGTCTCTTAATTAAGTTCTGGTCCCTTAAACTCCCAAGAGACGAAGTTCTCGATAGTAATTCAACAAGTTTCGCTATCAAGCCCAAACTTCCAACAAATTGATCGAAGGAAAGCGAGTAGAACCATAAATTCCTGACCTAATATTTTTCTTCAACGGGCTCAATAAATACTATTGCCTTGTAAAATAGTTAACTAACCTAAAACATCAAATTATCAATTATAAACTAATTTATAATAACAATTTAATATATGTGTATAAAATTGAATCAAACTTATGTAATTAGTATTAACATGGCTTAAAAATGGAAAATATATTAAAATAAAACATGCCCACGCACTATCTGGAATTATATTAATTAAATTTGTAGCTGAGGTTTTTGTTATAATGCAAATTTGGATATGATCAAAGCTTCTAAAATTTAATCCAAAAGGAAATAGTTAAAAGAAAAAAACCGGTAAGATTATAATTACTTAAGCTAAGTTATTATTATTTTTAGAAACTATATGTGGAGAGAAAATCATTTTTCTCAATAAAACACCTAAATATATTTATTAGATAAGATATAGATTTAAAAGTTATTTTTTACAATAATTTTCAGAGTAATGTAGCGATTTTGTGTTTCTGTATAAATTAAAGTGCTTGAAAGGGAAGGATGGCAAGTCATTGTTCAATTAATGCTATTTAAGTAGCACATTGTAGAAAAACTATCAAAATAACTCATAAAACTTGACTTTGTGATTTTTCGGCACTCGGCAGGTAGGTTTATTTTGATACAATATCTTAAAAAAAATATTAAAGATCATCATTCACGGTAATATATCTTTGACAATTTTTTATTACCTTAATATATACTGAGCTGGTTAGTGCTTATGACATAATTACACGCAAGAGCATTTTTTGGAAAGCTGTAGCCTGCAGTTCAAATTCAATTATGCAATCTTAATAATTATCTTAATTTAAAATTTAAAATTATTAAATAAAATTTAAAAATATAATTTATATTATTTTTTAATATATCTCCTTAAATAAATATCCTTTAAACTTGATAGTTGCACGGATTTACATTATATTATGCTGGATTTTTATCAAATAAATAAAAATGGTGAGATTTGAACTCGTGACCACTTGGTCATCAGTACTGTGATATTATAACAAAGAACTATCTCAACCTAAAAACTTAAGCTATTAAATAAAATCTCAAAATACAATTTATATTATTCTCTAATATTTCATCACAAACTTTATTTATTTTTAGAATTTTATTTTTGTTTATGTGTGTGTATATATATTTAACTCCTTTCTCAGCTTAACTATATATGTCAAAATTTATCTCTGAGCCCAAATTGTAGTTACATAGGAGTAATAATAACACTCCAAACAAGCTGAATCAGCGATACCTTAACCATAGCTAGAAGCTACTCAAAATGCACATATCCAAGATTGCTGGAAAACATCATCCTTGGACAGCCCATGATTTCAAGCTTCCTTTTTAACATCTTCAGCGCTGTTTCTTCAAACTATCTCAAAAGCCAACAATAAATCATAATTAGCTTTCGCGAGAAAAGTGAAATAACAGACTAGGTACCTTATTGAAGACCAGAGCCCCCGACGTCCGGTAGCAGCCCTAGTTGGTGGAGAAAGTGGTGCAAGATTGAGGAATCTGTGGAGATCCGGGCAATCCAGGTATTGCACTAGGTGTACTAAGGTCCTTAGACCCATCTCTGCTCCTTGGTGTTCCCATAAATGTGGAGATAGCTGCTGCTAAGGCTGCAGTGAGATTTGGGTCAGAAGCAATGGCCGCAGTAACTGTCTCAACCATTGAACCGTGCCGCTGCCCTAATTGCATTGATGGAATTGCAGGTAACTTAGAAGCGACATACATTAGGTTCCCTGGGAATTGTGGGCAGCCATGCAAAGGAAGAGGGAATGTGACCGGAGAAGGAGAAGTGCAGGGGAATGGCATTGTAGTGTTTGGGCCGTGTGTCAAGTCCAGGGTTATAGTGGGAAATGGTGCAGAAGCAGATATGGTAGCCATTGTTGATGCATAGGGCAAAGAAGGGTAGAAGCAACTACTTGAGGATAGGCCTTCCCTGCTAGAGGTTGAACCTGATAAGAGCATTGTTGCTGCAGCTGAGGTAGTATTAGCCATAACCGTAGCAGCTGGGGGAAGAGGGTGGTTGTGATTTCCTTCATATGTGGTAACGAGAATGGTCTTGTCTTCTGCACATCTTTGCACCTGTTAAAACAAGAACACGAAAAATGTCAGTAAACCAGCAATCAAACCTAAGTATACGGTTGGTCAATATATATTAATTTGAAGTCAGAATACATATAGACCTCAAAAAAAAAAAAAAATTATTGTACTCTTCACCTCTTGATCTGTTTAATTTCAAAGGAAATGGAAAAGATAAGATCCCATGCTTGATTAATTAAACTTCTACAAGTTTGTAATTTATCTTATAATAAAAAAAAGAAGTTGAACGATACCGACCATTAATATTAATTTATTGACTAACAAGTGAACATGGAGTAACCAGCACCATCATCACATTAGATTATATATTGAGAGTTGTATTTGTTATTGACACTTGACTATTTACCTGCTTGCGAACTGGGCATCCAACAGTCATGGAGCACCGATAGTAGGCACGAGGACAAGGGTTACCTTTGGCCATCTTTTGACCATACTTCCTCCACTGGCATCCATCGCTTATCTAATAAATTAAACACAAGAAATTCACTGATCCGGCCATTAATTCATTTAAATTATTATTATTCTCTTGCAGCACAGAAGTGCAGTGGTTTTTCTTTCTAATCCATGTAAATTAATGCTCACCAAAGGAGCCTCCGATCTTGCTCGAACGGACACTCTAGCCTTCCTGAAAGGGACCTCAGGGACTTGCTCGTTAGGCTTTTCTTCTTCTAATCTTGGACTTTTTGGAGAGCCCAAACTCTGGGATGTTTGATCAATATTACCATCCTCAATTGAAGCTCGTTTCCCTAATATCTGAGACTTTGTTTCCATTGTATTTGTTGGAGAGACCAGCATTTCTTGCGCCTTGTCGTCGGATACCGAAGGTTCAATATTGGCATCTAATCTTGCAGATGGCCGTGGGTCCATTAAGAGTGGAGCTGACATTACTGGAGTTGGTGTGTCATTTAGCTCCCCTTTCTGCATCAAACATTAAAATGAGATTCCATACAGTGAAAAAGACACCAAAGAGTTCCGCCAACCGTTTATTAAAAAAAAAAAAAATTGATCCTCATATCCCTTCGTATCCTATTGAAGATAAATTGAATAACTAAATGAAATATTCAAGTTCTGGACCATCTGATTACATTCAATGAATGCCGTGCTTCGTAACTAGAGAGAGAAAATAGTGCCAAAGAGAAAAAAAAGGAATAGTAGCATATGCTCTCTTTATAGGTATTGATAATGGAACACCTTGTACGATCTATTGCAATAGCTAGGAGATATTGCAGGCTTAGCTAGGCTGGTCATCCCTACATCAAAAAACTTGGGACAAATCTTTGTTAAGCAGTAGCACTCCTGCAAACACGAGATCCTATGGAAGCAAGCTCTATGGTGGTCAAATAGAAATTACTTATTCAAATTATACAAACTCGGGACTTTCCCGTCATCTGTCTTGGTGGATTTGGAACTGAAAAGGCCTAAAAAATGTGTATTAAGGTATTGAAAAAGTAAAAATGAGCCGAGTAATCGCACTTTCCAATTTAAGGGAAGCACGTTACTCATTTCTTAATTACTAAAATATTTCAAATTACCGTAGCTATATTACACCATGACCATTTATTCAAGAAATTCGTATGATTGGTAAGGATGAATGAAAATCCATCTATCTCCGACCAACACTAGACACACATATATACTATAGTGGAGAGGTAACTGATCAGTTAAGCAACTCAAACGATGAATCACCTGCTGAACCCGACATCCCTGTGTCTGTTTTTGCATTGCCACGAGTAGTTGAGCTTGCAGGTCCTTGTAATTCTTGGTAATCTGATCCAACAAGCTTCTCAGCTTCTTATTCTCATCATGCTGTCTCCCTAACTCTCCTCGTAGTTCTCTCAGCTGCAAAACCAAATCCTCTTACTTTAAAAAATAAAATAAAAAAAGCTTGTGAATTAATAACATCGGACACTCCAAAGACTCTAATTAAGTACCAACGTGAAAACTCACTTCATTATCATTTGGTTCTTTGGCATTTGCTATTATTGAAATCCCAGAACTTGAAGTTGACAGATTCAATCCAGTCTGTAACACATGAAATTAAGTCAGTAACAAGCAAACACAAATACGTACCTACTGTGCTCATATATTGTTATGTAGTAGATACAGTATCGTCATGGCCATGCCCTTAAAACCTAACCTTTCACAAGTGCGTGATCACCTAAAAAGAGTAATAAGTGGACAAAAATAAGGTGAAAAAATTCAAGAGGTAGGTAAATACATTAAAGAAACCTTACGTTTAGGCTAGAATCAACCAGACTTGATGATCCAGTATTAATCTTCATCTCTTGATGCTCACTTGGTGATTTACCATTCCTATCAGTGGAAAAGAAATCAACTTCTTTCATCGTGGGTTTGGTATGATCACCCGAACTATAATCATATAAGTGATCGGATACACCTGGGTTTTTCCGTAGAAAGTCGCCGGCGTACATGAACACCAATTCACGGCCTTGTTGATCCATGACTAAAACGAGGTGAGGGAGGGGAGAGAGGGGAAGAGAGAGAGAGAGAGAAAGAGAGAAGAGATAATGTGAGCGTAGTGGTTGGGTAGGCCTTTCACCGAGAGGTATTAGTATTGTTTAGTTAACAAAAGACTAAAGAGTAGGGAGGGATCCAAAAAATAATTACAAGTCCCTAGAGAAGACCCAGCCGTTATTTTCTCGAAATTGTTGACATCATTGTTGTGTTAGGTTACACGTGGCATTATTAGAGAGGGGACCATGCGGCAGCCGTGCAGCTTGTAACATATCATATTTAACTACTTTATAGCATGTACGAGAATTGGGGATAAATTGTGCCATTAGTATACAATTTTGTTTTTTTTTTTTAAACCCAATTAAAATAGCAGAAAAAGTTTTGGAAATATAGTATATTTTTAGATGCTATATTTTTTAACTGCAAACCTGATAAAATTTTAATTAATATCACGATTCACAATTATGATATTAATTAAATTCAGGATTAACCAGTCGATTGGTTTGAAAATAATAAGAAAAATCACAAAATTATCAAAACCAGGGCTCTAAGATGATATTTTTAAAATTTAAAGATTTGACAGTCGGAGTAGCGATTTCATAACTATTCTAAGAAAAACGAACTCTGAAAACTCCTAAAAAATTTTGAGTGCAATCTAATAATCAGATCAAAAGTTACGGCTTTTTTGAACCATCATTATGTTCTGGCGAAACCAGACCTTTTTTTTTAAATTTAGACTTGTTATAATGGTCCATAAATTTATTTGCTAGGCCATCCATGTAAATTGTTCGAGGCATATCCTCATTTAGCTGTGGTAACCTCATACTTGACTGCTCAGAATACCTGTTATCGCAAGTCTGATTACATCATTGACACTGATAAAACATATTTGAAAGAAAAAAGTTCATAAAATTATGATTTTGTATGAAATGATCAACTAGTTCATGCAATCAGAACAACCGGTTGAGCCAAGAAATTGGTTGTGAGGCTATATGTTAGTTGTCGAGCGTTTCAAAAGCACAACAAGAGTGAAAGTGTGTTATTTTATCAAATCTTTTATAAATGGTGTTATTTTACCAAAATTTTTAACTAACTGTGCTAATTTTAAAAAATATATATATTAGAATTAGGGTAGCTAGATTTTCAACATAACCATAAAGGCATTGTGATATCGATTACTTTTCAAAATACTTTGCGCTTGAAAATGCATCAAAATAATGTTTTTTTTAAAAAAAAATTATTTTTGACATCAACAAACTAAAATGATCTAAAATACACAAAAAATCAATTTAAAGCAAGAAAATATCCAAATTTTCTAAAAAGCACAATGTGGTCGCAATAACAAATAAGCTCAAAATCTATACTTATATTTTTTTTTCCCCTCAATGCTTGTTAAAAACATTTTTCAAATGGAGTTTCTAAATCCAAAAACAATGTATTTCTATTAAGATAGTTCATAGCCAAATTTTTAGAGAATTATTTAAAGTAAATATTTATGGGATAATATTAGTCATTGGATATCAAATATAACCATAAAAAAATAGTTATTTTGTTTGATTAAGTTTGGAAAACTGAGATAATTTGATAAAAAAAGAATTCAAGTATAAAAATCTAAATATATAAAAAAGACCAACTTCAAATAATAATTTTGTAGTTAACTCCTAGAGTCGTTGTTAATGATAACGGAGTGGGATTTTATTTAACGGTGATTGAGGTTAAGATTAAGTATGGGAAGGCCTTCCACTTAGGGGTGGTGATGGCATCTCTAGAGGTCAACGTAGTTGATGGCACGACTTTATCTTATGGTGGTTAGAATAAAATTATGACATGTCATACATATATAGAGAGTAACAAAAAAGAAAACCTAATACAACCGACTTAAACTATATATATAAAACCTACTTTAATTTTATAAAATATCCTTGTGATAAAGGACATTTAAGGTGAATCATACCTGGCTTGTCTATAAACAGATAACTAATTCATAAAATCAAACACAAGGATAATAGGAAGAGACTAAAGATGAAGCATAATACATAAAAGTTATATCAAAGAAGTTCAAGTTCATCATGGAAGCAAAGGATCGAAATCATTTTCTTCATCAATCAAACTAAGAAAATAAAGGATTAAAGTCTTTTTCTTAATAAAGAATTTCAAATGGAGTTTCTGAATTAAAAAGAAACAGAGTATTTCTATTAAGAAAGTTGACAATCAAATTTTCAGAGAATTATATAAAGTAAATATTTATGGGATAATATTAGTCATTGAATCTCAAATATAACAAAAAAAATATAGTTATTTTGATTGAATAAGTTTTGAAAACTAGGATAATTTAATAATAAAAAATTGAGTATAAAATTCTAAATATATAAAAAAAGGATCAACTTCAAACATTTGGTTTTATAACTAACTTCTAGAGTTGTTATTAATGATAATGGAGTGGGATTTCATTTAACAGAAACCGAGATTGAGTATGGAAAGGTCTTCCATGCGAGGGTGGGGATGATATTTCTAGAGGTCAACGTAGTTGACAACATGACTTTATCTGATGGTGGTTAGAATAAAAGGATGACGAGTCCTACATATATAAGGAGAGAGCAAGAAGAAACTAATCCCACTGACTTAAACTAAAAAAAACCCTTCTATGCATTAAGATTAAAGAAGAAGTTCCTTGTTTTTTCCTTTTGGAAAACTTCAATTTTAAAGAGAACCTAAACATTTCACGTACAACACCCACTTCAAATTAAGGTACATTAAGTAATTGATATGATTTTTATATGAAAGTATAAAAACATGTCTTTCTATATCTTGTTCTTGTTCTTGTTCTTAACCTTCCATAAAGAAAATTAATTTTCAATTTTAGTTTTACTTTGTTCCTAGTCTCTAATATACATACCTTCTACATCAATTAATTCCATTAAATTTAACTACTATTTTCATTGCACATGATAGTTTTTATATAAACCATGAATGGCATAAAAACAAATAAAAAAATCCATGTTGAATTATGTAATGATTTGATCATTTTTTTATGGAGGTACATAGCTAGTTTATGATTCATCATGATTTCAATCATAAATAAATTAATCAAATCAAATTTATAATAAATCAAGTTTTCAAGGATCTTCCAGAAGGATTCACTAAAGTTTCATGTTTCCAAGGATCCCAAAAAAAGGTTCAGCGAAGTTTCAAGTTTTTAAAGGTCCTCCAGAAAAATTCACAAAAGTTTCAAGTTCTTAAGAATCATTCGAAAGGATTCACCAAAGTTTCAAGTTCTCACGGATCCTCCAAAAAGATTCACTAAAGTTTCAAGTTTCAAAGCAATTTCCTTTTCAAAGGTTCACCAAACTTTCATGTCACCAGAGATTACCTAAAAGGATCACCACCTTATCTTTAAGCTTACAAGGATCCTTTTTAAGAAGGTTCGTCGAAGCTTCAAGCCTCTGTGAGTCCTCTTGAAAAGGTTTGCCTAAATCTCTAAGTTCACTGGCTACAATATAAGTGTCCCAAGAAACTGTTAAATTCTTGAATCATATAAAATACATAAATCTAAAGGTCATGATTCAAGAAAATTGAGAGGGTTTAGAGAGAAAGATAAGAAAATATTTATATAAAAAAATAAGACAAGAACAAAAAGTGAAATAAAAAAATCCGCTCTCTAAAAATAAACCTCCAAAAACTTTTTAAGAAAAAAAAATCCTTTTCCTAAAAGATTCATCAAGTAAAGTAAAGAAAAAACAATCAGCCTAAAAATTCATTTATATATATATATATATATATATATATAAAAACATTAATGTGACATTTATACCTTATTATTTTAAAGCTTTGATATAATTTCTTTAAATTTTCGACACTATATATTTGAGGACATTGGTGTGGTATATATATATAAAGAAAGTGTCCTTGTTATACTAGAAGATAAATTTCTCTTTGGAATCAAGTACATGTTTGAACTAGATCTACTTTTGATCCCACCACAATTCTAAGTCAAAAGAGATAAATTCAAGATAAATTTACTTATTATACCAAAATTGCAAAAGTAAATTAATCTTAAGGGGGCATTTATAAACACTAAAATTTCAACAAGTGCCTATGACTGAAGCTCTCTATGACAAAAAAAAAAATAAAAATTATTAGGGTTTGGACCCAAATTAAATTAAAAAATATAGTCCAAATACATTGCATGACTCTTACTTTAATTTTATAAAATATTCGTGTGATAAAAGAAATTTAAGGTAAATTATATCTAGCTTGTATATAACAAAATCAAACACAAGGACAATAGAAAGAGACTGAAGACGAAGCATGATACTTGAAAGTTCTATCAAAGAAATTCAAGTTCATTAAGGAAGCAAAGGATCAAAATCCTTTCCTTTATCAAATCAAACCAAGAAAACAAAGAATCAAATTCTTTTTTTTCATCAAATCAAATCAAGAAAATAAAGGATCAAAGTCTCTTTCTTTGTCAATTCAAATCAAGTTAAGATCTCATACATTTAAAGCTTTTGGGCTTATGTGAATATTATTTGTTTTAATCAAATCAAAGCACGTTAAGATCTTACATGGTTAAAACTTTTGAGCTTGTGTGAATACTCTTTATCTTCATCAAATCAAATCAAATAAAGTTAAAAGCTCACATGGTTAAAACTTTCGGGTTTATATGAATATCTTTTCATCCGAAGCAAAATCCAGATCTAATAGTTAATCAAAGATTTTGTGCATGTGAAGAGCTCTTCAAGACTTCTTCTTGTAATCAAATCCATTGTTGTAATTTTGACATTATTTTTAGTGTATTTTTAATACGCAAAACTTTGTATGTACACTGGACTGCTATCTTTTAATCTGGTATTGATTTATGACCACTTGTTGCATGGTCTTCCTTCTACAAATTCTTAAAGTCTAGGCGTTTACACGGCTGTTAATTAACTTCTCGTCCACTTCCCACTCATCCAAAGACGCAAAGAAATGTAAACTACTCCTTCATATATATTCCCACTGTGCCAACTGATCTACACCTTTGCTGATTCTTTTGAAACAAATTAGTGGATCATATATAGTAGCTATTTCAAATTGTAACTCCAGGATCAAATTATTCGAAGATTAATTAGCTTTCTTCTTCTTCTTCTTCTTCTTCTTTTCACACGCTAACTGATCGCCTGATTAATATTTTGGTACAAAAATTGAGTGTTGACTTCGATCTTTTCATTTTACAATGCAAAGATCTCAGTATTACTACTACATGTCTAAATATACATTATATCTATGCCTATTTATATATTTTTGCAGTTTACTGTGTGTGTGTGTAGTAACTGAGATCTCTCTCTCTCTCTCTCTCTCTCTCTATATATATATATATATATATATATATATATATACATACCTACATCTTTCTATATTTCATATTACAATGTAAAGATCTTAGTATTACATTACATTACATGTCTACATATATTACTGAAAGAGATTTTTTTAGTTAATTTGTTATTTTTTTAATAATAGTGGCTAAATCTTAATAATATTCTCTCTCAATTACTATAAAAAATAGCATTGTTTGAAAAAGATATTTTTAGTCAGTTTACTATGAGACTGATTAAATTTTAATAATATTCTCTTTTAATTACTATTAAAAATAACAGTGACAGAAATAGATCTCAACAATTACAACAGCTGTGTTCACAATGACAGGTTGAGATGTTTAATTTATCAATAAATCGGTATCTTATGAACTTGGTTTGTCAATGGCATTTTTCACAAGTTGCTTGAAATGTTAAAACATCTCGGGGGCACGTGAAAACCACATTTAACTAAAACGGCAGGGAAATGTCATTTCAATATTCCTTGACAGATGTTTTTGATTGGCCCAAAAAAGGAGAAAATATGAATAAAATTGTGAAAACTAACAAATAATTGATTAGGTGTTTTAATTTCTAACATATTTGCTTAAGAAAGACCCGAATAAGATTTATTTTTTATTTATTTTTAAATTAGTCCACTTATATTATTATATATTTTCCCATTCTCAAAAGTTTCTGGACTCACTACTGCAAAAAAGATATTTCACTTTGTGAAAATCCTTTTTAAATGATTAAGAACTACATATACAAAACAAAAGGAAATTATAACCTCCACTGGTAAATAATTATATATCCAAACTATCTATTTTTATTATCTTCATTTCATGTTTGAGTCATGTAATTATTAATATAATTATCACTGAAAATTTATATAATTATTAATTTTAAATTTGTATAATTAATCGAGTTACGCGCAAGTTGATTTGAACAACCATATTAATAAAAAAAAGTTACTTATATATCCACCTTCAGTATTTTATTTTAGATAAATTCCACATCTAAACTTGAAACCGACTTAATTATAGCAAGGATCGTCTCTTTTCCCGAAGATAATATAATTTAGGTATGCTATAAAAGTCTCTCTCTCTCTCTCTCTCTATATATATATATATATATATATTGTATGCATGCATGGCCAGCATGTAATAGTAAGATTTTAAAAGTTTTCATGCTTTGTAATCACATATTATTATAATCAAATGTAATTTATTGTCAACAACTCGGTTTAATTGGTCAGGATGTGGAAAATTTTGGTCAATCGTGGAAGATGCTGTATTTGACACTGAAACTAAGAGGTGGAAGGTCCTTCTCGTGAGTTGATATAATACAAAGCATTGAGAATGATCAATTGTCTCTAGCTCTGCACAGCACAACAAGACCGAATCTTTATTTTCCATGTGAAAACATCCACAAGTCAATGAATTTTTAGTTAAATAAAGATAATCATATCTCCGTCCAAATCTTCCTTCTCTATCCATTGTTTTGAAAAAGAGGCCTGCTAATCCAAATTGTCATCACATTAAGCCATTGAATTATTTCTTTTGTGATTGTCCACTTGGATTCAAGTGTTTTGTTTTTCCTGTTTTAGAATTTTTTTTGGCAATAGTATAAAAGAAGCCTGTTTCTGTCAGCATAGCCTAATTAGGACTGGAAAGTTACATTACTACGAAAATCTAATAATATAAACAACTTGAAATACTTGTAGGTCTCCTCGATAATCTATATCTTTGCCTTGCAACAACCAAAAACAGAGCAAGAGGGATTAGAAGCTCTTAACCATTTTCTTGGATACACACACACTATTCCCAACTTGCAGGAGATATTAGAATCGTCTGTTCCGTGAGAAACATGGGTGTAAATTAATCACCATTCATTCTCTGTCAAAAGGAAAAAACTTGAAAAATGTGAGCATGCTCCTCATAACTAGCAGCCTCAGAGACTGGACGGGCCTTGACGATCAATCTCCAGGCCTAGTGATGAAAATCTTACCTTGAACAGAGAAAGAGATGCGAGGTTTTTGAGTTGTATGGGGTAGTGTCCAGATGAGGAAAAGAAAAATATGGATTTTGTATAGTTGGAGAACAGAGAAGTTTCGTGGTCATGTCACATGCAACGTGATTGCTTTTGAGTCAACTCATAACGACATAAGCCAAGTAAAAGAAAGCGGCGCCCCATTGAGCTGGAGCTCAAGAACAACAGCTTTATACCACAGTAAAAGAGACCATCTTTACATGTCTAATTAGCATTAAACAATGACCCAGCCATCAGGGCATCCATCTTTGCCTGCACGTTCAGTCTCCAATATTCAAAGAAGTCGAGACTCACGCTTCCAGTGCATCATCATCTGCTTAATTAATTGGGTGTTAATAGAAAGAAGATATTAAAATCATTAGGTAATGTTAAGGTCAAGATTGAATGCTCAAAGTGATAAAAATTAAAGTTGTGAATACGCGACTAAGCCTCGTGATCTCAAGACATTTCGCTACATAGTGGTTAATCTAATTAACATACATGATACAAGCACTCAGCTACAAACTCCAGTGCTGTTTACATAACGTAATGTAACAAAACCAAACCCAAACTTGTGTTTGGTATTTGGTAGTTGTTGTGGTTAGAAAAAAAAATTATTTTATAAAAATTATTTTTAGTTGAGGTTGGTTTAGAAAAATATATGTTTGGTTAAAACTGTGGTTGAAATTGAGGTTGAATAAAAAGTAATTTAATATGTTTGGTTAAGAATACTTTTCAAATTAAGGTCATAAAATAAATAAATAAAACATATATTAATATTAATGGTTTTTAATTGAAATATTATAGATTTAACTACTATTATTACATTATGAAATAAACAATATTTTATATAAAGTATTTTTTATTGTTCTATTAAACTATTTACAATTCCATCACGTATGAAATTCATCCGACAAAGACTACAGTTTCCATGGCTTCCTGAGCGTGCAACAACATCAGGTAAAATATCATCAGGAACAAAATTGGGATTGCGATCAAATTCTGTAAATGTTACGTCATCATGTGATCTCCTTCTAATATAATTATGTAGTATCATTGAATAATGTTAAACACTAGTTTTTCAAATAAAAACACAATATCTGCGAAATATTTTTGGATTTTTTTTATTTTACTGGGTCGAACCCAGACACCGAGCATTTAGGTTTTTCCAGACCCAGTCCAGCCATGAATAATGGAAACGCTCTCCACTGTTCACCTGCAACGTGAACAATGGGGAATGCAGAAGACGAAGGAGAAGGAGAAGGGGGAGAGAGAGCGGTGGAAACAACAAAGGTTGGTAGTGAGTTGCTCTCCACTGTTCACATGCAACGTGAACAGTGAAGAATGCAGAAGATGAAGGAGAAAGGGAGGAGGAAGAGAAGTGGCTGGCGGTGGAAACGGCGAAGGGCGGTGGTGAGCTGCTCTCCACTGTTCACATTGCATGTGAACAGTGGAGAATGCAGAAGATGAAGGAGAAGGAGAAGGGAAAGAGGAAAAGCAGTGGCTGGCGGTGAAAATGGTGGAGGCCGGTGGTGAGCTGCTCTCCACTGTTCACATGCAACGTGAATAATGAAGAATGCAGAAGGAGAAGGATAAGGGGAAAAGGAAGAGCAATGGTCGGTGGTGAGCTGCTCTCCATTATTCATGTGAACAGTGGAGAATGCAGAAGATGAAGGAGAAGGGGAAAGGGAAGAGGTAGAGCAGTTGCTGGCGGTGTTGTTCACTGCTCTGTTGCTGTTCTTCTTCTTTCTCGCCTCTGTTTTTGTTCTTTTTCTTTTGCATCTCTGTTTACTATGTTTATAAACAAAGTTTTCAACTCAACACAAAAGGCAGCTTGAAGTTGTTTTTAGTTGTCTTATGGTATAACCGTTGATGTTCATGGATCCTACAAACAGTAATGTGCGTTCAAATCGTAACCAAACACATAATAATGGTGTTTTTCTATAAATGCAACCGCAGTCACAGCACCAAACACACACTTAACAAAACAATACATCCTCTATGACTTTGAAAAAGCCTAAGACATATGAGAAACCCCAAATCTAACGCTTTTCTCATCTTTCTCATAACAAAAGAATACCCTTTATTCCTCTTGTTTCATCACATCTTCAGAAAATTCTTAGTTTGTCAACATACTAATAATTAAAAATGACAATTGTAAGATTACAAAGATTCTTTTACAACTAAAATCTTTTCCCAAAAAAATTGTTTAGTAATTGATATTTGACTATAAATTTTTTTATGGTTTAGGTTTCATTCGACCACCAACGATTATGGGCTCTGTGTTGAGGTTTGTAAGGACTGGTGTCATGGAGTTTAAAGGTGGTGAAGGGTTTGAACAGGGGTGATTTACTGAATTTCACAATTTGATTTGGTTATTTATTTTAAAATATACAATAGAAGGAAGTTGTGGGTGTTGTTTTTACTCTTTATTGATTGCTAATGTTTGAGTTTAAATTTTTTTTATTGATTATTTAAATTAGGGAAGATGAAGATATGAAGTTCTTGTTGGCAATGAGACCCAATACATACTTGGGTTTAATAGGGTTCTACTAAGTCAAAAGTATTAATTGATTTAAGTAGCAACATAAGGGTTAAATTCCAAATTTCAAACTTTTCAAATTAAGTCGGTTAAGTTAAGAAGGTATTTGGAAGTGTAATAGCGATTATTTTTCAAAATAACTTTTGCTCGAAAATGCATCAAAATAATTATTTTTTATTTTTTTAAAATTATTTTTTACACCATCACATCAAAACAACCCAAAAACATAAAAAATAATTTTAAACAAAAAAAAATTGAGTTTTAAAGTTTTAGATTTACAATGATATCTATATTCAAGTGATATCAGCTAGTAAATAGATCATTTCTTTCCATGGGTGTTTGGCGCTGTAATTAGATAGTGTTTTTTAAAAAATTTTATTCTTTTATTATAAATTAAATTTTTTATGTATTGTAATAGTGTATATCGATAGTAAAAATAAATTTTAAATAATAATATTTTAATTTATTTTTAGATAAAAAAATTTTAAAAAATAATATTTATTACCATCCCAGCACCTCTAAAGTTTGAAAAGGAAAACGATAGAATGGAAGAGCCAGGGAGGATGTCAAGTGGTATTCTCATTTTCAAGGTTGTAGACTTTATATTAAAGCCTCTCTTAAATTTCTTGGTTGTTTAATTGAATTTCAACGGGGCTATTTTGTCCTTTTCCTGGTTAATTTATGTGTGTGGAATGGGACACTTGGGTGAGGTTGACTCAACCTACCCCCCTGCCCATAACTTTAAATTTCATGTGCTATGAAATTTCAACAGAATCATTTCAACTTATTGAAAAAATAGCCATCACCAATTTATAATTAATTAGTACCAATTTAAAAGAAAAAACATTTAAGTTATTGAAAAAGAAAAAAATATTTTATTGATATTTTTAATTTACAATACACCGTCATTTAATTGACACCAGCACTACAATAATAATCACTATCACCTATTCTCACCCTATCATTATCATACCGACAATATTATTATAACCATAATCTGAATATTAATATAATCATCATTTTATTATAAAGTTTTCAATAATTAAAACAATATTTGTTTTATTGTTATTATCATCACCACAACAACTACAACGATTGTTATTGTACGAAGAATTTTATAACTATCAATATTATATATTATTATCATAATTACTACAATCATCCTAATTTTATATAAAAATAAAATTTTATAAATATTATAACTCTCATCTTACTACTATCACTAAAAAACCAACTTATTTTGTATAAATTTTTTTTTTGGTTACATTTGAATAATAAAGAGTAATCACTCTCTGAAAAGATTTCCATGAAAAGATATATCCCTGGTAAGAATATTTTGAAGTCAGCGTTACTTTTGTTCTAGACTTGTGGGATTAGCAACATCTTTTCAAAGTGATTAACTTAAGCATTTAAACACAAGAAAGGTGGGTTGTTTTAGCTTAGAAAAGACGTTGAAGAATAATGGTTTTGGACAGGGACGGAAGGACCTCATGCATACAAGGGATTGTAAAGAGAGTTTGTCAACAGAAGCCGCCGCCCCCTCGCTGTCCTTTAGCAGCTCATACCACTTTCCAGGGTGGACCACACGGAGAAGACCTCACTCTCCTCCTTCCATCTCTCCGTCTGAAGGTTTTATGAACGATCGATGACTTGATCTACGCATAAACCTGCTCTTTACGGTCTTTTCTTTTCACAGCCACCCTTGCAGCCTGTGAATTGATGGGATCCTCTATACCTCAC
This sequence comes from Populus alba x Populus glandulosa, assembly GCA_033617975.1. Classification (NCBI taxonomy): domain Eukaryota; kingdom Viridiplantae; phylum Streptophyta; class Magnoliopsida; order Malpighiales; family Salicaceae; genus Populus; species Populus alba x Populus glandulosa. The sequence continues at coordinate 16,984,480 of CM066144.1, read as the reverse complement.
TTGGCGGTCTTGACACGGAAACTATGTGAAAATTCTATGGAATGGCTGGCCCTAGCTAAACAAATATATAGGTACAAAGGAAATCTTCAAACGACTTAATTTCTCATAGATAAATCATATTTATCAAGATATAATAGACTTTCATGTGGTAAGAAATAATTTATATTTATTTATTTGATGAGTGAATTTATCTTCTTCTTTTTTTAAAAAAAAAAAGAGTTTTTGGATAGTTTACAAGAAGAAATTAATTAGCAATATTGTTTTCTATTATCCTCTCTTCTTTTCTTTTTCTTTTTCATGTTAAGATCGCCTCCCTTATATTCTTTTGCGCTCAATATGCAATGAATCAAAGCAATTTATTCTACACTAAACAATCAAATACTTTTCGTTAAAATGAAATTTATGCATAAATCCCTTTCACCTATGTTTGACCGAGTTATTTCTTGTGTACACATCCAACTCTATTATGCATGGTTCACAAATGTCAAAGAATGTGTCTAATGGTTAGTTATAATTTGAATTAATTCTTAATTGTAATTGAATTTAATTAATAAATAAGTTGAATTTACATGTTTAGAAGAAATAAAATTCAATTCATTTTATTTTATTTTCTACATTACTTTCATCTTATTTCTTTAAGGATCTCTCAAAAAAAAAAAGAGTAGATAGGTATTTTAAAAAAGTTAGTTTTAATATCAAATTACTTTTTAAAGAAATTATAAATTAGAGGAGTTAACTTTTTGTTAATTTTTTCTTTCCTTTCGTATAATTTTAGATATTAAATTTTATTTGAAATTTAATTTTTAAAAAAAAATTCAAAGGGTTTATATATATACCCTTTGATTCTTTAAAATAACTCAAAATTTTATTCCTCAACTCAGAATAACTCGATGCCTTACCTCCGCCTCGCGTCGCGGATGGTGAACTAGGTTATGAACTTTTCTTTATTCTTCAATTTAAATGAAAATCATCCTTTTTCAAAAAAATAAATATATAGATGAAAAGATAAATCATGGATATCTCCCTCTAGCCCATGGATTTTCGAGGTAAGTCCGAGCCCATTATGATATCTCGGCTAGCTGCCCATAATTGTCGAGCATTGATCACACTGGGTCAAAGCCTTTTATCGAGCCCCATTCCTTATTCGCACTGTGACTTCTTCTTACAATTTTTATTTTTTTATTTTTTTGAGAACTGGAATATTAATGACATATGTTGATTCACTTCTTAAAAGCCGGGAGTATTTTTAGGATGGGCTTATTGTATGAATTATTAACAACTAACAGCCCAATGCCCATTAGAGAGATGAGAGTTGCCTTAGGAACAAAAAAACCGAGTCTAAATTATTATTCCAAGACAGTATCCACGCTAACTCCCAAAGTCTTGAGAGTTTTTAATTTAATCCTTGCTTTTTTATTAGTTTTTCGAAATAATTAAGTATTTGGCATCCTCTCCATTTCATGAATTTAAATGCGAGCTGTACCCGGAGAGCATGGTGCTAAGGCACCCTAAAAGAGGGTCCGTTAACGTAGGCATATGCAATAAGATCGCACATCACATGCTCTTTGTTTGACCTCTGAGCCTAAAGCGGTGCTCTGTGGCCTGCCGGAAGAAACTGCTCAGTCAGAAATCAACGTGTATAATTAAGCATTAAACGACTCGCTGGAATTGGACGGCATTAAGAAATGACTATAGAGGAGATCGTTAATGGGAGAACGTGAAATCTAGTTAGTCAACTGCGAACTCCATTTAAACCATTCGACAAAGGGATCTCTTGAATCTTTTTTATATGTATAATATATACATGCATAGCACCGTTGGAGAAATCAAGAATCGATCGCACGTATCTGACTTTCTTTATGGAGTTTTTGGAACTAAAATACATAAACAGAACTATGCTTAACACATGTATAAGAAGCCTTGCTCGCCTCTTTACATCCCATTTTAGCTAAGACAAGATGGCATCTTCTGCTTATACTTTGTTGTCGTTCACTCTTTACACCTTCTTCCTCTCGTCTGGATCTTACAAAGCTGAAGCTAGGAGATCCAAGGACGTCTCTTCTCTTGTTAGTAAAGGCCTCTTTGATTCCATATTCCTACACAAGGACAACAACGCATGCCCTGCTAAAGATTTTTACACGTACAAGTCCTTCATTCAAGCATCTAGATCTTTTCCTCGGTTCGGCAGGAAAGGTAGTTCTATGAAGAGGAAGCGAGAAATTGCAGCTTTTCTTGCTCAGATATCCCATGAGACCACAGGGGGGTGGACTACCGCACCCGATGGACCATTTGCATGGGGTTTGTGCTTCAAGGAAGAAGTGAGTCCACAAGGTAATTACTGTAACTCGAGCAACACTCGATGGCCATGCTCCCCTGGGAAATCCTACAAAGGAAGAGGGCCTATTCAACTATCATGGTAATATCCATTCGTTAAACAAGCATTGGATTCAGGATCCATGTTGATTTCAATTTGGTACCAATGTTAACAAGGCCAATTAACTAAACTTATTTTGATGATGTTGGGGCAGGAACTACAATTATGGACCAGCAGGGAAGGCATTAGGATTCGATGGGCTTAAAAACCCAGATGTAGTGTCTAACGACTCCTTAATCGCCTTCAAGACAGCTCTTTGGTTTTGGATGACTAAGCAGAGCCCAAAACCATCTTGCCACAACGTCATGATTGGAAAATATAAGCCAACAGCAGCTGGTGTGGCAGCTAATCGGACGGCCGGCTACGGGTTGGTGACTAACATCATCAACGGTGGTCTTGAATGTGGAATACCTAACGATGCGCGAGTTAATGATCGGATTGGGTTTTTTCAGAGATACGCAGCATTGTTTAATGTAAGTACTGGGCCTAACTTAGATTGTGAAAATCAGAAGCCCTTTACTTAGATTTTGTTTTCCCCGTTTAGGGCAGTGGAATGCTGTTGTGGTTCCTTGTTGCTATGATTAGTACATGAAATAAATGATGATTATGCATATGATTTCAGATCATTTTTTTACAATTATGTAAAAAATATTTGATTACTGAGAGAGAAAAGAGGAAGTCATCATAGAGAAATTAATTTCAAACTTTGTGTTAATGAATTTAGCTTTCAAATAAAAGTTTAATGGAGGTGATTTTATCTTTCAAACATGATAGAAAAAAAATAAAACATGACTTGTAAAGTTTTATATTCAGATTTTTTTTATTATTATTATTTTTAAACTTATTAGAGGGTTTTAATGTTAGAAATAGGTTTATTGATATTTCTAATATGTTTTTAGATAAAAACATGTTGAAATTTTGAGTTTTGGTATTAAACAGTTTAGAGATTAAAATGAGAGGGAAAATGCTTATGGATTGGGATTAATCATGATAACCAAAAATCAACTTTATCAAATTAAATTATTTGAATCCATAGTTTGGTGTATTAGGTTATATTTTAAACTATATTAATTTAAAATTCAATAAAGTTGGGTTTGGAATGATATACAAAAACAAGAGGGGTAGGCACAAGATAAAGATATCATATTTGATTAATATAAACAGGATCAAAATTAATTTTTATCTTTATCACATGGACAAAAATAAGTGAATTTTTGTATAGGACACATGTGGAATGAAGACAAAGACATGGAGCATAATAAAATATTATTCCAAAACTATCTTTATATACTTTACAAAACTTCAAGTCATGCCCGTCACTTATCAATCTTAACCATTAATTTCACATAAATTATTTTTCACTTTTATATTTGTCTAGGCAAAAATATCAAAAACATTCAAGAAAAGATCATGAAAAATAAGAGATATGAAGGGGGAAAAAAAAAAAGAGAGAGAAATTATTAATGGTATAATCTAATGCTTGTTATGGCCAATACCACAATCAAATGAAAGTGACACCAAAATTTTACTATTTCACATTTGAAATTGAAAAATATTTGGATTTAAAGTTTTAAAATTAAAAACTTTCAAATCAAATTTTATGTTGTTTTGTTGTTTAAAAATGATTTTTAAATTTAGATTTGGATTTCAAAGAACAAGGGGAATCCTAAGAAGTGTTTTTTTAGTAAAAAATATATATATATTAAAACAAGTAATATGTAATGAACTAGGTTATCACCCACAAGTCAACATGGATGAAGATCTTGCAACCTCTCTTTATCTCTCTCTTTCTCTATTTTATTTTTAGACACAAAGAGAGTTTAGGTGAAGATAGAGTTAGAAGACTCGGGATAACATTAATCCAAGATGGGAAATGCAATCAAGAGATTAAATGTTGACATTTAAGCCTTGGAACTCAAAACAATAGTCTTGAAAAGCCACCTCCCTTCTTGATTATATGTTATTCTTTGGATTAGTCAAGAAGAGAGTTTAGGTGAAGATAGAGTTAGAAGACTCGGGATAACATTAATCCAAGATGGGAAATGCAATCAAGAGATTAAATGTTGACATTTAAGCCTTGGAACTCAAAACAATAGTCTTGAAAAGCCACCTCCCTTCTTGATTATATGTTATTCTTTGGATTAGTCAGGCCTATTATAATTGGTATAAGAGTCTGGCCAATATTGGATGATAGAACCCGAATGTCACAACTATTAGACACAATAACTACTATGAAACAGCAACAAGGAAAAGAAAAAAAAAACACCACCACCAACAGACACAACAAAACATTTTATAAGAATTGGTATAACAACTGTCGTAGAGTATTGAATTCTAAAAAAAAAAAAAGACATGTCACCCCCCCTAATATGCCTATCACCTTTGTTAATGATCATCACAAGTCAAGGATTAAAGTGTAGGAGAACTAGCAAATCCATCTTAAACCAATGAAATTTGAACTTTCCTTATTTTAACAAGGAGGGTTCAATGAGGTAGGCATAAAAGGCCAACCATTTTTTTTAATTGTCATAAAACAAATCCTCATAAAAAAATTATGTAAGACTTATATGTTTTAATTGAGATAGTTTCCCACTAGCCCCTGGATTATCAAACTTCTATTGTTAAAGTTTGTTTTTAAAAAGTATTAAAGTAAGAAATTAGGTTGAGCTAGGATGTTAAACCCTCAAAATATTATTTCAACCTATGTTCTTGCAAGAATACATGAAGAGAATATTTTTATCATACAAAGAAGTTGGAGGCCTAATTAATATAAACAGGTCACTTAAGAAGATCAATCAATTAGGTCAACCTAGAATAGAACTCAGGCTTAATCTTCTCATTTAGAAGTTATCATAGGCCCAATTTAAGAAAAAAAAATGAAAAAATGTATTTGCTTTAAATATAATAGCAAATGGAACTCGGGATATAAACGTGGAGGTCTAAAATTGTTTTTAATTAAAGAATGTGAGGAGGAACAAAGCAAATAGGATTTAACCAATATTATGGATTTAATTGATTTAGAAATCTGCTTATTGTTAGTGAGAAAACTCAGATATCCCTACAAGTTATCTAAGAACCATGAAGGTTAATGCCTATATCAATAACCAATCCATTACAATCTTTGTGGATAATAAAAGTACCCAAACTTTATCTACTTAAAGATTACTAAGAAGGTGTGGATTGAAGTGGAAAATCACAAGAGGTAAAGATAGCCCAGAACACTAGAATCCAAAGTAAAATGAGTTATTTCAAGTTTAAATTTGAAACCTGAGCAACTCAATTTCAAGCATAGGCCTTGGTTATCCAATTAAGGAGATGTGGCGTGGTGTTGGGGATCTGGTGGTTAAAAGGCCTAGCGTTTTTTTATAGGACTTTTAATATTTGAGCACAGAATTTTAATTCAATAGGCTTCATGTCCACATTAAAGAGTCAGGGGTCTAAAAATCTAAAATTAACTGTAAGTTTAGTTCTATTCGAGAACTAAAAATGAAGGCCAGGGGGTTAGTTTTATAAATATAGAGGATAAAAACCGAGCTCCAATCTAAGGTAGAGCTACCAAACCAGATAAACTTACTATAAAAAAAATAGAAATTGAAAAGATTGCCAAGAAACTATTAGATTTGGAAACAATAAGACCCAACTAAAGCCTATTTTCTTCACCAGTTCTCCTGGTGAGAAATTTACATGGGTCATAGAGGATGTGGATAGACTACCAAGATCTCAATAATGAGACTATCAAAAAAAAGTTCCATATACCTATAGTAGAAGAGTTATTGAATGAGTATAAGGGATCACATCATTTTTCTAAGCTAGATTTAAAATTAGGATACCATCAAATTAAAATGAGGCCATAAGACATTCACATAAATGCTTTTAGAATGCATAAAGGGTGTTACAAGTTTCTAGTTATGCAATTTAGACTAACTAATGCTCCATTTACATTTCAATGAAGCATTTGGACCTTTCCTTAGAAAAATTGTGTTGTTTTTTTTTTGTTTATGACATCTTAGTATATAGCAAAATTAAGGAAGAACATGTGAAACGCTTGAGGGTTGTTTTAAATACATAAAATGGAGAATACAAAACCCTTAAAGTTACTACATTCTCTTCTTATTCTATAAAATATAGGATTTTTCACTACTTTTAAAAATAAATTGAGTCATCACGGGTATTTTTATTTTAGTTCTTTGTTAAATTTAGTTTTTTTAAGACATTTTATTTTTGAATTAAATTAAATTAATTGATTAAATATAAGTATGAAATACTCACTTGAGGATATTTTGTTTGGTTTGCTTTCTAGATTATTGCTCTAACGGCTCGTGTGGCTTCTTTTTGTGTTGTCAAGCAACGTTTTACAATGGCATTAGAATAGTTTTGGTGAACTCTTTTTGGTGGTGGGGCACTATCTATGGTGAGAGAAGATTAGTCTCCAACAAGCTTTTATTTCTTCTCCTTCCGAGTATGATTTTGCCAACTCATTTTTTATAGTTAATTATTGCCAAAAAAATAAAATTTCACTTTATTTGTTGTCAATGTCTTTTTTTTTTAATTATATTATTAAAGTAACTAATTTTATTAAATCTAGTCAAATTAATAACTGTTATCTCATATTTGTTTTTGCTCCTTTGAAAATGATACAATGCCTAAATATTTTTTTATGCTAGGAGAATTTAGGTCAACCCAAGGTATGATGCGGGCAATCAATCTTGTTATCTGCTAAACCAAACATAAATTAGTCCCATCTCTCCTATATCCTACCATGTTTTCCAAGGTTTGTAATCTCTACTATATTATACATCATTTTAAACCCAACTTAACATAACTAAATTACTCAAGTATTGTATTTAGAACCTTTAAAACCAAACACACTGAATACTCATTATAAGCACAACTAAAATGATAAGAGTCGATTTTATTGTTCATATGAACAAAAATTGGTTAATATATATTTTTATATTTATTGGTTATTGTCGTACCCGACTTCGTGGCGTCCCTGAAAAATTAATTTAAAAATCTTTGGAAAGAACGGATTTCTGGCATCCTGTTCTTTGATGGGAATATTCTTGTTTAAGGAGTTGCCACCTAGTATTATGGTCACTAGGAACCCTAACTGGCCAACAGAGATTCTATGGTACGTGACTGGTTACGTAAAAAGGAAAGATATTATCACCCCTTAAACGTCCTGCCTAAGGCAGGCTGCATTGCTATTATTTGTCATTTATTGCTAACATATATTTTTCATATCATGATGGTTTGCATATAATATTCCTGACTCTGGCGTCAGTGAATATTAAACTACAGATATTTCCAACTCTGGCGTTGGTAAATATTACGTAGATATCAGAGTGAATAAATTTAAATAATTACCTTTTTTAATCCTGACTCTGGCGTTGGTGAATAAACAAATAAAAATCAATTTATATTTGTTATTTTTACTCATGCAAATTATTTTTATTTTTACGTAGCTAAATAAAGGTAAAAATACAATAAAATAAAATAAAATAAATTTTTATTAGTATTTTTTATTCCTGACTCTGGCGTCAGTGAATAAACCAATAAATTTATTTTATTTTATGTTATTATATTTTTTTGCATGCAATTTTTATTTTTTAGCTAGATAAAATGCAACGAATAAAAATAATATAAATTTAAACCGGTGTTTTTTATTCCTGACTCTGGCGTCAGTGAATAAACCAATAAATTTACATTATTTTTATTCATACATATGCATTTTTTATTATTTTTTATTTTATTTTATTTTTGGGGCTGGGCTAGGCTAAACACAGCCCAGCATACATACCTTTGGCTGGGCTGGGCTAAACCCCACAGGGGCTGGGCTGTACCCAGCCAGTCCGGACCGGGTCACTAGCCCAAGCCAATGACCCGGTTTTAAAAACAAAACAGATGCACGCGTGAAACAGATCACGCGTGCATCAACAGTGCGAAGGTAATTAAATTACCTTCGCACTGTTCAAACGTTATTTGAATCAACGAAGAACAGAAAAGAAAGAAAAAAAATGTATAGCGAAGGCGCACCTGTTTCTGGCGATTGAAGAAGATCGCGATGCTGGTGACTGTTGCCCTCGTCCGGCTACTCTCCCTTCTCTCCCCGCTGTGACCTCTCTGTTTTCCTTGCTTTTGATTTCTCGATTCTCAGTGTGAAGAAGCTGAGAGGTAATGGGTTCTTTGAGGTTTTTTTACTGATTTCGGGTTGCTTTTTCTACAGGGATTCTCCTAATGGCGAAGATAATTCTCCTTTTTAGTCTGGTTTCTCGTTCTTGCTTTCACTCTGTTATTTTTTTTTTGCTCTGTTTTCTCCTTGTTCTCTGTTTTTTTCTGGGTTGTATTTTTGATTGCCTCCTTCTTTCTCTAGGTTGATCTCCCTTTTATAGAGACCCAGCCGCTAACCAGTCCTGCCTTTGCAGGACTGTTATCTTCCACGAACGAGATCGTGGGCGAGAGCCGTGATCCACGATTGGATCAAATCCGTTGCAGATTTTCAGCCTGTTGAATCGGGATGGAGAAGACGAACACGGCTATTCCACCAGCAACGACGACGTTTTGGCAACACTGTATTCCTAGTATCAACGGCATCGTTTCGGCAACAGTGGCATTTTCATTTTCACCCCTGAACTTTGGAATTGTAACCGTTGGATCTCAATTGAATAAAAATTCCTTTTAATTTTGCCCCTTTTTTATAAGTTTCAATTAAATCCCTCAATTGGTGCACTGTTTACAAAACAGTCCTTAATTCCTGGATTATTCAATTTGATCCTTAATTAATTCTTTCAATTTTGCCCTTTTTGGATAAATTTCAATTAAGTCCCTGAATTTATTTAATTAATTAAATCAAAGTTTAATTAAGTCCACAAACTTATTAATTTTTTAATTTCATTAATTAAACTAATCCAAATTTTAAGTAAATTTTCAAATTTATTAATTCTTCAATTTCTGACCAATTTATTCTCAAATCTGATAATTTTATCCCTAAACATCAAGATTTGTTGTCTTAACCCAATTGTCAACTATATTTAATTTTTATTATTTTGATCAAAAATTAGGTTATGACAGTTATAATATTCGTTTTTCTTTAATTGATCGATTACAAGATCATGTCGTAGCTCAGTGGTTAAAGCGTGAAAATTACGTGAGATTACGAGTTTGAGACTTGAAGGCATCAAATTTGTTTCTCAACTAACAAAAAAAACAAGTTTAATATATTATTTGAAGTGTTTTAGAACAAAATAGTGTCTTAACTCAATAAAAAGCTTCCCTTGTGCAAAAAAAATAAAAAAAAAAAATGGGTTAGGTGTGTGGTCCCTGTTAGGCCCATGCATCTAGCTTTTTAGGTCCAGCCCACCCTATAATAACTAGACTTTTTTATATCTCAAAAAATTATAAGTGACCTCATGTGAAAATATAGAAAGATAAACTAGTTATTCACTATACCAGAAGCTTCTCCATGCCAAATTACTCATCAAACTTAGATTTGATTTATGAAATGGTTGCATTTTTTTTTCATAATATTTACCAGCGTTTGAAAATATATAAATTTGATAGCTATTGATTTTTGAGGCCACACTGGCCTAATCACTACACAGGATGTGGTTACTTGTATAAAAAAGATAGGTTTAGGGCGTGCCGAACCATGAAAGAAATTTCATCATGCTCCCCCAGTTCCGCGAGAAATTTGATAAATTAAACATTTCTGCTAGGAGTAGTAAGATTTAATTTTTTTACTCAATCTTTAACTCGGTAAAGTAACAATTGATGTTAGGCTATTTATAACATAATAATAGGAAAAGTATATCCTATGAGGAATACTAACAATATACTTTCTCAAAAAAGAATTTTATAATAGCAAGTAGCAAGTGGTATCATATCAATTGACAAAGAATATGATGAACTCTGAAAATCCTTAATTTACAACAAAAGACCAACTTTTGTTCTATCATCCTCAACATATTCATATGGAGTTACCTAGCTGACCACTACGTATTTATTTTCGATTCACCATATACAAGTGCATGTCTAGGGAGAAGAGGAGACTGCATATGAATCATGAACCAAAATCATAGGCTGTCTGCCCTGGTGATCTTCAATCTCCGCACAGAAGGTAAGAACACCCTACCAATTAAAGAAAATAAATTAATATTAAGGCATTTATTATGTTTGTAGCTGCTCTCTTGCTACTTTGTGTCAACAGAGAATGGTTCGTGATTAAAACAAAGAAGAAGATTGAAACGAAGGAACTTACTCCCATGGCACATCCCCAACAATCAACCAATCGCCCTCTTGGTCTTCGTATGTCAGCACATGGCATTTCCCGGAATGTTCAACATCCATCTCAGGCCCTGCTTAATCATCTTCAGCTTAATTATTAAATACTCTCGATTGATAAAAATAAAATAAAATTGTATTGCTATGGAAATGGATCAACGGAAAAAGAAGACACTTAACAGAGAATGCTAGTGTTGAACATTTGGTCAAGAGTCTGTATCAAGTCATGGTAACCATCGTGGGCTAATAGGTTCAGTTTCCTTCCAATTTGAATGCCTTCCATGTACACCTTGACGAATAGGGTGGAACTACTGTACTCGTTTTCTTCTGATGTTACTGCCTTCCCCGGAGACGGCTTGATCGGCGGCCAATCCAATAGCTGCTCACTGGATTGATTCGTATGAGATCACCAAAAATTAATAATTTAAGAAGATTACCGACAAGTTTCTTCAAATGGGAACTATTGGTTTATTGAATATATAATTAATTAGAGACACGTGTACCTTGGTGTAGAAGGGTTGTCCTGTCGAGAGGTTGATATGCCAAGTCCAAGCCTTAGATCTGTGCTAAGGTCCCTCTTTACCTGAGGGAAAGAAGACTCGCCGGAGACAGATGGGTAGCTGCTGCTTTCGAAAGATGATGATGAGCTAGAGGCAGCTCCTCTGCCCATTTTTGGAGATGTGAAGCTAAGAAGCCGCCACCTTAGGTTCAAATATATAGATAGCAAAGAGAGCATAACACGTTTATGAATATGAATATAGTGGGGAAAAGCATCTCCTCATGCAGCTCACGGCCCTGAGATGTTGTCCATGTAGCCGGCATCTATACGTGTCAAGTTGAATCCTGCTTATAAGGTGTCGTGATTTCTGTTCGAGCTTGAATTCAATGTGGTTCATGTGCATAAAGTCTACATATATCGGTCGTTTATTCGCAAATTATTTTACTTTATAGGCCTATTCTAGTATTCTCTTTGCTCGGATTTTCCGAAAACTCATCATTGGGTTATAGCTCAATGATTCTCTAGAAGAAAAGGAAAAAAGAAGGGCGAAGAGACCTCGATCATTCAATTCTCCTATACAATTTTCGTTCAAGAAATAATTATTCCGACTCTAAATTGAGATAATTGATAAAGTATTGTAGGGTTTTTTTTTTTTTTTAATGTAATGATCATATCAAGTATTGTAAGTATAGTTTTAAGACCCGGTCTGGTAGCCGGCCCGGTCTAAGATCCGGATTCTAGGTTTTGACCGGGTCGACCGGGTCAATTTTAAAAAAAAATTAAAATGACTTTTAGTAAAAAAATAATAATAATAATAAAATAAGTCAATTGTTTTGAGGTCGGGTCTTGCCGGGTTAATTGGGTTGTTAGGTCAACCCATCGGATTACATCAAGTTTTTGTTTTTTTTTTTTTTTAATCTGGCTTAATTTTAACTCTGGATTCCAGGTTGATCCGTCGTAACAATCCTATAATTGTAGAGTTGATGAAGACTGGCTCTCGAGGATAGTTGAAGAGTTGAATGTAGACAAACTAGGGATATTCAGATAGGATACAAAGGCATCGGTATTCGAAGCCCTTCTCCTCAACAAAAAAAAAAAAAATACACATTGAAGGTAACGCACAATCTCATGCCAATGTTCAATGGATTAGATTATCGAGCGGCGCATGAAGGCCTTGGGTACAGTTACATAATTAAGGGTATTGGTGGTGGTGAGACTACGGCTTGTTTAGTAGTAATTGGTTTTTAGTTTTGAAATATATTAAAATAATTTTTTATATTTTTAAATATTTATTTTTAATATAAAAAATATAAAAATATAAAATAAATTAATTTAAAAAAAATTCAAAACCTTATGAAAAACTATACAACCGTCCCAAACGGCCATATGCTTATTATGTATGGTGACAAGGTAGCACACTTCAACATGACGCATTCATTACATTTTAATACCATACTAGTAATAAACTCTCAGGTTGCTTTGATAATTAAAATATTTATATTCTTTTTTTATTTAGTAAATTTTTACATTTTAAATCATAAATATACCCTGTTTTTTTCACATATATCATGCAAACGTTTTTATAAAAAGAAAAAATCTTAATTGAGAAAAGAGATTGTTTACTAAATTAATAATTATTCGTGTAGTAGAAAAAAAATGTACATTATTAATTTTAAATATTTTACATTGCTAATTTACATGTCAAAAATTACAATCCTAAAACTATCAATTGCATACGAAAATATATATTATTGATGGTGATTAAATTTGTTTTATTGTGAAAATACGAAATCATTTAATATCAAAGTTTATTGTTGTCTAAAAATGTATCATTCATAAGAGAATATAAAGTCCAAAAATTTATAAGATATTGTTTTTAAAAAATAGAAATTAATGAAATATCATTACAGTAACAAATTTAATTTAAAAAGTTTGTGTCCTTAGATTTAAAACCTTAAGATTTTGTGGCTTATCTAAGTTATTGGCTTTATATGATTTCTGATATTTGTTTCATTCACTTCTCAAAAAAAATATATGTTTCATTATCATATGCTAATATGTTTAATATTCATGTGTGTGTTTGTCTATATTAAAAACAAAAGTGACATTTTAGTGTCATTCGGATATTCACTGAAAATATTTATAGTAAAAAAAAAAATTGTTAGCTTAGTCCTCGATGTATTTTAAACTTTAATCAGAAAATAAATATTTTATGAAATTTTCATAATGCCTTTTTTAAATATATTTAACATTATTAAAAAAACAATGTTTAGATTTCCAGTAAGTATCTTATTATATTTTCAAAAAATACATTTTAAATAAATTTAGTTAAGATTATAGGTAATTGTATTTTTTTTTATTACATTTGAATGCATTTTAAAAATACTTTTTCACAATATAATTTGTAATAATTTACTATTGCATAATAAGTCAGTATTTTTTCTAGGTTAGAGATGACACCTCACATATTTCGTTGCAATATCAAAGTATATCACAGGAAAATGAAGCTGCTCTAAACTATTGTCATGTGAGCCCTAAGTGTTGAGTTACTGATCACTATTAAGTACTCAAATACATTAACAGATTCTAAGCCCTGTGGCCAAACTATTGTATAATAGGCGTCAATGACTGTGAATTATAATAGTGGTGTTTTTACCCTTAAAAAAAAAAAGCACATTGAATTGCCTGGAAGGATATATTTATATTTTTATATGGTTTATTTGTCGTTTTAGAATTGTTAAGAAGCATCTATGTCCTTTTTGTACAATTAATTTACATTAATACTTTTAAAAGCAAAATATTACTTAATTATGACGAGGAGCATTCATTGTTTTTTACTTTTTTAAGCATAGTCTAATGACTTTATCACTTTTAAAAAATTAAGATTCTCAAAATATTTTTGCAAGGGTTAATTTGTCATTTCATAATAATTTTTTAGCAATAATTATTTGGTCATAAGAATAATATTTTTTTTATATATATATATATATAAACAAGTTGTTGATTGACATATGTTGTTAACTGGGTGGTGGAAACAAATATTATGCCGTGTCATTTGATGTGTCTTGGCATTTTTTTTTTTTAGACAACACGTGTATAGTGATTCTATCTGATTTGGTGCTGATTTGATTTATTTTTTTCCCCTTCATTTCTCTCTCCTCTAGCTTGCTTTGTGCGCTACCCATATAACAAATCATAGTAGCCCTTCAATCTCCTTTTCCTTCAAATTTAGTTCATTTTCTTTGAATTGCAACTGTTTTATTTGAAAAATCACTTTAAATTGGAAAACAAAATTTCAATTTTATCCTCTTTTAGTTTTTTATTTCTCAAATATAGTCCCTATTCTTTTGATTTTATTATTTTTGTTTGGGATGGTTTATAAATGTTATTCATTTCTTGCAATTTCATCCTTGTTTTTTTCATATTTAGTCCTTATTATTTTTATTGCTATTTTTTTTTCTATTTCTATCCTTCAAAATTAAATTTGAATGGGAATTGGGTTTCTTGCTTAAAACCAATTCTAAGATTTCATGGGTTGTGATTTTAAAAATTAAACCTAGTTTAGAATATTCACCCTGGTATGCTTGTTTTTTCATGTTATTAAATTGGGGTTGTTTAGATACACACACACACCAAACTTATTAAACATAATTGACTCAACGACTCAAGTCTCAAATTTCTTTTAATTATTTGGAAATCCTAGCATCGCCTTAACTTTTTTGTTTTTTAGGTTGACAAATTTGTCTCTTCCCAAGGCATTGCATAGACCATTGATATATTTTTGCTCAAGTTAGTTTTTTTGTTCTTTTTTTAAAATTAAATTTTTCCACTTTTAACCTTTAATATTTGGTTTGTTATAACTAAGCTTCCTATTTTGTTTCGTTATCGATTTCATGGTTTTATCACTGTCTCATACCCATATTATGGATTTTGCATAGCAATCATAGTTATTCTAAGTCAATCTAGTTTATTGTTGTCTCAATATCTTTCTCTTTTTTTTAAATATCATGCAATGTGTCACCAATCAAGTATTTACAAAGTGTTTCGGCCCATATAAATCAATTTTTTTACTTTCTAACATATTTATATCTTTTTAGGCTGAAAACAAAATGACCCATGACGTACTACAAGCAAAAAATTTAGTCCACTTTAAAATTGAACTAAATTTAGCTATTAAAGTTTGCAATCGTTGACCTAAGAAGAGAACTTAAAACATCATAGAGAAAGAACTTAAGTCGTACCTAATTGTTAAGCTAGAAGCTCTTTAGTTCATGATAGCAACACATTAACCTAAATAAGATAGCTAATGTTCTCAACAAGAACAGATTGAACTCAGATTCAGATATCTAAAATCATATATAATTGTAGGTAAGTTTGGATGATATAAGAAAAAACAAATTATATAGTATATAAAAATAATTGAAAGTTATGATGAATTCAATGCCACCACAATTAAAGTTAAAAAAAATCACCTATTATATTATATTTTTTGCATAAGTTAATTCGTCATCTCAGTAAAGATGTTCTTAAAAAGAAAAGGGATATTAATTTCCATGGAGTGCTAAAAAGGAAGGAAAATATTTCAAGAAAGAAGCGTGTTTTGACATCACATCTAATTTGTCTATGCTTTTTTTTTCATTTATTTTATTTTTTTCTTTTTCTTCTTGTTGACTCTCCTTATTAGGCTTTTGTGTTGTCTCTTTACTATTTTTTTTACCATGAGTTAATTTTCTTTCATTCAGTCTCCTGCAACATCACTCTTTTATTGCATTATATTTTGATTGCAATCAGGTTTGCCTTACACTTTAGTTGTGTGTAATAGTTTGGTTAGTTATTGGTATTGGGAAAAAAAATAAACAAAGAAACAAAACTTGTACAATCTTATTATATCTTTGTTATATGTTGTAGTGTATACCAAAAAAAAAAGTTTGTTTTATGTTCTTGATCTAAAATCACACCAGAATATATATAATTACATATTCAAATCTCTTAATTGTAGGAAAAGCCTATTAAATCCATTTATTCTGCATTTGCTAAAAATGTTAAGCAATCTACTAATATATACAATTATCCTAATTAAGTGATTTGCAACTGTTAATTTGCTTCTGCTGAGAATTTTGCTCCCGCCAATACTCCTTCTCTAGCTGGATGAAGAAGATTGAGTTATCCAAACTTGGAAAGTAATTGATGAAATTTAGTTAAGATAAAAAAAGGCTTGGTTAAGATATCTATAAGTTGATCATAACTTCAAATGTAGTGAGTTGCTGTTATTTGAGATTGAAATTTTTCTCAAACATAATTGCAGTCAACATCGATATGTTTAGTTTTCTCATAAAAAACTAGATGAGATGCAATTTGCATGGCAACTTGATTATTACAACAAAAAGACATAGGCTAAAAAGGTAAAATACCCAAATCCTCAAGCAATTTCTTCACCCATATAAGTTTAGAAGCAGTGGATGCCATAACATAATATTCTACTTTTATGCTAAAACGAGCAACAACCAATTGTTTTTTGCTTTTCCATGAAACCAAATTTTCCCCAACAAATATACAATATTCAGTAGTTAATTTGTGATCAAAAGTGTTTCTTGCCCAATCTACATTAGTATATCCAAGTACCTAAATGTGACCATTATTTTTCATGAGTAAACCATGTCTTATAGACCCTTTAATGGATCGAAGAATCCTTTTAACAATCAATATATGATTTGTAGTAGGTGCATACATGAATTGGCTTACAAAGCTAACTGTATGACTTATATTGGGTTGCATATTTATAGGATAAATAAGCTTTTCTACCATCCTTTAATAAATATACAGTTGGTGAAGAAGTTCACCTTCCATGGTCATTTGCAATTTGCTATCCAAAGGAGTATTGAAAGGCTTATGGTTAAGCATATCAACTTCTTATAATAAATCAATAATGTATTTCTTTGGTTCAAAAACAGCCCCTTTATGTGAAGTAGTCATTTATATACCAAGAAAGTATTTGAGAACATTAAGATCTTTTATAGCAATTCTTTTATGAAAAACTTGTTTGAGATTAGCAACAGCAACAGCAACAGCAACAGGATTGGTACCAATGACAATGAGATCATCAACATAAATTAACACCACCAACCTTTTACCTGATTTTGTTTGAACAAATAAAGAATGATCAACATTGCATCTTTTGAACCCATTTTCTTCAAATATTATACTTAGTTTGGCACACCAAGCATAGAGAGATTGTTTTAATCCATAAATGGATTATGTAATCTACAAACCAATTTAGAATCACAACTATTTGAATGTCTAGGTGGGAGCTTTATATATATATATATATATATATATATATATATATATATATATATATTCTCTTGAAGATCACCATGCTAGAAGGCATTCTTCACATCTAGTTGAGACAGTGTCCAACCATGATTTACAGCATCTGAAAGCAGACTTTTAACGGTGTTTATTTTCACAACAGGTTCAAAAGTTTCTTTACAGTCTATACCATATGTTTGGGTGGACCCCAATATAACCAGTCATGCTTTATCTCTCAATGGTGCCATTTTCTCTAAATTTAGTCTTGTATATCCATCGATAGCCTATAACCTTTTTTTTTGTTTTGTAAGTGATACAACACTCCAAGTGTTATTTTCATTTAAAGTTTGAAGTTCATGCTACATTGTCTTCTACCATTCCTCTTGTTGATTAACTTCATGAAAACTCTGAGGATCTGACCTCTTGGATATAGCATTGAGATAGGCAGCATGTGATGAAGAAAGCTTGTGATAAGTTAAAGCATTATTTATTGGAAGTATATAGTATAGGTGACAAAGTTATAAAGTCTGGATGGTAGCTATCAATTATGAATAAAATGGTGTCTATGAAAAGCTTCAAATTCACTAACAGGGATAACTGTTATAGTTTTATCAACAGTTTCATATGGTAAAGGATCAGAATTAATAGTGTTCTATATTTATGGCATCGAATGATAGGTATGAATGATTTGTATCATCATCTAAAAGTGGTAGTGGAAAAAAGCTGAATATGAACTCTATTTATTTGTTAATTATACTGGAATAAGGGTAATATGCAATGTTTCCATCAAAGCGTATGTCCCTAGTCACCAACAGCTTCTATGAGTTGGGATAATAGCATTTATATCCTTTTTGGGTAGCTAAATAACCCAATAAAATATATTTGATAGCTCGGTAGTCTAGCTTGTCCCGTTACGAGAGTTGAATCTATAGATAGCATAACATCTAAAAACTCAGCATGAGAGGTAAAATTTAAAGTTTTACTAGGTAACTGATTTATAAAGTAAGTGATTGTGAGTACCCCTTGTGAGTAAAATGTTTTAGGAACATCATTTAGATCATTAATGATTTTTTTTTCTAGAATGTCTGATTTTTTCTTTCTGCTACTTTATTCTATCGTGGAGTTTCCACATAGCTAGTTTGATGAATAATATCATGCATGCTCATGTGTGAAATATCCAATGTCATTATTTGATTGTACAGTTTTTATTGTGGATATGAATTGAGTTTTGCCTAAATTACAGAAGTCTTGAAAAATAATTATGACTTTATTTTTTTATTTTAGAAGATATAGACAAGTACATCACGAGTAATCATCAATAAATGTAACAAATACTTGTTGCCATTGAAGGACATTAAAATTAGACCTAGACATCATAATGTATCATGTTAAAATGTTTATTAGAATGAGAAGTAGAAAAAGGAAAAGGTAAACATGTAGATTCGATAAATGATGGACATCATAATTTATTGAAATAAGGAAATAATTTATACAAAATAGGCTCTGGAGGATGAGCCAAATGTTGATGCCATGGTTTTTTTTTTCTTTTCCAGAATCTAGACTAGTATTAAAGTGAAGTCCCTTAGAGATGCAAGAGTCTATTCGAAGATAACAAAGACCTTAAAAGAAAAATCCCACGCCATTCATCTTCTAGATGGCTAGATCCTACAACAAAACATTATGAGAAGAGAAAATAGCAACACAATTCAGCACTATAGTAATTTTCTTAATTGACAGTAGCTTAAAAGAAAATAAAAGAACATATAAAATAAGAGATGTAATTATTTAATAAAGTGGTTTCACTTTTCCTTGCCCAACAATGGGTATTTTATCACTATTGGCAACTGAAATTTGAGATGACAGAGACAGGATTTTAAAGTCAAGTATGAGATTACGATCATTAGATACGTGATTAGTGACACCAAAATCTATAACCCAACAATCATGCATTGTACTTATTGTAAGAGCTTATGTGAAAGCATTCAAAATACATGGGATTTCTTTAGGTGAAACACTTTTATTAATAGTAAGAAACCTTGCAAAATTTCCAAGCAATGCAAAGGAGTTCTTTGTTTCATTTTTATTTTGCTTTGCTTGAAGGTATGCTGCAAACTCATTAATGAGAATTACGGGACTAGAGGTAAAACTGAACAATCCATTAGTTGTTATATTAGTCACCATATTAGCGTTATATCCAAATGCTTAAGATCTCTTCTAGTCTTCCATGTTATCTCTTACAAACTTTTCTTTTAGATCTGAATGTAAAACTCAACAGCGATCTGCAAAATGGCTGAGATTATTGCAGTAGTTGTACTTCAAGTTAGATCACTTACCTTTGTTTCTTTTGTCTTCAAAACGTTAGAGATTGATAAATATACTCTAGCTTCAGATATGTTAGTTTTGGTGTGTACATTCATGGCCTTTCTTTTAGTTTCCTCTTGCTGGATGGTTGCTTATACACTTGCAAAGGGTGGAGGTTATGGATTCATAAGCTGTCAAGGCCTGATTTTTTTTTTTTTTGAGTTAATTGGTCTCTCTTCAAGTAAATATTTTCTAAAAATTTTGGCAGAGTCTCCTTTGTATTTTCAATACCAAGTTATCGACTCAAAATCAAAACCTGCAAATAATGACCACAACCTCATCCCAGTATAAATAAACATTTCAACTCCACTACACACAACAATTTCCATATCCCATATAGTTTATATATATACATATATAGTTAACATTGTATGATTTCATATACAATATTTAAAACTAATTTTTTTACAATAACATTAATTTCTTAAGACACAAATACATTCAAATATAAATATAACAAAATTATATTACTAGTTAAAGTAAGGGCATTGTTCTTAATTACATACCCGGCAAAAGAATAATTTAAACATTTTAAATTTTCTTAACATATATGCAAAATAAAACATAATATCAATACTTCCAATACAAAAATTAACTTAAACAAGGATTTCCATTTATGCTTCTACTTTCCAGCTCGAGGATGCGATGTACCTAACAACATATTTATATAACATGTGAACATTTGGTAAAAACTAGAAAATTTATTCTTATTAATAATAATACACAATTTAAATAAGGGCTATTTAAAGCATACACAATAAATATACAAACTAACTCATTAAATGAAGCACTTATCGCCAATATATTGATTTAATCTAAATTTCATTCATCTTCTTTTTTATATATATATATACTAGATATCTTCTTCATTAACCAGGATATGACTTTCTCAAGTTATCCATCAATTAGTACATTATATCTAGAGTTCAGGTAAGAATAAAAAGGAAAATAGTTCAACCAATGTGTCCATTTCAACAGGGTATTATTTTCATTAACCAGGAAATAATCTTTTAACACACCCATTTATTTAACAGGACAATCTTTCAGCAAGCCCATTTATTTAGCAGGACAATCTTTCAACACGCACATCCATTTAACAGGACGTTAATTTCATTCTCTTTTTCTTCTTTTTTTTTCACAATTTCTACATTA
Organism: Populus alba x Populus glandulosa; assembly: GCA_033617975.1. Lineage (NCBI taxonomy): Eukaryota > Viridiplantae > Streptophyta > Magnoliopsida > Malpighiales > Salicaceae > Populus > Populus alba x Populus glandulosa. Next base: position 16,963,505 of record CM066144.1, on the reverse strand, counting down.
AAATTAAAATCAAAGGAAATTTCTTCTAAAATACTAAATTAAGCAATTAATTTATTATAAGGTATTTAACACCTACTTGGTGTTTGTGGGCGTGAAATGGTCCCCTGTTGCTGATTAGATCCTGCGACCTCTTTTGGGTAAAGATTCAAGGAATGGATGCAAGAAAATTCAAGCTTCCTTCTTCTCCCTTTTTAAACCCTAGCTTTAGATTTCTTTCTAAAAAAACAAGTTTCAAGCACTAAATCACCTCTCTTAATTTCTTTTTTCTAAGTGCTAATCACTCTAATTACACCTCTCTCTCTCACTCTCTCTCTCTCTCTCTCTCTCTCATGTATAATTTGCAAGAAAACAACTAAAAATCACACAATTTATTTCCCTCTCTTATGGCTTCTAGCCATCGGCCAAGCAAGGAAAACAAATGAGCATTTATATAGTCCCATCTCTTAAATTTGCACATTTACCCCTTTTGTTTTGCATTTTCCAAATTTATCCCCATCCTTTCTTTCTCAATAAATTAATGCCTTGTAACTTTCTTTTGTTTAATTTTACCCCTCTTAATGCTTGCTTACTATTTATTTATCTATCTATGTATCTATCTATCTATCTATCTATTATTATTATTATTATTATTGGTCGGGTTAGAATACAACCGGCTTTTACATAAGTATATGACTCTAGAGATCTTTATATTCAGAAGATAAATTGGGCAACAATTGAAAAATCTTGTCTTTTTTAACTTGTTTCAATAATACTGTAGGATCAGTAGTGTGAAGTCTATAAACTACTAGCTCATTCCACATGTTTTTCATGTTTCCTAGTTATTGAAAAAAAAAAATATTTGCCTTCTTGTTGCAAACATGAAATGTCCTTCTTCAACTGAAATACACGTGCAATATTGTTTTGATTCCCATACATCTCCTTTACTACCTCGTATAGATCAGCAACAAATTTTGAGTAGCTAAAGATTTATATAATATATTGTTTCATGGTGTTGAGCAGCCATGATTGAACCATCTAATCATTTGAAAACTAGGATTTATATTGAGATGATTTGAGATCATGGGCGACATTGTTTTTGTCAATAAAGTCAAGGGCGGAGGTACTTAGAGGGCTGAGGAGGGCTGTAGCCCAGGTAGGAAAAAAAAATCCACAGTTACTAAAGAAGCATATTTTCAAGAACAAAAGCTAGGAAATAAAATATCCATCAAGTTTGGTTTTAACAGACCAAAAAGCAAATGGAGTTCTATCATTTTTTTTTTACCGACCACTAAATTATTTTTAACAAAAATTTCAATTATCTTGCATAGTAAACTTTTAAAAAAAACAACTTAATTTTTGAGTTTTTTCCCACACTTTAAAAAAAAAACAAATTAAATTAAATGTTGAAGGATGAAACTGGAATAAAAAAACATGAACGTAAAACAATAAACTCAGACAAATCACCTAAACTTAAATTAATGTCCCAAATTCTCAACTCGTTAAATTCTAAAATCAGGCTCAACCAAGAAGCCCAGATCATGTTAAAGTAAGAAATAATATATATATATATATATATATATATATCAATTTTAAAACTTGTCGAGGTTTAAAAACATAACAATAAAAAATGGAGGATTAAATCGCAAAAATAAAAATCAAATAAAATAAATAGCAATAAAAAAAATGAAAATCAAATCTAATAAATTTAAAAATTACATGGGTATGAAATTGAAAACAAATTTCAATTCTATAAAATAATTCAAATTAAAAAAATATAAATTATACCTAGCTCTACTATAGAACTTAAGGAAAACTTTAAATTATTTAAAGCTGATGCTATTTCCAAGCTTTCTGAGAAATTTTATCCTGAAGATTTCAATGAACAAGAAATGTATTATTTAATATTTTAGCTAGAGCATTATCAAATTGATGTGATTCATCATAACAGCTTTCAGAATATGTCTACTATGAGTGATCATTTTCGGTTCGGTTCAGTTTTTATAAAAAACAATTACCAAACCAAAAATTTTTTTTTTGAAAAAAACCTAAACCGAACCAAAACTTGTTCAAATCGAACAATTTTGGTTCTGTTTGGTTTTTTAGAACAAAAACCGATTCAAATCTGTAGGCTCAATTTTTCCGGTTTGGCTCAGTTTTTTCGGTTTTAAGCTTATAAAATCGAAACCGAACCAGTCAATTTTTTCAAAATTTTAATTGGTTTAATCAGTTTTTTTATGATTCAGTTTTTTCAGTTATTTTTTTTATTTTCTCAATTTAATCGTTTTTTCGGTTTTTTTGCTCACCCCTAATGTCTATCATTTCTGAATTATGTCGAGGATTTGCTAAAACAAATAAGTCACAGCACTATCATTTGATTGACAAGTTGATTCATCTTATTTTGACTTTGCCTGCACTGCCACTATAGAGCGGACATTTTTAGCTATAAAACATGTTAAAACTGTGCTTCGCAATAAAATAAAAGAGTAGTTCTTAATGTATTTTATAATGATTTACATTGAACGAGAGCTTGTTGAAGATATTGATTCGGATTCGATTATAGATGAATTTTATTCTACAAAACATCGAAAGATGCAACTTTGATATTGTATTTTATTTTTATTTTCAATGTTATATACTTTAAATTTTATTTTATTTATATTTTGTATTATGTATTTGGATTGAAACTTTATTATTAATTTGATAAATTTATATATACAAGTTAATAATTGATCTTAAAAAATAATTTATGTATATTTATATTATAGCCTAGGATAAAAAAAATTCCTAACTATGCCATTGAATGAAGTCAATTTTAGATCTTTCTCTAAGAGCTAACGACACAACCCTAAGCTAAAATAGATAATTAAAATCATTCAACAATACTAAGCACAGACGTTGATTTGTATTGACATCAGAATTGTTTGATGGAGGAAGAACAACCGAGGTCTCCATCCCAAGTGAAGAGCCAGGTGGATATTAACCTGCTCTGGTATTATAAAGAAAAAATACAAAGAGAAACAAAACTTTTGCAGTCTTATTATATCTTCGGACACATTGTAGTGTGTGTGTACACATACAAGTCTGTTTTATGTTCTTGATCTAAAATCACGAAAGAATATATGTAATTACATATTCAAATGTTTTAATTATAGGAAGAGCCTATTAAACCCATGTATTCTGCATCTGCCAAGTATGCTAAGCAATGTGCTAGCATATGCAATTATCCCATTCACGTGCAATCTAGTCGTCCTAAATTGGAGACATAATCAACTAATTTTGGGAACACAAGGAAAAGGTGTAAAAGGAAGGAAAGACACAAAGCAGTGATTTGTGTTTCCTTTCTCATTCAATTCAATCTCTGAATCACGTGTAAATCCATGGGTCAAATGCTAATCTCTGATTCTAATTTATACTCCATCTTCTTTAACGCAGGGGGGAACATGAAATCTCCGCTTGGGATTTCAAACAAAACAAACGGGGAGAAAAAGAATAGGTAAATGTCCCCCACCACCCCTGCCAATGTTGCTTAGATTTGACATTATAGGACCTTTCCCTCGCTCCAACGACTTTTTGGTCTCTAAAATGCCACTAGCATTTTGCGTTTTAACCCGAAGGCATTAGCCACGAACCTTACTATCAAGGACGGAGCCAGAAATTTATTCTATCCTGCATTCTTAAATAAATATATAAATATTTTAAAAAATAAATTATTAACTCATGTATTTAAATTTTTAAAATTAACAGTAAATTTTTAATTCAAATACATTACTGAAAATATTAAAAAATAAATTTGAAAGCATATAAAATTAAAGTGAAAGTAAAAATAAACTCATTATTAAATTTACATCCTTCGATATTTTGTGAAATATAATTCATTTATAATCAAATCTGAATCGATATTATAACAACCCATCAACCGAAATAAAATAACAATCTCATTTCTACTGAAAAATAAAATAATTAAATTTTTTCCCTCTCTCAATTCCTCCTTCCTTCACTTGATTATTTTTTATATTAGTATTTTATAAGTTGGACTTTGTAAGTTTACAAGGTTATTCTCTCTTTTTTTTTCTTTGGATTTTTTTTATGTTTTTCCCCTACTTTTCTCTCTTTCTCTCTCTCTCCTTTTTCTTTTCTTTCTTTTTATATTATACTTTTGCCCAGTCAGCAACATATAAAAGGAATAAAGAACTGATTTGTTTTATTTTTTAATGGCAAATAATTATTTTACTCTTAATGAATCGTTTTGCTTTTATTTGATTTTTTTTGTTAGCACTACCAAACTCTGTTCATTCTAAAATTTTAACTGATTTTATTCAATATATTTTAAGATCCCTTATAAAATTTTAGCTTAATCTGATGGTCAGGTTGAAAATTACATCCAATAACATAAAACTGGTCAAATTATGATTTTTTATCAAATTTCTGAATTTCTCAAAAAATTCTAAAATTTTAACCCAAACTAAAACATTATATTAAAAGACTTTACATAAATTTTCAGAATATTTTAATACCTCAATTAAAAATTATAAATTTTTTTTATATAAAATTAATTAAAAAATATTGATAAAACCTAGGCTAGAGCCCAGCCTAGCCTATGCATGCCTCAGCCCTTGCTTACACTCTTTCCAGAAGCCTCGGTGTCCTTGGTTTTCTTATAACAAACCCTGTCATTTTTCTCTCCTCGTCCAGCTGTGTGCTTCAATGCATTCCATCATGATGTCTGCGCCTTTTGAATGTTAATTCTATTCAGTCAAACTTCAGATTGCCTTTAATTCTCCATTCAAGCATGTCTCCAGGATTAGGCCCTGAGTGGGGCAGGATCCCCTGTTCGAGCTCTGCTTTACAGATCCTTTTCTCCTATCAGCTGCAATACCATGACTTTTTCACCAAATTTGTTTCGAAATACGATACTGTTGGAAAAACTTAGCCGCCAGGGTAGTTACCAGGCTAGACTACGGCACCCTATGAACATCGGGCTCCTATAGAGTTCAAGCACGTGTATAATTTTCTTTTTGGTATATTTATTTTCACATTTCAAAAATTTTGAGAAAAAATTTATCTTTTTTCTTTATTTCATATTAATATTTTTTAATATTTTAATATACTTTGTATTAAAAATAATTTTTTAAAATTAAAAAATTTATTATTTTAATATATTTTTAAATAAAAAATATTTAAAAAACCCACTATCATCGTACTATCAAATACCCCTTCGTCATCATCGGGTGCCCTGCTTTTTGGAAATAAAGTCAGCTGTTTGCGCTTAACAATTTGGAAAACAGCACGGAGAATTAATTGTGGTTCCTATGCCTGTAGGTTTCGACTAACCCTGAGTTTAGTTGATTTCAATTATATTATTCTTTATACAGTTTTTTTAAAAAATATTTTTTTAATTAAAATAATAATTTCTCATAATTTTATCTTATTTTTTACCTAACACATTAAAATTATAACAATATCTAAAAACATTAATTTAATATTTTTCAAACAAAAATAATTTTAAAAAATAAAATAAAAACAAAAGCTATTGAAAAGCTATACTGTCACTTAAAAATGTATGTTTCTTAGAGCATGTTTGAAAGTATAGTTTCAATTATTTTTTAAAGTGTTTTACATTTAGAAATGTATTAAAATAATATTTTTTTATTTTTAAAAAAATTAATTTTAATATCAATATAAAAATACTAAAAAAATATTAATTTAAAACAAAAATAAAAAAAAAATTTTAAACATATTTTTAAAACAATGGTAAACTAAGGTCAAGGAGAGAACACATCATTCGGTGCCAGAAGCTGCCGCATTTGTGGTCCTCCACGCGTTAGTGGGAGGAATGCCTGTTTAAACCTTGTTATCGTTAAGAGCCTGACGCTACAGGAAGACCAAATCTTAATCATTGTGCTTACTGCATTTCTGAACATGGTGTAGCGATAAGAACAGAGTTATTGCTACTGTCACTAATGATAAAACCTAATGTGGATTTTGAGTAGTTACAGAGTCATACAGAAGACCTAAACAAAGAATTACTAAGCCAATCAAAACTTCATGCAACAGCCGTAGAGAAATCGCTTATCTGATCATTCCTCCAGGATACCAGAACACTTGACTAACATCTGTAGTAATCGTCCAGCATCTGACACTATTTGTTGGCAAACTGGGAGAGGAAATCAGTTACCTCAGCAGCAACGTCATAAGCTCCTTCTACACATCGGCCCAACGCAACACCAGATACATAGTTCCCCCCAAGGAACAGCCCCTGCAACCCTTTAGCCTTGAGAGCATCTCTTGCAGCATCTAGGATGTCAAAATGACCAATCAAGAACTGAGGAATGGCTTGTGGCCATACTCTCACCCCTAATACAAGAGGATCTGTGGCGTTAGGGTTTATAAGCATCTTTCTCAAATCACGATCAACTGCTTCTACAAGTTCACTCTCTGGCTGCAAAGACAAATAAAGTGATGATAAGAAATTTACCCGTAAAACAAAAGGAGAGACTTTATGCAGTATCCCATAAGATATAATTGGCTTACACATAAACCACAAATCAGATAATTTAAGTAAACAAGACCTTTGGTAAACAAGCCATAGCATAGCAGCACATATGATAGCTACAATTAACCGGGGGGAACAAGATCACCACGAAAATTCAAACTGAAGTTGCTTCGTTGGAAATGAAACCCATCTGAGAGAGATGGATGAGCGACTAATACCCTTTGGTCATTGGGTTGGTTTTGGGAAATTAATGGATTACAAGCTATTATGGTACGGCACAATTTTCTCAGCCATTGGTTCTTGTGGAACCCAGGAATTCCATAATTTTGAAATTCAATCCAGTCTAATCAACTGCAATGGGATAGAAACATTCTTTTAGAATTTATAAGGTGTTCCTGGATCCATTTCCAGGGATTCATTTGGATATCTCTCTTTTCTGATATTCAAAAGTATTGGAAAGCCCTCCTTTCACCATGTTGTTTCGTCTTTTTCCTTTTAGTTCTCATTTTGGAGGAAGACTTGTCCTCTAACTAAGACTTCTGATCTACTTATCCGAGTACAATTTTCTTTATTAAAAAAAAAACGCTGATAAATATATATGAGAATTCAATGTTGAGTAGGCAATTGTTAGGACCCAACTAAGCACCTTTCTGGAGAACTAAGCTAAAAAAACTGTCTGTGCATGAGCCTATGAGGCCGATAATTTATCACCAACCCCACCATCATATTTCTCCTTGGATCTGTGTCTAGGATCATTCACAACAGAAATCTAAATGTTTCTAAAACTGTCTTACCTTAGACACTATTCCAGGGTTAGTAGCTCCTCCAATGTAGTTCAAGAGCAAAATCCTTCCAGTAGGAGCACGATTAGGAAAAAGAGATGAGCTATATATAGTTCCTGTGGAACACACAAAAATTCACAAACAGAATTAGACATTGTTTTTTTGGTAAACTGTGGAGTATTTGGTCATTATTTTCAAACTTGAATGGTGACTTCTAGGTGCAAGACAGGGTTTAAGATTGTGATACAGTAATGGCAAATAATTTTCGCACTAAAACGTGTGTACCTAATGTTTCCACCCCTTGGCTTCGTGGATGCAGCTGACCAAACCCCTTGAGCTCACCATCGACTAAGCATTCTGGTCTAATTGCTTCCTTTGGATATGAAACAGACACTGCTGCTACTGGTGGGTAATAAAATTTTGATAGTGCATCTGCAGCCGTAGCCTGTAAACAAGAGTAAACATGGAAAGGATTAACTGCATATTTTGGAAATCTCTTTTAAAGAAAAAAATAAAGGAACTGCAAATAAAGCCTCCATTGGTCAGTTAAAACAGCCAGACACCAATTATTTTATTAAGCCTCATTATTGGATATTTTGGTTAGATACCACCAATGCTTTTACAACAGATTACTAAAAATTTACTCATATTTGAATTAGGCATCATGGAGCAGATTGCATACTTCACAAAAATAAATTTCTGACACTGTAAGACATTTGGGCTAAAATAGGATGTCTCATGGGGAGATATGCCTGATATTATGATAGTAAAAACCAATACTAGGAATAACATTGTCACAAGAGCACAACAGGCCATTAGCATCTATCAATAAATTTAGAAAACAAATTTAAAAGAAAGTCAGATCCATGAATGATACAAACAACATTTGAAACAGATTTTCTTAGAAACCTGTATGCACTAATTCAACCCTATTAGTTTCCTAACTTCAAGAACAAGCTGTAACTTTCACTAATTATAAAGGCACACAAAATCAAACACTGCTAGCATGAAAAGAACTTGGCCACAATCCACTAATGAACAGCAGCAAAAAGGATTGATTTGAAATAGGGTAAAGTCTTCAAGAATGAAACATACAGAAAGCGGATGCAGTAGAGTGCTTGCAATGTGGGATGGAATAGTGAAGACCACGCTTTTGCTCAGTAGAGAAACTAATCCTTCAGGTGTTTCATATGTCAACCTATATCCACCACTATCCAATTTAATGACGCTTGCCAGCTTCCAAGATAATTTTACATTGCCGCCCAACCTGCCAAAATCAACATGGCTAATTAGTACCTGAAAATCATCAAACCAAAAAAAAAAAAAAGCCACGAAAAAGACAATTTCAAACAATAGCACAAGGGCATTGACTGAATCAAATAACAATGGAGGAACTTCGCTCATTGTGAAGAACGATAAGTATCCTTCAAACAGAAAGTCTGCTTTTCAAAAGAAGAGATTCAGTAGCAAGGCGCACCTTGTTGCTATTGCATCAGGCAACATAGCAAGTCCTTTTCTAAAAGATCCAACAGTTTGGCCCTTTGGTGTTGGTAGGCGCCTGAAAGATAATTATGAGTTAAGAAACTGAGGATAAACTAACAAATATAAGATAATAAAAAATGATTCAGTCCAAGCATATATTATTACGGGTCTCGAGGTGGCTTGGGGTTTTTTCTTCTCTCCTGGATTGTTTTGAAAGTTCCACCAATGATACTACCACCAGTTTGCTCCAGGTTCCAAACTTTTCCAAAAGCCGCTTTCATGCTTAGTTTGGTAGGATCACCAGCATAAACACCTGTGTACTGCAACAGTTTTAGGTAAACCCAGAAACTACTCTCCGTATAAGATAAAACAAATTGTAGCATAGATGTTCTTGGCAAAAACAAACAGATTAGAGGAATTCAGTGTGTGACAGATCTAGTTCATCTATTATGCAACAAAATACTGGCTGGGGGTTACCAGAACGTATAGTCAGTGGAGTTAGATGACCACATTGTATTGCACACAATATTTGTGGGAAGGAATAAATAAATCATGAAGTGACGCGCAGGCTTTGAGCATGGTACAGTTATAAAGAACAGAAATGGGCATCATATTAGAAGTTATACACATTGGTTGACATCATAAGCCACTAATTATCACCTGAACAAAAAGGCTCAATCAATCGCTCGAAAACCTCATCACCGAGGTTACGCCGCACAAACTCTTCAACTGATTCTTCATGTCCCTGTCACCTTTGTCAAAGTCTAAAATTACGAGAAGACTCGTTGACAAGAACACATAAATATGCACCATTACACTATCATTTGATGTTCTTATCAAGTGCATATTATAGCAATTAATTAAAGTTAAAAGGAGAACAAACTGGTGGCGGAGGCCGAAGTCCAAGAGCACCAAATCCAGCTCTGAGTTTGCCACCAATACTCATCAAGTCGAAAAATGGCAAGTCAGTAGGCTTGCCTGGTACTGGCCTTAACGTCCCATTCCACAATACAAAACGGGGCGCATTTGGATCCCCTAGTACCAAATCCTCTTTTAATCCACTATCCACCTACTCACAAATTCAACCAATTCAGTAATAAATAAACTCTTAAAACTCCAAATTATATAAAGCATTGATTGATCATAGGTATGCAACTATCTGCAATTGAACTAGAAAAAGAAGATAAAATAAAATCTGACTGGTAATTGAAGAACTTACCACCATAGTGAGCATAGGATCGGAAGGCTGGAAACTGTTGGGGCCCTCTTCCCAGAGATAACCATCTCTTTCCAGGGTGGTAATGTTGCCACCGACGCGATCTCTGGCTTCGGTGACAATCACATTGGGAGCAACATCCCGATGTTTGGTTGCAAGAGCCTGGGCGATACAGAGCCCACTAATGCCTCCTCCGACAATGACACAATCCACCGCGGCAGAATGCCCGCCGTTGGACTGGGCTTCGCCGTTGAGCTTCGACGGAGTAATTGTAGCTGACTCTTCGGTTAGGGAGCATCGGAGTTTAAAGGGTCTGGGAGTGGAGAATTTTGAGAATGAGGAGGGGATGAGAGAGGGCGTTGTTGGACGGAGAAGAGAGAAGTCAATGAAGGTAGTCATGGCGGGCACACTCGCGGTTTTACAAGCAAAGAACCCACCGGAAGCGTGTTGTTATCTTTGATGAAGATTGGATGTGTTTTGTTTCGCTTATACGCACGCAGATATCTCAATCCGCTGTGTTGTGCCTTGTGATGACGCATGCGTCTTTAACCACTTGTCTTTTTTGTTTTTTATGAATGCGATCCCTTATTTAATTAATTATTTTTATATCAACCCGAGGTTATTAAAATGGTTGCTTCATATAAGATAGGTGGAGGGTTAAGAAATTTGGATTGTAAGATCTTAATAGTTTACAAATTCTATATAAAACATAAAAAATTAATATATATATATATATATATACATATATATGTTGAAAGTGTGTATTTTTATCAATTTTCAAGTTATTTTGGTAAGAAAAATATTAATTTTTATTTGAAAATATTTGAAAAAATATGGAGGAATAATAAATTGAAATCATATTTGATAAAAAAAAAAAAAAGATAAACAAGCACAATTTATAGTGATGCGAAGCCACTTCATGTTTCATGAATAAATTTTAGTTTTTAAAAAAACATTAAAGTTTAGTTTTTTTTTTTTTCATTCTTCTTTTCTCCCTTTCAAATTTGGTGTTTTTTTTAAAAAAAAAAGACATGTTTTAAGCACAATTTATAATGATGTGAATCCACTTCATGCTTAATGACTAGCAAGGTGTCAAAAATAAAATCATTTTAATCCTTGTGATATTGTAATTTTAATGACCTTACCGAGTTAAAGAGATAATTTAGTATGATTTCAATGGAGATCAATTGTTTAACTAACTCAACTTGTTCAACTTATTTTGGATCGTAAAATTATGTGATTTTATAGGTTAAATTGTAATTTTAATAATTAATGAAGTTACGGAAACTTGTATAGGCTTCTACGCTTCCATGATATGTGTTTTAGGGTGCTTTTCTATGAAAAAGTTTTTTTTTTATCAAGAGGGACCCTCTCATATTTAAATCAATAAATTAAAAGAGAAAAGAAAAATATACTAACAAAAATATAAAAGAATATATATTGTTGTGATTGTTGTATATTGTATTGTAATGTGACTTGTGTTGTTACTTGGTAATTCAAAATATATGCACACATTGGCTATATGAGATTACCTCATTGAATATAGAGTTGTAAACATCATATGAAATAACAATGGAGAATAATTGTTTAGGCATCGTACTAAAGGGTTAGTTGTCTTAACTATTGATAGGAAAGGTTGACGTCTATAGGTGATTGGCAAAAAATATCAGTGTCATACTGATAAGGTGTGTATTGTACTTAAATAGCTATTGACGATAAATTTAGGTGCAACACTAACCTATTAGAAGTCGTAACATTGTATTATGGTGTTTATTAATATTAAACTCCTTGAAAATGAAATTAGGAGTTGGGTTGAGGCTCATAACTTAACGAATAGAGGTTGTTCACTTTGGACAAGGCCTTTTAATGTACAAGGCTATTTATTTTACTATATCCTTTTTTTTTTGTTCCATTAGTTACCCTTTGTTTTGGAATTGTGTGATTTGAAAGACTAATGAATTTCTTCTCATCAAGTTATGGGGGAAAATGTATTTGACCGCCAAAGTTATGTAATGGTAAGAATTGCACCACTAACAAAGGAGGAGTAATGAACATATAAGATATTGTCAAGATGAATGTTTAGATAGCTCATTATTTAGAGACATAAAGATTTTGTTGGAACATGAAGACTTTATATGAAAATTTTGTCTAGAGACATAAAGATTTTACATGAAGATTTTATTTTAGATATGAAGATAAGCAATGCCATGGGGAATAATGTATAGAACTACTTGGAGAGACAATATTTTTTTTTCATTGAAAAGCTCAAGAGATTCTCTTTCATAAGTGTGAAGATATAATCCTTGAAAATTATATGATCTCGAGTAATGTTTTATAGGATGCAATAACCTTTTTCTTTTTCTATTTGGGTTGCATTTCCTTCTTTACAAACTATTAGAGATAAACTCTAGCAACTAGTCTTTTTATCTTTCTTTTTTCCATAACATGATAGTCTTTAATGTCATGTTCAATATCATGTTGAAATAAACAAAATTTATCAGAGTTTTTTGTGTTCGCGCCACATTTCATAGAAGGTGGATATTACACAAATTTGTTTTTAATGGAAACCAATATCAATAAACGTGATGGGCAAAGTTGTGGTCATGAGCTCAAGAAACATCAGTCAATCATAAATTGATCTATTGGTATTCCTTTTGAATGCCCTAGAGTTGCTAAGTAACATTTAGGAGATTTTATTCTTTGTAGTTGGAATTGAGAGCCTTGCCTTGTTATGCTCATTTCTTCTACCCCAATATGGTTTTTCATTTCTTATTTCAACTTGAGAAGATTTTGGTTAGAAAGAGAGTACAATCATTCCTACGAAGAATAGTGGTAAACTCCATTAATCAAGGTTTTAATGGTAATAAGCTTAAGTAGACTTGTCACGTCAAATATTTTCTCATTAAATCTTTGATGATATACTCTAATGCTCTCATCTTCTCATCGTGTGATGAAATAAAAGCTTAGTTATGTTTTTTTTAGTTAATATACTTGAGCTGAAATAGAAAATAAGTTTGGTGATGAGATTGTGAAAGTAAAAAAACAATCAAGCTTCAAGCTAAGATATTATGCCTAGACAAATCAATTGAATGTTGTCAGAAAGACTTTACACATAACATAATTGTCTTGATTTACAAGCTCCAAATAGCTTTATACATTTCATGTGCTCTTTTAATTTAGTTGTAGTTGTTTAAGTTGGCTTTATTATATACATAATTTTTAAAAGGATAAGTTTGTAACACTCGATGACAAAGGGCGAGGGGTGTATACAAACAAATTGTCATCTTTAATAATGATAAAAGAAAAAAATATTCTTTGTAAGGCCTTGTTTGTTTCTAGAAAAACATTTTTTTAAAAAAACTATTTTTCCATGATTAGTAGTTTTCTAAGAAAGTGGTTTCCCATCAAAGGAAAAATCTAACCTTTCCAGAAAAAAATAATATTTTTTTATCTTTATAAAACACTTTCCAAAACACTCATTTCACCTTTAATTGGTAATCTTGTCAAAACATCTCTCTCAATGTGAAAAAAATATTTTATCTATAAAATCGATTAAAATATTTTTATATCTACTTATCATTAACCATTTTATCTTTTTCATATGAGAAAAAAAAACTATTTTGAGGTTTAAATATATATATATATATATATATATTTTACTTAAAATATTTAACAAGGTTTTATGTGTATAATATTATATTTAAAATGCTTATATTATTTGTATAATTACATTTTATAAAAAATAAAAAAAAAACTTTATATAAATATATAATACAATAATCTTTTTTCCAACGATTACATTTTTTATATCTCATTCTTTTATTCTAAGCAGAGACAATTATATATATATATAATTTATTTAACAGTTTATTTTTTATTATATAATTAAATAATAAAAAATATTTTTTTAATTTGTTTTACACTATCAAATATAAAATAATAATCAAGTTTCCAAAAAAAAATTTTTTTAATAGAAACCACTTAAAAAAAACAGCAAACATACAAGGTGTAAGTTACCATTTTGACCTATACAATATAAGCAAGAATACAGGGGCATTACTGTCTATTCGAGAATCATGGCGCGATACGCACTCTAAACAAGTTAGAATCAACAGGCCGTTTTAGATTCATCAATAACACATTTTTAATTTCCCGCCTCGTTCGGTACCCGCAACACTACTGTAGTATTGTTTCGAAATCAATCCCCCCTTCTCTGTCTCATTCCGCCAAATCTCTCCACTGCGCCTCACTTCTCTGTGATTCTCATGTTAAAAATCATAAGATAAAATCGAGCTCACCGATTATCACCGCCGAATAATCCGTAAGCGACTTCTCGTATTAATTACCGTAAATTTTAAATCAAATGCTTCAATTTAGCACGCACTTCTCAATCTTGCTTTTTTTTTTTTTCATGACTATAGATGATCTGCTCTTACTGTACTGAGTTCTAAATATGCGACTGATTATAGTTGTTTTTTCTAATTTCACTATCTTAATTTATTCTGATATAGTACTTAATCTCAGAAATTCGAAACCTAACTTCGTTCAATTCGAGATTTCGTGCGCTTGAAATTATGTAATGAATAACAAATTAAGTTGAACCTGCAGATTATTAGGGTTCAGATATCCGTAGAAATTTGTGATGGTTTGTGATCTACTTGTATGAACAGTGAATTTGTCACTTCAAAATTTTCCTGGACTGTTTTCATTCTCTCTTTTGATATTTCACTATCTCATGTTGATTAGGAAACCAAAACTTACAATCTTCTGCAAAATATTGTATTTATTTTCATATCAAAGAAAACAGCTGATCTGAGTGGAGGACTACGTGGATTTTCTTAGATTTAAGTGTTCTAGTTTTTTTTTCTTTCGATTTCATGGATTTTTTGGTCCTGAATTATTTCTCTATTTGACAAATTTGCTTGTTATTTGGGCTGCAGATTCTTGCGGTATACATTTCATACCTTTTTGGCTGAAGCAACATGATGGAGGTGGATACACGGCAGAAATTACAAGATGTAAGTGGTGAATACGTGACTCTTAGGACTATACTGCTAATGGAAAGTGTTTCTACATGGTTTCTGCTTGTTAGCTAAAGCTTTTTGTCTATTTTTATAGTGAAATGTATTATTTGTCAGAGAAATAGCAGAGTGATTGTTTTATGATACAGATGAGATTATCTGCTTGTAAAATCTTGTGTGATGAATATTTTAATTTTGCATTGCATGTAATGTTCAGCTGCATGTTGCTGGTCCTGGTTGAATTTTATTTTTGCAATTTGGAACCTTTGGTCTGCTGGTGAAATTTTCTTAGTCATGAATTACCCTTGAATTAAATTTAAATACACAAACAATATTCAGGAGAATCGGATTGGAATTCCTAGGACCAGATGATGTCACTGTCACCCGTTGCCACTTGGTGAAGTCTTGTGAAATTAGATATTTGACAACTTCTAAATACACGTTTCAGGATCAAATGAGTGACTGTCGCAGCTTTGGCAGCAATTGTCGTCCATCTAGCCAGTCTAGAAAGATTTCGATTGGAATTCTGATTGACTCATTGTGGAAGAAAGGATCTGGAGGCACCAAGGAAAATGAAGCTGCAGTACCAAACACAGAAAGGGTAAATTCTAAGAAAGAAAGTTCAGTTGAAGGTAAAAATAAGGGAAAAGGTGCGTTTGATGCTACTAAAGGCAACCAAACTGAAGCTCCTGAGCAGGTCCATTCCCCTTGGATTACTACAAGATCCTTTCACCAAAAATTGCCAGCTTCTGAGGGTGTCCTTTACGCAGTAGAAACTTCCAATTTACCAGGTTCTACTGGAAGAAGGAACAATATTAGCAGAGTAAAGAATGTGCCTGTAACGCACTCGGTAGAGTTTTTGGCCAACCAACCATCAAATTCACATTCTGGTGATTTAAAGCAGAAGTTTAGTGGATTCACCTACAAAAGGAAGGGTGGAAAGTATAGAAACTCACAGTCAGAAGAGGAATTTACATTTGCAACTGAAAAAGAAGGCACCATGCCAGATATAGCAGTGACTGATGATAAGACAGAAGAGAGAAGAACTGAAACTTTAAAAATGAAACTATGGGAAATACTGGGAAATGTTTCTTCACCGAAAAGTCAGCCATCTAATTCTCAGGCTCATCAGATTGGTGTCAATAATTTAAATCAGAAGCAAATTCTTGATCAAACAGATGATGTAGTTGTCAAGCCTAGACAGAGCTCAGATACCATAGAAACTGATTCTGAAACTCCTGATCATACTATGAAGAGACCAGTGACTCGTTCCTTGACCCAAAAAAGAGCTTCAACCAAACAGAAACCAGAGAAAACTAAAGTTGATCCATCCTCCAGTCACAGGCAAAAAATTCAAGAGAAGGATGTCTACTCCTTCGAAGAAGGATTGCTTGGAAGACAAAATGTTGCTGTCAATGATGGCTCTTCAATGTCTACAAGGAAGAAGGGCCAGATAAAGTGTTGCAGCATCAAACCACGTAAGATTCACTTCAGTGAAGACAACAATGGAGATGAGATTCAGGAAGGAAGTCACAAGAGTGAAATATCACTCCCTGCTGAGAAAATGTCTTCTCATAGCAATAAAATGGGAAATATCCATGGTTCTCAGAATAAGAGAGACTACTGTGAACCAAAGAATAGAAACAAAGAAAGAGATCCCCATCAATCTGCAAGGAAAACACCTTTCCCTGCTGAGAAAGCATCTTCTCTTAGCAACAAAATGGGAAATTTTCATGGTTCTTGTAGGAATAAGAGAGAATACACTGAACCGAAGAATAGAGACCAAGAAAGAGATTCCCTTAAATCTGCAAGCGAAGACTCCCACCAGTCTTTATGGACACTCAGGACTGGTCAACAGAAGGATTTTAGCAGCTCCGCAGTACCTGAACATGGGGATCAACAAGAAAATTTTGATACTCCCTCCTCAAATAGCGCTGCTGATCCTCAGAATGATTTCCAGAGTCCACCATTCAAAATCAATTCCTGTACCTTAAGCTCCCCCCCAAGTTCAATGCCAAAATCTGACCACATAAAACAGGTTTTTGGCAGTCCTGAACAAGCAGCGAGAAACTTTACTGTGGGAAAAATAAGTAGCTTCAGGACTTCGTGGACTTCAAAGGCAGATTGTTTTGCCTCAAATAGTCAAACAGAATCGCCTGTATCCTTAGCTATTTTGAGGGCTTCAATATGATAGTGTATTATCATGTTAATATAAGGTTAAGTTTTGTTTCATTTTGCCAATGTGTTTCCTTATTGAACTTCAGGATGTTGCAGCAGAAATTATGGATTCCCCACCCAGCAAAACATCACCTCTTAAGGGGGAAAAAGATGTGGAAGGTGGTCTTTTTGAATCATCATCTGAAGATGGATACTCTGAGAGCTCTGAAGAAGGTTCACCAATTGTTAAGGGTAACGACTATTTTATTCCTCTTGCATGCTTGTCATAGAATGTTCACCAAGTACTAAGGGTGATCATTCTTTGTTCTAAAAAATACCATTTTCTTTATTTCTCTTTTTCTCACCTCCTTAATCATGGTGTGCAGGTCATAGAGAAGGAGATAACTTCTCTCCAGAAATTGCAACTGCTGACAGATCAAGATTCATGCTTCATCCAACTAAAAGGCTCCGCAACCACAATGTTGAAAAACTCAGAAAATTTAGTCCCACATCACCCTCTCCAACAGGCACTTCTTATAACATAGTTACACTTTCTGCTCCATGTCCACGGTGTTACTGCATCATCTGACTTTTTTTAATCTGTCCTTTCTCTGTAAAATAAATCCTTAGGCATTGTTGAAACTGAGCTCACTCCTGAGATTTCAGAACAAAACCAAGGGAATGAACTGGAAAGGTATTCCTTTCTGTAATTAAGACAGATATGAGAATTAATTGGATCCAAACTATTAAATACCATTATGTTTTTAATTTTGCATGATTTTGGGGCATAATCATGTTTCAGGGCCATTATGCTGTTCGCCACAGCTTTAGAAAACTTCAAAAAGAAAATGAAGTTGGAGACTAGAAAGAAATCCTCGGACATTTTGATGTCTGTCTCAGAGGAGATACGTCTACAGTTGAAGAATATTGAGTCGCAAATCCAAACAGATCTGTAGGTTTTTTTAAATTAATTGATTTTCTAAATGTAAAAGTCAGTTATCAGGTCTAATCTCAATAATGTTTTCAGGGGGGAGCTGTCAAGTGTTAGTAAATCAAAAAGGAGACGCCTGGAGTCAAGATTTGAAGGTAATGAATTTCATCTGCTACTGTACAGCTTCATGAACTTATCTTAAATGTTTGCTGCTATTTAAATTTATCAGAATGTTACTGCAGTAAAAGCATATCTTCAACTTTTTATTGTTGAATATGATAGTGTATTTTTCTTCTTCTTTAGGATTCACCCAACATATTTTGAAATCCCATTAGCCATCTATTTGCAGTGCAAATACACATTTTATAACATCCAACAGCCCCTTTTATTAGCAATCAAACCTGGCTTAGCCCCACCTGTTTTGAATCACTAGTGCATTAGACATGAAGATCCATCAACTGACAGGTGAGGTACACCATCAATACCGAGTATGCAGTTTTTTTATCAAGAAATTATAGAGTCTCATATTTATATTGCCAGGGATGTAAACTAGCTTCAGAATAAGAACATTCAAATTTTTTACCAATTCCTGTCTTAATGACTTTGTATTTCTTCTATGAAATCTTGTGTCTCTGATGTTAGTTCCCGTATCACTGCATGTCTAGGTACTATTGCATGTAATGTAGGATTAGCGGTTCTAGAACCATCAATGATTGGTGAACCTGTGGATCCATTTGCAACTGATTTGGAAATAATGCCTTAATGGTATTTCTTTCCTATATTTCAAAGCTCTGCGATTGAAAATATCTTTTTTAGGAACCAGACCGCAATAAGGTGGATTTCACTTTCTTTACTACTAGTAGGAAAGGTAGAGAATGGAAAAAACCACAACTAAGGTGTCTTCTATAGCTCCATCTTGATTGATTACCATTGAAGGTCCCACTGAACAGAAGTAATTTAGAAAGACTCTTCTTTCTCAAAGGTGATCGGTCATGGTATCTGCCGTCCCCTTCCCTTTCACCACTGGCATCTGAAGGTCTTCAAGCTGTCAACAACTGATTGTTTTATTATCATAACATAGTATTAGCAACTCATGCAGATCCATACCAGGCATACATGTTTCTTTAAATAAAAGGTTCTGTGGATTTGATAAATTCTAATCAGTCTAACTCAGCCTTAACTTCTTAAGGGTCATCTAGCTGTTATGTTGAATCAATTCATTGTCTGAGATTTTTCTTCTTGCCGAAGCTTTAATAGCTGGTGTTCTGATTCCTTTTTTTTTTCTTCTGTGCAGAACAACAAGAGGAACTAAAGTTGATACATGATAAATTCAAACAAGATATTTATCAGCATATCCAGGAGTGTAAAACCACGCTTGAAGGACTAGAATTGCACCAGATTGACTTCAATGGAACTGTGAAAAAGCGAAGTATGTGAGCTTATGTTATAGCTAGTAATTTTTTTTAATAAATACATTAGTAAAATGTGTTTGATTGATTTCATATTGTTCCTAATATTTATTAAAACTTTTTAACTTGAGTTACACATACAAGCATGTGAGTTTGGACGTCATGATGCTTGTGGTGGATCTGTGATAATTGAAGTTTCAAGTTGATCAACAACTTCCAAACATTTTTAACTGGCTTCTTTATATTAAAAAGTTTTCTATTTTTAATTGGTTACTTGTTTATCCGACGTAAATTAATTTTTGACTTGCAAAGTTTTCATTTGATGTAAATGATTTGGGATAGCAACATGTCAGGGCAATTATTTGGTTGAAGATTAATTGCAGTCATATGCTCCGTCTCCTTAGTGCTTTGGACCTCCACAGGAATGTAAATAGGTGCCTACATTATTTATTTATCATTTTGCATCAATAAAGTTACTTCATCTGCAATGCTCCTATTTATTGTGATGGTATGACTTAAGTTTTGACACAACATGGAAGTATCTAAATGCCATTAGCTTGATCTAGGGCATCCTAGATACACTAACGAGTCACAGTCTGGTAACAACAGAAACAGAGTTGAATGGAGATGTACCCTGTGTGGAAACTCTGAAATACCCTAGTGTTTTATTTGTTGTCTATCTCCATATTGCAGAAGCATCACACCAGAAGCTTCTTATGCAAGCGGAAGAAGCAGTGAAGACACAGCTAGATGATGCACAAAGAAGAATCACAGCTGTGCAAAAGGCAAGTCTGCTTCTATTTTATGAAATATGATCCTCAGCATTTTCTAGCATCTGGGTTCTGGGTATATTATTCCTGATAATTGTATCATTGCATGCTCTACGGCCTATGCTTGTGGGGATACGTAGCTGTTTTTTTTTTCCTCCGTTGGCATGACATTAATTATGAAAAGATGGCAAGACACCTAACTGTATGTATCTATAACTGTGTGAGTTTACATTTTTGGGGGTCACAGTCTAGAAGCTTATGAATTAGTATTCTTCTTGTAATATCAATCTATTAGTGGTTGAACCTTTAATGTTCATAATTACACCTATAGATTTGTCAAGTTGTTGCCTATCGAAGGTTATGTCCTCGTGCATCTAGGATTATGCCCATAAAATACTAATGTTAGTGTTTATAGTTGAAAGAGAGCTTGCGGAGCTAATGTGAACCTTCCCTGTCATTCATTCATTGCAGTTGGCAAGGGAAAAGACGCTCCAGTTGAAGTATGTTGTAGCCGAGTGCTTGAATGAGGGTGTTCTAAGTTGACGAGGTTTTTTAGCCGATGGCTAACAAGATAGGGACTTTGTACAGAGATCAGAATTAGGAAGAGGCCGAAGGTTTTACGAGTTTCCTAGAGGTTGAGCTTGTAAGCTTTTTCGAGGTTATAAGATTGCACATCATTCTGTGGAATTGGTCATTCATTTCATAACTGCGCTGGGAACCATGCTTTAATTGTTGTGACAGCCAAGTCCCTCTGGCAGGTTTTTTTGTCATACGTCCACGGTGTTGCCGTTTAGCTATATAGTAAACCATACTGAGATTATTCATTTAATAGTCAACCTCAGATTAGATAGCTTTTTTTTTTTCTTTCCTAAGCTGCCTTTGGAAGAGTTAAACAGTCCATAATGGTAAAAGTATGTTCCAGAATTTTCGTTTCTGAAAATATAGAGCGTAGCGGTGCATGAGAATGATTGAGGGTAGTCCAATTTTACAGTCTAAGTCACTGCATGCACAGAACATTTTCACTAGAAATGAACTTGACAATGTTCCTGTAAGTTGCTTCTGGAGGCACCTGTGAGTCTTTCTTGACAATTTGCTTACTAATTATAAAGTGATAGAAGGTTCTAATCTTTCAGACCACTACTTCTCAATAGAAAGAAAAGGAAAAGGTTAAAAATTTGTGAGAGCTTCAAGAGAGTATTTGATGTGGGGTGTGTGGTGTGAAGAGCTCACGGATAAGTTTGATAGACAAAAGCTCAAGAAGACGTTGTGGAAGGGTAAGCATGCATTGTTGCTTTGATGGGTTATAACTGTGCCTGATTGATGCAACATATAATCCGAAAAGCTAAGTATGTCGGAGGCCAACAAATAGCGGAGTGTTGAAGGCTATCCAGGTCATTTTTTAGGTTAAAATCCATTTCAAAGTCTTTTTTTTATATATATATCTTTTTGTGATCTGGATTTCTTTATTATAATATAGGCTATGTCAGCATTTTGACATGCTTTGCTGGGATAAACCACAAGGTTGTAGATATTCCATGTACATCCATTATTAGCCAAGAAATTCCTAGGTTATAATATATGATAATGACATGACAAAGAGAGGTGACCTGGGTTAGCCTTTTGACATTTTAGAATCCAGCAAGGATATATTCCAATTTAAAAACGGATAGTTTCGAAAATTGGCTGCTGAAAATGAGAGAATTCCTTGGCGTGCTGTATACACCATTCATTGATTTGATGGTGGGACCTGCATCCTCTTATCATTATTTGTAATCTGTGTTTTCATTGGCAATCAACCCTCGTCTGATCGTTGAATTTTATAGGCTGTGATTTTGTTCCGTCGGTCGGTCGGTGTCCGGGGAGGGAAAAAGGTGCATACCATATAGGGAAACAAAGAGGCACGTGAACCACCACGCGTACGCCCGTGAAGTGCAAACCTTTTATTTTATTTTTATGGAAAGATAGGGATTTAGATTATTATGTAAGAATATTTAATCTAGATTTAATATTTCTTCTCATTTTACTGCTAGGAGAGATTGTTTGAATGATTACAGGGAAGAGAAAGAGATATCGAGGAAAGCTTTTAAGTTCAATGTATATGCTTAACAACTAATATTTGTAAATTAATCTAAAATATTAATTATATGTGCTAGACAATTTATTGGATTGTTGATAAGTAAAATTTGCATAAAAAATTCTAAATTTTTATCAAGATTTCAATTATAAAGGTGAGATAATTAGTTAAATTATTGAGAATTATTTGTTAGAGTGAGAGATTGATAAAGTTTGGTTGTTGCAATAGGCAATACAAGCTCTAATTAATTGACTACTGTATATTTGAAGAATATGATACAAGATTAACCAACTATTATATTGTTAAATGAGTATTTGTATGTTAGGTGTTATGTATATATTGTAAATCTTATTGTACGCAAGGACTTGAAAGAAATTAATGTTTTAGCTGTTAAAATTTAAAATACAATCAGGTTTGTAAGATCTTTATCATATAAGTAACATGCATTTAAAAAGTGTGCAGAGAAGTTGATTGAAGATATGGTATAAAAAATCAATGTGTTTCGATATTGTAACTTAATGGAATTCAACTCATTTGATATTAGAAGCCACTAAAAAATTTAAGAGGATATTTATAAAGTTAGGTGAAAATGACCCTTTGGATATGAGTTATTTTATAGAGGTTGATTCAAAGAGAAATAAAACAAATATATATATATATATATATATATAGGGACACTTAGTTTTGAGGATTGGAAAAATGTTAGATCTTTGGTGAATTTTTTATATAGAAACACTTAGTTTTGAGCAATTGTCGTCCTTTAACATTGATGGTCATATACTCAATCAATTTTGAAGTTATTTATCTCCAACAACAGTTCAAGCATTTATTTATTGTTAAAATTAATTGCATTATAAATCAATTCCGATCGACATTAGAATATTGATGGATAATATTGAAACCTACAATAACCTCAACTAATTTGTCTTATAAACTTATATATTTTATTTTATGATATATTAATTAATACATTTTTAATCTAACATGTATAATTTGTTAAAACGTTAACAATATTTGAATAATATTTTTATGTTTAAGAAAAATCTGACCCGAAGGGTCAATTATCTAGTTACAAGATCATAAGAAAAGAAATGGCAGGACATGAACCGACTGGATGAAAAACCAAATATATTTATCAACTCTTCAGACAACCAAGATTTATGACTGGTCAAATTAGACATCATGATAGTTTACATTTTTCTAGTGTATATACATGTAAATTATGCAGAGAGTGAAATCGTTATATACATGACCCCAACAGCTTGATCAACTGACCGAAAACTCGACATCATATTTAGCCAGTACAGATGATCATTGTACCATTCCGGTAAGGAATTCCTTTAATTATGCTGCTTCAAGCATCGCATGCTTTGAATTTTTAGTTATCGTCGGGAGTGGAGACTTCTGACTTGCAGATTCCCTAGCTGAACCATCATGGAGCTTTAAATTTGACAAAGCATCAGTTAGCGAGTCAGTGGATCCCAAAGCATCCATTTCTCCTGATGTATTGCCAACCTCGACTTTCGATATTTTAAGGTTTTCACTTTCTAATTCCAACTCTAGCTTTTCTAACTCCTCTTCTATATCTTCATCTTCAATACCTGAGATTGGATTTGATTCTGCATTTGACAAAGAAAAAGTTCTCAGACAAATCCAAGAAACTAAATTTGCTGAAATGGTTATGAATTTCCAATTGGCATTGGCTATAGTTTATGTCCAGGCATAGAGGGGAGGGGAGACAGAGAGGATACCTAGAGCCTTTTCAACTTGTTTTTGTGCATCAATACTCTCCTCAAGTTCTTCTAAACAGTGTTCAACCTCCTCTACCGTTATCTTATTTTGTTTCATTGCTTCAGCTCCAATTCTGATGGCCTCAGTTACCTGGCATAAGGAGACAAGTATTAAAGCCAAATGATTTTCCGCAATGAAACCTTGCTAGGTGGCTCCAATTTGCAAAAGCTGAACTCACCAGTTCATTAGATCATAGAACTTGATTTGTCATCAGAAACAATTTATAGACAATGAGTTTTTTTTTTATAAAAAGAAATGGGAGAATGTGTTGATGAAATAACTAAGTTGACATCAAGACAATTCGGACCTCAGAGTTGCAGCAGAAGCTAATTGCAAAAGTTTACCTTTTGTGTAGATTCAGCATTTGCGATGACATTCAGAACTTCCTCCACTCTGTTCAAAAGTGACGTGCACCTTTCTCTACTCTCCGAGGTCAACTTCATCTCTCTAGCATGCCTCAGGGCCACTTTCTTGTTTCCAGAATTTAAAGAAGCTAATGCTGATTTTCTTGACCTGCACAGAGAATAAACTGAATGTGTGAGACAGGAAAACTTGTTTCAACTGACCTATCAAATTACCACATTAAAATGCTGCTTAAAAAACAAACCATACGAGATGAAAATGTAGCAACAATTAATCCTAGTACATATGCCTGTACAGTCAACAGACACGTCCACTTTTCCTGTTAACAAAGCTGGTCACATTTTTCAAGAACAGGCATAGGACTAGACATCCCAAATTGTTCAATAAATGATATACCAGTGTGATGATCACTTGAAGATATGGGTGAAGCAGAATTTTATGCTAGTCCAAGTTCACATGCAGGACATCGTCATCAGTTTTTAGCTTTAATTATAGGCCTTTGCCACATTAGTTAAGATCTGGGATAAATAATTATATCCAAGCTAGCTTCAATCCTAGGGCAAAAATGTACTAGTGTACAAGTAATGGGAGAAGCAAATACATTTCATATCGTCTGTCAATCACGTCTATTTGGTCCTCAAGCTTTTGTGCTGTCCAAATCAAGTGCAGGACATCCAAATCTAGACTTGAGATGGCGGGAACTGATGCTGATGAAAGGGAAATTTTCACTGCCTGCAAGTTAGTTATTTAATTAATCTCTTTATTAACTGAAATGCAATGAATAGCAATTCTTCTTCTAATATAATTAGGTAGAAACAAGCCTTTGGTTAAGGTTGTTTTATGCATTGAAAATTTCAAATGTAACTACGTTTATACTAACAAAAGTACATATTTTTATAATTTCATCTCTATATAAAAGTAAAAAGAAAACCATATTTTAATACCTCTATAACCTCCTTAGAAATTGAGAAATATTGTGCTTTCCCAAGTCCAGATAGATAACTCAAGAGAGGAGCTGCCTCAGATGGTCCTCCACACATGCCCTGGAACTTGCTCATAGTAATAATGCACGAAGAAGTCCAATGACTTTCAGATAAGCATTTGATAATCTGAGCAGTTTTATCCTAGATATCAAGAAAACGATTCTCAATAATGAAAACATCAGCACTATATAGAAATTCAAAAATTCCATAAAAAACCATCTCTCTTCTGGCACAGTTTAAGGTGCCTACGATCATAAGCTCACGAAAAGCTCTGAACCCATCATTTACAATTCCAAGAATAATGCTGAGAGGTGCCAATCAGCTTTTATTCCAAAACCCAGATGAGAGTTAAAATAATAAATAGCTAGCTACCTTCAATAATGGTGTAAGAAAGAGATGATCTTCGAGCATAATTATTTCTGGAGTAACAGGTGATCTGACCATCAAATTTCTAACTTTTCTGAATAACTGAGAGATTCGACCACTACTTGGGTCTACAAGATCCACATTTCGCACAATATCACCTTCATTATACATTAACCACTGCAATATTAAAATAAAATAAGAATCGTAATTTAGAGTATAAAAAAAATAGCGAAGGAAGTTAATTGACTAATTACCAGTACATGATCAAGGCATAAAGGCGTTAAACCTCCACGATTGAACCACTTCTCCTTTACCTTCACATTTTTTAAATAAAAAAAATATTAGTATTAACTCTTGATTAATGAAAAAAAAAAGTTAATAAAGAAAGAACCTGAGAAGGTTGAATAATGAAGAGGTCGAGATGTCGAGCAATTTTGAGGATTAAATCTTTCCAGAACAAGTATTTGGGTTCCCAATCGGATCTTTGCCCACTAAATGCTTTGAATCGGGCTGTGGCCATTACTTCGTCGTCCCAATCGGGGACTTGTTTTCTTATGAATTCCTTCACCGACGACACGGAATCCATTTCTATTCTATTCGGAGCTGCTGCTTGTTGAATTTCAATTCAATTCCCGCTTCTCTCACTGAAATCGAAAATTTGAAGGAGAAAATTGGAATTTTCAAAGGAACCGAAACTTCAAAATCCCGGTCTGGTTTGATAGTGTGGTCAGCGAGCGGTGCTTGCAGGAAGGTTGGATTGGGACTAGAAGATTTTTAACTAAACCGACACCGTTTGAGGTAATTGCAGCTCCAATGCGGCAACTTCCTCCAGCCTAAAAAAAAAGAAGCTGTGAGAACTTCCAAGTGAGAAAATTTTGATAAAATCCTGTGACTTAGGCTCTATTTTGATTAGGGTAAAACTAGATAATTGTGTAAAAAAATGTCTAGGTTTTATTAATATATTTTTTAATTTAAAAAATTAAAATTATATAAAATTAACCCAATATTTTAAAAAGAAAAGTCAGATTCTAAAGAAGAGTTTTGACTTTTAAAAAGAAACATTTTGCCAATTAATCTCACTTGGATTATCTAAGCTTGTTAACCTCACTTGGATTTTAATTAAAAAGGCATATGATTACTTATTCTTTATAGAGATTATCTAAGCTTGTTATCTTAATTTTAAAATTTTAGTAATTAACCTCACCTTGATCTTAAATCTCTAAGTTTTAACTCATTTTTTGTTCGTTGACATTTGTTTTTAATTATAAACTTTGCACAAAATGATATTTTTGAGAGCTTTTTTTTTTCCTGCTATCTTTTGAAATGCTTGTCATCCCTTTCACATACTTCTATTTTATTTTTATTTGGAAAATTTCATTAATAGTTTAAAAAAATTAAAAAGAAAACATGTTTCTAATTTGAGGGGTAATCTTAGTGTGAGCTATTATTTAAAAAAAATATATTAAGCCTAAAATATAATGACACATATAATTTTTTATTTATGAAGAGAATACCAAAGATGACATTTCTTCATCTTAAATCCAAATTTACTTATGTTGACAAACTTTAGACACAATTATTATTATTATTCAAATTTATTCTAAAATTTTTATTTTCATTTACAATCTAATTATAACACTGACATATTTTCTCAATTTTCTTTTATCACCCTCTTAGTCTTTTTTTTTTCTCTCTCCATACCTTCACTTAAACATAGTTTCTCACTCTAACTCAATCCCTTACCGTTTCATTCTTCCCTCCATCAATTTTATTCTAACATATTACTTCTCATTTTATTCTATACCACATTCTATCTCAATTATCATCTAAGTTTCTTGTAAAAAAGAATGAACTAAAAATTAATTTAAAAGATTTAATTTATTATTTAAGTTAAAGCTAATAATGGTGTTAATCTCTAGAAATAAAAATAAATTATGTTAGTAACAATTAATACCATTAGTAATTATTTAAAAATCATGATGATTATTAATAACTTGGGTAGGAAAAATTTATAGTTTTATTTTTATTTTTTGACCAATTCGTGACAACAAATTTGATCACAAACTCCCATATAAAATAACTGTTACTACAATATAAATCAATTGAAACCATTTTATTCAAAATCAATTGTTTTCTGGACACACAATGCATGAATTATACATAATCGCTACCACAATATAAATCACTATCAAAATACAAAAAAGCTATTGAGATGACAGGCTCGACTCAATTGCCGGGTCAAACCTCACAGCGTACAAAAGAAAGACTATATAATTATGCTCAATTAATCAAGGACCTAATTGTTCCCCTTGATGGAGGTGAATGATGTAATTTGACTATGATTCTCCACTACAAACAGAAGGGGAGATGCATACAATCCAAGTCATGGGGGATAAATTAACTAAGGGTTTAATCCTCCCCGTAAAGCTGCCTTTCTTCTCATTAAAGTCAAGTTGCTATTATAAATGGATCCCTCAATTTCTTTAATTTTATTTTCAGTAATTGTGTTTTCTTGGATTAGCCCTCTCCACGTAATCAAAGGTGTTTCCCTTAATTATTGTGGTTTGAACATAACCACTGTCTCTTAGCGAAAGAGACATCAAATTTAATTTTGTTTTTCCAAATTATAATGATGAAAGCTAGTGATGGGAGCGCAAGGAAGGCTTGAGAGGAACACATGGTGCAGATGCATGTGCTTGTGCTGCTTGCGTCCGGTGCCTATGGGCCAGTTGATAAGGGATATATATGCATTAGGGTCAATCTCGAATAGACTCCTTCTCAGTGCTTAGGCCTTTCAGTACTCAAGGAACGTGGTATGCTCCTACAAAAAATGTGGACGTGTTCATTTTGGGCCAAACTTACAATAGTGATAGAAAGCTATGCTTTGACAACACGTGTAAATTATTTTTTATTTAAAAATATATTAAAGTAATTTTTTATTTTTATTTTTATATTAATATATTAAAATAATATTAAATTATATTGGGCAAACTTACAATAGTGATAGAAAGCTGTCCAACCGCAGCCATTAAATAATTAGCAATTGAAGAGTTTGTTTAGCAACGTCATGTAAATTATATTATTTAAAATTTTAAATTATTTTTTGTTAATTATTTTATAATTTTAGATTTTTTTGATGTGTTAATATCAAAAATAATTTTTAAAAAATAAAAAAATTTATTTTAATATATTTTTAAGAGAAAAATATTTTAAACCGTAATCGCTACTACAATTTCAAAGAGATTTTAAAAATAGTTAGGTTTTGTTTGGAGAGTATAATACAAGTTTTATTTAAAAATATATTAAAATAATTTTTTATTTTTATTTTTGATATTAATGTATTGAAAGGATATAAAATTATCTAGAAAAATTAATTTGAAAAAAAAATCTAAAGTTTTTAGAATAAAGGTGGATCGTACTCTCGAGCACTATAGTAGCATTTTCCAGAGGGATAGTTGATCTTTCTTGTCATCCTTTTTCAAAAGAGATGGATTAAAGATAATGAAGCACGAGGAGGCTACCTCATTTTTTATTTGTTCAAGGACGTATAGAAAAATAATTAACATTTGAATTATTAAATAAAATGCCCATCATTATAGAAAAATATAAAATACTTGACGTTTTATATATAAACTACTATTTTTTTTATTTAGTCTTAAAACGATATCTTCAAATCAATTTGGAAGAAAAAATGTTCCAATCGCGAAAGTAAAATATTGAACATTTTAATTATTCTTTTATCACAAGGTCGGCAAAAAATCTGATAAATAAAAAATAGAAAAATAATAATAATTTGGCCGATGGTGACAGCTAACAAGCTACCCCTCCATTATATTGTTATTAAAATTGTGTTTGAGGAAGTTTTAAAAATATACAAAATATATTAAATTAATATTTTTAGTGTGTTTTTGTAGTTTTAATATATAATATTAAAAATAAAAATTTTACAAAATATTTTAAAATAAAAAATACTTATAGGCTATTTGATATTATTATTAAAACTATATTTAATATTATTATGAAAACTATATTTAACAAAGTTTTTAACTATTTTAATTATTTTTTTTATCACAAATCGGTTAAATATTCTAAAAAATAAACAAAAGACAAAAATAATAATTAACCGATGGTGACAGCTGACAAACTACTATTTGATATTATTATTAAAATTTTTTAATAGTATATATAACTTGTAAAAATATTAAATTAATCTTTTTTATAATTTTAATATATTAATGTTAAAAATAAAAAATTTAAAAAATATTTTAATATAAAAATTACTTTTACAAAACTTTGCACAGACATCTCGTGAGAAAGCTTTGTAAGCAACCACAAAGCACAAGATTGAACTGCTGATGCTAGGAGATCAATATGTACCTTATTTGATAAAAAATAATTTATTCTAGAACATGACGTCAGAATTGCAATTCAACGATACTGAAAAATAGCCATAAAGTGACTTCCCCCGGCAAAAGGAGAGGTATCGCCATGGATATTGAGCCACTCAAGAACAGCATAGCAATCAAAGTATAGGATAGGAGGATGATTGTGTTTTAATTTAATATTGCCATAATACTGTTAACAGTAACATTGAATCTTTACAAACTGTAAAATGTAATTATGATTATTTTTTAATGTGTTTTTTATATCAAAATACATTAAAATAATATTATTTTTTATTATTTAAAAATTATTTTTAAAATCAACGCATCAAAACAAACCAAAACATATAAAAAAATTTAATTTTTTAAAAAATACAGGTACAGTTACATTTCCAAACCCTCTCTAATGCAATCAATTTGCATGCTTCTTGTCTTCTTTACTTGTACTTTTTTTATTTATGATATGATAATGGGTGTTTTTTTAAAAAAATTAATTTTTTAGTATTTTTAATAGATTGAAATGAAAAATAATTTTTTAAAAATATAATAAATATTAGTTTAATATATTTTTAAATAAAAATATTTTAAAAAAAATCGATAATAACGTAATACTAAAAACTAAACGCTACCTTTCTTTCCTTCTATCGCACGGCACTCTAAAAAAGTAAGAGCCTGGAAAAGTAAACCGTGTTAAAATTTCCCCGCTCCTACCTACATCTAGTTTTCTTCTTTGATTTATAAATGCTAACTAACTTTCTATGAAAAACTAGAAACAACCTAATTGCTTCACAATTTCTTCGATAGAAAGAATAAGGACTTCGTTTGCAACGTGACCGATCCAGTCGCGTGGATAGCTATGCATCTACACGGTTTTTGTTGGTAGAGAAAAGTAGCCAACTGTCACCGTCTTTAATGTGTAGCTGTGAAGATTCAACTAGAGTTTAAAATATTTTTTAAAAAATTAATTTTAATATTAAAATAATTTAAAAATATTAAAAGAAAAATTAAAAAGTTATAAATTTAAAAAACATATGATTTCAATCACGTTCTCGTACCCTCATTCCTCCAGTGTGAAATGATATGATATTTGAAAATCTGCAGCAGGCCCCGATTTGGATACCTTGAGAAGGTACAGGTGATGATGCATTGAACTAGCTGGCCAGCTAGGCCCCGAATCTCTATAATTTTATTTTTCGGAAATTTCATCGAACAAACAAATCTCTATGATCTCTCGGACCCGCTTATATGCATTTCAAAATAAATAAATAAACTGACTTGGATAAAAACAATGTGCTTGTAACCTCAAACAATGTGCTTTGTGTTTATAAATGTATTTTTATTTAATTTTTAAATTTAATATTATAATTTTAAAACTTGATGTTGTTCAGCGGATCCACCAGGACCTAACAAATCCGTGGTTAAAACCAACACGAGTTGAAGAAAAAAAATATATATATAAAAAATAATTAATTCAATTGCAACCCGTTGATTTTTGTTTTTTTTTATTAAAACAATGTTATTTTGATTTAAAAATAAAAGAAAAGGAATTGACATTGTCAAAACTTGGAACTCGAGCCTTGGATCAGACTGGGTCTAAAAACTATATTTAATATATTTAAAAATTTTGAAAAATTAATTTAATATTTTCTTAAATGAAAAATAAATTAAAAGACATCATGGAAAGAAAAGGCTAACGTTTCATCTACCAAACCATTGACGGAAGCCATACACTAACAACGTTTGATCCAAAAAGATAAAATAAAAAAAATAAAAAGAATCTGTCTATTCATGCCTGCGTTAAATCTTGGAAATTAATTCAATCTAATATAGTTGTTTGTGTGACCGAACTTCCTCCCTTTCTCCATTGGCATTGTTATTGAGCCATTTATTTTGGCAATTTAATGACAAAAAAAAAACCCCTTAAAAAAGTCTAAGAATTATTGATTCTGGATTACTTTTTAAAAAAGAAAACCGTTAGTTATTTTGTCCAAAGTCACTTATTTGCATCTTATAGTTTTCCCAATTCGTCAATAAAACCCCTCTGTTATCAATTCACTTAATTAAGCATATGTTTTTTTAATTTCAATTAATTAAGTACATTGAGATTTTTATCTCAACTAATTGATTGCTTTTCTTCACTACATGAGTCATTTTAATAATCTTTTCTAATTTATTTTCTGTTAGTATCATCATCAAACCTATTATATACTATATTTTAAAAGTTAGAGTCCAGATACTATAAACATAAACTTATTATACTATAGACTACACTATAAATATAAATGTTTGCATTATAGACGATATTGTAACACTAAGAGTGTTATCGTTTTTATTTTTTAATCAAAAAATATTATTGGGTCTAGCTTACAGTTAAGGTTTAGCTCTGCAGCGAGATCCAAAAAAAAACACATTGTAGATATTATATAAATTATTTGCATTATGGATCACACTATAAATATAAAATATTTGCATTGTAGATAACATTGTAATATCAGGAGATGTTTTTTAATCAAAAAAATATTATTAGGTCTAATTTGACATCCAGAATCAATGCTATTAAAGTTGATGCTATATATTTTTTATCTTTTAAAAATATTATTATTGACCCACCTTGGAACTCAGGATAAATATGCTAATTATCTTTATTAAGCCATCTTTAGTTTTTAATTTAGATGATTTGTATTTAATTGACTGAGACTAAAAATATAAGTGCTTAATTATGGGTGGGCAACAAGAGAGACCTCAAGTTACACGTGGAAGTACGGAGAAGATATGACGTCGGATTTGCGTTGGCTGAGGTAGTTGATGGGTCACCCGTAGGAGACACAAACGTGTCGAAGAGAGCGCCATTTGTTTTGTTTTCGGGATAGTTTGGGTAAAAGCAAAGCTTCTTTGGGCAATCATTAAACCGTTACGACACGTATCTTCTCTTATTTTGGTGGGTTTTGTGGGGGCATTATATTCTCTCTAAATAACTTTAAAAAAAAAACATTATTACCAGCTATAACACTTTTAAATTTATAAAGAAATTATCAATGTAATATTTCTCTTAGTAAACCTGTTAGTAAATTATGAGATGTTATGTTACGGATAAAATCATTCATATAATATTTTTTATTTTATTTTATCAGTAATTATTAAGAAAATATGTTCCGTCTCTGATGATGTTGAAAATTTTCAACTGATATTTTCCATGTTATCGTTATTGAATATTCTGTGGTTGCTATTTGCCAAGTTTTTGATAGTAATGTATGCGTGTATGTGGATTAATAATACATCATCGTTTTAAAAACTGATAGATGAGATGGTCATAGATGGGATCTAATTAGACTTATGTCACATATTATTAATATTAAAACCCCGAAAACCTTATCTAATTGCCCCATTTTGGTTAGATTGGAGGTGTTCAACGTGCTATAATAAAAGAGTGTTTGGAAATGTTTACCAATTTATATTTTTAAAATTTAATTTTTTTTATGAAAAATTAATTTTTTTATATTTTAAATTATTTCAATATGTTAATATCAAAAATAATTTTTTAAAAATAAAAAAATATTATTTTAAAAAACAAATACAATCACCTTATAATTTCATAAGCAATGAATCTGGACAGCCCAAGGTTTTCGACCTCACTCATGGATGGTCGGATCTTCATGTCATATCTCGACGATCCTTGCTTGCCATGACCTCATATCTGGTCTCAATCACCCATCCGTTCAAATTGTCAGTCGACTTTTCATAAGTTCGCAATCTTTATCAGGGGAATAGGCATTACTTTGTGTCAGTATTCTTGGATTGAATTTCCTGGTGTTTATATTTTATTTATTATTTATTAATAAAACAAATTATATATATATATATATATTATATTAAAAAATCTAAAAATTCTATAAATATATTTATATAATATATATAATCCGGATAATTATTACTATAGTTTTAAAACCGAATTAAATATCATCTCGAGGCAAGGCCAATCTTAAAGATCGTGATGGTTGACACCTGAGACAACATAAAATAAAAATTATTATTATTATAATTTTAAAATTTAACTTAGGAGTTGTTTCAAGACAATGCTCGAGTCACAAGTTGAAAAGTTAATTCGGGTTGATCCCTATTAATACAAGAATAATAATAATTATCATAGTTTTAAAATCTAATTTGAAAGTTAACCCAGGGTAAGATATTGACTACGAGTCGGGAGAGGCAACCCGGGTTAATCAAAGTCGATGTACATATAAAAATTATTATTATTGTAGTTTTAAAACCTGGCTTGAAGATTGACTTGTGGCAAGACCTGAGTCATGAGTCATGAGGGTTAATCCAAGTTGAACCAAATTTAAAAATAAAATAAAAAAAGCTTGTTTTAACCTAAAAAAAAGTTTGAAAAAAAATCTATGGATTTTTATACTATTTTTATTACCATGTCCTTATATGTATGTATCCGATCATTCTTCTAGGAAGAGAAAAAGCTAAAGAATATGTTCTTAATTTGATGTTTCGTTGTCATATTATATGAATATAAATATAGCACGGAGACTATTCATGGAATATTTGCCTTTCCACAAAGTGTAGATAAGTGATAAAAGCATATTTGTTTTCTTTAATTTCTATACTTTCTTTATTCATCTTTACATGGATGAAAAATCTGAGAATCCTTCAAATGCCGCACGGTAATTAATATGAAACAGCGTTGAATTTTCAATGCCGCACAAAATTTTATTCGATTTTCACCTGAGATTGTATTTATAATTATGTTTTAAAATATTTTTAATTTAAAAATATATTAAAATGATATTTTTTTATTTTTTTAAATTATTTTTGAGATCAGTATAAAATATTAAAAAAAATATTAATTTAAAAGACATGGTCATATTTTAAATAATTATCCCAAATTAATATAATAAAACTATAATTTGACTCGTCAAAATTTTATTCGATTTTCATCTGAATGAGAGTGTAGTTATAGTTACTTTTCAAAATATTTTTAATTTAAAAATATATTAAAATGATATTTTTTTATTTTTTAAAATTATTTTTTATATCAGTGTAAAATACTAAAAAAAAATATTAATTTAAAATAAAAAAATAAAAAAAATTAAATTTTTTAAAAAATATTTTTAAAATAAAAAATAAATAGTACAAAGGACTCGTGCTGCTTGGTTTGCTTCAGGAAAGAACCTGCGCGTCTCCAAAGCCCCTTTTAAATACAGCAGCAAGATTCTTTTTCCTGTAGGGTAAAAGGATTTAGGAAGAGGTGACTGACTATAATGTACCCTCTGCCTTTTATTAAATCCAAACTTTGGAGAGGGTGGGACATATACTTCATTTAAGTTTACTATGTATGTTTATTTTTACATTCTAAAAATGTTTTTTAAAAAATTTTAAATTTTTATTAACTTTAAATTAATATATTTTTAGTGTTTTCAAATTATTTTGATGTATTAATGTCAAAAATAATTTTAAAAAAATAAAAAAAATATTATTGACATATATTTTGATATAAAAAATTATTTAAAAAACAAGTACAACCACACTGTCAAACAAGCTTAGTTAAACATGTTCTTGGTAAAGTGATTGAAAATACTTTTTATTTTAAAAATATAAAATTGATATTTTTTATGTTATTTTATGATTTTAAAAATTATTATAATAAAATTATTGAAAAATAATTAAAAAACATTAACTTGATATTTTTTTTCAAACAAAATAATTTTAGAAAATACTTTAAAACACACCTTCAATGTCAAACATTGCTTAATCAAGTCGATTAAATTGAGTAGTACTCTTTCTCGTGATGTGATCAAACTTTGGATTCACAAATCAAAGAAATAGTATTAAAAAACTAATTTTAAAAAAGGTTCAAAAAAGGATCAAAGTTAATTTGTGTACAAAAAGAGAATGGTAAGCCGCTCCAAACACCATCCCGTAAGACAGCTTTCGGCCATGGGTGGCATTGCATGCACCCCTCTTTTGCCAGCGTATGCAATTTTGTTTTTTTAAATAATGCTAAAAGACCAAATCAACCCTAAGATAATTTATTAATCACAAAAAAATCACTTTAAAAATACAAAAAAAAGTAATTAGACACAAACTTGATAAATTTTGCTTTTTAATAAGTGTAAAATAATTTTTACACTGTGCTTAAAATTTTTAAAAAATCAAACAACTCCCAACTAGCCTTTTAACAATTTCATTAATGAGGATAATTAAGCTTTTATTTTGGTACATGTAAAAGGTAAAAATATCTAATTACCCCTCATCAATCTTTTTTAAAGATTTTACTTTTATGAGTAAAACATAGTCTTTGGCTCTTTGCATTGTGCATTTCAAAAAAGTAAAATAACCAAATTATCCCTTATTTAATTCATCATGACTAATAATAGATCTTATAAAAATACTAAATTATCCCAATCTCAAACTTACAGTGTTTTTATTAAAAAGGTAAAATGGTAATTATATTATTCTCATCTATAATACATTGTGCCCACAATCAGTGTTTTTTTTTCTTCCCGCTCGGACAGAAAAATGAAATGGAAATTCAACCAGTAAGTAGTTGCATGGTTCTATCGTTGGAGGGCAGAAACGACACTTTGTAGCAAGAAAAAGAACGACAGTTGAAAATAATCTAAAGAGGTTGTCTCCACTGATTTCTAACTCAAGAGGTAAGAAACAACTTTAGAAACTCCGCCATACCACTTCAAAAGCAAAATATGGATTTTGGTCAGCCTATTCCATATATTTTGATCTAAACTAAAAATAGATGGTAAACTAAAAATAGATGGATAATAATTTAATTATATATATTGAAAAAAATATTTTTAATGAGATTG
Organism: Populus alba x Populus glandulosa; assembly: GCA_033617975.1. Lineage (NCBI taxonomy): Eukaryota > Viridiplantae > Streptophyta > Magnoliopsida > Malpighiales > Salicaceae > Populus > Populus alba x Populus glandulosa. The sequence continues at coordinate 16,926,473 of CM066144.1, read as the reverse complement.
ATAATAAAATTATTATGAAGCGGTTTTAAAATATAAAACTCAAAAAGATTAATTATAACGTAAGTTTTTTTATTTTAAAAATATTCTTAAATTAATTTTGTTTAATATGAATTAATACATATATTTCAAATTAATTTCTCTATATAATGCATGTCTATATAATACATAATATCAAACATTTATTAATAAATTTCCTTCTCATTTAAAAAATCAAGGCTCCGCCATTGCCTAAGCTTCTATGTAGGTTATAAATTTTTTAAACTATTTTAATATTTTTTTTTACATAAAAAAAAATCAAAGTGTAAATTGAAAAGCCTATGCAAACATCTTATCAAATAAATTGATAACCATCTATGTAAATAAACAAAAAAAACTGTTAACAATAACCAAAAGAAAAATATAAAAAAATAATTAAGAGATGAATGTAGATTAAAATATTCGATCACACAAAATAAGACATTCACCCAAATGTGTTAACCGAACTTATTTATTTTCAATGAAAAATAAATCCATACCGTAAAAAACTTGTGACCTAAAAGATAAACATAAATAAAACTGACTAAATATCTCACTCCCTAAAAAAATATTATGCAAGGCCAAACATATCAGAATTATTATTTTAAAAAAAATATTTTTTATTTTGAAAAATAAAGCTCTTTTGTGTATATATATATATATATATATATATATATAAAGGAAATATTGATGAATTAGAATAATATCTTGAAAAATCAAACACATACAAAACAATTTTAAAAAGGCTTGTAAAACTCACAATCTAGGTCATGAGACTAAGATAAATCTATAGAAAAGAAATTGAAGAAAGCACAAAACTAACACTTTTCTTACAAATAAAATTAATTCAGAACAATAATATCGCATGAAGTTGAATGCCTAACAAATAAAATGTTGAAAGATGAAACTAGGAAAAAAAACCAATCACACAAAAGGATCTGAAAAAATAACGGTAAAAATAAAAAAAAATTAACAAGAAGGCAAAAAAATTTTTTTAACTGGAGGGTTAAGTTGAATTGAAAAATATCTTTAACAAAGAGGAAAAAAAAATGAGGATCAAATCAGAAAAAAATAAAACAATAAAATTTTTGATTGAAAGATGAAATTGGAAGCTAAAAATTCTTTAAAAAAACGTCTAGGGAAAAAAATAAAAAAAATAAGGACTGAAATGAAAAAAAAAACATATGAGAAATTATAATTGAAGAACTAAATTGAAAAAAAAAACTTTAATAAAGGGAATAAGAATGAAATAATAAATTAAAAGAATGATGACCGATTGAAAAATAAAAAACAGAGAATAATCATGAACTTTACCCCGTAGGAGAGAGAAAAGAAAAGACCGTCGACGACAATCCAATCATTGTACACTGTCATGTATCAAACCATGTGGAAGAAGATATGGTGGCACATCCAAAAAGCTGACAGAAGGTGAGGTTTGGCCACTGGGTAGTGTTAAACACGCTGCTTGAAAAGTACATATGTGACTCACCAATTAGTGAGTGATCAACACGCGTCAACAACTTTTATGTTTTTAAAAATAAAAAAATCAATGTGAAAAATATCAAAATATCTCTCATGACCTTGATAATTACCACAAAACCCTTACTCAATAGCTCTAAGTTTTGTTGATTCAAGGGGAAAAAAAGTATTTTTATTGTGTTAAAAAAAAAAGATCTAGACACCTCCAACAATATTTTAATAACCAATAGGCCAATGGAAAAGACCAAAACACTCCTAAACTCTACGGCTTTTTCTTTTTTTTTCAACTCAAGGACAACTAGGTAATTTTACTATAACAATTCACAATAAACTAGCTATATCTATAGTTACAGTAAAAAAACCCACCCACATCCTATAGTATTTTGGTTAATATAAATGAACACCCTCAAGCTATATTAAACTTGTTTATATTTTCATAAAAGAGTTATGAATTTAAGTGGTTATATAATAAGTTAAACAATAACTTTTTGAATTAATTAAATGAAAAAAAAATGATTGAAATAAGATTCTTAATTCATTTCGAAGAGTGAACAAATATGTAGTTGAACCTAATTTTGAAAACAGGATCTTAATTTTTTTTTAAATGTAATTATAAATATAAATAGATAAATGATGATACACTTTTGCAAAAAAAATATACATTTCTCAAAATATAGGTAAATATTGTTTTTTAATAATTCTTAAAGCATTTAGCAAAATTAGGAATTATGCATTTGAGCGATAATTCGATGTGGTTTTGAATTTAAGTTGGTAATTTAAAAAACAAAAAAACCTTGATAATTTTTTATGTAATTCTAAGTTTATATAAGTAGCAGAGTTTAGCTACTCAATCGAACAAAGGAAAATAAAAATAAATAAAATAAGGTTTTAAGGTATTTAGAAGTGTTTTAGCTATTATGAAGAATTAAGATAATTTGCGGGCTTCAAGGGTTTTTATGTAAATATTTTAGATATAAGGATATAAATTAACATTAAAGAAATATAGAGATTAAAATATTTCAAAATCAAGGTTTTGTCTAGAATATTTTGTAACTATGGACAAATTGAACATTTATAAATGGTTAACAATCAAATGTATTTTTATTTCAAGGACCGAGATATAAAAGTTGGTGAAATTTCTTTGAAAGGGAAAAAAACTTATCCAACCCTCGTACAAAGATTAGTAAAATAATTAGTTGTAAATTAAAAAGGTAATATAAAAAGATCATAATATTTTATTAGATAATTTTATTTTCTTATTGAAATATTTTGTTAATACATAGTATTTCAAAATATGTTGTTTATTCAATAAAAATTAAAAGCCCGTACAACAAGTATAATTTGGTTTTTGAAAAATGATGAGTTTTTACTTTATAATAAGTATTTATTAAGGATAATTAAAAATTAAAAATTAAATTTAGAAATTTTTTCTAATATGATTTGTGATTATAAATAAATTAACAATGAAAATCAACAACTTTTTTTTACATATCCTTATTTTTTAGTTAACCTAGCATCTGTGCATGAATTAACTCTAATCATATAATAACCTTCATTAAATATATAAGATTTAATTATGTGACATCATTAAAATCAAAATTGATGCTATTGACTCATGATAATTAAGCACACATAAAGAATTATCTTAATAAATAATCAAATACGGGTTCAAAAACTATACTTCTCCTAGCTACTTGAGTTAATTAGTCATACATCCAATATAAACCAATCAATAACAATAAGTTTGAAAACCAAAAACATATGCTACATATCATATAGAATTTTGATCGGCAATCATCATAAAATATAAAGATATCCATGCATCATAATCATATATTTAATAATTTTAAGTACAAATCCTCGTGATAATTTAAAATCCAAGAGTACTAACCTTTTAAAATTAAAAATTATACTTGTCATAAATTCAGAATAGGACAGATAAATTTTTTTTTACGAAAACAATAGAATCCCTCATTCTTTTCTTCCATTCTTTGAATGTGATTTCTCTAGTGATGGGGAAAGAACAAAGAATTATTGTTTCTTATCAATAGAAAAAAAAAGATGGAGTCACTATTTAGTATTTTAGTCACTAGAAACTCTAACTGATATCATAGTTTGAATAAGAAGACTGGTTGTGTATAGAAAGGACGTATCATTCCTAGTACACCTTACCTAAGTTAAGTTGCATTGTTTATTTGTTTAATATAAATTAAAATTTGTCATGTTGTCTAGTCATTGATCTGTCTAATGTTTTAAAAAAAATGTTCATTGGTAAGAAAATCCTTATCTTATAAGGTTAAAGCCTAGTCATTCTAGAATCAAAACATATTTTTGTACCTTTTTCTTTTAATATTAGAAATACATCTTATGTATAAGTTCGTAATTCTGAATATTAGGACAAATAAAATAAAACTAATTTTGGTATTTTTAAAATATAAGTCAAGTTATCATAATTTTAATAAATTGGTTACTAAATCTAAAAATACATATAAAAGTAAAAATATTATTTTTGTGATTTTTTAATATGTTAAAATATGTAAATATAACTTATTTTTGAGAGACTTGGCCACATGCATATAAATAAAAATGAATTTTTTTGTGTTTTTTTCTTAAATATAGGATTTTTGGAATTTTTAATTAAAAAAATATTGTATTTAATATTAGAAAAATAGCTCACATGTTGTGGAATCATAATTTCAAATATTAAATAAAAAAATAAAAAAATATATAATATAAAAGACCTGAAATTAAATGCAAAATCAAACACACTCTCCATATGTTCAATGATCTAGATAAATCACAAAAATCATATTAAACAGCATTACACCCATAAAAATCAAATCAATGTGTGGACCAATTTCATCAAACATTATTTCCAAATTAATTAGTCATATAAATCATTGCAAGCAAACACACAAAAATGATTCATTAAAACTCTTTTAAAGGTGCATGCTTCAAAGTCTTGAGAATTAGATCTTCAATAGCAAAGAAAAACGAGGATGCAAGGCTGCTGCTACTTTTCACAGTTGGGTCAAGTGTTTGCTGCTCCCGGTTTGAGCCAAAGAATCATCCACAATTGAAAATAGAGCTAATGCTCATGATGGAAACCCGCTGCTGTTAAGGATTGAGGGACTTTATTGCTACTAAATGAGAGGCTCTGTTGCTGTTGTCGACTGAAACAGGAAAGAGGAGATGCCGATGCTGTTTCCTGATGTTGCTGGAGTTCACGTGGTGCAGAGCTTCTGGAGTAAGCTGATGTCGCTAGAGTTCACTATTGTTGTTGAGGAGCAGCCGGTTGAAACTCCTGCTGTGGCTAGGACAAGGAGGTGCACGGTGCAGCTGCTAAAGACTTGCCGGAGATTCACGGTGCTGTGCAAGAGCTACTATTGTTGGTGTCTGTCCATGAGACTGTGAAGCTTCACTGAAAAGAGAGGTTAACCGTTGCTTCTGCTACTGAGAGGTCACGTTGCTGATATAGGGGTTGTGCTGCTACTGGAAGACTGTGTTTTGCTACCGGAACGGACAAGGCGAAGCTGCTGTTTGTTGTAACGAGAACCTGCAAGAGCTGGAAGTAGCTACAGCCTGCACTATTATATAGAGAGGAGGAGGTCATTGTGCTACGGAGGAAGAGAGATGCGAGGGAAGAGTGAATTATTTTTCTCTCTTCACTCCACGGGTTTGGTGTTTTGCTTTGTTTTTGGAGAGAACCTGGGAGACAGTTTTGGCTCTTTCTTTTTCTTAGCCAATTTAACTATCTCTCTCTCTCTCTCTCTCTCAATGTTTGGTACAACCATTTATATTTATAGGTAAAATAATTTGTTTTTCTCCTTTTAATTGCTTGGTCCAAGTAACTAAAAAAATCACTTAAATCTCTCATTTTTCTTCCTTTATACTTTTGATCTCCTTATCCAAATATTTTTTATTTTTGTTTTTTTTTTCTCATTTTTCTTGTATTTTAATATTTTTTAAAAAGACCATATCAACATGGATTCAATATGAAAAATCGATTAATGATTTTAAAATGAGTGTTAACAAACAAATGTGTCAAAATTAAATTTTTGAATTTTTAATTTTTTTAAAAAGGCACTAAAAATGCAAAAATTAGTGCCAATACATCAAAAATATATTTTTTGGATTTGTTTTTTGTTGTTTCTTACTACTTGTTCTGGATTAAAAAAAAAAAGTGTATAGAAAGGATGTAAAAAATTGTGTTATGACAAGTTATATAGAGTTGAGGAGGTGGAGAAGTTTTCTAATTAATAACTAATTTCTAATTATATCACTTTTAAATTTCCTTACACTAATCTCATTTTAATAACTTATACATTGACTTTCATTTTATAGATGTTTCATGAGATCAAACTTCAAACTTGTCGTTCTCTTTCATTTAGATGAAAAGATTGAGATGTCTTGTTTTTATTTCAATTTGAATCATAGTAAAATTTTGTCTATAGCTTCATATAGAATCCAAAAAGTATATGATTAATCCCATTAGGATTTCTTGTTCAAGTTGGATTGCTACTACAATTAAAATTTTCATTTCTTAGTCCCAATAACTTCTCTCAATGCGCTCTTTATAGTTATTTGCTTGAAATTGCGCTTAAAATACTTCATTTAACTTCTTTTTATGCTTTGTGTCTCCATAGAAATTAAGTAAGATATTGTAAACATAAAATATGCATAAAAGACTAGTAACAAGGTACTAAAAAGATTAAATAAAATGAGTGTATCAAACAATTTAAAATAAGGTTAAAAAGGTATCTTTTAAATCAAAACTCTTCATCTTATTAATATGCTCCTTTTTTTGTGACATTTATCAACCAAAATAATTGTTTTGTGAATAATATCTTATCTAAACCATAAAAAGAATTAATTTTATATATATATATATATATGATAATGAAAAAAAACATTCATATGAAAGATAATGAAAAAAGATTAAATCAAACAAGTCCCATATATACATATATTCTTTCTTCTCCAAAATAAGGAGGCTAGGACTTGGATTCAATTTCTAGAAAAGCTCTTGCATATTAAGAACAAAAAATAAAGTCTACTCAATGAAAATGGGGCTAGCAATTTATTTTAAAAACATGGGTAATTGGTATAATATTTAAGATCAAATTAAAAATAAAGTCCATTTATTTTTAGGATTAACTTTGTTGAAAATTATTTTTCAACAAAAATACTTTAACATGAAATATTAATTGTTTAAAATAAATTACATGTGAATGAGAAAAAAAACTCTTGGTTGACATGTTTTATAAAATCCAAAAACCCATAGTCTCATATTGAAAGATTACAAGATTTTCTTATAGCTTATATAATGGAAAGTTGAAAAGTTAAAATTAGACTTCTATGACACCAAAGTTTTAAGAAAGAAAATGTTTTATGTTAAGTGAGCTTTGAACTAGTCACACGCGCTCACTCAAGTCTGAGGATGAGTTTGGATTTGAGATTACTGTAAAATGATTTTTAGGTTCATAAAAAAATATTTATTACCAGCCATGATTAAATAATCTGAATAATTATATTTCTCTAACTACACCGTTTATTTTCAAAGAGAAAATGTATGTTTTTTCAAGGAAAAAACTATCATTTTTTTTTATGGCGGGTAATTGAGGTAAAAGTGCGAGAACTAATTCTAGTAATTCCACATCAATTTTATTTTTAAAAATCAGTATAAAAATGAGTTTAAGGGAAAATGTTCTGCACACTAAATAGTAGCTCTTCTACCTTATTCTCATCTATTTTTCTTTAGTATTTTTTGCTCTATTTTCTCCATTCATTCTAGAGCTTAAGTTCAAGTTTTTTATAGAGAGATTTTTAAATCTATTTTCATAAGTTCATGAATTTTAATTAATAGTGCAACTAATCAAGGTGATGTTGTTGGTATCTAGTACGACTAATTACATTAAATCTATTTGTACCAAGTAACGAGCAATAAAGCTTTAAGGATAAATGATACAATCCTTGACACTACTGTAATATGCATCTCATTTTTTTTATTTTAAGTGCTCTAACAAGTAAATATACTAAAGATTTATTTAAAATATTGTTTTTTTTAATGTATGTTTAAGACCTTAAGGCTATTATATGTTCTTAAGTTGTTAGTAATTCAATGCTAAGTTTACAAATTAACAAAGTAAAGATACTTATTTTATATTCATATAAATCCATCAAGTTAAACTAAACTTTATCCTTTGCATTTTAGATAACAATCTTAAAACTTTATTTGTTTGTTTAATTTGTCTAGTTTAATTTTTGTATGTGTTTATATGCTTGCTAGCAACTTTGTTTTACAAGGTTAGGTTCCTCTAATTTGTTATTTCAATGAAATTTAATTTATATGTTAAATTTGAATTAAACCTTTTATAGAAATTGCTAATCCCTAGATCTTAGACTTGTATTTGAATTAAATTGTTTAGTTCAATAACCATGTTTAATTTTTTGTTATTTTATTTACTTGTTATCTACATATGAAAAGACAAAAAATTTAATTATAAATATTTGGATATTATTATTGAAATCTTATAATGAGTTCAAGTTAAGAAATAGTTATTATAACTAATATTGTTTCAACAAGTATTACTTCGGGAGGGAAAATTCCACCATTATATTTTATGGTTCAAGTTGAGAAACCTAAAAAGTTTAATGAGTTGAAATTAAGACTTGGTAACTTAAGATATTGTTCAATCTAACCACAGTGGAAAGCAAAGTTCATGATTAAAAAAGCATTAAAGTCTTCAGATGATGAATTTGATCCTATTATTATGAAAGTTATGGATGCATAGAATCTTATCAATTTTATGTGTAAGAAATACATCTTGAGTCAATTCAATGATTGTGATAAGTCAAGTTTAAGAGTTCCAACTCATCTTAAATGATAATTAAGATATGATTGTTCTGAGTAAATCCTTCTAAGTGACTATAATTATTGAAATAACATGTCACCATCTTAGAAAGACTTTAAAAACTACCTCAAATATAAGTGTAAGGAGATGAGAGTTAAATTCCTTATTTTACGGTATAGGATAATAGAGGCAATAAGTTATCTGGAAAAAAAAAAAAAACCAACTCTTCCATCATGACCCTAAAGCAAATATAGTTAAACAAGTGGCAAAGGCCTATAATAACAAAAAAAGCTTACTATGAAAGAAAAGTGAATTACCAGGAAATTCAATGGTAAATGCTTCATTTATAATAACACTAAACACCAAACAAATAATCATAGAAATAAGGCTCAAAATGGCAACCTTAAAAGAGAAAGGATTGCTCAAGCCAATGTCACTGATATTGATAACTTCATAAATGAAGTGTTAGAAATGAACTTGTTCGTGGCTGTCTTTGAAGTCAACTTGATCAACGACTTTGAGAAATGATGGGAATTGGGATGATAATAGTGCAACAAGACATATATGTACTGATAAGGATGTTTTCCACTTACATATAAGTGGATGATGGACAATTATACATGAAAAATTTATCAACATCAAAGGTACTAGATTTTGGGAATGTCATGCTAGATATGAATTTCAAAAAGCTTCTCACCCTTAATAATATGCTCCATGTTGTTGGCAATAGGAAGAACTAAGTATATAACTCATTATTGAGCAAAAATAGTTTTAATATTGTCTTTTAATATGATAAACTAAAATTAGAATGTTTGTAAAAAATGTGTATCTTTGTGATGACCTTTTCAAAATGAGTGTAATTGTCATTATGACAAAGTATGAGATGAATAATAATAATAATAATAATAATAATAATAATACCTTTTCATCTTACCTTTTTGAGTCTTATGATATGCAGCTTGGTAGGTTAAGATACATGAATTATAATTCTATACAAATATTAATTAATCTTGAATTATTACCAATTATAGTTTATGAAAAAAAATCATAAATATAAAGTTTGTGTAGATTTCAAATTCATAAAGATTTTTGTTCAAACAATTAAAAGTAGTTAACCTCTAGATTTCATTCACTCTAACATTGATGATTTAAAATTTATGCAAATTAAAGGTGAGAAAAAGTATTACACTGTTTTTATAGATGATTATACAATATACTATTATACTTATTTGCTTAGAAGCAAATATGAATATCTTAAAATGTTTAAATATTTAAAAAATAAAGTTGAAGATCAATTTAATAAGAAAATAAAGGTAATAAGAAGTGATAGATGTAGATTATATTTTCAAAATGGTATTATCTATAAAACCACTACTCTTTATTCACTCAATAAAATAACATCGCAGAATATAAAATCTATTATTAAAAGAAATGATGAATTTCATGTTAATAAATTCGGGAGCACCTCAAAACTTGTAAGGGGGATAATTTTAATTGTCAATTATATACTTAAGTCTTATCTATATAAATTTGGAAAGATAAAAAACCTTTCTATAAATACCTCAAAATATAGGGGTGTCTTGCAAAATAAAATCTTCATATTTTTTGTAAAAAGTTTTTTTTAGTATGTTTTTCTAAGTTTATAAATCATAATTAATAGTGTATCTAATTAAGATGATATTGTTGGTATATTTAAAAGTTGATTGCATTCCATTCATTTATATAGAGATACAATCCTTAACAACAACATAATCAACTTCTCTTTTTTTATTTGAAGTCTTTAACAAGTAAGTATACTAAACCATTTGTTTAAAATATTATTTTCTTTTAACTATATATTAAGATCTTAAAGCTAATTATGTGTTTTTAAGTTGTTAGTATTTCAATGCTAAGTTTACAAATTAACTCAGTAAAGATATTTATTTTATGTTCTTGCAAATCCATAAAGTTAAACTAAATTTTATTTTTTGCATTTTAGATAACAAATTATTGTATGGTTTTATTTAATTTCATCCTCTAATTTGCCATTATTGTTTAACTAGGTTATTTGACAAGCATGTCATTTATTGAAAAAAGTTATGTACAACATTACAAATAAATATGGTTGATGTGTGCAATGCACACGATAGCGCGTGCTTGCAGGGTTCAAGTGTTGTGTGCAGCATCGCCTGATGGTTAAACACTTGATTTCTTGGTGCAATTGGAATCTACTCAGTCTCCACCATGATTGCGTGGCATATTCAATCAACTGACTTCTAGTTTGATGCCCATGACTTTTTTTTTTCTCTTTCTTTAATTTCATGCCGAACCCTCTATTTTTTTAAACTAGCTCTTTAATTTGTTTTTTTTTCTTTAGATTTGGCCTATATTTTTTGATGATTATTTGTTTTATTTGAAATAATTTATAAAACTGGAATTGTTTTTCAATCTTATCCTCCTTCAATTTCTTTATCTATCATATTTGGTCATCGTTTTTTTAATTTCTATTTTTTATGTATTTTTTTTATTATTTTCTTGATTTTTTTTCAAAATTTTCCTACATTTTGTTATTTTATTTAATATTTATATTAGATTTGATTCTCATTCTTTTGATTGCTATTTATTTTATTTTTTAATTTTAGATGATGATAAATTTTGATTTGTGATTTTATTAAGTTTGTTTTCTATGATAATAACTCAGTTTCATTACCAATGTTATAGGTTTTGAAAATTAGATTGATTTGACTTTCATATTTTATTTTTAATTGTTTTTTATAAAAGGGTTTCTCGTTCAAAATGACTTCATCTTACAGAGAGTAAGGCTATATCAACGTTTTCAAGCTTGAATTATCGATCCTGATGGATTGAACGTCATTTTTATATGGCCCAAAAGCTCAAACCTTCGTCATTTCTCTCCGCCATGAAACTGTACAGCGGCGGGTTATACTGTTCACCATACAGCAGAGGCTGTAAGTAAAGGAAGTGCAAGAATACTTCAAATTGGTTACAGAACAAATGGTTCAGTAGTCCCATATGATCATGGTGGAAGTAAAATGCAGCAGACTCCCTTGCGCCATGGCTCATATATATAATGAAACCACCCTCAGTCGTGTATATGAGATTTTTGTTCTAGTTTTTATCTAGTTAAAGATTATGTATTAAAAGGAACACGGAGATTAAAACCACACGTGGCCGTGTTTGCTGGTGGGGTTGGCGGTGGCGGGCAAAACTATATAGCCGGTGGTGGGCCTGGTGGTGCTGGTGTGGCATCTGTGAGCTAGTGGCGGTGGCTTTCTTAATGATTAATTAGCTAGAAGATTAATGGTGTGAACGGGTGACGAGTTGACCTATCCTCCGGCGACATTAAAGATTCGTTTTGACTAGTAGGCATCACAGCAACAAAGAAAATTGGTCAGTGTCAAGAAATTTCTTCAATTTGTATGTCCACAAATGAGCCAGAAAAAGAACTAAAGATGGATATTCATCTTGGCAGAGAACAATACTATCTGTACAGGAACGGTAAAACACAACCACTACGTACTCCTTAATTGTCAATCAATTTTATGTACTGATATTTGGCTGCATCGCTTTAAATTTCATTTAGCAGAAATTAGAAACATTGGTGGGTAGCCGTGTTGACAAGGGATCCCTATCTTGAATTTTTTTTCTCTCACACGTGAGGCCAAATAAAATAAAAAAATATTTATTACATTAAAATATCAACCCTAAGTAACGTTGATATTACGTTAATATTTAAAATATAAAAATATTATTTTTATAAATTTTCAAATAATATATACTATAAAAAATAATCTAACACGTTACTAGCCAGCATAGGCTGTGTTTGGAAACACAAATTTTATATATTTTAGATCGTTTTAATGTGTTAATTTCAAAAATAATTTTTAAAAAATAAAAAATATTATTTTAATGCATTTTAACACGAAAAACACTTTAAAAAATAATTACAAGTAAACTCTAAACCAACCCATAGATTTAATCACAAATGACAAGATCATTTATTTTTATTTTTTAAAAGAAATTGTCCGAAACAATTTGTTCTTTCGACGTAATGATGAAACTTTTGTAGGTGATCATGATTCGGAAGAATTGCCCCAAAAAGCTCAGAGTGAAGAAGTGACAGGAAACCTGTTTCTTTGAAACACTAGAGTTGTTATGCACAAGCTAAGGAATATTACACAGAGTCCCATTCATTCTTTCTTTAGGCACAAAAAAATTTCTGATAGTGTGGCTTGAAAGGATTACACAGTAAATAATTCTTTTGCAACTTATCTTGTTTTTTGTTCTTTGAAATATCATGGGGCAGGGCTTAGTTTAGTATCCCAAGATTTTATTTCCTTTCTCTAACTCTTTTCATAAATTTATACTTCAATATTATTACATTAGACTAAACACTCATGGATCATCAAGGCTTCTTTAACACAAGAATATGTTTTTTATTTAGTGTGAGTTTGATAATATAATTTTTGTTTTATGTTTTTTTTATGCATTTTCACTTATTTTTTGATGATTTTGATAATCTCAAGTTAAAATCATCTAATCACTATATGATGGGAGATTGATTAGATTAGAAAAGGAAACACCGAATATTTCTGTATGATGTGAGGTAATTATACCAAAGATACTTTAGAAGGCGACCACAACCCATTATACTTAAGGTAGTCATAAGTATTCATAAACTATTTTAACATAGGAGGAGAGTTAAGGAGAAGCAAACACTATTTATTACGAAAGAAGTCATGAATTGGAGTTCTTCATTATTCTATGATGAAATAGATGTGGATTGAGATTATTTACCAATCTATAATGTTTATTTTAATGATGATTATGATATTAATTATGTCATTAACAATCACACTAATAGTAAAGATGATATAATCAATGATGTTCTCATTGATAAGCTAGAAAATTGAGTGTAAAAAGAACATGAAATGTTCACAATAAAAATAACAAAAAACCCTCGTTGATTTAGACTAAGATAATCTTTTTATTACAAGTTTTATATAATCATAAGGTGCTTGATAAAATGATTATATGGATAAAACATATGTTGAAGGAGCAAATTTAAGGTTTGCAATTCATTGCTCTAGAAATTAATGAAAAAGAAATAAGTTGTCGTTAATATTTCTTACGCAAAATTTAACATGAAATGACTAAAGTCGATATCTAAAATTTTTATATACTTGACTCAAAGAAAGAAAAAGGGTTAGAGAGTCTTGATTAAACATCTATGAGATCGAGGCAAGAATGGTTTCAACTAGAAGATGAGTTTCTTCTGACCTAAGAAATATTTATAGTATTAAGATTACTTAATCGATCAACTCTTCTAACCTAAGAAATATTTATAGTATTAAGATTACTTAACTGATCAAGGGACATGTAATTAGCATGTGACTTTTAAAAGTATCTTTTTTATAAGCTAAGTGGTTTTACTAGTGGACCAAGACTATGAATCATTTTTCTATAAGGATCTAGTGTTTTAGCTAGTACTAGATAGGAGACCCATTTTATGCCGCGGGTCAACCCAAACTTTTTTAACATAAAAAAATAAAATATTAAGGCAACACAAGCGTTTCTAAAAAAGTGGGTCATTGACTTGATTGTGTTTAATAAGCTCAATTAATTCAAATAATATGATTAATAAAATACAACGATGATAAATAAACTAACAAACAAAATTGAAAACTGATTCGAGCCCATCCATGTTAACATGTCAAATATATGACTTGGTTGTGATACCAGGTAACCCCTTAAAAAAAATAGAATAAAACTTTAAAACTCAATTATCAAATAATATAAATGTTGAAAAGAAAAACTAAAAAGAAAAATTAATTAAAACAAATTCAAGTCAAAGTCAACCCACTAACCTCGTAACTATAGGCATATGATTGAGATAACCTCATAGAAAAGAGATAAAAAAAAAGTATGAAGACCGTTTTTCAATAAATTAAATATTGAATGATAAATTTGAAAAAATAAAATAAAAAGGACCTAAAACACAAAGTCAACCCATGTTAACTTTCAAAATTCTTACCCTGGTCATGAGATTGGAACTAACCCCATTGAAGGTAAACCCTAAAAAATAACGAAGGAAAATTCCAAATCATCAAAGGGATGAAATTGAAAAAACAATACAATAAAAAAGATCTAAAACAAAAGAAATAACAATTAAAAAAATAAGAACTAAATTTGATATGAAAATAACTCAAATTCAAATGTCAAAGGATGATATTGAAAATAAAATTCAAACGACAATCATAAGAATGACGGCTAAATTTGATATAAAGATTAAATGAAATCAAATGACAAAGGAAAAAATTATATAAAAAAAACAAATTAAATAACACATTTTATATTTTGAAAATAGAAGAGAGGGAAAAAAAAAGGGAGGGGAAGAAAAAGACCATCAGAGCCTATCCACCATGTTGTTGTGCACACGCACTAAACTAACAAAAAGAGGATGGTGAAGCACTTTCAATGCCATAACAGAAGGCTATGTTTGGAGGTTGGATGATAAAGCACACATCACTCATTCGCAAGCAGTCATAAGTTTTTTTTTAATACTATTTATATTGATCAAAAGACCAAATCATCCCATACCAACTTGTTTATTAAATATATGAAAAAGCCCTTGGATGTAAGTTTAATATTTGTTTTTTAACATAAAATAATCTTTACATTGTGATTTTAAAACGTAAAAAAATCAATTTGCCCCCATGCAACCTTTTAAACAATGTTGTTTTTTAGAGCAATATAGGCATTACATTGTGTATTTGAAAGGTAAAAAAATTATCTATAATCAATTTTATAATGACTAAATGACCTTTAGAAAAAGACAATTCTAATAGATCACTAAGGCCATTGATTTTTTTAAAAGGACAAAATGATAATTATATTATTGTGATAAATAGTAAAATGTGTATAAGAGCATAGTAAATTCTTTATGGATTATTTTTTTTTAATTTAAAAGATGCTACTATGGTATAAAGTAACAACTTTCATTTTATGATAATTGATAAAGTTTTTTTTCCCTACAATTCAGCTCATATAATAAGCTTTAGCTATATAAGCTATCTTTCATTTAAAAAAAAACAAAAACAAAATAGCACAGTAATCTAAAAACTTTGGCAAAATAACATAATTTAAGAACGTTTTGGCAAAATAACATATTTTCACCTTGTCGCGCTTCTAAAACATGACATTTATTAAATGTTGCTATTTGCAAGAATGATAAGATAATTGTCACATTTCAGAAGAGCGACAATTAAACATGTCGACCTTAAGAAGTGTGACAACTTAACATGTCAATCTTTAGAAACGCAATATGTCATGAAATTTAAACTCTTTTCCATATTAAAGTACACAGACATATACAACCCCCCTCTAAAAATCATCCTTCACAACCTTTCTCTCTTTGAAAAAACCCACCAATCACTTTTTCCCTTAAAACACCCGTAAATCGAACTTATTTTAGTTTGCAAGCATTTTATGGCGTTCTCCTATTCAAAATCCAATACAATTGTTGCCGCCGCCGCCACCACCACCACCACCCCTTTTGCTAGTCCTACAAGCAAGGTAAACATCCTATATTATTATGAATTTGTGCTTGGTTTAGTTGAAATGAAATCATTCTTTAGGGTTTAAGTTGAATTTAGGGTTTGTTGAATTAATGATAAATTAACTATGAATACCATCAATTATGATTAAACATGAAAATAAAATACATTAATTATGAATTAATTATTTCAATAAATTATATCTTGCGTTAAATTTTGGATAAGTTTCTAAAATAAAAATTTTGTGGGGATTGGTTGGAATCAGCTAATAATGTTATCAACTATGCTTGATAATTTCATACAATAGAGCATGAATATGGTATACACAAACATATTTGTAATGCTAGGTAGTGCAGTAGTAGAGTATTTAATAACAATCCAGTACATATTTTGTTATTTTATTGGAACGAGCTAGTTAGACAACAACTAATATTATTGTTGGATTTACGTGGAAAAGTTGGGAGGCTATCAGAATTTAATTGATGTTACAGTTTTAAAACGTGACATCAATTGATTATCGCGTTTCTAAACCATAACATTAATTAAATATCACGGTTATGAACCATAATATTTAAAAATATAGTATTTTACCAAAACTTTTTACTAAAGTGTCAATTCACCTATTCTTTTAACTTTCCATGCTAATTGTCCAATATGCCCCCTTATCTTTAGCCTCTCTTTTTTTCCTACATCATATGTCCTTGGAAGAATCATAAAACAAAGAATATTAATTGACAATCATCACAGGAAATTTATACTTTTTACCTCTATTGGAAGGACTGTGTATGAGCATTCACTGAGATCTTGAACAGCTTGCGAACTTCCGTCCGTTGGCGTTGAACTTACTTAAGTTACAAGCATAGGTTATTATCAACCATTGTTTAAATTTCGTCCAAAACATATAATACAATCAATGAGATGCCCCACCATTTTTGCAAAAGACATTATTTCTGAGGCCCCCTCTGATTAGACGTATGTATGCAACTCAGGCTGTACTGGTAATTAATTTCCACTTCCTGACAACAAAATGAAATACATAATCATAAAAAGAAAAGAAAATGAAAATAATATTAAGGGAGCAGAGAGAAATGGAGAGGTGACTTTAGCACCTTATTGATGGTGACTTATCTCTCTTGAAGGCTACCCCGTATATTAACTCAACTCCCTTTCTCCGCTGATGCTTCATTTTTCTTGGCCTCTGTCTCTCTCTCTCTCTCTGCCTACATCTTTTCTACTAAAGCGCTCCTTACAAATCCATTCACAGACATCTGTGTTCATTGCTGACACTTCACCTAGGATTCAACAAAATTTGCTGTTCTAGGAAAGCTATCTTTCATTATCTTACCCTCATTGCAGGGGAGTCTTTCTCTAAATGGGGAGGCACTCTTGTTGCTACAAGCAGAAGCTACGGAAAGGCCTGTGGTCACCTGAGGAAGATGAGAAACTTTTAAGGCATATTACCAAGTATGGTCATGGTTGTTGGAGTTCTGTCCCAAAGCAAGCTGGTAAGAACAACTTCACTTTCTTCATCACTTTGTTTACGGTATCCTTTGAAATTAATGCCCTGTTGATGGGCATTAATCAGATTTGTATTGAGTTCTTCAGGTTTGCAAAGGTGTGGCAAGAGCTGCAGACTAAGATGGATTAATTACTTGAGGCCTGATTTGAAGAGAGGCACATTCTCACAGCTGGAAGAGAACCTCATAATTGAACTTCATGCGGTTCTAGGAAACAGGTGTTCTCACTTCCCATAATTAGTTACCACTCATTTTGAATGTCTTCTTTTCTCTCATGGAATCTGATACTTTTGAGCTTGTTTATATGAATCCTCAGGTGGTCTCAGATTGCGGCGCAGTTGCCTGGAAGGACTGACAATGAAATAAAGAATCTGTGGAACTCTTGCTTAAAGAAAAAACTTAGGCAGAGAGGCATTGACCCTGTCACCCATAAACCACTTTCCGAGGTTGAAGACGGAGAAGACAAGAATCCAGCTGCCAGTAGAAACCAAGATAAAGCCTCTGCGGCATCCAATACTGAACTCAAACTCCTCAAAGCTGATCATTCTAAGCTATTAGGAGCAAATTTACAAGAAAAAAGATCATCTTCAATTTCTCCTCATGGGAATCAATTGGAGAGGGAAAGTACTTCCAGCTTCAAGGCCATGAATGACAACAACAACAACACCAATGACCATGGTAACAATAATTTGATGACACCAACAAGCAACAAGGACTTCCTCTTTGATAGGTTTACAGCTTTCCATGAAGGCTCCACGAGTAATTGCCCGCCCTCGGGTTTTGTGGGACATTTCCCTCTTCAGCAATTGAATTATGCATCCAATGCCAGGCTCGCGACGAACTCAATTCCTTCTCTTTGGTTGAGCCAAACCAGTAAAGCTTTTGGCATGAATTGTGAATTCTCTTCGACTATGATACCCTCCATTCCTCCATCAGCTGTAACAAGCTCATTTCTTTCTTCTTCCATGGGCCACAAGCCTTCCATTACTGTTCCACCAGACAATCCTTCATTGCCCTCTTTTACAACCAACAGTTATCGGCCGTGGGAAACCGGTGCTCCCAGCAACAATAGTAACAGCAGTACTGGAAGCAATGGCAGCACTGAGCTGCAAAGCAACAGCTCCTTCTTTGAGAACACCATCTTTTCTTGGGGATTAGGAGACTGTAGCTCAACAGAAAAGGAGGCGCAGAACCACTTGATTGGAAGCCAACAGGAGGACATCAGGTGGCCTGAATATCTTCAAAATCCATTGCTCGTGGCTGCTGCTTTGCAAAATCAAAATCAGCAATCCTTGTACAATGAGATAAAAACAGAAACACATCTCCTAACAGAAAATTCAAGTGGTATGTGGCCTGATAACCAGCAGGAACAAGAACCTTTACAGAATCCTGATATATGTCCGAAAGATATGCAGAGAATCACAGCATCTTATGGATATGTTTAGCTTGCATTGGTACATGGAGCGTCAATTTAGAGGAAATATTAATTAGAGAGGCTTGAACAGAAGCTTTTTTTCATTTACAGGTGTGCGTGCCATAGATTTTTCTCTTGTACATAGGTCTGATACAGTTAAAACATTTCTTAACCTCTGGTTTTGGAATAGTTGTGAGCAAAACAAATCCTTTTTTTCAGTTTTTTTACTTCTGGGTGTGGGGTAGAATTGCAGAATAAGGCTACTACTTCCTGTGTATGTTCTCTTCTTTGCCTCATTGCATATTCATCATCATGTTGCAATTCTCTCTGTAAACAATCCAAAACAAACGTTATTTGTCGAAGGGTTTTTTTCAATCTTTCTTCTTAGTGCAGCATGAGTGAATATCTGACCATCCTTTTCAAATTGGATAATTTAGTGTTTCTTTTTTTCTTTTCCATTTATCCAAAACCTTCCTCTAGGAATTGGTAAATTGATAATCAGGTGAACCTGAAATCTTTTTCTCCTGTATATATCACTACCTCGATCGGCCCCGGGAGACAATTGATAATAATCACTTGAACAGCTGCATTTGTTCACTTTTTTCTGCCTACAATTTAAAGAGCACAGCACTTGCAATACGTCTCATTCCTTTAAGACTCAAGAAACCATTCCTCGCCACTCCCTTTTGCACACACACGCACACGCACACACACGCACACACGCAATGAACATAATCACACATGTGAAAGTGTGCAGATTAATATGCATGAAGAAGAGAAGAGGTGAGGGCACAATTTAATAATAGAAGCAAATTAGGAAAGGGAAACAGAGAGTTCTTCACTTTCTAGTCCGTACACGGGGGATAATGACTGTCAATCTAACAAGGGCCATATGTGTATGTACATATGCTCATGACCTCAAGCTTTCTTAAAACACTAACATTATCTTAAAAAAAACATTTTATATGTAAAGCAAGAAACTTCCAATTCATGTGAAAAGATCTGTCAAGTCTATAGTGAATTAAAGAAGAAATTGTATATCTGTACACGCACATATATAGCAAATCACTGTCATCTACTTGTCAGCATTCTGCAGAGAGTTGTCCTTTTACGATACTGGGCCAACGCACAACTGATATGAGACTACACACATTTTCATTACCGTTTATTGGCCGCAGTTGAAATTTGCTTGGGATTTAAGAAACGAGCCTGAAGAGTTAAAATCAGTTGAAAATGCTAGGCCTCCTTCCTCCCTCGGAAGTCATGATGAGAAGGATCATATTGTTGACATAGCGAGGAAAGGAGAAGGAAACTCCCTTGCAAACCAAAAGAGAACGGTATCTTTATAGCACCTGTATAATCAACTTCAGAACACAAGCACACTTTCCAGTTGTTTCTACTTTTTCATAGGCAGCAAGCTCATAGGATCAGCTAGAGGGATTGGAGGAAATTGATGGGAAATTAACATTCAAATGAAAATAACTAGTGACATTGATGGGTCTGGATAAAAGGAAGGGCAAGCTTTCTCTCATCAGAATTCCAATGATTAATGGACAGCAGAACTAGTTGTGGACTGGATTGGACTGGGTCAGAGGAGGACCCACTATGGACAGATAATCCTTCTTACGTGACTCGAAGCGAGCCGAGGAAGATAATCCTTTGCGCAGCCGCATGGACAGCCATGCCCTCCTCCACTCTCAGCTCACCAGATGGATCATCAAATGAGCAGGCCAAATTATTGGGCCTTTTTGTTTCATCTGTGAATTCTTTCAAACTAATAATTGACGGGTGACCACCGTTCAATTATTTGCCCTTGGAATTTGGCTCTAACACATTCTCCCCACCGTCCCGTTTCTTTCCCCAAGGCCACAGCGCTGCAGGCATCTATGCTAAAATCTTAACCACGCAAGGCCTTCATTAATTAGTTTAGCTCAGTACTCTCTGCCAGTAAAAGCAACTATCTATATATATTGAGCACAAGGGCATACAAATTAAAATTTTGATAAGGGACTATATGTTATATTTAATTGCTTTTTTTTTTTAATTGATATGCTTTCCATTTGTTGGGAGCTCCTTGGAGCTCATACTAACTTCAAGAAATGTGGTTCATTCTTAAATTATTGACAGTAGAACGAACAGTATTCAAAAGAAAATAGAATTATTTGCAGTTTTGGACCATAAAAGAAAAAATAAATAAATAAACGAATTATTTCCAGTTATGCAATCCAATTATTGAGGAAATGAATGAATGGCAATGAGACAAGACAATTGTCAGGAAATTACGAAGTCAATACTATCCAACAAATTAAAAAGACCGCTAGTCCTTGATTTGACTTTCAAATTTACAAGAATTTCAAATCCCCAATTATTTTGTTTTCTTTTTCGGGGAAACCCTCTAATAAAAGTCGAAGAACACCCAGGACACTAAATGTATTATTATTATTATTATGAAAGTAGATCATTATTAAAGAAGATAATTATTTTAAGAATAATAATAATAATAATAATAATTTTCTTCCTCTAACTACCATTCTTGCTTTGCCACTCAATTTTCTTATAACCATTTCTGAACTTCAGCCGGTGTGATGGAGAGGCGTTAAAATCCAATCAACGGACACAAACGGAAAAAGAATTGTCAAAGAGTTTAAATTTGAAGAAGAGGGAAACGTGCTGAAATTGTCGAGTGAAGAAAAAGATAACCATTATTATTAATTTTAGTGTAGGTTGTAAGGAGATTTATTGTGTATTTAAACAGTGTAATTATTATTATTTTACCTTTCATGTTTTTTAATAATTGTCTTGTCATTGAGGGTAAAATGTTATTTAAGAATTGATTGGGGACAAGATTGTTATTCTGTGTATTTTATGTCCAATAAAAATACTAAATTGCCTTTAGGCTCAAAAGATTCGGCCTTCGGTCCAAGGACGTTTGCATCTTGACAAGTTTACTTGTACAGTGAAATAATGTTTGTCTTAGAAATATTAACGTTTTAGTGAGGGGTTGTCATGTCTTTGTATACTTTATGTACATTAAAATTTCACTTTTACCCTTTGAGTTCGATAAATTAAAGGCTGTTTGGGAGAGTATTTTAGTATTTGAATCATGGTTTTTTTTTTTTTAATATTTGTATGCCCTTATAGCTGTTTTATCAATTTGCATTATTATAATTTAATAAATTGATAAAGTTAGCCCATGTGTGCCATGCATGCATAGGCTCCTTGTCACCCCCCTGCTTTATTGAGGTGGCGCACGGGGGAACATACGATGGTAAAAAAAGGCTGATCGCCTAGTCACTCGACACCGAAGGTGGCAAATCATCTTTTAGGGTGGCGTATGTTGTCATTTGAGCGGCGGTTCGATGATGATTGATCTTTGTCCCCCTCCCTTTCTTTTCGCTTTCTCATGCCTCGGTATATGTGCAGAGCTTTGACAAATCCAATTGTGTCCTCCGATTTGTATTTGTTTTGGATCTAGTCTTCATTCTTTTAATTTTTATTTTTGTCAGATTTGATACTTCTTTAAGTTTGTTTAGTTTTTAATTCATCCCAAATCATTTAATCTAATTAGATTTTTTTATCAATCTAGTTTTTATTTTTTATATTGCTATTTTTTTTAATCATTTTCTTCATTTTTTTTCAATTTAGTGCCTAATTAGTTTCTTTCAATTATTTTTGTGCATTGTTTAGTCCTCATTGTTTTAATTTTAGTTATTTTAAATTTTTATTTTTTACAGTTTGAATACTTTCTTTGTGGTCTTTTCATGTTTGCCTTTTACAGGATAATCTCAATTTCATAACCTAGTCTACCAGTTTTGATGATGAACCCAGTTTAAATTTGATCTTTCTTAAGGGTTTTTTTTTGTTTTCATAATTTGACATTGAATTATTGGGTCATGAGCTTCTTGATTTATTCTGATTTCATTTTTATTGGGTTATCCTTGCCTCACATCTCATATTGAAAGTTAGTTGAGTTAAACTGAGTTGGCTTAGTGTTTTTTTTTTAATTATGTTTTTTTTTCCTTTTCCATTGAATTATTGACCATTGAGCATGTTATATTAAATATTATTTAAAAATAAATGCACGTGTGATGGGTTATCCCGAGTGCGGGGTGGTAAAATTAACTCGAGTTAGCTTGCATTTTCTTACTAAGTTTTTTTTTATTTAACTGTGGTATTTTTTGCTAAGTGCTTTTTTTGAAGGTTTGATTCTTTTTCCTCGATTTTCTTATGGGTTTTTATTTTTTAATTTCATCGTTTTGCATGAAATAATTTGCCCTTGAGCTTTGTCATTTTTTTAGTTTTCTTTCTGTTTGGTTATTACGATGGTAGGTTGGTAAAGTTAACTCGAGTTACCTTATGTTATTTTTTTATTGAACTTTGTTTTGTTTGCTAGGTGCTTCTTTTGAATTTCTTTTTTCATCCCTTTCTCATATTGCAGGTTATGAGTTTATCAAGTTAGGCCGAGTTGACTCGGGTTTGTTTTTTCGGCATTATATTTTTAGATTTTTTTTCATCTTTGACTTTAGGTTATTACGTCTTGAACTTTGCGATTTCTTTTTTATTTTCTTTCTGCGTGTTAGTTCAGTCTTATATCGTGAGTCATGCTTTAGTAAATTTAACTCGATTTATTTCGTGTTATCATCGTTTGAATATTATTTTTTTTGCCTTGAGAAAATTTGGGCAGGCTCGCGGCATAACGCGAGTCACCTGTCTAGTTCTCTACTAAATAATAACACATCATTTTGTCTAAAACGTTTCACCTCACTTACTTGTTACGCATCATTTTGTTTAATATTACAGTTTTTAGTAATGCTATATGTGTGGAAGAAGGTTGAATTTTTTTTTCTTATTCTCTTCTAGAATGCCTAAGATGTTATATATGCAACAAAATACATGATTATGAAACGATGAAAGAATGATGAATTGATTAGTGCAATCTCTTTCCCTCTACCTTTCTTCTTCTTCTTTTATGTGATTTCAGTGCAACCTTCATTGTAGGCCACTACCAAACATAGCTTTGTAATTTAGCCACTCCTAGGTTTTGTTCAGGTTGGTTCTATTACAGTGTTGCTCACAAGAAGTGGTATTAGAGTCATTGATCTTCGGACGCAAGCTATTGCTCCTGACACCAGGTCCTAAGATCTCAAAAGGTTTGAGGAATCATTGGAAGCTGCGAACAATGCACAATCACAAAAATATAAGCAAGTTATGAAATCACTAGAAGTTACCAAGTTTGTTAAAGAAACTAAGTTTAAGAAGCTCAAAGAACTCATTAATGGGTTGTCTTACCAGGAAAACACTTTTTTATAGAAGTTACAACATACTCCTGGTGAGCGCAACACTAAGAGTGACTATCTAGCATTCAGCCAAGAGGATTTGTTACAAAATCAGGTTAGGCTTGTGATGGTAGCCACTCCACTTATAAGGTACACAAACCCAAAAGAGACTTTTCTAATTTTGATGGTGATGATATGCATAAGTAGTTATTGAATGTAATCAATATTTTAATATATAAGAGATTGTTAAAGCTAAAAAACTTAAGTTAGCTCTTTACTATTTAGATGGAATGGCCTCGTATTAGCACCAGAACTTCATGAAAAAGCAAAAGTGATCAAAGGGTGACTTGGGTTGAATATGTAGAGGCAATATATTGTCGGTATAGGGGTCAGAATGATACACTAAAATAGCTTAAGGATCTTAGATAGATGAGATATTTGGAAAGTTACATTAAGGACTTTGACATACTATGGAATAAGGTTTAAATCAATGAGAAGCAGCCTTAGTATTTTTCCTAGCAGGATTAAAAGTGAAAATCAATAACTTAGTTAAGATGTTTGAACCTAAAGTCTTAAATCAAGCCTACAACTTGACATGTTTATAGGACAACACTTTAGCTTATAGAAGATTTCACCAAAATTACAATAAATTTGCCTCATTAAACACCAACCAAACAACTCAATCTAGGCCTAGCAATAATAATAATAATAATAAAACTTATAAAATTTCACCAATATTAATCTCTAATAATCTTAAACAACCTATTACCTCTTCTAACCCACATCTCCAATACAAACCTACCATGAAACCCATTAAATTTGTGAGGAATAATGGGTTAGATGAGAAGAGAGCCAATGAATTGTGTTTTTTGGTATGATGAAAGGTATATACCAAGCTATAAATGTAAAAATAGGAAACTATATTCCTTGTGTATAATGGATGGTGATGGTAAGGAGGTAGATGATGGTAAAAGTATTATTGAGAAAGAAGCTAGCCTTGAACAGGTAACCCCTCACATATCTATCAATACATTGAGAGGAGTTACTAGTTTCCACACTCTCGGGATGATTGGTAAGGTGGATAAACACCCATCTTTTATTATGGTAAACTCAAGAAGTACCTATAACTTTATTGACTCCAACATAGCCATCAAGTTATAATGCGACCTTAGAATAATCAAGCTATTAACAATGGAGGCAGTTAATGGGGGAACAATGTTGTTTATAATTGTTTGAAAGAATTTTAAGTGGAAAATACAAGGGAATAATTTCATAACTGATCTATTCATTATTGAACTGAATAGTTGTGATGGTTGACAATTTTAAGAGACATTGTATCAAATTACAAGGAGATATGGATGTCTTTTAATTGGTAAGGGTAGGAAGTGGCGATCAAGGGTGATAATCCCATCAAGTTAGTCTATCAAATTTGAAAAGTTTAATAGTCTACTAGACAATTCTGCTCGAATAATAGAGGTCAACTTTTATAGCCTAAGACTAATTTCAAAAGTGGTTGGTGGTTTGCATTTGATATTTGTTACCTTCTCACCTAACACCGAAGGAACCCACTCTAAAACTAACACTGAAAACATATCAAAACCTATTTAAAGATCCTAGAGGCTTACCACCACCAAGGCTACAAGATCATTCAACTCCTCTAAAAGATCGAATTAATTTGAGGCCTTACAAACATTTTAGACTTTAAAAATATGTAGTAAATAAGATGATGTCTGAAATGTTAGAATATAGGATTATACAGCCAAGCCACAATCCTTTTGCTTCCTCAATTGTCTTAATGAAGAAAAAAGACAATTCATAGAGACTTTGTGTGGATTACAAAACATAAACTCATAATCAATAAAAAAAATATTATATACCTTTTATTGATGAATTACTAGAATAATTAGTAGGTGTAACTATTTTTTCTAAAATTGATTTAAGGGCTGACTACCACCGAATTAGAATAAGTCATGAGGATATTTCTAAGACTGCATTCAAAACCCATAATAGCCATTATGAATTTTCTGTTATAGATTTTCGCTTAACCAATGCTCCGACCATTTTTCAAAATTTGATGAATGAAGTCTCTCGTGAGCATCTCAGAAAGTTTGTCTTAGTAATACTTTGATAATATTTTAATCTACAACCAAACTTCCAATGACCACCTAAGACATATACAAATTGTGTTTGAGTTGTTGTGGTCCCATAAATTGGTTGCTAAAAACAGTAAGTGTATTTTCTGTAGTGACACAGTGAAGTACTTTGGGCATATTATCTCTAAGATAAGAGTGGCTATTGACTTAAAAAAAAATACAAGCAATAGTGGATTGATAAATTTCCAACATTATCAAACAACTTAGAGGGTTCTTGGAGCTAACTGGTTACTATAAAAAATTTATTAAAGACTATGATTCCATATATAAACCCCTAACTAAGTTACTTAAAAAATATGGGTTTGAATGGGAATGAAAAAGCTATTACAGCCTTTAGACTTCTTAAGAAAGTCATGACTAAACCACTTGTTCTAGTATTGCCATATTTGAATAAATTATTTATGGTAGAGTTTGACACTTTAAGTGTGGAATAAGGGTAGTTCTTATGCAAAAAGGACTTATAGCAAGCCTCCGAGTCACAAGTAACATGCTAACAATATTCCATGTTGTCACCAAGTGGAGATATTGTTTATGGGACAAACATTTCAAAATCAAGACCGACCATGTCATCCTGAAGTATTTATTGGACCAAAGGGCAACTTTTCCCTCTCAATACTTATGGTTAGCTGAATTAATGGGTTATGACTATGAAATTGAGTATAAAAAGGGAAGAGAAAATGTAGCAGTTGGTGCACTTTGTAGAATCACTAATATAAAACTATATACTTTAGGGTAGGGTTATCTACCATTTCAACCAATCTTATAAAAGAAATCAAAGCCTCATAAGTGAAGGATAAGATAGCATAGGCTATTATCCAGGACCTTCACTAGGATCCTATATTCTATTTTCACTACAAATAGGTCAATAACCACTTTAACATGAAGGGAAGGTTTGGTTGGTAATGATCCTACATTGCATCATAAACTAATATCATTTTATTATGATAATGCAACAGGAAGGCATCCAGGTGTCATTATTACTAGTAAAAGGGTGAAAAAGTTATTCTACTAAAAGGAGCAATATAAGCATATTAAACAATTAATGAGAAAATGCTTTGTATATCAGAAGAACAATGGTGAAAATATACTTCCATCAAGACCGATATAGCTTCTCCCTCTTTTACAAGCACTATTCACAGACATTAGTATGGATTTCATCGAAGGGTTGCCTAAATTTGAGGAAAATGAAGTCATTTTGATGATGGTGGACCAATTTAGCAAATATGCACACTTTATGATCTTTAACTCATCCCTACAGTGCTTCATGAGTAATTAAGGATTTTATGGATGGTGTTTACAAATTACATGGCTTACCAACTATCATTGTAAGTAATCGAGATCCAATCTTTCTCAGTCAATTCTGGAACCAACTTTTCATTCATTAAGGAGTTGATTTACATTACGTTATTGCCTATCACCCTTAACCTAATGGACAAACTAAGATAGTTAACAAGTTTCTAAAGAATTATTTACGATGCATGATCGGTAAATTACCAACAAACTAGATCAAATAGTTATTTCTAGTTGAGTGGCGGTATAACACCAACTTCCATACTTCAACTAAGGCTACTTGCTATAAGGTATTGTATGGTATTACTCCACCAACTCATATACCCTATTTCCCTAAAGATTATATGGTGGAGGCTGATGATAATTACTTGACTACTAGAGAAGAAATGTTAAGACCAATTTACAATCTGCTCAGCATATGATGGTTCACGTGGAAAACAAAAAAAGGAATGAAAGAACATTTGAAACAGAAGACGTTGTCTATCTCAAATTGCAACCATATCGATAAAAAAACTATAGCACACAAAATTTCCTAGAAAATGGCATCAAAATACCATGGTCAATACTTGGATTTGCAGAGAATTGGCATTGTGGCATATCGTTTGGACCTACCCTCCTCCGTAGTAATACAATCGGTGTTCCATGTGTCACAACTGAAGAAGCATATTGGCAACAAAGTGGTTGAATCTTCTCCACCCCAATTTCCCAAGGCGCCAACTCTTCAACCTCAGGTTGTTCTCAACTGCAGAATGGTTAAAAGGAGTAATAAGGTAGCAACCCAGGTTTTGATTCACTGGAAGAACCAATCCCCATCGGACGCTACTTGGGAATTTGTGGAAGAATTCAATTTCAGGTTTCCTCAGTTCTCCCATGAGGATAAGGTTGAATCGAAAAAGAGAGAACTGTCAAGAGTTTAAAAGGGAAACATACAAAAATTATCAAGTGAAAGAGATGACCGTTATTATTCTCAACCAAATAACAACGCATCATTTTGTCTTAAACACTGCACCTCACTTACCACGCACCATTTTGTTTAATGTTTTAGTATTTAGTATATGCGCAAGTGAGGAAAAAAGGCTGATTTTCTTTCTTCTCCTCTTCCAGAATGCATAAGCTATTATATATGCAACAAATTGTAACTGAATGCATGATTATGAAATGAGGAAAGAATAATGAATTAATCAGTGCAATCCCTCTATCTCCCCCGTTTTACGTGATTTTAGTACAACCTTCATTGCAAGACACTACCACATAGAGCTTTGTAAATCGGATTATATTCAGGTTGGTTCTATTACAGTGTTGCAGGCAACAGGAATATGTGTTCAGCATTATTCTCTTCAACACGGTAATTTCTTAATGCAAGAGAACCTGCTTACATATGTTCCACGGGATACACCATAATTAGCATTCCTAATTATGTGTTCAGGAGTCACTACCTCCTGCTATACTTTCTCGTAGAGACAAAATACTCCAGAAGTTCACAATAAGAATGCTTGTGATGATAAGACACCAGGTCATTAGCAAAAGGGATGTAGCCTACCCAGGAAAATTATAGCAGCATCGCATCCCTCAAATAGACCTCATCCAGTGCCCAGGGGAGCACAAACAGAAGTTGGGTGTTATCACAATGCATTTATCATCCTCTTCATCTCAGCAGACCTCCTGGGATCTAGCTCTTCAATTGCTCTCTCGGTGAGAACATGCTTGATACGACACATTGACTTCCTCACCTGAATTTTATTGTTCATTCACACAGAACAGAATTTCCCATTAGGTTTGTTAGAGTATAAAAGGGGGCAAAACAAAACAAGAGTTTGCATCATAACACTGACATAAGAAATTAAAAGAGAGGCATTATTCCAGTAATCCTTCTTTTACTTGATCGTCTTTGCAAGATATCAAAACACAAGTGAGAGTACATGGCAAGGCAGCTTATAGTTGTCCTAATTCATCAGCCATGCACGCAAGCTTTTTAGTTTCTAAATGCATCGGCTTCTCTATTAGATAAAGCAAGGGATAACAAAAGGGAGAAAATGATTATGAAACACATTAAGCCCATGTTTGCATGCATATGAAAACCCAAATCATTTCCTTGTTCTTTCTGATTAGTAAGAAGAATAGGTGAGATTTATTTTTAATGATTCACTGGTTTTAAGGCCAACATATTTAAGTCAGTATTGGTGCAGGAAGATAAAGGAAAGCATTTGAGCTGAGAGCAACAATAATGACACGCTCATATCACTATACAAGCAAAGAAAATTGGATATACCTTGGGTAAGCGTTCTGGATTGGGAAATCTGAAGTTCTGGGCATGAAGCATCTGGCGTTGAGTCATCAGCATGTTTTTCTCCTTCAACATAACATACCATAACTTATGAAGATCGTCCCAAGCCTTTAAGCGTAGTTCAGAAGCTTTCCAACTTCGCCCTGGAGAAGGTACAGGTTAAGAGGAAAACACATTCAGTAAAAATAAAGGTTATCATTTTGCTGAGATGAACAGAACATAGAGTTTTCATAGATAAGACAGTTTTCTAAGTTGAATAAAGTACTTTGTATTACACTTGCAAAGAGAATGCCATGATGTGCAGAGTAAGATACCATAAAATTGTCAAAAAGAAAATAATTTACACTAGGGCATTTTCAGTACATTCAGAGGCAATTTATCTGCGAGGTTAATATCATATAAATTAATATTGAATCTTTGCTCTATCATTCATTTAGGAAACACAAAAACTAGGGTATAAGAACCACCAAGCATGCAAGTGCACAAGTCTAATATAGCAGGCTTCAAAATAATATCAAGTCATGCAAATATGTACTGCTAATTTATCAGTTCAATTGTTCAAGCCAAGAAAACTTTGGACCTTAAAGCACTTGGACTCATGAACTTTTTGTCACACAAATTGAATCGACAATAAAGAAATTGCAGCAAAAATATATAATTGCCCATACAACAGTTAATTTTATAGTGCTCATTATCACAATCCCACACATCCAATAAAATAGGTTTCAGAGTAAGCCAGTCCAACAAATGCATCCCAATCTTTCCCAAAATCTTATCTTGATTCCACATGGCTTGTTGTAAGGCCCTTCTATTTCAGCTATGCCTGTATGTAACATTATATATATTTTAAAACCATGAGCTCCACCAGATTGCCTAATGGGCAAGATGGTAACAAGGAAATAACTCTGGTAAACATTCTAGAAAATGAAGAATATCTTACATTTATAAAACCATTTATGCATCACCTTTGATGACAGAATCAATCACGTGAAAGGTGATCAGTTAGCTACAACCAGAGGCGTTTGATCCTACGTATACATAAATGATTGGATATTATACTGATATTATTGTGCTTCAATTTTTCCTTTTGTTTTCTTTTCAATTTCTTAACTTTCATGTGTTGAATGCTGCTCTCGTTTCACTAATCAGAAAAGAAACAATAAATTGTTTACCAGCAATATGATGAAATGAAGGGTGGTGTGGTGCTCAATTAGTAAAATAAAAGAAAAGAATAAGAGCATCATATCATACCGTATACAATCGGTTTATCCCCATCCTGGCTCCTGTCAAACTCAAAGAAGTCCTTAAGTGGGTTATGTCCAGATGTAGCTGTAGCAGCAGCAGCAGAGGCAGCGGGAGTTTCAGATTTAGCAGCAGCAAGGAGTGTCCTCCCAGTAAATCTTGTCAAAAACATGATTGAAAAATCAGATATCTGCACACACACAATTGAGCAAGAAAATGAATTAGGGAAAACCAGAAAATAAAAACAAAGACAAACACTAGAAAACAAATCGTTTGTGGTGATGGGATATATATCAACATTTGAGCCTGCATTCACATATTTTGGACCAAATATGCGTTGGCATGCAATTTTATTATCAAAAAATAAATAAATAAAAAGAAAGCCATCTGAGCTTTCAAAACCAAATCATTCAATTTTTCAATTAAAATCCTTCTAATCAACTTAATCAAAATATAAATGAAAACGGCAGCTGGGATTTATGATGCTTCTGAAATCCAAAATAGATGAGTGTGAATCCCACGTCAAACAGTTAATACAGATTTTTTATTAAGAAATTATCCCGAGTGATTATAAATTTCAACAAAAGTAAAATTATGCCAAACATAAAGCAAACAGAGAACAAGCAAGTGGAATTTTCTCAAAAGCCCAACACTTGTTTGGCACCGTCATCCCTTGAGATTTCATGCGATCACACAAAACAAAATAACAGGTGAACATAAATTATCATGAGAAATGAAATAACATTTTAACAAACTTGTCTAGTTTGTAAAGTCTCAGAATCATTAAACAAACGAACACCTAAGAGTGACAAACACGACAGCAAAGTGGAGATGCAAAAGCAAGTGTCCCAAAAAACCAGTGCAAGTCCAACAAACGAAACTATTGTTCAACCAAGCTACCAAGACAGCACCTTTATCTTAAACCACCATATGCAGCAACATCTACATGCATTTCGAGCAAAAACTACCCACAACCACATCTTTACCCTCTAATCCCCACAAAACAGACTCTTTTCAAGCATTTTCAAACCCAAACGGCAGAATCATCATTAGTTACTTCAAGCCCTAACTGTTCTCGAGTTCCTTTTAAACTGAAAATCATCAATGAGAGATACCGAAACCCAAACGACCCTAAAGCTTATTAACTGAGTTAATGACATATTAAGACTCAATTCATGCTTATGAAAGTTCCAATCATATTCGAACAATCACCTACACTTACTCCAAGTCGTTTCAAAATCAAAGATATTTGTACCTAAATGCAGTCTCTTAAATCGGATTAGTGCCCTAAAGTCATCCTCTGAAGTGTTATGGCGTCAATTGGGGATGCAGGGAAGTCACTTGAAGAGGCTGGTCGCGCTTCGGCTGTTGGGGTATTGGAGTGGTTTTGCAGAACTGAGGTTTGATGTGGAAATGGGCTTTTGGTCTTGGACTTTCTACAGAAGTGTGCTATTTGAAGATGCCGGAAATGGGCTATGTGAAAAGGTTTGGGTTTTACATCTTTTTTCTCTGTTTGTTTGTTTTTTTTAATTATTTTATTATTTCGGAAATTCTACGGAAATTAACATTAAGTCGGATAAAAGAAAAATACAAGAAAAAAAATTATGTTTATAAAGTAAAGATTTTTTATTTTTTAAAAAATCAATATCGATTGAGAATAATCAAAGTCAAATGATAAATAAAAAAAATTATTCAAAAAAATAGCTTAAGCCAGCCAATATTAACCCATCAAACCAACAGGTCCGGTTATGAGATAAGAGAAAAATAAATCCAAAAAAAATTGATGTTAGCCCTTCTAAGCTTATAAACCCCATGTCCCAGGTCATTGAATCGAAAGCACCAAACACGGAAAGGCTATAAAGATCAATTTTTAACAAATAAAATATTAAATAATGAAATAAATAAATAAAATCAACCACATAAAAGGATCTAAAAAAACAATAATTAAAAGCATAAGAAAATATACGATCCCACTTGAGTCAACATGTCAAACCAACAAGCTAAATCATGACATCGAGATAAATACATAAAAAGAAAGTGAAAGAAAACCATGAAGCTTATTTAAAAAAACAAAATAAAAAGTTAATGTCGACTAATGATATTGAAAAAGAAAATAAGTAAAAAAAATGATTTTGACCCGTGACTCAAGCCATTTAATTATAAGCATCAAACCTTGAAAAACCACAAGACCTATTTTTTTAATAAATTAAATGTCAATTAAGAGAAAAATCAATCATAGAAAAAAGGATTCAAAAGAAAAAAATAGTAATTAAAAGAATGAGAACCAATTTTTTGTTATAAAAAATTATGGATGGATAATTTTGGATTTAAGGGCTAAATTGAAAAGGAAAAATCAATTTTACAAAAAAAAAAATTAAAGAAGAAACAACTAAGAGAATAAGCACTAAATCTAAAAAAATAAAAATTAAATTTTTTTATTAAATGATAAAATTAAAAACAATTGAAAGTTTACAAAAGATATAAGAAAAAAATGAAGAAAAAAAAGAATTAGGACCAAATTATAAAATAAAAAAAATAAAAAATGTAGATTGAACAATGCAATATTACACACACACAGACCATGGATAAAAATTATAAAATCAAAAGAATAAAAATTAATATTCAAATATACCTAACCAATAGGACTACCATGAAATTTTAAATGTCAAAAAGGAGAAGAGATAAAGAAAACAAAAAGAAAGAGAAAATGGCTCTAGCAACAATTTGTCCATTGAAACCCATCACGTGCTGCTTGGGAAGGAAAAAGGATGTCGTGTGGAACTCAATCACACAGCTAAAGCAAAATTTTAACTGTCGTATGACAGCACACGCGCTACAATATCTCCCACACGTGACAAATGTTTTTCAATATTTTTAAAATAATTGTAAAAGATTAATTTACTCATCAACCAACCTTATTATAACAAAAAAGAACCGACTTGATATGAAAATGCCCCCCTAAAAAAGCTCAAATTGATTTTGAAACTAAGGTTATTTTAGTAAATTTATTGTGTTAAAAATGTGAAATATCAAAAAAGCCTTTATAAACTAATTATCTAATTATTATTTTTTACTTTTAAGGGTAGTGAAGGTATTTTGCTATTTTAAAGAAGGGATAAAGACTTTTGTACTGCCAAACAAAGCAATAATGACAAATGGATCACATGAAAAAGGCCATTTTACCCCTGATCTAAGTCTTCTTGGCTAATTTGATGAAGGGAAAAAAAAAAGTCAATTCACTATTACAATCCAATAAACTCTTTCTAGTGCTACAATGTATTTTCCATGCTAAATATATTTTTGATAAATTAAAAATATTAATTAATTAAAAAAGGATGAAAAATGATTGCATCTCTTTTATCCATCTCTTCACAAATAACTATTCAGAAACATAATGCATTATGCGAGTTTCTTTTTAATCCTTAAGTTATGTTTTATGGTTATCTAACTTTAGTTTCTTTCAATTTTTGTATAAGTTCCCTTGTTTTTATTCTATATTTTCTCATTCTCTTTATGTGTTTCTTTCATATTTCCTGGATGTTTTAGAATGTTTCAATAATAAATGATATGTCAATTTTACATAGAAAAATATGAAATTTATTATAAAAAGTAAAAGGGTTAATTACACTAAGCCTTCCATATGACATTTGTACATTATAAAGTATCAATTTGGTAGCCTCACAGTGACAAGAGGCAAACATGTAAAATTTTACATTGAAACAAAGATTTTATCTTCGAACAAATCCATATCATGTCATTGTAATTCAATATCAATTAGCAATAACAAAAACAAATCAATGGAAGATGAAACATGGATATTGTCAAGAGACAATCCTAAACCAATTGAGACTAATCGGGGTTGCAAGAAATCAACAGAGGAAATTTGGAAATTATTCTCTAAAAAGTCTTGCTCCCTCAATTTCTTTCTCCAATACCATAATTAAATTTCACTTCAAGTCCCTCATCACTATCATTATTCACGCACTACTAAAAAATTGGCAAATAAAAATAAAAATATCGATAAAAAAAATTTCATCAGTAAATAACAATCATATTTATCGACGGAATATTTCATCACTATGTCTTTTAATATATAGCAATTTTTTTTTGTTAGTGTATGCCAAGGAAATTACAATTGAAAATGAAGGAATGAAAAAACAGAAAAAAAAAAAAAAACGATGTGTTATTCCTACAAAGAGTATCATTAATGAAATAAACTTGCTGCTAATATCCATCGATAGTTTTTGAATTATAACCTGGAAATCGACCCCGCCCCCCCTCTCCCCTTCCCTTACTTCTTCTTCTTCTATTTTCTATAAAAACCAAGTCTTTGATGACACCAAGCTCCTAGCAAATAGAACATCCCTTAAGAAGTCAAAACTCGTGCACTACACAACCGCTTTAGGAATTTGTTTGCTTTGTTCTGTAGGCTAGTGGCATCAGTTAGCCTAATTTGATGGAGCATGTCCAGGAAAAAAATGAAAAAACAAATTCTATTTTTTATTTTTTTTAATTTAAACTTTAAAACTAGTAACCAAAAAAGTCTTTTTTTAGTAGAGTTAAATTTTTTGAATCTCGAATATCCATTATCGTAAAAAAAAAATTATTGAATTGTATATAAAATGTCCTTTCTAAATGTATTTCACGTGAACATAAATGAAATAGAATAGTTGTTTATTTTTTATTGTGGAAATGCCTTATAGCTCATGGTCATTGCAAGAGGAAGTGATACGGTTCAGCCCTGTGATACGACCCAAGTAAGGTCAGATTCGGATTTTGGCGTAAAAAGCGCAACAGTCCAGGTTTACGGCAACAGTCATAATTCTCAATCCGACCGTTGGATCGGGCTAATATTTTATGTGGACTCTCCAGACATATCTTACTACCTTGGATTAAAATTTCAGGTCACTCGGAGTTCGGGAAGGCACCCCAATACTGGTCAACAGAGGCTGTACGGATTTTGTTATTTACTTCCATTTGACTTGTAGACTTCCTATTTGATCAGGATTCTTTTCCTCCAAGGATGTGGGAGCTGGTTTTGGGAATTTCCTAGTTCCACAAGGATCTTTAATGAGTTGCAATATAATCTCCTAGTGTGGCAAGGATTCATTAATGTTTCAGAATCCTTTTCTTATAAGGATTCCTTATTCATCCTAGCTACACAAGGAAAAAAGGGCTGGTGCTATTTAATGACAAGTTACTTATTTTTATTATTTTCTTTCATGTTTGGGCTTAATTAATAGTTTGTTTTCAGTTAGGATCCAAGGCTTGTTTGGATCAGGTTACGGGCTTTTTAGTTTAGGGTTTTGGGCCAGTTTTGAGTGGACCTCATGTAAGTCCACATAAGAGGTCCATTAGGGTTAATTTTTCAAGAACTATTTAAACTCATGTAAGCCACAATTTCGGCAGCTTTGATGATAATTACTTCTGAATTTTTTAGTTTTAACGTGTGAGAGTGATTCTTGCATTCTTCAGTTCTTGAACGAACTGAATCTGACTTATCGAAGATTAACTGGCTTCGTGGCGTCATTCTACTCATTCTAATAGTGTAGGTGCCTTGGGGCAGGTTCCCATTGTGTCGCACTCCTATCAGACTTAATTCGGCTTTCCGGGATCAGATCTCAATCTTGATTGTGGGTTGCGTGACCACGTGATCACGAGGTTCGCATCAGTTGGTATCATAGCTAGGCTCTGAAACAAGGTCATATCATTTTGTTATTTTCGTTTTTTTTTTAGTGTTCCCATAAGTTTTTCAGTGTTTGCGTCCATCTTCTTGTTCTTCGTGTCTGTGTCATCTAAGCAAAAAAAAAAAAGTTTATATTTCATCTTGTTACTGTCTCTAATCATATCAGTTTGTTAAAAAGAAAAAAAATCAGAAAGAAATAGAGAAAAGAGTGATTAATTGAAATTTGAAGGATCATTCAATTTTTGCCGCAAAAACACAAATCTTGGTGAACCATAAGCAAACCACCTCGGAATCAATTTAAACTTCATATTAAGTCTATTGGGGGTGGGATCGCATCATATATATAGTTGGGCCTATTCTGATATTATTTGCTTGAGGTTTTAATTCGAGTTTCAATTCTGCCGCAAAAACACTACTCTTAATGAACCCTAGGTAAAACACCTTGGAATCAATTTAAACTTCATATTCAGTCTATTTGGGGTGCGATCGCATCATATATCAAATTTGGACATATTTCGATATTGTTTGCTTGAGGTTTTAATTCGAGGTTCAATTCTGCCGCAGAAACACTACTATTAGTGAGTCGTAAGAAAAACACCTTAGAATCAGTTGAAACTTCATATTATGTGTATTGGGGATGAGATCGCACCATATATTAAATTTGGGCATATTTTGATTCCGGCTTCTGGAGGTTTTTAATTGGAGGATCAATTCTGCCGCAAACTGATCATACAAGGAGTTTGGGTACCTAGAAATAAGAGAACGGCCTATAAATTGATTTTTGATGATTTCATAGTATTGTAATAATACAAATTAAATTCGAGGTCATTTGGATATCGGTTTCTTTAGTTTTCCCGAATTAGGTCTTGTTTTGTCGTAACGGGTTTGTTTGGTGTTATCTTTCAAAACTTGTTTTGTTTCTGTTGATTTCGTTCCTGCCATTATACTATCATCATATTTTGATATTTGGCTGTTGTTTGAGTCATTTTCATCACCCTCGCATTAGTTTGTTTTTTGATAAGTTCTGGTCCAAACAAAAGTCAGATTTGTATTCTCGAGTCTAAATCAATGTTCTTCATGCTATAAACTCTATTCTTGTCGTCTTCTTCTTGTTTTTTCCCCTATCTGTGTCATGTATTCACTAAGGGAGAGGGAACAGAGGAGGATTGTAGATCAACGATGCGAAATACTAAGCCATGGTTTGGGGGTTCTAGAACGAGAAGTTGATAAGTGTAGAAGATTATTCTATGATCTTGAAGCTTTATGGGAAAAAGAGGTACAACGCCAAAAGGATGAAAGATGAAGGAGAGTCGCTGTGGTTATCATTCAAAAGTATGTACGCAAGTGGTTAGTACGGCGTGCTTATTTGAAATTCTTGTCAGTCACTACTTTTATACAGTGTTGTTGGAGAAAGGTGTTAGCAATAAGGGGATTCCGAAGGCTTAAACAACAGGCTACTGAAGTCACCATTAATGCTATTCAAGATTCGAGGGCGAATCTTCTTGAAGAGGGAGGGAATGATACGGTTCAGCCCTGTGATACGACCCAAGTAAGGTCAGATTCGGATTTTGGCGTAAAAAGCGCAACAGTCCAGGTTTACGGCAACAGTCATAATTCTCAATCCGACCGTTGGATCGGGCTAATATTTTATGTGGACTCTCTAGACATATCTTACTACCTTGGATTAAAATTTCAGGCCACTCGGAGTTCGGGAAGGCACCCCAATACTGGTCAACAGAGGCTGTATGGATTTTGTTATTTACTTCCATTTGACTTGTGGACTTCCTATTTGATCAGGATTCTTTTCCTCCAAGGATGTGGGAGCTGGTTTTGGGAATTTCCTAGTTCCACAAGGATCTTTAATGAGTTGCAATATAATCTCCTAGTGTGGCAAGGATTCATTAATGTTTCAGAATCCTTTTCTTATAAGGATTCCTTATTCATCCTAGCTACACAAGGAAAGAAGGGTTGGTGGTATTTAATGACAAGTTACTTATTTTTATTATTTTCTTTCATGTTTGGGCTTAATTAATAGTTTGTTTTCAGCTAGGATCCAAGGCTTGTTTGGATCAAGTTACGGGCTTTTTAGTTTAGGGTTTTGGGCCAGTTTTGAGTGGACCTCATGTAAGTCCACATAAGAGGTCCATTAGGGTTAATTTTTCAAGAACTATTTAAACTCATGTAAGCCACAATTTCGGCAGCTTTGATGATAATTACTTCTGAATTTTTTAGTTTTAACATGTGAGAGTGATTCTTGCATTCTTCAGTTCTTGAACGAACTGAATCTGACTTATCGAAGATTAACTGGCTTTGTGGCGTCATTCTACTCATTCCAATAGTGTAGGTGCCTTGGGGCAGGTTTCCATTGTGTCGCACTCCTATCAGACCTATTTCGGCTTTCCGGGATCAGATCTCAATCTTGATTGTGGGTTGCGTGACCACGTGATCACGAGGTTCGCATCAGGAAGCTAACAATAGAGGGTGTCTTTTGGTTAATAAATGGACCCATGCATGTGAACAAAATGATATGTTAGTAGGGATAACATTTGAAATGGTGGTTGACCTATCTATTTAAGACTTGACTTAAACTAAGTTTTATTTCAAAACAGGTTGAAAGTTGATTTGGTGAATTTGTGAGGTAGTCTAAATCTAAGTGAGACTCAATTTACCTAAAGCAATCCATAAACAACATTGTTTTTTTTTAAATAAATAAATAAATCAAACTATATCATTTTGGATTTTTCCAGGTCAACCTAAGTTGATCCGCCAACTATAATCCAGACCTTGGAGTGGATCATGAGCTACACTAGGTTTTATAACTTTGCATAACTTAATCATTCTATTATAAGGTTATGTCTTATAATTCAAATGTTACTGGTATGATAGAGAAATCAGAGTAGATCCTTGTCATGGTTTGGTCAAAATTAATACAAAGGCTAGACTTTACATACACTCCTTCTTTAAGTAAGGATTGTTCTAGGGTTGATTAGTTATCGATAGTAAAAACCAAACCAAAGGGTCGTGTTTTAGTTTTTTAGGAAGGTAACGATGAATTAAATATGATAAACAATGTCTTTTAAATTGATGAGTTAGTTGATGCATATCGAGTTGCTTTGTGTGCTGACTTATAAGGAAATTTAATTTTTCGTGTAGCTGAGAATATTTTTGTTGATGTTAATGTTGAGAAGTTAAATGATGTTTTGAATCAATGAACATCAATTCAATGAAAAAGACTACGATGGACATAACGATGATAAAATTAAAAAAGAAAAAGAAAAAGAAGAAGACATATTTTTATTAAATTATAAACATCAATGTGTAATGAAATTGACTTGAATATAATTAGAGACATAATTATTGACGAACTAAATCAGTCAGAGACTTCTAGAGAGTTGGAAAAAAAATTATATGACTTTGTCACTGACCATTACATAAAGAATCATCAATGGACTGAAAATTCATCGGCAATTTTAGAGGTTCTTAACAATTTAGGTTGTGATTGAAATTTCAAGTTTTAATTATAAGTAGAATTACCGATAGACATTTAAAAATATAAATATTTAATATTTTGTTGGTAATTTTATCAATACAAAACCCCTAGTTTCATAACAAACACGTCTTCTTGTTTCTTCTCTCTTCTCTCTCTGTCAATCTCTTTTCCCTCTCCTTCTTTTCCCCTCAACTTCTTCATCCACCATGAATCCACAACTTTTCAAGGTAAATATCTTGCCATTTTTAGATTTTCTAAACTTAATTTTTTGCCTTATGATGCTCCTAATTTGTGCTTTTTGTTTAATCCTTCAAGCAATTATGCAAGCCTCACTGAGTTGGATTAACCTGTAAGGTTTGTATTTTTTTTTTTATGTTTACTGTGCTGTTTTTATGAGTTTTGAGCCTCTGTTGCTTTGTTTTGTGGTAACTTCTGTTCTATTTTTTAAAATTTCTTTGTATAAAAAATGTTATCTGATACAAAAAAAAAATTCATTTAGTTTGTGTTTATTTTACATTATATGTTTTTATTTATTTATTTTTATTGTTTTAAAATTTTGCAATTTAGGGTTTGGGGTTAGTTCTTAAAAAAAAAATTATAATATATTTTTCATAAATAGTGTTTTTGTTAAGTTGAATTGAATCTTAATTTAAAGTTATGTCTAAAATTTCAGCATGTTGGGAATGAATTAATTTACAATTTTGGATCTG
Organism: Populus alba x Populus glandulosa; assembly: GCA_033617975.1. Taxonomy (NCBI): domain Eukaryota; kingdom Viridiplantae; phylum Streptophyta; class Magnoliopsida; order Malpighiales; family Salicaceae; genus Populus; species Populus alba x Populus glandulosa. Next base: position 16,885,507 of record CM066144.1, on the reverse strand, counting down.
GTGTAAATTTAGGAGAAATTGATTAGTAAATGTTTTTCATAAAATGATTAGTTTTTTTTGTTGTTGTTGAATTGAGTCTCAATTTAAATTTTAGTTAGTAATGCATGTGTTAAGAGAAAATAAAATTGTGATTTAGAGTTTGATGTTAATTTTGGAATATTTAATTAGGATGTTTTTTTCATAAAATAAAAATTTTTTATGGTTAAAGTCAACTCAATTTAAAGTTGACTTTGGAATTACCTAGTTAGAAAAGATTTATTTTACACTTTAGGATTTGGGGTTAATTTGGAGGGAATTGATTAAGAAGTGTTAAATAATGTGTTTGTTAGGGTTAAATTGAATCTCAATTTCAAGTTTGATTGGTAATATAAGTGTATGGAAATAATTATTTGTCAATGTTATATTTTCTTGTTCAAGTCTCCGTCTTTTTCATCTTATAAAATAATCAATTTATAAAAACATATTAGTCTTAAATAAAATCAACTAATTTGTGGCTTTATTTATTGATGCATATTTGTAGGTACATAAATTTTGGATAGTTTCTTGTATAAGGAAGATACTCACAATTTGTTTAAAATAGAAATGTTATTACCTTTTTTTAATCCTTTTATTTGAATTTTCTTTAGAAAAAAACTATTAAATACATTACTGATAAAATTACCGACGAACAAAGTATGTTGGAAACTTCTAACGAGTTGAAAACAATTACATGAAATGTCACTTACAATATGTTAATCACCAACGAATATTATCCGTCAGTATTATGAAATAAATCACCAATAAAATTATAAATGATTTTATATGTCGGTGATATGACATACTCAACTATGGAATTACCGATAAAATGATGTCTGTAATTTTTTTTTTTGTTCAGCACACTTTTTCTATTTGTAAATCCATCAATGTTTATATTACTGATGGACTAACCAAAAAATAGAAATCACAAACAAAAAAGTTTCCCGACAAACAATAATCATCTATGATGTCATCGGTAAATGTTTTCCTAATATAATTACTATTTAAATAGCGATAGAATAATTCATCGGTAATATACAAAATTCTAGTAGTGATAGGGCCCAAAGCAAACCCCGCCACATGAAAGAGAAATGGGTTATGATTAATTTGTTGTACTAGATTTTGGGAGACAATGGGTGAAGTAATAAACATGTGACATTATCTTGTAAGTTATATTTGCTAAATGTTATCATTGGATTTTAGTAAGATTATTCTTCTGAGCCTTTTCCATTTTGCTATGTGAAGCATAAAAGATGAGTCTTTTAGGGAGAGAATGAAGGGTTTGTGTGAGCAGCGTAGGATGGGTTAGTGGAAAGAGAAGAATGGATATGGTTTTATCTATGTTTCTTTTTGTTGTTGTTAAAGATCTATGTTTTGGTTAAGTGGCTAGGATTTATTTCTAATTCAATGATAAAGTTGAAATTTTTAATATAAGAGCTTTTTAGTCATTAATTGAGATATAATAACAATCTTATAAATAATTTAATCTTTTCATTGACTTTTTTTTAGTGTGTGTTAGTGGAGATTTAAAACGTTATAAACTTGTAAACTCTATGATATAAAATGTATTTTTTAAAAAATATAAAGGTAAAATGAAAAAAAAAAACTAAAAGAGACTCAGTGTAATTAATTTAAAATAAAATCAAAAGAACAACTATCAAACTTGATATCTGTCAAATTTCCTATATTTATTAATACCATGTGGGTAGTTCTATAGTTTAATCCTTTAATTTTAAAATTTTTTAAAGTTTGGTGATCACTTATGGTTTTGGAATATTCATTTATGTCCAAAAACTCATTTATTTTATGTTTCAGTCCTTGAAATTAAAGAGGGAACTGAAAACATCACTTAAAGATTTTTAGAAGAGATAATGCTTTGATTTTAGTGTCTATGAATTTGTGTTTGAGAGTGAAACTTAATGTATATTGAAAAAAGTAGATTAGAGCTTTAAATTGTTTTCTATTTTAGACTGATTAGAATGCGTTTTGTTTTTAGAAGCAAGGTTATAATAGTTCATAAGATGTTTTTTCATGTTCTTGGATGAAAAATAGTTGAAATATAGGTTTTGGGGATGCAGAACTTGAATATTGATTTTCTAGTCACTAGAGCTACCTTAGAATGTATAATTAGCTGGTAAATGCTAATTAATAAGTTTTTTATTATTATTTTTTCATCAAATGATGTATAATGGAAATCTACAATAGGTGAACATAAATTTAAGAACATTAATTATTGATATTATAGATATATGGTGACACTTACATGTGACTTGCAAATACTTGGAATGTATACCCGTGTTTCTTCAATAATGGTGATATTACATTAATTTTAAAGTTTGATCCCAATTAATAAAAAAATTTATGAAGAACTTTAATATATATTATAGTCCTTATTTTTATACGCATTAAGTTATTGTTGTCAAAATCACGAGTTGTTTCTTAAAATTGTATGATGTTATGAGTCAGCATGTATTTAACATGCAAAACCAGACTAAAAACAAGAAAACTAATAAAATCATACTTGACTCATGTAAAATTGGTAAAATCAAACTGATTTTATAAGTTTACTAAATTTGACTTTTGGAATTAGCTTTGACTTTTGGAAATAGCTTTGACTAAATAGTTACAAAAATTAAAATATATATATATATATATAATATTTATTATTATTTACAATAGTTATAAATATTGTTTTTTAAAAAAGAACTCATTTAAACAAACAATTTATACCATTTATATTCTTGCCTATATTTTTATTTTCTTTCATTCGAAATATAATTTTAATTCTAAAATAATAAATTACATTAAAATTTAAAATATTATTAAATTGGATCTTACTATTTTTTAAAAAGGGGCATTTAGCTAAAGTCTTATCTTATATTTGACATTATTAGATTAAATTATTTATTTTGTTTGAGAAAGTCTTTGTGTTAAAGAAAACCTATGTCAAGAGATAGCATAAAAGTTTTATATTTGTCTATATTTTTTATATTTTCCACACATTTATTAAAAGGAAACTCTTTAATATTTGCCGCATATTTATTAAATACATATAATTATGTTACAACTCACATCACGTAGATAAGCATCAAACTAGATATGAGAAATTTTGTAAGAGGTGGGAAAAATCTTGAGTTTTATGGGGTCACATTGCATGCTTCCTTCAATAATTTGAGTTTCATTTAACCTAGAGCTTTACTGATTGAAAACTTGCTACGATGAAAACATTCAAATTGTCACTAGGTTCTTATGTATTTCTTGTTATTTAGTGATTTCCTTTTTATATTCAAAAGTTTTATTTTGTGATATTTTATTTCTTCATGTCATTAATTTTTTTGATTCATACTCTCTCACACATTTTATTTAGATCACTCATTGATTATAATATTATTGACTCTCTTTATCATATTTTAATATAATTTAATTTCTTGGATGAAATTATATATATATAATTCATTCAAAAATTTTATTTATAATTTTACAATCCAAGTTTATATTGTATTTTTCGTGTCATGTTAAAAAGATATTTTTGATAACCTTGCATTGGATATTCCATTCGTTTGTGCTTTTCAACTAAATATTAACATGCTTATCTTTAAATTTTACTCATTAGTGATTATGATTATAAAACCTAATTTAGTCAAGTAAATCAACTTGCTGATACGAAGTCTAAGTAAAGATCACCTAATTTACAACACAAGGTTTAGGTTAATCTCCGAGTTGAATCCTATAAATATGGTATTGATTTTTTGATGTTTTGAAAGTTTTATTAATTAATTCAAAAAAGTAGACTTGGTATTCTAAGGTTTTTATTTTTAACATTAAGTAAGAGTATTAATTGCATGCTAAGGATTTTAAATTTTGTAATTTTTTTAAAATTTATTTAAAATTAACCTTTTGATATACTGTACATAGACAACTTGTATTAAAAGAGCTTTGCTACTTTAGTTAATCCTGTCATATAATACATGGAGAGATAAAATTAAGCATAATTTTTTATATCATAGATTAAAAGTAAAATATCATGATATAAATCCTAAATTAGAACAAAAAAGTAATCGATATATGAAATAATATGCTAATAATAAATATATGCTGTGTTTTCTAACATAAGTGGAGCAACATGTTACTGGGTCATCAACCTACATATACAGGCTTGGTGAATACAAAAGAAACAGGCCAAGAATATCAAGGCAGTGCTTCAGTATTGGGCTGTAATGGGTTTTATCCACTTTCAAACACATATTTTTGTTAGATTTGATTAATGTCTCATCGGTTTTGTTAGTTTATTATAGGGGTGATCATTTTTTGTTCGGTTTGGTTTTTATCTAAAAAAATAATCAAAATAAAATTTTAAAAAACTAGAAAATTTGAACCGGAACCGGTTCAAACCGACCGGTTTCGGTCCGGTCCGGTTCGGTTTTTTTAACAAAAAAACCGGAAAAACCTATAGTAGCCTATCTCTTTCGCATTCCATGCAAAAATCTTGAGGAAGTGTTCTGGGTTGTTATTGCTATCAATGATATTTTACCAAGATCATTGTGAACATGTACATCTTGGCTTCCCTTACTCACAAGATGTTCTAAGAACTGAGTGAGCAAACTCACGAAGTCCATGTCTGAAAACCATAAACAAAGAAACAAAGAATTAGAATAATGAAATAAAAAGGAACAAGGGCCAAGAATCAGGGGAGGACTGAGAGCTACTTCTTCTCACATTCCTCTTCCTCCACAGTAGGCTCAACTAGAAGCAAAGAACAAACAGAAAGAATAAGTCCCTTGATAAAGTCTTCAGGGCATTCATCATCTAACACTAGAAGTTTAGATCTGGCCAAAGTGATGAAGAATTCATTTTTTATCAGCCGAGAGTGTGAGAGATTAAGATTGAGATCTGGTCAAAGTCTAGATCTGGCTTGTGAGGGTTTTTTGGGAGGGGAGGCGGCTACTGGATGCAGAAGGAGAGGAATGCTAGGGTTAAAAATTTAGAAAGGGCTTTTATAGTTTTTTTTTAACTGAACTGGTTCGGTTCGGTTCGGTTTTCTCGGTTTCAGGTTTATCAAACCGAACCGAACCGAATAATTTTTTAAAAATTCTAATCGGTTTAATCGATTTTTTTTCTCGGTTCGATTTTTTCGATTATTTTTTTTCTGATTTTCTTGGTTTAATCGGTTTTTTAATTTTTTTACTCACCTCTAGTTTATTATCGTTTCATGTTTCAAATTAGATTTGATTGATGTCTCGTTAGGTTTAGTTATTTATATTTTTACTTTAATCATTTCTTGTTTTGAAAGATAAATATTTTTTCCAATTTGTATCACAGCATCATCTTAGTAACTGATCACCAAAGCCAAATTAGTTTTTTTTTGCCCTTCTTTTAATCTCTTTGTTACTATTGCTTTTCACTACCTCACTAAGCAATGGATTTGATTTGCTAATTATTATAAAGTACTAAATTGGTATACTTCTAAGACTTGGTCTCTTACACTGAGTTTTTCTTCCCATCAAGGTGACACGAGGCCCATTTACAGCTGCAAATGACAAAATGTTTCATGTCACCAGATCCATCCACTTCCTATTCTTCTTCAATTTGTTGAAATTACTAAAAACCCTTTCAATTTGTTGAAGCAAAACACTTCTCTCTTCTTCTTCTTCTTTGTTTTTTTTTTGTTTTTTTGCAGTGCAAAAAATCTCCTTCTCCGTCCAATCAACTTTTCTTCAACTGTCCATCCTTTAATGTTCTGTTCTCCAAAATTACAGAATCTCAGGATAGCAACAAAATGTTTAGTCAAGTATTTGTATTAAAAAAACCCCTTCTGACGGACTTTTCAGGCATGACCAAACAATATATCTCCCTCAAACAACAATCCATGCCTTTGGAGCCCCTTTTCCCGCCCCCTTTCTTACTTACCAATGCGTGTGGTCGGTAATTAATATTTAAATGTAAGAGCATTGCATCTATCATCAATGCCATGTTTGAAAATCGAGGCCATAATATCTTGCAATATATATATGTTTAATGAAATTCAACTCTCGTGTAACACGTTGATTGATTACCACATTTCTGTCTTATTGTAAGTTATATATCATATTGATGGAGCCATTGTATTGTATATAGTGGACATTACCACGTTTCTAATAGAAATTGATCGAAGGTCCAACTGTTTTTTCTTTTTTTCTTTTTTTAGCGGGGTTAAACCTAGCCTGACTATACAGACTGGGTTTAATTTAGCCTACATAACCTGATCATTAACCCAGACTAATGACCAAGTTGCAACAAAACTTGCAGGACGTGATTAGAATTCACGTTCTAGAAGCTTGCACAGTGGGGGAGTTGGTATATGTGTTCCTGGACTGGAATGGAGCTCACGGTGCTATGCCAAGAAGGTGTTGTTTGCTAATGAGCTAGACTATGATGTTGTTCGCTATGCTAAGAAGAGTTCCACGTTGGCAGGTGCAAAGACTGGAATTACGGCGGTTGCTAATGGAGAATGTCATAATGCTAGTGTAGAGAGCTACTGCGCATCTTTGTTGGACAGTCTTGTGTTATGATTGACTTATAAACTTTGATTTTTTTGTAATTTTATTATTGATTTTATCTAATTGAGTTTGAAAAAATTAAATCCGGTAATCTAAAATTTTAATCTTTTCAATTAAGATCAAATTAAGCTTCCAAGCTTATTTTTTCACCAATAAAAACCCTAATAAAATTAATTTGACATGTTAAAAGTTCAATCAAGTCATTGTACTTAATTAAATCTTTTAGTTTGACCTAGATTAATCCTTAAAACTTAATCAAACTTTTAATTAGGTCCATGATTAAATCAAATTGACTTATTAAAAGTCTAATTAAGCCCTCTGACTTAATTTTTATGAAGATTTGTCCAATAATCATTTAATTTGACTTTAAATCTATATTGTCTTTTAGTCTTTGGTATAATAGGATACAATTAGACTTTCAATTTTGTTCCAAATTCTAGCTTGGTTTCTCCATACAATTGAAATCCTTCTAGCCAAAATTGGATTATAACAATTGCCCTATTTTTACAATACTTATGACAAAAAATCTCATAAGAGACTTTAAATAATAAGCTTCTAATGAAGAAAAAAAATAAAAGATTGTGGTTTATAGATTCACCAAATCAAGAAATGGCCGATCCTTAAAAAGTATTAGAAATAAGGGTTTAAAAGCACGTTAGGAAAGAAAAGAGATAGGCATATAAAGCATATTATCTTATGTATAAGGACTAGAAAGCGCACTTAAAGGAAAATGGATATGGTAAGAAAATGCATTATCCGATTTACGAGGACTAGAAAGTGCACTCAAAGAAAAATAAATAGGGCTAGAAGGCGCACTATCTGATGAATGAGGACTTGAAAATGCACTTGAAATGAGAGAGATAAAGCTTGAAAGCGTATTATTTGATAGATGAGGGTCCAAAAACACACTCGAAAGGAAAGAAATAAGGCATGAAAACACATTATCTGATGGATAAGGGTATGAAAGCGTGCTCGAAAGGAAAGAGATATGGCATGAAAACACATTATCTGATGGATGAATGCCTGAAAGCACACTTAAAAGAAAAGAGATAGGGCTTGAAAATTCATTATCTGATGGATAGGGATAGAAAGCACACTCAATAGAAAATTGATAGGGTTAGAAAGCACACCATCCAATATATGAGAGCTAAAAAATACACTCAAAGTGAAAGAGATGAAGCTTAAAAGCACATTACCTGATGAATAAAGGCCTACAAAAGCACTATAACTGAAAAAGATAATGCCTGAAAGCATATTATTTGATGGATAAGGGCCTATCCAAAAGCTTACTCGAAATGAAAGAGATAAGGCTTAAAAGCGTACTATCTAATGGATGGAGTCCTAAAAACGCACTTAAAATTAAAAAGATAAGATCTGAAAGCGCACTATCTGATAGATAAGGGCTAGAAAGCGTAGTCGAACAGTGTCAAATATGTTGTCTTTAAAAACCTTGTTTCGAAAGAATGGGAGCCTTGTTATGATTAGAATCTTACTAAGTTCTTTTTGTTGGAAAAGTTTGAATTTGTCAAAGATTGAACTTCATAAAAACAAACTAAAAAATAGCCTCATTTTTGTGCATATCAGATTTTGTAAAAATGTCCATATCAATTGCCTAAAACCATTGTGTTACTATTAGAAAAAAAAAAAAAAAAAAGAGGAAGGCATGCTAGTTTATTTGATATAAAAAGTAAAGGTTTTAACTAAAAAACCACAAAACGTTTTGGCATCTTTGTTGCGCTTTTAACTATAAAAACAAATTTAAATTTAATATCAACATCTAAAAGTTCAAAATGAAAGTAATGTCATTAACGTGCCGCACCCACCAAGGTTTAATTAAATGTTTAGTTTCAACTTCTTAAGCTATACGACTTTTTTGCTCAATCTAGATATATTTTTTACTATTTCATTCTTAGCCCTTCTAATTATATTCTTTTTATCATATAATTATGTTTCTAATATCTAGAAAACTTATTACACATTTATGGATATATTAGATTAATATATAAAATATGTTTTTAATTTCATTTGTAGAAAAAAAAATTTAATTAATATACAATTTAATTTAAAAATATTTCTCATGGAAAAAAAGTTATAACGACTGCTATTATAGTATTCTTAGAATATGTATAATTAGTGAGAGTTTATGTATTTCAATATTTTCTTCAATTAGGAATCGATTTTTGTGAATTATGGTAGTAATAACTAATGTTGATATTTTTCATTATGTGTCTCGATCATGCCGAATTACCTTTCCTAAATAAATAAAAACTTGAGTAAATCCTAGTTAATTCATTCTTTATATGAAAGAAGGGAATTGCTATTTTTTTTTATCTTTCAATTTTTTTAATTGAATTGTTTTTAGTTTTTTTTTTCAATTTCATCCTGTAATATTACATTGATTTTGATTTAATTTTTTTAATTATTATTTTTATTATTTTAAATAAGGTTATCGCAATCTCAAACAAACATCTCCCAATTGAATTGATTCCTAATTTTGTTATCATATATATTTGTCATCATACCATTAAGTGAAAAATAGTAAAAAAAAAAAAAAAGTTGTTAAACCCAATGGAATCCGTGATCCAGATTCACAAGTTTGACGGGTTAAATCGTGAAACCCGGATTGATTCAATATGTCACCTTCTCAATATGAAAAAAAATGTCATTTTGAGATTTTTTTAAAAGCCAAATCATATTGTTATTAGTTATCCAAGTTGTCTTTGGACTCTTCAAATCGATTATATCATGTCAGAGCAACTACTATACTGATTAATTTTAAACTCATGCTAGGCAACGAGTTGATTCGAGAGATTTCAAGGATGACTCGCTGGATTGGGGGCCCTTTCCTCTCGTTTGTTTTTTATATAAATTCTGTCTCCCTTTTTTTTTTTCTTTCAATTGAATCTTTTTTGGCTTTTACTTTTTCAATAACATTATTTAACATTAGATTTATTTTGAATTGGTCTTCATAATTTATTTGAGTTTGCCTTTTATAAGATTATTGAAGTCTCAAATAAATATCCTAATAATTGATTGATACTTAATTTTATGAGTGTCTATTTTTGTTGTCATATCATTAAGTAAAAATGTAATTTATTAAATAAACAAAGTTGTTAAACCCAGTGAAGTCCATGATTTGGGTTGAGGAGGTTGTGTGTAATGTTGTAAAATAAAACCTTAGGAGGGTAGATCTTGAAGTAGAAGTCTTTTCAATAAAAAACCTGCTTTCTAATTCTATGTTCTTCAAACCCTTTTTTATCTTTACATTTTAAACTAGAAATTTTTGTTATTATCCAATAAGACATGACTCTTTTGAGTAGTTATTAAGTGCTTAAAAGGTTGGCCGTGTTGCCACTCTGCTAGAGTATATGTCTAACAATTGTGGTATCAGAGCTAGTTAAACTATAAAATTTAAATTGATCCAATATATCGTAGTTTCAATATAAAAAATATTATCATGATTTATTTTTAAAAAATTAAACTAGATTTTTAATTAATTATTTGAGTTTGTTGTAGATTTTTAAGTCGACTATTAAACAAATTAATTTTAAACTTAAACTAAATAAAAAATTGGGTAAGAAGATTTTAAGATTAATTTACTTGAGTTAAATTTAATAATACTACCAAATAGTTTTATAAAATTAAATAATTTTTTAACGTTCATTTTTTTTTTAATTCCATGGGAGCGCAGCGCGTGATAGTAGTTAGTTGTCATGTCTAATTAAAAATACATGCATAATAATATTCAACCCTTGCGTGCTTGAAAGGATCATGACGTCAAATATCAGGTGGGGTCCAGTAGCTGAAGAGCAATCCTAGCCACAAAAACTCCGAGCCGGCCTAAATCATAAGTTTTGTGCGTGAGATTGTCCTCTCCAGATATATGTAATGTTTATTGTGATCAAGAAAAAGAAATACGTGTACCTATCCCAATCACTCCTCTTGCCATACCAACCGTCCATTTCCATTGCTACCAAAACAGATGGCTTGCAATAGCAGCTAGTCAATAGATCAACGGTCGGTGAGCAGCAGTGTTTACCATGCCCATTAAGCCATGCTCTGTGTCTAATTTTACCAATATTCTTGGTCCAAAGCACATTGTCTAAGTAATTATCTAGAATTTATTATATAATCTTGACAGATAAAAAGGGTGGCTGAAGAAATTATATAAAAATAAGATTTTCTAGAGAGAGCTCCTGATATGTATAGTTGTGAAGTATGGGGACCCACTCACTCCTCTTCAATGGAATGATGCCATGTGGCGTGTGCGATTGATGCAATAATTTAAGCTGGTAATTCTGTGTTCGTGTTGTTGGGTGGACCCCGTTGGGCCCTAGGTGCTGTAAATCCTCCACTCCCTTGGCTTTGAGAGGAGGCGTGGAAGAGCAGAGAGAGAGATGTAAACGCGGACAGCTGTCCTATTAAACGTGGTCGTATACATCATCGTCATCAACAGCACAAACATCATTATCAAATCAGGCACTGTCTGGCGGGCCTGATGGAGCCAAATTTGTAGCCTAGACTACCAGAATTACTCTCCACACTGCACGTACTGGAGAGGGTAATCTTGGAAATGCAAGTGCAATTTCGAGTGCTTGTTTTATGTGACTGAAATGTTTTACGTGATTAAGATCTGTGTATGGGTGAGAATATTTAATGTCACGTCTCAACTCGCTAGCTAGATATTCTAAAAGTGAAAAATGTAAGGCAAATGCCAGTGGCTTCAAATTATTTTTTACATTAATGTTTAAAATAGAATATTTTAAAAAATAAAAAAATATATAATTTTAAGAAACAAACTCGATATAAAACGCTGTCCACTTCAAAACCAAAAACATGGGCAAACAGCGTGAGAAGAGATTGAACAAGGGCATCCATGTGAAGATCTTTTGTTTTTTGTTTTACTTGCGGTGGTGTTATTCTGTGACTAGCCACAGGCACGGCAAATCAGGGCAAATCGAGCTGATACGAAGTGGTTGTTGGTTCATCAGATGGACCCGTGAGCATTGCCTGTATTAATCTCTGTTTGGCCATGTCCAGGACCTCGTGCTAGGCATGTCGTTATCTATATTCCTTTCCTTGGTTCACAATTGCTCTAATGGTGTAGCTAGCTAGCTAGTCGTGTCCACCCATTAACACTAATCATTCACTGCTATTATCTCTGAGAACGTGTCACTAACTACACCGATCCAGCTCGTCTATTCTCTTTAACCTTGCCGTGTTGATTTTTTCACCCTCACTGTTACAGTGTTAGGAAATGTAGTTGAAATTATATATATTCTTTAAAAAAATTATATTTTAAAATCATTTTAACATAATAATGTTAAAACTAATTTTTAAAAAATAAAAAAAATATTTTTAAAAAGAAACAGCCCTCCCAGTCAAGTCCTCCCATGCGAGAAAAGATTTACACAGAGGGGAGACCTGGAAAGGGCATATTAGGGATGCAAACAAACAACATTGTATAAATACGAATATTTGGTCCGGGAATCATGTTTACACTTTACCTCATCGTGGAATGAGAAACGAATGATTCACAAGAATCCAAAGGCAACAATCATTTACTTGATCACTCCTACACAAAGTACTGCGCTTTCTCTTTCGCACTTCCTTGAAAAAATTGAAACACCTTTTACTACTTAACTTCTCCTTCCTTTTCCTGACACACAAACACTTTTGAATTTTGATAGCTGGTGATCCTCAGTACTTGTCAGTTCGCAAATGGCTTCTGATGCGAGCATGGCCATGCTGTCTTCTTCTGTTCAAGAAGATGATCAATATGATCATGATCATGACACGGATGATGGGTATCACCCCCCTAGTCTTCATAACTTGTCTAGGTTGTCCATGTGTACAAGTTCCATGTACACTAATGAAGATGATGATTATCAAGATTGTGATGGGATGACGATGTTTGCGTCAAGACTGAGTATAGAAAGTTTCGATGCTGATGAGGAACTCTCTGATGATCAAAAAGAAGGTAATCACAAAAACATACTGCACCTCTCCTCTGATTCTGATGAAGAAACAGGCTGCTACTCGCTTCCAGCAACACCACCTCGTCGGAGAAATCGCGGTGGCTTAAGAAATCAAGTGCAATTAATCGGAGCAACAGATTATGCTAGTGAAAATGAAGCTCAAAAGGGTATTACGAGGCAAAAGATGAGAAAGAATTTGAGGAAAAGAAGGGTCATGAGAGAAAGAAGGATGGACAACAGCAATATGAGTAGTTTTAAAAGGAAAGAAGAGGAGATCACAGGGGCGAGTAATTACGGTTCTTGCAATTGTTTTAGTGGGGAGAGTGAAGGTGGTGGGTTGGTAGTGATAACAAGGCCAGAAGGAGGGAGCAGGTCATTGTGTATGGACTTGGAAGAAGTGAAGGCTTGTAGGGATCTTGGGTTTGAATTGGAACATGAGAGGATGCTGGAGATGCCTGGTAGTCGTGTCTCTGTTTCAGGATCCACTCTTGACACTAGCAGTGGTGGCGATTCTCCTATTGCCAACTGGCGCATCTCTAGCCCTGGTTAGTGTACATTTACGAGTGTCTCTCTCTTTCTTTCTGTGATAGGCTTACAGATAACAAAAGATAGAATCCTTGATGATATGGTTTATGGACCATAACTTGAGATCATGGGTGATTATGAGTTCTGAATATTACCAGCACTGTCAATGATTCTTGACTTGGCGTATGAGGACCGTTGAGTTTCACCTAATTTTTTCAGTGTTTCTCATAGTGATCTGAAAGTTAAGTGTTTGTGTCTAATTGAGAGAGAAATTTCTTGTGTAGGTGATGATCCGCGAGATGTTAAGGCTAGGCTTAAAGTATGGGCACAGGCAGTGGCAATGGCGTCTGCATCTAGACATGGTGGCATCTGACTGCTGATGTTTGCGGATTCTAATCTATACTTTTTTGTTTTCACTTTATTTTGTGCGTTGAAGAGAGTTTACCTTACTTATAAATAAACTAGTGTGAAAATATACTTAGTTTATAATCATTTGTAGTTAATTAAAGAATAATTAGTATTTATTGATAATTTATCATCACAAAAATATATTAAATAAAAGATATTTTAGGAAAAACTAGAGTTTATATATATTTAAACATATAAACTCTAGACAGAAAAAGCTTAAATCAACTCTTTTTAAATTAAAATAAAAAAAAATATTTTTAAAATAATAAATTTTTTGTTGTTGTCAAGAATAAATTATTTGTCCTTAAAATTTTATCGATCCTCACTTATCCCTAGGATGCATGTAAATATATCTCACAAGGTTCCAATAATACACCACCTTAGTTTAGATGTACTTCTAAATCAAGGTCTTTGAATAAAAAATTAAGAAACTTAAATATTTCTTAACAACATGAACCTTAACTTTAAATTTGGAAAGAAAATCAAAATAGAAAATGAAAATAAAACACTTAAATATAAGGAAGGAAGAGAGTGTAAAAATCTAAAAAATTCTTAGATTAAAACCCCCCGCTCTTTTAGTGAATTTTGAAAGCTAAAAGGTTGAATAATTAATAAAAATTAATTCCTACAATTATCAATATTTAATTAGCCACCACAAATAAAGAATTAAATATATAAAAAACAAGGGTTATTTGAGTAGAAAAAACAAAGGTTCTTCGAAATTAAATTCTCATTCACCCATAATTTGTTTAATTAAAACAAATTTCACCACATTAATGGAGATTTTATCGCTAGTTTGAAAATGACTTAAAGATTTGTTGAAAGATATTAATTTAGTAGAGTACTACATCAGGATAGATAGCTTTTGACTTTGAATATTTTTTAAATGAAATACTATTGAATTTACTCGACTAAATAGTGAACACGATGTTTTCAACTATTTGGCCTTTTATGCAAAACAAGACAATAGTACTCACACAGTTCTCTACTTAGAGATTTTCTTTGATTCTCACTATTGTGTTTATTTTGGCCCTGAACAACTCTTGGATTCATGAAAGCTTTAGAGAATTCAGTCTTTATCAAAACTCTCAAAGAAATAGTCATGTTTCTCACTTATATATGTGATCTTTTATTTATAATATTTATGTTATATTCAACTTGGTATACCAAGATATGAAAATTATTAGGAGGTAAACTCACCCTTCATCACGCTACAACTAACACTTATTTCATCATAGAAACAACTAGGAAATAATAATCGCCCTGTGCTTCCAAGCATGTTATATGACTTAGTTTTCCTTTTGAACCTAGATATTAAGATCTCCAATCAACTAGGTATTGTTATCATCAGTACACTTTTTAATCTTTCAAAAGCTTTAAGCTCATTTTCCTATATGAGAATTACACACAAGCTCTCTTGATAAACCTTTGGTTAGCCGGTCCGTAATATTTTCATTTGACTTTACAAGGTTAATGAAAATAATTTCATTTGAAAGCAAGTGTTTACGACACACACACACACACACACACTTACAATTATGCATACCACTTCATGTCCTTCTAATTGTCGCAATAGACATAAATAGTTAAAACAAATTTTGGCTAATATGGAATATCCTTTAAGAAATTTCAAATCCTTCCAGCTTTCTTTACATCTCTATCAAAAGTAATAAACTTGGATTCTATCATAGATTTAATGATACACATTTGTTTGAAGGATTTTCATGACACAACTGATCCACAATGTGTGAAGATATATCCTTAGTGTTGGATATCCAATTAGCATCATTATACCCTTCTAGTATTACTAAGTAATCAGTATAGTGTCATCCATAGTTAGTGATGTACCTCAAATATTTAAGTACCCTTCGTATTATTTTTTAATGATCCATAGTTGGATTACTTAGAAATCTACTTAGTAAACAATATCAAATCTTGTGTGGATCATAACATACATCAAACTCTTTAAGTATCCAAGAATATTTTAATTGGTCTATTCTCTTGTCTTTATTTTTGGACAGATAGACATTTATATTCATTGGTGTTTTCACAATGTTATTGTCATCTTTAAAAAATTTATCGCGAACTTTCTCAACATAATAAGATTAGAACAATACCAATCTATTAGATGTCCTAGAAATATTTATTCCTAGTATGACATGTGCAACACCCAAGTCTTTCATGTTAAAAATTTTTAGTTGATATTTTCTTAGTAGACTTGATTATATGATCATTATTAAACAAAATTAGCATATCTTCAACATAGGGATATATAATGACACAACATTTATCTATGTTTTTCACATAAATACATTTATTAACTTTTTTAATTTTAAATTTATTTGACAACATAATCTGTTAAATTTTTCATATCATTGTTTAGGTGCTCATTTCAAACTATATAATAATTTAACAAGTTTACAGACTTTCTTTTCTTTTCCATTAACAACAAACCCTTCAGGTTGTTCAATATTAACCTCCTCATAAAGGTTGCTATATTTTTTTAAAAAAGTTGTTCTTACATCAATTTGATGTTTTTTAAGCCAAATTTTTTCTAACATAAAAAAGGTGCTCATGTGACTATGGTTTTTAAAGAAGCAAGAAAAATTCAAGACTCGGGTCATTGATTTAATTGGGTTCTGTTAGGATCTTGATTTAAAATCATAATTAATGATAATTATTTTTAGCAATTAATAAGCTTTAAAGACTTAGTTGTTATGATTAAATTAATTTAGTATTCCTAATTTTTTAAAATATATTTAGTAATTGATACCTTTATTGAGTGTGAGTGTGAGTGTGTGTGTGTGTAGCATGTGTTTACGATAGAAAAATAAATAACTTTCTCTTTAAAAAGACTTTCTCATTTTACTTGGTCTCTCATATATCTTTACAAATAATTTAACTTTCTTTTTTACATATTCCTTTTAAATGTAACTACACTTTATTTCTTATACTTTATTCATTCTAGATTTTGTTCATTCTTTTTTTATAACTTATATTCTTTTTTCATGCAAATCCATCTAGCTTCATCTTTTGCAACTCATCCACTTAAAATCATGGAGCACAACACTATTAACAACAAATTATGTTGCTTAATCATAAACATAACATCGTTACTTTGGGAGTCTTCTCCTTATTTGTGATTTTCAAAGCCATAAGAACATATAACTCAGTGATTCTCAAACTTTGTTAGGAATGAACAAATTAATTGCATATAAAAGCTTTTATTAAAGCTGAACATGACCTAATATATTTAGCATGTCATAAAATCTAAAACTTATTGTTATACATCCAATAAAAAATTAATTTTCTTGGACAAATTAATACCAAATATAAGTTTTCTACTAGCGCATAAAGAGAGATAGTGTAGAAATAGAATCAATCAAAAATAATAAAGTAGAAAAGCAACAACAATAATAGTAAATTTACCTCGCATTCTTAATCATGATTTTATCAAGACTAAGAAAGCATGATCTTGTTTCTTTCATCCTCTATTATATTTGAATACGAATAGCTTGTATTATAACCTAAAAGAAAGAAGCTAGATCAAAGTTGTGTAAAACAAACACAACCCTACTTTAAAATACCATTAAGAAGAAAAGAAGGGGAGATAAAGAGTATGTACCTGCATTTTTATCACTTACTTTCCATACTGAAGCTCGATGTTTTAAAGTTGCACTTTCCTTCAACATGATTTTATGAAAAGCATTTAAAATGGGAAATTCATAACTAAAAATATTAAGCGGAAGTATAAAACTAATGATTAAATAGGTAATTTGAAAAATGAAAGGCTAAGAATAACTAGTAGAACTATAGGATTAGCAATAAATTAAAGGTCTTTATTATACACATATTATGAGACTATCACATTGAAAACATCTCACTTAACACTTTCTTCGGTGTTAAAAATAAAATGATAAAACTTTGATATTTTCTCATAAATAGAAATGAATGATGCTTCAAAAATGTTATTCAACCCTAAACTCAAATAACTCATGGAAATTAATTTGTTAGGGTTAACAATAACCCATAAAAATTAATTTACGATTTGTTTTAGATTTTTTTTTAAAAAAAAGAGAATATTTGGATTAAAATGATTACAGCAAGGCACTTCACCAAAATCATATTAAGAAGACTTTAATGCATATAATTCTTCTTTATTTTACTTTAACCCCACATCTTTTTATAATCTTATTTTGGCCCCCTTTTATTTTTCCATGTTTTCCCTTTGTCCTATGATTCATTTTTTTTTATTAACTTTTAAGTCCCTTCAATCCCAAAAGACTTTATTTTAAATTTTGTTCCATCCATCATATTACTAATTCTATTATTGTTGTTGTTTTTCTTATGTTGTTTTTTTAATATTTTTATCCAAGGATTTACAGAAATAGCATACAATTTCATTTAAGATTAGAGGCTTGCTATGCTCTTCCTCATCACTAGGTGCCTAGGTTTCCACCATAAATCTTTTCTGGTTTGAACCTTGCCTTAACTTTAAGGCTACCCTATTCTAAGGTGCTATTAAATGAAAATGATGCAATCTTGGATACAACATCAAATGATCCATTAGGAGTGTCTATTAGGTCTATTCTAAGGCCTAAAATAAAGTGGATTTAAAAGAAGTTTGATGGGTTAAGTCAAGAGAGTTGGGTTAAAAAGGTTTAAAACTATCAGTTCGAACCTTTATGTACTTTTCAAGTCATATATTCAACTTCAGGAAGAATTTTTATGTGATTTCAATTGGATTGGAAACTAAACATATATACCTTTTTAACGATATATAGTCGGATGTTAATTCATCTAGAAAGAACAACGTGTTTTAAATTTGGACAACTTTTAAACATTAATAAAATTCATTTTTTCTTGAGCAAACTTCTTCTTCTTTGTTGGGACAAAGAGTAAATCCGACTTATCCAAGTATAATTGATCATATAACGTTATTCGCAATCATCCAATACCTCTAGTTCTTAGTTACAAGTTAACTTTGGGTCAAAGTTCAACCAAACTTGATTATTCGACTTTCTTGGGATTTGTTGTGCATCTTGTTGTGGGTTGCATGATCACCTGATTATGAGTTTCACATCATATACTTAGTATACATGCTAGTATTCTTTTATTATTTTTATGTTAAAAGCATATTTATTATTAATTATGTTTTTGCATGCTTATAGATTGAAACTTGTATGAACTCTAGGTTTTTTTAAAAAACTTTTGTGTTTAGCATGTCTTATTATTATAAATTAAATATCATTGCTCACTGGTCTAATATATAGCTATAAATTTTGATTTAGCATGGGTGTGCGTAAAGTCCAATTTTGACAACATTCTTCAAAGACTTAATCTAAAGCACATTAATTCTTTGAAGTTTTCTTTGAATTTATCTAAAAGTATTGTTTTTTATACAATTAGTTGACAAAGCGGGTGGTTAATTAAAGCATGGCATTGGTTGTGAATGATAATTTCAATTGGAAACATTTATTTTCCCTTTTCTTGCATTAAAAAAAAAAGAAAAAATAAAATTTATTTTCCCTTTTAGGCTACAAAATGAAACCCAATTTCGTAAATCTCCATGGCCTGTCATTAGCATATCTAAGTCCCTAATACTCCAACCATTTTGAAACGAGAAGAGCTCTCTCTCGATCTATAGCTACAGACACTGCACCCATTTCCTTCTTGCTTGGGAAGCAAGAAATTTGTGGGCCCCTCAAGATACTCCCTATAAAACTACCTGCATTCACGTTTCTCATTCCCTCACGCCTTTGGCAACAGAAAATAACAACCTCCTCCTGCACCTCTCTCTCTCTCTCTCAAATACCAAAAAAATGGAAATCACTGTTGAAATTATCAATGAATCGCTCAAAGACCCTTACTACCATTACAACGGCTACACCGTCCACGTCGAGAACCACCGCATCCTCACCGTCATCTCCGGCTGCGACCTCACTGTCAGCAAGTGGATCAAACATGTCTCCAAAACCAACAACGACTCTGTTTCCTCCTCCTCCAAAAAATCTCTCACTGTCGGTGTCTCCACCGATAAGCAGTACTTTTCCGGAAGTAAAAGCTCCGAGAGTTACAGGCCGTACAACATCCTGCAGCTCTGCGTCGGCTCTCACTGTCTCATCTACCACCTCCCGCACCCTGAGTGTTACTACACCTGTAAGTCTCTCCGAGACTTCTTCTCCAATCCTAAAGTCATAGCTGTAGGTGTTAACATAAAGCCGGTGGCTAAACAGTTAGAGAAGGAGTTTAAGATTAAGTTTGAGAAAGTGATAGATGTCCATGAGCTAGCTGTGAAGAAGATAGGGCAAGAGTTGTTAGATCTGAATCTGAGCAAGTTTGACTTGGATAAGATGGCTAAGGCATTGCTAGGAAAACACATGGATGTTGTGAGGCCTGAGGAGAAAGCGGAGTGGTCTAGTAATACTCCTTACTGTATGTATTACGAATATCATGAGCAGGTGAAGTTAGCAACTGTGGATGCTTATCTCTGTTTTTTGATGGGTTGGGAGCTGTTATATGATGCGGATGAGTGTAAGCGCAATGTTTCTCTTGCCTTAAAGCAGAAGATGAAGAAGGAGAGTAAGCATCCGAAGAATCATAGGAAAAAGAAGTCTCTGTCTGGCTAGCTATTAAGAGGCTAGTATTAGGACTTGCTGCTCGCAGCGGTGTTGAGTAGTGCTGGAATATTCTGGACATGTACGTGGATGGCTGGTCAGTACTATCTCTATCTTAATTTGATCAGTCATATTTCATTAAAAAGAACGATCCTAGCTGTTCCCACTTCCCAATTCCAAAATTGTAGAGACCCGTAATAGCGCAAATTCTACTGTGCCGTACAACTAAAAATTGCGAATTACAACTATTGGCTAACAGATTATTGACACGTGGCAAGAAGTAGAGCAAAAATTAGAAATTGCACGGGCCTCCACCCTAGCTGAGACGATCAGTTCTCTAACAGCTACAGCAACAGAAAGAGGAGAAAATTCCAAGTAGATGGCGAAGGCACCACCACCACCCAAAGGCAATATGTTCCAAGTTGAAACGAGGCAGGCTTCTCCATTTCACCAGCTTCTCAAAATCAATTAGGTTAAACCAAATAAAAGCACCAATTGAAAACATTATACTTTATATACTATAAAAAACTAGGGGTGCAACATGTGAACGGTGAAATAGCTTCTTCTCTTTTCTTTTTCATTTTCCCCTTCTTTTTTTTTTTAATAGAACTTTTTATTAATTATTTCAATTAAAAAAATAAAATTTTTAAACTCGCTCAAATCATAGATTAATAGGCTGTTAAAGTTTTAATATTAAAAAAATAAATTATATTATATCATAGCAACTCCCATATAAAAATAAAAAAAATCAGGCAAAAAGGTTTTAAAACTAACATTTAACAACAATTTTTTAAATAGTTATCTAGCTGATATATTTTTTGAATGCGCTATAATTAAACTTTTAAAATTCTATAACAATATGATAACGGTTGATTTTTAAATAACTTTTCGTATCAAAATACAAGCTAATAATATTTTTAAAAATTATTTTTAATATCAATACATCAAAATGATGCAAAACATGCAAACTATAATAAATTTTAATTAAAAAAAAATTAAATTTTTTAATAACACGGTGAATCACGTTCCCAAACGGGAACGAACGGTTTGTAAATCAATCGGTTCCCTATATATATGTGTTTCTTCGTACATAAAAGAATGAAGTACAAATGATGAGTAGCATGTAGCCTCGGGGTGATTCAACTTTATCTCAGAAGGGCAAAGTACAGCCCTCTAATCATCAAAATCCTAAACACAAACCCCTCATTCTGATTGTAAAGGCAACAAAAATATCCTTACTTGCTTGGGATAGACGTTCTCATCCCACACTTTATTAAGTATAAAAACAAAATTAAATTAACAAATGTCAAAAATTTATCAAGAAATTGAGCTACTGAGCATCTGGTTCTCACCATCTTCACCAAACTGATAATCCTTGTAGATTTCGAGTAATAGTTCCCTACATGGTACAACGGCTCCAATCTTGATGCAAGCCAAGAAAGCACCTGAAAGCTTTCTATGAAGGCTATAGACCTCATCTGGAGGTGGAGTGAGCCTGTGCCTTAGCATTGTTGCCCCAAGGTTTGAAATACTGTGAGTGATATTAGAGGATCGGAAGTCATACCCGCCTGGATTAGAGAATGGCAGTCCCACGATAAAACCAGCCTGAACATGAGCATCCAGCATTGCCTCTGATTCTTCTCCTGAGAGGAATCCAAGCCTCTTTGACATCTCGATCACAACATCTCTTTCACCATTTGCACATGCTACAACCTGATCAAATATCCAGATCAAAGCCCTCAGCACATAAAACATTAAAGATAAATTAGAATCCAAGCATGTTTACAAAAATGTCTTATTTTTGGTACTTGAGTAATGAAAAGCTGAGAACCACCGCAAACAAACAAAAATAATACGATGCTCCACTATAATTATTTGAGTCGGCTTTTTATCATATTGGCTACTCTATGTCTAGGTAAATTTCCTGCTGAATAAACTACTGAGCCTGTTCTTGTTATATCAAAAGGTGAATTATCTACTGAACTTACTTCTTGTTCATCCATTAATTCTACCGTTAAGCTTCCAGTTACTGTACTGATTGTATGAGTTACATCTTTCTGAGTTCCTATTCTTATACTTCTTTCTTCATAATAATATAGATACTCTTCTTCAGTTAATTGTTTGTTTATAAATATCTGTCCGTCTAATTCCATTAATTCTTGTTCTGTTAAATTAGTCATTCCTGATTCTTTACGAAAAGCTATTCTATCTGTTACTAAATGAATATGAGCCAAATTCATTTCTATATCTGTCTCTTGATCTGAATCTATATCTCTAGCTAGTGTCTTAGTATAGTCTGTAAACCTTACTAAGTTTCTCCTCTATTATTTTTATAGGTTAAAGGTGACTGGTGCTAATATACTCTCTCCTTTTATAAAATCATCTAATTTCCATTCTAAACCGGCTAAATCTTCTGCACTATACTTGGTTGGTTTTATCATTTTTAAACCTTTATTTCCTAACATTTCTACTACATCATCAACTCTCAAATCTGTATCTAGTATTACTACTTCCCATTTTTCCTAGGAATCCAATACACAATAATAAATTATTGCCTTTGAATTGTTCAAATCCTTTAGTCTGAATTCCTATTTTTATATGATCTGTAAAGTCTGTCGTATCTAATAAGAAATCTGGACTACAACATAAGAATCCTCTGTTTTCATTCAAATCTAGCTCTTGATGGATCTTGCCATCTATCATCATAAATACATATCATTACCTTAGCTCCTATATGTTTTCTAACCATAATTTTAACTCCTATAGTTATCATTCCTAGATGCATTAGGTTATATTCTTCTCTTTTTAATTCTTTTCCTGCATCTGGCGAAATAAGATTGACATTTACTGTGTCATTACCACAGCAACTTATTGTTACTTTTCTATTATGCTTATAAAACCCTGTTTTTATTGCAAAAGTACCTGGTGAACCATATAAAGCTCTAGCTCTCATGTTCATAGAGTCTGATTTACAAAAGAATTATAATCTTGATCTACATCTACAACTTCGTCTAATTGATCTTCTCTTGTTCTATTTCTACTAAATTATATATCTATTATACCACCTGTACCACTTGTACTAGCCCCTGAAGTGTTGTGTCTATTTTCTTGTATAGTTCTACTAGTGCCTGTGAAGGGTCTAAAAGTACTCATTTTGTGTCTGAAGTAAATCCTGGGATAATCTTATATTTGCTATCTTTAGGCTGTACTGCTATAAAATTCCAAGCTGGCTGGGTTTTAATCTTTTTAGGTCCTTTATCTGAAGAATCTATTTTAAAATTGTCTAACTCAGTAGATATTTCTGATATAGCTACGTCCTGTTTTTCTTTTAATCTCCTTTCTTGACTTTTAATGATTTCTGCTAACGTTCTTTCTGATTCTTCTTTTTCACTCAGCCTAGTTTGTAGTCTTTTGATAGTGTTTAGTAATTCTGAATTATCAGTTGTTATTTCTTTACCTTTACTATTATTTTTTACTTCTTTTTCAATATTAACAACTCTGTTTTCTAATAGTGAAATTCTAGCTCCTAATTTGATTACTAATTCTGATAATTCTAATATTAAAGCCTGAATAGTATTATTTTGTTTAATCTGAATTTTATCTCCTTTAGAAGTTGGCACGTAAGATGTGAATCCTTCTGGGTCCCAGTAAATTTTTGTTTTTAGCAAAGCTCTTTGATATTCTGGTCTATTTTCTACTCCGCTCATGAAAGTGCTATTTCTTTAATATTTAGGGCTATAACCTTAATCTCATCTTTAAACTTATCTGTTGGTGATTTTATGTTTCTTAAAAAAATTTCAGATTCTAACTCTATATCGTTTGGCTTCTGATTTATTTTATCTATTAATCTAATTAACTTCTCTGTTGTAGGGATTTTTTCTAAAATGAAGTTCTTCTTAAGATTAGATATAGCTCTGTTTTGATCTGCTAGCTGTTCTTTAATATAATCAAAATTTTCTGCTAAATCTTTAAACTTATTTTTATACTATTTTTTAAATTGATTAAATTCTTCTGTGAATTTCTTTTCTTTCTTTTCTAATTTTACTCCTAGATTTATAATCGAATCTACTACTGTGTTTAGATGCTTATGTTCTTTAGTGTGAAAATAATGATTAAAGCCTAGATCAAAAAAATTGCACTTTATATTAAAATATTTTCGTTCACTTAACTTGTATTTTCTGTTATCTGGTAATTCTAAACTAAGATAATCTAATCTTTCTAATTTCTTTGCACTATTATTGGCTATTGTATCTTCTTTTAATTTTAGCTTTAAATTAATAATTTATTCTTTTCAACTAATCTTGTTTGTCCAAGAATCGAAAGGATTACCATTCTTAAGTAGTCATCAACAAATCTTTTAGGATAATCTCGAGCCGCTCCAAAGTCAATGAGATTGATGGTGTTTGTGGCCTCATCATACAAGAAATTACTCCAGTTAGGATCAGTCTGCATAAGAAAAGTGCAACACAAGTAAAGGTGACTACCAGATCAATGTGAAATGATCCAAAAAGATGCAAGGATATTTGCATGCTTGGAGAGAGCGCATGTCATAACGAAGATCAAAAGCAAGTACTCAAAAAATTTGTAAGGTAAAAACGGGGCCCTGCCTGCATGAAGCGGAAGACGAACAATTCCATCAATGTGAGTTCTAGCAACTTTCTCCCAACATAATTACGAGTTTCTTGGTTCAGTGATGCTACTTTATCAATTGGAATTCCTGTAGCAAGGACAAACATTGCATTAAAAGATGACCAAAACCAAAGTTTCATGATCTACAGAGAAACACGGGTGCACACGCAAGCGCACGCACAGTTTACATTATGTTGTAGGAAAGCTACCATAGCTTTTTTTTCTTTCTTTTTTGAAAAAAAAGAAAAGCAAAGAATAGTTATATGCTAATGTTAACACAAACCATGAGAAGAACTAAGAAGAATCGGTTGTGCTAGTCAATTCTGTATACATATTAGAAGCTAAGTATCATCATACAGCTAGAAGATTGTTAAAAGTGATAAAAGGATTATCTTTGGGCTAAATTTATTCATGCTTCTAGAAAATTTTAAAGTTAAGGTTCCAACGCCATTGCAAATCAAAATAGATGGTCATGACCACTTCAACCAAAAATCAGCTTTTTACATGAACCTTTTGCTCATCAAATGTCGTACTTTTATAGCAGCAGTCCAAGAGTATCTTGAAATGTACATTCATAAGTAATATTCTTGAAAAATGGAGTAGCAAGCCATAAAACAAGATTTTCAAAGGTGAAAAGCATGATAAATCTAAGACATGAAGAATGACCAATCATTCATGTGCATGAAACCATCAGAAACTCTTGCAAGTGGGCATTTACAGTGATAAATTTGTTAATAACCTGAGCTTTCAAGGTTAAATTTGACCAACATATTTAAGCAGGAAAGTAACACAAAATACTCAGCAATTACCAGAAACAAACTCAGTACTTAAGACTCTTTTACATGAAAGATCATCCACAACCAATGGAACATAAAAGCCCTCAGCATCAGATAGCAGACTGCGGAACTGTTTCTGATTGGCGGCCTCCAACTCATAGTCACATTCTCGAGACAGTTCTACTTTTGCCACCTTCAAAGAATGGCAAAAGGAAAATTAGCATCCAATCCCAACAGTAAAACATAGCTTTACAACTACAGTCAATAATTAACCAGTTTTTGCAGCAAGGAGCGATGGATAGCACCGAAGCATAGACCAAAGACAAGATAAAAGGCACGATTGGTAGCTGATCAAACAACCATAAGACAGGCTCTATTTTGAATCTCACAAATTAAGGACTAAAAACCACTCGGTAGCATGTAGTGGCAATCCTAATACAGCAATGCAAATCCACACGAAAATACAAATACCTTTATAGCTCTGTCAAGAAATAGTCCTTTTGGAATCAGGTTTGTATAATCTAAAAGAAGTTTCACATTCTCAATGTCGCTCTCAATACTATCTGCAACACCAGGGTACTGAATTTTCATTGCGACCTCCATACCATCCTTTGTCGCTTTGTGCACCTATAATCATTAACAATAATTAAGCCACAATAAGAGTATGAAGCATGAAAACGCATGTGGGGAAGATATATAAATAAAAACAATATCATATAACATATTTAAAAAAGCTTCTAAAAGGATTCTATAAATTAGAGACAAGCGTTTCAAATATGAATAACAGAAATGTAAACTGGAAAAACAAGAGAAAAGGTGGGGAAGAAAGGACAAAATCAGCTTATGAGGTAATAAAATTCATAGAGAATAAGAATTGAAGCTGTATGCTTCAAAAGTTTCACATAATTACAAGTACGAACATAGAAATCCAATAGTTTAAATAATAACAATTAAATCAATATTCACATCTTAGTTGGAAAATCAAACTGAAGCGGGAAAAAACAACAAAGTACTGAACTGTTTGCGTAGCACAACAGTGTAGAGCAGCCCAACCGGATATAAGGCATTGTATGCCCCATTTGGAATTACATTCCAAATGGGGTTTCATGAAAATTTGAAAGAAAAAAAAATTTGCTTGAAATTAATTTTTTTTTTTTTGTTTTCGGATCGTTCTAGTGTGCTCATGTTAAAAATAGTTTTTAAAAAAATAAAAAAATATTATTTTGATGCATTTCCGAGCAAAAAGCAACTGCTATCACCCTCTTAAACACCCCCGTGGTTGGTTTAAAAAACACTTTTAAACAATAGCCGGTCTGTCTCAATTTGAAAAGACACATGAAGGTCAAAGCAAAAATGAATGGAATGCCAGGGCCAGGAGTCAACTGCTATTGATTGAACATAAAAATGAGATATGTAGTTAGAATGCTTCACCTGGCCTATACTTGCAGCAGCAATTGGTTCATAATCAAAACTAGTTAACTTCTTTGACCAGTCAGTGCCCAACTCGGCATCCAAAACTTGATTCAGTTGGCTCTTGGGCATCACGTCTGCACCTTGACGTACAATATCTAAAGCAGCCAAGATCTATAAACGGTAGAAGAAATCAAATACATAATTGAAGGAAAAATACATCAACAAAAAGTAAGTCAACAGTTTGGAGGCCATAGTCAAGACAAATGATGATCCGTTGTTTCTTTTCTTTTCTATTTTTTTCAAAAAACACCTTCTCTAAAGCCGATGCAGTAAAAGTAAGAGCCAAAAAAGCTTTAATAAAGCAATTATACTATTACTCCTGCTCTATTTTGCAGCTTAAGCAAATATTCTTCAGCAATGCCAGAAATCTCAGCAAACGACAGTCTCCCATAGAAGAGAAGTTAGCATCTCCAAGATAAGGAAGGGATGACATTTTATTATTAATTTATGAGTACCAATTCAAGATACCCCATAATCATATAGCTACTCCTTAGATGAGTTTCTATAACTCATGAATTCAAACCTTCAGATAAAAAGTTGGAATGCAAAATTTACAATTTTGAGAATTTAGAGCCATGAGGACTCCTCGAAAATACACCTGAGGTGCGCAAACATGACATCCTGATATCTAAATAAACAAATGAAATAGATATGCGAATAGACTAAGCATACCGGAGCAGGAACAAGAGATTCGTCCTGTATGCTCAGCATTTGTCCTATCTTGAGCGCAGCTCCACGCATTCTGCATAATGCAAGAGCCAGGCGTTCTGCATTCTTATCGGACAAAAATGGAGAATAAGCAGATTGTTTGTCTTGTGAACTTGGTGTACCAAAGACAAGTCTCTTTGCAGATTCCTGAACTGTTCCCCATGCAAGCCCGGCTCCTAGACCAGCAAACCTTTAGAAGTTATAGGATATAAGTTAAACATATACTCCATGATTCATGTCATTAACTTATAATTCGTTGAATCATCAAGACTAATGCTCTATTATCCTCTACTAAATTGAGCCAATATGTGAATTAACATAACATCATCAGGTTTTGATTTCCAAATATATTGGAAAATGTTATATATAAACTTTACTGGTGTGCATATGCATTAATTCAATCTCAGCCAAACTATACACACACACACACACACACACACACACACATATAAAGCAAATGATACAAAAGAATGAATTCCAATCGATAATAATAATTAAAAAAAAAAACTACTCACCCAAGCGCTCTTGTAAACGGACTAGAAGGAACTCTCCTCTCCCGAGGCTTCCTCCTCTTCACCACTGGCGGCGCCACCACGGTTTCCGCCGGTGCCACAGCCACCTCTCCAGCACCTGCATGGCCTTTATTATCTCCATCCAAATCACTAATTTCCTCCTTTGAAATTCGTTTCTCCTCTAAAATCTTGTCTTGAAAAGAAACCGAAGGAGTCACGACACCATCACTGGCGCTGCTTTCCTTTCCGTTGTCGCCAATTGGCAGCTGCGATTCAGCTGGGGTTGATTCTGCTGCCAAGTCAGGTGAATTGTTGAAATAAGCGACGGATCCATGGGGCCTGGGAGGCGAAAACTCGCGTACTTTCCCTTTAGTGAGGCCCGATAGGTCGGTGGCGGAGACTAGCGCTTTCTTAGCGGTGGAGGCTATTAGGGTTTCGAAATCTCCATTTTCGAGAGCTTTGGAGCGTTTGGCAATTTCCTTGGCTACTAGAGAAATGCCGCTCAGCAGTCTTCCTATGTGATTAAACGAACTCATTGCATGGCGCCCTGTAGATTTGGTTTTGGGTTAAATTGTTTTCACCTTTATCCGATTATTGTTGTTAGTAGTGCAATCAATCGATCGATCAGTCAACACTAAATTTTAGAGCGAAAGCTTTTGGTTACGCGAGCGAGAGGGAGAGAGGCTACGTGGTACCTGTCCCTTCCATGAGATTGGGGAGAAAGCAAAGGAAAAGTCGATCGGTTGGAAGTTGAAAAGCAAAGCCTGCTAACGCAAAGGCGGAAACCAAATTGGATTTGGAAGCCAGGCCATCCAAGAGGGAAGTCACAGGTGACGACGTCCCAAAGCCGAAGGGACACATGGCCCGAAAGTCTTCTTGCAAATGTTTTAGGTTAGTCATGGACCACGAGGCCTGAGTAAGAATATTGTGTGGATTGCAGCCCAGTTGCAAATATATGGGCTGTAACTGCTAGCTGTATTTTTTTTTTAATTTTGTTTATTTTACTTTGTAAGAGACAAAAAAACACACAATATATATATATATCTTCTCTTTAATTGTTGTGCACTCGTGATTCGTGCTATGTCCAGGGTCAAGTTTTTTAATATAAGAAAAAAATGTTTAGATGATGCCAACACTTTTAAAGAAATAAGAAAAATTAGAGACTTGATTAGATTTTATAAGCTCAGTTAATTTAGTATTATAATTAAAAATATATTACTAATAAATAAATAAATAAATAAAAATTTGGCAATAATTAACTATAAAAATAAGTTGTTACTAGAGAGGAAAAAAAAAGAAAAACTCATCAGAGACCATCTTGAACATCAACCCTGTCAAAAAAAGCTCACTGAAATTATTCTAATATCATCGTTAAAGGTTGCACAATAACATTATAAGAGGCTGCACTTGCCTTTAGAACAATGAGCCGAAAAGCAAATCAAATCAAATAGTATGAAGTGAGCATCTCATGCTTATATTTAATCAACTAGTTTAATTTAAATAAAAAATAAATTTATTTTCAAAAAAGGGTAAATTTTACAAAGAACGAAAAAAAAATCCAAGATAACCCAAGTCATTTTTAGAATTAGTGAAAATCCTATAGAAAACAAATAAAAAAATTACAAATCAGCTCAATCTCTAATTAAATAAATACCAAAGGATAAAACTAAAAAAACAAACATGAGCTTATATAAAGAGAAAAAACACCAAGCAAACCCGGGAAAATCTCTTAAACGTGAGTTAATCTCCCAAACTCGCAGCCCATAAAATCTTAGACCTGGACTTAATCAAGAACCTCAATTCCCAACTAATTTAGAGTTTAAGGGTGAAATAAAAAAAAATATCAATTAAACTTTTTTGCTAAAGTAAAAAAATAGCAAACAAAAGAATGAAAATCAAATCTAATAGGAAAAAAATGAAGAATGAAGAAATCATAAAAAAATTAATTTAAAAAATTATCTCAAATAAAACAAATAGTAATCAAAAGAATCTGGAGCAAATTTAACAGATAAGAGAAATTGTAGTATGAAATTGAAAAAAAACATCTAACTTTATAAATTATTTCAAATAAAATAAATAAAAAAAAAAAAACATAGATCAAATATGAAGGAAAAACCAATTGAAAGGCTTGTTTAAAAGTTTGGAGGTTAGATGTTGAAATCAAAAGGAAGAGAGAGGAAAAAAAAAGGAGGGAGTATACAAAGTCACTAACACCAAAACATAGGTCACTAAGTCAAATAAACCACCTGGGAAATAAGGGGCTGCCAAGACAATTCCAACGTCGTCTAGGGAGGAATGGGGTACCAAGACGATTTTAACACCATCTAGAGATGAAAGGGTTGTCGAGACAATTCTAACATCGCCTAAGGAGGGATGGGCTTCATCATTGTATATCACTTCATCATCCGAAGATGACTAAGGCTATCCGCATGTTATATTTAAGAATTAGAAAATTAATATGTTTTCAAGAAAAATTGAGAAATAAAAATAATTCAAACAATAATCAGTCATTATAATTTTTCTTAAAAAAATAAGCTTTTAAAGATTTTTAAGGAGTAAAAAATTCAAAATGCTTAAAAAAATTAAAACGTACTTTGACATTAAATAATGTAGGCAGAAGCTAAAAATAACAATTACGTAAAAAACACATAACTTTTTAAATGGATGAAAAAAGTTACAAGTGTGAGCCCCAAATTCACAAATTTATTCTCTCTAAAAACAATGAGAATAAAATTTACCTCACTAGGAGATTTACAAAGCTTTAAATAGGCTAGAAACCTTACCTCAACTAGAAAATAATAATAATAAAAACCCTAAATTACAAAGGAAAGAAGTATAAAATCCAAAATAAGCAAGAAATCCAAAAATAAAAAGGAAAAACACCAAAACTGTCAAAATTAGGGGGCCTCAACAAGATTTTTGATATTTAAATATTTCACGATTCATATATCGATATAGTGCCTACTATAGAAAAAATAGAATTTGAAACATTCTGTAAAAATATGAAAACGATCCAATAATCAGATAAAAAAATATGGTTTTTTTTAGTTGTTATTCTGACTTAGTGCCACCAAACCTCCTCTTGGGTATGACATGTCACACTAGTTCATAAATACATCTATTTGGTTATCTACATAATCTGTTTGTGACATATCATCATCTAGTTGTAGCAGATCTACATCTGACGGCTCAGAATCACTCGTTATCGCAGACGTGATTATATCATTAAGTTTTTTTTAAAAAAAATTAAAAATAAGAATAATTTGTTTTGAATTCCTAAACAAAAAAAATAAATTAGAAACACTTAGCAAGTTTTTTGGAATTTTTTTTATTTCTTGAACATTTTAGAAAGTTTAGTTTGTTTTATATGTATTAAAAAAAATGACTCTTGAACATTTTAAGAATTTTAACAACCGGTATTTTTAGCACTTTTTTATATTTAAAAAAAATGAAAAGAAATTCTTAAATAAAATATTTGTTTTTTATCAAATATTTTCAAAGATTTCATCTTGCAATTAAATATAACTGAGTGGACTAAATTTAATTTGAGAATATAGGATAAAAGTTGATCAAATCTTTTTATAAGGATTTATTTGGTAAATTGATACATAGAGGGTTTTGTTTTTTCCAAAATGAGAGCTCAACTCAAGATTATGTTTGTCAAGAAAAATAATTCTGTTTGTTAATAACAACAACAATAATAATAGGATTGCAACACTTCCAAAACAGAATCGGAATCCTTTACTTTGTCCTTCCATCGATATGCACCACACTTGGACAACCTTCGAATGCCAAAACATTTGCTTAAACCTCTCTTCTAGCTTCTTGCAAGCCAAGAAAACCAAACGCACGATTATTATTAGCCACGTAAAAGAGCACTGATGCTTATTGTTTTATTAATTATTTTCATTGGCTTTTGCACCGGATAATGGATTTAATTAGCATTTAGCTAGTCACCTTGTCACATCATATATTAGCAGGTGATGGATTGATAATTTATTTTATTAATAATGTTAGTTGCTAATTTATTATATTGATGTGTCAAGTTTAAATATGAATTTGTATCACCAATAACAAAAATATAAAAATAATAAGATTCAAAATGAACAATATATAATAGGTTGGGCTGGGCTGCTATATTTAGTATCAGAACTGATTTTATTGACTGTTTAATTGTGTCAATAAGATCATCGTGCTTTTTAAAAAGGATGGATTGTCATATTTCATATTAGAGGATGAGTAATTGATAACTGGCCTTATTAAAAATATTGGTTATTAACTTATCATATACGCTTTAGGACATTAAGTTCAGATATAGACTTGTATAATAAAAAACAAAACTGTAAAAATAATAAGATCTAAAACATATAATATATAACAGGTTGGTCGGGCTGTTACACACCTAGCTAATTAAAAAGTTATTTAATATTTAGAACAAGTGTTTCATCTGAAAAACCCATGATTTATTTATAAAATCCGTGCTACTGCTCGGAGTTATGGACGGGATTTAGCTTTTAAATTCGGAACCAAGCCCCGTAATCTAAATTAATGTGCGAAGTAGGTGAAGGGGGCACTTGGCAAGTCTCAAAAAGCACTCGCAAAATCCAAGACAATGACAGTTAACAGAAAGATGGAAGATGATCCATGATCCATGATCCATGATCCATGACTGTTAACTAATTCAGAATTGTTCAAAGGAAAAATCAAATATGCTTACCACCTCAGACTTTGTAAGTGCCATCTCCCTCATTCCTCATATTGGTGGGTCATCCATGCAATTCTATATAAATAGTCTCATTCTCCGGCTGCTGTAATGGGCGTCGGACCTGTTTTATTTTCCATTCCGGTGCTATTTGAAGGTGGTTTTTGCTGCTCTGTGATGATTTATTGTCCAATTATTGCCCACTACCAAGTTCGGAGCTACTATTTTATTTCAAATTATTATGTGGTTAATATTGATGCACCAAACTCATTGCTTTCACCATAATCTATAAAAAATTGCTGAATATGCTATCTCAAGTCTTCTTGAAGATGGATACGCAAACCAGCCATGTATGTAACTTGCTATAAATTGGAAACTTTTGAGTATTTGGCCTTTGCTCTTCCAACATGGATCGTTAGGTCCTTGCTTTCTCCCTCTCTCTCTCTCTCTCTCTTCATTCATGCACTTTGATCTCTTCATCGCCCTTTCGCTAATGTTTCTCTCTTTTTCTTTTTTCTCCCCTCAATCTGTCACAGTGAATTCTTTCTTTCTTTTCTTGTTTTTTTCATGTCTTTCAAGTGATTTTCTACTTTATCTCTTATTTAAGGTTCTCAAACCGGGGAAAGTCTTGCAGGTAACCTTCTTAAGATGGACGCTGCTGGGAGGGCCAACGGACCAAAATACGAGTGCTTGCTCTTTGGTACGCTAAAGCCAGTAATTAGTTAATGAAAAAGCAGGATGTCCGACAGAGAACTCAGGAAATCTGATTTAAATTTCTTGATGTATTCATGCTTATGATTAATAATGTTATGTTTTCCAGACATGGATGATACGTTGTACCCCTTGAGTTTGGGTCTCAACATGGCTTGCCGAAAGAACATTGAAGGTTAGACCAGAGTAACCACGGAACTTGTGTTGATATATCAATTGAAGTACATAAATAATGCGGTTTGAGTTATTTTCTCTGCAGAGTTCATGTTGCGTCAGCTACATATTGAGGAAAGTGAAGTTCCAAGAATGTGCTTGGAATTATACAGGGAGCATGGAACAACAATGGCAGGTCTAAAGGTGAAATTATATCCTTGATTCTTTAATAGTAGAGTCCTCCCTCTACTTCTTCTTCTTCTTCTTCTCAGCTGGGAGTTTAACTAATGAATCTTAACACAATGAAAACCAGGCTCTTGGCTATGAGTTTGATAACGATGAGTTTCATGCTTTCGTTCATGGAAGATTGCCTTACGAAACACTGAAGCCTGATCCGGTGCTAAGGAACATTCTACTTTCCGTCCCACAGCGTAAAATAGTAAGTCAAATTTAAGAAACATATTTCAGCAAAGTAGACATGGAGTGTTGGCAAATTTTCTAAGATGTACCTTAACGTCTTCAGATCTTCACAAATGCTGATAGGGCGCATGCAGCTGAGGTTCTCAAAAGGATGGGATTCGAAGATTGTTTCGAAGGCGTCATTTGCTTTGAAACCCTTAATCCTCCTCTAGAAATTGCAAATAACATGGATGCATTAGATAATGATGCAATGATTGCAGGAGGTGAGCCAGCGCCAAGTGACTTCGATGGTGCTACTGCCACTGGAAACAAAAATAAAATAAAAAATGATTTAGATAATGGTATCAGCTCCAAGTCACGAATCCTCTGTAAACCCTCTCTGGAGGCCATTGAAGCAGCTATTCAGATTGCAAATGTGGACCCAAGGAAGACAGTAATATTTGACTCATAACTTAAACCTGAAAATTATCATTGTTCTGCTTCAAATTTGCAGAGATCATGTGGAGTTGTATCTCATTTCTTTTTTCTCCTTTGTTCCTTCATTCTTCTCAGATCTTCTTTGACGACAGTGCTCGAAACATTGCAAGTGGGAAAGCAGCAGGACTTCATACAGTTATTGTAAGCTCTAAAAATCACTGCTTTTCTTGTTATCATCAGTAAACACACAGTAGAACACCCTAGTCATGTGTGATTTCAATAATCATGGCAGGTAGGGAGCCCCGTCCTTGTACCAGGTGCAGACCATGCCTTGAGAAGCATCCACAATATCAAAGAAGCAATACCTGAAATTTGGGAGGATGAAGGAGAGGAGATGGAGCAAGTTATCCAGTCCACTGCAGTCGAAACAATGATCCTTGCTTAGGTTTTCCTTTCAGTTGCCTCACATTTACGTACACATTAAACCTGGTTTTTGATGGCAAAGTAACCTAATGGCCAAAGGAGGAAAAGGAAATAAAGTACTGATGGTATATTCAGTCTTCGTGTAAAAACTCTCTACCGTTAAAAGTAAAAGCTCATTGTATTTGGTATGGGCATGTAGAGTCATACTCTATATAAGATTTCATTTAGCTAATCTGAAACAGTTGGGAGTAAGATGATAACTAGTGAAACGTGGTTGGGATTCTTTTTTGAAAAGGCTTTATTGAGCTGCAAGTTTGATACAAATGATATCTGGCATTTATGTTCACTTAACAGTACTATATGTAAAACATCTCTTCCTACCATGAGCTTACAAAACATAGCTCATATTTCTCTGAGCCGCGGATGAAGTTTCCCAAAACTAATGCGAAATCAAGGGGGTGATTGCTCGTGAATTTTCTCAATGATTATGAGAAACCATGTCTCTAGGGTTGTTGACATGATCTTCGAGAATACAATAATCAGCTATCTAGCGGTAGCTCCCCAGAATTAACAACTCTGCATGGCTTCCGGGGATTATCTGACCTGCTTGTCTCTACAGATTCAAGCTTGCGCACAACATCCATTCCATCAATGACATGTCCAAAGACGACGTGGCGGTTGTCCAGCCATGGAGTCTGCAGCACAAATTAAGAACATTGGTTGCATAGAATTTCAGTGAAAAGAACTCTTTCTATCGATATTTCAGCACTTCAGCTGTTCACTGAACTTAAAGACTAACAAGGCACAGACAGCCATCATCCAATCCATGTTATGTACGAAAATGATAGGGATCCCAGTTAAAAATTAAGATTGGATGGAGAGGGAGTTGCCCCAATGCAATACGATACAGTAGGCAACTATTTTAGAAGAAAATTGTAAGAAATAACCAGTCAAGTCAGTTACAATTTACAACAAATTAATCAAACAAACACAATTCGTGAACCTTCTACAATTTTTAATCTGGACCTCCTATCTGATAAGGAAAACTAACGAACTACCAGGGCCTTCTTTTCTTCTTTACATTCTTGTTTCCAATGTTTCATCAATAAACACTCAACTTCATGTTTTACATTTCCTTTTAATGTCATCTTTCCAGATCAAAATGTAGAGGAGAAAGAGAAAGAAAAGGATATCTCTCTACCTCCACACACAGAATAAGTAGGAACTCATGCTCTCATTCGTATTCCTATGTACATGACCGCTATCAATTCATTATCTCTATCAGCACAAACCAATCGAGACATCATCACGTAAATATCCTATCAGATTGCTGCTGCCAAATGTTTACCAGTTGATCTAATAATAATAGGGTATAAATATGTCCAAGTTTTCAGAATTCTAATTCTAGAAGAAAACAACGTGAAACATTTTTTATAAGAACACAAAAAATTGTGGAAAGTTTCCACTAGATCTATACTTGAAAAAATGAAGTGGGACATGCAACAACCAAAAGAACAAAACTGCAACAGTTATATTACCTTTACTGTGCAAATGAAAAACTGGCTCCCATTGGTATTGGGACCTGCATTTGCCATGCTCAAAACACCAGGTCCAACATGCTTCACTGCAAATGATGGATTTAGAATTTTAGCCCAATATTAGTCAAATCCTCCCAGGACCCAGCCAAATCACCCACGTTATAGAATAAAAGATAAAAATGGAAGGGATGTTTATGTGATGCTCTGAGTTATAGAAGTTTACAGTATATATTTATTCAGGCTCATGAAAATACTCACAGGAAAAGCTCTCATCTTCAAAACTAGAACCATATATGCTTTTTCCTCCAGTTCCCTGCAGTTATGAAATTAACAGTTTCTTCTTAGTGAAATCAACTTCCTACTTAAGAAGCAGCATGTGTTAGACTGCAGAAACAGAGAGCTCACATCTCCTCTCGTGAAGTCACCACCCTGGATCATGAAATCTTTGATAATACGATGGAAGGAGCATCCTTTGTAACCATACCCTTTATCTCCTGCATGCGGTGTTTTAACATCGAAGGCCAAACACATCACCGTATGATTAAGCCTCAAATAATGCCTCCAACAGATAATCTTTGTTTAAAAAGCTCACCTGTGCACAAGGCACGGAAGTTCTCAGCAGTTTTTGGGACAACATCTCCAAAAAGGCCCATTACAATTCTACCCACGAGTTCACCCCCAACTTCAACATCAAAGAAACACTTGGTCGTCACTTTTGCTTGTAGATCAACATCCTGATACAGCAGGGTTATGAGAACACAGGACTCCAATACATACGTGGTTCCAAAGATAGAAGGGGCAACTTATGCATACTTCAAAAAAAAAAAAACAGAATAATAATAACAGTAATGAAAACCTTGATGGAATCTCATATTTGTCTGTATGAATTACACAATCATCTGAAAGTCTTCTGAGACAACAAATACATAGAATTAATAGAGCAACACCACAGGCTGAAAACTGAACTGAAAGTGAAGCTAAAGCCATTTAATTTTGGGTTACTTTAGATTGAAATGTACCAACTATAAGAGAAAAAAATGCTGAAACTGGCCCGTATCATTGTTTACATTCCTTCGCTAATTTTGTGGACGGACCTATTCCATGACTAGTTTCAACATTTGAGAGCTAGTTCAGGAGATGATGAATGTTAGCTAGAGATGCAAGGAAAAAGAAAGGTCATCTTCTACATTGGCAATCATATCTTAATTTTCTATATCACCACTTAACTCAAAATGGATAGAAAAGAAATTCATTGAGATGTGATATCTGACAGTGAAACTTAGCAGTCCATTGTTTTAAGGGCTTTTTAAATACTACCATTGATGAATACCAAAGCAAAGGGATCGAATAAGTAGTTACATTTGCCATTGAGTTGGCGCATGCCATTCTCTGATTCTTAATATAAGGTGCTTTAGGAAGCCGTATGATAGGGAATTTCGATGCATAGTGAGATCTTGATGTCAATGCTCTTCCAAGGCAGTTCAAGGTTGGAGTTTGAGAGTAACCACCCCGGGCATTTCTGATGGTAGATATCCTATGTGGCCTGCTTGTATTCAAAAAATCTTGTTCATAACTACCCTGCCATGAAAACAATGAATGAGAGGAAAGAAAACAAGTCACATAGTAAGAGTACGAGATAGAATAGGTAAAAAAAGGAAGAAAATACAAAAATGTACTTCTTGCACAGAGGCAATATGATTTTTATTTTTGTACAATTTGTGAGCAAAGTCTTACTGGCAAACAAATCATTGACCAGCATCAAAGTGTGATGGTTGTCCTTAATCACAAAATTTTGCTTTGGCAAAGCAAATGTGATCAACTCATGTCTAGAGTCTAGAGACCTCATTAGTTCTTCATCTCACTCCTTTCAATGACCTATTAATCACTGATTAATAATTAGTTATTAGAATCAAGTTTCTGTTAACTCCCCCTTTTCTTTTTCGCAGCTTTCACTGTTGCATAAGCACTAAGCAGTGTACAGAATGATGAAATGACCGATGCGTTGGCCTTATTTGAATGATTAATACTACCTTTCATAAATTCTCAACTTTTAGTTATTCGAAAAATACGTTTGTTAGATTATATGAATTCTCCAAAATAAACTGAAATATAAAGAAAAACACGTATAAATTTGGCATTTAGACACAAGCAAAAGATTTGAAGGCCATGCTTCAGTGATTCCTTGTAAAACCACACCAGCAGCTAAGAATTCAACAAATCCAAGGGAAAGTTGTCCCACATGCAATAAACTTTTGTCTACATGCCAAGGAAGCATCTTGATAATTGGAAAAAGGAAAAGTCACATCAATAAAATAATCCTTGTTCAAGTTATTAATACTCTTCCAGGTTCACAATAATATACTATGAAATTAATACAACTGGAATTAAAAAAAAAAATTAGTAGAACAGAACGCAGAAGCCGGGATTCGATAGATTGTGAAATGAATGTTAAGGCCAACTGTCAATCCCATTTTAGTCATAAATACAGAATGATCTTCTAACAAAGCCCATTTCTCTATAATTCTCGAAGTTGATAAGCAGTAGTCGCCAATCTGTAAATTACTAAGCCCAAAAACAGACATTGCAAAATAAAGAAACAATCAGCAACAAACAAGAACTGGGTTCTTAGTAGCCATGCAACCAGCAGCGTCAACAATGACCCAAGGTGTGCCATGTCATTCACAAACTTTATCTACCAGTATTAGCTTCATTATTCTTGTCTGTTCGTATTTTCCTGACTTGTGTCGTTGTTTCAATGTGTTAAACTTGGGAGAGAGTATGTGAACATGCTATGGAGTAAAGACTGACCTGAATAACAAGGCGAGGACTGTGTGCCATTTGCATTGACGATGTAGAGGCCATTTCCTTTGGCAGACTAGACTAGAGTCTTCTTCTTTCTTTTCGGCTGTGCTTGTGTTTTGGAGCAGAGGAGGTTTGAAGATAAGATCACCTTAGCCTTTAGCGTGTTGAAGCCTTTA
The DNA here is from genome assembly GCA_033617975.1 of Populus alba x Populus glandulosa. NCBI lineage: Eukaryota > Viridiplantae > Streptophyta > Magnoliopsida > Malpighiales > Salicaceae > Populus > Populus alba x Populus glandulosa. Next base: position 16,845,988 of record CM066144.1, on the reverse strand, counting down.
AGGCAAGGTGTCAAGGCAGAGAGGACAAAAAATCGACAGACTTGGGGAGGCACTACCTCGTTTTATCCGACGGATGTCTTAAAAAAATCCGCCTCGTATTTGTTGCTCTCTCGAGTTTCAACTTTCATCAACTCATTATTGATTGGGCTGGGAAACTGCAACCGGCCTTAGGCCATGCACGGGGAGACCACTGCCTAATATCTCTAACCCAATGGGCTAGCTTTAGACTGCTCACATGGCCCACTTAGCTCAATATTTACAAAAAAATAAAAAATAAAAAATTCTACTTTTGGTCTTTAATATATTTATGAAGATATATCTACTTGTTAAAATTATATATTTTCAGTCGAGAGATTGAAAATATTGTTCACGAATCGTAGAGCGTTTTTTTTTACATGAGTAGAAATTAAATGATAAAAGAAAAATGCTTCTCAAACTTGAAAAATTAAATCTAACATTTGGCCTTTAATATCTTTATGAAGATATATCTACTTGTTAAAAATATAAAGTTTCAGTCAAGAGATTGAAAATATTGTTCATGAATCGTAGTTTTTTCCAACTCAAACAACTCTTGTGTTTTTTTTTTTTTAGTTTTAAATCTTGATTTATGGTAGCTAATTAATGGTTGATGATGATAAAAATTAATTCTTTAATTTTTTAGCTTTTAAAATTCACTATAATTTTTTAAATGTAAGTCTTTTAAGTTAAACCCAAAAATCTTTTAAGACAGTTTCTTATGATTTTTACACTAAAAACATAGTTGACCTTACTTATGTCTTTTATTTTAAAGTTTGATGATAATTACCTTTAAGTAATATCAATCATTTCTTTGTTATTCTTAACTATTAAGATTTCATCAATATACATGGATCATATTACAAAACTATTATTAAAACATTTTAAATGCACGCAATGATCTTCTTTTATCATTGTAAAACCATCCTTAAGGATAGTTTGATAAAACTTGACATTCCATTATCTAGAAACTTGTTTAAGACTATAAATAAATCTTTTAAACTTGTAAACATTACGTTCTTGTCCTTTAATCGCAAATCTTAAAGGTTGATTCATATAGATCTTTTTATTTAGTTCTCCATTGAAAAATACAGTTCTAATGTCCATTTGGTATAACTCTAGGTTCATATGTGTGACGTACAACTAAAATGAGACGAATTGAAGTAATCCTTGTAATTGGTGAGATTGAATTTTCATAATCAATTCCTTCTTTTTAAGTGTATTCTTTTTACTACTAGTCGAGCCTTATAACATTTTATTGATACATTCGTCTTATATTTAATTTTAAGAACTCATTTACTTTCAATAGATTTTTGACCTGACAGTAAATTGACAAAGTCCCAAATTTGTTTAGTTTTTATTGACTCCATTTCTTATTTCATAACTTTAATTCATTCTCTTACTTTATGATTGAATAAAACATAATTGAATGTTTTAGGCTTTTCATCATTTTCATTTTGTAGAGAAATCACTAACACTTCTCTTTTAATCTCAAATCGACAATAAGTTTATGAATGCTTCGATAAGATTGAGATTGCTCATGATCTTGCTTCATAAAAATAGGAATAAATAAAATGTTATTCCATTATTATTAAGAGTTTTCTCTAAGTTTTTTATTGAATAGCTTGTTACGTTGTGGTCTAGATTTTTTATTTTATATAATTGAAATATTTATTAACATCACCTCTCGTTGAAAAATTCTTTTATAAAAATAAAATATCACGCAATTCAATCTCTGGCGGACACTACCAAACTGATGAAAATGCAGAAGCCATATTTTTGCTTGGCAGCTGCGAGACGTTCTTACTTGTGGCATTTGGTGTTTGGAATGTAGTAATGTATATTTGAGATTGCTTTTATTTTTAAGTGTTTTTTAAAATTATTTTTTATTTTTAAAAAATCAAATCAATATTTCTAAGTTTTTTTTAATGATGTTAATATGTTAATATTTTTTTAAAAATTAAAAAATTATTTTAAAAGACATCCGTAATCTCCAGAATCTCAAGAACAACTTAATAGATTGTGATGGTCCGGCGGAGATAACAAAAGAATTAATGGAATGGTAATGTATAGCAGACAGCACGGCGAACCTCGATTTTTCCAACTGTTGTCTTCATAATATCCGTCACCAGCACCCAACGATCACGCTAACAGCTAGCCCCAAGTCATCATTGGCTGGATATGCAATTAGCCGACCTGAGCCGCCCTGCCAGTGAGACCGGAGGCTAATTTCTCCGACCCAGCCCTGTGGACTAGCTTCCCTCCATTTCGAGTTTAACTGCGGTTAAATTTTTATATTTTTCAAAATTATGCTCATTTCGTTTTGAATTTAAGAAGGAGAAAATGCGCTCATCTCACCAAAGGTTTTGTTTGGAATTTACTCTCTTAAAACGAAATCCAGTGAGAGATTCTCATTTAATACATGGTATTTCTTGAAATATGAGTTTTGAGAAAATACTCGATAAAAAGTTAATTAGTTGTATCTATTTAAAAATATATTTCCAATTAATAAACCAATTAAAAATACAGGAAGGTAGCGTTATTATCTTTCTATAAATGATTAATCTCACTTTACATACATGATTAACATTCTAAATTGCTTTCACACGTATTTCCTAATCATGTATAATTTTAATTAGAAAGAATTATATTTACTAACTATATTTTTAATTCTTGTAAATCGAAATATTTTTTTCATATATAAAATAAAAATATCATACATCTTTTTTAAAATTAAAAAATATTTAAATTAAACTATAATATAAATTTTATTTTAAATACTAATTTTTTTTAAAAAAAATTATGATTCCTAGTCATGCCATACAATATTGAGAATCTTATAATAAAATATTAGTTTTTATATAGAAGCATTGATTTATAGAATTATGGTATTTTTACTCGATATAATTTCAATTATATTTCTCTTAAAAAAAAACATTTAGTTCAAACCAATTGGTTCCTCATCTTTCACCAAATTCAATTATTTTCTAAAACAATAATTCAAAATCTACATGACTGAAGAAAGCCTTAGTCACGATTCTTGATCGTGGAGGGTAATAAAATAAGTTTTTTATTCTGGAGATTACTTATCTATTCATTTATTAAAAATCTATTACAATATATTTATATATTAGAAAACCCTAATTACACTTAATAAAAAAATTTATTTCATTTGAATAGAAAAACTAGAAAACACTAATAATATTGAATATAAAAATGAAACTAAGCTAAAATAAAATTTTTAAATAAAAAAAAATAAAAATAATATTTTTTCAAAAAAAATCTATGCATGAGTCAATCTAAGTTTTAAAAAACTCATTTTCAAATTCAAATTATTCAACCTTCTCAATTAAAAATGATCCTCCACCATGAAAACATTCATCACAGTTTTTTAAGCACAACTCTTTCTAAAAAAGCCAAAAAAAATATTTGTGTGCCAAATGTTCTATCTTAAGCTTCTAATACTTTTGTATATGTAGCTCCATTATATATCTCATTATTATAATTTTTAATAACAATTTACAAAAACAATTTATTAAAAATCGTTAAATTTTGAAATCAAGTTATGCAGACAAAAACAAATAATAATATAATTTATTACAATTAAAGTCCTTAAAAACTAATAACACTATAACTATAAAAAAAATTAAAATATTTAATTTTTATTCATCCAAATTTGGCTTGTCAAAAAATTACTATAATCTTTTATAAAAAAAAGTAAGGAGAATAAACAAATAATAATAAAAATAAAAAAAATTCTCTTTAAATAGAAAAAATAAAAAGTACTAAAACTAAAAATCAAAATCTCGAAACTGAAAAAATATTTATTTTCTAAAAACGTTATTCATGGTTCAGGCAAGGCCAGCTCAGCTCAGCTGCAGCTTTATGTGGCTCACAAAATCCAAAATTCGACGACTACGGAGGCAGCAGCAGTAGGGTAGCTGCGAGGAAGAATGAAAGAAAAGAAATGTGGGTTTGCTTCCGTCGCGAGTAAGCGAAATAATGCGCGCCTTTGGAATCCCAATATACTCCAACTATTGCTCCTCTTATCCTTGTCTCTTGCTGCTCCCACCCTCTGTTAGCGTTACCAGCACCAACGCCAACACTGAACTCTCTTCTTTCTCTCCTAAATTCTCCGCAAACCTTAGCTCACAATCAAAGCACCGCCTTCTTTCTCACTTCCGACCCATCCCTCATTGTTCCAATTCCGGGTCAACTTTTTTGGACGACGACGATGATTATCACGACAATGATACTGATGATGATGGGTATTATTCGTATGTAGGTGAGGAGGAGGAGGAGGAGGAGGAGGAGGAGGTGTCAGAAGACAGTGTGAGTGAGGATGGTGTTTTTATAGAGATAAAGAAGCTTCAAAAGAACTCGAGGAGGATTCGGTCCAAGATTTCCATAAATGCTAGCCTTGACACTGTGTGGAAGATATTAACTGATTATGAGAAGTTGGCTGATTTCATTCCCAGTCTTGCTGTCAGTAAATTAATTGACAAGAAAGACAATTTCGCTCGTCTTTATCAGGTATAATTCAACTCCCTCTCTTTTTCCTCAACATTGGGCTTGCTCTCTTTCTCTCTATACATCAGGATATGTCATACGGGGTCTGCCTGTTCTAAAGCTTTTTATTTCATAATCATTTGAAAAGTTGTTTTTGGAATGAATATGGCAAGCTAAATTAAATGCATTCTTGAAAATGATATTCCCGCTATTTCTTCTAAAATTTTCGGCTTAATGTAGCTTTAAATTGTACCGGGTGGTGTTTTATTAATGAAAAAAATATATATTAATGATTGTTAAAAAAAAGGTTACAAGTGATGGAATGGAGTTAAGAGAGAGTTGAGGGAGGAGCAAGAAAAATTAGTTAGGGAGATTAAACTTTGAAGCAGAGGAGAATGCCAGGCGGTTCATGGGAGAGTAGAATAGTAACTGGTCAGAAGAGAGAAGTGGTTTCATTGCTGGCTTGTGGTGCGAGAATTTAGAGAGGTTGTGCTCTAGAACAAGCTTAAGTACGTTTTGAAGGGCTGTTTTTAGTGGAAATGAGGTGCCTTTTTCCATTAAGGAAGTTTTGATGTGGCATTGTTGGTGGATACGAGGTGCTTTCTTCCATTAGGGAAGTTTTGAGTTTGAGAAATAATATATTGATAGGGTGAAGTTTGTCATGGTAGCAAGTTTAGTGAAATTGTGGGGCATCAAAAACACATGGTTGAAGATTAGGAACCCTTTGACAAGTTTAGTAGAAAGGTTTGAGCCTTCTTGTTGACCAATTATGATTAGACTTCACCAAGCCAATTCTCCATTAGACATCAATAGACTAATTCAGGATCTTTCCATAAATAGCTTAATTTTTCATGTGTGTCACTTGTTATGAAAACATCGATAAGCAATTGATTGACAAGTAAATATTTGATTAACTAATAACCTTTTCTTCTATTTACGCAGAACCTTGTTTTATTTGTGATTTTCTGATCATTGTAAATTGAACCAGAGGTGTGCACTGTGGCTCTCTTTCGACATGCAACTGCACACAATTGCACAAGAATGTACACATATTCTGGTGAACAACAACAGACACGCACATGATTTGGCTTTCTCTGCATTTGTGTTTGGCTTAAAAGTTCTTTATACTGAAACCTAAGCTTGCATCTTAGGTTTTTGATGGATATTGCTCTATGACTTGAATTCAAGACCGCTTGTTAAAATTCTTTCCACTGAAAACGTCATGATCTCGAGTTTAGCCAAAACATTTTTCTTGACCTTGTTATATCACTATATTTTTCTTGACAGATTGGACAGCAAAACTTGGCATTTGGACTGAAATTTAATGCAAAAGCAATTTTGGATTGTTACGAGAGAGACCTTCAGACGTTTACTTCAGGGAAAAAACGTGATATTGAATTTAAGATGACGGAAGGTGACTTTCAGTGTTTTGAAGGAAAGTGGTCTATTGAACAGGTACAAATTATCTGTTTCTCTGTTGTTTAGCATCTCTATATTTGCAGGCTATAATTTCATATATTTGAGATTTCAAGCTCCTTGGAATATAATATGAAAATCTATCCAAGTTAGTACAGTTTTTTCTGGGAGTGCTGACTTCAGATTTGCAGCATTAAGCAAGATATAGGATGTGCTTTTCTTGCTTACCCTGGAAAAGATTACAGCTGACATGGTAGGCACCTGAAAGATTCGCGTTGTTTTTGTGTTCAATAAAATAATGTGAAATGAGGTTAGTAAAGAAGGTATCCCTTTGTAAAGCAGTTTGAAGAACTGAGGTTATAGAACTCCACAAATAGATACTTCCCTGAAATGATTGAACCAAGAATCTAGTAACATGTTTAATCAATTTTTTTACTGGAGCATGTTGAGATACTATGTACAAAGCATGTTGAGCCGGTGGAAGAGCCAGGGGAGGCCGGTTGATGCCAAGGAGAGTGTCAAGGAAAAGATAAGAGGCAAGTAGCGTCGAAGGTATTTCATACCCGGCTAGCTCATTTAGATGAGGAGCAGAAAGGGAAAGATTGACCGAAAGGCTGAATTGAATGTCCCAGTATCTCATCGGTGCTAGCCACGATATGGATGAAATGTAAGAAGATTCGAATATGGAGAATTCCCTCTAAGCTGAAGTAAACACTCTCAGCAGCAAGCTGATCGAGTAGGAAGAGTAACAACTAGGAGTTAGGGCTTAGGAACAGCTGGCACAGAGTTAGCCGATGTTTCCATGTCATTGCTTCTTCTCCGGGAAAAGATGCTATGTACAAACTCCTGAGCACGCACATAAGCACCAGATGAAATCCATAACCCAATGGATAAAGGTTTTGGGTTAATATTTGGAGTCTGATGCATATATGCAACTCCACTCTGTGGCTCCTCCCTGGTTCCTCTGCAGTTAATGACAACTGGGCATTCCATCCAGTGTTTAAAGTTTTTTGACTGTGACATCGTGTTTTAGATTAAGAGTAGACATTATATACATCTGCAAGACATCTAATTTACATGAAACTATATTGATAAAACTTGTCTTAAAAATGCTTCATATATCGTTCAATCCCATTAGACACTGAACTCAATAGAAAGTGACTTTCTATTCCTTGACTATTGGGAATGAGCAATTGATCCTTCTTTTCCATCCAGCCTATGGAGGCTATATCCTCTGCTAATACTAAAAAATTGTGTAGTTTGTCATTGCTTTGTCTGTGTTCTTGAATCCGATTCTGTGCACAAGTTTATTCTATCATTGCTTACACATTTTAATTGATTGATTTGCATTGCACATTAGCGAGCCAATAGTTGACCGCCATGTACAGTATATGAATAATAAGCTTGTTCTTTTATGACTTTTGGAGAATAAGTCTTTGAGTATATTTTACTGTTTCATTGGAAAGCATATGATTCAAATATGATGGCTCATGCAGTTTACCAAACCCAAAACTGAAGATTCACTTGGTCAAGAATACGAGACAACTCTTTCATATTTGGTGGATGTAAAACCCAAGATATGGTTGCCAGTTCACCTAATTGAAGGTAGAATCTGCAAGGAGATAAAGTCAAATCTCACATGCATCCGTGAAGAAGCAAAGAAAAGGATTGGTGATGCCCTGCAGAACCAGTAGTCTTATTGACATAACCAGATAATATCGTCTGTGAGAGCTGTATATTTTGTCGATGACATCGTCTGATGAATTGTGGTGGAATTACAAATAATTCAATTTACCTGCATCTCTCCATCATATGAAACCACGGTCATTTGTCTAAAGAGTCATCCCGTTGGTTTGACAAGTAGAAGTTTGATTCGTAGCACCTGTATCTTGCTCACCAAGAAACCAAATTATATTCGTTTCAGTACTGAGAAACACTCGACTCTAGATTCTGCTCTTGATGTGCCAACTGCTGGTATTTTTCAGCTCTGCCCTGCGCATCATCCTGTGGATATCCCAAACGCTCAAACTCTTATTCCTTTATCCCTTTTAACGATAAAGAAATTGACGTAACATTAAAGTGAATCCATGGCTTCAACTTTATTAAAAGAGTGTCTCACAGACCGCAATCTAAGGTGAACAAGATGTTAAATGTAAAGTGAAAAGGAAGGATAAAATGTCCCCGTGGTTGGTCCCAAGTGGCGTAAAAACTAACCAGTAAGAAGAGATCAACTTGTGACATGGGTCCACTAGGTTAAACAACATCTGGATGCAAGTGATGTTACAGCCACTTGTTATTGTTCAGGTGCTTTTACACACAGTCTCTCTGACATCCATTTGAATTCCAAATGGGATCAGCACTGACATCTTGAGTTGAGTAGGCAAGAAAGCTGGATCATTAGGAATGGCTTGACTGCAGAATTGTCCTCCTAGTTTCAACTATATTGAAGCACATGACTTGCCAACCCTAAATCAGAGGACCTCTCGAGTTTTTTCCTTTTTTCTAAAGGGATAAATCCGATAATTAGCAGTTTAAAAATATTGGGGTTAAAAAATACAACATTCCATTAATTTCATGGTTTAGAAACATGATACTTGATATATATATCAGCATTTCAGAAGCGCGATAGAAAAATGATGAATGGTTCATGAATCAGCGTCTCATGAGTTCTTTTTCTTTTTCTAAAGCTCCTCTGTGTAGGCCTGGCTAGCTTCATCATTCACGGCTGCTCATGAGTTGTCAAAAAACAGAGGCATCGCTCCAGTACTCTATATAGCGACAGGAGCTCGAGGGCGCACAAAACCAGGTACGTAGACCTAGCTAGCACCTTTACATGCTAGCCTTTCCTGCAATTAGACTTCCACATACCATGTCTAGTCTGAAGAACAAGAGAACAGGGAACCAAAAAAAGATAAAAACAAGAATATATGCCCTTAGATCTCATGCGTTTCGAGGCAAGTCATTGCCAAAATGGGTTCGCCTTTGCATCGCTTTCAAGTTTGAGCACGGGTGCAGATAATGTTTGTGGGAAATTGTTAAAAAAAACCATTAACGAATTTTAATATCTCTGGAAACGTAAGTTTTTTTTCCCTCAAGAAATTGGAATCTCTTTCTCCCGAGTTGATTTATCCAAGGAATTTCTTTACATGGAGGAATTCTTTAAGACCTCGAAGGATGTCTTGGTGAATTATAACGCAGTAGTTTTCACCTGTGTGGGTTCCAAATTTAATAAATTAAAAGCAGCATTATTTGTTAAGAAATAAAATGAATAAACGCAACATCAAACAGCATCATGATTCTTTTGCAAGTGTAATAATGGGACACTGCTCTTTTTTGTGCTCAAAGCTTCAGACCCATTATCATTTGATAGGATCAGCTGGCATGTGTGATTGGATAGCTTTCTTTTTTCTTTTCTTTTTTTCTCTCGGAGGAACCTTTTGGATTGAACAAACCCATTATGGGTGTAATAAAGGAAAACACGATCGATTTAAACATAATCACAAATAATCATCATCTCTAAGCACGTAATTGTCATACCTGTGACCTTTTGGTAAGTAATAATCAACCGAAACACCACAAGTGGATTTGGAGAAAAGGAGGTGGCCTGTCTACTGAAATATTCCCCTTCTATCTACTGTGAAGACTTGAATATATATATATATATATATAAAGAAGTCAGGAAATAAAAAATTTAATGTTCAATGAAGAAGCATTTTTTATATATTGAGGTAGTGACATACTTAACAATATATTTAAAAATAAACTTAAAATTAAAATAATAACATATGCAATCAACTTTTATTAATTACATTTAATCAGTGAAACTCATAATTTAGGACATAAGCATGTTATAACCCCATGAAATTCAAATTGAAACAAATTAGAAAACATAATTCTAATTAATCAAGTATTGAAGGCCTAAAATGAAAAAAATAAAAAAACATTCAATTAAGAAAAAAAATACAAAAAAATGACCATTATTTTTAAAGAAGAAATGAAAATGTAAGACTGGGATCATTAACTTGAAAAAATCTATTAAACCAGATTAATTTAATAGCATGATTAATTTTTTTTGCAAAAACCAAAAATAAAAGACCTAGAATAATTCAAGTTATTTTTAAAAATAGTGACAAATCCTATAGAAAACCAAAAAAATTACAAAGCCCAATCTCTAAATAAATAAAATATTTAAGGATAAAATTGAAAAAAAAACTTAAAATTTTTTTTTAAAAAAAAAGAAGATGGTGACATACTAGACGATATTTCTTTTAAAACAAATATTGAGCAGTTAATTTTATTTAATTAAAAAACAAATCTTTAAAAATAAGTTAAATTAAAAAAAAATAACATATATAAAAGACCTGAAATAACTCAAGATATTTTTAAAATCAGCAAAAAATCCTATATAAATCAAGCAAATAAATAAATTATAGAGCCCAATATCTAATTAAATCAAATTTTAAGGGATGAAATTGAAGAAACATGAATTTGTTTTTTTTTTTTAAAAGAAGAAGAAGTGAATCCGGCAAATCTCCTAAACTTAGGTTAAGCTCTCAAATTCGCAACCCATTGAATTCTAGACTCAGGTCAATTAAAAAGCTTAATTTAATATTAAATGATAAAATTAAAAAATAATATATTAATTTAAAAAACTTGTCAAGATTTAAAAAATAGCGATAAGAAATGAGGATAAAATATGACATGTAAATACAATGAAGGAGAATGAAATCGTAAAAAAATAAATTTAAAAAATTATCCTAGGAAAAATAAACAGCAATAAAAAATTAGGAACCAAATCCAAAAAAACATTGATCAAGGATAAAATAAATAAAAAAATTCAATTCCATGAATTAATTCAAATTAGCAATTAAAACTAGAGACTAAATCCTAAAATAAAATAAAATTGAAGGGCTACTATAAAATGTTGAAAGGCCGAACACAAACACCAAGAAAAAGAGGAAAAAAAAGAAAAGAAAGTCAACTACTGCCAAACCATAAATAACTCTATCATATGCGCTGCCAAACAAGGTAGTCCCACCTATGAAAAATTGATAATACCAAAGAAGCCCATTTTGCTCCACCATGAGCAATGGTTTGTACACATGCCATCCAAAAATGATGAGACGACTCACTCGTTGATGTGTTAAAAGAATATGTTAATAATTTTTTTTTAGTAATTAAATTGCAAAATCACCACCACATGATTACTATATAAAAAAAATGTGAAATTATAAATATACTTCTAAAATCAAGCCAAAGATTATTTTTTTCCACTGGCAACAAAGTAATCACACTATGCATTATAAATGAGAATTTCAAAAAAACTCTTAGACGCAAGTTATTTTATTTTATTTTTTGCTTTTAATAATAACAAAATAATTTAACTATGCAAAGCATTATGAAAATACTAAGCTATCTTTGAACAATTTTAGAATGGTAAATAAGCCATGTGTTCAAGACCAGTTCACTGGGTTTTTTTTTAATGAAGGGCAAAAATATAATCTCACTATTACAAACCACAATAAATTAAGCCATTTATACAACGATTTCTCCACGTTCTTTAATAAGTTTCTGTAATTTTATAAAAGGTGCTTTTAAAATAGTACGCATCAATTGAGGTTACATATTTTTTCAAGCGATATTGGAAGCGTATATTCCACGTGATTTAATGGATTTATAGAGGTATTTTCTTGCATGCTAACCTTAAAATTTAAATTAAAAAAATAAATAAAAACCAATATATATACACACACACTAACTAAAAAAAAACGGATAAATATTTTTTTTATTATTTATATGAACTTGAAGGAGATTCCACTTTTTTTTTTTTTAATATTAAATTTGTGTTGAATTTTTTTATTGGTTTTTTTTTAATTTTTTCCTTCAATATTTAGTTCATTTTGAGTCGGTTGTCACAATTTGTTTTAGTTTATTTTGTATGAGGTTATCTCATTCTTAAACAATTATTATAATATTTAATTTGTGTTTAATTTCAAGAGTATCTATTTTTGTTTTCATAAAATTAAGTAAAAAATATTTTTTAAAAAATAAAATTATTAAACTCAGTGGAGTCCATGAATTGGGTTACAGATTTGACATGTTAAGACGTAAATCCCAGATCAATTCAATATGTTATCATTTCAATATTAAAAAAAAATATCATTTTTAATTTTTTTTAGTCAAGTCATATTTTTTTTTATCAATTGTTTATGTACTTTTAAAATTTTCAAATTAACTAAATCATGTCTAAATAATTTTATATGATTGAATTTTAAATTCAAGTTAAATAATAAAATAAATTAATAAGTTTTTTTTTATTCGACTTGCTTGCACAGCGTCACCTAATACACTGATAATTACTTAAAAAAACAACGAATTAGAGTCGTTATATGATGCAGTTTTGGACCTTTTTGCGAGAGATGCCCACTTCAACCACTTTATATGTATATATAACAAATGTCATTATTATTTATTAATGGATTTAATCATTATTCAATTCTCGTGTGCAAAAATCTTAAAAACAAACTGGAGAAAGAAAAACAAACCTCGAGGGTTGTGACACGTGTATGTAAGAAAAGGACTAATTAGTTAGCGTTGAAAGTAGAACAATGGAGCCTCGAAGGTAAACCTCTGTTTTCAATCTGATAGTTTAGTGGATTTGGTCGAGTCAACAATATGGGGTGGGTGGCTGGGTGTCGTGGAACATGGGAGTGGAGTTGGCATCCTGCGCATGTTACCATTAGGGCAATATGACGACACTCATATGTTTTGTTTTTATGTGCAAACATATCTTGTAAGGATCACTGTTAGTGTTTTTTTCTTTCTTTCTTTGCTCTTGTTTCTTGATTAAAAACATCTGTGGTCTGTATACTGTTCCCTCCGTTCTAGAATAATTGGCCGCTTGTGTTTCGAAGTCGGTAAAACGTTTTTAATATTTTCTTCTCGTTCAATAACTTAGTTTTATATATTTTCTTCTCGTTCAATAAGTAAGTGTTTGCGTGTGTGTGTGTGTGTGATACTAACTTAGAATCATAGATGATCTTGAGAGATTCAAGTTCATAAGATTATCTAACAAAGAGTAGGTGTGTAGCGTTGTATTGTGTAAATAGATTAAAAAATGATGGAATATTTTTTTGTATTTATTGGGTGCTTCAAAATTATTTATGTATGCTGTTTATTTGCTTACGATGATGAGAAGATTATGATAACCTCTTTAAATAAGCAAAACATATAAATATAAATAAACACGAGTGAAAGAAGAGATAAGATTTAGTCTAGTTATAAATCATAACTGATTTTTGAGATATTCAAATCAATAAGATTATCTAAAAGGAGTAGTTGAATAGCACATATATTAGTATTGTATAAATCCTTTATTTACAAAATTAATAAAAATTGAAAAAAATTCTTGTATTTATTATGTGTTTTGAGATTATTTACTTGTATTGTTTTTTTATGTACGACAGGAAAATTATGGGAAACTTTTTGGGTGAATGAAAAATATAATTATAAATAAATACGAGTGGAAAAAAAAAGATATAGCTTAGTCCTGTCAGGACCAGATTGCTATATAGAGCTAAATTTTAAGGTGAAAAATTTAGCTATGTGACAAGTGTTAAAAACAGTTAATTTTTTTAGAATTTGCGAGGGTATAGGCAGGAATGTGTGTTTCAATTTGATCTATTGTTTGCCACCACGCATAGCTAGTTTAAAAACATATTTACTGATAATAAAAAGAGATGGATAAAAAAAATTAAGAGAATTAGTTCAATTTATTTTTATATTTTAAGCTTAGTCTTCAAAGTCCAATCGATCTCAACTTATTCTTATACTGCATGTCATTCTTCAGTCTATCATGTTGATGGATATTTTTATCAAAACTTGCAGAAGAATTATTTATGTGAAAAACTTAAAATTAACATGGTTTATTAACAAATTAAATAAAATTAATGAATTGTAAAATGTTTTAAAGTTATTTTTATATAATTGGTATTGTATTGAGTTTTCTCGCACGATGAAAGTTTAACAAAAATATTTGATAAAGTGATAAATGGTTGGAAAATAATAAGTGAGAACAATTAGACTTGTATAAACAAATTGGATTAAATCCAAAGCATAAAGATAAATTAAAGATTTGTTAGACAAATTAAACAAAATTCATAATATAAGTACAAATTTAGATAATTTCTCAAAAATAATTATTCTATCAAATCAAAATTTATCCAACTAGGTTAATCAAACATGACATGTTATAATGATTATGATTATGACACAATCACATTTCAAATAAAAAATGAGGGTATTAGTCACTTATATAGTACTAGGGTCTTATTTATTTTTAATAGACATGTTTTTAAAAAACAAAACTCATTATAAGATTAAACTCATGTCAACTAAGATAATATATCTTAGAAGATATTTCGTGTATGAATATAGAAACACATTAATTTTTGCAAGCCACCAATGCACTTTAAAATACTCGTAGGAAGGTCTTTTACCTTTATACAAATAATATGATGAATCTAACTTTTTATGGGGGTATTATTTCAAGAGTATAATTAACAATTAAAATTATATATTCATAAATTATGAGGCGCTCTTGAATTTGGTCATGACATTCATCATTTTTTTTAGTAGTTTGGTGGGTAATAAAATTTTGAAAGTATAATTCATTAATGCTTCGTATTCTCCACCTCAATCACTTTTTATTATCCTTATGTTTTTTATTAAGTTGATTTTTAACTTTATTTTTGTAATGTTTAAACATTTCAAATGACTTATTTTTGTTTTTAAGCAATTAGATATAAAAAAATACTTTGTGTATTCATTTGTAAAGTAACATTATAATTTTTCCGCACCTCTAGTTTATATAAATTTTAAATCACTAATATCTGAATAAATTAAACCTAGAGGTTCACTATTTTTTTTTAATTATTTGAAAATATTTTTCTGTAAATTTTGATTTTAACAAGCTTTACACTTATGATTTAAAAAAAAAAATCATACCCGGTAACAATTCAAGATTGATTAACATTTGTATACGATTATAATTTACATTTCCTAACCTAGCATGCCATATACTACAAGACTTAAACAAGTAAGAAAAATATATGTTATTATTGTTGTTGTTTTCTCATCCTTGATTGAAATAGTTATTATATTTATTATGAAGAGTTCATCAATAAGATACCCTATTTTGACTAACATTTCATTTTTAGAGAGTATAAATTTGTTAATTTATAATTTTTTTTAAAAAAAATTTTTGCTTAATAATGAGTAGACATTAAGTTCTTCCTGATAGTAACATGGAGCATATTGTTAAAGTAATAAACTTTTAGAAGTCATCTCCAGTAAACCTTCATAATAACTTGGAAGTTGAAGAATTCTCCATTTACATGTATTCTCCATCCATTTACGTTTAAGTGACAAATATCCTCTCTTTGGCGAACACATGTTTTGTTGCAAGGTGTGTAGAAGATATCTCTTTTAACCTTTAGTTATATTGATTCTTATAACCAAAACTGATGCATAATTAATTATGCTAGTTATCATAATTCATTCATGTTGTTTTGCCTTAATTACCAACCATGAAAAAGAACAAAAACCGGCTAATTTTTTGCTTTTAAACTAGACTTTTTTCTTTGAAAATAAAAAAGAGGAAAAATAATGTTCATACTTCTTATTCATGGGTTGAATATATAAATAAGCTAATAAAAAGTAATTCTTATGAACTAAAAAATTATTTTATAATAAACTTAAATCTAAGTTCAAAATAGGTTGCAAAAATTAAACTTAAACTCACAAATTCCAAGCTGAGCCGAGCAATCACGTATGACTTTAGTCTAAAACCACTTTGCTTAGACTCGTTTATGACCATTCAACTTCTCACTATATAAAATATAGGATCATATTGCCTTTTTTTCAATATGTGATATTAGGTTCTGGGTTTCACAAAAACATGCAAACTAAGAGTTTTTTAGATCGATTCTCCATTCACCCATAATTTATTTTAATCATATTAATGTTTCAAGTCAAAGAACTTTTGTAGGAATGTATTTTCAAATAAAGTTTCAATCTTAAAATGAATAGATCTTATTTTTAATTTGACCTCAAATGTGCTTATTAATCATAATTTTAAACAAATTTTTTATTAACATTAGCCTATATAGATGAAATATCCTACATGTCAAACTTGATTTCTCACCATGACATAATGATTGGCTATGTAATATTTGATTATCCATCTTAGCATGTCATAGTCTAACATTATAAAAAACACTAAAAGAAATGAGGAAATTATTGTTCATCGAATACTATTCACACACTCACATTTCATTGTGCACTTTTAAAGTGATTTTTTTTCCACTTTGGTCATCCAAGTTTTTTTCTCCTCAATTCAGTTCTTTTGTAGTCAAATTAATGACCAATTAACTCTAATTTGTTGAAAAATAGTAAGATTGAAAGATAGAGAACAAAAATAAAAAAAGAAATAAAACTTGGCGGCCTCTTTAAAGTTTGTATGAAAAGTTTATTTTAGTCTTTTCACTTATTTATTTCCAGTCCCTTTAGTTTGTTATCATTAAATTTTGGTCAAAAAATTCATTTTTCTCATCTTTTAGCCCTTGGTTCAAGGGAGAACAAAGTGTCATCGAATTTTGATAGTGGGGAGATAAAGTCTTAGTTGAAAATGATTTTGAGCATAGAATTGATCAATCTTGGTGTCAATGAGTTTCATTCATTAATGGAAGTCTCACCGAGGTGTTGTTTGTTCATCTAATCACTTGAAATGGTAGATGTGAGTTCGGTAAGTCTTTTGAATTCATGTTAATTTTAGGATTGTGGATTATTTGAGGCTATTTATAGGTTTGTCAAGGTGTATAATGTGTTTTGGGTCAAAACGGGTTGAAAATCGAGTTTTTTAAGAAAAAAACCCTTGGCTTAAATTTTTAGCGACTTTTTATTTGCCTAAAACTAGGTCAACGAGCGACGCGTCTCTTGTTTTTTTTTTTTAAATATAAGTGGATAACAAGTTGTATGCCCCTTGAAAAATTAAAAAAAAAAAAACATCAACTCAGTCGAGGTGCGAGGATTTGGGATGGGTGGCCGGTGCGCATGGGCTTGTAAGACCAGGTATGCTAGGTCATCCAGCCAAGGCCCAAACGATTAGGCCTCTATTTTTTGGTCC
This sequence comes from Populus alba x Populus glandulosa, assembly GCA_033617975.1. Classification (NCBI taxonomy): domain Eukaryota; kingdom Viridiplantae; phylum Streptophyta; class Magnoliopsida; order Malpighiales; family Salicaceae; genus Populus; species Populus alba x Populus glandulosa. The sequence continues at coordinate 16,828,863 of CM066144.1, read as the reverse complement.
TTTTTTTTGTTTTTTTTTTCAATCTTATCCTTTAGTTTTGGGTTTTTATTAAATTTCTTTTATTGACTATTTTTTCTCTAGTTGTTTAAAAATTTTATGATGTTTTTTAATAAAATATTATTTAATTTTACTTAGTTTGTGAATATGTTTTCAAAGAATTTTTCTGATCTTAAAAGGCATTCTTTCTATAAACCCTACTTAATTTTTTCTCCTTTTAATTTTACTAAACTGTTTTTCCATACATATTTTTTTATTATTGTTTTATTAAATAAAATATTGGTTTCAAAGAACAATGTTATTAAATACAATCTAATAAACTTATGTTTCAATATCAAATATCTACATCCACCTTTGTCTCTTAACTTTCCAATTTATTCTTTGCCTAAATATCATATAGTTTTTACTTGTTTTTTATATGAAATAATAGCTTTGTTTATATATATATATATATATATATATATATATATATATATATATATATATATGCATGCAACCTTATATAATATATATATTTTTCTCTTTGATTTTATTCAATTGGTTTCATTGGTTTCATGTGTTTGTCTATTTTTTTTTATCATTGATTAAATAAAAAATCATTTCTAATAAATAAAATCATTAAATACAACTAGTTAAATGACTTATGTTATGAAATCACGTATTTTGATGTACATTTTATCTTTTAATTTTTTCAATTTAGTATTTAATTACCAGTAATGATTTTGTTTTTGTTTTTATTGACATAGATGAACTTCAATTTATTTAATTAAATGCATGTATAAACAATAGGGTTTCTAGGTTAGATAATCGGTTAATCAATTAATATTAATAATCCCATCTATTCTCCTTAGTCAAGGTAGTTGATAGCTTATACTTGATGCTTGGTAGATTAATATAACTTGTGGCTAGCTCTTGCAAAAGATTTCTTTTGGTGGAGGTGAGAATTCTTTGATGCTTAACTAAATATATTTTTAGAGAGAGAAAATACAATAATATTCTAGAGATAGATGCTCGTGGCGTATATTTGTAGTAGAGAATGAAGATTGTGAATATTTGTTTTGAAGATCTCGTGGCGTATTTATAGCTCATAATTCTTTTTTGTTTTGGAAAAAAAAAACTGGAGATAACTTTCTTTTTATGATATTTTAAATTGCATTGTCATCTGTATTTTACTTATTTTATCTAATTAAAAAATCATGAGCCATGCGAGAGTTAAGCCTCCATGACTAGGTTTGGCATACTAGCAAGCCTCCTCTCGAGGTGTGCTCATTTTCTTGGGCGTGATAAAAAAAAAAGGGTTTTAAAAGGTTTTTAAACCTGTTAAAATTGAGTTTATTAAATATAAATACATTTTATAATTGCAAGTGTAGCTTTCTATCCTTTTAAACGACTTATGTAATTATTTTACAAAAATGATAAGTTTGTTTAGTGAACAGAGATCTACTAAACAAATAAATCAATCACTTAGCAATAGACTTATTTTTGTTGTCGAAAAACTAGACAAAAGCAAGATCGATTTTCGTTATGATTCTTGTTCATGTAACAACTGCCTATGAGAGCTGTTTCTGGCAAAGCAATTCAAAAACTCAGAGCCAGCTTTCCTTTTGTTTGTAATGGTTACATGCAGGGAACGCTGGAGACATCCTGGCAAGAAATTTGAGGACCAAGTTGACTTTTGAATTGGCAATCAATGATTGAAGGAAAAAACAGATCCTGGAATTATCTCGCAAACAACCAAATAAATGGACTTCAAATACAGGGTAATAAATTCATGTTAGTAAAAACATCTCTATTTAATATTATGTGAAAATGGTTAAAAACCTACACATGTTATGTGTAGTTAAAAAAACATTTAAAATTAAACCGACAACAGACTGAATAAATGATCTATCTTTTATTATAAGGCTTGTTTTTTTTGTTGTGAGTTGAATTAATAAAAAAAATTTAAAATTAAACTGATATCAAACCGGATAAATAATCGTTTTTTGCTTGGAGGCCTGTTTCTCGTTGTGAGTTGGATTAATTTTTTTTATCATAAAAAAACAATATTTAAACATTATTAATAAATTAAATTTTAAAAAATCTAGTAAACCTCAATTTAAGTCATAAATTTTTGTATTATTAAAAATAAATAAATAATTAATTTTATATTGTTGGAATCTACAATAAAATTGTTAGGTAGGGTCTACAGTGAAAATACAATAAAACAAAGCAAAAGGACATCAATACCATCGTAGATTTTGTTCTACTTTCTCATGTAGATTACAATCTCTCTTCTTTAGTATTTAAATATAAATCCAACAAAATTTGTCATTATTTAACTTAGAAAAGAACCACCAATCGTAACTACAATATAATTTTTGGTAAACGAAAGTCAAAATTAAGAATTGAATCCCCACTTACCCCATCATCTAATCTTGTTGATGAGCATGATGATGATGATGGGCAGTGCCACCACCAATCATTTGCCAGAAAAACTAAACGAAAAGAAGAAGAAGAAGAAAAACACAGTCACCGAAGAAAACCATATCCAATATGCAACGCAGCAGCAGTCTCAACTTTTCAACTCAGCTGAAGAAACTTTTTATTTAATTGTTTTTTTGCCCCAACTTATTTAATTTTTCTGGTTTTTTTTTTTTACCCTCCCAAACCATTTGAAAACCCCAAGAAAGAGAGACGTCTCCTTGATGAACTCAAGACTTTGATTCCTCATCATCACACCAAATCCCAGAATTTTGCTTATATTTTTAATTAACACTCACTCACTAATAAAACAACAACAAATACCCACATTTCCTCTCTTCTCCAACATCTTCATCCATAAGTCTAAAACTTGGCTCTCTCTCTTTTTTTCTTTTTCTGGGTTGCTTATTTCTTAACAGCTGTGTTTGTTTTGCATGACTGAATCATGAGGGATAAAATTAAACTGGGTTCTTGGCTTTTCATTTGGGGACTATGTCAGATTCCATTTATTGCAAGAACAGAAAAGAAAAATCTAGTTTAGTGCCGAATGGGTTTTGCATCTGATGTTTTCCATACGCTGTCTCTCTCCCTCTCCCTCTGTTATTTTAAGACATCTCTCCTAGATCTGTTTGCTGCTGTAATTGATCCACTACTTTATTCATGCCCTTCCACTTCTTCCTTCCAAGGTTAGATCATCACATTTCAAGCTTCATATCTATTAATTTATATGATTTTCTTGATGTTTGAATTCAGCTCGTTGTTTATACCGGTGGGGTTTATGCTCTAGTTTAAATATTTATGGTTTGCTATACACAAGGGGTTCTGGGGTTTTATTGCTTCTGGAGTATGAGAATTTGATGATGTGTAGATACTTGAAGAGTTATAAGGTGGTTGGGAGGTTTCATGGGTTTTGCGGATTTTGTTTAAGTTGCTTTATGTTTTATGCGCTTATGGTGCAAAGTGAGATAAGCCCTCCATATAAGAGGTCCTGTAAGCCTTTTCTGTGAGGTTTTTATTGCAAAATGGGTAACGGCACTTCTCGTGTCGTGGGTTGTTTTGCCCTTAATGGTAAGAATGGTGTTGATTTAGAGTTTTTAGAGCCACTGGATGAAGGATTAGGCCATTCATTTTGCTATGTTAGGCCGCCTATTTTTGATTCTCCTGCCATTACCCCCTCAAACTCTGAGAGGTTTACAGTTGATTCTAGCACTCTAGATTCTGAAACATTAAGTGGGTCGTTTAGACATGATATGATAGACGATCCCTCAGGTTTGCATAGACCAAACAAGACTTTCCCTGAAACTACATTTAAAACAATATCGGGGGCATCAGTTAGTGCCAATGTTTCGACTGCTAGGAGCGGTAACCAGAGTGCACTGTTTGCTAGTGAAGTGCAAGAGCCTGCTGCTTCATTTGAGAGCACATCATTGTTTGCTGCAATTCCTTTGCAGCCAGTGCCTCGTGGCTCTGGACCTTTGAATGGCTTTATGTCTGGTCCTCTTGAGAGAGGTTTTGCCTCTGGTCCTTTAGATAAGGGCGGTGGCTTTATGTCTGGACCAATTGAGAAGGGGGTAATGTCTGGTCCTCTTGATGTCGCTGACAAATCCAACTTCTCTGCTCCACTTGCACGTGGTCGTCGGAGACCCCACTTCCAGCGTTTAGTGAGGAGTGTGAGTGGACCTATGAAAAGCACTCTATCACGAACATTCTCACGACATTCGATGGGCTCAGGTTGGATGCAGAGGGTTTTTTTGCACCCTGTGACCCAATTGGCCTGGCAAGGTAGGGAGCCAAAGTTTCGGACAGAAGCCTCAAGGAATTGCCTTGAATCAGGGCCATCAGAGGGCGAGTATGTGAACATTCGCAACTTGCAATGGGCTCATGGCAAGGCTGGGGAAGATAGGGTTCATGTCGTGCTTTGTGACGAGCAAGGATGGTTGTTTATTGGGATTTATGATGGCTTCAGTGGTCCAGATGCGCCAGATTTTCTGATGAGCCATCTCTATAGAGCTATAGATAGGGAGTTAGAAGGACTGCTGTGGGATTATGAACATAAATCTTCCAAAGATCCTATAAAACCTGAACTGTCGAGGAGTAGAATTGTTGAGGCTGGTTCAGGGTGCAGCAAGGAAGAGCAGCCAAACACGAGTCAAGTAACTTCTTGCGGTTTAAACAAATTGTGTAATCCTGGAGATGTCAGGGGTCAATCTTCTAATTGTGAGATAGTGGAGGAAAGTGATGTCAAGGGCAGTCGGCAACAAACATCTAATTGTGAAACGCATAGCAGCTCAGGCTCTGCTTCTGCCTCTATTCCAACTGCCAACTTGGCTGGCAAAGGAAGGAAAAGCATGCGACTTTATGAGCTGCTGCAGATGGAATCATGTGAAGGATTGGGTTCTGCATCAACTTCAGTGGTTAAAAACCAAAGAAGCAGATCATGGAATTTTCAACCAAGCTCAGAAGCTTTGGGTTTCAATCAAACTTTGCGAAAAGAACCGTCTCGATCTTGCTCATTGGATAACTGCAAAGGAGGTGGTTCATTGGATAATCATCGGGGTGAAGATCCAACTACATCAGGAGAAGATGGAGGGATTGGACTTGAATCTGGTAATCAAGGTGGTGGAACTGATCTTTCAGTTTCTGTTCAAAGACAGGGAACGAGAAAGTCTATTATCAGCTCAAAGATCCGGAAAATGTATCGGAAGCAGAAGTCCTTGCGGAAGAAACTCTTTCCCTGGAGTTATGATTGGCATAGAGAGGAGGTTTATGCTGATGAGCGAGTAGTGGAACCCTCCGGACCTAGTAGGAGATGGAAATCAGGAATTGTCGATCATGATGCAGTTTTGAGAGCAATGACTCGGGCACTGCAACACACTGAAGAGGAATATATGGAAATGGTGGAGAAGGACCTTGATAAACATGCGGAGCTTGCTTTGATGGGGTCATGTGTTCTAGTGATGCTAATGAAGGATCAAGATGTGTATGTCATGAACCTTGGGGATAGCCGTGCAATATTAGCACAAGAACGACCGAATGATCGTCATCCTAATCCAAATTTGGTGAAGGATGACATGGGGTATAAGAATAGATCCCGAGAGTCACTAGTACGTATGGAGCTGGACAGAATTTCAGAGGAGTCTCCAATGCATAATCAAAACAATCAGGTTAATATGATAAACAAGAATAGAGAGATCTCCATTTGCAGATTAAAGATGAGGGCAGTTCAGCTTTCCACTGATCACAGCACAAGTATTGAAGAGGTGTGCTTCTTGAAATTTTCAAAATGGTTATTATTGTGAATGTGCTACAAATGTTATCTATATGTTTGACTTTTGTATGTTCATTCTGTACTATCCATCAATTGCATCATGAGTTAGAATAAACCTGAAAATTTACAGCATGTATTTATTCATTTGAGTATCAACCGGATAGGATTTCCTTTAAAATCCTGGTGATTCGCCATTTTCTTAAGCAGTAGATCACTTTCTTTCTCTGGTTCTGAAAGATGTGAAGTAAAGGTATCGTGTTGCCAAATTCATGTTCAGGAGCAGAAAAATCTGAATGATTTAAGCTAAAATTTCTGCCAATCAGTTGCCAAACTGTTTGTTGGTTAATATCATTTCATACTTAAGCCACCTGGTTTAAGGATTTTCGTAGGGTTAATTAGTCATTAAAATATTTGATGAATCAGTGAAAAAAATAAAATTACTGCTACACTTTGATCATGTTATGCTGTAATTGAAATTTTATCTTGCATTCTTGGATACTTGCTTCAGGAAGTGTTTAGAATAAAGGCAGAACATCCTGATGACAACCAAGCAATTTTAAATGATCGTGTGAAGGGACAATTGAAAGTAACAAGGGCTTTCGGTGCTGGTTTTTTGAAGAAGGTCAGTCAATGTTTCAGCCTTGACTTCTGTTTTCTCTTTGTATTTATCTAGGTGCTTTAAACTTTTCAAAAATCTCGGGATCACAAATGGCCAATTCATCAGTTTTAGTAATTTGTTAACTTGACATGGCTGCTCAATGTTCATATAATCATTCCCATCTATACATGTCATATTTTCTTTTCACTAGATAGTGGACTGTTGAAGGCAACCACATTATAGCTGGTCTGTAAATACATTGAAAAGGGAAATGCGGAAGTTGAAATATTTCCTCGAATGTCCTACTACATGTGTGTGTGTGTTTATGCATTTGATTAGTATGTATATCCAACGAACCATTTATCTCTGTATGTTTTCTAGTGATTGTTGGCTTAAATGACCTCAGGAGAGCTGATTTAGGGTTGATATGTGTAAGCTTTCTGCGACATCCATATTTTCCTTATCTCCCACCTAGCAGTGATTCACATTCACAAAATCATGATGGTCTGCTGGTGAAATAGTTGAGGATTTTGAAAGGAATGATATAAATGCTCATTTGGCATAATTTGAATGCCATGGATTTTCTGCTATGCTTTCTTCCCAAATTTGGTTTTATATGCATAGTAACCTGGGTGAGTATCTGCCATGTGGTCAATTTGTTAGTTATGGCTGAGCTTTCCCTCGGAATCATCTGTTCTATCAACTGTGTTTGTTCAGCAATTCCATAGTTCGGTAGTGTCTTCAAGTCTCAATCTCCCGTGTAAGAATAATTGCAATGCACTATGTCAAATCAAGGGGAAAAGAAAATGTAAGAGAGAAAGAAAAGTTATCCATGACACCAGACTATAATTCTATTTTTATTTTTTGGTTCTGGAATTGCATTCGTTTAAGATGCTTGGAACTATGTAATTGTGTGTGTTCTTATAATCTGGAGCTGAGGTGTTTTGGGTTATGTGAGGGTGCTGGGGATGGGCCTCTGCTGAGAAGTGTCAGTTGTTTTAACCAATTTGAAGAGCAAACAGGATTTAAATGTCACTTCAGCAGCAGATTTGTAGAAAGGAGAGATAGCTGTATTTGTTTATTTTTTATTTTTTTGAAGCTGTAAGGTTGGAAAGGAAGGTTTTCCATGTATTTTAGATTGTTCATGCAATAAGATAGGCCTTAAAAGGGAGTTGAATCTAAATAATTACAGGAAATTAAAGTAGAATCAGGGCACTTTAGTGTGGAGTGATCAACTTGAGTTGTTGAATGAGTTTTGGTCTATGGAGGACGATTGAATTTTATATTTGCAGTCCCACAGCAATGACATGATCGAGTACCTCTGTCCGGTTAGATTTGGTTGGCGAAATCTTATCTTGCAGGCATAACAGAATTTTAGGATTATGAAGGTTGGGGTAGGGGGTTTCTTTATTGTTACTATCATGTTTGGCATGTCAAGGTAATATACAACTCCATTTCTGTTTGTTTATGGATGGAGTCTTAAAAATCATTAAATGCAATGTTGGCAATCAAGAAGCTATACAGCCGACATACTGATTGTTGAAACAAGGGAGTACAGGATGAGATGCGGGATTGAATTTGGGATGCACGGTTCTTTGAGAAGTTTTTTCTTGTTTCAGTTTGAAACTTTATTTTGCATCATAACATTTCAGTTTATGGGATGTGAAATCTGTCAAGTTGGAAAACATTTCAGTTCTGCTGTTTTGCCCTTCAATAATTATTCTTTATACCATTTAGTTAAGGTTGAAAATGAGCGTCAATGTTTGCTTGTGCAAGTTATTCTTGATGGTCTATTTGAGGTATTCTCATAATATTACATATCAGTCATAGCATTGAACACACTATTCATGTCTTTCATGTGTTCATTGAAATTAAGGCTTTATGTCCAATAATTTACTCTTGCTAATAGCTTCCCATTTTTAGCAAATCCTGTATATAAGCAGGATGCATCATTTGCATATTTACACATTGGCTTATTTGTTTATCTTTTTGTTAACCAACCTTTATGGATACTGGTTGCAGCCAACTTGTAATGAAGCTCTGCTAGAGATTTTTCAGATTGATTATGTGGGAAATAATCCCTATGTGAGCTGCATTCCTTCTGTAGTTCATCACCGACTTTCATCAAGTGATCGATTCTTAGTTCTCTCCTCTGATGGACTTTACCAGTACTTCAGCAATGAAGAGGTGGTTGCTCATGTCACGTGGTTCATGGAAAATGCTCCTGGAGGTGATCCTGCACAGTATCTCATTGCAGAACTTCTCTTCCGTGCTGCCAAAAAGAATGGTTAGTTGAGTAAACTTTCTACCTGTCATTTTAATTTAATGATGGGAAATGAAATATACTGATTTTTTTTTTACCTAAATGCTTTGATGAGATGGAGTGGTAGGACATGTACCTTCCAGGAATTGTAGGTTTGGTAATATTTCTATCTGATGTTCCACCTTGCTCTATTAATCTAGCAAGTTGTGGTCATTCCTATAGTGAGGAAATAATGTTTTGTAGCCATGTAGTTTCTCACTTATTATTGTCATTATCACTATCACCACAATAACTATTATTAATATTTTTATTATCATCATTCATCTTCTTCATCACTTTTTTTTTTGAATGTCCACATTGAGCTCTTTAAAGCAGTGTCTGACTGGTTGGTGTAATTCAGTTAATAAAAGAGAGGTTAGAGTCGTGAGAAACAAACGCATACTGCGCGTTAAATTGTTAAAGTTGCAGCACCCACTTTGAAAATCTGGCATGAAATCTTTGGCTTGGCTTCTTCATCAATTGTCAAGTCTCTTCAAAATTATTATTCAATAACTAAACTGTAAAATCCCCAGCGGCTGGTAGCCATATTTTCAGTTGAAAAAGCAGTGTCTCCTAGTTGTGTAAAGTTCTGCTTTGGTCACAAGTCTTCACCGTTTGATCTTTGCCCTTGATAATAGTATTATAGTCGAATCAAAATCTCTTTATACTTCAGCTATATATGAGTTTGGAACCATAAATTGAAGTCTTCAGCAATTTTCTGATCGTATTTTATTGGAGGTTACAGGAATGGATTTTCATGAATTGCTTGATATTCCTCATGGAGACAGGCGTAAATATCATGATGATGTCTCTGTTATGGTGGTTTCTCTGGAGGGAGGAGGGATTTGGAGATCCGCTGGCTAGTTGTTTTCAGCTTACACATATTACCTCAATAGTGTAATCATTGTCAAGGGAGTGGTACTCATCGATGCAATTTAGAATGACTTTCTCTGCAATATAAATTTTTCATTTTATCATTTCTATTTTAAGTTGAGGAATAGTTTATGCGAGGGCAGAAGCTCATCAGTCCATGCAGCTGCTAGAATGTTGCGATCAGATGCCCCTTTAAGCTTCCAGTTTCTAATTATTTTGTATGCCTCATTCATCGTTAAAGTCCTTATGTTCTTACTTCTTTTCTCCTTGGAATGGTTTGTAAAATTTTGATGAAAGATTTATTTCCCGCACCGCACCCCTTTCCGATCTCGCCTCCTTGATCCTTGCCTGCTTTTCCGTTCCCATGTTCACCAAATTTTGCTCCAGAAACGGCTTTGTAGTATTTTATGTGTTCCAATATTATCATTATTATATACATTATATTATAACATATGATGTTTACTATAGCAATTTCTTTTTTCATCCTCAAATTTTTTTTTATTGCGTCTTTCTATATCCAAATTGAGTTAACATTTGTTCAATTGAAGATAAATTAAAAAATAGTCCAAAGTAACAAGGAGCAATTTTATTATCAATCTAAATTTTGATTTAAAAGTTTATTACTTTCCTTTTCAGTTTTTCTACTTGTTTTAAAGCTATCAGATTTCAGTGAAAAAAGAGAATCATGGTTTTTATTGATTTTGCTCCATAAAAAATTGATTTTGATATCAATAAGTTTTATTTGACAACAAGATTTTATTTGATATCAAGAGTTTGATAGTGGTTGTTTTGAACCTTAATATTATTTGAAAAAATAAAAAAAATCTTTATCTAGTTTAAATTTATGTTCTTGGATTGTTTTTTTTTCTTTTAATTTTTTTTAGCTTGATAAATTAGTTTTTTGATGTTACGGGAGTATTATTTAGGTGTTTTTAAAGAAAAAAAATTCAAAAAAACAGTTTTTGACTTAGAAAAACTGACTCAAGATTTTTCAACCATCATTGGTGATTGAAACCCAAGTAAGAGTAGGTAATATGTTGTTTTTTTAAAAAAATAAAAATGAAGGATGAATGATTTTATTAAATGATTTAAATAACTTTATTTTTTCAACCTATGCCATGGCCTCGATGATATTTTTATAACTGAGAAATGTATTTCAATCAATGCATTTCTTCATTATTTTAATGAAAGTATTTTTTTTTTAACTATAAGCACTGCTTTTATAAATAAAAAACTATTATTTTCTAAATTTTTTTTTTAAAACATATAAAAATATATTTCAATATTCCTATATGATTGAAGGAAAACAAAATTAATAAATGTGATAAAATTATGTCAAAAACCATAAAAAAAAATTAAAGAATAAAAATTGATTTTCATTGAATATTCATGAGGATTTTTTTTGAATAATTGAAAAATAAATTATTTAAGAACCGTGAAAAAATAAATAATAATTTAAATATCATACTAGGCAATTTTTTTATAAAGGATTTAAATCGGAATCTAAAAAATAAATCTTGATAAAAAACCATAAAAAGACCATGCACCATAGCCAAGAAAGATGGGGCCAGCATGCGGGGCCCAATAAAGACAAGAACTTGTGTGTGTAGGCCTGCAAAACCAAGCCCACTTGCCTGACTTTCTTCTTCCTTTTTATTTTTTATTTTTTTTTTTATGTGCAATTCGTTTGCCATTTTATTTTTTAAAATATAATAAAGCAGAAGACCCATCATGTACAATAGCAAACAAAACATTGCGTGCTTGCTTAGCTTTTAACAATTGGAAAAATTGGACCAAGGTTTTTTGGATTAAAAAACTATTTTTAATCTATTTTCACCTAAATATATTTAATAAATATCTTCATAACCAAAATACACTAATATCTCAATTCAAAAAAGCCGTAAAATAAAAAACTACTCAACCTCAAAATACTTTTTTTAGCAATATAAAAACTTAATAACATTTTAGTGACACTCTTCTCAGAAACACATACCTTTTTTTTGTTTATAGAATATGGACAATGGATCACATTTTCTCCCCTCCATCACTTTCTAATAATTCTTTCTCACCTTTTTTAAATTTAAAAACTCAAAATATAAACAAAATAAAGTATTGAATAGAAACAAAAAAGTCTTAAGCTAAAGGGACTAAAAATAAAAATGAAAGAAATTGGAGGCAAAAAACTGTAAAAGGCTCCTAATGAATAGTTAAAAAAAAGTCTATAGTTTTTTTTCACTATCAATTTTGATCCCCTCATTTTAATAATTTCACAAGTAATAAAGCTAAATTCTTTTTGGAAAAATTAAGGATCAATTTAATATCAGAAAAAAAAATTTAACCTTGCTATAACTTTATAAAAAATAAATAAAAATAAATCATTATTTATAAATCCAAGCGAACACAATATGTAAGGGTAAAATTAACAAAAAAAAAATAATCAAAGAGAAAATGCTTCAAGAACAAAAAAAAAAAGAAAAAAAGAAAAAGAAAGAGAAGCGAAACACCATTCCAATTCAAAATGGTTTTCTCTCCGAAAGTACAGCGAAATAAAATGCTGTTTTTTTATGTTTTAAAAGTATTTTTTAAAAAAATTTATTTTTTATATTTTTTTGTTTGCTTCAATTTAATTTTTTTTTGGTATTTTCAGATTATTTTAATGCGCTGATATCAAAAATATTTTTTAAAAAATATTTTTTTTATTTTAATATATTTTTTAATAAAAAATATTTAAAATAATAAGATTTCACTATATTTCTAATCAGGTTATGAGCTCTTATAGGTTTCTTTTAATGGTGTTGGCGTTTTTCAGCATGTCCCTTACAATTAATAACTCACAATCTCACATAATCATATGTGCACGATAGCTTTGCCTGCCAAATTCTCTGCAAATCCCAATTCGTTCCTTTTTTCCTTCGTTTTAAGTTGATTCATGCTTCTCGTATTCACAAGAAAATTTTACGATCTTCGATATTCAAGATATAATAGTTAAATCTTATAAATTATAGCTCAGTACAGCTAAAAACAATATCATATATTAAATAATTAAAAACAATGCCACAATATTAAAAACACACGCGCTATCTTTAAAAAAAATATAATAAATTAGATAAAAAGTTTCAATTATACTACTCTCTTTAACTTCGAAAATCCAACTTATAATTCACTCCTTTTATTAATCATTAAAAATATTTCACAACTTTCATTTGAATTCTTTTTTTCCATAATTTTTATTGAAATAAAATACCAAATTAATCAAAACTTGTTAATAATTCTAATTTATTGATGGCTTTTTTTTTTTTACTAGAGATTAAATCAAAACACCATTACTATTTTTACATAAATAAAGAGAGAAAGGGACTAGGCTTGAGACGAAATGAAAGAGTATATTAATATTAAAAGTAGAAGTGATCATTTTCAATTTAATTTGATTTTTATAAAAAAATCATAACCAAGCTAAAATTATTTAAAAAAAAAAAAACTAAAACCGAATCGAAACCGGTTCAAATTTACCGGTTTTGGTTTCGTTTGGTTTTTTAGGATAAAAACCAATTCAAATTGATTTGGCTCATTTTGGCTCTATTTTTCCAATTTTTTTTCGGTTCTGTTTGGTTTTTTGTTTTTCCAGGCTTATAAAACCAAAATTGAACCTAACCGGTCGTTTTTTGTTTTTAATTTTAATCGGTATTTTTTTCGCGGTTAAGTTTTTCGGATTATTTTTTTTCCAGTTTTCTCGATTTAATAAATTTTTTGAATTTTTTACTCACTTATAATTGAAAAGGAGATAAAAAGGGTTGAATGAGAAAGATATCATATTTGTTTTTAATAATATGATTTTATGAGTATATGTATTTAATATGTAAATTCAAATTAAACATTTAAAAACTAGTAAAATTAAATTTGACTAGTATAAAATTAATAAATTATATTTATAAAATCAATAAATTCAATCATATAATTATGTTTCTGTTAATAGTTATAAGTTATGTATAATTTGTCCTCCAGCGACGCCATTTTCGTCATTACTAGGCTTCTATATCGCGTATACACATACTGTTCTTCCTTGATAGCCACTAGTAAATAAATGTCAAAGACAAATTCATGCTAGGCAAAGTTAAACTTAAGAAAAAGGAAAAGAAGAAATGATGGCATATAATATATTAAACTCATTCACTAAGTATAGAACTAGCTTAATTTTTAAATTCCTTATACTATGTATAAATTTTTATTTTAATTATATATTTTAAGGTGTTTGAACTTTTATATTATTTATTTTATTTTTATATTAATTATGATATATTATTATTTACTACTTGACTAGAATTATCAATATTTAATTAATTTTAAAAATTTAATTATAATTTTATAATTTTATAATCCAAATATATATTGTATTTTTCATTTTATATCAAAGATATATTTTCGACAACCGTGCTTCGAAATAAAATACTTCCCGTGAGCAAAGAGCTTTGAGTTTTACCTACAGTGAAGTGTTGACTTGAAGTCTTTTGTTATCTACAGGTGAATTGAATTTGATAATTAATTGTTAATTATTAACAATATACTAAAACATGCTCGAAAGTACCGTAGTAATGGATAGTACTTCCCCACATATTAAGTATGGCCTGAAAAAACATTTGCTTTTGCTTTGATTTTTTAATTAATGTTTTTTTATTATTTAATATTAACTTTTTGTTTGTTTTTGGATTATCTTAGTCTCATGAGATAAATCACGAGTTTAGCAAATTAACCTGGTTAACTAAATCTTTTTTTCTTTTCAATTTTATCTTTTATTATTAAGTTAATTTAAAATTATACTTCATGATTTGTTTTATTTGCTTTCTATTAGGTTAATCCGGTCTCATAACCAAAGAATAGTACTTAACTGGTTAATCTAAGTTGACCTGAGTTGTTTTTTGTGTTATTTTTTAATTGAAATCTTTTCTAATTTTTATCATTCAATACTGGGTCAGTTGAGAATTGAGTTTCATAATATGTTTTGATTTATTTTTTATGGAGATATCTTGGTCTAATGATTGGGATCACAAGTTTTGGTATTTTAACCCCTGTTAAATCAGCTTTTTTATGTATATATAATTTTCTTTTTAATAGGTTATTTTGGTCTCATGTTCTTCAATATTATATTTGTTTTTTATTGGGTTGTTCTCGTCTCATGACCTGGGTTGTAGGTTTGATGGGTTAATTTAGTTGACTCTTTTTTTTCTTTTTTAATTGACTTTTATTCTTAATTTCATCATTTAATATTGTATTCAACTGAGAATTATGCTTTATGATTTACTTTGGTTTGAATTTTATGAAGTTATCATGGTCTCATGACTCGAGAATAGTGCTTAAAAGGTTAACCTATATTGACTTGACTAACTTTTTATGTCATTTTTTTAATTAAAGTTGTTACAAATTTCATCATTCAACATTAAAGCTAACATGATCGATTGAGAATTGAATTTTATAATTTATTTTTATTTGCTCTTTATGAGGTCATCTCAATTTCATGGTCAGACTCGTAGATTTAGCAGGTTAATCCAAGTTAAATTAGGTCATCTTTTTTTTTTTTTTAAATATGTGAGGTTATTTCGGTCTCATGATCTAGGTCATAAGTTTGACAGATTGACATGTTTTCGTTGTTTTATTATTATTATTATTATTATTATTATTATTATTATTATGTTTTTGTAATTGATTTCTCTTTTTAGTCTTATCCTTTTACATTGGACTAATTGAGAATTGAACTTTATAATTTATTATGATTTTATTTCTATGGGGTTATCTCAGTCTTATGACTCGAGTCGCGAGTTTGACAAGTTAACATAGGTTATTTTTTTGTCCTTTGCTTAATTGATTTTTTTTTCAATTCTATCTTTCAATATTGAGTTAATTAAAAATTAAATTTTATAATTTGTTTTGATTTATTTTTTATAAGGTTATTATAGTCTCATAACCCGAATAATAAATTTAACATGTTTACCTGAGTTGATCCAAGTCAATCCAATATATTGTTATCTTAATGTAAAAAAAAGAATGTCATCTTGAAAAAAATCTTGAGTCAAACTATGCTTTAACAGGTCGTCCGAGTCGTTTTTGGACAAAGTCAACTGGGTCACATCAAATCAACCCCTCCATACAATTTGAATTTTTTTTCCACTAAAAAAACATTAGCAATATCTAAACTTTTCTTTTTATGTTCAAGAAAAATCTGGCTCGAACCATAGTGTAGTGTGGGTCAATAATTTAGTGTAGACTAATAATTGATTCCTTATTAGATACAAAACTAGCCTCTATACCTACGCTTCGCTGTGGGGCCGAATAGTTTTTTGAACAAAAAACAATGTTTAGGTACTAAAAATAAGTAAAAGATATAAATTTTTGAAAAATATGTAAAAATGCTAATTAGAGTTAAGTCAACATAGGAGATCCAATCTGTGGTCTAAATTATGTAACTAGAATAATATGATTAAAAAAATAAAATTATAAAGCTTTTTAAAAAAAATATGTTAAACAGTTTTAAATTCGTGACCTAAGTTATTAAACTTGAAGTATTTAATGTAGAAAAATCACGAAGTCTAATTCTAAAAAAATTAAATATTAATGGTTGAAATTGAAGGAAAAAAATTCTAATCATACAAAAGAATTTTAAAAAATAACAATTAAAAAAAATAAGGATCAAGATCATTATAACTACCACTATTATTATTATTATTATCATCACCACCACCATAAAATATTGTTAATATTATCATTATAAGTAACAAATAATAATAATAATAATAATAATTATTAATAATATTAACAATATTGTTAATATTATTGTTGTTGTTGTTGTTGTTGTTGCTATTATTATTGTCATTATCACTATCACCACAATAATTATTATTAATATTTTTATTATCATCGTTATTCTTCTTCATCTTCTTCTCTTCTATATTATTATTATTATTATTATTATTATAGTAGTAGTAGCAGTGGTAGTATTGTTACCGCCACAACAATTATTATTATTATTGTTGTTGTTGTTATTGCTGTTACTAATATTATCATCATCATCATCATTGAAAAAATAAAAACCATGAACTTGATTTGAAGGATATAATTGAAAATTATAAAAACTTTGACAAAAAGACCAGAGAAAATAATAAGAAATCAAAAGAAAATGGACCAAATTGAAATCACTATTATCATTGAAAAAACATCATACACTTGATTTGAAGAATCAAATTGCAAGCCATAAAAACTTTGATATAAAAAAGAGGAAAATAAATAAGAAATTAAAAGTAAAAGGATCGAATTGAAATAACTTATATATACAAATTAAGAACCAAGGGTTAAATTAAAAACAAACAAAACTTCAACAAAAGAGAATATGACTAAACAACAACAATCAAAACTCAAAGGTCTGAATTTGAAATAACAAAAATAAAATAAAATGAGGATCATAGTGCATTTACGGGGGTAGGAGAGAGAAATGAAGGAAGTAAAAAAAGGGATCATCAGCGATACAGTAACCAGATTTGGGGCATATGTGCCATCTATAATGGAAGAGGAGACAATGGAGAATAATTTGAGACGAAAGACGATCACTTTTGATAACCGGAAACAGTCGTATGTGCCACCTAAAACATGTGCAATTCCATTGCGCTGGCGCGTGATTTTCATGCGGCAACATCTTTTTTGATAAGAAATTATTATTTTATGGTAAATCACGTAGCTACCCTAAACCATACTTACAATCAACAAGAAAAAACGAGGTTAAAAGATAAAATACCCTCAGCAACAACGAATTAAATGTCTTGCCTCCAAGGGTACATGTGTAATTTTATTTGTGTATAAAAATGAAAAATACCTAAATACCCCTACCCGACACCACTTAATTTTTTTTTATTCCTAGCAATCTTTTGGTCATTTTACTGGTTATGAAAATATTTAACAGATAAAAACACCCTAAATAAATCAATAATGACTTATGATCCATGTGAAAATAACACAACACTCAAGGCATTAATTTTTTAATGGGAAGGATAAAATAATCACCGCATTGTGGAGTGGCGAATAGAAAAACATGAGTGAATCTCCCATGCCTTCAAGCATATTTGTTATGTTCTCTTTTTTGTGAACATTTAGTAGGAGTGTTTTGTAAGGCGTGTTACTATGGTAATTACTCTGAAAGACCTCTCCCACCTACACTTTTCTTGCCAGAAATCACGTCAGGGAAGAAGCAATGTTTTTCTTTAATACTATAATACCCTTTACTTTTCATGAAGACGGACATTCTTCAGGGTACTTTAGGGAAAGTACCAAGGAACATTTAATACTAAGGAACCCTGCATGAGCAGAGACGACAGAGAACCTGAGTTTAAGAGAGGTCCAAGTTTCATGGATTGGACCATTCAACCACTGGTACGAGGGCTGCTGCTTAGCAAAAAAAAAAAAAAAAAAAGCAGATAAAACTAAAGTGCGGTGGTAGAGCTGTCCCATCTCAAGCACCTAATTTCCTTGTTTCTGGTTCTGGTGCTGGTAAAGGTTTTCTTCAAGGCCTAATTTTCTGACTTTCCAGTATAATTATGGACCCAAAACTTGCAGGTTTCTCTCCCTTTAAGCCTTGCCCATCTGTCACCTAATCCTTGAAAGCCTTCTTTTTTCGCTTCACAATGAATAAACTGTACGTTATAGCTTGATTAATTTAGACGCTAACTGAGGGATGCATTTCTTTTATTAATTTAACTGACCCACCAGAAACCCAGGTTGTATTCGTGATCTACATAGAGAAATCGGTTCTTGCTATAAAATATTGCTAGGGCTTCCACATCGAGACCACAACAGGACCTGTCCTTCCTCTGCATCATACTAGTCTCCTTGATAGCTGTTCTTCTGTTTTCCATCGCAGGAAATGGCAGCTGTTGTCACCTATCTGGTCATCTTTACTGTCATCTCCAGCGCCCTCGCTTACGATCCCGACATGCTTCAAGACCTCTGCGTGGCTAATACTTCTGCAGGTATGTTTCGTGTAGCTTTGTTTGAACGGGTTCTTTCTGTTTATAAAACACCGCCGCGGTCTTTGCACGATGATTTGGCTGACATTATTAATTCTTGTTGCGTTTTGCAGGAATTAAAGTGAATGGGTTTACATGCAAGGCAGAGACGAATATCACTGAAGCTGATTTTTTCTTTGACGGTCTAGCCAAACCAGGAAAAGTGAACAGTTCAGTAGGATCACTTGTAACAGGAGGCAATGTTGAGAAAATCCCAGGCCTGAACACCCTAGGCGTGTCCCTGTCTCGTATTGACTATGCTCCGGACGGCCTTAACCCGCCTCACACTCACCCCCGAGCCACTGAGATGATCTTTGTGTTGGAAGGTGAACTGGATGTTGGATTTATCACCACTGCAAACAAACTGATCTCAAAGACTGTCAAGAAAGGCGAAGTCTTTGTGTTCCCTAGAGGTTTAGTTCATTTCCAGAAGAACAACGATGACAAGGCAGCCTCTGTGATTTCAGCATTCAATAGTCAGTTGCCTGGTACCCAGTCCATTGCCATGACCTTGTTTACTTCAACCCCTGCAGTTCCTGACAATGTCTTGACTAAAGCTTTCCAAGTTGGTACCAAGGAGATTGACAAGATCAAAACCAAGCTTGCCCCCAAGAAGTCCTAATTTTTGTTCCTAAGAAAGTTCCCAATTCGGTACTATGCTTGATAAAGTCTCTTTGTTGATATTTGTAATTATATATTTTCTTCTTCTTTTTTTCCCTGAATTGAAGAATGCTATTGGATATAAGGTGATGTTCGCTATATCTTAAATTAACAGCAAGATAAATAATAATACTGTCCCGGAATTATGAGTCAAGTTATACTATAGTTTTGACTTGCAACTTACACTTACATGCATCCATTGTCTTCAGCAGGTTGTTACTTTAATTTTAATTTAGTTTTTCTAGTTAGATTATTAGAATCTGGGAGGGTACCTTTTCTTTCATACTATAATTGCTATCTATTTCTTACAATATATATAGACCACCCCTTCATCATCTGAGTGGATTGACCGTGACGATGAACTTTCAGGAATTGCCACAGCTAGCAACCATGCTGATGATTACAGAAACGGAACTCGGAATTTTCATACTTTTTTTATGGGCTTAACTGTAGTTTTATGTTTTAATCTTCCCATCACTGGTTTGGAGTCTGAAGGACAGGCTCTGACCATTTAGATAGCTTAGGCTCTGCCAATTGGCACCCCAATTTCTTGTCATGGCTTCCCATTTATTGGATTTAGACCCTTTGATCCATGCCTTAAGAGATCTCTCCAGCTCCCCCGACATTTGATATAAGCACCAGCTCAAAGTAGCTCCCTCCATTGATGGTAAATCTGAAGCCTCCCCTTCTCTTGCATGTCACCCTGATGTACCAATACCGTTTAAATCAACAAGCCAACCACATAATTAAATACTCTTGTCGGAACGGAAGAGCTCTGAGTATTGATGAGAACATACTTCCTGTAGAGAATAGGTACAGTTCCAGCTCTGTACTTGGCTTTAGCCTGGAAGGCAGGTCGAGACAAGTCGAAGTGCGGTCGAGGAGGATTGCAGCATCCTCCATTGTCACTAGCACGACGATAGCTAGGCGGACAGTAATCAGTAGCAGTAATGGTAATGGATTTACCCTTAAGGCACCATTGAGGGTCATTGGCTGCATCACAAACTATCTGATAGCACCGGCCGCCACATGACTCGCCATCATTGAGCAAAGCTGTGCTCAGCTAGCGCCGCAGTGTTTATTCCATAAGCATCAGTGTAATGGTTTCCGTATCCACAGGCACCATCTAACTGGGCATCATTTTGACCAAATATTGTATGATCATAAATTGCATTTGTCACAACTATTTAGCTCTTTTCTGGCAAATGAACTATAGAGAGTTCAAGTAAAGACATTTTGACATATAATTGAACGAGCACTTACTCATTGTACCAGAACCGTCACTTCCACCATGGAAAGTTGCATGGGCACGTTGCCATGTCGCCGAGGCACGTACGTGAGGTTGTTTGCAGAAGAGACCCGGAAACAAAAAGATTGCACAACTGAAAATAGAAAGATATGCCATTGTCTTTTCTGAGAAACAGACAAGGTTGGTTGATGTAATTATTGCTGCTAGCTTTGATATAGAAGAAGATGCATGATGTACACGCGCTGCTATTTATAATAACTGCTAAATCTTCGTCTGCTCGGTAAAATGTTCGCACGCAATTTTAAAAAAAGAAATGAAATTTGACTCTAATCATGCAATTGATTGAGTGAATTCCGTTCTGTAATCATTGGTTAACAGATAGGAGTATTAATTAGTCAATTTCTCAGTACGTAGCAATATTGACAAAAACCATGAAACTAACTTTTAACTCCTCTCAATTGAGGATAATGCTGGGGTTTTTTTTCATAAAAAAATTCAAATCCAAATTAAATTACTCTTTCTGTTATTAATTAAATTACCTTTTTTTTTAATGAATAATATAATTTCTCATTTAGTATGAACATTGAATAATATAATTTATTTCTTTGGTTGAAGAAAAAATGCGCGGATCATTTTGGTATTCACCGTTCCCCAACAACAACAATGAAATACTTTAATTAAAAACTAAATTTCATAAATATTAAATCTCCGCTCCTCCTATAAAATTAAATAGTTTTCAATCCAAACCTTTCAAATAATGGATATATATAAATTACTACCCAAAATCAAAATCAAAATCTTATATGCTTTTTAAATTTATTATATAAAATAAATAAATAAAAGATTGGGAGAGACTTAAAGTAAATAGGATCGGGGAAGTTGGAGAATTTCATAAAAAAAGAATAAAAGGAATTCACCAGATATTTAATCGGGGAAGAGAGAAATTGTCCCGTTTTAGTTTTTTTTATTGAATTCTATGATAATTATAATAAATATTTAAATAAACTCCAACAATCTAAATTATAAACAAAAACTATATATTTATTTAATCAAAATTATATGTTTATTCATCTATTTGCTTTTTTAAAAAACAATTGTTTTTATGGCAACATGGTTTTTTAAATAAGGAATTGAGACAACTAAAATAAATATTCATAACAAATTTTATTCACTTCACTTCTCATGGCATAAAATCAGGTTCGAACCCAAAACCTAAGCTATAATTTATTTTCACCTAGAAATATTATAGAAATCTCAATAATTATATTTTTAATTTTAAAAACATCTTCTAATCGATCTGAACTATAAAATCAAATTGAATCAAGACAAACTTTGAGAATTCCGATCTTTTTTTTTTGCATCATTAAAGCTCCAACCAACCTTCATTGAACTTTGTTAGAGATTAATATAAAAATATTTTTAGGGTCTCACCTAACAACTTTAATTTTTAGGTTGAGATTACTTTTTAACATTGTATCAGAGTCTTACTGATTAAGCGGTCACGAATTTAAATCTCACCACCTCCATTCTAATTAACAAAAACTAAGCATAAAATAATCTAGACATGTGCAAGTTTCAAACCCAAAGAGCTTTCTCTTAAGGGGATATGTTATATATTAATATAAAACTATTTTTAGAACTTCATCTAATAACTTAAACTTTTAGGTTGAGATGATTGATTCAAATGATTATTCGACATAATATCAAAGCTTTGTTGACCAAGCGGTAACGAGTTTAAATCTTACCATCCTCATTTTATTTGATAAAAATTAAGTAAAAGATAAAATGAGTCCATGCAAGTTTCAAACCCGAAAAAATATTTATTTAAAGGAAGGAATGTATTAGATAGCAATATAAAATCATTCTTAAGCTTTTAGGTTCTCTCATCTTGAAGATGAATCCATTGACACCAAGATTGTTTTTTTGTTGGTTGGATGAAATCATCATATCTCCTCTTTATTTATAATGTCTCCCTCTCCCTTATCTTAACTTTCAAATAATTAAAAAATAAAAAAAAAGTTTTAAAGCTAAAATATCAACACTGAAAAACTACAAGGATGAAAGTATAATTTTTTTTCTAAACTCAGGAACAATCAAATTTACACTGTATAAGAGTAATATAGTCTATGATAACACAACGAGAGAAGTTACATAAACCAAATAGTGAAAGACCTATATCTTTTAACATCTTTCATTCTCAATTGTATTGAGCATTGGTTATCAGTGCTCAAGAAACCGCATTCCAATTAATAATAAATCAAATTTTTAGTTTAGAATATTTTTTAAAATATTGATTTAAATTATAGAACAATCATCAAAATATAGTACATGGGAGCAATAAATTAACCATTTGTAGACTTTCTAGAACCAACATAGAAAAATATGTCCTCCCCTCTAGCCTCTTTGTAACTCTTAAGTTAAAAGGGCCAGCAATATCGTTCTCTCATCTTTTACTTAGAATGAAAAAAATTATCTGCCACCAAATTGATTTGGTACTGATTGAGTTTATTCTAAGACTTGAATTGTGTAAGAGCATCTTCAAATCAGGTTTTGTGATATCCTAGCTTGATCATATAAAAGGGGAAGTCTAACATGAAGAATGATTAAAGCTATCTAGTCCCATGCTCGACTACTAGAGTAGACTTGAAAATTAATATAAAGATGGTAAAAATAATACAAGGATAATAATTAAAAAAAGATAAATATAATGGTTTTTCTAACAAAAAAATAATAATTTCAAGATAAAATAATTAAGATTGTTAATTCAATTCTTTTCCATAAATATTTAAAATAATATAATTATAATAGGTTATTAATTTAATTCAAATTATATATAAAATTCATTTTAATTCAACATGTGATTTGATTAGAAAAAATTATAAATAAATAAAAAATACAATAATGTAAACTTAAATCACAAGACATAAGTGCTCGAGCACCTACTACCAAACAAAAAAGATTATGTTTTGTTTTATTTAAGATTTTCTCTCAATCATTTGTTTTTTATTTCAATTTATGAATTAAACTCTCAAACAATCTCCAGTATTAATAAGAATTATGAATTGTCAATAATAAGTAGTGTAGTTTAACTGATTAGATTTTAAATTTTCTCTATAAAGATCACTAGTTCGAGCTCATAAATCTCAGGATCATTGCAAGTTTATATGATCGTTAATTTCAGAAATTATAAAATTAGTCGAGTCTAAATATTCATGTTAATAATAATAATAAATAAATAAATAAAAAATAGAGACATATCATGGTTTAGGGAACGTAAGATAATTTCAACCCAAAAGGGTGAGGAAGATACTATGTAGGCTCGCTAGAGTTTAATTAGGACGATAGTGCCTGTTTGGCATTGCGGCCAAACCGGCTTTTTGAAAAAATTCAAAAATTTTTTATTTTTTTATTTTGTTAAAATTGAGTGCGGTTTGTACTTTTTGGATCGTTTTGATGTGCTGATGTTAAAAATGATTTTTAAAAAATAAAAAAACATTATTGGCATGCTTTTCGACACGAAAAGCTATTTAAAAAGCTACCGCTACCGCACTCTCAAACATCAAGTAATTTTCAAATCCCTAAATGTTATCTTCAACGGAGGGAATTTCAAAGTATTTCTTTAACCGGTATTCTAATTACTTTTCTTTTCTTTTAACATATTTATTGTAGTTTCTTTCCTTCTAACGTTTAATATTATTTAAAATATTTTTTATTTAAAATAAATCTAAATAATTTTATTAATTTTTATATTAGCAACAAAACTATTTAAAAATATATAAAAATTAATTTTATTTTTAAAAAAACACACTACGTCCGCCACGTTGTAGAATCCGTGGTACGTACGTTCTTCCAGTACAGTTAACTCGGCGAGCAAAAAGAGTTAACCAACACCTAACAGATGATTGAAGATTCCTGACTAAAATATTCAAAGTGAAATCCATAAAAAATAAAAATAAGAATTATTTATAATTGATAATACATATTCATAGAATATGAGTGTACAATTGTTCTCTGGTCACGAGTCACACCTAGTTAGGGTGCCGCATATCATGGCATGTCTTCGGGGTAAGTTCAGGTACGTTCTGGCACCCCCCATGTTCTGTGTGGATCAACCTCGTTTTTCTCTTAGATTAATGACCAGAACTCGCCTCAGTCTTGTATCTCCCTCGAACCACGCTGCCGGGTCGCTCATTACTCAAATTCCCCGGCTATTAAAATTAATATTTAAAATTAAAAAAAAACACTGTTTCTCTACATAAAAAAAATTGTAGACAAAAATAATGTTTACTTTATTGCTCTTCGAACAAAAAAAAAAAAAACTATTAGGCTAACTTCTCCTGGTAAAAGGGCATTTATACAAGGAACTTTCACCATTCCAAGATTAACTAATTTTTGAACACTAAAATAACTTAAATACATTTAAAAATAAAATTTATAAACCTCATATAGATGAGCTTTTTCGTATTTTATACTTTTATTCACAGAAAGATGACATACTTACCATTGAAATAAAAAAATTCTTTAACTAAAAAAGCATAATAATAACCTAATTACCCTTGGAAGGAAATATTTATGCCTTTGGACAGAAAGATAACATACTTAACATTCACCGTTTATTTTTTATGGTTAATTATATATGGTTAATTTTTTTTTTTATCTACTATCATTGATTTTTTTTTTAAAGTCGTATTTTTAAACTAGTCAAATTTACTAAATTCAGTCAAGTTAATAAATATAATCTTAGATTTTTTTATTTTATTTTAAAAATTACTCTGACTTGAACATTCTTTTATGCTAAAAAAAAATTAGCCTGCGTAATATTTAGAAGAGGTAACATAAATAAAGGTAAGAGAATAGCATGGGAATTTGGAAATGTATATAATAATGCACAAAGCAGACCATTGCGCTTACACAAGTTTCTTGCCTTTCTCGGTGGGCTTAATCGTAAAATGCCAAGCCACGCCCGAGATGGTTTTTAATATAGACGTCCTAAAAGACAGCGCGGACAAAAAAAAAAAAAAAAATAGCACCTTAACAAATTAATTAAAGACGACAAGTTGCAAAGGGGAATAGGCACACTATCAGGAACTTTGGCAGCTATCCTGTGCATGATTTTTAGAATTAGAACTGAACATTGCTTTTGAAGGACTGCCCAAATACCCAATTGGAGGGTGCCACGTTGAGTGCTGTCTTGGTCTTCCCATTGCTGGTTTGGATTTTGAAGGACAAGCTCTGACCATTTAGATAGCTCAGGCTCTGCCAATTGGATCCCCAGTTTCTTGACATGGATTCCCATTGGTTAGATTTAGACCCTTTGATCCATACCATAGAGATATCTCCAGCTCCACCGACATTGGATATAAGCACCAGCTCAAAGTAGTTCTTTCCATTGATGGTAAATCTGATGCCTCCACTTCTGTCGCAGCCCACCCTGACGATACACCAAGATTAATAAAAACACGAAAACACAGAATTCCAAAATTTCGTGTCAAGAGAGTCGGAATGGAGGGTATCAAGTATTAATAAGAACGTACTTTCTGTAGAGGATAGGTACAATTCCGGCACTGTACTTGGCAATAGTCTGGAAAGCAGGCTGAGACATGTCGAAATGCGGCAGAGGAGGGTTGCACCAGCCGCCATTGTCATTAGGGAGGTTGTAATTTGGTGGACAGAAATTAGTAGCAGTGATGGTAATATATTGACCCCTTAGGCACCACTGAGGAACCTTCGTTGAATCACAGACTATCTGATAGCACCCGCCACATGACTTGCCGTCGTTGAACAAAGCGGTGCTCAGTGCCGCGGTTTTTATTCCATAGCCATCGGTGTAAAGGTTTCCATATCCACAGGCGCCACCTAAACGGGCATCGTTAACTCAAAACAGTCAGCACTTTTTTGAACAACTGTATCATCACATGTTGCATCGCAATTAGGGCACATTGAAAGAGAGAATATTGAAAGTAAATAAGCACTTACCCATTGTACCAGAAGCATCACTCCCCCCATAGAAAGTTGCATGGGCTTGTAGCCAAGCCGCGGAGGCTGCGTGAAACTGTGTGCAGTATATACCTAGGAACAAAAATACTGCACAGCTGAGAACAGAAAGGCTTGCCATAATATTATCTGTTCTCCAAGACAATGAAGGCTGGTTTAATTTGATAAAGAAGACAGCAAACTCGGCAACTATTTATAATCACAACTCACATTCTGTCAACTCATTAAAATATCATTCAAGCAATGTGAAAAGCGGGGGAAATTGATTGCAACCATGTTGACTGAGCGCAATATATTCCATAATCACTGAATGGCAACAAGGGCGGCATTAGGCAATGCCTAACAAGGGTATGAATTGAAGACTATAACTAAACAATTCAAAGTCAAATCGATGAAAAAACATCAAATGTAACTTACAAATAATAATTTTCTTTTGTGCTCGCAGCTATGCATGCAACCACTAGGTATATTTAAGTGCTATTATGACTTGTTATCAAGAAATAAACACATTTATGGAAGAAATTTAAGATAAAATACAAGTCAATTATCTATATATGTACGCATAGTTATCCTGGTGGTGATGACTAGGTTACCGTTTATCATGGCATGTCTTGGGGAATGTTCACGTTCATGGCACATGGGTGATGACATCCCCAGTGAGCTCACACAACCAACCAATAAATGATTGACACATGGGATCATATTGTTTATTTGAAATGTGAAGCAATAGAATATTTTGTGTTAACTAATTCATGCCAAGGCCCTGGCTTTAAGTCTTGCTCGTCATATTTGCCCAAACGAATGATTTACAACCATCAAGAACAGAAACCGTGAAAGATAATATTTCAAATGTTTTATGGTTGAAAATATATTAAAATAATATTTTTTAAAATATTATTATATTAAAATAATATAAAAATATTTAAAACATAATTTAAAATAAAAAATTAAATTTTGTAAAAAACACTGTTGCACCGTGTAGACAAATAGTGCCTACTTCTCAGTGAATAAACCGATCGGTACATCTGCAACTGATTTCCTTAATGTTGTTCAACTTTGTAATTGGCAGACGAGAAGAAAAAAAAAATGGAGATAAGATTTTATATACCGTGTAATAATTATAACATCGAACGTCGTAAGCAACTATAACTTACGGAATGCAGTACTACAGGAGTACGGCTCGTTGACTTTTGTAAAAACAAATTGAAATTCTCTTTCTTTTAGCAATGAGAGAAAAACAAAACAAAACCTGGTTTTTTCTTCTTTTTATTTTTAATTTTTTTTATTTATTGGAAAATATTTTTTTTAAAAAAATATTTTTTTAAAAAAGTGTTTGGAAAGTAAATTTACGAAAAATGAATTATTTTTTGATATTTGATAGTATTATAAAAACAATTTAGAAAATATTTTCCAGTATTTAGTTATATCATAAAAAATAAACTGGAAAATAACTTATCAATATATTTTTTAAAATTTTTTACTAAAATAAAAAAGAACAAATCTTATAAATTAAAAAGTTAAATGACAATGAAATTAAGAAAAAATTAATTTCATAAATTATTTCAAATAAAATAAATAACAATCAAAATAATGGAGATCAAATCTAACAAATAAAAAAAATTAAAAGATGATGAAATTAAAATAATAATAATTATAATTTCATAAATTATTTTAAATAAAATAAGTAAGAACCAAAAGAATAAGGACTAAATTTGATAGATAAAAAATTTCAATTAAAAAAATAGTAAGAGAAAAGCAAATAACAATCATAAAAATAAAAATCAAAGTTAATATAAAAATCAAATTTTAAAGGGTGAAATTGAAAAAAAAATTCAAAATAAAATATATAATAATAAAGAATTTAAGAACCAAAATTTTTTATAATCAACAAATAATATGATATTTCTAAATTTTTCTTAACTTTTAGAAAGTGTTTTTTGACCATAATAAAAGGAAAATATTTTTCTGAAAACCAAGTTAAATTTTCTTTTAACTAAAAATTATTTTTCATTAACTAATTGTTTTAATAAAAAATAAATATAGAAAATTTTTAAAAATAATTTTTTAAAAAACACTTTTCATCAAATAAATGAGTCCTTGATCTACTGATTTATGAAAAAATTAAACTAAGTTGAACTATAATTAAGTCTCATTTTCAAAATAGTTATAATATATATATATATATATATATATATATATATATATATATATATATATTCTTTTTCTCTATGCTATCCTGTGGATATAACGTCGTCGACCGGTGCTGCATCAGTTATCACTCATTGATCGGTGGACTGATAGGGCCGCTAAGGCAGACGCGCTTTCAAATTAATGGGCGTAAATGTATTTAAATAGATACAAATGAGAGCATCATCTAAGTGCTAATTTCTTGGGTAAATGTTGAACAAGCCAGTATGTTGGTTAATCCATTTACATTATACGAAAAACTATAAAATCACCTCTTTTTTTGTATCCCTTCCTAAAACTCAATTTTCATAGATCTAGGAGAAAAGTCTGGTAAACTTCAGCACTAGCAAGAGTTTAGAAGATAGTCGACACTGTATCTTCTAGTTTGATAACATCTAACAGTACTGAAAAGACAGGTTCCTTGCATTTGACACCAAAGGAAGATTAAATTCATTTATCCTTCTTGATGCACAATATTCTAGCCAAACCTGTACATTAGAACCTGGCTATCAGTTCCCCGTGCGAAAAAAATAAACAGCCATGAGTTAGTTTTAAGTAAAGTTGTCAATTTCATTTCAGTTAAAATATTTAATATTAATTTAAAAAACAAAACAAAATAAAATAATTTTCATTTCATTTCAAATCTCGATCCGTTCCGAATTTTTCAGCTAAATTCTATTCGAAATGTTCCGATTTCATTCCACATGTTCCGTTCTGGTCTTGAAAAGCTATTAAATCAAATTCAATATAGTTCAATTTAATTAATTAAATCATCCAAGTATAAAAAACTCTTTTTCATTACTATTTTCAATAACAATGATATTAATAATATTATTAAAAGTTATTATTACTATTTTCATTAACAATGATATTAATTTTTTAAAATTAGATTTATCACTAATATACATGGTTTATATTCATGTTTCTTATCAAGTTTATACTCTGTAGGAATTTGAGTAAAACAAGAGATGCTTTAAATTTCATTAGCCTTGGTAACATTGACCTAATTTTATATTTAAAAGATCTATGTTAAAACATTTTAATTTCATAATATTTTGATATTTTGTTTAAGTTGAATTACTTTAAGTTAAAGATCTATTTAATCTTTACTATTTAGAAATATTTTAAATTTTGAAATTATATTTGTTAGATATTGTGTTTTTATTGCATAATTTATCTTGAATTTGAATATATATATATATATATATATATATATATATATATATATATATAGTACAACCCCGAAACGGTACACTGAAACACTCCAAAATTAAAACATTTCATTGCAATTAAAAAAATAAAAGACCTACCAAAACAAAATTGATAACCTTGGCTTTAAGGCCATAGAGAAGCACTCTACTAAAAAGAGTAATATTTTAACTTATTTTTAAACTACACGTTAAGTATAGATAATATTTTATGCCTTATATATAGTAATTTAAGCTTTTGAGTTGAGATAATTTTTTAAAATGATTATAGAATCTTGTTTCATTGTATTTATTTTATTTAATAAAAATTATGTATAAAATAATATAAATATGTATAAGTTCAAACAAACCCTATCTATCCCACTGTATTTCCATGGCAAACTACTTCTGAGATATTTTTATACTACGAAAAGAAAATTGTGTTATAATGAAATATTTGCTGGAAATGGATTTTCAACTGGTAAATTTAAATTACTTGGGCTCTTTTTCAGAATTACCTTCAAGAGTCAATGTGAGGATTTTGGAGTACATGTCTAGCATTATGAAGAATACCACTTGCTTCCTCATTTGATAGGCGTCAAGCAACCGCAGTTCTTCGATCTCCTCCTGCCACTTCTCCATCTCTTCCTCGTGTATCCTTCGGTCACACCATAAAATTTAGAGAACATGGAATAACCACGGCTGCAACAGTGTAAATTGCATTTAATATGATTTAGAACTCACGAAATCAAGCGTTCTTCAAATTCATTCTTCATTTCCTTGAACATTGCTTTTCCTGATTCCTGCAACTCAGATACCTACATGAATTAACATCACAAGTATATCATGTTAGCAAGCAAAAAAAGTTCCTAGCCTTGTAATGTCAATGAAAATTACATTTCCAACATATATAATTTGTCACCTCGTCTTGGTTAATTCATGGTTTTTTCAAAAGACGAGCAAAAAATGGGATATATTTTACATGCAGGATTTCATGGATGACACTTCATACAAAATATTCTTAAAATAAGAAGACGAAAAAAAGAGAATTGAACTCTAACTACCATTTGGGAGAAGTGTTCAAACTTTTCAAAAATGTGAGCAATTTTAAGTTCCATCTCTGCAGATCCCACAATGTTCGTCTCAGTTTCGTCCTTCTCTAATTTCCTATTAACGTATCTCGTATTTACCTACATGCATTAACATCACAAGTATATCATGTTAGCAAGCAGAAAAAGTTCCTAGCCTTATAAAGTCAATGAAAAAGACATTTCCAACATATATAATTTGTCACCTCCTCTTGGTTCATGGTTTTTTCAAAAGACGAGCAAAAAATGGGAGATATTTACATGCAGGATTTCATGGATGATACTACATGCATGATATTCTTAAAATAAGAAGATGAAAAAAAGAGAATTGAACTCTAACTACCATTTGGGTGAAGTGTTCAATCTTTTCAAAAATGTGAGCAATGTTAAGTTCCATCTCTTCAGATCCCACAATGTTCGTCTCAGTTTTGTCCTTCTCTACAATCTCTAGAGTTGTTCCATCTATGACCTCTTGTTCGTTCACCTCCTTCTGAATAATATAACAATCAAACACTGCTACAAAAAAAATACAATTTTTGCATTAAAATTAAGGGAAAATGAAGGGTAAACAGCCATACAGCATGCTTCAAACGCTTCCTTGCTTCACCTTCCATCTCAGTTGTTGCTAGTCAAAGCTGCAGAAAGCAAGAAAATCATGACATTGCCTCAGTTCTCAATTAATAGTTAAATTGAAAGAATTACAAAAGATCACAGAAACAGGAAGAAAAAAAGGATTGGACACGTTACAAAATTTGGAGGTCATAGAAAATGTCAGTAAGTATCTGTTCATGAGCAAAATTGGAAGAATATTTGCTACTTGTTAATGACATCTTTAAATAATTTGCTTCCTGTAGCAAATAGCAGGGGAGAAGTTCCGGATTTCAACAGAAGTTCACAACGGGTAGAAAGAAAAAAGGAACACAAGGAGCATCAATCTTGAGATCAATCACATGAAGCCGATAAGATCAACAACTAAACACATTTAAACATGATCCAGGCAGAGAGAACGATGGCATATGCATTTGACAAGTCTTACCAGAAAAGAAAAGAAAAGAAAAAAACAAGAAGAAGATGAAGAAAAAAATCGACCAGGATAAAATAATTACAGAAATTACAGTATCCTTTATTTCAATAAACTTTACAAGCATCAAATTATCAATACCAGAGGAGGTATAGCATCTTCCAACGAGTCCTTGATTCACAAAAATCCTCTAAACAAAAGTCAACATTTCTAATTCAAGCTAAACGCAGCTATATCCACAGTAATTGGTATAATTATCAGAAAACGTGCGGTTATGTCTCTTCTGATCACTAGATAATTAAAGGAGGAGAAAATTAAAATGCGAGTCAATTCTTTGAAGCAGAAATGGTAAACAAAAACCTAAACGATGCAACACTTGGAAGTAATATCAGCAATTTATGATAACAAACAAGTTTTTATCTATGTATTGTTCTGATCGAGAGAGGAAAAGACTTAGAGCTACGATTGATCTCGAACGTCGTGAAGCTAAAACAAGATCGGATCATCTACGGATAAAAAAACAAAACACAAATAAGCGTTCATAATTGTAAAATGCATAGCGCGGTTACCTTCAGTAGAATCGTAGCTCAGATAGAAATTGAAGACTGAAAATTGTTCTACGAGTCTGAAAATTGCCAGCGATGGAGGATAGGCAGAGAGAGAGATTTGTGATTGTTGGAAAAGTGAAGCTGTTTAGTTGAATAGCCCCGATTTCTTTTTGAAATCTTGTTAACATTTTGGGATGCGCGGGAATTATATTTGCTTCTACCCTCGGGATAAAACTACGACGTTTAAAATGCTTTTAATTTCTTTTCCGTCTTTCACTTTGATACCACGAGTTATTATAACTTAGTTTTTGTAGTTTATCAAAATAAATTAATTAGGTCGTATAAAAAATAATAAAATTCTTCTGATTAATATTAACCATGATTGATTTAATAATATTTTACTCTAAAATATGTCTTCTTTTCTCCTCAATCATTATATTTCATTTACCTTTCCCTCTCCTCCTATTTCTTAAAAAGAAAATTTGAAAAATAATATCAAGTGTACGAAAATAATTGACTTATAAATAGATTTAAAAACATTAATATTAAATATATATAGCTTCAAAAATCATGATGAAGACACTCCTAAAAGAAAATCCAATTATTGCTTTATCAAGCAATTTAATTTAAAAATAATAACATGTAACAACAAATTAAGTTAGTTGATAACCAATCAATCACTTGATATGTGCTCAGGAGCTCTTCACATGTAGGATCTCTTCGGCCATTTACGCCTCTTTGATGTCACTAGCTAGATGGGCTTGATTAAAAGTGTCCACAACAACCAGAAATAGCTTACTTCAACAAGAACCTTGAATTTGAGGTATAATATTTGAGTAATGTTAATTTTTTTTAGTTCATTTGAGGGCTTGTTGGGCCTTGCATGGCGCAAAGAGAGACAGTCCCCTCCATTGCATAATAATCAGATAAACTAATAATCTAAAATACATGGAGAAAATATTGTTTTTTACATCTTTGTTTATCAAGGAACAAATTATGGTAGATTGTCATGGTTGGTGAGCTTTTTTTTTTTTTTTTTATATTGCTTCATTATAAATTTAAATTAATAACCAATTAAAAAACATTTATTAAAGAAAAACAAGAACCAAGGACAGGAACCATAGTTTTTAAACCCAGCCTGGTCCAAGGTTTGGGTTCAGGATTTGACCGGGTCATCCGGGTCAATTTTTTTTAATCAAAACGACGTCATTTTAATAAAAGTCAACAAGTTGTAACAGGATTTTTGACCGGGTCTTGCTAAGTAAACCAGTCGGGACATGCCGGATTTTTTTTTTCCTTAGTTTGTTTTTAAATCCGGCTCAGTTTCAGCCCTGATTTGACTATTCAAGAATCAACTTACAAAGCCAGTCTAAATTTCAAAACTATGCAGGGAATTAAGATGAAAAAAAAAGGGCCAAAAAGAAAGGTAAGTTGGAGATGAAGGGTTGTAATTATTTCTTTCTTTCTTCCTTAGTTAGTTCCAAAAACAAATAAAAAGTGGTGTTCTTTCTTCGAGTCTTTCAACAATTCTATGGAATTAGTGAAAACTGTGATTTTTAACAGCTTCCTTGCAAATCGTTAGTGAAGAGTAGGAATCGCATGGATATTTATAATTGAAGGTCATCTCATGCGCCATCATTGCTTCATCAATTTCCATTGCCTAGTTCTCTTGTTCCTGGTCAAGAATGTTGTCGCCATTGTCAACTCTTTTCCTTTCAAACTCTGACTTTATCAAGACAGTGACCCACCTGGATAGTCACTGAGTAATTGTTGTAGCCCTTGCCAACCCTTCAGGTTCAGTTTCAACCCTCTATTCCATCGCCTAGTTTTTTTTTTTTTTTTTCATGTGAATAAATGATTTATATATTATAACAATACGTCTTTATGATAGCGTTTTATTACTATTTTAGTATAAAAAAAATGGAGAGAATAGAGACAGGATGAACATGTAATAAAATAGCGTTTTATTACTATTTTATTTTGACTGATTCTTTGGTATCTATCTTTATGTATTTTTTTTAATTTAATATGAGTGTTCGGACCAGCTTGCATGCATCTCGACTAATCTTACAGGTCCTGAAGTTAATTATTATATCTACAAGATCGAACATAAAATTACAAAAAAATAAATTTTTTAATCTCAAGCTTTTATCACTGTATCATTTACTAGATGGTTCTATTTTTATGTATTCTTCTCTTCTCAGTTGACTATCTCACACTATGCCTCTTCAGCTCCTACCGAGAGTTAACTATCTTAATTAAAAAAATTAAACAGACGACTACATTCTACATGGTCAATGATCTAATTAAAGAGTGAGATATGCATTTATCTCTTTCTTTTCTACCATCATCTTTCAAAAAAAATAAAATATTGAGCGTCTCTTCTTCTCCAAAATAAGGTGTTCTGAAAAAAATAAAAATAAAAATAAAAAACCTTTATGCACAGAGGTTCAGGTACTAATAATTATATTTAAGATAAAAAAAAATAATTCTTGTGACCTGTTTTGTTTCTGATTAAGGTCTTAAAGTATTGTTGTAAAGTAATTTAATGGAGATGGGACCATTGGGCTCCTCTAATAAGATGAAGGACAGAGAGGTTCTTAGAGAACACGCCAATGCAATTATAGATTAATAAACTAGATTAATATATTAATTTAATTATTTGCTAATCCTGGCAGCGCTAATCGGGCATTTTTAATTATTAGCACAAAAACAAAATGGTAGAATAACACAAGTAGGAAATATATTAGCAAAATAATACAATTTCATATCTATTATGTTTCTTAGTCGCGAAACACGACATGTAAAGAAGTTGTGATTAAAAAATAATAATATAGTTGATGTTATATTTGAAAATCATGACATTGACCAAACTATAAATAATCTTTAAATTGAAAACCTAAATGATAGGTGAATTATTTGTCAAACTTTATCCAATCCATAACTCTAACCAATGCCTAAACCTAACCCATAACTGAAAGAAAGATAGGGAAAAAAAAAAAAACAAACCTAACTCTAAGCCAAACCCTAAACACTCAATAACCATAACTCAAACCTCAAACATGCAAGATACTTAATCATTAAAAACTATCATTAATCTAAATCCTAAACACTAACCCTAATTTATGCTAAATAGTAATCCAAATCTAAACCCTAACCCTAACCATAACAAATCCCTAACCTCAAACCTTAAATCCAAACTCCAAACTCCAAACTATTAAGCCTAAAATGTGAATTTCAAAATTAAAGACTACAACTTATCATCAAAATTTCTTTTGGATTTATGATGAAATAAATAATAACTATATTTTTTAGCCTATTTTATTTTTCTTGTATATAAGGTGAATGGCATAAAAACTACATTTTGTGAATATATTTTTTCTTATAATTTATGTGGTTTTGAAGTAGCTTCTAATAGAATTTCTTTTGGAATTTTGGTGAATTGCATAATAACTATAAATTTTTTCTTGCTGTCATTTTATGTAAATAAATTTTTATCAAGCATGTTATAATAAAAAATTATTTTGGGTTTAGGGTGAATTGCATAATAACTATAAATTTTGTCTTGTTTTCATTTCATGTAAATAAAGTTTTATCAAGCATATTATAATAAACAATTATTTTGGGTTTAGGGTGAATTGCATAATAACTACAGTTTTCTCTTTTTTTTTTATTTTCTTGCAATTTACTTGATTTATGACACATGTTTAATAGTTATTGGGTCTGTTAATAACGCATCACATCAATTTTTACTTTTTTTACCTGTAAATACAAAAACTCAACAATATTCAAGTTAAAACTAAACTCACCAAACTATCCTACTATCATTTTTCACGTGGTGACCTATAATATTTTGATTTCTAATTCTAGTATTCCAAATTAAATTTGAAAAAAATATATATTTAAATTTAAACTCGACTATCCCAAAAACAAATACAAAAAAAAATATTACAAATATATTAAAACACATAAAATAAATCTCAAATTCATAATTAACAAAACAACACAACATTAAATATTAATAACATATAAGCAAGTTTATCTATATGCGCCTACATTGTCTACTAGATGTGTTGGATTCATCATTAACATGGTTGCTTCTTATCCAAGAGACCTCGTTCTTGACCACGACATCATCAAAACTCAATGTCTCTCCAAAATATGCAAGTGCAGTGTAGTAAATAGTGAGCCAACAAGATGTATAATAATATCCTTGGTTTGCTTCATCAAGATCCCAAAGCATAGAGGCAGCCTCTCAACCCTTTCGTAACAAAAAGTCAATCTAATATTAATCAAATACATGCATTAAAGGCTCCATAAATAAACATTACATTTCAACATATATTAATTCCAAAAAGTTATGATTACTTATAGTGTTTTGAATCAGCTACACATATTGCTTGTATTACAAGTTTTCTTGTTGAGAAACCTGATTGAGGTCTAGTATGATGACTTGACATGTTCATTACAAGAAAATTAGGAAATAGAAGCAAAAACAGTGATGAAGAATAATTTATTGGTAATTTCTGATAGAAATAATGACAAAATATTTTTCATCGATAATTTATGATGAAAATAACAACATGATAGAAAAATATAAGAAAATCAATTAAAATTCCATTGAGAATTTGACACATCACTAATACCGATGGAACTTTCATTGGTGATTTTAAATGAATTAAAACCTAACAATTCTCCCCTCATTTCTTCCTTTTCATTTGCTAAAAAATATACTAGAAACCCCCTCTTCAAATCTCTTTAAACTCTAACATTCCTCTTGCAAATCCGATCACCCAACCCACTAGAGTCAACCAATATTTGTCAACAGCGTCAGTTTTCATCTCTTGGTTTTAGTTTTTTTTTTTATCACCACCAAGTTAGTAAACCCATTTTTTTTTGTTTTGTAGCTCATTTATGTTTTAAGTTAATTTATTAAAACTTGTTTGTAGTATTTGTTGTTTTCTTGTATATTTAAGTGTTTTAAAGTTTTTTCCTAGATAATATTATATTAATGAATGATTTGTATGTTTAAGTTTATTTTGGATTTTGAGGAAATTGATTTTTAATTGTCATTTGATAAACTTAAGTTTAAATTTGTATCGTAGTTGCGTTATGATTGAAGAATGAATGGCTACTAATTATATTTTATAAATTTTATTGTTAAATTAAAAATCTAGAGAAAAATGATTTTTATAGAATTGTTAATAATTAAATTGTATTAATTTAAGTTGAATAATTTTGGATTGAATAAATGATGGATAATTAAAATTATTTTTTATAGAATTGATAATAATTAAAATATATTAATCTAAGTTGAATAAAGTTGAATTAAATAAACTTTTAAATTTAAGCCAACCCCCGTGGCCCAAGCAATGTCGTGGGTCGAACCCGGATGGATTTAATAACTACATTTGGGAGATTCTTGCTACTCAAGAAACAAAAAAAAATCTAAGAGAATCTATGCTCAAGTTAAATAAAAGAAATGTCAAAATAAATATAACATCAACTTTTTTTAAATAGTATAAAGTGTATCATTGGCAACAATAAAGTCAACATCAAATTTGCAAGTAGTTAAAGGCTTGTTATTCAAATGTAGAAGTTATGAGGCTACCAACTAACATAGAGATTCCTAAGGTTTCGCTTCAATAAAATAAAATTCTCTAAACATAACATTTTGAGATGTATTTAATCATTGATGTTTTAAAATAATGCACACTAAAAATCTTAGTAGTATGAAACATACTGGTGTGCACCTTTTATATTTAAAGGATAAGGATATTGTAGCAAAAACTCAGTATGATTTACTAAAAATCCAAGCTAAAGAATTTGACTAGATTATCATTTTTTGATTGGTATACGATCTTCTTAAACATGGGTTTAAGCTTGTCATGTTGAACCATCTTTTATAGAATTTTGTATTTTTTGTTGTTTACGATATCAAAACAACTTTCTGATGACCACCACTTATATTTGTACAATCAAACACTAGCTCTAACAATTGCTCTTTTTTAACTTGGAAAAAAAATACATTTTCTCTTCTATTACCCCTAATGTAATGAGATGGAAAACATAGAAAACTCTCTTTTCCCCTAACATTTAGGCATTGTTGATGGTTTGTATGTCCATTAATGGGTTCCACATAACATAAAGCAAAACCACTTTTGAAGCATCGATAAGCTTTATCCAAAATAATGAACAACACTTTTGCTCATTATTTGCAACATAAAGCTAAATGTTTTCCCTAACATTTAAAACAAGCTCTGGTTATTGTGAGCAACACTTTTGCTTCACTATTTGCATTGTTAAAATATTTAATCAATGTTTGATGTTAATATACTTTAAGCTTTCCATGCATGTATAATACATCTTCTCCTTGGATCCATATGAAATTTGACTTAAGTTGTTTGATTACCATGTAAAGGAGGATTATGATTAAAAGGTATTGAATTGATTTAGATGTGATGTTTCATTGTGCAATAAATTTGAAGTTGTGTAGGAAATTTGTTAGTGCTCTATACTACAATATTATATTTATATTTTTCGGATAATGTTTTATGTTTTTCAAAGATTTGTTCATTGTTCAATAATTCCACAAGTGTTTTTCTTGTTGTGGTTGTGGGTTTAATGTGAGCTATTATTGGCTTGAAGATGTTTGATGTCATTGTTGTTGTATATTTAGGTTGGCTAGGGGATTATAACAGCTAATAAGAAAATAGTGAAAACATTGAAAAAATTATTAATAAAGAGCTCCATTCCATCAATAATTTTGCACCTATATCATCAGAAATTTATAAAAGGTTTAGGCATATTTTACTGAATAAGCGACTATAAATTCTATTAAATATTAATTTTTGATGAACTTACTAACAAAAAATAGGCAATAAAATATGATTTCTTAGCCCAAATAATTCGTTGATATTTCCATCGATAATGGAAGTTAGCGAAGGAATGACAATCCCTAACGAGCACCTTGTTTCCATAAGAAATCTCATTGATAATTAAAACATAGATTATTTTTTTTCTAAACACTAACAGAATAATCCGTTGTTGTTTTTTAATTTTCTTGTAGTCTTTACACCTATATACCAAACCATTTATTCCTCCTCTTTAATCACAAGATATATATTTGTAAATATCACTTATATTAATGTTTAATGACATGTGCTGCAAATACTTGAACTGTCATATCACCTAATAAGGACAATGTAACTCAACCATCTAAGAATAAACTAACGGTACCAATATTGTCTAGATATCCATTTCATTAGTGTAGACTGCAGAAGCAACTGCCAATTGATCTTTGTATGGAGTCCGCTTTACTGATAATATAAGTGTTCAAATTATAAACATTAGTAATAGTTAAATGTTATGTTGAATTACAACATAAATTATTTAACACATACCTAGAAAGGTTGTTGTCTATTTAGCTTGCTCTGATAAAATAGCATAACAGGTGTGAGATTATTTTCACATCCTCTAATCCCATACCACCTAACATTACAAATAACAAATTTGATTAATTTTGAATATAGTCACAATATAGGTAATTTAATTACATACATTAACTAAATAACTGACTATTTGTGTCTTAATGGTAATGGTAGTGTAAACCCTAATTTCTGAATCATCATAATTGGCTTCATCAAAAGTTGGGGACAATCCACAAAAAAGATGCTCCAATGACCATCATTGTTTGAAAAACCAATAGAGTGATATTTTAAATTTATTACAAACATTTGAAATGTAGTGCAAAATTTGTCATAATTCCATACCTATAAAAGTAGCAAATATTTTTCAACCTGTTTTGTCCCTTTCATGCAAGGAGTGCATAGATTATATGTATAAGAATGTCAGCACAATAAAGCTCTAAATACAGGTAGGAATCACATCAAACTCCGAAAGAAACACTAGATAAATGAGAGGCACATAATTCTTGCTGAGATTTGTGAATAAGATGTTGACAAACATAGGCAATATGTATGCTCTTACATACTTGCAATGGCTTCAAATCATCATACTAAGATTCATAAATATTTAATATAGTCAAATCATAACTTAATGAATACTTGTACAAGAACTCATCATCAACATGCTTTAGTGGAGTACCGAGTATCATCTCAAGCTATTTCAGACTTAAGCTACCCTTTTAAATTCATTAGGAGAGGGTGCCGTTCTAAATGCACTCACACAATTCACGAAAAGATGTTTTAGAGAGAGAAAGGGATTATAATTGGTGCTTTTTAGAGAGAGGAAGGTTGAGTGGGTGTTTTTATAAGAAAAAAAGAAGAAAGGTTAGGTTTAAATTTCACAACATGTCGTAATTTAGAATCATGATATGTTATGTTACCGTGATTCAGAATCTCGACATCCTAGAAATGTCGTGTTTTCTTAATTGCAACAAGCATAAATTGTACTATTTTGTTAAAAAAAAAAATTAGAATAATGTTATTCTACCAGACTTTTTTAATTAATAGTGTGTCCTCCTGCAAGAAGCACGCCACCATTAGGTTGGACTAGAGATACATTAGTATATTATATTATATGGATTATCACAGTATGAATAATATAAACTTCCTACTACAAAAAAGCATATAATTAAACCCTTTTTTTTTTCAATAGACAAAGAAAAGATTTAGGACCTATTAATCTTGTTGTTCCCTTTTTCGTAAAAAGCATATAATTAAACCTTGCACTTAAAATATCGTATCTTAATTAAAGGAATATTTTTCTTAAGGGGCATATATATGGTATTAACTTAGATCTTTAAATTTCTTTTGTGGGCTACGCGCTTGAATGCCAATTTCAGTTTTCCTAGTGGAAAATAAAATAAAATAAATCATTCAGTTTCTTAATTTACAGGCATGCTGCCATAGTGTCTTTAAAAACCCTACGCAATCAGCCTACCAACCCGCAGCCCGTCCCTCGCACATTCCCCCCTTTCTTTTTCTTTAGTGTGTAGAACATTTGACGCCAGGTCCTGCGTTTTCGAACCATCAGGAAGATGAAGTGGTTGAACAGTTTCTTTTCAATGGCCCTTTTGGTTATCTTCCACCATGGACAATATTGTTGCCAGGCTGGTCAATCTTCTCCAACTCACCACTGTGTTTTTGCTAACACAAATGGAACCCATTTTGTAGTGAACAATAAGGCTCTATACTTAAATGGCTTCAATGCATTTTGGATGATGTACATGTCATCTGATCCATCCACGAGGAGCAAAGTCACATCTGCATTCCGGCAAGCCTCCGAGTATGGCATGAATATTGCTAGAACTTGGGCTTTCAGCGATGGTGGAAATGATAAGCCCCTCCAGATTTCTCCAGGTATCTACAACGAGGACATGTTCAAGGTATACTTTTCCTCGTTTCTTGATTTTCCTACACTTAATTCTTCTCGAGCTGTTGCATGGCGAATAATTATATATGTTCTTACTATTCTTTCTTTCCAGGGATTGGACTTCGTGGTATCAGAAGCTAGGAAATATGGGATTTATCTGATACTGAGCTTGGTGAATAACTTCAAAGATTATGGGGGCAGATCACAATATGTTGAGTGGGCAAGGGAACGTGATCACCAGTTGAGTGATGACGACGAGTTCTATACAAACTCTGTTGTCAAAGAATACTACAAGAACCATGTCGAGGTAACTCATTCATCAGTACTGTACCCTCCTTTACATTAGCCATCATCTTTCCATGGACAAATCTTCTTAATTTGTCGTGTCATTTACACAATTATTGTCACTATTAGAATTATTAATCTATACACATCTAAAGCGTTTCTTTCAAAAGCGCATTTAATTTGATGTTAAAACATCTTCCTTGTCTATTTATCTCTGTTCAAGGAAATGCATTAATGTCTCTGACTTGAGGGCATAATGTTTTCAATTACTGATAGCTAATTAAAAACAGTGGAAGATGATTGATGGATAGAATTAATGTGATTAAATTCTTGAAACAAGTTAACCAATAATGCCTTTTGACTTGGTAAAACCATCGCTAGCTTATAGTGTCAGAGTCACGGTTATCTTGGTTTTAGCAACTGTTGACCCTAGCTTTCAATCTCTCTTGCCGCTAGAAAAGTACAGTATCTGTGCAGGCAGTGCTCACGAGGATCAACTCGATAACAGGAGTTGCATATAAAGACGATCCCACCATCTTTGCATGGGAACTGATAAACGAACCTCGTTCAAATGACACTTCTGGAAAGCTAATCCAGGTATATCTAATTTCTTTCATTTCTACTCTCAAGATGATCACAGTATTAAGATCAAACAAATTATATCGAGAAAAAAACAAGCCCAACAAATGACAATCTCTCTTAGGATGAAAGAAATTCATGATTCAACAGTGTAATCATTCAAAACTAGGAATGAAAGGAGCAATAGAAATGCTTGGAAGCTCACGCTATTCGCTTAATGTCACCATTGCTAATCTCCATTAATTTGTTCCCATTTTGAGCTCTACGTGTGCGTTATGACTATATACTAAACGGGGATAACGATGCACAGTCTCTGTTACGGTGATTATTGCAGGAATGGGTCACTGAAATGGCAGCACACGTTAAATCCATTGATAATTACCATCTTCTTGAAATAGGGCTAGAAGGATTTTACGGTGACTCGAAGAAGGAATCAAATCCTGGCAGCCACCTCTTTGGCACTGACTTTATCTCCAACAACCAAATCCCGCACATAGATTTTGCCACCATTCATCTCTACCCTGAGCAATGGTAATCGCCTTCTCCATCATTTACTCAGTACTGTTCTTCATCAAGAATTCTAACTATTCTCGAGTCTTACTAGATTAATGCAATGGCAGGTTGCAGAACTCAAGCGAAGACGAGCAAGCTTCGTTTGTGGATAGATGGATCCAAGCCCATGTCCAAGACTCCAGTTCAGTGCTTAGAAAACCACTCGTTATAGGAGAGTTTGGCAAGTCTTCAAAGCTTCCTGGAAATAGCCTGCAGAAAAGGGACACTTATTTTGTGAAAATCTACAGCGATATATACAATAGCGTCACAAGAGGAGGCCCATTTACTGGTGGGCTCTTCTGGCAACTCATGGCCGAGGGAATGGAGAGCTGGGGTGACGGCTACGAGGTTGTCTTGGACGAGTCTCCCTCAACTGCTAATATCATTTATCTACAATCTCGCAAGTTACAATGTCTCACGTAGATCTATTGCTTTTGGGATTGGAATTTACAATGGTCTTGTCCATAGTACATTCTTTCTAACAAATTCACTACGTCAATCAGTTTTTTTTACTAATTTATAGGCTTGCGCTAGTCGGATTAAAAAAAATGTTTAAATGTAAAACAAAATATTCAGGTTGAGGTGAGGGAATTGTTGTGAAATTCAT
This sequence comes from Populus alba x Populus glandulosa, assembly GCA_033617975.1. Classification (NCBI taxonomy): domain Eukaryota; kingdom Viridiplantae; phylum Streptophyta; class Magnoliopsida; order Malpighiales; family Salicaceae; genus Populus; species Populus alba x Populus glandulosa. The sequence continues at coordinate 16,785,028 of CM066144.1, read as the reverse complement.
CCCAATAAATTAATCTTGAAAATTTTCAACCTTACAGCTTATATAATATAGGTTTAAAATTAAATCAAGTAAAGTTATCTTGATATGTTTTAGTTGACTTGATAGATTTAAAAAAAATTTAGATATCAAGTAAAGAGTGTAGTTTGAATTTAAAAAGTTCAAAATGATATATGTATATTTTTCTTTATGTATTGAGACATTGACATATTAGATCAAGTCAAGTTTCACAACTTTACTTATCAAATTTGTAACCCGAATCATAAACTCTATTGTATTTGATAATTTTTTTTTTATTTAATTATACAATAATATAAATATATGCTTGTAAAATTAAACACAAATTAAATATCAGAATATTTATTTAAAACTGTAATGACCTTATAAAATACAAATCAAATCAAATTATAAATACTAATTCAAAATCAACTGATAAAATTGAAAAGAACAAAAAACTCAATGTAAGGACAAAACAGATGGGGAAAAAAGAAAGGCAATTGAAGGAGAAAAAGAAAGTTAATTGTTAATGTGATCTGTTTCACTGTTCAGCTTTACCCCAATTGTTTTAGTGTATAGTAGAATAGTTCTTGTCACCGTTTCCATAACGGCCAGAATTATCGCAATAAAATCTTGCGAATTCGTTCTTTGAACAGAAATATCTTGAGGTTTTGATCCACCCATATGAAATCATTCTCTTTTTTCAGAATGCATGCATGAAGTAAATTTCACAGCAGTTAAAAAAACAAATGAACAGAAATATCTCGAGGTTTTAAAAGATGCTGGCTTTGCTTTCGTGCTGTGATGAATTTTCGATATCCTTTCAATGACCTATTTTATATTAAAAAGATATCTATATCATCCAATCCATTACACAAGGCACACAATAGCAATGGAACTGAGAAAAAAACAAAAAAGCACAGGTCTGTTATATTATTTTCTATATTAAACCTGTTTACCTCCCATTTCCCCTCTCAATCAAATTTCGACAAGCCAAACCTGACAAGGGTCAAACATGAACAGATTTGTCATATAGAGGCCAAAGACCCACGCCTATGTATTGTTTGTTCATGAATCAGTTCTAAGACTCGTGTGTTCTTCTACTGTTCTCAGCAAGCTTGCAACGGAGAGGAACAACAAGGAGTAAGAGAAGGCTATTAGCAAAGAAACTACACATGGCTAGCTGTACAAAAATACATTTGCAGAGAATCTTAAATGCCTGGAATTATTTGTCGATCCTGAGATTATTACATAGATTTCTTAGTTCAGGCCTTGAATCCATCCATGATGTGAATTTCGTTTCACTTGCTTTCGTGGAGTACAGGTATGATCTGAATGTGATCAGATTGAAGTACCTCCTGAAAAAAAGTGCAGAAACAATTGGTCATAAAATGCCATACGCTCTATAGAATTGCTAGAAGGAGCCCCATGAAGCCACCCACTGCGGTGTTCATAAAAAAAAAATAATAATAATCGTAATAAAAAAAATAAATAAATAAAGACCATCTCTCTCGAGGGAAAACAGCCTTTCCCATAGACAGGACAATTTCAATCCAACTTGGTCCAAGTTACCAAACCATAATGGAATATCATGCAAGTGCAAACCTTGTGGCTTTCTATGTCAACTAATGAAAAGCAACAAGGACCGGGCAGATCAAGCATATCCACCAAAGGAAAAGGAGGGTTGCAACAATCTACTTAGTATACGTTCTAAGATTAAATTGCCAAGGTCTATCAACTAACCGTAAAGCCTTAATGCCCATATCCAAGAGGCATGCACGGTGCTCATCGTCACTATCGGGAAACTTCCAAAGTTCCTTGATGTAATAATGGATATCATCACGCAAATGTCCTGCACCTGCACACCTTTTGAGAAAAAGAAGGTTGGTTTCAGCACTGACAGATCAAATCATGGCAAAGGGGACCAGCTAATCAGAAAACGTAGGAAACAACTAAAACAAAACATAACTTCACACAACAAAATGACCCATAGTTGTATGGATTTTTCATTCCAGATTGACAGAGGAGAGCAAGCCAATCAGTAACACATCGTCACCTTCTGCTTTTCCCAAAGTTATGGAGAATTATGCCTCCACGACTATCATTTAATCATGCATTTAGTTATTGCCTCTGTTTTCATATGAAGAAGGAACTAAAATAAAAATGGACATACTTTTCAATAATAATGTCAACATCTGCTTTGCTCTTCGGGCCATGAATGAGAACTCTTGTAAGACTAAGTATGTCACGGTAATCTCCCATCCTCAGTGCTTCTTCATCAGACAATTCAGAAGGTAAGTTTGATTCAGACAAAGAAGATGAACGTCTGCTACTAACCAATGTTTGTGAAATCTTTGATGTCAACTTTGCTTCTGCATCAAGTTTAATACAAATAATTGCCATTGCATAGCCAACACCTCCAAACCCTGTGTGTGAAACAAAAAGGTAGCTCCCGGCACAGCTACAAACAAAATTTAACTAGATTTATAAAATATCTCTGCAATCAAGTACAATTTTTATAAAAAGGCTTTATTTAGAATAATGCCAAAAGAATCTCCCAGATAATGCCGGCAATCCTTGTACAGAAAATAAATTGTGGAAAGCCCAAGTGTCAAAACTCCAATTAACACTAAATATAATAGACATCTGCTTCCATAAACACCCAACTAAACTAAACCTCAGTACCAACCTATTTGTCATGGGCTACATAAATCAAAATCTGTTATAAGGAAATAAACTGTCGGGATGCTAAGAGGAACAAAAGGGCACAATTATGAAGTGATATCCACCATGGATAAAACAAAATTTGTAACTTGGCAGTACTACTCTTTTTTGTTATTAAAGCAGGTGCTTGAGAGAATTTTTTTTAAAAAAATGTCATTGGTGCTGCCAGAGAGACTTAAACAGCAGTCTGAACCCCAGAAAAAATAACCATCTTCCAAGTTCCACTTAATACAGTTATCAAATACTTGATAGAAACATTGCAACCACGTCTATAACTAAAATGACAAATTGTGGTTAATAAGGAACAGAGAATTTCGGTACTTACTCGTCTTTACAATACTGTATTGCATCAACATCAGAAGCTAGAGCCTCCCTCTCACTGGCTAATGGAATCCTCCTATATGTCATGTCATAACCCTCATCCTTTAGACCAGCATACACTTCAGCAGGTGTCTTCACGTCATCTGCAGAGATGTTCTCCCAATATCCTATGATACAGGACTGATTTGTTGCTGGATCATATTCTTCACGATGTAAAAGCAATCGACCACCAGACCGTCTAATCTCAGATACTATATCTTCTTTTAGTCGAGCCTCCATGAGTTCTAACTGCATAAAAGTTGAAAGAAAGGAAGTTAGTAACATACTTCGCTTAATAGATAGCTCTTTGAGGCAAAAGAAATTCAACAACGACGGACCACTGGACCAGTTATTCCAACATGCTTGAGTGTGTCAACAGGTTTATTTAGCTCCCTGGGGACAAATGGTGTGCCATTGATGTAAACAGCTGCTTCTTCTCTGAGATCAGTCAATATCACTTTCTGAGCCAGAGATCCCCCTATCTTGGGCTTGGCTTTCAAATATGCCAGCACCTCTTTGGCACCAGCAATCGTTGGAGTTGCCATGCTATACACAGGGTAGCCATCCACCTGATGCATAAGAAACATTGGGTTTAAAAACAGGAATTTCCATCAGAATGTAAGGACCTCTCCCTTTGTATTCACACTTTCCACAGAAACTTGTTTGTCAGTATGTACGAGTGTGAGTTTGTGTGTGTCTGTGATCTCAATTTGCGAAAGGAAAATGCAAAATAAAACAAAATATATTTAAAAATAAAATAGGAGTGTCAAAAAGGATATTCCACCAAGGGTCCATCATCGATATAATCCAGATGTGGGCATACCTTGTAAACATTTGGTGCTCCATGAATTTGTATGTGGCTAGAAGTCCGCTGACCAGGAAAGAAATACATTTTGAGTATAGAACCTTTACCCAAAACCGAACCATTACGAACCCTGACAGTGGCCTCCATTACTGCATCTCCATGCTGAGATTCCTGTGGTGTTCTCAACCCCTCCTGCTTGTGATAATAATAATAATTAAAAAAAAAAACACAAATGCCGAGGTTACCATAATGATAAAGAGGAAATCCCTAACATAGAGAAAAAATGCAGTCAAAAAGCCCGAGAGTTTCCGAGTCCAAAGGAATAAGAAAATATACCGGGACAGTGAAAAAACGGCCTGGCCTCAATCGAATGCTCCATTTTATTGCTTGGACTTCAGGTCTTTGATGCAACCAACTCTTAAATGTCATCCTTGATTCTCCTTGTCCGCAAAACCCATCAAATGCTTCACTTCCTAGATATGCTGCAAAGGCAATTAAACGGAAGTACCTCTCCAAGTATTCAGCACCACGGCTCAATGCCACTCTCCTAACTCTTGGCTCAACATGTTGTTGATTGACCACCTTCCTGTATTGCAGAACAGCTTGGCGTATGTTCTGCAGAGCAGAACATCTATCAACAATAGCATCTAAGGCCTCTCGGCATTCCATACCATTATCAAATAATCTTGTTATCTTCCACAGCAGCAGGATATCATCAATGCCAAAAGCACGACCTTGTTCCATATCAGTTTTTACACTGCCAATGTCGGAGGTGGTTGCAGCAGTGTCACCTCCAGTTTCTTCACCGCTTGAGCTTCCACTGTCCACCTCTTCATGGTTCATATCATCAGCTAAGACTCTAATTGGTCTCCCATAATCTATTCTAAGTTTCAGAAGGCAAGCAATTACAGTGCCAGTCGTAGTCCTTCCCCTTCCCATCTGTGTTTATTAAAGTGGCATTCAAGCGAAGGACAAAAGAAAAAAAAAAAGAGTTAGCACAATTTAAAAATATAAAAAACAACGGGAAGCAGTTCCATAGAAATTAATGAAGAACATCCATTCACATGTCCAACAACAGCGGTGCAAGAAAGAAATTTTAACCTGGCAATTGAAAACGAAAGCAGTATCCTTGGAAGCAGAAGCAATATTCATCGCCAATGTGTCAAAGTCAGAACTTTTAGGAGCTTTACCATCAGTGATTGGAACACGGGCATACTTAATGGGAAAACCATCAGTGTCTAAGCATTTAAACACCTCAAGTGGGGTCTTAATAGAATCAGAATTTACATGCTCCCAGGCATCAAAGATTTGACCATCATCCGTTTCATGAATGACCATTATAGCACCTCCATAGCGTTCAGCTTCTCGCAAGATATCTTCTTTCAGTCGAGCCTCCATCCTCTCCACTCTCTCACGACCAATTCCCTGAATGTGGTCATCATAATATCGACTTTATTAAACATGGGTCAAGAGAACCATGAAAAAAAAAAAAAGAGCAAAGTTAACACAAAATGGAAAAAAGTTGGTCCACCTCAAAATGAAATATAGCCCGATTCTAAGAAATATATGCCAGGCACAGTATCTTATGCATCCATCATATGAACATAATTAGTTAATTTTGAAACCCAAGCAGAAGTCATGAATTTTTAACAGTTCGTAAAAGCTTTTCCTCCATTATAAAAAGGAATGTAAAGCAATAATCCAGAACTCCAACTAATGTTCCATCTTGACAAAATTCATGGGATTCCATCGGGGAGCCTCCCAGATGAGTGTGAGGCAAGATTATGTCTGCCTCAATGAATGAACTTTTGACATGTGTGTGCTATATCCATCAAGAAAAGAGAGCTAAGTAGCCAGTATTTACAAGGGAAATCTTTTTTAACAAGAGATCTAATAACAGACAATAAAAAATGACAAGGTTATATTGATCTTGGTTTCTATGAATAAGATATTGAAGGACATTCATACCAGGAAAAGACTATCAAGGTCATTATTGTTAATTCATCATGGGTCAAGTAGTCAACTAGCATCATTGCATGATCAACCCGCTCCTTCTTTCAAACTCGCTTGGAATGGTTTTTCTATTCAGATAAATTATATTTGTGCGCACTATGATGCTAATGATAGTTATTCGGTTGAATGAAAGTACTAGTAAAGGTCTACTATCTGCCACATGCACCTCCACTTCAATGAGGCTGATGAGTTGGTAATCTATGTGAAAGTAAGAGAATCCTTACCGTGTATTCCAGCATGTTTTTAAATGGTCTTTCAACCTCACGGAGCACAAATGGCTCTCCATTTATGTAGATAACAGGTTCTTCTCTCATATTATGCCAGAAAACTGGACAACCACCTTTAGAGCTGCCAATCCTCTGAATGACAGAAAGAATACCATCAATTGTAGGATTTGCTACTCCATAAACTGGAAAACCAGGAACTTCTCTGAAATTAGGTGCACCATCCACTCTCTCTGGTAAACTAGGGTTTTGACAGCCAGGACAGTGGTCACTTTTTAAAACAGTCTGACTTCCAAGAACCTCCCCATTTCTCAAGGCTGCAACTACACCCATCTCATGAGGTCGGCCATCAGCAGATTCAGCAATCCTCATTGGAGATGGCTTAGGACTCGCATATCCAAGAGCACCCATTGGGTTTCTCCTGAGCAACCTGCAACAAGGATGGTTAAAGCAAAATAAGTTCCACATGATCTATGGTCTGCAGACATGTGTTGATATATATGAGGTTGCATTCTAATTGGAAAAGAGTGGTTGACATAACTATACCAAAACCTGGACATGGAATGTAAAGCAAGTGCCAAAATAATGGTGTTGAAATATATGTTTGACCAGATTGAGTTTGCTTACTTGTAGATGAATCTATATACTGTTACAAATATAATAAGTAAACAAGTTTCCTGAAGAGGAGCTAAGAAAAATGATATCCTTCAGCAAAGGGTTCAGTCTCATAACTGTCCATACAAGCACCAGTTGACTTTGATTGTTATACATTTTTGTTTTCAAGTGTCCAACATAAGTATCTTTATTCAAGGTTATGTGGCCTTGTAATTGTGTGATTGGGACAAACACTTTAATGTCCACAAAAAATATCAGTAGATGTTGTGCCAAGGCATGACAAAAACATAGTTCAAGATAAGTAACCAAGGCAAAATGATATCACACAATAGGCTTATGGGGGAGAATATCACTGGAACACAATTTTCAGGCACATTAAACTTTCTAAGCTTACATATATAGAAACAACATATCATGGAGAAGAGATTGAAGCACCCAACAGTTTAACAAATTGGAAAGGCAACAGAATTGTCAGTACTAACGCATACAAACCACAACCTTCACTCTTTCAATTTGATATGTTAGAAACATAGAATACAAGTCTGATATTTCCATAGAAACCAAAACCAGCACCACATATCTTTACCTACGAATAATGCTGTAAAGTTCTGGCCGAGCTTGCATCCAGTCTGCAAAACTGCTATGGCCAAAAGAACTAGAACGGAGAGCATCCCTCTCAGAGTGTATATACACAGCAAAACATATGAGGGAGTAATATCTTTCCAAGTATTCCACAAAAAATGAAAGTGATGCCTCTCGCTTCATCTCATCAGATTGACGAAGAGTACTATTGCGATAATTGGCAATTGCTTCACGTAAGTTCTGTAGTTCAAACACTTCATTTAGGTGAAATATAATGAAAAACAGAAGCAAAAATCGCATTCTTCTTACAAATCTATACCTTACCAGATCAGGATATATTATAGAGTCATACCTGCATGGAGGCACACTTGTCAATGACTTTATCAACTTGTTTTTTCCCTTCAACACCACCCTAATGCATGACACTAATTAATTAAGTTTCAAAAAATGTCAAGTGCTTCCAAGGACAATGAAAGCACTAACAAAATAAATAAATACCAAAAGAGAAGTAAAAAACCAACTAAAGCTATTATTAACTACCTCCAAAACCCGGATCAAACTTCTTATGACTGCATATTCTCCTCTGAGAAGTGCCTCCTCTGAGTTTGGCAAATTTTCATTGACATTCAAACCAAAGTCAAAAATTCTCCCCACTGAATTGGTTCGCTGAATGCCTATTTTCACATGACATGATGACAAAGACAACATCAATAACTATCATGATTAAAACATTTAACCTCACACCTTTCAACAAAATCAATTACTATAAAAATTATAATTGAAATTCATTTTAAAAAGGAAAGTTTATCAACAAATCATTTGAAGCAATCTGTTTATCTATCCAATCAGGGCTCGTATTTACTGGGTTCTCATCAACATATGCATGACCATTCTCTCATATTTCACACCAAAGCTGAAAATTCGCAAGGAATGCCACATTCCAACCTGATCTTAGACTGGGTAGTACTTTAAATAGTAGATAACGGATAACTTTAAAGCAACATCATTTTTCCTGTATCATTTCAAGTTCTAGTCCACCATCCTAGATTGTCAATCTATTTCTTCTCTATGTTAGCACACTGCTCTTGGCAGTTCCTAAGAAATCCCCATACAGTCAGTAGATTTTAGAATTAGAGCATAAATGATATTCTTTAAAGAGCAAAATTTAAAAAGTATCCTCATCTATGACTATGCATCTGTGGAAAGTGAAGAGATGGACTGAAAACCACACTCTCGCATATTGTGGTAAAGATAATTAATTACAGCAGTATAAGGTCAATTTGCTCCATCAAATAGGATTTCAAGTTTGAAGTATTTTAAGTAAAGGAGATCTCATATGGAGAATATGGAGATAGAATTTGCGGGAGATGACATATGAATGACAAATCAATCTGCTTTTCTATACACACAACAGCAACCAAGCCCTCAATCCCAAACTACTTGGGGTCATGGATCCTTATGCACCATTTCTAGTGACCGTACACCAAATCCACCTCAAATCTGCTCCTCAATAAATGAGGGCTCAAATTTGCCATTGCTTTATAGTAGAACCTAGGAAGAGTATTCTCTAGCATGCCATTAGAATAATTTTAACAGCATTGGAGCAAGAAATCTTTTCAGTTTTTTTGTCTTGAGGAACATTTGATAAATAGTCATAATCAAGTACCTTCATGCCTTTATATATCTCTTTATTGACAAATCATAAACTTTTTTAACTTATTTTAAAAAAAGAACTCAGAATTCAAGTTATCAAAGATTTTAAAATATTCACATTGAGGGAATTTTTAATTTTTAGCATAGAGAATCAACCACAATATATCAATTTTCAATACAATGGGATGGAGAGAGCATATGCATTGTCCAAGTCTGTGGTTAGTTTGGGATTTGGAACTGTTGTAAACAGCAATGGATCTGTGATATAAAGGCTCCTGCACATCCCAATCCTCCACATAAATGCAAGAGGCATTAACCAACTAGGTCAGGTTTACAAGTTTTGATGAAACAGATTATGAGTGGGGAGCTCTGGCTAATATCTTTGAACAAGTGTCTCCATCTCCATATACACTTACATATCTTGGAACAAGTTTTTCCACCTACATACTTCAACCTGGTAAAAGAAGGATCTAAATTTGCTGACTTTTTAGATTGAGTTGATATGATACTAATGAAAAGGAAAACTGAAGTTATGGATCCTTCAGCCTTTTTCCCAAAAATACAATCAAAACACAAATATAACAATGGATTGATCCTCCCTACACTGACCACCCTTACATGGAAGTACATGGAATAAAAGGAAAATCAGTGAAAACTATTCAATGAAAAGGAGCAAAAACAGCTAGAAAAAAAAATGGAGAATGACCAATATAAAACTCATCTTATAACACTGAAATTCAACCAGACAACCAAGATCAAGAACTGAGGTAACATGCAAGATACAAGTTAAATTATGTTGAAAAGAATGCTGACAGCTGGGATATTCAATAGATTGCAAGAGAAGTAGAAAAGAGAGCATGTTACCAGAGTCTCCAATCCGATTGAGGTATACCAAAGTTGCTATAACCATCCCAGTTGTAGTCCTTCCACGCCCCATTTGACAGTTAAATATTATATCTGTATTCAAGTCCGTCTGATAAATTCTATCAACCTGAAACAAAGAAAGCAGGCAAATGTCTTTTAGAAAAACTGAATACTGATCATACTTAAACAAACATCTGAAACAATTTTTTTGCAGAGTTGGATATCCATGGTTCATGTTTGGAACAACAACATGCATCATTGCATTTAAACATAAAAAGGAATTTGGCAGCATATTGTTTGTAAAAAATATTCTCTCATTTGTCTTCAAAAATTGATATTTTGAAGACACAAGGTATTCTGAAATTCCACTGTTCTGACTATGATATCTTCTTTCACGTACTCATTCAAGGTTGAGGATGCCAGATAAATTTGTCAGTAGGCATGGAGCTATGGTACAGCAGTTCATTTCCAAATTGGAATCCAGTTTCTGATAGATCCTGGTTCAGTTTAAGGCTTCAGGATAGGTAGAATTGCCATCAAGAGAAAATCTAATGTTCAAGGAGACAACAAATTGTAGGCTAGCACAAGTAGTTAAGACTTGGACTAGGGTATGGACTGGTCATGGATTCAAGTCTTCACTTGGATATTTTTTGAAATTTTAACACTCATAGACAATCATGAGTAGAGCCTCTTCCTAAAAATAAACAACACAGGCCCATATCATGTCAAGATCGGGCATGACCGAGCACAGCCTGTCGTAAGCAATGGCCCAAAGGAACTCAAAATACCCCACTAGTAAATATATGGAAAAAGGGAAGAGGAAGAGAAAGACAATATCCAAATGGATTGTTATTTTCTGAAGGATATGGTGGCAAGGAAATAATTGCAATGTCCATTTCAATCAAACAGCCAACTGTACCATGTGATCCCAAATGCAGAAGTCGTTTTTAGCATACCTAACTTGTGGGGTATCTGATATCTTTGCTCCTGTATGACTATAGTTCTGAAGTACTATCATTTATTAGAAGGTAACAAAGTTTTTCATATGTTTGCGGACATAAAATACAACCTTCCACACACAAATAACAACTAGACAGTCCTTGACAATCACTTTAGATTAAGGCAACAAAAGGTTGAGTTCGAAATTTTCATTTCCATGTTATGCACTTGAATTCAACAAGGTCATAGAAACGTCGCCTAAGTTACAAGTAATCTACATGTGCATTTGATAAAAATAAGAAGTGAAGCAAAATTCCTCTGTAAACAAATAATTGATAGTTGAATTGACAAGGAATCTAACAAAACAATTATACGTGCAGTTGATTTTAAAAAAAGAAAGAAAGATTAGTAGGTTCTAAATAAGATCCCAAAGATGAAACTCACTAAGATATCAAAATCCTGCTCCTCTGGTGATTTTTCATCTGTTATAGGAACTCGTTCATAATCATACAGATGTCCTTCTAGTTGCAAATCTTCGTACACCTTCACAATGGAATCAAGTTGCAACAATAAGTTAGAAAATCAGTAGATTAATTGTGTTTAGTTATTCCACAAGCAGAATAAGTTCCATGATTATGCCTCTACTGGTGTCTTCACAGAATCACATGAGACTGGTTCCCATTGGTCCACCATCTGACCATTTGGCAGTTCATCGGTAACATGTATCTTATTTCCATATCTGTAAATGAAATACGCAACTATTTATTATAGTTCAGACCAATAGTCACCAAAGGTAAAGATGAAGTATCATTAGAAACCAATGATAACACAGCATTCAGCCACAGTAAATACCTTGCAGCTTCCATCAGAATATCCTCTTTCAACCGAGCTTCCATTTCTTCAACCCTGGACCTGTTTATTCCCTGTTTGAGCAACAGAAGGTCACTATCAAGTTTATACAACAAATATAAAGTAGTACTTGTTTGCATGACTGCTGTTGTCAACCATGTGAATTTACACACATACAGGTTAGTATGCAAAGGCTATGAACTGCTTGAGAGAACATATTATCTGCACTAAACATCCTCATTCACAGAAAATCAAACATGAATGAGAGATTCTGTAAACCACGTTGAATTAAATCAAACGATCCTGAATGTTAGAGAGGGAATTTGTTTTAACTGAGAAAATCCTCGCATTTACATCACCAAGGAAACCATTTTAGTTTTAAAGCTACAAGAGAGCACAAAAATTCAACAATACAATACGGAAATTTTAGAAGGTAAGCATGAGATACAAGTGGTAAGAAAAGATATATCATAATAAAGTAAAAGCAGGTTGAAAAAAAAAAATCCTTTACAAGTAGCGTACCGTATATTCAAGATTGGAGAAAGGCCTCTCCACATCACGCAAGACAAAGGGACGTCCGTTAATGTACACCAACTGTTTCAATGAAAAAAAAAAAAACAATGTGACAACTGTAACATGTGGATGAAGAGGATGTTTGGGGTTGTGGTGCAACATGTGTGATGATTTTTTGAAAATTGTTTTTGTTTAAAATTAATGTTTTTTTATGTTTTTAAATTATTTTGACGTGTTAATATTAAATATAAATTTTTTAAAAAATATATTATTTTATTATATTTTCAACTAAAATCAGTTTTAAAAAAAAATTGAAAGTACATTCACAAGCACCACAGGTATAAGGGGAAAAGGCCTAGAAACATCCGACAGTTATTGACATAAAGTTTGACATGATTTTAATCATTATGTTGCTTCTGCTAGCATTTTCAGCACTAATTATCCATTTTAGTTAATAAAAAAATAAGCAATAAGCAATAATCATAGTCCATTGTATTAATTAAGCACAGCAGAAAGAACGACATGGAGAAAAAAAACAGAGGGGGTGCGGGTGCATATTGGCAAATAGCTTTACCGGTTCTTCACGAAGGTTAAACCATAAAACCTGTGCTTGCTTCCCATCTTTCCGACCTCTTATGTGCTTAATAACATTACGACATCCTTCTATTGTTGGAATCGCAACACCGTGAACAGGTAACGATTCCGCCTATCAAAGCAACCACAAATAAGTCAAAAATCATGATGATGATGATAATTATTAATGACAAATTCATTAATTTAAGAGAGTATAATCAATCAAATACAGTGATCAATGCCTTTTGGTTTACAGGATCAGCAGACAAACGAGGCTCTTAAAAATATGGCCATGCTTAACTTTCTAATTCTATAAGCAAGCAAGCTGTTAACGGAAAGCCGGGGGGGGTGCTTATATGAAAAAAGAGAAGGATATATGCATCTGAATCGGGGAATTTCAAATGTTTTAATCAAAATAGAAAGGGAAAGCGAGATTAGTGGTAAGAAGAAAGTGGAGAAAGAGAACCTGACGGTAATTGGGAGCGCCGTCGATTTGAGGAGTTAAGCGCTTATTTTGACAGCCAGGGAAATGGTCGCTCTTAAGAATGGTCTTCTTTCCCAGCACTGATCCACCTCTCAGTTTCATCACCTTCTCTGGTTCTTTTTGTACCGCCGCCATCGACATGTCTCCTTTTTCTTTTATATTAATCTTTTATTCTACGCTGTCATCGCTACTCTCCTCAACTCTCTCTCTGTACTGCAAGCTAGTAAATAATTTGAAAATGCCAAACCCGTCCAAAATGCCCGCACCACGCAACAATAATGTAGTGCCAGACAAGGCAGCTGAATATAACAAGAGAAGAGAAGAACAGAATTCGTTGTAGAGAGAGAGAGAGAGAGGATAGGCTTTGCAAAGAGAAAGGGAGGTAGAAGGGGAGGTCTTGCGAGATATAAAGAGATAGAGATATAGATCGTTTAAATAAAATATTTAATACAGAAATTTATTATTATTATTATTATTAGTAAAGAGCAAGTAACCAAGGCAACAACGACAACAAACTCAGTTACTCAGGTGGTGTCATTTATGATATGATACACCACGAATGAATTGGATTTCTTGAATTAGTGGTTGATTTTAATATGTTTTTTTATGTAATTCATTAAAAATATATATTTTTTATTTTAAAAAATAATATATATATAATTAAATTTTTTATATTTTTAGATTATATATAAAAATAATGTTAAAAATAAATAATATTATTTTAAAATATTTTAAAATGCACTGCATGTACGCAAATACAAACGGCACCTGTTGTCTTTTTTTCGTGCTGTGTGGTCTGGTGGGGTAGAGTGAGTGAATGGAAAACTGCTCTTCCAAAAGGGGCGACGCCCTGAGGTCAGGTCTAGATTTTCATCCTCTACAGAACGTGAAAGGCGTGTGTTATTTTGATACTTCGAGATCTCTTTTCTGCTATCTGATTTGCTAGAGAGAGAGAGAGAGAGAGAGGGAAAGGGTAGGTAATTTTAGGATATTGTTTTCATTGGCTGGCGGGATGCCGAAGCGCCAATCACAAGTCGCCACCTAACGCTCATATTGATTTCGGATGATACTGTGCCCCCTTGGAATTCTTGTTAATCTCTGTCTACTGTGTTCCTGTTGTATGGATGGAACGGACTTTATAAATAAAGAAAGCTTTCTGAAAATGATATGATAATTCAGACGCGAGGAAAGTGACAATATATCATATCAGTTATAATCCCATGGCCCTTCCCGGCAATACAGGGATTTTATTCTTATTTTTTTATGGGAAAGAAAAGGGAAGGATTAAGGATTTTCTAGGAAAAACAAACAAGCTCCTTTGCCACGCCCAACAAGCAACTTTCATTGATTGCATAAATTAATTGAATCATAACAAAGCATATTGATGAGTCAACATTTTTTATTATAGATTTTTATAAATAAAAATCATTTTAAAAACAAAATAGGTATTAAGGACATATCGGATCCAAGAAAAACTTAGGTATAATAGTCAATTAAGTCCAAAATAATACGAATCTCGTAAGCATATCAGACCCAAAACATTTAAGTTTGACAATCAACTAAATTCAAAATAGAGAAGGTTTATCAACCATACTAGATACAAAGTAGTTGGGTTTGACAATTAATCATGTTTATGGCAACATGGGTCTAACAAATATATTAAACTCGAAACATTTAGATTCAATCATTACTAAGTTCTCATGTTATATGCTTGATCCTAGAGTATCTCCTAAAATAAAAATATTAAAAGTATAACAAACCGTCATGCCTTTTCCATTTAGAATAATCATTCATATTGATATAATGATTTCATTATGCTTATAGGTTTATGCAAGGTCTCTTTATACACATGCTATACTTACTATCTTATTAATGATATGTAAAAGATAATTTTTTTTCTATTAATATCGCTGAAAACAAAGAGCTTTCCAGTTCTTTCCTTCTTTGAAAACGACAAGATTCAAGAGATATAAATACCCCATTAATCATCTAGGTTAGGGTTCAAAACTTTTATTTCTTTCAGAATATTATCCAATTTAAAATTCAACAAATAAAAAAATTTAATTTTTTTTTACGTTTTTGAATTATATTGATATGCTAATATAAAAAATAATACTTTTTAAAAAAATTATTACAAATAATAATTCTTTAATATTTTAATATCAAACAATCTAACCATGGCCTGTTTGCATTATCTTCTGAATGGTAATTTTGCTCTATCTTTCACCACCTATCTTTTTATAAAATAATATTAATAACAATTATTACTAGTGATAATTCTTAATCTTAAATTATCATTTGGTTGACATGATGAAGTGTAAAAACTATAATTAACTTTTGTTAATGTGGATGATACACGGCTCACAACAAGAAACGTGCAGAAAAACAAAAGTGATATGACATGCAAAAGGCGCACTCGGACCCTGATCGAGATGGTACTAGTCATCATCCTGGACATCTACACCGTTGAATGATTCGATGTCTTTACCTATATTACATAATCGATGCTATGAAGACATGCTATCCATCAGCATCTCCTCTTCTTTCTCAGTCCTTGCTGCGCTCCACACCAACTCCGCGACCGCATTCTGATCACATGGAAAACGTTATGCCATTCGCTACGGTTAACAGCAGCATAACAAACAAGACATGGCAAGCTAGATTTTCATTCCAGACAAATAAAAACCAGAGCAATCCTCATTCCAGACACGGGAATGAAGAGCAACAACAACCAGTGTCATTCCCTTGAACAGCAATGCATCTTGCCATAGAGGAGCTTGTAAGAAATAGATTCAACTTTCTAAATCATAACTGCTGTTGTTATAGCAGCACAGCTAAGTAGGCATTTTGCTGCTGATGAAAATATAATTCTTTCTCAAGCAATTTCATATGCTATATACCAACATAAACAGGGTCATCCCATCCTCTAAGGTAGATGACGAACCTCTTGAGTTTTCATTATTAACATATAGAAGCAGATTACCCAATAAACCTGGAAATGTCTAGCAGCGGATGATGGAAGCAGAAGATGGGATGTGATACACGCCAAGAAGGTGAATCTTATGTTATCAGTAAATATCAAGGGATACAATATCTACGTACTGTTTGATTCTCACACAAATAGCAAATTTCAACTAAGATAACAGTTTACATGGATGCATGTACCTGGTTTCGTCCCATGCGTACAGAGAAAGCCCATTTCTAATCACAAGAATCCAATATTGATACATAAATTACAGCACTTCCAGATATAATAATTAGTCTGATATCATGCCGAAGCATCCTCACGAGCATCTATACTCACAACCTCTCTAACAAGATTCCTGGTTGAGGGCAAACCAGCAACCACATCTCCTTCAATACCACACTCATTTGTTCCCCTTCTAATCTTGAAGTAACCATCCTGTCATTTAAAAAAATTTGTGCTTCAGCATTCAAGAAGAAACATTTTGTGTTCAGTTTATTTAACGTGAGAGTTTTGACAGGAACTTACATCACCCCAGCCTCTATTCCACTGGTTGGCAAGAAGCTGCAAAAGGAGAGTAATTATATTGTCATGGAAAACTAATGGCTATAAAATCTGGGGAAAAAGAGATAAGCAGTCCCACATACCCAATAAGCTTCCCCATCTTCAGAAGTTCCCCAGCCAATAAGCTTAACAGCATGGCCTCCCATCATGCCACCTGTTATGTGCTTGTAGACTCCCGATTTATAATGAGCAAAATCCTGTAAAATGGTGAGCAGTCTATTACAATCAAATAAGACATAATTCCTATGTTTTCAGTCCTACAGCAATTGCACATAACCAATTTGTAATTATAGGCACCTTCTGTCTTGCATTTTTGATTAGTAATAGTAAAAGCAGAGAAGGAGTTCCATATTTTAAGCAACGAAACATATCATACCCTCAGAGGTTGTTCCTCCACACAAAGCAAAAGTTCATAGTTTATTCAGAGTAACAAGTTATTCTCAACCACGTCAAAAGTTACGCGAATGCAAGTAAAAAATAATGAAATAGGCACATTTTCACCTCATAAACAGAGAAGGCCACCTCAACTGGCCCATTCTTATAAATTTCTGCCATGATACTGTTGGGATCAGAATCAATTCTGTACGGCTTAACACCATAGTGCTTTGACTTCTTCCAGAGCTGGTTCTTATTGACACACTTTCGCGCGCACTTTGGCGTGGGATATCCAGGCTCACAACCAGGGTGAGAACAGCCAATATCATCAAAGTATGGATCACACTGCCAGATGAAAAATGTGTTCACCATTGGAATGAGTATATCAGCCATGGTCAGAAGCCATCATACTAAAGCAATAACATTTTGTAAGACATAAGGTATATTAGGTATGGCCAAAGAGTGATAACCCTTAATTTTCTATTCAGCAATCATCATTGTTGAAAAAATCTGACTTGTTAATGGGCAATGACATAAACTAGTACCTCCTCTGTAACAACACCATGGTGGACAAAGTATCTCCATGCAGAAATTGGATACCCCCCATCACAACCACTTCCACACAAAAAGCCACAGCATGCTAAGAGATCATTGACTGACAGAGAGATGTTCTGCAATAAAACACTATAATATTTATGATGGACAATATGAAAAAAGTCAACTTCAATCACAAAACTCGGTTACATACCATGCCATAATGGATACAAAATCGATCAGATAGCGATTCAACAGCACCAAATGCCCAGCAGGATCCACAATGACCCTGGTTTATCAAAGTCCAAACATGATGAAAACCAGTACGAATTATTTATATGATTTGATTAAAAGATAAATAGCAACATAAAGTTACCTGATCTTCAATTTGGAAATTGGTCCACCATTTGCCATATAAAATAGAGAAGAATCAGCACCATGAAGACAACCATGAAAATTAGAAAGCAAGAAAGCAAATGACCTAGAATTTTTCCAATGGTACTGCACTGTGGCCAAGCTGTTCTGGCATCGAATTCTTCTGGCAATCTCAAGGATTTTGGATGACTTATTACGGGAATTCCCCTCAGCTCCTCTTTTGGTGTTGGTTTGACTCCAAGAAGATACTTGAATTGGGCAACCTATGCATAAAAGATGAAATATTAGCAATTAAAAAGAAAAGCACCTATATCCACCTATATGTAAATAAAAAAGAAAAGAAAAGAAGGGAAGTCTTAGAACTATATCAATCAATTATATATATATAAAAAAAAAATGTCCTGTCAGTTAAATACTCACAGTGTAATTGGAAAAATGATGGTTCATGGTAGCTTTCCATCCAGCTTTGGGATTTCCATTGACTTTTTTAAGTATTGAATCCTGCATTGTCAGAGCAAAACCAAAAGGAGAGAAACATTCAACACAAAAGGACTTCATATAAGACCAGCTAAAGAAAAGAAGTACCTGAAGAATCCTGGAGTTCAGCTTGAGATCGGAGACTGGTTCCACTGCAATAACCTGTAGACAGTCGCATTGCTTAACCAATCCAACACTAAAATAGTAACTTCTGAAATTCAACACATAAAGACGGGACATCCAACAACGGGAGCAAAATACATTCATATCCAGAAAAAAATAGTTCGCAGATTCCAATAAAATAAAAAGCCTCAAGAATATAATCAAAATTGTTCAGTAAGCAAATTGTCATGATGAAGATGTATCTCTTTATTAAAAAAAAATCAATCAATTTTAGAAATCGTCACATCCATCCTCATAATCTTCAGAGATTGAGGTTTGTTTCTCTGCAGGTGAAGATGGTGCGATTTGACATCACAATTTCTGCTTCTTCTTCTTCTTTTTTCTACCTAATTGTTAGGGGATACGGTCATTTGTTGTTGTTGTTTCTATGTAATCGAGAAACACAACTTAAGCTTGATCATATCTATCGGGTTCTCTAACAAGTGTAAAATCTGATATCCACCAAGATTGGAAATATAATTTTGTACAAAGATGAATGTTAAAACTGAAAAGAAGATGATCGGGTTTCCCAAAATTATTATTATTTTGAGAAAAAAGAAGTTTGTACCTGAGACTGAAAGGTAAAGATGGCACCGATGAGAAGCAACAGCAGAGTGGAAAAGCAGAGACTAGTTTCCATTTGCTCGTCTTCCTCTGTCGTGTCTGGCGAAGGAAGGAGAAGATAGAAATATCCGTCAGTTGTTCGGTGCCGAATAAAGATGGACCAAGCGCCCTTGACCATTCTTATTGGATCTGGGATGCCAGCACAGATTGATTGAAAAGCCCAAAACCACACACACACTTGTATGTATAACCGCTTAAAGTGCACTTGTATAATCCTCTTGAAAAAACTTAGAAAATTAAATTTTAAAAAAATAATTTTTGCCAGTGTTTGGGCCGTTGTATTACCCAATGTAATAATATTACTTTGTAAGAGTTTTGGAACGCCTAGGAAATCATATTTTTTTTAATTTTTTGTTTTATATTTTTAGATTTTTATGATTTGCTGATAGTAAAAATATTTTTTTAAAAATAAAAAATATATTATTTTAATATATTTTTAAACAAAAAATATTTTAAATCATAATTACTACTATAATTTCAAACGAAAAATCATGGGGTCAATAGTTTTAATTAAGCTACACAATGAATAACTTCAATTAAGAAAATTTAAATGGGGAATAAAAAACTTTGGTTTTGAAATTTAATGTTATTTTTTGTTTTGAAAAAGTAAAGGATGAAAAGATTTTTATTCTTTTATTTAATTTTGGTTTTCAATTTTCATTTATTTATTTATAGAATAATATCTATGCATATGACACTATCTAAATCATTGATCTCTTGAAATAAACTATGTTAGTAGGCATCTTGCACTGTAAATAACGTGTTTGATTGGAGAGACAATGCACGACTGATAATTAAAAGTACAATATCTCAAGCGGCCAAAATTGAAGTTTATGGACTAATATGACAAGATTTTCAAACCTTGGGTGACCAAGGCGAAGAATCTAAGATCTTTCAGTTAGCAATGTTTGTATAGTCCCTCTATTTTCAATTTTATTTTAGTTTGGTCATTATATTATTTTGAGAAAATTACATTAAGTCTTATATAGTTTCATTATTTTTTTGTTTTACTCTTTATATTTTAAAAAATTACACTTTATATTCTAAACTCTAATAATTTTATAACACTTTCAAAGAATAATTTTTTGGCATGTGCTATTTTGCCAAAAACAAATTGGCCAGGCATCCTACTATAAAAAAATTCCTCACAAGCTATATTGATTATGATACGATTCATGTAATTATTGGACAATCATACTAGGTTTTTGGTTTAATATTTTTTAATATACAATTTTATTTTAATAAGAATAATTTTTAATTTAATTATAGGATCAAGCTAAAATTATTTGTGAACTTATACAAAGAGAGAATCCAAATCTATGTAAATGTAGTTTTTGTGTTTATGTTGTATCATATAAAGGTAAGTTTATCTTCTTATTCCTTTTATTTTAAATTGACTAAAGATAAAATATAATTTCTCAAAACACAGAAAAACAATCAAATTATAGCAGGCTAATTTTCCCTATTATTATTGTTTTGTCCTAATGTCATTCTCGAACTCCTAATTCATGTAATCATTTGGTCCGTGCATGATGAGCCAAAATAAGAGTGTAGACATTCTGTTATACAGGGATACAGTTAGAACACAAAATAGAAGGATCAAACTATAGCATCTTTCACATATTATTTCAATCAAGTTGAGTACTGTTGAAGAAAGCATTCCTCATGCAGTTGAGATCAAACTATAGCATAATTTATCGCTAAAGCACATCAATTTGAAAAGGGATAATCCATCATCACGCCGAAGCATGCTCATGGGCATCGATCTTGGCAACTTCTCTGACGAGGTTCTTGGTTGAAGGCAAACCAGCAACAACATCCTCTTCAATACCACACTCATTTGTTCCTCTTTTGATTTTAAAGTAACCATCCTGTCACTCAAAATGAAATTGCAAGTTAGCGTTTGAGAAAACTTTTATGACAGTAATTCAACATGGAGAGAAATTCTGATCAAAAGAACTTACATCACCCCAGCCTCTATTCCACTGGTTAGCAAGAAGCTGCGGCAAAAAGAGAGGACATCATTATACTAATATTATATGAGAAACAATGGACATGGAATCTGGAGAAAGAAATGGTATTATTAACACATACCCAATAATCCTCCCCGTCATCAGAAGTCCCCCACCCGATAAGCTTAACAGCATGGCCTCCCATGACATCACCTGTTATGTGCTTGTAAACTCCTGATTTGTAATGAGCAAAATCCTGTAGAATGGTAAACGATTATTTCAATTAAATAAGTATACAAGGTGTATTTCCCAGGAACATCTATCTTCATGCAATTTGCGTATAACTTTTTCTATGGGCATAATTTGCATAAACTTGTATGATAAATTAATAATGGCGTTTGTCACGCATGAATGGAGGTGCAAGTACAGCTAAAAACGAGATTCTTATGAGATCAAATGTTAGCAAACTCCCACTGATGTTATCCCTGCTTGTCTAAAACTCGGAATTTCTTCAACTTAATAAGCAAGCTATAGTTTAAGCACTGCAAAAGAATCAAGTGCATCAAGTGTCAGCAAAAGAGAATGAACCGAGTTTTTACCTCATAAACAGTGAAGGCCACCTCTACTGGTCCGTTCATGGAAACTTCAGCCATGATGCTGTGGGGATCAGAAGCAATTCTATATGCATTAACACTGAAGTGCTTGGACTCTGCCCAGAGCTTGTTCTTATCAGCACATTTTCTTTCACATTTTGGAGTAGGAAATCCTGGCTCGCAACCAGGGTGAGAACAGCCAATATCATCAAAGTATGGATCACACTGCCAGATGAAATTTTTGATAAAGAACATCATGATTATGGAACAGATTGGGCATGATCAAAATGGGGTGCCCTCTCGGTATCTAGTTAAGCAATCTTAACTAAGAGGAAAGATATCAAGGGTCAAGGTAATATGCAAAGCCAGAAACTTGTACCTCCTCAGTGACAACACCAGATTGGACAAAGTATCTCCATGCATCAATTGGATAACCCCCATCACAACCATCACCGCACATCCAGCCACAGCAAGCTAAGAGGTCATTGACGGATAGAGAGAGGTTCTGCAATAAAAGGACATGTGTGATTATATTGGAACAGCATAATTAGTCAATGTTTTTTGTTCAAATATAAATAACTAACTTGAATCACAAGATTCAGTTACCATGCCATAATGGATGCAAAAACGATCTGATAGCGATTCAACAGCACCAAATGCCCAACAGGATCCACAGTGACCCTGGATTATCAGATTTGAAATGTGTTGAGAACCGGTAAGGTTTGTTTAGACAAAAACCAAGAGAAAGAAAGAAAAACATTTTTTTTTACCTGATCTATCATTTTTAAGTTGATCCAGCATTTGCCATACAAAGGAGCAAAGCATCAGCACCTTGAAAATTAAGTAGACAAAAACAGAGAACCATGCAATGCAAACAGGTAGCAACTGACCAAGAATTCTTCCAATGGTGCTACAATGTGACCAAGCGGTTCTTGCATCAAATTCTTTTGGTAATTTCATGGATTTTGGATGTCTTACTAGAGGAACACCTCTTAGTTCCTTTCCGGGTGTTGGTTTGACTCCAAGAAGGTACTTGAATTCCCCAACCTGTGCAGCAAAGAAACTGGAAATGTTAACTATCAGGAATAAAGGATTAGAGTAAACCGAAATATAAATGAACGAAACAATATAAAAGAGGACCTAAAACAATCTGTCTCTCACTCTCCCATGAACCAACAAGAGAAATTATTAGAAAGCACAAGAAAAATACTGAATAATTCCTCAATGACCAAGGTCTTTCCAGATGAACACTCACAGAGTAATTGGAAAATTTAGGGTTCATGGTAGCTTCCCATCCAGCATTGGGATTTTCATTGACCTTCTGAACTATTGAATCCTGAACAATCATAGTGAAAGCACAAGAAACATAAATAATTTGCAAGCAAAAGAATCATTCAAATTGCCAAAGAGAAAAAAATCTGCTAAACAAAACACCTGAAGGATCCTAGAATTGAGTTTGAGCTTGGAAACTGGTTCCACCGCAATAACCTGTTGACCAGATTACATTCGATAAATTCAAACTTAGAATAGTAACCTTCAAGAATCAAAACACAAAGAAAGGAAACTAGTTCAAGATAATACTGTGCGATAAACAAACACAACAACCTCCTACTCATTCGTATTCACAAGATCAAATTTTTGTATCGATTCCTCCTTTAAAGATGCTTTTATTACATGTTCTCACTTTTGCATATGTTTGACTAGTAAAGCCCCATGAAACAACTCGAACTAGAAACCAAAAATCAATAGCAGATCTAACCTCTTCATTAACTTAATCGGCGGGTTGAAATGAAACACTTGCAGAAATATTAATAAAAAAAGTGTCTAGAAGTAAGAGATTATGGAGTTGAAAGCAATCAATCCTCAGACTGAGGCCTAGGTTTGTCCGAGGAAAGACCCGATGACTGTGTAATTAACTAACTATCAAAACTCCGTGTGCCTGTCACTGCTTCATCCATCTGTACTACAACAGATTTCCTTCTCTATTTCCATATAATCCAAAAATAGTAACTTCCTCATAATCATTATCGAATTCAAATTTAACATGTTCAAAAGAGTAGTTCAATCAACCGCCAAATTCGGGAATAAAAATCCGAAAAGGCACAGATGCATCTCTAGTAGAACATAAAAGCTGAAACGTAGAAGATCGCATTTTAACATGAAGGAGAAGAGCTTGCGACTGGTAAGCAAGTACCTGAGAGTGGAAGGTAAAGAGAGCAGCGACGAGTAAGAAGAGAGTGCCATGATACAGAGCACTTGCCATTGCCTGCTTGCTGGAGAAGAGAAGAAAATGGAAATACCCACGAAGAAGTAGATAGGTACGTGACAGATGAAGAAAGCCGTGATCACTTTATGAGGGTACGTGGATGACCCTAAATATGGGAGGAAAGGTGAGAGTAAACGAGAGAATGGGAAGGTGGTGAAGAAAGCCAATCGAACTGGGGAAGCAAGGAATCTTTCTTGGCTTTTTGTGCAGCTCGGCTGCGCGCTTATGTCAACAGTGATGGCAAATGCCGTATTAAAATGATTTTTTCTAATTTTTCTGAAAAATATTTTTAATATTAGTATATTAAAATAATATTAAAAAAATATCAAGTTTTTATATAAAAACCCTCATTCCCATAAGGGCCATAAGGCTCGACGATCGGTGCCCACCGCTTGCAACTTTATCCTTTCCGGTATGGGGACGTCATCTGTTAGTTACGAGTTATGACACGGTGTGGATGTATCCCATCCCATCTTTGATTGTTAATTAATGATATATTTTAATAATTTTTCAACTCTTTCCCGGATAGATAGTGATATTCATTTTAGTTGTATGAGAAGGAAGGTAGCTAGGTGGCTCGCCGTGCGCCATTAGTTGGATTGGATTTTTTTTTAATGTAAAAAAAATATATTAAAAAGATGATAAATGAGCAAAAGAAATCCGAAACCTGATTAATGAAATTAGTTAATTTAATAATATAATTATATAAAAAAATAGTATTAAAAAAATTAATGACTAATAAAAAATAAATATTTGTTAATATTATGAAAATATATCTTCTAAATATTTTTAAAATATCTAACAATCTTATTTGATAATAAAATAAAAATTAAGTGAAAACTGTATAATCTCATAAGAAAAATAAAAGAAATCAATAACTGAAAATTAGGATTTTTCTACATTTTGTCTCAATCTAAGCTAACTAGGCTAAACAATGTTTTTTCTCTTTAATTAAAAATCAATTTTGGAGAATTACAAAACAAATTACTTAAGTAGCATGCTAAATTCATGGTCCGATCATAAAACAAGGATAAGCTCACACAAAATAAATTGAATAAAACAATGAAAGTCAACTTTCAAGCAAACTAAATTATTAAAAGGTAAAAAAAAACATTTTTTTAAAAAATAAAAAATATATCAAATCAATCCGAGTTAACTTGACTAATATATGTGAGTTAGGATATGAAATTGGGATAAACCCACAAAACAAAAGTGAAAAAATCACAAAGCTGAAGGTTCATAACCTAATATTAAAGAACAAAATAAAAAACTAATTAATTAAAAAAACACCTATAAAAGACCAAAGTTAAATTAGGACTTTTCAAACTCTTGACACGGGTTATGAGACCGGAATTATCATATAGAGAGCAAACATAAAAAAATACAACGAAAAATCCCTAATCATCCAAAATTCAAAAACAAAATAAATAGCAATTAAAGAATGAAGACCAAATTGGATACAAAAATCAAATGAAATAAAATATTAAAGAATGAAATTGAGAAAAAAATAATAAAGAAAAGAATTAAAAATAAAAAATAACAATCAAAAGAATGATGACTAAATTGTATATTAAAACTAAAAGAAATAAAATGATGAAGTGCAAAATTAAAAAACAACAAGTCAAGAAAAAAGATTAAAACAAAAAACAAAATAACAATCAAAAGAATAAGAAACAAATTAAATGTAAAAAACTAAATGAAATAAATATTAAGGGAAATAACTGAAATAAAACAACAACTTCAAACGCCTTAAAAGAAAATAAATAGAAATCAAAATATCAAAGATCAAAATTGATATAAATACAAATTGAAAGGACATATTTGATTTTTGAAAGTGCCAATATGAAATCCAAGACAAGGAAAGAGAGAAAAAAAAACAAGAAAAAAAAGTCTATTGAAGATCAATCATAGCTCTATCATGAACAGATACCTGATCACCAGGAAGAGAATGTTGTAGAGCTTTCAATACCATTACAAAATGTGGCATTTGATTGCTATAAGGTGATACATATGCCACCTAAAAAGCACAAGATCCTCTAACTCGCTAGGGTGTGTATAGGACATGTTTCCCACTTTTTATTTTTTATTTATATTTATATTTGTTAAAAGACTAAAGTGGCCTTTATTTAAATTGAGTGTAACTAGAAAATATAATGAAACGACGAAGATAACCTTGGGTGATATTTTTTTTTTTACTTTTAATGGAAATTAAGTCATTTTACTTTGTAATTAAAGCATTAAGAGATTAAAAAGCTCTTATACCTCAGTTTTAATTCTTTTCTTTCAAGGATATTTAAAGTCATTTATTGCACACCTAAGATGTAAAAAAAATTGATTTGTGACTAATCAACATGATAATAACAAATAAACCTCATGGAAAAGATATTTTTCCCTGATAGCTTATTAAATGATTTTGTTTGAGACTGGAAAAATCTTATTTTTATTATGTGAATCCACAATAAAATGTGATCAAATCCAAAACTTTACTGGATTACAATACTTTACAAATCAGTTTGGATATTAACTTGAATAAATATGGGTAATTTAAAGGATCAACACACAACATAATTGACTTGCTAAAATCCAAATAAAAACTAGTGAAGTTAACTCTAAGCAATTGTTATTTTTAGTTTTTATATAAAATAATATTATTTTATTAAAAAATGATATGATATCATTGCAAGATTGACATGGATTGAATTGGATTAATCTAACAATCCAATATCCTAGACCTCATGCAAAATGATTAAATCAAATTAATAAAAAGAAATGATTATTATTGAACTTATAAAAATGGAAACATGAATGTTGAATGGGTTATTTATCAATTGATAAAGAATACGAACCGGATATAATATAGAAAAGACTACATAGGCAGCATGCATTATGTCATGAATTGGGTCGAATTTTTCTCAACATAAAAAAAATGCTCCAACGATAATAGTGTTTGTAAAGGAGTAAGAAAGATTTGAAATCTGCGTCATTAAGTCGAATAGGTTCAATAAACTTAGTTAATTTAATAACATGATTATATATATAAAAAAAAGTCAATGACAATAAAAGAAAAGACAATGACTAATCAAGAGAAATGAATACTTATCAATATTATGAAAAGATACCCTTTAAATATTTTTAAAAGATTTCAACAATCTTATTCAATAAGAAAATAAAATTTGAATAAGAACGAGATAATCTCATAAAAAAAAAATGAAAGAAACCTAAAGCTCAATCACCAACAAATCAAACATTAAAGAAAAAACTGAAAACTGAAAAATTAATTTTTAAAAAAGACAAAAAACATGACTTTAATCAACATGCCAAACTTACATCTCACTTGTAAGGCCGTCATAACCCTGTACAAAATAAAACAAATAAAACTATAAAGGTCAAATTTATAGCAAACTAAATAATGAAAGGCAAACTAGAAAAAGAATCAATTAAAAAAAGCGTTGAAAAAAAATCTTGAGTCAACTAGGGTTAACTTGATTAACCCACAACCTAGGATATAAGATTGAGATAATCCCATAAAAAAAAAGAAAAAAATCATGAAGTTGAAGGTCTAACAACCTAATTTTGAAGGATGGAATTAAATTTTTATTTAAAAAATAACCTAAAAAAAGACTAAAATCAAATCAAGTCAATTTTCAAAATTCATGACCTGGGTCATGAGACTAGGTTACCTTATTAAAGGCAAGCCCGTAAAAATCACGAAGCGAAATTCTCAACCATCAAAAATTAAAAACAAATCAAATCAAATAGTAATAAAAATAATAAGAACCAAATTTGGTATAACAATTAAATAAAATAGAACAGTGAGGGATGTCATTGAAAAATGACATAAATCAAGAAAAAGGAAAAAAAACAAAAAATAGCAATTAAAAGAGTGATGATCAAATTTGGGATAAAAATTAAATGAAATAATATGATAAGGGATGTGATTGAAAAATAAAATAAATCAAGAAAATAATAATCAAAAGAACGAAAGCCAAGTTTGATAATTGAAAAAAATTTGAAGAAGGTTGAAATTGAAAAACAATTTTAATTCTATAAGTTATTTCAAATAAAAAAAATAATAAAAATAATATCAACCAAATTAAAAGAAAAACTAAATTGAAGGGCTAATTTGAGAAATTAAAGGATTTGGTGAGGATTCAAATGGAAGAGAGAAAAGGAAAAAGAAAAAAAGATAAGAAAACGCCACCCAACACTTTTCAACATCGTCCTAGAAGCTATTGTTTGGCTAATGACACTACTCGAAAAGTGCAAGAATCACCTATGTGATGAAGTGTGCATTGCACACATCAATTATTTTTAAATAATATTTATAATTATAAAATTACTAAATTGTTTTTCAATGCATTTAATTATAACAAAAAATCATAATGAAAATACAAAAAAGCTCCTGGAAAATAGCTTAATAAATTTTGATTTTAGAAGTATTTGTGTCATTTTATTATTTTAAAAAAATAAATAGGCTAAAAAGTTTTTGGGTGTTATTTTTATTTTTACGGATAGTTAAGTCATTTTAATATATTAAAAAAAAAGTGAGAGAGTGAGAAGATGGATTTACCGCTTGAAATCGATAATGACAAATAAATATTATAAAAGATCATTTTATCCTCCAATTCTCTTTTTATTGAATGTTATCTCGGAGTACAAACAATAAAATGTCAGTGCGTGCATATTAAAAAAGAGCTCTTTTAATTTATAATTTGTTTTTTTTTAATTAATTGCCTATTTATTTTTACGTTTAAAAAGTATTTTAAAAAAATTAATTATTTTTTTATTAACTTTAAATTAATATATTTTTAGTGTTTTCAAATCATTTTAATATAATAATATTAAAAATAATTTTTAAAAACTAAAATATATTATTATTATTATTTATTTTAACATAAAAAATTATTTTAAAAATAATTATAATCACATTACCAAACAATCGGTTGTTTAATATTTGCGTATATAAAAGTTTTACTGTTTTAGAGGCGTAAGTTTCAATATTGAATGCCACGTTGTTTTTCCTCGGAAAGTGCATACCTATGCTAACGTGCAAGCTCTCTGATGAGCATTTTCCCTCTTTGTAGGCGCTTTGCTAGAACGACAAAGCTTCTGGAGAAAGAAACTGGAAAGAATGAACGAGAAAACTTCTGGACAAAGAAACTGGAAAGCAGGAAATATCAAGAAACTATACACTCAAAACCATCAATCATCATATTAGGAGACTAGTGGGTTTCTAAGCAAATTCCCAACACGCAAGACGGACTAAAATTTTCCAGTTCAACATTCATTGCCATCGATAACCAAGCCTGTATTATTTCAGTTAATTTAAAAGCACTAATCTTCTGTCATCTTTTTTAGGTATGCCACGGGATTGGAGCAAGATCACGAGCTTTGCGCCACAAGATCAATGAGACCGCTGTCAAGCCTCGCATAATTGCTTCAGTGCCTTGTCATATGATATGAACCCCATGAACCAGAACTCATGACCATCCTTTGTTACAATCTGGATGTACTTTTCGGAATGGTTCGCTCTGTTTGAAGAAGGATTCACTGCTCTCAATCGATCAAGCTGCACCACAACCTACAGATATACATATTGTGACAGTTGAACAATAATATGAGAAAATGCTATCTGTAAAATAAAAGGAGAATCCATCAGCTGCTTGCTAAAACTTTGAATCAAAATTATTAAGAACGGGCAACCAGATAAAAGGGCCCAGTTCAAAGTGCTCAAACAATTGTTAAAGCCTTGCAAAGAAATAGCTGTTGGGTGAGTTCAAAATTAATCATTTCTCGATTTCAAGTCAACGAAACTTGTAATGATTTTGAATCGCGACGTGAGAGTTTTGTTTAATGCTACTCAGGTAGTAGGACATGGAAAATCTCATGTTATTCTCAAAATTTAACAGCTTAGATTAAAGAAATGAGATACTGATTAGCGATCGAGTGCATTGCTAAGAAATGAAGTAGATGGTAATACCTTGTAATACATCCATTGCTGCTGTCCTGTGGAGGAATAATAACAGAAGGGATACTCGCTGCAAAAGGCCACCTTTTTGGAGGATACATAAAGTGTCCCGATCACAGGTCCAGTTGAAGTCGATATATAGCAAGCATATGCATTCAAGAGCTTCTCTCCAGGCAAGACCTCAAATGTCTGCTGGAACACCTTATCATGCCCTCCTTCAGCAAGTACCTTTGTCCCTTGAGCAATCCTTGCAATCGCTGCATCGGCTAGGCTAGGACTAACCTTGACTGTTGTTTTCAGAAAACAAGATTACATATTATAATCTAAACGACAGCATCCATAATTGAGAATTAGAACCAAGTAATTTGCATTACACAATAAATTGTGGCTTTTATATTTGTGGCATCGTTCTCAAAGCCAAGACATTTTATCTATTCCCTCTGTTTCCCTTTTTCTCTTCTTATTAGTCTATGCTTTTCCTCATAGCCATTCTATGAAGACATGCCTCAACATTCAACTATCCTCACAAATCCAGAAAAAATTAAAATGAAGTCAAGAAGAGGGTTCCTCCACTTGATTTCTCGACAACGGCCAAATAAACATCTTAATTTTGCAGTCAAGAACAAGCTACCTTGTCGGCTGAGCTTATATTTGATCATATCTACAAAAGAACAGGTGAAGGAGCTAGGCGATCCACCCATTAATCACCGTGCTTGAGTGCTTGATTCTAAGCAGTTGGGAAATTAAAAACAAAAACAATTTACCTGGAAAAAATAACCAAGGGAACGTTCTCCTACTTATTTATCTGTTTACATCGGACAAGCTCACAGTGATTGAAGGTGACATGAAGAGGGGAAAGGAAAACTCACAGTGATGCCAGATATTATCAGCATAAACCTCTGCTTTCCTAGTGGCAAGCTCGACCCTCTTCCCACACCGATTCAAAGCATCACGTATCTTCCCCGTCGATCCTGAAAGAAAGCATACCAAAATATAATATAAACAATTTAGATTACAAGTAAAAACAAACACCATAAAGGCATTCATGAACTCTAAACTCGAGATAAGACTTACTGTTGCCATTTGTCCCGTATCCATTAGTAGTAGCCGGAGGAACAGTCGCGAACTGGAGGTAAGGATTGTTGTTGCTGTAGTCCATGTTGTGTTGAGGATGCGGATGGGGATTCACTGTGTTGCCTCGGTGTTGCAGTGGTGTATAAATTATAAGGCAGCGAGACAGGTTCCTCACCACCCAAACGTCACTTCAGTTTTAGCTCCACGCCATTATTCTCGATGGGAACATGCATGGTCGGCCGGTTTATTATAGTCCGCCTGTAAATATAATAACAGCAAACCGAATACAGTTATTCTTCCTGTCATGGGTCAAAGTCGTTGGCTTTAGGAACATGAACTCAGTCGGACAGAATTATGATAATAGCGATGGTATCTTTTTTCGGCAAAAGCCAGTGTGAAAATGAATTATGCTCTTGCTTCTTGGTTGTGGAGTGAGTTGAAATTCGGTTGACTCGATTCATCTTCGGGGGATATTGTTCTTAAGCTGTAAATGTGATCCTATCGAATTTATTCGCATAATCATGAACGGAATATATGTTAATTAATTATATTGTGATCAAGGGCGGAGGAGTATAGGAGGCTAAGGTGGGCTGTAGCCTAGGTAAAAAAAAAATTATTAAAAAACTCAATACTCTCCTGCATAACCTTTACATCATATCTGTGAAGGGAATTAAGGGACGCTTGAACCGCTTGCCTTCTGCCTGCGTTGGTGATATGGTAATGGCCACTGTCAAGAAGGGGAAGCCTGATCTCAGGAAGAAGGTTATGCCTGCTGTCATTGTTAGGCAGAGGAAGCCTTGGCGCCGAAAGGATGGTGTCTTCATGTACTTCGAAGATAATGCTGGTGTCATTATGAACCTCAAAGGAGAAATGAAGGCTCAACAATTACCGGTCCAATTGGAAAGAAGTGTGCTGATCTTTGACCTAGGATTGCAAGTGCAGCTAATACTAAGAACTTTAATTTGTCTGTTCCTTTTCTTTGGGAATTATACTGTCGTTAAGTTCTATATGTTTTTGTAGGGTTAATTTTAGTTGTGTTTTTGCTATTTTGACTAAATTTTATTTGGAGCTTTATATGCAGTAATGAACTTTATGGATTTTGTGCAAGAAAAAATAAAATTTTTCGGGGCTACGCCCCGAACCCTAATAGGGCACGCTGTCTCCTACAAACGCATCTGTTCAAATAAAAAATAAAGACTTTTCCTCTTGTTTTTTTTTATAAAAACCCACTCCTTACAAAGATTTTTTCTTCTATCATTTATTAAAATCCGCTCTTTTATCTTTATTAATACTCGAGAAGAATTTTATTTTATTCTTCTCAACAACATCGGGTTTTAGCTTAAGTTTTGAAAAAAAATTTAAATAGAGAGTCACAAGAGTGCAAAACCATCACGATCAAGTAAGAAAATTTAAGCTCTAACTTAGCTTTACAACAAGGATTAGTAACAGTTTATAACCCAAGATAAAAAAGTTTACTAGCTCCGCCCTTGATTGTGATGAGAGAAGCTTTCTGTTGGATAAGCTTGTGATGACATTGTTGAGAAAGGATTCGTGTTTCTACTTGGTCTAGGATCTCTGAATACAGAGAATTAAGCTCTTATTCGTGTCACCAAGTATGAAAACTACAGTTACTTTAGCTAATAAAAAAATATATTATCAGAGAAAAATATATACATGATAACTTTGATTTCACACATGAAAAAAAATTCAGAAAAGTATCTGCTAAAACTTGCCAATAAAAAAAATATATACTCCACGTAATAAAAAATGCTTTAGAAGATTTGGTTCTAGCAATCTGCATTTTGCTTCATTAAAAAATATATTCTCAAATTATATGTAGACATGTATATACATCACAAAAGAAATATAGAAAAAAACAATTTTAAGTTTGAGTCGTTCAATATAGGAATTAAAATTGTTAAAATTACGATTTGACTCGTAAAATTGTATAATTTTATAAATCAATGTAGACTTAACATGCTAAATCGTTTATAAAACTAAAAAAAAAGTGAAATCCGGTTGACATCGCATAAAATCAGAATTTCACTATCTATTTAACAATTACATCACAGAAGATAAAATTACCATTGCTATTACAAGTGTCCAGCTACTATTACCATTTCTTATTGCTATTACAAAACAAAAGCAAAAATTGCAAAATGACGATTTTTTCATACTTTCAGTATTTAACTTTCATAAAAAAATTAAAATTAAAATCCTTAAATTTTTAAATCCTCAGTTTTTTAATTTTTTTCTCTCAGTACACGATCCAACAATCAACAACCACTAACAACTTCTTCTTTTTTCATCGATCGTCAACGATGTCCTTCTCTTCTATTATTTGTTAGATAAAAAAAAAATTTATATTTAAAATTCTTAGTTGAGTAGTTAATTAAAATCCTTATTGAACTAACATTTAAAATCCTTTGTTGGAATAGGTGCTTAATTAGTAGGTTAAATACTCGAGTGTTTGTGTTTTTAACAATTGGAGTTCAATAATTTCTAATTAACTAGTTAGATTAGGATTATATATACATTTTCTTTTTTGATGGAGGAAATATTTCACTATCTCGACAATCCCTCCTTATGATAACCTATATTTCAAAATAAATAATTTCTTCTTCTTAAGACAATATATCTTCTTGCTGGCTAAAGTATTTATTACTCGTGCATCGAGCTTTATTTATCCAATTATAATTGTTTTAGACAGATCAGAGTCTGTTCATACATTTGGATAAATAATGAACTAATCTTAACATTTCCTTCACATTGTTGATCTAGTCGGTCAATATTCATTTAGCCCTAAAAAATGTTCGATGGAGGCTATTAAGAAAAGAGTTGACTTTGGACGTTGGCTAAAAAACGAATTAATTTAATAATTTAAGTTGTCAGATAAGATCTCAAGATATGATTTATATTATTATCTAATATACTTTTTTAAATAAAAACTGTTTGGACTTGAAACTTGCACGAATCTATATTACCTAATATTTATTTTTTATTAAATAAACAGAGATAATGAGATTCAAACCTTTGATTGCTTAGTT
Source organism: Populus alba x Populus glandulosa (assembly GCA_033617975.1). NCBI lineage: Eukaryota > Viridiplantae > Streptophyta > Magnoliopsida > Malpighiales > Salicaceae > Populus > Populus alba x Populus glandulosa. The sequence continues at coordinate 16,750,860 of CM066144.1, read as the reverse complement.
ATTAAAGTTCTGATATTATACATGTTAAAAAATCATTTTAATTTAATAATTTAAACTGTTAAATAAAATCTCATGATATAATTTATATTATTTTCTTACAATTATTATATATAAACTTGCTGCTGTTTTAAGTCTTTTCCACTGCTCCTACAAAAAGCATACACAACAGAAACAAAACTTTCTTTATAGCAGTGAAAATCATAGCAACCTTCATGAACGAGTCAGCCTTCTTCAAATGTAACAACAACAACAGCAAAACACAGCAACAAGAATTTCAAAACGCAGCATCGGCAATTCCAAAATTTAATAGAAATTCCAGCAGTAGGAGTCACATATAACAATAATCTCCTCGCCAGCAGAGCACCTTCTGTGTTGCAGGGAAAAAAACAACAGCATTGGTGCATCAAAGTTCCTTTTAAGACAACAATTCAACCTTTAAAACATAACGGTAATAGGTACCTTCTATATCAATAGATAAACTTTCAATATCGGCAAAAAACAACCTTCAATTCTCTCTTTATAATGACAACAATAACTCCAATAAAAATAATTAAATTATGGCTTCCTGGTGGTCATTATGATCATTAGAGAATGTTAATGACAAATCCTTTGAGGTGCAAGGAGTGTTGAAAAGTCATTTTTAAAGGAATATTTGATTGATCATTTGGAACAAAATTACGAATGTGCAAAAAAGAAAAATAGAAGGGAAAAGATTAAATATTTAAAAATAAAAAATTATCTTTTTCAATTAATTCGATCAATTTTAGAAACCTGTTTCTTTTCAAAGATATCTTTAAGGATATTTGAGATTTCATGAAAAAGATGTATTAAGTTACTACTAAGGGTATGTTTGAAATTGTAATAGCTTTTATGGTTGTGATTTGAAAAAAATAATTTTTAGTTAACATTGATTTAGTAAAATATATGTTTGGTTAAGAATGTTTTTCAAATTGAAGTTATAAAATAACTAAAAAAGATATATATTAATATTAATGATTTTTAATTGAAATATTATATATTTAACTACTGCTATTATATCATGAAATAAACGATACTTTTTATAAAGTATTTTTTTTATTAAATTACCTGTAATTCTATTACGTATGAAATCCATACAACAAGGAATACAGTTTTCATGGTTTTCTAAGCATGTAACAATATTAGGTAAAATATCATTAGAAATAAAATTGGGATTGCAATCAAATTCTGCAAATGCTATGTCATCATGTGATTTTCTTCTAATATAATTATGCAGTGCCACTGAATTATGTTAAACACTAGTTTTTTTTTTTTTTGCATAAAACACAATATCTGAGAAATTTTATTGGATTTTTTTATTTTACTGGGTCGAACCCAGTTCAATGTATTTAGATTTGGGTCTTTATTCTCCACTATTCACTTTGCAGAACACTGAAAATGGAGAAATGCAGTTGAAGGAGGAGGAGAAGGAGAAGAGCAGGCTACCCTGCGTGATTTTCTCCCCTCTGATGGTGCTGCTGCTATTGTCAACAGTGACTTAAGGTTGTTCTTGTGGCGACGACAAGGAAAGTAGGCAATTGTGCCCCTTTTTTTTTTTTTTTTCTGCGTTGGCCTCTGTAAAACCTTTTTTTTTTGTTTATGTTTCATCTCCCCATGTTATTCTCTAGTTTGGAATAGCTAAGGTGAGCTGCTATATGCAAAGCTCAACATTGTTTCTTTTATTAAATCTTAGGTGCAGCCTCAATTTATGATGAGTTCTACCAAAACAAAGCAATGTTTTACTTTAATTAAACATATATTTTTGTGGCTTAATTTCAACTTTACACGTAATCGCATTACCGAACAGATACTAAGGTAAAGAGGCAAACTTCGAGAACTTTATACATAATTCAAATTATTTAGGATAAATATAAGAAAGTCGGTCATATGAATAATGATAATTGTTAACAAAATATAAATTCACGATGATAAGGGTATTAATAAACTCAATCATTGACACTGAAATCTAATTATATTATTTGTTCATTAGAGAAATATAAGGATAAAAAGAAGCAAGCTTTACTAATTTTATATAATAAATAAATTTCTACCTAGTATATATAGGTGGTCAATAACAAAAAGTATAAGCAACAAAATAGAGTGTTTTCACATAAAAGATTTGGAGATAATCTTTTAATTTTTAATGAAAATAAAGACTCTACGAGAATAATCATTCAACGCTATAAAAATAAAAAGTTTTGATTTATTAATTTTAAAAATAATTTATTTTAAAAAATATTATTTTAATATGTTTATAAATAAAAAAATAATTTTAATAAATAATTTTTTCAACACTCACAAACACTCCGAAAAAAACAAAAAACCCAATTATTACTTCAGTTATGCTTTGCTAGAAAGGTGAAACAGTTTAACAAAAGCCCCAGTTTCCTTTATCTCAATTTTGACTATCCAATCATGATGTGACGTGATCTTGACAATATTAATAAGAATCTTCTTCCACCGTAAATATCAACCTCGCACCATTTTGTGATGGCTTATTCCTAATTTGTTTTTTTTATATGAGAACTCTTTTAATATTAGGAGGTATATGGGAACACAGTTAAAATTTTATTCCTTTAAAATTTATTTATTTTTGGTTAAAAATTAATTTTTTAAATTATTTTGATATATTAATTTTAAATATAATTTACAAATAAAAAAATATTATTTTAATATATTTTTAAATAAATATGTGAATTTTTAAACCACTGTCATTATTATAATCCTAAACATACCATTCCTCTCGGTTTATATAATCATTGAAGCTTCATTTTCTTAGGCAGTGTTTGGTAAAAAAATAAATTTGTAAAAATATATATTAATATATTTTTGAACAAGAAATCCTTTGTAAAAAAACCTGTTAGAAATTGAAATGTAAATTCTACCAGTAGAAGAATCACCAAGTAGGCCCTTCAATGGCCACTCATCAGAAGGGTCTGGGACCTCTGACCCGTGACTCCTTACCGGTCGCAAATAAAATCACGGGGTGGGAGGGCAACCGGCCTGCAGTTTAGGCTGTTAACGATAAATGAGCTGCTAGGATTATATGAAATTATGAAAGCAAATTAGTTAGAGATTTGAGAGTGACATTGCTGTTTCAGATAATTATGGTAAGGGCCTTGGTCTTTTCTGATACTCCCAATGTACGCTGTACATATACATTACACACTACAGTAGAAAGGCCAAGAAGCCAAAAAAGAAAAAAACCAAAAAGAGGAATAAGTTGGGCAGGAGAGAAAGACAGCGATGCCAGGCTAAATATCCTAACCCCAAGATCGAAAATGGGACTCTTGCCCATTTTGGGTCTCCGTTTTAACTGATTTCAACTGATATAGAAAGACACAGAAAAACCCATTTTCCAGCTCCATTTCAGGTGCTTTGTTGCTTCTCTGTATGCCCTTTTAAGGTTTGATGCTCCCCCACTGTTATTTCTTTTTCCTCATTTATTTGGTTTCTGTTGATGGTCTTGGCTAGTTCCCTTGTTCGAGTGATAATGATCAGTTGATGGTTTTGGGTAATTAGCTGGGAAGGTTGCTGTTTGATTGTTGGGTTTGATCCACTAATTATTCTGTTGCATCCTATTTTGCGAGTTTATACACACACACACACACACACACACGAGGAAGAAGCATTTTCTGTTTGGTTGCTTGGTTTCAATCAGCTTTCTTTGCCGGTTTCTGAAGATTGGATTCTCCAAAATTTGTGTTGCTTGTGATCTGGGTTCGTCCCGGTTTCATGCCAATGAAATCTGGTATTATGGTGGAGATGCACTGTACATTGGAATGTGCAGAGGCATTTGCTTGTGTACATGTATTGTCAATTTGTTCTTATATAAGAATACATAGGATATGTGATTCTAGTAAAGCAATCATGGACTGAAATATCAACTATAGCAGCAAGCAATGTAGAAGGTAACATGAGATGTGTCATATTTCATCATGGACTGAAATATCAACTAAAGCAATCGTGTTTTTGCATATTACTCAACCACTTCTTCTTCTTCTTCTTCCTTTTTTGGGTGCTTCAATGGAAGAAAATACAGATTTTTTCGCATTTTGAAGTTCTTAATTTAGAATATTTTCTCTCTTTTGTTTGTGAAGTTTGATGAATTATTTCTTAGGTTCTGTCATAAGGGGTTTAAATTTTAAGGAATTCTCATTTAAATTGTGTTGATTTTGATGACTACGGTCCATCTTCTCTTCAGGGGCATTACTTCTGGTCATTAAGTTTCGCATTTGGGATTTGATATGTTCCTGTAACTAAAGGATTGTCCTCACATCACTTTCTGTATCAATGGGCATACAGAAGATTTGCCATCGGAGTTCAAGTTCTGATAAAGTTTCCTGCTCCTTCAGTGATGAAGCCAAGCAGATGAGAGAAAACCCAGTTTTGGGTGCAGACTCAGGGAATGATTCAGATGATTGTGAACTTGCTGAATTGAACTGTGAGCTTGGTATGGTGGAAGGTCAGCGTTGCAGCATACCATATGAGCTCTATGATCTTCCAGATTTGAGGGAAATATTATCTCTAGACACATGGAATTTGTGTTTAACAGAGGAAGAAAGGTTCAACCTGTCAGCTTACCTTCCAGATATGGACCACGAGACATTTTGCCTGACTATGAAGGAGCTCTTTGATGGTACTGAACTATATTTTGGGAATCCGCTAGATAAATTTTTGAAAAGATTGAAAGCTGGATTCTACCCTCCAAAGGTGGCTTGCTTCAGAGAAGGTTTGCAGTTTCTACAAAGGAAACAGCATTATCATTCTCTGAGAGCTTACCATGACAGGATGATACAAACGTTTATAAACATGAGAATGTTATGGGATCAGTATGGAATGAGTCCTGGAATTGAGGAAAAGATTTCTATGTGGAAAAACAGGAGAAAACAAAAGAGCGTCAATGTGCTTGATCTTAACGAATCTCCCAAGGATGATCATCTATTAAATGAGGTGGACAACTTGGAAACAAAGGTGACGAAACTAGTGGAAAGCGAGGGTTCAGCAAAAGAAAGATCACCCTTTCTGTGTACCAACAGGACAAAAATTGTAGCTCCATACTGCAGACCGAAGGGAGTTTTAAAGATGAAGGCATCTGGAAAAGATTCATTCCGTAATCACAATTCAAAGATGGTTGTAGCTGACTCCTCGGGACAACGTCGATCATTGCCCAGGGGAGTGTTGAAAATAGTACCTAAAGCTCCTTCACTTCACCTGGAACAATCAGGCATTGTGCCAAGAGGAGTGCAATCAAACTTTCCAGCCAGGACCCATGGCATACGGGATTTTAAGTTTTCTCCTTTGCCAGCATCTGTATGCTTTCAGAATGCAGGTAGCCTGTATGAATATCCATTTCTAAGGAAAAAGGTTGATGGTGACAGAGTTCATTCAACTCTGGACCAACCTCAGTTTCTAATAGATCCGCAGGAAATTGTTAGAGTAACCCAAAATCTCCCCGAAAGCTCTACAAGAAATGTGAAACCAGAATCGCTTCCAACTTTAGATGAAAATTCTGTTGTGGTAAAACACAAATTATTTGGAGTTGATATGGGAAGGTTTCCGAATAAGGAATGCAAGTCATCCTTGGATACAGAGGGTGCAAGGCCACATACCTTTGGTGGTGAAAATCTGGGGGCAAATGTGGACAGAGAATCTAATGGCTCTTTCCTGAAATCCTTGGAATCATTCCCATTTCGTATCCAATATCATGGAGGGGAGCAGTGTGTGGCACCATTAAAAGAAGAGCATCTCACAATCTATCCAAGAATTCCAGAAGTGGTTCCTGCAATTTCAGATGCTGGCAATGATAAGCAAGAAACGTTAATGGAGTCTTCTTCACACCAAAAGAATGGTGAGAATGATGTCAGTGTCAGAAAATCAGGGAAGCTATCGAGTAAATCCAGTGTCTCAGTGGCATTCAAGGATCAAAAGTTACTGCCTTTGACGTACAAGCGAAGGAAAGTTCTAGCTAAGGCCAACTCATTAAACTTTGGTAAGTCACTAACAGCAGATGCTAATCTGAAGTCTGCAATTACAAAAGAATCAGATCAAGATTTTAGGGAGGGTGTGAAAACTGTGAAGATAAAATTAATGGGGTTGAAAGATATGCCCTTGAACAGGGAACCTTGAACAACACTAAATGTAGTAGGTACCTTTTAGTACCAATTTTCTTTGTGCTTTTCACAAAATTACTCTCTAGTGTATGCTTTTCAAGATGTGTAAATCGAAGTATAGTGGTAAAAAAAAGGTTCCTATCTTCATGATAATCCCATTGCAAACATATTCACGAGTCTGCTACCAACATACCATCGGCATGGGCATTCATATGTAGTAAATACTTTCACATTGACTTTTCAAGTTACAGCACTGATGTACTAGCATATCTTCAGACGATTCCATCGCCAAATAAATATTTCCTTTCTATCTGGTTTATAGCTCTGGTACCATCTAACATTTCCAGATTGACTTTGTCTAAACTGGCTGAGAAGGTGATATGCATTTGAAATATTTTAGTTTTCACATCCTGTTTTATGTCATTGCTCAGGATTCTTTGACATGATTGTAGTCAGTTTTCCTTGCCTCCTCGAACCAGATTGGCTGAACATTTTGATAACTCTAATATCTGGTTTAATGTGGACTGTGAAGATAGTTTTATTATGATTGTATGATTCTTTGCCTCCAGATATCTCTTTCTACATCAATCTAGTGAATTATGAGAATAATGAACTTCTTTTGAAATCAATATAGGCTGCATTTGCTGTTGTTTCAATGTCATTGTATGTCAAGGTTTCTGCTAGATCTGGAAAGTGGTCGCGTGAGAGCATTTCTTGTGAGTTTATTTTCAAGCTGTGTAAGTCAGTATATCCTCTCGTCCTGATCAAAGTACAACTCGTCTCCTCGCACTCCCTGGTAATGATAGGGATGCTAATTGGGGCAAGGTTTTTCAAGAGTACTAGTGCAAACTTTGTTTGTATGACTTGGTCAATCTCTGTTAGACAGCATCCTCCACAGGACTTGTCCGTAGGCTGGATTTTGTCTACCTGAAATTGAATATGTGCAGCTTCAAGTTTTACACTGCATGATCCCCCAGAAAGAGAGATAATAACTGGTTTTCTGGTTTTTTTTGTTTGGAAGTTGAATTTGAGAAGCGTTTATGTTGCAGCAGAATAAGTTCTCATGAATGCATTGGTCCATTAGAGACAAGGTGGTGTTTAAGAATGAGTTTCAAACTATGTTAAAATTTGATTTTTTTCGGATATTAAAAATACATAAAAATATTATTTTAATATATTTCAAAAAAAAAAAACATAATAAAAAGCATCTTTCACTGTGTTTTGGAATGACCTACAGTGTTTCAGAACAGCTATCCTTAATGTAATTTTCATGATTTCACCTGATTTCTGCTGTCAACAACTGCAAATAGATGCTTCAAATAGGCTGTCAACATTAAAAGTAGGGCTTTTAATTTTTTTTTGTTCTCTGACTGCAAGTCTGCAGTGTTGAAGGTCACAATACAGCCGAGTTGGCAAGGGGTGCTCTCTGATCTTGCCTAGCGTGGTGTTTCACAAACCACGCAAAGGGCCTGAACCTTGGTAAATTTGCTAGTTCTTAAATAAATTTACCAAGATGTTTTGACAAAAGGATTATTATTATTATTATTAATAAGTACAAGAGGAATCAAAACAAATTAAGAAAAAAAATCAGATTTTGTTTGTTTGATAATTAGGGTTCCATTTCCTTACTAATGGTGGGCTTAGAAAGTAAGATCCACGAGGATTAATGTAAAACAGATTCTGGTTGTGATCAATAAACGACAGCAAGCCCGAATCACCTTATCCAGCCAGGAATGGATTGCGGGCAAAGAGGTTTGGTTAGGAAAGCACCCACGCGTGTGCGCCACATACTTCCAACCGTTAAATTTTCCCTTCTCTCACAACCATCCAACCAACCGCCATTTCCCTTCTTCTTCTTGTACCTTATAGTAAAGTACCATTACTCCATTTCACTTGTCATGTAAAAACCAAAGCCACCGAAAGCAACGATAGCGGAGGTTGGCTATCCATGTTATCTCTTCCTAATTTCACCGGTGGCACCACCGCTCTGTCATCTCCACGTTCGTTGGCGCCACCTCGCTCTCGCCATTCGGTGTTTAAGAAGGTCAATGTTACCTCCAGATATCCTTGCTGCTGCTCTTCTTTGAGACTTCAGGAATTATCAATTCAGGAGCCTTTAGAAGAATCGAGAGAGATCTTTAGACTACAAACACAGAATGATGAAAATGATCCTGTTCCAAGAGACCAAGAAGAAGAGAGAGGGATTTCTAAAATACAAGTGAGCAGGGAGAAATACATACCCGTTTCCAAGGCAGAGCTTTTGGATGCTGTTTTATTGAAGTTATTCGACTCTCAAGATGATGATGCTAATCAGTTCCTTCTTCTTTCTTCGTGAGTGAATTACACTGCCTCAATTGATTGCTTCTTTTTTTCCTTAATAATTATTATTATTTCTCAACTAATCTTCAATTTTATGATGGAGTAACTGCAGGTGTTTGGACTCTATTCTACACGCAGAACACAAAAGTATTTTAGAGGAAATGAGGACAGATTACTCACTTACTCATTCTATTGATGATGAAGCGACAAGTGATGAGAAATCAGGTAGTTCAGATGGAAGAGAGGCGGCTGACAGGGAAAATCCTGGCTCAGTTAGCAATAAGATCAACGGAAACGGGAGCGTGGGGAACTTAGAAGAGGAGACTGAAGTTGATAGACCATTGCATTTTGATTATGGTCTAGACTTGAGAAACTTTTTAAGTTCTCCAGTAACAAACGCCAAGAGATGTTCTAATGGAGAGTGCAGGTCTGTTGCAGACTATTCTTAATTAAAACATTTTTTAAAGCGGTCAGAATTAACATGATTTGCAAAAAAGATTTTCTTCAGTCTCCATAGATTTATGGATTAGAGTCCCATGATCTATGCGTTTAGGATTTTCAGTTAATTTTTTGGTTTTAACATTTATGTTGCTATTTCATCCTTTATCCTGTCTTGTGTCTGTGTGTAATTCCTTTTGCAAAATTGCTTGCAGACTTGCTGTTGCCACCCGCTTCCAGCGTTCTTTTATGCAACTTCTTAATAATGCTCAGTTTCAAGAACTATCAGCTGGGGATTTGATGCTGACATCTGCCTTGAACTCAGATTACCTCCTTACTTTGCCAGTATACGTGGACTGGAAGAAGGCATCTGAATCCAATGCAATAATCTTCAGGTTTTTGTATATTAGTTTCAGTTAGAGTGTTGCAGCAGTCAGTATTCCGGTATACAAAATATTTGCAATCTGCTTACTTTTAAGGTGATATTCCTTACAGGAGGGGCTATGCAACTGAGAGGCAGAAAGGTCTGCTAATTGTTGAAAAGTTGGATTACGTTCAGTCCAGGCTTCTGCAGGGTATTTTCTACCTTATATCAAAACCAGTGGGGAAAGTTGGCATATGGATAAAAGAGGTCGTTGCCTTTCCCATGAATTCTCTGATAGTATTTTAAAAACCAACTGCATGATGTGTGAATCGATGAAGAATTGATAAAATTGGTCAAATATTCCTTTTATTTTCTCTGATATTGGGGGGAAAAACCAAAAACCTTGATTTCCAAACTTGTTGGGCAGTTAATCTTTGAAGGAAGTCAGTCAAAGATTGTGTAAACGCAGTTGCAGTTCTGCAAGAGTTATCTCCATTAAGTGGTTTCTACTTGTTATTTTGTTGCCATAATTCAGCTCACTAAGTGTTCCTTGGGACAGGCTATTAGAAATGCTTTTGAGAGCCATGAAGTACAAGATTGGATTAAGAAAATGACACCTTGGCTTGAGCAACTGTCACTTTTTCAGCAATCGTATTTTAGTAATGAACAAGCATCTGATAATCCACCGGAGATTGACCAACTATCAGATACTGAACTTCCAATTTGGCTAGCAGCACAGAGGGCGGTAAGTCGGTATGAAGGTTTTCTGTCACCTGTTGGACCCCGTGGAAGGCTCTTCAGGAAGTTGCTCACATGGATTGGATTTCTACCTCCTTTGCCGGAAAAGCCATTTGAACTTGACAGTTTTAGTAATGCTTCTGAACCTCGTTTAAGGTTTGTAGAATTTGAATTTTCTCTCTCTTCTTACAGTAGCCATCTTCTACTGCGTATGAGCTTACGTTTTTTCCCATTTTCGTTCTGCTGTGTGGAAAAAATTGTCTGAAGTTAGCTAAGAGTAATTGGCATGACTGAGTGCGCAATGCTATTAACGTATGAGGAAAAGTATGATGCTTTAGTACCAAACTAGCTTCATTACTACTTGTCACAAATTTAGTTATCCTTTTGGTTTAAGTGATTGACTGTAACTTGACTCTGTATGAATCTTGCCTGTTTAACACCATGGGCTCGTCTCGCAAAAACAGCTATCCATTGATATTATGTGAATTTAAATGATTTCTGGGTTCTGATAGGGGTAAGCTACTAGATGTAGGCTTTATATTGCCAAGTAATTTGGACAAACAGAACAATAATCAAAATATAATTTGAATTTCTATGCTTCACAAGATTCTATCATCATTAAACAAGAAAGGCCATTAGAAAGTATTTGACTGCAGTCTTCGAACAGCTGTAGATGAATTCAGGCTGGTGCCTCAAGATTAGAAATTTTCTTGTGGTTGTTGAATCATTAAAGCCAATTTGGAAAATAAATGCCATTTTACGTGACATCCATGGTATCTTTTGTACGTTCCACTAGGATTTGACTATCTATTTTAGTAGGACTTAGTTTATGATTGACATCATCACCTGAATGGTCAAGTAATTGAAGATTTTTTCACTCAGGCCAATTTTCTTATCAAGGATATCACTTAGTGATATATGGAGACCTGCTACAAGAAAATACTGCAGAAACAATATTTGGAAAATGCTAAAGACTTCCTTTTCCATACTACTTTCTCAGTCAGTCCTCCAGGCAATCACTTTTTCCCCCTTCTTATCGATTGCTTTTGTTATGTAGTATTTTGTAAGGATAGATGTTTAAGCCTTAGCATCTACCAAAAATATGAAGATTTTTAAGCTATATCATCTCTTGCCCAAGTGCAAGAGCAAGAACATTGTAAATAAAAATGAAGTATTGCTGGTAAATATGTTTCTACGATATCCTTAATGAAATTCAGATTTTTATTATTCCTCAACCTTTGCATGTTCCTGATTAGGAACCTGCATTTCAAGAATTAATTTTGCTTTATACCACGGAAACAAGTGATAGCAATCCTAAAGATAAAGCTGAGGTTCCAGCATTGGAGCTAAAGATCTATGAGAGAATTCCCATTCCTGATTTACCGGTAAATACCTCTGACACTGCAATATCTGTTGATGCTTTCTCGCATTTTGTTCTAGTTTCTTGAGTTACTGATGATTCAACTGTTTGCATATGATTTTCACATTGTAATTAAACAATTTGTAGGTCGTTTTTCCACACAAAAAGCTGTCTTTCCGTATCATTGACACGGTATGTGCAGGTTTAATCTCTCTTTTACATATTATAGAGTTTCTAAAACAAAAATATGAATACTATCTACTGAAGCTTTTCAAAGCAGCAGCCTGTGTTTATTCTAGTATTATCTGGTATCATGCTTGTGTTACTCTAGCAGATCGATATTTGATAGTACTTGTTGCCATTGATTATGTTTTCCTATCCTTATAATTATTCTTTTTACAGAAAGGTGTTGTGGATGTTGATTTACTCGCATGGTTGAATATGCTGAAGTCTTTCTCCTAAATTTTGTGAGTGTAAATGAGAGTGACAGCCCTTTAACCTGCTGAAAGTCTGAATCCACCTTAAATTAACAACAGTTCTCCCCTTAAATGTTGTGTGTGCATAAATGAGAGGAACTCTGTTTAGCATTCAGTCATAGCATATTATCTTGTTAATACCGTAATTGACTTAGTAAATAGACTTCTCAATGGTTGAAGAAAGCTGAATAGCCTTGATTAACACTATCATCTTGCTGATGCTGAGTTTCACAGCTACTACATTATTTTTCAATATATAAGCTGATATGGGTCTATGGAAACTGATTGAAGTGCTACTGTGCTTACACAGAGTAGAGTTGACATTCTGGCCGTAACTCATTTCCCTTATCTTTCTGGATGAGTTACATTAAACATTGGGATTTCCGTGCGGGGTGACTGCTATCCTAGCATAGCAGGTTTGCTGTAGAAAAGCATTACTTCATTCACATTTGGAGATAAAAGGTTATTCTGAAATGTACTTGATGTGTCCCGTCTCTACTAGAAATAGAAGTGTATGTTGATGTGGATGCTCAAAACACCATGTAAAATTATGTGAGGCGGTTGATGGGCCTTTTGTCTGTTGACTGGATGTAATTTATTGGTTGAGCCAAATGACTAACATATTCTAGATGTGCTAATGGATTTTACTCCATGAAGCCATCCTTTCAAATAATGGCTTCTTGACCAACTATTGTGGATCTGTAGGTACGCTTGGATGCAGCTACGATATTGGGACTTTTGGCATACTTCATAAACTACAAATTTGAGATCTTATCTTCCCCGTATGTGTGTTTTTGGTGGTCATATGATTGTTTTTTGAAATGGTAGCATTTGGCGCAAAAGTTAAATGTGGATCTAAAGGTGCAATTATGTTTTGTGATGTGCGAGTTCATAGTGTGGGTTGATGAAAAGGAACATGAACTCAATTATCCATTTCCGTAGTGTCTGCCGCACGTCATAATTCTATAAAACAACCTCCCCCACCCCCTCTCTTTCTAATCAGTGGCAGTGCTTGAAGTTTTTTAATACTTTTTTTGAAGTTGGATTCATATAATCTTGATAGCATATAATTTCCTATGCAATGCAGATCGGCAATATTTCTTGATGTAGTTGCTATCACTGCTCTGATAATATATGTGACTCGTGTGGCTTTGGGTTACAAACAGACATGGGATAGATATCAAGTCAGTTTTCTGTGCAATTTCCAAGATTATTATCATCTAAATTTTACAAGTACATATAATATATGCTGAGAGATAGTTATAATTTCTTAAAGGAATCTTTTATTACAGCTGCTGGTTAACAAAACCCTTTATGAGAAAACACTGGCAAGTGGCTTTGGCTCAGTTCATTTTCTTCTCGATGCTTCTGAACAGCAGCAAGTGAGAAACTCTTTCGATATTCCTTTTTTATGCTTTCCATAAATGCAGACATAAAATAGCACTTAGAGCAGTTGATATTCTAGTTTATTGTTATTTTAGTGGTATACGAATGTGAGAATTCGATTCACAAATTGATTTCAACTATAGAAGAATTATTTGAAGTCTTTGAATTACTGCTGTTCTTTTTGTTCCCTCGTCATTTGGTCAATGAGCTTGGCTTGCATAGTATTCTATAATACAATGTGTTTTGTATTTTCCTAGTTTTCTTATTTAATTTTTCATTTCTCTGAAAACTATTAAATGCAGTATAAGGAAGCCATATTGGCATATGCAATCCTGCTTAAAGAAACAAATGGACAGGTCTGCCCATCCTATCCCTTCTTAAGTTTTCTATGATGAATTTATGCATACATTTTAATCCTGTCAGCTTTTGCATTTGATCATTGTGTGGTAGAAATAGAATTAGTACTCTAGGGGGTATAGGATTTGGTGTTGGAGTATTCTGAGTTGCTTGATGGTGTTTCTATCTTATCCCATTTTTAATTGGATGAGTGAGGACGGTACACATGGATGCATAAACCAACTTTATTTACCATGAAATATTTCGTACAAGAACAAAAGTGAGGGTCAGTGTAGCATAATGAGATCATCTGCACGAATAAAGGGCAAGTTAATTGCCATTCCTGGAAAAGCACACGTGGATTCAGTGTTTCCTGATTTATTGACTAGAGATTTCCGCAATGATGAATCAAGAAACCTAGTCTTTTATAGCATTTTGAGAAATTTTATATGATCTAAAACCTGTGCTGTGCTTTTTGATATTTTTGGTTTTAGCCTTTAGGAAGTACATTGAGAGTATATTTTGGAAAATTTATTCTCCTCTTCATGGTGTAACCTTCCTCTGCAACTAAGGCTCGTGGTCTATAGTTAGATTTGTTATCTTCTGATGTCAACTGATACAGAGATATTGAATACAGGCCAGCGCCTTGTTTAGGCTCATCTAGGAATTGACATTTTATTTTTCTATCTGGAATTCTCATAGCAGATACAATTCCTTGCCTATCATCACGGCACATGCAGCCTTTTTTTAGAACAGTTCTTGCGTTAAGCAAAAAAACAGGAGGAGCATTTCTTGCCTTTGAGCATAGAATTTCTTTTATTTCCTTGAACACTTTCCTGTTGTTTAGAGAAAAACCATAGTTCTAATTACTGCAGGTTGCTTGTCACCGAAGTGTTGGAGATGAATGCGAGAGATTTCTGTACGATGTGTTTAAAGTAAAGGTAAACATACGAGTCTAGTATTATTTAGCGAAGCCGATAACCGGTGTTAATTGCTTAATTGGTCGGAATGAATGCAGGTTGAAATGCCAGTTGAAGAAGCAATGAATACTTTGACTAGGCTAGGCCTTGTTATAGAAACACCCATTGATGGAAGAGGAACCAGGTTGCAGGCTGTTCCTTGTGAAAAGGCGCATGAGATTCTTAAAGAACGCTGGAATAGTTTGCTTTGTTAGTTATAGTGAAGTCAAATCCAAGGTTTCATTTTGAGAAGAGTACTTGCTACACCTGGATAATTGCTGGAGACTATCCGTTGAAGCCATTGTACACTTCAACAGGTAGTTTATAGGCAGTTGCAGGGCCTTTTCTTCTTCTCTTGCGATTTTCAAAATGTTCTCTCAATAAATTTCTCAAAAGAAAAGAAATCAAAGAGAAGGCCTAACATGAAAAGAGAGAGGATTAGTACCTGCATTTTCGATAATTAGGTTTTGTTTGTTCTACTTGAAGCTTATATCAAATTAGTATGGTTTAAACTTAATCCAATGTGTGGTAATGCATGTTGACCACAATCATTTCTTTGTTTTACCTAAGAGAAGCAGTCCTGGCACTTGCTTTAAACAATTTTACAACTCATCTGGAGAGGGGAGGGGATTTGGTGCCTCTGTTCCATGGCCGTCCCTTGCATCTTGCTATTCACTTCTAGATTTAATTGATCGATATAGACATTTTCTTTTAAGCTTTCCACGAGTTCAACTGATTGCACAGACTACCGTGAACCATTGCCTAAAATTTCAAGCATTACTGCTGTTACTCTTGGTCTCCTCCACACAAAACTTGGGGAAGATGAGAAATGCTAACGTGGTTATCGTAGATATTTCAAGTATAATCCCCTACATTTCCTGATACATTTGCAGCCGCTGGGACAAGCATTGTATGAACAAAAACATGGAAGGCGACACCTTAAAACACAAAAACTTCTCTGTAGATTTGTATCCCTCCGAGCAGTTTTCAAATCTCGGCAGTGATATATTCGAATGTTATTGCGGTGAAAATTTAAACCAAATTGTACAAGTAAATAAATGAAATATGGATACATGTACTAGAAGAGCAGTATACTGCTGAGCTACGGAAGGTTACTTTTTTGCCTGCGGGGAAGAGCAGGAGAAAATAATGGTCTGGAGGATCCATTGTTTCTAAATCCTTGCAGCCATTGGACTATCAGTCTCTTGCTTTGTGGCTCTTATCTCCCGTGCCACTCATTCCCCATCTTGCCACTTCCAAATCAAGTTTTTGATTTGTAGTTTTGTGCATGCCGGGTAGTAAATAAGACAAGCAAGGGTTGCCCCTCACAAGTCAAGAGGCTGAGCTCTGGTAAAGACAAAAACTCCACCACCTCCTACGGCACGCCCCAAAAGCATATTGCGATCCAGATAGGAGAGGTAATATAGGCCTCCCACTGATCGCCTGAAATTCAAGCATGTTTCACAATTCACGCGTGCAAATTGGAAAACTTCAATGGAACATGTATATATATATATAACAAACTGTACCTCCCTGGGTCTCCTGGGTTTCTTACAGGAACATGAGCTTTGAAAGTACGGATAAACTGTAGGATCTGTTCAGAAGGATTCAAACGATGACTCTTGTTAAGACAAAATACCATGATTTTCTGTTACAAATCACTAAATTACACGTGTTGGTTTAGAACCAGATAACCCAAGGCAAGCATACATAGAGTGGAAGCATGGTAGAGATGTATGTGACAGTGAAAAAGGCACACATCGTGAATAAAACTTTTCTGTAATATGAGCTTGATGAGAAGATATGTTTGATGGTTGAATATTCAGAGAAAATTAAGCTTCAGCATCTAGCTGATGGTAGCAATATGATTTTGGGACCTCGGCATCAGACTTATCAGGTGGTATGCAATGCTAAAAATTAAACAGCACAATCTGGAATTAAAGATCAAGGTTCATTCACCTGTAGACTAAGAAATGAACGGGGTAGCAGTGCCGGAGCTATTAAAGCTTGCAACTCTTCACTGATTCTAATATTTTGAATGCTTATCTGCCAGAAATGATGGCAGTTTCAAACAATAAATGAGAATCAAGATTTAATATAGAGGATTCTAAACTAGTAAAGTGATCACGGGGAAAGGAAGAGTCAAGTGGTCTTAAAGTTACTCTTCCCAATGTAGGAGCTAATTAATTCGTTAACATCAGAAAGACAGCAGATAAAAAATACGCCAAGATATTTTTAGAAGCTGACCTCTTCAAACTGAAGATAGATGTTGCGTGCAGAAACAACATTAAATTTTGCAGAAACAAGGAGAGTAGCACCTTCTTGTTCCTGCAGAGCATTCAAATCACAAAATGAATTAGAAGAAAATATGTTCTCCGAAGATTCTGGCAAGCATTCTTAAAAAGTACAGTCTATGATGTTCAACAGAGAAATGGCTTTTTGGTCTCTAAGTAGTTTTAGCTCTTTTAGTATCTCTTACTGTTTTTTCTTTTTTGATCTTTTGGAGAAAAATCCCCATTCAACTAATGCTCCTAGTTCCTATTCCATTCTTCATGGATTCTACTCCCCCCTGACATTTCAGTCATTTTTTCACTCATATGGCATGCACCCGCATGTTACAAAGAGATCCTCAATTCCTCAAATTTTGAAGTGAAGAGAAATTTATCATTTTTTTCTCTCAGGAAAACAAGCAGATTCTCGTTAATGGAAGCCAAGAACAATAAAGAAAAAATTGGTTCACAAATTTAAGTACTACACAGCAAATCCATGAATCTATTAACAAATATTATGCTGGTTGGGATAGCAATTTCAGATCCAGAATTGAAGCATAAAGAAGCTAAATCAGAAGTAGACAGGCATTGTCAGGGATACAGCGCTTGACCAATTTGCTTGTTTAAAATGTCAGTAGCCATAGACCTAGTTGAGAAACATTCAAGACAAATGCAGCAAAGGAAGGAAATGCAGAAGCTCACCTCTAACAATGTTGGGATACTCCATTGAACAACATTGCGAATGACACCACCATCAGACTGATCTCTACATTCAAATTTCTGGAAGATCTGCCCAACCTACCCTTACATTCATAGATAAAATAATAACGATGATAGAAGAAATAAACATTACCTGGTAACCCAAATAAAAAGTACAACAAAAGCTGAAGAGAGAAAGCAAAAAAACTAACCCATCAAGAGTCGAAGATGATGTTTAAGAAATAGGATTCATGTACAAATAGCCAAACTACATAAATTGTGGCAACTAGATACATGAAAGCCAAATCAAAAGATAAAATCCCACAAGTAGAAAGGCTTCAAGAAATTATCTTGTTCTACATTTGTCAACACATACCACCACCAAGTCTCTTCCACCACAATTTCATGATTAGAAAGGAATGAACACAGCTATTTTATAGAAAAATAATAAATGGGATAAAAAAGATGATAAATTTGAGCAGAAACTGTGTTGCTATCAATAGAAAAGTTTTATAACTAGAAGCTTTCATTTTTAGCACCTGAAAGAAGGGAAACCTTGCAGCAGATTCAAAGAGAACAAGGACATCAGGGGCAGAGGTGTACTGTAGGCGCCATGTGCCATCCAGCCGCACCAGGTCAACTGACTCACCCATGTTGTATCCTTCCAAGCTCACCTGCCACGGTGATATTAGAAACAATAAATACATTTATTTTTATAATCACCAAAACCTTTTCTTTTCAGTACAAGCAGAGAGAGGGCAAGTTAACAATATCCCAACAGAAAGAAATAAAAAAGAAAAAGAAAAAAGCGAGAGAGACAGACTAGAGCCTCCTCAATAGAAGAGCGTTGATCAGGAGTGGTAACAAGCCCTCGTTGCGTGTCTTGGACCAATCTCAACAAATCATTTTTTTTGTTCTCAATCTCAAATTCAGATACCTAAAAAGAATTCAGAATCAGAAAATGTACGTTGTACAGTACCAAACATCATCATCATCATGATTCAGGACGAGATAAGAAAGAGAAGAAAGAAGAGAAGGTGGCCACCCGAGCAGTGGTATCAGTAGCTACAGTTGCTGAACATGAAAAGTTTCTTCGAACGGTGAAATTTCTTCTAGTGGCAGCGTTACAAGTAAAAGGGTTAATACTTTTGAAAATGGGTCTCTTTCCAGTTGCAGGATACAACGAAGTAGCAAAAGCCATGTTCATTTCTTCACCGGATTATAGGTCTGTAAGCTTGCAATATCCTGTTGTGTTATCTCCCACGTCTTTCAATTCCTTACCTTTTGCTTTTGCTTTTGATGGTGGTGGAAATTAAGAGCAGTTGGCTTTAAACGACAATCATGCATATACACATGACATGCCGTCTGATGTCAGTTAAAACGACAGAGTAAGTTGTACTGTGCTTCTGGGTTAAAAAAGAGGAGGAGCGGGGGCCGAAGACCCGACCCGAGCCCGCCTGGAGTCTCTCACTCTCTCCCTCACCGGACTTGAAATCGAAATGGCGAGCAACTCGGTGCTTTATCGATGCTCTTTGTTATCATATCAATACACCAGTGCTGCCACTATTATCGTAGGGAGAAGAACAGTAGCAATTTCTGGAAATGGATTTAGGGCTTGTAAACCGATTCGTCTAGCCAGAAATTGTTGCTCCTACTCCTCCTCTTACCCCAACCTCAACGACTCCGCGTTTGTAGTTGCAAATGACGAAAAGTACGGCAACAAACAGAACATAAGTCTAACTCCTCGCCTTTATGACTACATCCTCTCCAACGTTAGAGAGCCTGAGGTATTAATTAGTTAATTTCTATTATTACTTTGTGCTCATTTTTAATGTTTGATTTTACTCAGATTTTAAGGCAACTTCGAGAAGAGACTGCTTCTATGCGAGGTAGCCAGATGCAGGTAGGCATGGTACCGAATCAGTTATATTGAAATTGGCAATATCATTTTTGTATATGGCTTGAAATCGATTTTTTTTTTCTTTTTAAATTTCCTATTCT
This sequence comes from Populus alba x Populus glandulosa, assembly GCA_033617975.1. Taxonomy (NCBI): domain Eukaryota; kingdom Viridiplantae; phylum Streptophyta; class Magnoliopsida; order Malpighiales; family Salicaceae; genus Populus; species Populus alba x Populus glandulosa. Next base: position 16,731,383 of record CM066144.1, on the reverse strand, counting down.
ATTCCACAGGTATCTCCTGACCAGGCGCAACTGCTTGCCATGCTTGTCCAGATTCTTGGTGCGAAACGCTGTATTGAACTTGGTGTTTACACCGTATGTTGTTGTTACATTTCTCTTTCTAAGTTCATTTGGATTTTGCCCTTCCTGCTTCAACCAACATTGCAGCAATCGTTATATAATTGTTCGGAGCATAGTGATGTCTGATGTAATGTTGATTTACTGATATTCTGTATGTTGGAATTGCAGTAATTGTTATATGATTGTTTCTGTTCAGGGATATTCGTCGTTGGCAGTTGCTTTAGTACTGCCAGATTCTGCTTGTTTAGTTGCCTGTGAAAGAGATGCCAAGTCTCTAGAGGTTGCAAAAAAGTATTATGAGCTAGCTGGTGTTTCCCACAAGGTAGGAATTATATTTGATGCCATCATTTCTCTCTTACAGAGCTGTAAAATTATTTGAATAATTTGGTTACATGGTATGCAGCAGTGAGGCATGCTGTGATATAGTAGAGATGTCATTTGAAAACTCAAAAGACTAGTTCTCTTTTTGATGAGTACAGTTTGCTGTATTTGTTGAGTTAGATCACCTGGTCCGTTCTTTCTGCTATTAGCTCTATCACCGTTTTACCACATATTTTCTAGTCTTAGCACTACCATCTATTACTCGATAAGTCCAACAGTTCCATTTGAAATTAGGTTGATGTGAAGCATGGAATGGCAGCGGACATCCTAAAATCATTGATTCTGAATGGTGAATCCTGCAGGTAATGTCATAAGCCAGTGCTTTTATCACGCTCCTTTCCTTTCATGGGGACCAGGAGGCAACATTTTCTGTTTCATTAAATTCTTCTTGGTAGTTTTTCCAATACCAGGGGGCTCTCAAGATAATGTGATTAACATTTTTATGTAGTTTCTTTCTGCAGCTATGATTTTGCATTTGTTGATGCCGAGAAGAGAATGAATCAGGAGTATTTTGAATTGCTATTACAACTGGTAAGATCAACGTGATGATGAAAGCAGAATTTTCTCTATCCATTTCCACATATAAGCTGACCCTTTCTTGCAAAATCTCTCCATAAAGTTTGTGCAGCAGTTTGTAAGAGTTCTTGGTCTTATTGCAGGTTAGGGTTGATGGTGTCATTGTCATTGACAATGTTCTTTGGCATGGCAAAGTTGCTGACCCGCTGGTGAATTATTGTATATGAGTTATAGAATCTATCCCTTTGAATTAAATTTACTGATGATAGTATTTTTTTTTTTTTTAGCAGGTAAATGATGCTAAGACGGTTAGCATCAGAAGTTTCAATAAAAATATAATGGAGGATCCACGCGTCAGCATCAGTATGGTACGTAAATGGAATTTGTGTTTCGTTTTTTAATTCTGGAAAAAAAAAACCCATATGATCAGCTTTCACCAGTCACTTTTACAACTCTAAAGTCCAAGCATTTGGGATGACAGGTACCTATCGGGGATGGCATGACAATCTGCCGGAAGAGATGACATTTTCACAGGCTGACAGTGATTTTTTGATTCAATGATTCATTTCATGAGCGAATGAGATACAAAAGCTGTAACAGATTGAACAGCGCCACGAGAAGGCAAAAATGAGGTTATTTCATTGACAATTAACTTGCATATTGGTTAAGCATTGAGTTCTAAGTTGGTATGATGATGAGTTGGCCTGGGAATGTGATTCCATTATGACTGACAAATTTGAAATGCAAATCTGCACTTAACATGGTATTTGCACATGCTCCTTGAAAATTCTTGCTCCTGTTGCAGAAAAAATCAACTGTTATTGCAATTAGATGATACAGAAATTGTTGGACACATTGATTTTCTTTTTAACTGTAATAAAAAATGTTATCAACGCAACGAGGAGAAATTATATGGCATGATTGCATGCTGTATGACACTTTGCTTTATAGTGAATATCCAGCCTTTAGCTGCTCATCAAAACGTAAATTTCTTACTCTGCTTTTAGTCAGTGTGTAAAATCTTTGTGAGCTTCCTTCTCTATCAGCTGATTTTTCCTTCCTTGCACCGAAGTGATGTTTCGTTGAAAAACTCTATGCTTTATAGTACTTGAGAGAGAGTGTGCTAACGGTTATTTTTTAAAGTATTTTTTATTTAAAAAAATATTTTTTTATTTTTAAAAAATTATTTTATCATTAAGCCTATTAAAATAATCTAAAATATATATCAAAAAATTAAATTTTATAAAATATAGTTTGCACCTATTTCCAAACGGTGCCTTAGGACATATGGCCAGTGATTCTAGATCTCCTCCTGTTATTGTTGTCTGATTGTTAGACTCAAGCTGGAGGCAGAAAATTTTCAACTGCATCGCGCCTCAAAAACATGAAAGAAGAGGTACAAATAAAGGGGTATTGATGTGCCCGAGGAAGAGGTGCAATTATAATAAATGTGTTGATTTAGTGTTAGGATAAAATAAAAAATATAATGCAAAAAAAAAGAATGTGATTTTTATTTATATTTAAAAAAAATTATGAATTGAAAAGCCAATATATATATTTAATAAAATAAATCGAGAATTATATATATTAATAAATATAAAAATAATTGTTAATGCTAAATTGAATGTGAGATTTCAAATTAATTTTTAATATAATAAAAAAATAAATTAATGTTGCTAGTGTGTTTTATTGTATCATGAGTTTTTTAATAGAGAAATGTAAAGATACTGGTTATGTTAAATGAAATAAATTTAAAAATGTATAAATAAAAAAACAAAGAACTGCTAATACTGGTTAGATGCTAAAATAAAAGGTTAATCTTTCTCATGAACAAAAGATTTATAAGTTTTTATTTTTATTTAATTTTACTTTTTATCTTAGATGTTATTTTTTTGTTAAAAAAACAAATAATTTTTATTTTTATAAACACATCATGCAAATTGTAAAGAAAAAAAATAAAAAAATATATATATACTGAAAAAAAGAGAGAGAGAGATGGTATTAATTTAAATAAAAAAAACTAATGCAAACTAATATATATATATATATATATATATAAGAGGGTAAGCCAAGACTTTTATTTATTTATTTGGCAAAAAGGGTGGATGGTATTTTTATATAAAAATATTGAAAGCAAATGTCATGTCATCTGGTTTCTGATCACCGGACATGTAATTATAAAATCAGAACAAGGTTTTTTTTATTAAAAAAAAAAGCAATTTCAACCTATTTTCAGATAAAAAAAAAAACAGAATAAACATCTTCATGGTCTCGAGCACGGGTGCCTTTTTTTTGTTTTGTTTTCTTGAAGTTGATGGGGGCAGACAACAAGATTTTTGTTCTCGTCTTTACCAGAAAAATAGACAACGCGTTGTTTAGAATAAAGCTATTATAGTGACGGGAAAAACAAGCTCTTGTTTTTTCAATTCAAAAACCTATTTTCAACCCACTTTTAACCTAAAATATCTAGAAAACACCCTTGAAACCTTCTTTAATGAGTCCATGCCATGCCCACCAAAAACACAAAAAAAAAAAAAAAAAAAACACCCCAAAAGCCATAATCAATCCGAAACCAAAAATCAAATATATTTTTAAGATGTTTTCAAGGTTAAAAAAAAATAATCTCTTATTATATGAAATAATTTGACATAAAAATCAACTGTTTTAGTTGTCAAAATCATCTCTAGCATCAATTGTTTCTCTCTAAGCTAGAATCCAATGACCCCCTTTCTCTTCTCACTAAAAAAAAGACTAAAATGATAAAAATAAAATATGATACCAAAATATAATATCTAAAAATTATAAGAATCGATTATCGAATAGCTTAAGAAGATGAGAGGATTAAAATAAACTTTTCAAATAAATTATAGAGGTGCCGTCTATGATAGCCGTGTTTTTCACTTAAGCTCTTTCAATTCAACCTTTAACCCCCAAAAAAACATGTACTTAGGCTCCAATTTGGGTTAAAAAGGCTCAATTATAGAAAATAAAAGTTTAAGAATTAAATTAAAATTGTTTAAAAATTTTACTATTAAAATCTACAGTAAAATATGAGAGGATGAATAATAAAGTGGCTACAATAAGCCCCATGCTTTATAGTTTCTTATAATTTGGTAACAAAAATATGCTATAAAAAAAGAAAAAGAATTTGATGACTAAAGCCTTGTTTGTTTGTTGTAAAGTAATATTTGTTTTGAAAGTAATTTTTATGGAAAATATATATATATATATATATATATATATATATATATATATATATATATATATATAACCATTTAACCACTTAAAATAAATTATATATATAAAAATGTAATTGTGAATTTTTTTTTTGTTATATCATATGTTTATATATAGTTTATTTTATAAAATATAAATATACATATACATATAAATTTTTTTAATATAATATTATAGACATATAACCTTGTTAAATATTTTTTTAAGTAAATTTCATTTTTAAAACCTCAAAATAATTTTTTTAAATTAATGAAAAAGCCAAATTAGTAAATGGTATTAATTAAAATTTTATTTTGTATAAGGTTGTGAAAAGAGAAAGATTTCGTGGAGGGTGTATTAATTTGTATAAAATTTATTTTATGTGTTGAAAAAAAAAGTGTTTTCGATAATTAAAAAGAGAAAAACACTTTTCTAGGGAAATATATATATTTTGGAAAATAATTTCTGAGAATTTATCGATCATTAAAAAAACTTGGAAATTACTTTTTAAGAAAGTGGTTTCCTTACATAAAAAGGCCTAAAATGCCAAAAAAAAATAAAATTACTACCCCAGTAGCAAACCACGAGAAGAGCTATGGTGGCATGGTGAACAATATTTTCACCAAGTATTTTAGTTTCTGTCAATTAATAATTGATATAGGTTCTAGATAAGGTGTGACTGTAATTGGGCATCTATAATATATTCGGTCCACGTCTCACCCTTGCTGATGGCTGCTCCACTCTTGCCCTTAATTCAGGCTCTTTCTTTATTACAATCACTACCGTGATCAGACTTTTGCCATTGTTGCTGGTGCTGTGCTTCGCGTTGGTGCAGGTCCTGATCTTTGGGCTGGACAAGGTGCTATCATGATGACCTCAGGGGCATCTACATCTCTCTCTTTTGGACCCTTTCATACTGAACTACCATCGGCTCGAGACCGTGTCAATGACAAGACCTACATAGCCATTCATTTGTTTCATGGCTGCTGGTGCAGAATATTGCATCCAAGTCATGTAATGAGGGATGATGGCACCCACTGCACCAATTCAAAGTACTCTAATGATGTTTCCACTGAAGCTGTTGAGATCGTGAAGCTCTTTCCTAATTGGAAGATGCTTCTCATTGTCCCACTGAGGGTTGAACAATGTCTGCGGTGCACAAATGTTGGGATCAGCTGCAATGGGACATGTTTTTTGTTAGGTTTGTTGCCATTACATGTGCAACAAATGGTGGCTACAACCATTGACTTTGGTAGCCACCATTGTTGAAGAAGAGAAGAAGTTGGCAGCCACCTTTGTTGAAGAAGTTTGGCAAGTTTGGCAACCACCATTGTTGACAAAAGAGCATGAGAATCTACCATGAATGCCTATAAATAGAGGCATACATTAGAGAGCAAAATGAGAGTGAAAGTAGAGCCAAAGATGTGAGAAATATAGGAGAGAGTGGGCTGCCATTGCAGCACCAAGAAGAGAGAAATAGAGTGAGGTTGAGAGTTGCTAAAGAGGGAATAATTCCTCCTCCTCTATTATTGTAAATCTTGTTCTCTCCCTATATAATCAAATGGTTTCTCCCGTGGATGTAGGCGGTTTGCCGAACCACGTTAAATATTGTGTCAGAGTGCTTAGCCTCCAATGGGCAAATATCAGAACATCACCGGTCAAAATTCCCTACAATTGGTATCAGAGCATATGGTTTAAGTGGTGTTTGATTTTTTGCTCAAAAATGAAAGTTGTCAAAATGGTGTTTTGACCATCCCACTGTGTAGAGGAGGAAGAGACGAAGCCACTGGTGAAAACCGCGTCAAAATCGAACGTCGGAAATGGTCGCACTCTCCATCACTCTCCGGCAAGGTGCATGCCCACGCGTCTTCTTCACCCGGATGAGTTGACCCGACCCATGTAAACAGTAGGCATGAACAGTGACGCTATCATGAACAGTGCCATGCAAAAGGATGACAACAACATGATGCAAGGATGACATCAGCATACACAGTCAGCCAGTCATTGACTAGTCAGCAAACATGTCAGTATAGTGGGACCCACTGCCCATGTCATCAGCCGCGAGCCAAGCCAAGTTGAGCCGAGCCGCGAGCCGAGGGATAGGATTCTGTGCAGCAGAGTCTACATGCAACCGGATCTGAGATTGAATCTGAGTCGTTGATCAGGCAAGAATTGTTTTGATCAAATCGTAGCCGTCTGATGTGCGATTTGGACGATTAAAGACATGTTTCCAGCTAATTGGATCATTCCGGATGCAATGGTATGGTCCGATCATTTAGATTCGAGACCGAAAATGGCAGTGGTGAATTATTAAAGAAAGATTGCCCGATTAGGAGGCATCTGAGGGTCGTGATGGAGGTCGATGGAGATGAAGAAGAAGAAGGTGCACATGTTTACCCAATTACATGTGCTGAAATGTTAAGTGGCGAATTTAATTGCCTTGATGGAAGGCAAAATTGGGACACTCAGGACACCCGAGATGTGGACGATTTGAGGTGTAGAGTGGAAATTGATGAAGACCAATCTTAACGAATCTAAGCATTGGTAGTCTCTCCAGATGTTGAGAAATCAGGTATAAAATCGGGATACCCCAGATCACTTGTAAAGGAAAGCCGCAACAAAGCTAGCAAATGGTTGTATATACAAAAAGGCAGTACGGTGGATAGATACGTTCTAAGAAGTTCTGTCTAGGAGATTGGGTTTTAAGCGGGACCAGTGTGACCCCTCCAAATCTTTCCTGGGAACTTGCTTAGTTGAAGGATCATCCACACAGTACTATTTTTGTATATGTAACAGTTTGTAATGAAACTGTTGAAGACTAGCAAGATGACAGCTTAAAGGAACAGTTGGGTTCCATATGTTCAAGGATCTGATGGAGTGGTGATTTCTCCAAAGAAGTTAGATTTGGTGACTGTGATTTCTCGAAGGGAGAATTGATGAAGACCCTGATAATGGAAGAGAAATACGCAAGGGGATAAAGATTGGCACCCTATTTTGACTTGGATAAATGTTGTGACAGGATGAGCTGCTGTCAAACATAAAAGCAAAGAATAGGGAGAAATCTGGAGAACCGGAATTGCATGAGAGCACACGGAGATTGTGCAGGAGTACCCGTAGGATCCAACGAGATATTGTAATGAGACAATAGGTGCAAGGCGAAGAAGAGTTCCCAGATGAAGCTCAGAGTAGAGATTGTGTGAAAAGTTGTACAACAAGAAGTCTCTTGTGCTTTTGATAAAGGCAATAAGCGAGGACCTTTCCAATGCATGCAAGAATGGAAAGATGAGCTGTTGCAGAAGCACCAAATTAAGGGGGTGCGACCGCCTATGATGAAAGGCGAAGACACCAAAGAGAGTGGTGTAGGTGGAGCTGTCAAGCAGAAAGGCATAGAAGCTCCAAACATAGAAATCAAGGTGGAGGATTGCGATGAGTATACCGCAACTTTCTCTTTCTATGTGATCAGTGGTAGTGATCTCTCCCAAGTCCACATGATAGTAGAGAATCTTGGAGCCACTAGAGACATCCGCTATGAAGGAGGATGTGGCCGTCTTATGATGACGAGTATAAACACCTCAGATGGAAGGTGTGTGGGCTAAGATTAGAGCCCTGGTTCAAACCGCCCCATGACGACAGGTAGAGACACCTCAGATAGAAGGTGTGAGGGCCATGATATGAGCCCAAGATCATACTACCCCATGACAACGGGCGAAGACACCTTCGAAGAAGGTGTGAGGGACATGAAGTCGCATGATGATGAATGGATACACCTCGGATGGAAGGTGTGAGGGCTACAATATTAGCCCAGATTCAGACCGCCGCATGACGACGAGCGGAGACACCTTAGAAGAAGGTGTGAGGGCTATGAAAAGAGCCCAGCCCTAGAGCCAATATGATGGCTGGATATAAGTGGACAAGTGTATAGCCAATGAAGAGGCTATGATGAGTATGAAGACAAATGCAAGATTGACTTTCATGGATATTGCCCCCATGCTAAAGATCAATGAGCTAGAAGACATTTGCCTTGGACAATAAGTGGATGACTTGTGGAGCATTAAGACGTGGCTGCTATGAAGGAGCAGAGGGCATACGCAGGTTCCGGGAACAAGTTGACTCTTGTCAAGGTGGTGAGCTCGGTGAAAGCATTGTAATACTTAGAGTATGAAGATTGATATGGATCAACCTTTAATGGGCTGCCCCCATAAGTAAAGGTGGATAGCTACCTGGACTCTTACGACTAAGAGCGAGAGACTCACAAAGAAGTAAGGCGTGGTTCCTATTGTGGAACAGAGGGCAGACGCAACTCCTGGATGAGTAGACTCTTGGAAGAGTGGTGAGCTTGTGATCACATTAAAATGCTCAATGATTGTCGCACTTGGGAATATTCGTTTGAGGGGGTGTTGTAAGCCTTGGTGTGAGGCTTGATAAATCATTCCGGGCCAAGCATGGTTGATATGCTTAAAGGGGAATGTTGTTCCAGAGACAAGCGTTAAACACTCTTCAGATGAGATGTGACAAACCATCTGGTTGAAGTGATCCTTTGGAGTGAGCAAAGGGGTGCTTGGTTGACTCTGGTGATTGAAAGGTTTGGCAAGTACCTATAAACTTAGCCACAAACGCTTTCAGAATGGTAAGCTTGGAAGAGCTACAAGATGCAAGCCTGTGCTGAAGAAGCAAGAGGACAATTGCCCCACATGAATGGCAAAGGGGGTGATTGTTAGGTTTGTTGCCATTACATGTGCAACAAATGGTGGCTACAACCATTGACTTTGGTAGCCACCATTGTTGAAGAAGAGAAGAAGTTGGCAGCCACCTTTGTTGAAGAAGTTTGGCAACCACCATTGTTGACAAAAGAGCATGAGAAGCTACCATGAATGCCTATAAATAGAGGCATACATTAGAGAGCAAAATGAGAGTGAAAGTAGAGCCAAAGATGTGAGAAATATAGGAGAGAGTGGGCTGCCATTGCAGCACCAAGAAGAGAGAAATAGAGTGAGGTTGAGAGTTGCTAAAGAGGGAATAATTCCTCCTCCTCTATTATTGTAAATCTTGTTCTCTCTCTATATAATCAAATGGTTTCTCCCGTGGATGTAGGCGGTTTGCCGAACCACGTTAAATATTGTGTCAGAGTGCTTAGCCTCCAATGGGCAAATATCAGAACATCACCGGTCAAAATTCCCTACATTTTTTACTTCAGTCTTAAGAGCTGGAGGACAAGGGGTTGCGTTGGAATCAGGAATGTCGCTTTTTGTTGTATACTTCAGCTACAGATTGCTGGATGCCATGTTTCGAAGCATGGTGTACGTATTGGGTGAGAGGAGCATTGGCCGACGATTCCGAGACCCTTGGACAGTAGTTTTCTTTGTTGTCTCCCATGATAGCGTAAAAAACAAACTATCCTTGGTCCCCATAAAATAGAGTAAAAACTGACTGTTGTTAAATTGAATGTGCCTTCCCCTGATGATCCAAACCACATGTTTTTCAGGTACATCGGGTTCTACAATGGAGTGCAGGGTCTGCAGTAGCTTGGCAGGTTGATGACAAGCGGAAGGTTCCCTTGCTTTCTAGTTTGGCAACAAAAAGGTAGTCCAGCTCAGGATAAATAGGGCAAAATCAGAGAGGAGTTAATTGTTTAAAATTTTATAAAGCACAACCACATAATTCATTTCTCCACCTGAGTAAGATTCCGGATGGATCGGCTGAAGTTAGCTGATGTGTTCTTGGACCCACCACGACCTCGAACCAACCCAAGCATACTTTTTGAAGTAATTGACCCCGTCCAAGGCCCGAGACATAGATTTTAACTTAGTTATCGGGTTATTTCATATCAATTTTTATTTTTTTATAAAACAAAACGACATTATTTTTATTTAAAAAATAAATAATTAATAAATTGTAATTAGATTTTTGACGGGTCTTATTGAGTGAACTCGGGTTTTTAATTGGATTACCTGAGTTTCTTTCTTCTCCTTTTTTTTTTTTTTAATTTTAACCTCAGATTAGAAGTTTTTAAGACTATGACGCCGGGACATCACAATTTTAACTAGTCAACCAAAGAGTCAATGGGTAAACTTGAATCATTTTTTTTCTTTTTACTTTTGTTTAAAACATCTTTTTATATAATTAAAAGCACAATAGTTTTGAGAAAAAAATGATAAAAAAAAATAAAAAATCAAATTACCTAAGTCATAGAATGGTATACTGGATTACTCGAATTTAACTAGATTGATTACACGGATGATTTTAATAAAAATATAATCCGATCAGAGTTTAAATTAATATTTTTTTAAATCAATGCATCAAATTAATCCAAGTTTTATAAATTATAGGCAATTCTGTTTTTACCTCAACCACTTCTATTTTAAAAATATTCTAACCACTTCTATTTAAATATTTCACTTTAAAATAAAACAATATAAAAAAAACACAAAGTCAATATATTCTTAAAAGATGTTTGAGAGTGTGATAGCATTTATGGTTTAAAATATTTTTTTTATTTTAAATTATATTAAAATGATATTTTTTATTTTTTAAATATTAAAACAATCTGAAAATGACAACGTAATCATTACACTGCAAAAAAAAATTTAACTATTTTTAAAAAGATAAAACTAAATTCAAATATTTTAAAACTAACAAACTTGTTTTATACATAAAATAATATTTAATTATATAATAAATAATCTTAAATATTTTAAAAGTAATTAACCTTGATTATTTCATTTCAAGTATATTACATCTCAACACGTATGGCTCTATTTAATAGTTTTAATTACTAAAAATATATATTTAATATCTTATTATTATTTTCATATGTTTTTTTTTTTTACAATATTTGTATAATTTCTAGAGAAAGAACTTTTTCTTAAGCATCTCATCAAATTTATTATAGAAAATGTTTGATTTATATATAAAAAAACCTATTCAAGTCATATATTTAATAGCAATTTTAGTTTAAATAATTTTACTAATGGAATAACACAACAATTTATTATCAATATCATATCAGTAAGAACACCAAGGATTCACTTAAAAGTACACGAGCACTACAATTCCCACAAGGATAATTTGTGCAAACATGATGCCTGTTCTCAGCGGAAGAGAGTGTTTTAATTTCTGCTGTACAGAAGGAATTGCGGTGCGTCGACACTCGGTCATGTTGTGAGAATGGTTTGCTCTTACATTCACATCAAACAGCAGGAATTCATTTGCTGACCCATGCCAAAAAATATCTGCATTTCAGACGTATGATGCCAGTTATTTTCTCCCTTTTAAAGAGAGAACATTGCTAATTCAATCGTCGTCTTGTTCATGTCCATCAACTCGGTTCTCCTCATTGCCCCCTTCATCCCCTCTACCCCCATAATTAACCCATGGCAACATGGATTCAAACAAGACTGCCAACGCATTGCGATTCGCAACATCGCGTGGAGCAGGGCCACCGTCAAGTGGGTTGGCAATTTGTCCCCCATTTTGCTCTGCCTCTCTCATCCTCGGATCAACCATGAAGTTTTGCAGGTTCTCAGGTGGAAGTGTTGGAACTGTATCAGAGAAGTCTGAAACCAGCAAGTGGCCATACCTATAATTAAACAAACTGTATCAAGTTCTGCAACAACATCAAGTACAGCAATCATTGGATGCAAGGGATCTATCTCAGTCCAGTTCCAATGATAATTCTGCAGACCCTCAAATCAGCACACAAGCATAAACTTGATTCACTCATCTGTGGGGCGCGGATTATAATAACAATAAATAACATCATTTCTTGGGACAAAACAACAATAACAACAATCATTAACAGCTACTAATAGGTGGTTAGAGCGAAATATAGGAAAAAGTCCATAATTCAAAACACTTACTCATTGTTCTCAGATGAAAAGGCCTCTTTTCTCACACAAGCCCAATCCTTGGCATCACTGCTACTATGTTCTAGAGTTTCAATCACTTGTAAGGCACTGTTCCGAAGCAATTTTTGCAGGTCTGGAAGCCTCCATATGATATAACTTCTCTCAACATATATATTAATCAGATGATCCAAGGATGCAGACCCTGTTTTCTCTGATTGAAAAAAGGCATGCTTTAGTATATTTGTCCATGCCTGATCTTTCAAAGGTACCTTGGCTACTAACTTCTTAAGGACTGACGGGTGGAGCATCAAAGCCTGCTTCATCAAATCAGCTGAACTAGACTTTGTAGCACTAGTATCATCATCTTTTGATGGTTCCTCACGCTCAAGATAAAACCGACAAATGGCAAGAGAATATGAGAAGTTTGGGAACAACCATAAGGAGTTATCACTTTTATAGTCTTCAGAAAACCATTCCAACCACGCATACACTTCTGCCCTCAAAGCAAAGTAATCAACACAGAACATGGCTCCCATTGGATCATCTAAATCCAATGAAAGTAAAAGTTTGCAAACCTCAAGGGCAGAACGATGACATCCACGCCTGTCCAAGTTTTTCATGTGAGTGAAAAGTGTTGTAAACATTGGCTTGTTTGTTTCATGGTTGATCTTCAACTGGCAATTTGCCTGCAAGGGGGTGAACGTGGGGTGCCATGCACATTCCAAGGCATATAAACTCTTTGCAATAGCATCAGCTGACATTTGATGCTCACCCAAAAATTTGAAATAGTCTGCCATTGTTATAAGTGAATCTAGGTGATAAGGGTGGTATAATAGAATGCTTGCTATGCCATTCAGATCTTGAATAGCTTTGGCAACTTCAAATGCCCTCTGTGCTTGATCATAGTAAGAAGAGTGAACATACCTGCATAAATAAAACAACACAGAATCAGGACATGCATGAAGAATCAAAGCTCACAACAAAAGATCTTCACCAACTAATGATATATAGAAGATAGGTGAGGAGAGAAAGAAGAAATGAAGGAAAATCCTATTTGGAAATGAGTTTGAATGAGATATATTAGCTTTTTTTACATGAGAATTAAAACATTGTAGTTTCACTGATAGGCAGAGACGCAAAAATTCCTCAAGAAAACACAAGAAAGCATTGCAATTCAAGTAACTGATAGATATAATAGAAAAGAACCATATTTAGCAGCCCATGTAGAATATGAACACATCTTGTGCAGAATAAAAATGCTTTACACAGATTTCAGAATAAGTTCACAAATACAAATGATAATGCTGTTTCTGCAGCCAGTCTGCAAAAGGCAAAAAAGTTTTTTGGAAAAGATTAATGTATTAAAACAAGAAGAGGTCCAAATTAAGAGGGGTTAACCTCCCGGGATACAAGAAAAAAGGGGAAATGAATTCAAGAAAGGAAAAGGAAATAAAAAACAGAAAGACAAAGGGAGTTACACTAAGGCTAGCTGACTTGAAACCAAAAGCCAACTCTTTAGATTCAATTACAGGGGGAAGAAGTGGCAGGAAGCTATGGCTCTTGCAGGTCCCATGAATCTCGGATAGAAGCTGGGAGCGTACATTTGTGATCATAGCTTATCAGGTGAATTCGGATTAGTTGGATGATGTCCTCACTTAGGGACTGAGGTGGCTGGAAATGTTGGCAGAAGATACAGTTGTTTCGTTCGTAGCATATGAAATACACTGAGGCGAACAGGATAAGGCGAGCTAGCAGATGGGTGATTTCATGACGAGTTTAGAATTGGAGGAGGCCCACTAGAGAAGCTGATGCCAAGGGATGTTAGGCCATTGCACTTCAGACTTGCTGGTCACGGCTCCCCAAACTGTGCTGGAATAAGAACATTAGTGGTCATGGATTTCAATGTCCATTCCACATAGAATGCATGCTGTGTTTGTTATGCTCCCCACGGTGTGTAGCCTATCTATAGTGCAAAGGCACCCCTGAGAAGCATGCCAAAGGATGAAGGATTGACGAGGGATATGACCTTTAAACCATAGTAAATGGTGAATGGTATTTGCAGGTCTGGTCTCTCGAAGCAACTCCCAAGCTGAATCTATGGTGAATTGTCCGGAGGGATTCCCTTTCCAGACATGGTGATCTTCCATGTGGGGTCCTGGCTGAAAAGGAATGGCGTTCCAAATTGCTTGAAAGGCTTGGATACTGCTTGGAAAGTTCCAGCCATCCTCCATCCTCTTTGATGATCCCTGAGACCTTTGCATTCCAGAGTGACCTTGTAAGTGAGAGTTCTGAGGGGGGGGGGGGGATGTCATTTATCCTTTTCCCATCTGGAAGCCAGTAATCAAACCAAAGAGAGGTTGTATTCCCATTGCCAATGCATGTCATAAATTTCCCTCTGCACCAGTCCCTACTTTGAAGAATCTTCCTCCAAGACCAAGAGGGGTTGGAGGGGATGTTAAGTTGCCAGAAGGATCTCCCTCGAAGTAAGGTGGTGTGAACCCATGTTGCCCATATTGAATGCTTGTTCTGTTAGAATACACCATGTGTTTCATGGTGGCAGCTCTATTCCATGTTTTGAGACTTTTAAGACCAAGGTCTCCTTCCTTCAGGAGGTAGCAGATTGAGGACCAAGCTACCTTGGCTCCCATCAGGATGAGGGAGGTTCCTTTCCATAGGGCTGCTTGCAACTAGACAGTCCGCTAAAGTGTCCTAGATATCATTGAGCATTTCAAAGTCTCATAAGGTAGATTAAAGCCATAAGACCATCACTTCATCCCCCACCATGCCCCCTCCTCACTCCCATAGAAAAAAAATCCTTGAAAGACACCAAAAATTATGTATCTTGATAACCAATTTAAACCCATGACTAAAATGAAAAATCCCCATGTGAATGCTACAATTCACAAGCAAGAGTCCCCAAAAGGCAAACAAGAATAAGGAATTTACATTCAATACGAGTCAATGAAGAAACTACCAGTGATGTTTTAATTTCATAACAGATGCATAACCTGGGACATAAAGCAGAAAAATGGAGAATTAATGCCAACAATATCTAGAAAGCAAGGATATTCATTACCTAAAATGATGGTATCTGTCCTTAGTTTCCAAAAACTCCATGGATAAAGATCCATCCCAACGAGGCCAGTGTTCTAATGGAGAGACTAGAATTGTCTTTCTAGTATGATGGGCTCCACGTCTGCCGCCACGAACCCGTCTAGAACTGCTGTCTTGATTGCTTTTCTCAAATGATTTCACCACCTTAGAACCAAAAATTCTCCGTAACTCATTCTCAGGATTCAAACATTTGGGATCCAGTTGCAAGGTGGGAGGTGCACATTGTTTAACAAATCCTGCACAAAGTTTTGATGTTTCTGGTTTGGTTTTGGTGGGGCCCAGCTTATGTCTTGAAGAATTTGCATCCAAGGATAAAGCATCTAATGTATCATCCAAAGGTTCTTCAACTTTATTTGTAATTGAAGTCAAACCAGCCTTGCATTTCTTTTTCTTCTTCTTCTTCTTTGATTTCTGATTGGAAGTTGAAATGGCACCCGTCATGCTTTTCATCACAGACAGTTCCTGTGTGTGATCTTTACCAACTACCATTTCATCTGCAATTTCTGGCTCATCCTCCTGCAGCTGAAACCAAACATTAGCAACTGACAATAAATGGAAAGTAGATATTCCACACTTTCCTTTCACAACCATTAGTGCTGCTTTTGATTTAAGCAATTAGATCTTTTAAGGAATCATACTTGAGAACAATGTAAGATGATGAACAACAATTACATAAACAAATCTGCCAGGTAAGCTTGAAAATACACCGTTAACGGATCTTCTTCTGCAATATCAAATGTTCTTCAAAATTTCACATGCACGCACCAATTTCCTTGTTATCTCACTAAGTTTTCACACTCCAGAGCAATTCGACCATTGAGCAAAGCACAAGATAAGTAGTGTAAAATATCAGATAAAAAGATGGTTGGAAAAGAATGTAACGGATCCTAAGAAAACTGAACAGAATGCTTAGAAAGACCAAGTAATAATCCTTCATAAGACACAAAAATACATAATTCTGGGCAGCTGAATGGGAACCAAATGTAAAGAATGCTATGAAAACTGAACTGGTCGTAGAGGCTTCCATGAAAAACTGAATTGAACGCTATGAATGCCATGCAAACTAAAGCTATTGCAAAAGAACAGATCAACTGCATTGCACATACTGTCATAAAAAAAGCATGGGCATATTTTTTAGTCTCGGTTTTTCAGCTAGCTACATGGTTTATGGGTTCATAGAAAAGCAGTGCCTCTTGGTGTTGCATTACTACTGTATGTTTTAAAATCTCAAAACGACTCAAGTTCATAAGAGACTGCCAGACTGAATATAATTTTACAAAGGGCCAGTTTTTACACAACAATACATCATATGTAAGTATTGGAAGCTCACATATAAACTTAAAAGAGAATATTATATATTGGGGAACCTTCCAAACACTGAATACCCGTTATATAAGACATCGTAAGCAACCTAAAAAAATGAAGGAAATAAACAAAAAAGCAGCAGCAATATTCGTCTTGAAGTATAGGTATCTTTCTGGTTTTGATCAGTTAATTGCTGTACAGTAAGAGCGAGGACTGAGGAATAAAACCTGATCAACGTCATCATCATTGAGAAGGTCAAATGGGTTTACTGCAGGGCGATTTTCCGAATCAGGAGATTCAGCTGCTTCTTCTTCTTCATCCTCCACATGATGCTGTTGCTGCTGTAGTTCTTGTTCTTTCAGGAATTTCTTCAGTAACCTACCTGACATTCTGTCTTCTTTTTTGCGTCTGTAAAAATATCAGAGAATTTGATTGGATTCCTTCTTTTCAGACAATAGGGATTGGGATTTCTGTCCTCCTCGAAGCTTGATAATGGCGGTGGAGACGACGATTTTCCTTGATTAAGAGCATCGGGCCCTTGCCTAAATGTTTTTATAAATTTTAGGCTTTAGCCCGTCAAAGCATCTTCTCTTTTTTCTGTTTGGGCCTTTCGTGGACCTGGAATCCTTTTTTATTTCACTGGATAGTTGACTTGTGGCATGAAGCCCGTATGTTATAGAATTTGTAAACATAATATGAAAATAATTACTCTTATTTATTCCCCCTTGAATTTGGTTTAACCAATTATTATATTGGTTTTTTAACAAATAATAATATTTAATTTAACTAAAAAAGGCTGAGAAACACAGACAAAACAATATAATTATTTTGAAGCTGATATAACGAAAAAGAAGAAGATAATTACCATAAATTTAGTGTTGATAAGTATAAATAAAATAAGTATGATTCAGTGTACGTAAAGTTCATTGGCTTGCTGTTAATTTTTGTCATTAATAAATAGAAAAAAGATATTTCTATCATTTTACAAGCATGTTCTTTTTTTTAAAAAAAATGTACATTAATCGTTTTTCTTAAATAATATTTGTAAAGAGAGAATTTGAATATAAACCTATTTATTTTGTCGTTTTAAAAAAAATGAAAAGTTTTTATTTTTTTATTTTAAATTAATTTTTTTATATATTTTAAAATTACTTTGATGTTTTAATATTAAAAATAAATTTTTAAAAATAAAAAACATATTATTTTAATATATTATTTTATTAAAAAGTAATAACCGGTAGCATAATAGCAAGCAGTCGCTACTCGCTACATGTACAGAACTAAGGGCAGCATTAGGATCTTAAACCTTGAGTCAAACATAAAGCCAAGAAGAAAATCCCAAAACCAAACCAAAAGAAAGGGAAAAAAAACAAAATGTTTAGGATTCGGCTTGATAAGGTAATCCATTACACTGCACTGTACAAAAGCAAAGCAAAGCAAAGCCCAATCCCTTCTCTTTCTCTTTCTCTTTCTCCATCTCTGTTTCTCTTCCGCAGTTAGGCGACATATTCAGGAGGTGATATACTCTCTCTCTCTCTCTCTCTCCCCTTTATTATTTTTTATTTTAGAAATAATCTCTGGGGTTTAGGATTGAGGGTTTATTCTACAATTTTATTTCCTTTTTTCTACTAACGTTGACAATAATTTCAGCTTCCTTTTCTTTCCTTGGGGTCAATTTAGGCATCAATGGGGTCTGTACTTCGTGAATGGATAGGGTTTCAGCAATTCCCTACTGCTACTCAATCCAAACTTGTAGAATTGTTTGCCAAGTTAAAGGAAGAGGTTCAGACTTTCTATCTTTTTGCTGTTTCAATTCAAAATATTTGTTCCATTTTGTCGTTTCTGTTTTCGTAATTTATTTATTTTCTTGGACTATTTTGTAATTGCAGGGTGTTGATAAACTGACCATACTTGTTATGGGCAAAGGAGGAGTTGGGAAATCTTCCACTGTTAATTCTCTTTTTGGAGAGCGAGCGGTCAATGTTAGCTCTTTCCAGGTAACCAATTTCCTGTGAATTTTAGGGCTAAGGGCAGCTTGTGGTCTTTGTATGCTCCATATATTTATATATGGCTGATAATAACAATGCTTGCATTACAGTCAGAGGGGTTCAGACCTGTTATGGTTTCACGCAACCGGGCTGGATTCACGTTAAACATCATTGACACTCCGGGCCTTGTGGAAGGTGGTTATGTCAGTTACCAAGCTCTGGACATGATTAAACGGTTCGTACTACTAGAACCGCATATGTGGTTCACTCGGATTCCTATGAAAACATTACTTCTGTGGTTCTTTATCCTGGAATTCCTGTATTAAAGATGTGGTGACCGTACATTAATTTGACTTTAGGTTCTGGTTTGTCTGCTAATGTAGGTTTCTTTTGAATAAGACTATACATGTTTTGCTCTATGTTGATCGCCTGGATGCATATAGAGTGGATGACTTGGACAAGCAGATAATTGGTGCAATATCTGACAGTTTTGGAAAAGAAATATGGAGTAAAAGTTTGCTTGTCCTCACTCATGCCCAACTCTCCCCACCAGACGATCTAAGTTATGATGTCTTTTGTGCTCGAAGATCAGAGGCTGTGTTGAAGACCATTCGTATGGGAGCACGGATTAGGAAACGAGACTTTGAGGTAAATTGTTTCTTCTTAACTTGTTGTTTTTCTCCCTTCTTCTAGTTTTTTTCCTTTAACTTTACTGGCAACAGCTTCTAATTGGTATTCTGAATGTGCAACAATATTCTGATCAAATGATAAGTGCATAATTTGCTGCATATGCATGTTGATAATCTGTTGCAAATAGCAGGGTGATTTGGGTTTTTTTTCATAGACGTTATTCCTTCTAAAATAAATAGCTCCCCTCTCTCAGATACACATTCTTATGCTAATGAATACTGCTGTAGACCTCTGTTTTTAATGCTATAGATCTTATAACCTCTTAAGAAACTTAAGGTTCATGATGCGCTGGTTCAAGAGACACTGTGACTTGCTTTTTTTAGAAATTAATGGGGAAGCATATCTTCATTTTTCTATCCACCATGTTAAAAACTTACCATGGGTTTTTGCAACTTTCTCCTGTTCAATTGTACACATTTGGCTGACAAATGAAAAGGAATGCTAAAAATGGAGGTTTGTTGTTTTGCTTTGGTCAAATCATTCTTTTTTTTCTGCATTGTCAATTATTTACTGCTCGTAGCACCATTTAGATCTTCAAAATGGTTCGCATACTTTAAAAAATGAACTTTGTTATTCAAGGAAGTAAACAAAATGGTAAAATAACCTTCAATTCATTGAGCATGTTTTCAGATATCCTCTTCCATTTTCAGTTCTCTTTAATATCCAACACATGAATTGCTTGGAAAAGTATTTCAAATTCATTTCCTTCAACCATGACATCCTTGTTTGAAGCTGAGGACTATCATGGTAGTTGAAGCTGGTACATTTTGTAGAGGACTGAGTGGGGAATTAGTGAAGGGAGGCTGTCAAATGTGTTAAATTTAAACCAAAGTAGATGGTATATTTATCCTAATCAGTAATAACCTTGGTGCCTGTCGGTGAAAGTCATGTTCTATTTCTGATCGCACTGGGGGGGCGGGGGCGGCTAGAGCATTCAGGGTACAAGCTCCAAAGTAAGGCCAGGACATGGTTTTTTCTGTTGATGGACTTTTTTTATATAAATCTGAAGAGAGACTGTTATATTGCTCCCATAAAAAAAGGATCCATGGGTAGTATCATAGGGGGTCCATCTTTCATGTGAACGAGGGAGTACTACACCAAGAGTATCTAGTATTCTCATATCTGACAAATTGGATGTCTTGGGATTTTTTGTGCTGGTATACAAGGCGATTTGATTTAGGTAGGAGCTTGAGGAAATTATGGAGAGTTCAGAATTGATTTTTTCTGGTGCTTCAAAGCAAAGGAAGAGATGAGGTTCCTAAGGAAATTGAGAACCTCATGAATATCAAGTTCAAGAGTGGTGGGAAGAAGAGTTGCGTGATGGTGGCTTATGTGATGCGGTTAACCGAGCCCTTTCCCCCTTTGTCTGCATTATCACTGTTGAAGTCAGTTGGAAAACACTTAGCAATCATCCCAGTTTCTTGTATCTCACAAACCAAGGGACACCATGAAATTTCTACTTGTTTCCTTTAATGCACAAAGTGATTCTGGACTCTTTTTCTTTTTTTCCTGCTTTGTCTTCTTTAATTTCATCCAAATTTTCTGTGGAGTTCCTCTGCATCCTTTTAAAGTATTATCCAGGATATCCCAAGGGAGAATTTATTTTTTATTTGTTATTTTTATTTATTTATTGCTTTGCAATGTTTTATCTTTTGGATTGTCAAATATTCTCAAGTATGAAAAATGGCATTTCATGAGTTATGGTGGAGTTTCGGCAAGATTGTAGGGCACCATTTCTAGTACTTTATGTTTGCTTATAGATTTGTATTGGGAAAGAAGTGATTATGTATGATTTTACTCCAAGAGAGGAAAAATAAGCAAATCTGATTAGAAAATTAGATAAGCTGGAGTAACTTCTCACCTTTATTCAAGCCAATTGATGGCTTGAAAGTATGTCATTATCTGTGGAAAAGGTAAACTCCCCCTTTCCAAATAATTTCTTCATCCTGGATCTGAAGTCTATAAATGAGGGTTATTTACAACGTCTTTGAAAAGGTGGTGCTACTCAAGCTATAACTAATGCTTGAAATATTGTGTTGTTGTATGATCTCTATTTTCAGAATTCTGTGAATTGATTGAGAGAACTTTTTTACTTCAAAAGTTGTATATTACAGTGTTGGATGCATGGGATTGAGATATACTCATTTCAGTGACTAAGCACTTATTAATTTGGAGTTGAAGAGGGTGTTACCAAAATGAAACTAGTTTTGTGGTTCATGAGTGAACTGCATTCTTCATGGGACATTTAATGTCCTGTAATTGCGTTTGGAAATCAACTTCATTGATAAAATGGAGATCCTTCTTCATTTTTATTTTCCTTTCTGAGAATTATCTTTGTTATAGTTTTGAGGAGGCATTATGGGAAATAAATTAATTTTCCAGTTCATGAGATAATTGATAGCCTGTAATTGCATTTGAAGATCAATCTCTATGGAACATGTGAAAATAGAATATGAGCATTTGTTTATTTATTTTTGGGGGTTCTATTTTAGTGTGATTGTTTACATAATCAATCATTCACTTGTTTTTGATGCTTCTAGGATTCTGCTATTCCAGTTGGTTTAGTTGAGAACAGTGGGAGATGCAACAAAAATGAGAGTGATGAAAAGGTTCACTCATTATTCTCTGAGTTTGTGACAATTTATTCATTTGTTCAAGTGGTTTATTGTGAATTGCTTAATTTTGAGTTGCAGATTCTCCCCAACGGGGATGCTTGGATTCCAAGCCTGGTAAAAGAGATCATTTTGGTTGCAACAAATGGGAAGAAAGCTCTTGTAGTTGATGAGAAGTTGGTTAGTGGGTCTGAGTCAAATGACAGGGGAAAGATATTTATTCCACTTATTTTAGGGATTCAGGTAAAAACTTATCATGTGATCTAACTCCTGTATTCTTTTGTGGTAGTGCCAGTTCATATAATCAATTTCATTCGTGTTAATTTTATTTTTTTCCCATGTTGCAGTGGCTTCTTGTGAAATGGATTCAACGAGAAATAAAAAAAGATATTGCAAAAGGCGGCAAGTATCTTTAGTACTGTTTGGTTGCATTCAAATCAATTGCAAGTTGTTATGTGGCTCTTTAATGGTCTCTTCTTCCTTCTTTCCCCACCTTTTTGTATTCATTTCCTTTTTGTGTTCTTGCATCTTCACCGTTTTTGAATACCTGTGCCATTTGTACCTGTGTGTTGGTGTTTTGAGTTGTTCTTAGGGACAGAATATGAGTGAAAGGAGGCTCTTGTTCCTCAACTAACCAAATGCTTTTCCTGTTTAATGTATTTTTTCCTTGCTTATTATTCAGCTTTCGTTCATAATCTTTTCCATTTAATTTAGGTCTTTCAAAGTTTCAATCTATCCTTTACATGTGTAGATGATATATATTACCTATCAGAGTGGTATTTCGATGCCCTTTCTGTGGAAGTAGAAGTGCCTGATGTTGTTGCACCGCAAATAGATATCTTTCTTTATCCATTTGCTCATTTTGAATCCATGCGGTGGTAGTGTTATGAGCACCATTGTGTTAGCATATAATCTCTAAGATGCTATTCTCTACCAACCTATACATGCTAGAAGAAGTTGATTTCTCCGACCTATGCCATGCTAAGGAAAATATTTCTACCTCTTCAAAATGTGGTCCCTGTGGCGTGCTTTAAGTTCCATTAAAAATGTTTAGAGCATCCATTGGTTGTGAGTTTGTGATTATGGTCACTTCACTCCTGGCGTGGCAGCCAACATTTGAAAGCTGTTTGCTATCTTTCTGCGGAGATTACGGGAGGTAGGGAGGCGGAACCAAAGGATTGGTTTCGAGAGTGTTTCTTAATGAGATGCACCGCCCGATGCACCTTGTAAACAAACACGATCAAAATTACTATTTATTTTTTATTTTTTATTTTATTTTAATAAAATACATTAACTTTTTTATATTATTCATCATGTTTTTAATGTTTCGATCAAATACTTTTTTTGAATTAATCGTAGAGTTCACAAAATTAAGATCTAAATAAAATAATATTTGAGTAAAAGAGCTAGAACATGAAACAGTCCCTGTCCTCCATCTCGCGTTGCCCAAAAGTCCTGTTTCATTCTAGCACAAATATTTTTTTAGAAAGAAAAAAAAAGACCCTTCATTGACCACGCAACCAGGAAAGGAGTATTCTTTTGGGCACTATTAAATATTTGATTTTAATAAGAAGATGATCAGTATGTGAAGCTTCCTTTGTCTTGAATGTGACTTTGACTTGCAGACTCTAGCTCTAGGCTACACGCCAAACTAGACTCACTCTCCCTGTATATATAGCTGGAAGACAAAGCTGAAGGCATCGGGTTTGCTGATTTTAAGTAGATAACAACGATGGCGAAGAAGAGCACACCAAGTATTTCACGCTCCCACTTTTGGGGGGTTGTGGTTTTTTCTCTCTGCTTCTTCGTTCCAAAATCTGTGTTGGGTGAGAAAAAAGAGCTGCGATTTAGAAAAAATGGAGAGTTCAAGATACTGCAAGTGGCAGATATGCACTATGCGGATGGCAAGACCACGTCTTGCCTCGATGTGTTCCCAAATCAGATGCCTTCTTGCTCTGACCTCAACACCACTGCCTTTGTTGAGCGCATGATTCAAGCTGAGAAGCCCGATTTTATTGTTTTCACTGGTACCCATTATACTCTTATTTACCCTTTCCTTCTCTAATTCCTAGTTATGTTCTTGGCTCTGATTTTATTTTTTTTGTTTCTATATATGATTGTTATTCTCAAATTTGGATATAAACAACAAAACCCAGTTGTTAATTTGTTTACCGAAGCATGTTTCCTAATTTGGCAACAGTATATATGGCATGTAGTGGGTAAGCTCTAACAAGCATGCTCCTTTCACAATCTGAGCATTAATGGAAGT
Source organism: Populus alba x Populus glandulosa (assembly GCA_033617975.1). Classification (NCBI taxonomy): domain Eukaryota; kingdom Viridiplantae; phylum Streptophyta; class Magnoliopsida; order Malpighiales; family Salicaceae; genus Populus; species Populus alba x Populus glandulosa. Next base: position 16,707,370 of record CM066144.1, on the reverse strand, counting down.
ATTGTTGGCACTTTGGGAAACAGGGGATAACATTTATGGCCGTGATGCCACGGATGCTGCAAAATCACTGAGTGCTGCCTTTCAGCCTGCAATTGCATCAAACATCTCGTGGGCTGCTGTTTTGGGAAACCATGACCAACAATCCACTTTGTCAAGGGAAGGGGTTATGAAACATATTGTTGGCCTTAAGAATACTCTCTCTCAAGTCAATCCTGCGGAGGTACACATCATTGATGGTTTTGGGAACTATAACCTGGAGATTGGCGGGGTTAAAGGTTCACGATTTGAAAATAAATCAGCTCTTAATCTTTATTTCCTTGATAGCGGAGACTACTCCACAGTTCCGGCAATCCGTGGCTATGGTTGGATTAAACCCTCGCAGCAGCTTTGGTTCCAACGCACCTCTGCGAAGCTTCAGGTAATAACACCACTCTTTTATACGGTTGAAGTAATTTGTAGGTCACTGTATGATTTACTTCCATCATTTATCAGTGAAAAGAATCGCTAGTTTGTCTACACACAAGTAGAATCTACATTATGCATAGTTATAACTTCTAAAAGGTGCATTAGCTTAATTATTAGCTGTTGAATTCCCATTTTTCCCTTTCCATTCAGAGAGCATACACGAGACAGCCAGAGGCTCAGAAAGGACCTGCACCTGGGCTGGTGTACTTTCACATCCCATTGCCTGAGTTTGCAAGTTTTGATTCATCAAACTTCACAGGAGTGAGACAAGAAGGCATTAGCTCTGCTTCTGTGAACTCGGGCTTCTTCACAACCATGGTAGAAGCTGGGGATGTGAAAGCTGTTTTCAGCGGACATGATCATCTCAATGACTTCTGTGGTAAGCATACTGGTATACAACTTTGTTACGCGGGGGGTTTTGGATACCATGCCTATGGGAAGGCAGGGTGGTCAAGGAGGGCGAGGGTGGTGTTGGCATCTTTGGAAAAGACAGAGCAAGGAAGTTGGGGAGCTGTCAAGTCTATCAAAACATGGAAGCGCCTTGATGATGAACACCTTACCACTGTAGATGGTCAGGTCCTTTGGAGCAAGAGCCATGCAGGTAAGTGCTTGCTGAACAACCCTTAAGTAGTCATCTGTACATATTTTAAACTTTACTAGGCATACAATGGATAGTATCTCTTAAGGACATCCATGCAGAGCATGTCACCAAGAACTAGTAGGACCTGCAAAATTGAAGCTTTCTTTTTTGTATGTTGGCATTTTGGTGCCTTTTGCTTTCTTGCATGTGTTCTGGCAAAGAATTGAAACCAATTAAATTACTTAAGATCAATGACCTGTACTGCTGGCTGATACTAATTTATGTTCATATTTTTATCAAAATGTTCTTTGTTAACTTGCCATTTCCAATTGATATTAAGTTTCATATTTCTCATCCTTGAATTACTGTATTGCATGGTGTAGTTAATTGTCACTACCATGATCTTCTTGCCCATGACTTTAGACAATTTAGCATATGAAAGGCTCAAGGACCATAATCTACAACCCATAAATATAGAATATTTAGCATATGAATGGATGCACGAAGCTCATTGAAAGTTTAGGCTGATATTACTTGTGCACATTACCCAATCCATTTCCTGTTAATAAGAAGCTTAAAATCCTGATGATTCTTCATATAAATATGATAGAGGAAATGCACCTATTGGATAGAATGACTTATTCAATTGTCAGAATTGTCTACTAACACTACGAGTTAAGACCAAATTATTTTTGTTGTCATTCTTTTGTTACAGATGTTTCGTATTTAAGCAACAATGTACATAAGACATTGGAAATGCGTGCAGTGCTAGGTTGTTCACTTTTGCTTTATGCTGCAAAAAATCATGCTTGATTTCTCTGTGCCCCGTTCACTTGATTATGAAAAGATATATCCCAGGAACATGGTTTCCCCTGCTCTATCTCATTTCATACCAAAGTGAGGCACATGTTCTCCTTTTTACATCACTTGCCATTTGTTTCTCTGATATCAGTAACTGTTGTTAGAGAAAATTAGGAGAGAAGGAAGGAAGGGAACTCTAACTTGTATTATATTACTCTCAAATGAGAGGAAGTCCCTATGGACTTGGACTTGTATTACAATACACTCAACACATATATTTATACTAGTGTATGGATAATTCTAGATACTTGATAGGATAACAATATCATTAATACTTATATGTGCTCGTTGAAGAAGTAAAGGACAATTGATGTAGACTTCAAAATTAATTCCAACACCCCCTTAATTTTAAAAATCTCACAATCCTTGAAATTTAAAAATGTGTTGCCGATTCTTGCAAACCTTCTTATTCTTGTTACCATTTCCCTTGGCACACAATCATTGCCTTCACCTCATCTCTTATATAAGAACCTGTCAACCTTCACCTAGCCTTTCTTGGCTTCTTCTGTGTTTCTCTCTATGGACTTGGATTACAATATTCTTAGCACTTGCATTTATAATAGTCTATGGATAATTCTAGATACTTAATGGGATAACCATATCATTAATACTTATACTTGCACCTATAAGAATTAAAAAGACACATTGGAATTAACTCGCAAATGTTTTGTTGGAGGCGATGCGTTCCTGTTTTCTGTTTCATTGCATCCCTTGTTTTTTTACTCCTTTTCATTTCCTTTGAACAGTTGCCCGTAGAAAGAAACATGTTGGCAGCCCTGAGTAACGAGCACATGAGATGGCTTAACACCGAGGAAGCAAGAAGCGGAAATGTTTCACATATTTGTAATCTTATTCATCGATTTTGATATACATGTCCTCGAAGTAAATGTAAACAGTGAAGGTAATTACATCAGACAATAATGGATAATCATGTTTTAGGAAGGTTCTGTAATTCTTCTAAAAACATTTTTAAAATTTTGTAATAAAATATTGGGTATTTTTGTTTATTAACACTTTTTTTAGAGAGAAAAAAAGCGCCAAAATAACAGTTTTAAAAAATTATTAACGAAATAGCATAGTTTGATTGGAAAACACGAGATTTAAAGTTGGAAAACCAGTGGGAGTCGAAGACATTGACCTTTTGAATTATTTCTTCTTAATTACTGATGAATTTTTTCTACACCGATGGATTGAAAACGAAATAGAAGGAATTGCAGTGGGCATGACCGAAATTCTGTCAAATGTCATCCTACTCAAACATATGGTTGAACTCATTCAGTCCTTTTTAGTGATATTCAGTCATAAATCATATAGAATGTATTAAAAAGGCTGCAGAAAATATTGTGAATTCTGTGAAAATTGTTGCGGAGAGAAGGTGTCGAAGGACTAATGCCTTCGGTTGAGAAGCCACCTTAGTGAAACCGGCAACTGTATCAGATAAGGGTGAAGCTCGATAATCTCTTGATGCTACAAAGAAAATGTTACAAGGAACTGTGCTGGGATAAATATCAACACTACTACTATTATTACCATCATCATCATTAATATTAATACTATTATTATTATTCTTATTAATATCATTATTACTAATATTATAACCATAATAATAATAATAATAATAACAATAATAGAGTAGGAGGAGAAGAAGAAGAATAATGATGATGATGATAAAAATACTAATAATAGTAGTAGTAGTTATAATAATAATAATAGCAATAATAATCATAAAAATAATAATATTATCAATTGTTATTATTACTACTAATAACAATAATATTAAAAGCAACGATGATGATGAAAATCATTTTTTATATTACTATTTTAAAAAAATTATGTGTAGTTTATTTTATTATTTAATATTTATTTTATTAAAAATCAAATCTCATTTTTTTAGATTGAGTGTGACAACTCTAATGAATGACTCATATATTTAAAAAATCAACATATTTGTTTTTTTAAAAAATTATAATTCTTTTTATTTTTATTAAGTTATTTCAATTATATAATTTGTAGAGCGTGTTTAACAAAATATCTCTTGTTAACTTAACTTTAATCAGCCTTGTTACAATCTTATCGTAACTAATTTTTTATATCATTATTTTATCCCATTTAAATGTCTAATTTTTTTTTAATAATACATCCTCGCGGTAAAACCAGGCACCGAGGCTAGTTCTATTCTATCACTAATTGTGAAGGCGAGTGTGTTTGGTATTGTGGTAGCTATTGTGGTTGTGATTTGAAAAAAATTATTTTATAAAAAGTACTTTTAGTTGAGATTGGTTTGAAAAAATATATATTTGATCAAAATTATGGTTGAAATTTAGGTTGAACAAAAAGTAGTTTAATGTGTTTAGTTAAAAGAATTTTTTCCAAATTGAGACTATAAAATAATTAATATATATATATATATTATTATTATTATTGTTTTTAATTTAAATATTGTAAATTTAACTATTGTTATTACATCATGAAATAAATAATATTGATATCAAATATTTTTTATTATTCCATTAAACTATGTGCAATTTCATCACGTACGAAATCTATCCAGCAAAGACTATATTTTTCATGGTTTCTTAAGTGCGCAACAACAAAAACTGAATTTTTTGTTACGTCATCAAACGATCTCTTTCTAATTTTTTTGAATAAAACACAATTACAAATAAAAATAAAAACTGAATTTTTTTTAACTGGGTCGGACCCGACAATAACATAATTGGGCTTGTGATTAAATTCTGTAAATGCTACGTCATCAAATGATTTTCTTCTAATTTATATAGTGTTATTAAATAATATTAAACACTAGTTTTTTTAAGTAAAATATAATTTTTTAAATATAAGTAGTTATTCACCTGGCACTGTTTACATGAAATGAAATCAAATAAAATGTAAGTAGTAAAATATACATTGATTCCACATAAAAAACAAGTAAGTTTTTATGTTACCAAACTTCCTATTTACGCGGTCAGCTTTAAAAGCAGAAGCTACCGCATAAACAAACAACCACTAAAAATTTCATTCCAAGCATTAGAATTCTTTAATGAAATGAAATCAAATAAAATTTATCACTTGGAAATCAATTCAACTTCACAGCCTTTTAATCCTTTCAAACAAGAATAAGGTGGCAGCAATGTTAAGATGCAGAACAATAACCAGATAACTAAGACATTCATGTTTTGGATTCCCAAAGGAAACCCCTAAACCAAACACATTACACCACGCAAGAACCCCTATTAAACTGAATCAAAACCGATCAGTTTGAACCGATTTCAGTTTTATTTTAAAATCAATTTAGTTATTTTTTTATCAAAACCAAACTAAACTGAAAATAATCATTCCTAAACATTACTTAGCAAGCAAGAAAGCACTTCCATTGCTACTATAAACAGGTAAGGGGAAATTGAGGATCTCCTTGCCGAATCCCTTTAGAGCCAGCAAATACGTACACAAATTGCCATTAATAGAAATGGAGAAAGGACTAGCCACACATGCTCTGGTCCAATTCACATACTGCATATAGGCAATCCCTTAGCCTATATATTGTCTTTCAAGGACTCAATGTTGAAGTATTGTCATTTTCTTCTAAAGGTTTCATGATTCCTTTTGCTATATTGTTCTAACATGTCATTACTCGTGGGAAGTAGCTTTCCTATCTCTGAAGCAAGGTGCTGTTGCTCAACTTCTAACATTCTTGAACGGCGCGTGACCCGAGTTTTAATGACTTGTGAGAAGCTAATGGAGTGCATGAGCTCATGAGCTGTGTCAAATCCCTATCAGCAGTTTGGTCCCTCATTTTAAACCCGTGAACCTGTCAAATATTGACCTCATCGATAAAACTAAAACTAATCAGTAAAATCAGAGAACAACGGAACAGAGGTAACAAAATCCCTAATGGTTATGGATGAAGCTCACATTTCTTATAATGTCGTAATGCAAGGATGTGTAATGGACAACTAGCACAAGCTTGAAACTAGGGACCTTTTCTTTTTCTTGTATGGGTTTCTAGCAGTAGATTCTTTCTTTTTTATCACCTAGTTTAAAAAACAGATGTCGTTTCACAGAATGGCGAGTCCCTCAAAAATCATATCCCTGTTGCGAAACTGCCAGGATCGTGTTAATAGAAATGGCAGCCATCCTTCCATCAAGAGCAAGGGAATGCTGCCGGGCACTCTTCTGCTCTGCATAATCCCTAGTAACAGGAAAGGTTTTAACAATTGAAAAGAGGGTCTAAACTGATCGATGTTCTTGATTTTTGTGACATAGGCAATGCTGATGTTTCAAATCCGAGAAAACCTATTTGTCTAGAAACATATCGTGTTTGCTCGATCAACTTAAAAAGAAAACTAGAAAGTTGAAACAGATGTGTTTTCTACATACTAGATATGGAAATCTTATTGAATTCCCCGTGCAGAAGACATCAAATAAATCGTGGTCTCTTGCTCTTTCCCTGTCAGTTCTGTCTATCAGTTGCCATCTCAGTAAAGCATCCGAGTCCCTCAACTCTTTTGGAACATGGAGGGCTGGTCGTGTGAGTTGAAGGCTCGCCAATGGTAGCAGCAGCCCGGTGGTGTTGTTAATATAGATGGCCTTATACTTTGAGGCTTATCCGGCTGAAAGTAGCCTGCTCCCTCACGGTGGTTGTGGGTAGATGGCCTGCGTTGGACCCGGTTAGAGAACAACTTGGATCTAAATACAGGTCCGTGAATATCTATTAATGAAAAAGAAAAAGAATCCAGAGATTTCAAGGTCCTTTGACATTGTCAACGCAGCGGATTTTTTATTTTTAATCTCCACATCAAAGCTGTTGTATCAATAATGGTTGTATTAATAATGATTGCTTGATGTATTTCTTCTTTTTGGACTTGGAAATGAATCCATGATCGAACACAACCAGTATTGAAAAGGACTTTGCTAGTTAATTTTATTTTTGTGTTTGGTCCATGAGCCTCGTTACATGTGCAACCAAATCACATGTCAAGATCCGTTATAGAGATGGTGTTTTAAAGTTTTTTTTTTTATTTAAAAATTATTAAAATAATTTTTTTTAATTTTAAATTTTTTTTTAATATTAGGACATTAAAACCATACAAAAATATTAAAAATTAATTTTACACAAAATTTAAATTTTAAACAAAAAATATTTTATCCATATTACCAAACACTCCTAAATTCATATTGAAATTAATATTTAAAAAACTCATTAAATGTTGAAGCAATTTGTTGTTTTGAAAGAGGATATAAGTGGTTTAAAATATTTCTAATTTTTTAGTTGCTTGAATCATAATATTACAATATTTTTTTTCAGATTTTTTTATTTTTAATATCAATATATTAAAATTATTAAAAATTAATTAAAAAAATATTAATTTAATAATTTTCAAGTGAATTCCATAAATAACAATTACCGAATTTCTAAACATTCATTTAAAGTTAAAAAAGAGCATCACATTGTTCTAGACAAACATAAAAAAATCAATTTATCGTAAATAAATAAAGGGCTAATTACAATATTAGTACATTATCTTTTTCTTTTTAAAAAAAATCTAGTATATAAAATTTAATATTTTTATTTAAATACATCGATTTTTTTCAAAATTTCCAAATAAACGTTTCAGCCTATCTTTCATTAATTCTTCTATTAACTTTAAAGGATATTATATAGTGATAGTAATTATTTTTTATTTACAAATATATTTAAAAAATTTATTTTTAATAATAAAATATCAAAATGATTTGAAATTAAAGAAAAATTATATGAAAAATTTTAATTTTTTAAAAAATTATTTTTGAAATACAAAAATAAACAAATTTTAAATCACTATTTATATTCAACCTTGTATTTTATTTTAATAAAATACATGAACTTTTTTTTTTTTATCCAGCATGTTTTTAATGTTTCGATCAAATACCTTTTTTGAATTGATCGTAGAGTTCACAAAATTAAGATCTAAATAAAATATTATTTGAGTAAAAGAGCTACAACATAAAACGGTCCCTGGCCTGCATCACGCGTTGCCCAAAAATCCTGTTTGATTCTAACACAAATATTTTTTTTAGAAAAAAAGACACCCTTAATGACCACGCAACAAGGAAAGGAATATCCTTTTGGGCACTATTAAATATTTGATTTTAATAAGAAGATGATCAGTATGTGAAGCTTTCATTGTCTTGAATGTGATTTTGACTTGCACACTTTAGCTCCAGGCTACACGCCAAACTAGGACTAGACTCACTCTCCCTATATCTATAGCTGGAAGACAATGCTGAAGGCATCGGGTTTGCTGATTTTAAGTAGATAACAACGATGGCGAAGAAGAGCACACCACGTACTTCACCCTCCCACTTTTTGGGGGTTGTGGTTTTTTCTCTCTGCTTCTTCGTTCCAAAATCTGTGTTGGGTGAGAAAAAAGAGCTGCGATTTAGAAAAAATGGAGAGTTCAAGATACTGCAAGTGGCAGATATGCACTTTGCGGATGGCAAGACCACGTCTTGCCTCGATGTTTTCCCAAATCAGATGCCTTCTTGCTCTGACCTCAACACCACTGCCTTTGTTGAGCGCATGATTCAAGCTGAGAAGCCCGATTTTATTGTTTTCACTGGTACCCCTTATACTCTTATTTACCCTTTCCTTTTCTAATTCCTAGTTATGTTCTTGGTTCTGATTTTTTTTTTTTTTTTGGTGGTCTATATATGATTGTTATTCTGAAATTTGGATATAACCAACAAAACCCAGTTGTTAATTTGTTTACCGAAGCATGTTTCCGATTTGGTAACAGTATATATAGTATGCTCCTTTCACAATCTGAGCTAATGGAAGTATTGTTGGCACTTTGGGAAACAGGGGATAACATTTTTGGCTTTGATGCCACGGATGCTGCAAAATCACTGAGTGCTGCCTTTCAGCCTGCAATTGCATCAAACATCCCGTGGGCTGCTATTTTGGGGAACCATGACCAAGAATCCACTTTGTCAAGGGAAGGGGTTATGAAACATATTGTTGGCCTTAAGAATACTCTCTCTCAAGTCAATCCTGCGGAGGTACACATCATTGATGGTTTTGGGAACTATAACCTGGAGATTGGCGGGGTTAAAGGTTCACGATTTGAAAATAAATCAGCTCTTAATCTTTATTTCCTTGATAGCGGAGACTACTCCACCGTCCCGGCAATCCCTGGCTATGGTTGGATTAAACCCTCGCAGCAGCTTTGGTTCCAACGCACCTCTGCGAAGCTTCGGGTAATAACACCGCTCTTTTATACGGTTGAAGTAATTTGTAGGTCACTGTATGAGTTACTTCCATCATTTATCAGTAAAAAGAATCACTAGTTTGTCTACACACAAGTAGAATCTACATTATGCATAGTTTTAACTTCTAAAAGGTGCATTAGCATAATTATTAGCTGTTGAATTCCCATTTTTCCCTTTCCATTCAGAGAGCATACACGAGACAGCCAGAGGCTCAGAAAGGACCTGCTCCTGGGCTGGTGTACTTTCACATCCCATTGCCTGAGTTTGCAAGTTTTGATTCATCAAACTTCACAGGAGTGAGACAAGAAGGCATTAGCTCTGCTTCTGTGAACTCGGGCTTCTTCACAACCATGGTAGAAGCTGGGGATGTGAAAGCTGTTTTCACCGGACATGATCATCTCAATGACTTCTGTGGTGAGCTTACTGGTATACAACTTTGTTATGCTGGGGGTTTTGGATACCATGCATATGGGAAGGCAGGGTGGTCAAGGAGGGCAAGGGTGGTGTTGGCATCTTTGGAAAGGACAGAGCAAGGAGGTTGGGGAGCTGTCAAGTCTATCAAAACATGGAAGCGCCTTGATGATGAACACCTTACCACTTTAGATGGTCAGGTCCTTTGGAGCAAGAGCCATGCAGGTAAGTGCTTGCTGATCAACCCTTAAGTAGTCATCTGTACATGTTTTAAACTTTACTAGGCATACAATGGATAGTATCTCTTAAGGACATCCATGCAGAGCATGTCACCAAGAACTAGTAGGACCTGCAAAATTGAAGCTTTCTTCTTTGTATGTTGGCATATTGGTGCCTTTCGCTTTCTTGCATGTGTTCTGGCAAAGAATTGAAACCAATTAAATTACTTAAGATCAATGACCTGTACTGCTGGCTGATACTAATTTGTGTTCATCTTTTTATCAAAATGTTCTTTGTTAACTTGCCATTTCCAATTGATATTAAGTTTCATATTTCTCATCCTTGAATTACTGTATTGCATGGTGTAGTTAATTGTCACTACCATGATCTTCTTGCCCATGACTTTAGATAATTTAGCATATGAAGGGCTGTGTAGTTAAATATCAAGGACCATAATCTACAACCCATAAATATAGAAAATTTAGCATATGAATGGATGCACGAAGCTCATTGAAAGTTTAGGCTGATATTACTTGTGCACATTACCCAATCCATTTCCTGTTAATAAGAAGCTTAAAATCCTGATGATTCTTCATATAAATATGATAGAGAAAATGTTCCTATTGGATAGAATGACTTATTCAATTGTCAGAATTGTCTACTAACACTATGAGTTAAGACCAAATTATTTTTGTTGTCATTCTTTTGTTACAGATGTTTCGTATTTAAGCAACAATGTACATAAGACCTTGGAAATGCGTGCAGTGCTAGTCTGTTCACTTTTGCTTTATGCTGCAAAAAATCATGCTTGATTTCTCTCTGCCCCGTTCACTTGATTATGAAAAGATATATCCCAGGAACATGGTTTCCCCTGCTCTATCTCATTTCATACCAAAGTGAGGCACATGTTCTCCTTTTTACATCACTTGCCATGTGTTTCTCTGATGTCAGTAACTGTTGTTAGAGAATTTGGAGAGAAGGTAGGAAGGGAACTCTAACTTGTATTATATTACTCTCAAATTTGAGGAAGTCCCTATGGACTTGGACTTGTATTACAATACACTCAACACATATATTTATACTAATGCATGGATAATTCTAGACACTTTATAGGATAACAACATCATTAATACTTATATATACTCGTTGCAGAAGTAAAAAGACACTTGATGTAGCCTTCAAAATTAATTCCAACACCCCCTTAATTTTAAAAATCTCACAATCCTTGAAATTTAAAAATGTGTTGCCGATTCTTGCAAACCTTCTTATTCTTGTTACCATTTCCCTTGGCACACAATCATTGCCTTCACCTCATCTCTTATATAAGAACCTGTCAACCTTCACCTAGCCTTTCTTGGCTTCTTCTGTGTTTCCCTCTATGGACTTGGATTACAATATTCTTAGCACTTGCATTTATAATAGTCTATGGATAATTCTAGATACTTAATGGGATAACCATATCATTAATACTTATACTTGCACCTATAAGAATTAAATAGACACATTGGAATTAACTTGCAAATGTTTTGTTGGTCAGGAGGCGATGCATTCCTGTTTTCTGTTTCATGCCATCCCTTGTTTGTTTACTCCTTTTCATTTCCTTTGAACAGGAGCCCGTAGAAAGAAACAGGTTGGCAGCACTGAGTAACGAGCACATGAGGTGGCTTAACACCGAGGAAGCAAGAAGCGGAAATGTTTCACATATTTGTAACCTTATTCATCGATTTTGATATACGTGTCCTCGAAGTAAATGTAAACAGTGAAGGTAATTACATCAGTCAATAATGGATAATCATGTTTTAGGAAGGTTCTGTAATTCTTCTAAAAAAATTTCTAAAATTTTATCATAAAATATTGGGTATTTTTGTTTATTAACACTTTTTTTAGAGAAAAAAAAACAAGAAGAAGAAGCCAAAATAACAGTTTTAAAAAATTATTAACGAAATAGCATAGTTTGATAATGTTTTGATTGGAAAACACGAGATTTAAAGTTGGAAAAACATCTGGGAGTCGAAGACACTGACCTTTTGAATTATTTCTTAATTACTGATGATTTTTTTCTACACCGATGGATTGAAAACGAAATTGAATTATTGAAGGAATTGCAGTGGGGATGACCGAAACACTGTCAAACATCTGGATGAACCACAGTATGTTTCATTCAGTCCTTTTTATTGATATTCAGTCATAAATCATATAGAATGTCTTAAAAATGCTGCAGAAGATATTGTGAATTCTGGGAAAAATGTTGCGGAGAGGGTGTCGATATAATCATCATCATCATCATCATCATCATCATCATCATCATTACTACTACTATGATAATGATAATGATAATAATAATAGTAATAGCAGTAATAATAATAATAATAATCATAAAAATAATAATACTATAAATTGTTATTATTTCTACTAATAACGATAATATTAAAAGCAATAATGATAATGATAATAATGATAAAAATTATTTTTTATATTGCTATTTAAAAAAAAAGTTGTGTATAGTTCATTTTATTATTTAATATTTATTTTATTAAAAATCAAATCTCACTTTTTTAGATTGAGTGTGACAACTTTAATGAATGACTCATATATTTAAAAAAATCAACATATTTGTTTTTTAAAAAAATTATAATTTTTTTATTTTTATTAAGTTATTTCAATTATATAATTTGTAGAGATGTTTAACAAAATATCTCTCGTTAACTTAACTTTAATCAGCCTTTGTTACAATCTTATCGTAACTAATTTTTTATATCATTATTTTATCCCATTTAAATGCCTGAATTTCTTCTTTTTTTTAGTTTTTAAATAATACAGCCTCGCGGTAAAACCAGGCACCGAGGCTAGTTCTATTCTATCACTAAAGATTTCATTCTAAACATTAGAATTCTTTAATGAAATGAAATCAAATAAAATTTGTTACTTGGAAATCAATTCAACTTCACAGCCTTTTAATCCTTTCAAACAAGAATCAGGTGGCAGCAATGTCAAGATGCAGAACAACAACCAGACAACTAAGACATTCATGTTTTGGATTCCCAAAGGAAACCCCGAAACCAAACACGTTACACCACGCAAGAACCCCTCTATCAACATCTTCATCGTCATCGCACCAAATGGGAAACATACTCCTGGTGGCTTATCTAACCAAGACGCTCTCCGAGTCCGGCACTCGTAGTCTGGACCCTGATTCAATTCCTCTATCAGAATCCCTGGTTCTCCAAATCCTACGGAGGAACTCTCTTGACAGCTCTAAGAAAATGGAATTTTTCAAATGGTGTTCTCTGCGGCATATTTACAAACACTCGGTGAGCACATACTCTCAAATGTTTTCCACTTTGTGCCGTTCTGGGTACCTTGAAGAAGTTCCTAATTTGCTAAATTCAATGAAGAATGATGGTGTTGTTGTTGGGTCTGAGACTTTTAAGTTGTTGCTTGATGCATTTATTCGATCTGGGAAGTTTGACTCTGCACTTGACATTCTTGATCACATGGAGGAATTAGGATCTAACCCGAACCCCCATATGTATGATTCTATTATCGTTGCACTTGCTAAGAAAAACCAGGTGGGTTTAGCATTGTCTATAGTGTTTAAGCTTCTAGAAGCTTCTAGTGGTAATGAAGAGAATGCTGTTGGTGTTTCACTTCCGGGCTCCGTTGCATGCAACGCTTTGTTGGTTGCGCTTCGAAATGGAGAAATGAAAGTAGAATTCAAAACTGTTTTTGCTAAATTGAGGGGAAAAAGGGGGTTCGAGTTGAATACATGGGGTTATAACATCTGCATTCATGCATTTGGTTGTTGGGGTGATCTGACTACTTCTTTGAGGCTTTTTAAAGAGATGAAGGAAAAGAGTTTGGCTTCTGGGTCATTGGATCCTGATTTGTGCACCTATAATAGCCTGATTCATGTTCTATGCTTGGCTGGGAAGGTGAAGGACGCAGTGATTGTGTATGAGGAATTAAAGGTGTCTGGTCATGAGCCTGATGCCTTTACTTATCGAATACTTATACAAGGGTGCTGTAAATCTTATCAAATGGAAGCTGCAACAAAGATTTTTAGTGAAATGCAGTACAATGGGTTCCTTCCAGATACCGTAGTGTACAATTCTCTTTTAGATGGGATGTTCAAGGCAAGGAAAGTTATGGAAGCATGCCAGTTGTTCGAGAAGATGGTTCAGGATGGAGTAAGGGCCTCATGTTGGACGTATAATATTCTGATTGATGGGTTGTGCAAGAATGGCAGGGCTGAAGCTGGTTACAATTTATTTTGTGGTTTGAAGAAGAAGGGTCACTTTGTGGATGCTGTTACCTACAGCACTGTTGTGCTGCTACTTTGTAGGAAAGGTCATCTTGAGGAAGCACTGCACTTAGTGGAAGAAATGGAGGAAAGAGGCTTTGTTGTTGACCTAATTACTATAACATCGCTCTTGATTGCATTTCATAAACAAGGTAGGTGGGATTGCACAGAAAGGTTGATGAAGCACATAAGGGATGTTAATCTATTACCAAATGTTCTCAAATGGAGGGCAGATATGGAGGCTTCATTGAAAAATCCACCAAGAAGTAGAGAGGATTACACTCCCATGTTTCCATCTACTGGTGGCCTCCAGGAAATTATGAGTTCAATAAGTTCCCCTATGTCAATGTCAGATGATGGTGCGACTGAGGATGAGAAGAGTTCATCTGCTGACACTGATCAGTGGTCATCATCTCCGTACATGGATCGTTTGGCCAATCAAGCGAAATCCACTGACCTTTCTTCTCAGCTATTTTCGCTGGCTAGGGGCCAGAGAGTTCAAGCTAAAGGGGCAGGCTCTTTTGATATTGATATGGTGAATACGTTCTTGTCTATATTTTTGGCCAAGGGAAAGCTGAGCTTAGCCTGCAAATTGTTTGAGATATTCACTGATATGGGCGTGGACCCTGTGAGTTACACTTACAATTCTATCATGAGTTCTTTTGTGAAGAGGGGTTATTTCAATAGGGCATGGGATGTTTTTAATGAAATGGGTGAAAAGGTTTGCCCACCAGACATCGCAACATACAATTTGGTGATTCAAGGGTTGGGGAAAATGGGGAGAGCAGATCTAGCCAGCTCCGTTCTAGATAAGCTAATGAAGCAAGGTGGCTACCTTGACATTGTTATGTACAACACCCTGATTGATGCACTGGGAAAGGCTGGTAGGATTGATGAAGCTAACAATCTTTTTGAACAGATGAAGACTAGTGGATTAAATCCTGATGTGGTCACTTATAATATTATGATTGAAGTTCATAGCAAGACAGGTCGGTTGAAAGACGCATATAAATTCTTAAAAATGATGTTGGACGCAGGCTGCTTGCCAAACCATGTCACAGACACGACTTTGGACTTTCTAGCAAAAGAGATAGAAAAACTAAGGTACCAAAAGGCATCAATTATGCGCCAAAAAGATGATTCTCCTTGAAACAAGTTTTTCCTAACGAGAATGGTTCAAGGATCATAAGAATTAGTTGTGCCAGCAAGTGAATAATTCTCTCAAGAACTCCTTCCAGATAATCTTGAAGCGAGCATTTGTACCGTACCTGGGTTGGATCAGGCTCCATCTAGAGCCATAAACTAGTTGTTCAAGTCAATGTCTCGCCACTCTGTTGCTGTTATTGACCAGCAGAGTGCAGAATGGAACAGACTGGAACGCCAGATTGGAATTAATAGCCATCTGTACAACGAAAGTCGCACTGACAAATCTTCCAGTTAAGCATGTAATGCACTGAACAAGTCGCTCTACAATGCGGACGAGACAGAGGTACTTAAAAATGTTTAGTTGGGTCTTGGCTTCTGGTTTTCATTGCCTCTTGTTTCTCAGTTACTTTAGTGACTTGATCTCTTATTTTGTGCCAACTTCCAGAGAGACTGCCCACCATGCACGGTAGCATGATCCAAGTAGCAATAAAACGCCAATACCAGACACCTACACGTGGAAAATTGACCAATCCTTCAAGAGATTTACTAGATAAGAGTACTACTCGGGATTTAACTGTTGAGTTAGCCTTAATAGATCGGAGATCTCTGGAACTTATTGCTCTCCACTCTTCTTTCAGTGGTCTCTGCATAACGTACTCGAAAAAATCATCAGGAAAGAGGCCAATATGAAGCATGGACCGGCAGCATACATCCTAAATCTCCGACTCTAAATGGTGAAGCCAGTAGGTAATGTATTGGATCGTAATGATCTTGATTTGTCCCTTTAATGCCCTGTGCACCAGAAGGCAATATGTTTCTCTGTAATTAACTGTCGCTGATCCTTATTGTCGTTTTGTTTGGGATCAAAATAACAGAGCTGACATTTTTGCGTGCTTCCTTTGGTAGATATGAGTTTACTATTGTTTACGCTGGAGAGTGGAAGAATTGGGAGTTTTTTGAATTGCCCCCTCAAATCACAATTGATAAGACCAATGTGACGGTAACATCAGATTGATATTCTTCTTGCAAGTGGGGTGTTACTATAATCGACAATGTCCTTAGGGTGGCATGGAAAACTTGCTGGTAAATTATTGACTATGAATTATGCTTTGCTTATCATCCTTTCAGAAGTGGATTTGAAGACTGTTCACACCATGAAAACATTGGTACTGTTGCAATATCATCCTTTTGGGATGTTGGGTGGCTATTGGGAAACATGACTGACTGACTATCTGTGGCACAAGATGGCCTAATCACAGGCTAACAGTATTTCTTAAAAGTGTAAAGTGCATCTTGCATTTCCTAAGTTGCGAAGGTTAACAATGATAGCCATGCTTTTATAGTTCTCACCACGAAAAAAACGGTCTGGAATAAATGAAAAGTAGAAAACCAAAATGCTTTGGCGTGTTTTGGAGCATAGTTATGAATCTGGGTTAATCTAGGATTTAAGTTTCTTGAAGGCTTAGTTGGGTTTTAAATAATAAAAATTTAATAATGTAATTGACTTGGTAAAACTTACCGAATTAACTTAAAACCCTAATGACCCAATGTAACTCGAGTGAAATCCAACTTTTTTTTTAATATATTTTTATATTTTTAATAAACCTTAAAATTAAAAAACTAATTTATAAATACATAGCCTCACATTTTTTATAGCATACATGCACTAGATTGTTTCTTATTTTTTTTTATGTGAAATAACTATATATAACTTAAATTCACATGAATTATTTTTTAACTTTTTAATGTTGGTTAAATTATATTGCATTTCATGTATTTTTTTCATAGCTTACATCCACATAAATTATCTCTTAACTTTACAATATAAAATAACTATATATAGCCTACATCCACATGAAATTATTACTTAACTTTTCAAAATCAACATGACTTGTTTCTTAAATTTTCGATGTAAAATGAATATATATAGCCTACATTCACATAAATCCACAGGAATTATCTTAACTTTTTAATGTGAGATAATTATACTACACTTCATGTCTCATATTTTTTTATAGCCTACATCCATATTTATTATTTCAAAAAAATTTCTTGTGAAATATTAAAACCTTAAATATATATATATTTTTTTTTTCAGATTGACTTGGATCAACTAGAAAAATCGACTCGGAACTTTGTCACTTGACCGAATCAAACCCCATGCCAAGTTTAATAACTATGCTTTGGAGAAGCAATTATCAATTGTGCTAACTTGTAAATTTTAGTGTAGTCGTTTTTGTGTCTGATCTCTACATATTTAAATGGAACATCTTGCACCCTGATGTTTGTTTGATAAAAACTAGGATATCCTTGTGTAGTGTGTGCGTGTAACTGGCAATGCTTGGTCTGGTTCTATTGTCGTTTATTCTGAAACACTTCTTAGAGGCCAACTATTTTATGAATATACCTACTCCGAAATAATTGCAATGGATAGAAGAGAAAATGGTGTGGAAAACAAAAAAACGAGGCACACAATAAAAAATGGGGTTGTGCAAAAATCCGTGAGTTTAAGATTTATAGTGAAGCTACTTCATATAGAAAGTTTGCTCTTCAAATTTTCTGGTCCATTTCAACGCATGAAACAGTGAATGCAGAGACCATCGAGATGTAGCTCCCGTTAATACTGTGAGAATGATCAAACATTTTTTTTAAAAAAAAAAAAAAAAAACACCCATAAACTAGCAGTAGTATTTGGAATTGGAGTAGCAAGCAATTTTTATTGTAAGTCGATCTTTCTATACAAAAAGAGAGCTAGCATTATAGTCGATAAATCAGATAAATGTAAATTTGCAATGAACGTGGGCACATTACAATAATTTCTGAAAACACCTTTGAAGAAATTCTAATGCATCAAAGACAATTCTAGACTATCATTTTCCATTTAAAATGTGGAGAGAGTGGTGCCATCCCTCCCCCACTGAAATACCTCCGCAAGGACCTTACATGTTTCTATATGAGCCTAATTTTCGATATTCGTGTACATACCAACTGAACTCTAAATGATATTGTTCCTTGTAAAGATCAACAAGCACAGCAAATAAAATAGGTTCTTACATACTAACAGGAAGGATTCTTACATACTAACAGAAGATAACCTCTCTGGAAAGAACAAAAGAGACCATCCAAAACGTAAATTACAATGAAAATTATGTTAAAAAAAAAAAAGAGGTTTCTGTTCCTCGAATACAATGCCCATATGCACCAAGATGATCAAGTCACATAGAACCATAGAAATAATATCAGTAAAAAAGAATAAAACAATTATGATATTAACTCAAATGAATATTTTTACACGCACACAAAATCTCGCACAAACCCTAATCATCTCAGCCCCAGCACAACAGCACAAATAATATATACAGGGTAAATAATCATAGAATCAAAGTCAAATTGTAAATCTGTCAGATTAAAAAAACCCAAACAAGAGAGAAAACCCAAGCAAGATAAGCCAGACAATATGAATCAAAAGAAGTGCCTGACCAGGAAGAGAAGAGCTCCCTCCACTCCCAACCTCACAAGCCCCTAATTTATCAACACGAGTGCCACTGCACAAAGCGTCAGCGCACCCACACCAATAAGTAACGCCATCGACGCCACACACGGGATCCGCACGGAAACAATTGACCGGACATGAAGTGGGTGCTTTTAATCCTGCGCATACATCACCCTTGCCATCCTTTCTTGTGACTTCTTGAATCAATATTCCAGCGCCAGTTTCCGATAGCGCGATCGGGAAGCAGAGACTACTCAATAAGAAAACTGTGATGCATGTGGAAATTGCTGATAGTTTCGACATGGATTAATTTTTTGTTTAGGTTTTAGGATCGGTAGATCTAACCTAACTCTAAAAATTGGGAAAATATTGAGACGGGGCGAGGGGAAAACGGTTCTTGTTTTCGATTCGATTGGTGAAACAGCACAAGGCCGAAGCAACGGGAGAGAGCAAAAGAGCAAGCGTAGTGGGTAAATTGTATTGAAAGCTCAGGCCCATCTTACTCCGATTCTTGGGCCTTAGAGGATCCAGGTTGAATGTACTTAAGGTCTAGTCTTATTCACATTTATTAATATTTGCCTCTACGAAAACAATTACAGAGATTAAGGTAGCTGGATGGTGTTCAGAAATATCTAAAATCATTTTTTATTATAGTTATTTTTAAAAATATTTTTATTTAAAAATATATTTAAATAATATATTTTTATTTTAAAAAAATTATTTTTAAGATCAGTATATTAAAACAATTCAAAAATAAAAAAAAATTGAATTTTTTAAAAACGTGAAATGAATTGTCTTTCCAAACAATGTACACACTTCGCTGAATAAAAGTTATAGTTAAAAAAAATTGTTAGTCTAAACTTGTAGAATGATCCGTGCTTATTTTTATCACTAATGATAATAATTTGTTGGTCCATCCACTAATACAAAAATAATTGATAGAATTACCCAACAGTTTTGATAAATAAAGTGTTTACACCAATATATATATATATATGTTGCGAGTGTATATCAATTTTCTAGTTACGGACTCCAAGGAAGATGGGGGATGATGGGGCAGACATTAATATTTTATGGACTCAAAGTCTTTAGGCATAACACTCCCCTTTCTTGACAACATCCACTCCATTACAGAAAGCGTGGGACACCATCAGTCCCCCAAACAGGGTTACGAGGGTTATACTTGTGTTTATAGTTATTATTATTTTTTAAAGTATTTTTTATTTAAAAATATATTAAAATAATATTTTTTTATTTTAAAAATATTATTTTTGATATAAGTGCATTAAAATAATTTAAAAAATAATAAAAAAATAATTTGAAGCAAAAAAAAGTAAAAAAATTTAAATTTTTTCGAAATATTTTTAAAATAAAAAAATAAATAGGTTTGAGGTCAGGGCATTTGTCTCATTCGAGCCTACCATAACCTTGAGACTGAACCATTGACAAGCAAAGATCGGAAAAAAGACCAGCAAACATAAGGATTCAACTATCATAGAGGTGGCCATTAGGATGATATGTAAAGAAGGATATTCCAAGCAAAAGATTTTGTTAAGCTCAAGCTAAAGAGAGAAGAAGTACTGGAAGTGGGGTGTTGGATGACAGGATGGATTAATGTTTATATAGGGTAAGCGATGCCATGAAAAAGATGGAGTGTATAGCTACTCGCGAGTAGTGTAACCCACATTTTTAAGATTGTTTAAAAAATAATTATAATTGTTTTTTGAAGTGTGTTTTTACTTAAAAAATTTATCAAAATAATATATTTTTTTATTTTTTTAAAATTTATTTTTAATATCAGTGCATTAAAATGATTTGAAAACACCAAAAAATATTAATTTAAAATAAATAAAAAAATAAAAAAATTTAAATTATTTCAAAAACGTTTTTTAAACGCAAAAATAAACAGGATTTTTTTTTACTAAATCATCTTCAACAAAACAATTCCGGCATATTAGAACTATTCTAATAAAGATCAAAACTCCTTTTTAAGTTAATGTTGGAAATTTTGCTTGATACATGGTTAGTGTGAATATTTGAGGTAAAAATTAAAAATAAGATTTAATGATTTTTTTAGATTAAAATCTTGTTATACTTTAATTTTTAATATAAGCTCTTTAACATAAAATGTTAACATGATATAAATAAATTATAAATAAATAAAAAATTGATTTTAAATAACTTTTAGATGATATTTTTTTGGTGAATACTCTAAAAAAAATTTATTCCACATAAAAAAACAAAAAAAATTTGGTGTTGTCTAATTCAAGGAATACCTAAGCTTTTAAAGAGAAAATGTCTCATAATTGTTTTGTCTATTTTTTAAATTCAAAAGACATCTATATCAGTTTTTTAGTTAAAATCATTTAGGTAAAGAAGAGTGTTTTGGGTTTATAGAATTTTTGACACTCTTTTGCATCTAAATTTCTAGTTAGTTCCTTCATTTCTCTAGTTTCTATTTTACTCTTTGTTTACCTACTAAGAGTATTAGAAATTTAGAGTAGTTACAATAATTTCTTTTTGATGGTTTTGTAAAGAGATTCCTAAGTTTATTTTCTTGATTTATTAGATTTTATTTAGAAGTTTATATAAATAAAAAAAAATTATTGGATTCTTGAAAAATTTATTGATGTTAATTTGTTTGCATTAAGTGAGGATTAATTATAAAGTCTTAACACATAATTGATCATTGACAACAATAATAAGTTTCAGATCAGTTTACATACTAAATTTATCAATAAATAAGTACTTTTTATTGGCTTTGTTTTAAATATATTTTCAAACTATGTTTTAGGATACATGATAGAAGATAGTTCCAATCTTTTATGCATGATTTAAATTTTGTGTAGTATGCATAGTAGTATTTTCATAATGATTGCAAGTTTACCATATTCTTGATATATTTGATATATATAAACTAAACAAATATATATTTTTAATTATTTTGTGAATTTTGAACAATAGTTGGAGAGCGTTACTGCAGTGAATCACTGATCGTTGCTTGAATCATATAAAACACAGCTCTTTAATTTTTGTGTAAAAACTTTTCTGCGTTTCATCTTTACACGACAGAGTTGCATGAATCATAACTGAGGTGGCTTCTCAAAGGCATTATAATCTTTTGATACCTTTTCAATTCCAACACCCTTCCTACCATCGCCGCCTGCATCATTCGCAATACACTCCAGGGAAGCTTTTGACATACTCCTAATTATTCCAGACTGGAAATGGTAAAAAGAGACTGAATATATACTACTGTGGTTCAACTAGATGTTTGGGTAGGGTGACAGAATCTCCGTTATGATCTCCATTACCAAGCCCTCAATGATGCTTTTCGTTTTGAATCATAAACGTAGAAAGATGCCCCACAGCAGTAACTAAGAAACAATCCAAAAACTCCATGAGTCTGAGATCGATCGATACAGTACTGCAGATTCTAATTGTTTTTGTCGTGCTGCAGCATAATTTATCCAGTTTTTAAGATCTAATTATATGATGCCTGTTGCATTTAAACGAAGCAAGAACCATCTCAACTCAATAGCTTGAGCTATTGGGTTGAGATGGTTCCTTTGATATGGTATCAGAGCTTTATGACCAAGCTGTCACGAGTTCAAATGATTCAAAATATGATTTATATTATTCTCTAACAGAAGCTTCTAACAGAAGCTCATTACAGGATTCAAAGATGTATTTGCGGTGTAATTATCAAACGTCATATATATTAACTCAAGATACAATCTGTTATATATCACAATAAGGCAGACGCTATTGCTCTCAACATTATCACATTGCACCAGATACAGGTTGTCGATCGGATATTCTAGCTAGTAATCATATTTAATATTATCCATTATTGTTTGTTGGGATTGCCTTCACTGTTAATTCATTGCTAAGAGAGAAGATCAGTAGGATATGATCCTGGGTGGATGAACGATAGATATGGAGATATTGGATGGAGAATAATTAGAGGAAGAAAAAAAGCAGGAAGCACATAGCTACGTACGTGGTGAAGTGGAATGCACACTGCACAGTCAAGGAAGCCTCGCTAATATATATAGTGGCTGCTTTTCTGATATATGTTGATGGTGTAGATTCATCAAGCAGCAAGGTGGTAGCTATTGTGGAGTGGCCCACTCCTAAGAATATTTATAATGTGAGGGGTTTTCATGACTCGACCTCCTTTTCTAGGTGATTTCTATCGCCATCTCAACTTTTTTTATCGCATACATATATACATCATTGAGTGCTTCAAAAAGGAAAAACTTTCTGGTGGATAGAGAAAGTTGCACTCAGTTTCAGCCGGCGATGTAGAAGATGATGGAAGCTCTTAATCCTTGGCTCTCTTGATCTTGATAAATTATTCGAGGTTAATTGTGATGCCTAGGGTACGGGATTGAAGGTGTCCGCAGCCAAGAGAAATTACTGTCTTGATCAGCTTGATGTCATTGTTTAGCAGTTAATTAAAGCATTAAAATCATTATTAATTTGGTATAGAAGGAGTTCATTATCGTTACTAATCATGATGTCTTGAAGAACATCAATGATTAATAGAAGTTAAGTTGCCGAAATCTGACAATTAATGCCCAGCAACGTGACTCTTTTACCACCATGCACGCCAAGGTTATGGAGATTGACGATACAAATTTATTAGAAGATATAACCAGCAGGAGACCCTTTATTAATTTGAGCAAATTTATTATAAGGTGACCGCTAGTGGTGAGCCAGTGACAATGATATTTTTGATAGTTAATTACTTGTTTCATGGATTGTAGTATATATATTATGTATAATTTGGAGATGAGAAAGTGGGCTTGTTGGGTCAAAGAGGTTTGTAAGGGATGAATTATTACTTATATACTAAAATGTGTGTGATTTTTATTGTGTAATGTACAATTATTACTGTGTAATATTTTTTTTTTTTAATTTGATCCTCAAAGTTGTTTTTTTAAGTGATAAAGACCTATTTAAGGAGGAATTGATTTCAAATTTTTATGAAAGGATGGGATTGAAAGAGGGGGGCCTAAAATGAAAAATACAGCAAATATGGGTGGCGTACCATAAGTTTTGAAAACATTCACTTTGGTCCTCCAACTTAAACAATCACTTAGATTATACAATTTTGGTCCCTCAAAATTGTTTCAATTTCATTTTGGAATAAATGTTTATTTTTGTTATATTTTTATCCCTGGTTGAAAGACAAGAAAGAGAGGGGTCGCCGGATTCCAACAATAAAGAGAAAAACTTGTCATTAACACCTATTTAAGCCACAAAAATAAGAGTTGTTTGTCTCAAATTGTTTCATTTGATTAGGGAAGTTTATATTAGATGTTTTATACCTTAAAAGTTTATGAAAAAACATATCTGAGCTTCTATTGATTTTTTATTTCTAGTTGAGTTTGGTTTTAGGGGTTTTTTTGATGTCATGAATGAGTTTTTCATGGTTTCTAGGGTGTTTGATAAGTGTTTTGGGTAAAAAAAACATGTTGTAAAATAGGTTTTTGGATATAAAAAACATAGATTCTGATTTTCTGACCCACCATAGTGACTGGAATCTGGGCAGGTTACCAAATCCAAGACGTTTGGGTCTGACATAGTTGTCATAAAAATTTAACTTTAAAAAATGCAATTTAAAAGAAATAAAATGACGTGATCGGTTAAAAAATTATAAGAAAAAAAAAATGAAAAAAACCACATCTCTTTTATTTTGTTCATAAGGTCTCTTTTAAATAATATTGAATTTTTTTTTGTTATGCGTTTAATTTTCAGAGAGATTTTTCTGGTTCATCTATGGTTTTGTTTTTATCTTTTATATAGATAAACTATGTTTTTGAAAATAAAAAATATTTATTTTCATATTATATTTTTAATATATGTAGCTTTATATTTTTTTTTATTCAATCAATTTAATATTTTTTTTTTCAAGATTAAATATCTTAATTTACATCTGTTTCTTGATTTTTTCAAGTTTCATTTTTAGATGTTATTAATAATTTTTTATTTATTTATTAGCGCATATAATTTTTAGTCTATTTGATTACATGTGCATATATTTTTTTAATTTATTACATTATTTTAACTACAAAAATACATTAAAAAACTTAAATACATAGAATTTTTTATGATCCATAACAAAGCACAGGTCACATGGGTGGTTGATTCTAGATTGAGTGGAGCAAGCAGCGACATGATATATACGGGGCAGGATATATGAATAAACTTCAAGCTTCTCGTGGACCTTGCTTGACATGGACCCATCTAGACATCATTCATGCCCATCATCAATATTATACTATGCTATGTAAAAGGATATCACTTCACCATGAAAGCTACGGACATGATCATGAAAGTTAGCAACTGTTTTGTGCTGGTTAAAAAAACTGAAAGAAACTGCCTTTCTTTGTTGCAGAGCTTATGTTATGGATGGAGTTTTTCTGTTAGCATGAGATTGCCACTCTGTTGATAAAAAATTTATCGACTAATTCACTAATAAAATGCATCCATTGGTATAACATTGGAAATATGCCGATGGAACGACTAATTCACTAATAAAATGCATCCATTGGTATAACATTGGAAATATGCCAATAGAATTATTCCATCAGCATATTTCTATCAGTAATAGTGATATACACAATAATTTTTTCTTAATTTTCTAGAATATACCGACGGATTGATTCTATATGTATTGCCATCGGTAAATCACTGATGAAATAATTTCTTCGGTGATAGCAGTATATGCAATAAAAATTTTGCAATTCTTTATAAAATACCGACAGATTGATTCCTTCTGTAAATCCATCAGTGATAATTAAAAAATATTTTAAAAAATAAAATTGTATAGAATAATTAATATAAAATTCTATAGAATAATAATAAAAAAAAGCAAATAAAATTGTATAAAACTGAAATATGTAAAAATAAAATTGAATAATATAAAATCAAAATATTCATTACAATTTGATTTGTACAAATAAAAATTAAACTAGAATAATGACGACGCTGGAAGAGGAGGGGGAGGCTGGTCATTCCCGGTACCATATGGCCAGAAGGTGGCGCACACATACCACTCATCCGTGATCCCATGTTCATGACCATTTGGCGGAGTTGTTCATAATCTGCCAAGAGTCGCTCATATTTTTTGGTAAGATGAGTCGTGTATTATTGCAAGGCCACGAACTCATGAGACTAAGTGCTCGATACTGATTGGGGGAGCTTCCAATGATTGAGACACTATGAACCGCCCGCAAATTCTCGATCCTAGTGTTGGAGAGTTCGTACACCCGATTTCTATCGGGTCCACTAGACGATCTTACCTCCATTCATAAATTTGGATTGAAATCCTGGTAGGTCGAAGGATTGTCCTCATATCTCTTCCTCAACTGGCTATTATATGTCTCCTGAAAATTAAAAAAGAAATCATCAATTTCAATTCAAAAAAAATAATAACTTACGAAAGAAAATGGTTGAGCGAACATACCACGAAGTGTTAAGAGCGGTTGTCGACGAACTATTATACCCCATTTTGGCAGTCTTCACTCTGCATGTGCGTCTCTACAAAAAGCTTCATTAGGCTCGGCTCACATCCAAGAAACATAGCTTACAAGAAAAAAAAATGCAAGTTAAATACATTTATAAATAACAACAAATTAGCTAAAGATAGATGTCATTAAAATTAATCTTACCATCCACTTCGCCTATGTTATGAATGGAACAGAGCCACTAGTATCCTAGAGGAAATTGTCGGTTTTGGTTCTCAGCACCGGTATATGAGTATCGTGTAAACCACTTAGACATCACATGCTATATATATTATGCTCATATATCCTTTAGGATGTATGGCGGCCTAAAATCTCTCCAAACCGCCACATCATTCCAGCCTTGTAGATTGTTATCGCTGGCTTTTTTTTTTTCTGCGCTTCATATCAAAAGTCACGCAACCTACATCCATAAATGAATTTTCTAAGTTAATGACAAATTAGATTTTAATATAAAAAATTTTAAAAAATATATATCGTATCATTTTTTATGTTACCTAATTGTCACATGATTCTCCCACACACTTCTCGCAATATTCTCATTTCGTGTTATCCTACTCGAATTTATGTTATGTATAAATAATTTATTAAAAATAAATCAATAATTTCAACATAACATACAAAATAGTTAAAATTTGAAGTTAACACTAATCTCAAATCTTCTAAACTATGCAACGATATAAGGTCTCACATCAAGATGTCTGGAAACCTGACTGCATTGAAACAATAAACTCTCAATCGACAATTTAAACCCCGAAGTTATCACTCGGGCAACCTCAATGTTCGTGAGCCTGAAAATCAATAAAATTAATGAAATATTAATTAGTTGTCCATTGTACCTCGTACTTGCAGGTAAACTAACCTCCCTGTGAATGCACACCTCCTCTACATTGTGGAACTGCATTGGAAGAAGCTGCGTCATTAGTCGCCGCAATTGCCTCTTCTTGCTCACATCATCATTGCTGCTAGAAAAACTAGTGGCAACCATATGCTCACGACATGCTGTTGATTTTGTTCTACACATGTACACAAATTTAATGAATAATTACATAATTAAATTTTATTTTCTAAAAAAAAATCGGCAGCACCTCCTCTATACTAGAGACTATCCAAATTGTTCAAACCTGCAAATATTATCACTCAGAAACCTGAAAATCAATAAAATTAATGAAATATTAATTAGTTGTCCATTGTACCTCGTACTTGCAGGTAAATTAACCTCGTTGTGTAGGCACACCGCCTCTACATTGTGGAACTGCATTGGAAGAAGCTGCGTCATTAGTCGCCGTAATTGTCTCTTCTTGCTCACATCATCATTGCTACTAGAAAAACTAGTGGCAACCATACGCTCACGACATGTTGTTGATTTTGTTCTACACATCTACACAAATTTAATGAATAATTACATAATTAAATTTGATTTTCTAAAAAAAAATCGGCAGCACCTCCTCTATACTAGAGATTATCCAAATTGTTCAAACCTGCAAATATTGACAAGATATATGCCACAAACCAATTGATTTTATTTTATTTATACCAGAAATTTTAGATTATTCAATTTCATTTCATTTTCAATGTAATAATATAATGTTTTTAATCATAAAATAGAGAAAACAAATCATATAAGCTAACATCTATACAAATTTATCATTAAAATTTATTTTTATATATTCAACTGACATCTATACAAATTTAACAATAACAATTAAAATTCAAAAAAATAATCAAACACTCTATTGTGCAATATATATAATAAAATTAAGATAAAATAATTAAAGTTAATCTTATATATTCAATTAACATTTATACAGTAAATTCAACAATAATAATTAAAATTCAACAAAACAATCAATCATTATTGCAATAAAAACAAAAAAAAATAGGCAAAAAAATAATACAAAAAAAAACTTTTGGAAAGAAAAATGCTTACCTAAAGATTGTGTTTACTTTTAAACTTTATCTACGTACATTATAAAAATACAAAAAAAATGAAAATATATTGTTCATTAACCGAAGAACATATGAAAAATACAAAATCATAACAAGCGAGGAGAACCACACTACATATCTTTTAAACTTTGAAGAAGAAGATAGAAGTAGAAATTGAAGCAAAATCACTTGAATTGAGAGCACAAAACGAGAGAGATTTAAGAGAACGAGAGGAAAAAATAAACTAAAGGGGTACTCGTTGGGTTTTATATTGCATTTTTATCGATGAAATCATTGATAAACTGTTAAATAATATTATTTTTAATTAATCCTTCAATGATTCCCTAGATAAATTCGCTCTCAAATTTCAATTTCGCACTACAATTTTCAAAAAGCCCTCCAAAATTTTCTTGGTCTATTAGTGATTCGTTAGTAATTCTCTCGCTTATGTTAAAAGGTACACACAATCAGAGATGCATTAATTACCTGCGTTTTAGGTTACACGATCCATCGGTGGTCCGTCGGTAATTCTTTCGGTAACCTGCAACTAACTTAAAGGTTTTTAATTGACATAATTGACATGAGATGTGAATACTTCCCTTCACCTTTGAAAAAACACCGACACACACAAATCATCGGTGTTTCCATCGGTGATGTAGGAACGGTTCCCTTCGCCTCTGTAATACACCGATGGTTTATGTCCGTCGGTGTTTTCATCGGTGATCTGGGAACAACTCCCTTCACCTCTGGAATACATCGATGAAATGTGTCCGTCAGTGTTTCCATCGGTGATGTGAGATAAAAACAGTTCCCTTCGCCTCTGAAATACACCAACGGACACAGTCCTTAGATTTTTCCATCGGTGATGTGCATAGTGAATGATAAATTGTGTTTGTATTGCATGTCTATCCTCTCTACAAACACTTAAATTGAAAGTTTCACGCATAACATAATAACAACAATTCATATAATAATTATAAAATAATTATTTATTTATACAGAATTTCATCCATAAATATTACATGATAAAAAAGTCCTTAACACTTTCATATTCTGATAGTTAGTCAGAATTATCTTCTTCTTCTTCTTCAATTGAATCATCGTCAGCTCCATCGCAATCTTCAATGTTGATATCATCATCATCTTCATCAACTTGTGTTTGTTCGTTGGATCTTAGAACAACATTCAACTCTCTAGCTTCAACATCAACAAAACTATTATCGAAGACGTGAAAATTTATTTTTCTTCTAAATCAAGTGGTGAAGCAACTTGATATGGTTTAACCAACTCACTAACTTGAAAGACATCACCTCCCACACTTGTGTCTTCGTTCTCATCCTGAACAACCTTGACAAGACCTATAGGCTTCGTTTTTAAAACGAATAACCAATCAACTCTTGATCAATTCTTTTTAAAGGAATAGGTGTATGTGTAACAAACTTACTGGCATTGCTTGGCGAAAACAAAGACATCGTTTACGTTGCGAAGTCTAGCTTTTGAGTAAATTTTGACCAGACTATAGTGGGGATCTACTATGATTCCTCGTTTAGTGGTGTCATACCAATAGCATTTGAATAAAAACACTCTATTATGCTCATTATGATATTGCATTTCAACGACCTCTTCTAATTTACCATAATAGTCAACTTCAAACTCATTACAAGTCGATCCCTTACCACTGTTATATGTATTTCTTTCATGCTCGTATTCTTTAGTATGAAACACATATTCATTAACAAAATACATGTTGTAGCACTTCACTTTTCTTTCAGGATCCAGCCTTAGTAAAGACAATGAAACACTAGCATTCATTTCCATTTAATAAACCTTGTACATCAAAAACACCAAGGAACAGTAAACGAGAATTATGTAACAAAATTAAGTATCATTTTAAATAATGAGTTTATGATAGTACTTACATGTGTTTTGAACCACGTGGTAAATTGTTCATCTTATAATCGAAAGATTTGGGATTCAGTCAGTTGTGTGTTCTAAAACAGTAAATATTATTGATGTTGCTTATAAGGTTTTCAAAATTGCATGAGTTTGTGATATTACAATAGATAAATAGTCCATTTATAACAAACTCATGAAATGTAAGTATATATTATTGATATATACTTACTGAATAAAAGGTCTCAGTTCATCGCAGTTAAATAACATATAATTGTGTGCTTTTTTAAACTCTATTTCAGACAAATATCTTTCCCTTACAGCATTTTTAGGTATGGGTCATCCAAGACTAGAGAATATTGACAAGTTCTTACTAGAAGGCACTTTACCACCACTATTATGTCATGAAATGTGATTGATTCTTGTTCTCAAATGAGGCTTGAAATAGTACGAGATAAATGTTGAGATCTCCTCAACAATATAGGTATCACATATTGAAGCCTCAACATGCACCTTGTTCTTAACTTTTTTTCTTAAGATTGAACAAGTACATGCATGGAATTAAACAAATAATTTCAATTAAAAAAACATTAAAAATAAATCAATAATTACATTGCATCTGTAATATCTAACCTTTCAAATGGATACATCCATCTATACTGGACTAGGCCTCTAACTTTTTCCTCATACGATAAATGTATGGGTAGATGCTCCATCACGTCAAAAAACAATAGAGGGGATATCATCTCAAGTTTGCGTATTGTCTCGATGATATTCGTTTCAAGACTCTTAATATGATGCGTCTACAACTTACTTAAGCATATATCTCTAATGAAATGACTAATCTCCATGAGTGCATCCCATATCCCCTTTGGTAACAAATCACAATAAGCTAATATAATGAATATTTACATAAACATGTGACAGTCATGGCTTTTCATTCCATGCAATCTGTATTTTTTTAGATTAACCAATATTAATATATTCGAGGCATGTCCATCAGCAAAACACAGACTCTTAAGTCATTGGTAGACTAGTAGTTATGCATTCTTCTCTAAAGCGAAGCTTGCTTTAGGCTTTGCGACCTGTGACCCATCAAAAACAAACTTTATATTTTTATGGTTACAAAAAAAAAATACATTATATCTATTATAGCTTTGATGTTGTCATTTATCTTCCCCTTCACGTCCATGACCGTGTTGAAAATATTTTCAAACATGTTCCTTTCTATATGCATAACGTCAAGGTTATGGTAAAAAAGATTGGTCTTTCAATAAAAAAAAGCTTCTAGAAAATACTTTGCTTTACCTAATTGTAGGTCAAACCAAAACCAAGAAACTTCTATTTACTGGATTGGAAACCAAACACAATGTCATCATACTCTGATACCAAGTCATACAATTCTTAACCAGAAAAACAAGGGGTGTAATGTCCTTTTCTACTCTGCCAACAGAAAAATCATTTATGTTCTTTCTGTATATGTGATCTGTTGGCAAAAAACCCTGGTAGCAGTTAAAAAAAGATGTTTTACCTGTGTTTGTTAGCATGAATGCCTTGTTGTTTTTCATGTAGTATGGATATGCTAATTTTCCATGTGTGCTCCAACCAGAAACCATTTCATAAGCTGGAAAATTATTGATAGCCCACATTAAAGCTGCCCTCATAAGAAAATTTTATTTTACCGATACATCATAAGTCAAAGCCTTGGATTACCATAACTACATCAACTCATCAATCAACAGTCGAAGACAAACATTACGGCCCGAACTGTTAGGACATGATATGACTTTAGATAAAAACATAAACTCCAGCCTCATACACATCCATGGTGACAAGTTGTAAACTATGAGTATAACTAGCCAACAAGAATAAGAATCAGCAAATGACCCAAATAGATTGAATCTGTATGTACACAGCCCAAGACGCACGTTCTTTGATTCAGCTGAAAAGTAAGGATACATATTGTTAAAGTGTTTCCATGCTTCACCGTCAGAAAGATGCATCATCACTCCATCCACCACATTATGTGATTTGTGTCATGTCATGTACTCAGCAGTTTTTTGTTACATGAATAACCTCTGCAGTCTATGCGTGATTGGAAAATATCTAAGTTTTTTATATGCTATAAGAGTTTTTTTCATGCCAGTTCTAGGTTTGTAACGGGAATAATACCCACATGTCATGCACTCGGTCAGCTTAGTATTTTCAATGTAATACAACATACAGAAACTTGGACACATGTTAATTTCCTAGTATCCCAACCCGAGGGGTTTAATCATGAACTTAACAGCATAGAAGTTCTCTTTCAGCTTGTTCCCTTCAAGTAAAATGATTTTCGTCTATTCTACAATTCTATCATAACTGACCTCACTCAACCCATAATCCGACTTAATGGTAGAAACATGTGCAATGGTCGATAATTTGATGTGATTTATGCAGTCATCCCATAATGGTTCATCAGAATCTTTTAAAAGTTTAAAAAACCTGGTCACGTCTGCATTAGGTACTTCTTCTACAATTATCCATGAACAATCATCGATGACTTCTATCGAATCTTTATAAAATAATGATAACAACATGTATTAATTAACTATATTAAGTAAATAAATTTGCAAAAATACTAGTTAGATTATCCAACTTAATGTCAAACTTCTCTTAGATATTCATTATTAATTATTTACGTGCATACAAATTTATACGCATTAACTTACAAAATTTACAAATCAGCAATAAAATTGATAAAAATTAAAATTAAAACTGACTTATTGAACAAGTCATTATTTATTTCATCACAACACACCTAAGTCGATAATTCGATATAAGTTTCAACAGTTTACATATAAATAAAATTTCACAAAATCTAAAACAAACAAGTACAAAATTATAAATCCATACTACATATTTGAGAAAAAAACAATAAATTAAGTAAACACCCAAACAAAATATATATACTAAAAAAACATTCAATAATAAAATTGACATTTTAAAATTGTATTGAAATTAAAAATAGATAGATTTACTTACTAAAAATAAAAAATTCACAGTAAATTAGAACACGGATGTTGAGACTAGAAAAGTTTGTGTTGAGATGAAGGGGGATGTTTGAGGGGGAGGGAGCTGGCTGTTAATGTTTAGGGGGGGAGAAGAAGGAGAAATAGGGTAGGGGAGGGTCAATGCCTGGTTATATATTAAATTTTACCGATGAAATTTCAAACGGAATTATTTCGTCCGTCACTTTGTCAGAAATTATGTCGGTGTTTTTTACATGTCACTATATGAACAACCCGATTTGAATCCAAATGTATTTCCATCAGTAAAATTATCCATAAAAACTTACACATCATCACACAACTTGTTTTTTTTGTTCTTTATATTTTATTTGGGATTCCCTCGGTATATACCAATGGATTGTTTCTATCGATATATACCGATGATTTTAGCGATGAAAAAAATATTGTTAGTAATTATCACTGTAAAATATCAATGAAAAAAAACTGTCGGTGATTTTCTTTGTGTTTGTTGAATTTCTGTAGTGCAATAAGCAAAGCTTTCAAAACTAAGCTTTTAAATGCGTGACAGAAGGGAAAAAAACATAGCTTGAACAAGTTACAGCTACAAAGCACCCCATTATTTAATTTTGGCACTAATTTTACTTTTAAGATTTGACACATTGTTCTTCCATTCACCAAGCTGAAAGAATTGGTTGATCTGTTCTCGGAAGTATTAGATACTTAGCAGAAAGGGACGCTTGGATCACATCTACCTCCAACTTTCAAAAGATGCTTACTGCTTACTGAATATTTAAATCGCTACATGCTCACTAGCAGAAAGGCTAAGTGACATAGAGCCTTCCTTCTGCTAAACATTTACGGTCATCTGCCATATTAATTACCAAAAGTCGTGAAAATTTATGAGGTCATGTTCTTATGATGCTTAAATATTAGCTTAGCATTTGATTTCGTGTTCACCGACTATAAATAACAAAAAAAAGGTCTGGCAAAAGATTGCGCGAAGAGAATACTGATTAAAGAAATGGAAAGTCGGTCCTCGGACGATTATGTAATCATGCTTATTCCCCTTTGGGAAGTGGTGATGATCTTATATATATAGATGAAGGTTCTCAGTCCGATAACACTACCATTGCACACACTTGTATCTCTTAGGGAGAGGAACTAACTATTCTTCAACTACTCCTTCTCCAAAATATCTGTTCATACTGCACTCGTAGAGAAAACATGAGTGACGGAGGACAATGGAAGCCTGTTGTGGGAATGGTGGTCGTTAATTTTGCCTTCGCAATAGTGAATGTGCTTTTTAAAAAGATTCTAGATCAAGGAACGAACAGTATGGTTATTGCTACATACCGGCTATCAACTTCTGCAATTTTCTTGGCGCCTGTTTCTTACTACTGGGAAAGGTAGTCTTTCAGCTGCTGCGCAATTAGTTTTTCATGCTTTGTCTAGCTCCTCTGAGCACGATTTTGACGTTTGTCAACTAGTTATTTTCTCTGTTGCTCCTTCATTGGAAATATCACCGAATTTGGAGCATGGTATGAACTTCTTTGATGTACAGAGGTTCTTACAAGGGTCTGTAATATAGCTAGTTTGATTGCAGGAAAAGCAGACCTAAGCTAACAGCTTCCATCTTCTGCCACCTCTTCCTCGGTGCCCTTTTCGGGTTAGTTAAACTATACTTGTAATCTTCAAGATGGTTCTGTGCGTTATGCGTCGCAATATATAACTACAATTGCCATGATTTTGTCTAGAGACTCTGATTCTCTGAGAATTGTTGATGTCTATCAGGTTAACTCTCACACAATATTTATTCCTCAAGGGACTTGAGTATATATCTGCTACCTTCGCCTGTGCATTCCTCAACACCGTCCCTGTAAACACGTTCATCCTAGCACTAATTTTTGGGTAAGCGCAGCAAGCAGTGAGTAGTTTACTGCATTTTCTGACCAAAAATAATACTCCGTGCCTCCGTGGTAACTGGTGTTAAAACTCTTTCCAGTATAGAAAAAGCGAGCATGACAAGCAAGGCAGGAAGAACAAAGGTGTTAGGTGCACTTATATGCATGGGAGGAGCTGTCCTATTAATCTTTTATAAGGGAATCCCATTAACCAATTCACATTCAATAGCTGCAACAACTGACATCCTAAACCATTCTGACACTATGATCTCAGGGAAGAAGAGACAAAGGTGGGTGGTCGGTTCGATACTTTCTCTTGCAGGCTGCTTCATGTGGTCTTTGTGGTTCCTCATTCAAGCTAAGATTAGCAAAAGTTACCCATTTCAATACTCTAGCACCGCCCTTATGTCCTCCTTGGGCGCAGTCCAGTCTGCTATCTTGAGTTTAAGCATTGAAAGGAATCTTCCCATGTGGATTCTGAGAACAAAATTGGAGATTTTGAGCGTCCTTTATGCTGTAAGTATTCTCCGGGTAGCTCAAATTAATGTTGCTTCGTTGGTTTCAGTTGGTTTCAGTTGACACAGGAGGCTTGAAACATTACCGTTTCACTTGTTCATACAGGGAATCATAGGATCTGGCTTGTGCTATGCTGGCTTGTCATGGTGCGTCAAACGAAGGGGTCCTGTGTTCACATCAGCATTCACCCCTTTCACACAGATATTTGCGGCCATGTTTGATTTCTCGATCCTCCACGAACAAATTTACCTGGGAAGGTTGTTTCCTTTCATTGCATGTATTATGCTTTTACTTTACAGCAGATTAGTACTTACTGTTCCTAACAGTCTTTCATTTTAACGAACAGTGTCCTGGGTTCTGTCCTGGTTATACTAGGTCTGTACATTCTACTTTGGGGTAAGAGCATTGAAGCAGGGGATTGTGGAGAGAAGCAAGCCCACCTAGCCGGGGAAGAGGAGCACCGTGACGGCGAAGCACAGATGCCGGCAACAATTTCAAGGAGTAATCCATGAATAAATGCTCTCTCTAAGTGAATTCTTTGGTGGCAGGAGGCTGGTTATTCAAGGCAGTGCAGTGAAATTGAAGGCAAAAAGGTTTCGAGTCTGCCATGAACGAGCGCCATTTGAATTTAAGGAGAAGTCATTGCCTGGTACTTCATTTAGCTGAGTTTTAACTTCGTTCCCCCAATTTCCATGTACTATATTAAAATAAAAATTAAATGATGCTATACAGTTATACTCAATTTCCACTTGTGTAATTAAAAGAGATGGACACAAATATAGTAGATAGTACTTTACATCACTAAAAAAAAAATTGTAAACCTAAAAGATGATATGTGCGTTTAATAAAATAAATTAAAAATTATATATATTAATAAATATTTAAAAATTATGATATTAACCAAGAATTAAACAAATAAATTGAGACATATATGTATATCACGTTACGAAAGAGCTATTCAAATTTATTCCTTGCAAGAAAAGTTATTATTTAAATTATTTTAAAAAAAAATCTAGTATAATTATTTCTTTTCTTGTTAACTCTTTTTCGAATGAATGAAAAAATATTTCTTTGAGTGTTCTCAATTAAATAAGAATTATAAGCAAATAAATCGATGAAAAAATATAAAATAAATATAAAAAAGATTTTCTTAATTTGATAAAAATTGTAAGCAATTGGAACCAATAAAAAATCTAGATGATTGAAAGATAGAATAGAAAGACAGCAGCATCCTTGAACGCCCAAATAGGGAACTCTGCTTTATATTCTGACTGACACGTGTTTCAAAGGGAACAACGAATAGTCATTAGTTCAGCAGTCGTTTACCCCAACCAAATTACATGTCGTTTCTTCTTACATAAGAACAGGCCTACGCATTGACGGCTTTGCTTCTCCGGCCCATAAGCAAATCCTCTTCTAATACCCTGCACGATTCAAAAACCCTAGTTTCACTGACTTCTCCTTCTTCTTCTACGGTGTATACTGCTACTGGAAACTGTTGTATCTATAAAGCGAAAATAAACTAGCAAAAAATGGGGGGGAAGAGAAGGAAGAGCGAAAGCGAGGCGATGGAAGAATATGGCAGCGATGCAGAGTTAGACAGAAAGGAGAAGAAGAAGAAGATGGAGATGGGGAAAAGGAGAGAAATACTCCCGTCAATGATAAAGAACAAGGAGAAGAGATCTGCTGTACACGCCAAACTCAAGCATGAAAAGAAAGTCGAGAAACGCAAGAAGCTTAAAGCCCGAGACGCCGAAGAGAAGCGAGCTCTCGAGCTCGGTGAGGAGGTCAGGTCCCCAATTGAAATATCGCGTTAGGGTTTTTGTTCTTTTTTAGTCAGAATTGATTTGTTGTGGTGTGGTTATTGTGCAGCCTCCTGCAAGAAAGATTCCACGCACCATTGAAAATACTAGAGAGAATGACGAGACTGTATGCAAGCCTGACGACGATGAGGTACTAACTCATAGTTCATGCTCTGCGATTTATTCAGATATTTCAACTCATGGCCAAAATAGCAAATGCTTCTTGAAGCTGATGTTTTAATTCTCTTGGTTTATAGCTATTCGCTGGCAATGATGCTGATGAATTTAGCTCCATCTTAAAACGTGAACGGGCTCCGAAGATATTGATCACCACTTCCCGTTTTAACTCTACTGTAAGTTCGTAATCTCTTTTTAATTTGTTTTGTCAATGAATAGCCATGGAAGATGAAATATTATTTTGATGCCAATTTAAATCTCTCCCTGCACTTGTGATATGGTTGAATTGCCTTTACATGTCATTTGCGGTCTACAGAGGGGACCGGCATTCATATCAGAACTACTTCAAGTGATCCCAAATGCACATTATTACAAGAGAGGAACTTATGACTTGAAAAAGGTGCTTTTATTGGTTTTCCTTCCCTCACTCTTTCTAATATAAGATGCCTACCAGTAGTGCTTCATCTCTTATTAAGATGTGCATAACATTCTTGTAGATTGTAGAATATGCAAAGAAGCAGGATTTTACTTCTCTTATAGTTGTTCACACCAACCGCAGGGAACCAGGTGAGGGGTACTTCTTAGTTTTCAATACAGAACACGTGCCAAATTGCTTAGGATATGCATGTTCTTACCGTGATTTCCTATTCCAATAAATATTAAGTTGGAAATAGATTTCATTTATCAATGGATAAAACCTTGAGTGACTGCGATTGTCTATCAGAATCGTAACAATTTTCACTGTTTGTAGATGCTCTCTTGATCATTGGCTTGCCTGATGGCCCTACTGCCCATTTCAAACTCTCACGGCTTGTTCTACGCAAGGATATCAAGGTTTATGGCTGACCTTGTGGATATTGATATGTAACTTTTATTTAATGCAATGTTACCTTCTATTCTAAAATTAATTGATTCTATTCATTTACTAAAGAAAGTTACATTCCTCAATGATTCTGCATCAACAAACTGTATCTAATTTCTCATCAATGAAATCTAATCTGTCTGGTCTTTAAGTGGACATGGCCTGTTTTATTGGAGCAATAATATCTAATCAAAGAGAAATCGATCAATGAAGAGAGAAATGTGGTTTTAGAAATGTTATCTAATTAGGTTTCAATGTATTAGAATAAGCTGATTTTATCTTACGGGGTATTGAGTGTGATTTCAGTTTTGTCTGATGTAGTTTCTAGAAGGGTAACTTCTTACATTTGCTGCCTTGTGTTCCTTGCAGAATCATGGAAATCCCACCAGTCATGAGCCTGAGCTGGTCTTGACTAACTTTACAACTCGTCTGGGACATCGTGCTGGGAGGTATTAAATTTTCTTCATGTTGCATGTTAGAAAACATCTAAATTTTCCTCACTATAGTTGACCGGAACAATGAGTTGGGATAAGCTGTGTGATCATATGTGCTATCTTCCCACAAAAATGATAATGCTCTTGTTTTCTATAACTTATCCATGTTTTCAGTGTGGTTTGTATGATCTCACAGTTTTTCTGTGTCATTTTCTTTGTTGACTTCTTACACACTGGTTTTCTTCTTAATAAAACATTCTTGTGTTCATATGTACCATCCAGAATAATACAGTCACTTTTCCCGCAAGAACCGAATTTCCGGGGTCGAAGAGTTGTAACCTTTCACAATCAACGTGATTATATATTCTTCCGGCATCACCGGTATGCTTTGGATTCATTAAATTTTGCCAAGAATAAACCTGTGGGTAATCTTTTCTTTTCTTGTCTATAACACCTTTCCGATAGAGTTTTCCATCTATTATGTGCACAGTTACATCTTTGAAACCAAAGAGAGTAAACAGAGTGATTCAAAAGGTAAAAAAGGAAAAGATGGCAAGGGTGAGAAGATCTCTCAACAGAAAGTGATTGCACGCCTTCAGGTTATGTTTCCCTATCAAATTTGTTGGTAACATTTGTTGTTGTGGAGTTGATATCCTTTCTAACAGGATCATAAGATATACTTTTCTTTTTCTCTTCTTGTTGATTAACTCTATGTACTGAGTCAAACCTTGTAATCTTAATATTCTGCCTTAGGGCACTAGTGAAATATCAAACGCATCTGGAACTTTAGCTAGGCCCTTGATAATTTCAACTACATTTGGATGCTCCATCTTAGTTATGGGTCTCAATTTTACCCAAAAATCTGTCTGGAACCCCTATTATCTTGGTAGTCTGTGTGCCAATAGTTTTCCTCTAAACATGCAGGAGTGTGGTCCTAGATTTACACTGAAGTTGAGAAGTCTGCAACATGGAACATTTGATACCAAAGGCGGTGAATATGAATGGGTTCACAAGGTAGCTTTTGAATGGTTTCTGCTTGGTATATATATTGATTTGATTTGTTGACGCTTTTTTTCCCTCCAAATTTTGTGAGATTATGAAACTGTTCATATTTCTTCTCATTTGAATTTCAGCCGGAAATGGACACCAGCCGGAGGAGGTTTTTCTTGTGAGTTGCATCAGATCGTTCCAGTTTATTTGTCTTGGTGCATAAGCAAATTTTGTTGCATTCCGGGCTGGTACCTGAACAACTGATGTTAAAATCCTGATCAAATTTGTAATATGTAATTTAAAAATAGAAAAATGAAAATTGTGATAAGTTTTGCCCAATTGTTTATTCAATTATGGAATACTTGAACTCTTGAAGATTATATTAATATATTTATCATTTGATTATGTTGACACATCATGATTTTTCTTAATTTCTACATCTTTTTCTTGTCTGATTGTGTGATGCATTTCTCTTTCTTTCTCTTTTTTATGAAAGATTATTGGTTGCATTTTTATATCTGAAGCATACAAAAAAAAAAAGAAAAAAAATTGTTTTTAATTGTTCTGATGTATTTTTATTAAAAAAAATTATAAAAAAAATTATTTTAATATATTTCTAAAAAATATATATATATATTGAAAAACAATTATTACTGCATGTCACTTCAATCAAGCATATACATTTTTTTGGTTTTCTTTTTCCTAAATATTTTACTGTAAACAAGTATATTGGTATACTCTTCATAGCAGGTTAATATAAAAGAAAACTTCAAGTAATAATAAATTATTAAGAGTATAGAAAATGATTTAAGTTTTTTGGGTTTGACAGTCATAAGATTCAAGCAAATTGGATCTGGTAAATTTATATCAGGTTCAAGAGCCTTCGGCCTGATTGCTATGTTTATTTAATTATTTTATAAATTATTTTATTTTTTATATAAAAAAAAATATTTAAACTACTATTGAAGTATTCTAAATAAAAATTTTAATTAATATTTATATATTTTGTATTTTTTATATAAAAAAATAATTAAAGTGATTATAAGTAAAATTATAATTAATTATTTTAATAAATTATTTTTATTGTTTACAAAAAAATATATTTAAACTACCTTAAAATATTCAAAATAGAAATACTAATTAAGTTTTTTATATTTTTTATTAAAAAATATTTAAATTATCCTTGAAGTATTCTAAACAAAATTTATAATTAATCTTTTTTTATTTTTCATAAAACAATATTTAAACTACTCTTAAAGTTTTCTAAATAATACTTTTTATAAATATTTTTTTATTTTTTATAAAAAAAATTATCCTTGAGTTATTCTAAACAGAAATCCTAAATAATATTTTTTTATAATTTTTTTAGTTTTTGTAAAAAAAAAAATATATTATAACTATACTTGGAGTATCCTAAATAGAAATTCTAATTATTATTTTTTATTTTTTATTAAAAAAACTTAAACTACCGTTGAAGTATTCTACAAATTTTTTTCTATTTTTTATATTAAAAAAAAACATCATTTAAGTATCATAAACAGAAATTCTAAATAATTTTTTTATTATAAAAAAAAATTAAATTATACTTGGAGTATCCTAAACAAAAATTCTAATTATACTTTTTATAAATTATTTTTATTTTTTATAAAAAAAAACATTTAAACTATTCTTGGTGTATTTTAAATAAAAATCATAATTAAATTTTTTATAAATTGTTTTTGTTTTTTATAAAAAAATATTTAAAATATCCTTAAAGTATTTTAAACAGAATTTTTAATATTTTTTTAAAAAAATTTTAATTTTTATAAATTTTTAGATTTAGCGATCAAATCAAATATAAAAAATTTATATTTTATAACCATATCAAATCCAAATTTTTAAGATTTGATGAACATGCCATATGCAGTAGCCTTGGATAAAAGAAAACATAGATCAACATGTATAGACTTTCCTAATTAAACTTTTGTCGGCTCTGCCAGCAATTTTTGACCTAAACCTGGAGAAAAGAAAACATAGATCAACATGTATAGACTTTTCCTCTTACTCACATCCACATAGATCTTAGTGAAACACATTGTGAGCACTCAATAAAAATCTAAATTAAGTAAACTCAAAAGTTAATTGTTGAAACAATACAGGAAAAAAAACAAATGAAGCACCTAATCTCCATTACTTCTTAAGATAGAAAGGTAGCTTAAACACATTATTTGAACTTTACAGCAAGGGGGGAGGAGATCGAATTTTATTTGATTTTTTTTTCATAACACAACAGACAGAAAACATTAACCAGGTTAGTGGCATGTCAAACTAAAATTGTTTTGAACATTAAAACAATATCAATATATTAGAAAATTCTTTAACAATGTTATTATATCCAAATAATTGGTAAGAATTTGGCTTGGCTTTAAAAAAATTCTAACACGACAATTTTTCTTTAAAATATTGAAAAGGCGACATACTGGATCGATCTAGATTTTGTAATTTATCGTTAAACTTATGACCCGGGTTTTTGACTCCGTTGGGTTTAATAATTAAAAAAAAATTATAAGCTATTTTTTATTTAATTATGTGATAAAAAAAACATAGACATTCATAAAATTAAGTTATTTAATTGTTAATCAATTCAAGTTAACCTACCAAACTCATGATCCATGTTATAAATTTTATTGAGTTTGATAATTTTATTTTTTAAAATTATTTTTTATTTAATTATCAATCAAACCAAGTTAACCTACCAAACTCATAATCCGAATTATAAATTTAATTTGATTTGATAACTTTATTTTCACAAAACTATTTTTAATTTATTTTTTTTTAATTTTAACCCTTAATATTGAGTTTTTATTAATTTTTTTATTGGCTTTTTTCTTTCAATTTGCTTGTGCGTTGGGTGTTATTATTATTATTATTATTATTTTAATATAGCCCGAATTCATTACTAAATTGTACAATAACATAATATTTCCAAACATTTTTAAAAATTAAAAAAAAAACCTTAAAAAGTGAGCCGAGTGGAGAAAATAAAATGGATCAACCTTGAATTAAAAAAAATAAATTTTGCCAAATAAAAAAGAAACGTTGAAGAAATAAAATTGCGTGAATGTGAATGGAGAATTTAGCTAATAATAACATTAATAATGCTCTAAAAAATACGGGGAAAATATTGTAGCTTTCCTCATGTTTTTTATTTTTGTTGTGCTAATATTTTTATTTTTTATTTTATTTTCTTTTTGTTTTTACATGTTTTTTTCCCATGATTTACTTTTTAAAATATATATATATATATATATATGTGTTTTTTTTAAAATTATTTTTGTTGAATTTTTTTCTAATAGTGAATCAGTAGAGAATTTAGCTCTATCATTTTAAAAAAAAAAACATTATGAATTGCTACAATGTTTTTCTATATGATTTTTTTTTCTTTTTTTTTATGATTTGTTTCCCAAAATCATCATTTTCGGGTTTTTTTTTTGATATTGAGCTTGTTGAGGATTT
Organism: Populus alba x Populus glandulosa; assembly: GCA_033617975.1. Lineage (NCBI taxonomy): Eukaryota > Viridiplantae > Streptophyta > Magnoliopsida > Malpighiales > Salicaceae > Populus > Populus alba x Populus glandulosa. Next base: position 16,664,102 of record CM066144.1, on the reverse strand, counting down.
AGCTTTGTAGTATAATGTTTTTCTATATGATTTTTTTTATTTTGTTTTATGATTTTTTTCCCAAAATCATTATTTTCGGGGTTTTTTTTTCATATTGAGCTTGTTGAGGATTTAGCTTTGTAGTTTATATATATATATATATATATATATATATATATATATAAACATTGTAGATTGCTACAGTATTTCCCCCACATGTTTTTGTTTTCTACAATATTTCTCCACGTGTTTTTTTTCAAAATTCTCTTTGTTGAATTTATTTTTTTTAATACTAAGCTGGTTGAGAATTTAACTTTAGCTTTCCCCACATGATTTTTTCTTGCTACAGTGTTTTCCCACATGTTTTTTTTATCAATTGTTTTCCAAAATTGTCTTTGTCAAAATTATTTTTTTCATACTAAGCTGGTTGAAAATTTAGCTTTGTAGTTTTTTTTTTAAAACACCGTTGATTGCTAAAGTGATTCCTCACATGATTTTTTTTTGTTATAATTTTTTTCAAAATTTTCTTTATTTTTTTTAATATTGAGCTAGTTAAAAATTACAAATATAAATTTTCTTATGAAACACTATAAATTCCTACAATGTATTCCTGCATAGTTTTTTTTTTTCCTTTCATTTTTTTATGATTTTTCCCCAAAAGTATATTTATTGATTTTATGTTTTTAATATTGAGTTGGTTGAGAATTATAATTGTATATTTCCTCACACAATACTATAGATTGCTGCAGTGTTTCCCTACATGAATTTTTTTCTTTTGTTTTTTTTTTATGATTTTTTTCAAAATTATCTTTGTCTATTTTATTTTTTTAATATTAAGTTGGTTTAGAATTTAGCTTTGTAGTTTATTTTTTCTTGAAAACATTGTGAATTGCAATAGTGTTTCTCCATATAATGTTTAAAAAAAAAACAATTATGATTTTTTCTACAAATCCATGACAACGTACAAACATGTCATAAGCATGTGGCAGCACGCGGGCATAGCTACTAGTAATATATAAAGTGTGTGGCTTTTTTACTATAGCTTTTTTTATTGTTCATCTTCTCACAATTCAATGTGAATCGTGATAGTAAAATATTTGAAAATTTTCAATTTGTTCATCAAACTTTATTTTTCTATAATTAAGCCCGAATTGAAGCCCAATTACATGTTTTTTTTTTTTTGTGAGAGTTGAATTGAAAGAAAGACAGCTTAAGTGGAAAACGCGAGTAACATATGTAATGGCTTTGCAATTTATTTGAAAAGTTCATTTGAGTCCCCACATCTTTTTAAATTATCAGGTAATTGGTCCCTATAATTTTTAAAAATTATATTTTGATACCATACTTCATTTTTCTCTCTTTTAGTTCTTTTTAGTGGAGGAGAGAGAGGGTCACTAGATTCTAGTTTAGAGAGAGAAAGTTGTCGACTAAAATAGTTGATTTTATGTCAAATAGTTTTATATAATAAGAGAAGTTAGGATTATATGTTTTATTAGCTTGAAAACATCTAAAACCATATTCGAGCTCTAAAAGATTTTTTTGTTGTGGATTGATTATGGATTGTTTTTGCATTTTTTGTGCTTCTAAAAGGATAGCACACTTTTTTATTTCAAGTACAGCAGTATTCTAAGTATATTTAAAGTAGAAGTGTTATTAGCTGCGGATATATTTAAAAAATCATGTATTTTAAGTGAATCAACTAATTCATATGAAAATCAAGTTCTTTATGAAACCACCTTCCATGTATTCAAGTTCTAAATAAAAATAAATTTAGTATATTAAAAATATTAAAACCAAACTATAAAAGCTTTTCAATCTCCAAAAATATTCAGTTATTAACTACTAAATTTCACTAATTAGAAGCAATTTCTCATAAATTCATAAGAATTATAAAAACAATATTAAAAAAGCTCAAAAATTGAAACAGTAAACTTTGGGTCCATAAAATTTTCGGGGTGAATTGCACTCTCTACACCGAGAGTGGGCTTTAAAAACATTTTTATTCTTATAAACTTAGAAATTACAAATTCAAGTTGCTTAGTTTCAAAAATTATAACTCTTAGAGTGTGTTTGGCAGTGTGGTAGCGGTTGTTTTTCAAATAATTTTTCGTGCCGAAATACATGCCAATGATGTTTTTTCACTTTTTAAAAATCATTTTTAACATCAGCACATCAAAACGATCCAAAAAGTATAAACCGCACTCAATTTTAACAAATAAAAATAAAATAAAATTTGACGAAACGTAGTTTCAACCGCAAAGCCAAACATGCTCTTAATCCAAGACCTATTAAATCAAAGAACCCACGGAATACCATAACTAGGTATCAAGTTCTAACCATAACACTCACTAGAAAACTAAATTTCAGTAGCCTAAAATCACCAACTCATCATTTTTTTTTTCAATTCTATTATTTCATTATTACTTCAAATTTATCTACCAAAAGACATATAAAATAACTCTCAATGATTTCTCATCAATATAAGATTTCATTAGAATAACATGTACTCCTTAAAAATAATTAAAAATCAAATATCATAAAACTCTAATCCCTAAACCTTTTTTCAATAATTATAATATGCATGCAAAAACTTAATTAAAAGATAGAGATAGTAAATACACATCTTAAATTGATAAAATAAAACAAAGATTTTGCCCCGGATCAAATCTCCTCCTTGATCGTACTATTCCTCTCTTTTTGTAGGTTTTAATAGTAGGTTGCTATATGGTTTTATTTTTTTATTCTCAAAGTTGTTATGTAATTAATTACTAATATACCCATTGGAAGGGCTTTCTTCGTGTTAGATCAGACCATTTCTTTTGAGAAAAACTAGGATTTGGAGAGGAATGAATTTTTTTTCTCTAAATAGAAGTCTTCTTATATAGTACACAAGAAAAAAAAATCAATCAAATTTTAGTAGGATTCATAATCCCACGAGGCCACATCTTTTCTTCAACTTTCAAAAGAATGAAGCTTAAATGTTCCTCTATCATTACAATAACGAGGCAAGTTTATGTCTATCATATAAAGGGATTTTGAAAATTTTTAAGAATTGTGTGTTATAATTTATTTTGATTTATTTTTTATGATATCATCTCAACCTTATAATCTAAGTAATGAGTTTAATAGGTTAATCCGGATTGATTTGAATAATTTTATTATTTTTTTATGAGATTATCTTGGTCTTATGACTTAGATCATGGGTTTGGTGTGTTAACCCAGGTTGACCTGAGTTTTTTTTTTGTCATTTTCTAATTATATTTTTTAATTTAATTGTTCAATATTGGATTAATTGATAATTAAGTTTAATAATTTATTTTGATTTGATTTCTATGGGTTTTTCTAGTCTCATAACTCCAGTTGTAAATTTGACATGTTAACCTGAGTTGACCAAGGTTTTTTTTTTTTTTAATTTCATCATTCAATAATGATTTAATTAAATATCAGGCTTCACAACTTATTTCGATTTGCTTTTTGCGGGATTAACATGGTCTCTTGACCATGGTTGTAAGTTTGGTAGGTTAACCTAGATCAATCCAATATGTTTCCATTTTAATATATATATATATATATATATATATATATAATTTGTTTAGTTAAATTATTTTTTATTGGATATTTAAGTTGTTTTTATACCAGTCAACTTGACTATATTATTAACTCTTATATGATTTTTTTTTTCATTAAAAAAAATTAACAATAGTGCCTAGATATTTTTTACATTCAAAAAGATTTGATCCGATATCAGCATAGCGTGAGACAAGAATCTTGTGTATTGCTATTACTATTAAGAATTATCATATCTTTCTAGGCTTAAACAAGTAGATTATTGGCCACATGTACATTAAAGGTCAAATGTCAGATTGTTTGATATTGTATTTCTATTTGGATGGATTTTAAAAGAGTGTTTGATATGAAAAAATTATTAAATTAATAATTTTTAATAATATTGATATATTAATATTAAAAATAAAATGTTTTAATATATTTTAAATAAAAACCATTTTAAAAAATATCATTCTCTATTATAGTATACACACTCATTGGAGGCTACAAAAATGTAATTTCTTGTTTCATATATATATATATATATATATATATATATATATAGACATGTAACATCTCATCAGTGAACTATATGCCGAAGATTCAATCAATCAGATGAGAAATTTAATTCTAATATGTGAAAATTAGTATGAATATTTTCTTACTGTTAAAGTAAAAGAAATTATAAAAAAAATTTATTTTGGAAATGGGAGTCTCCTAATGAAAAAAATATTAAGTGAATTATCCAACACTATTTTGAATTTTTTAATTTGTTTATTTTTGTGTTTCAAAAACATATTTTTTTAAAAAAATAATTTTATTTTATTTTTTGCTTTGTTTTAAATTAATTTTTTTAATATATTTTCATGTCATTTTAATGTGTTAATATAAAAAAATAGTTTAAAACAATTTAAAAAATATTATTTTAATATATTTTTAATTAAAAAATATTTTAAAAACAACTATTTCAATGTAAAAAAACCATTATTTGTACTTATTGAGCACCACTTCTTCTCCCATCTAGAGTGTGTTGGGTATTGTGGTAGCTATTGTGGTTTGAAAAAAAGTTGTTTTTACAAATATATGGTGGTTTTAAAAATACTTTTAATTGAGATTGGTTTGAAAAAATACATGTTTGGTTAAAAATATAGTTGAAATTGAGGTTGAACAAAAAGTTGTTTAATGTGTTTGGTTAAGAATGCTTTTCAAATTGAGGTTATAAAATAACTAAAAATGACATATATTAATATTGATGGTTTTTTATTATAATATTGTACATTTAACTACTGCTATTACAACATGAAATACACAATGCTTTATATAAAGTATTTTTTATTGTTCCATTAAACTATTTTCAATTCCATCACATACGAAATCCATCTGACAAAGACTACAGTTTTCATGGCTTTCTGAGCGTACAACTACATGAGGTAAAATATCATCACATTAGGTAAAATATCATCAGGAAAAAAATTGGGATTGCGATCAAATTCTATAAATACTACGTCATTATACGATCTCCTTCTAATATAATTATGTAGTGTCATTGAATAATGTTAAACACTAGTTTTTCAAATAAAACATAGTATCTGAGATGTTTTTTTGGATTTTTTTTTATTTTACTGGGTCGAACCCAGACACCTAACATTTAGGTTTGGGTCGGACCCGGTCCGGCCATGAACAACGGAGACGCTCTGCGTTGTTCATATGCAACATGAACAGTGGAGCATGCAGAAGACAAAGGAGAAAGAGAAGGAGAAGGAGAAAGGGAAAGGAAAGGGGAAGGGGAAGAGTAGTGGTTAACGGTGGAAATGGTGGAGGCTAGTGGTGAGTTGAGGAAGTTGCTCTCCACTGTGCTCTGTTTTTGTTCTTCTTCTTCGAACATTGGAGAATGTAGAAGACGAAGGAGAAGGGGAAAAGGAAGAGCAATGGCTTGGCGATGGAAATGGTAGAGACCTGTGGTGAGCTGCTCTCCACTGTTCACATATAACGTGAATAGTGGAGAATGTAAAAGACAAAGGAGAAGGAGAATAAGAAGAGCAATGGCTGACGGTGGAAATGGCGGAGGCCGGTGGTAAGCTGAGGGAGCTGCTCTCCACCATGCTCTGTTTCTGTTCTTCTTCTTCGGACAATGGAGAATGCAGAAGATGAAGGAGAAGGGGAAGAGGAAGAGTAGTGGCTGCTGGTGGAAACGACGAAGGCCGGTGGTGAGCTGCTCTCCACTGTTCACATGCAACATGAATAGTGGAGAATGCAGAAGAGGAAGGGGAAGGGGAAGGGGAAGGGGAAGGGGAAGAGGAAGAGTAGTGGCTGGCGATGGAAACCAAGGTTGTCAATTTCGTTTCGGTAAGTGTTTTGTTTTTTCAATTGGAATGGAATGTTTTAGTTTTGAAGTGTTTCGGCGTGCCATTTCAGGGTTGTACTGTTCATATATATATATATATATATATATATATATATATATATATATATATATATATATATATTCAAAAAACATAATTCAAATTTAAAATAAATTAATTATAAATTATGTAATATAAACACAATACCAAACAAATATAATTTTAAAATTTTAAATATTTCTAAATAGTCAAGATTAAATAGATCTTTAACTTAAAGTAATTCAACTTAAACAAAATATCAAAATATTATGAAAGTAAAATATTTTAACACAAATATTTTAAATATAAAGTTAGGCCAATGTTATCAAGACTAATGGAATCTAAAACATCCCTTGTTTTGCTCAAATTCCCACAAAGTATAAACATGAAAAAAACAACATGAATATAAACCATATATATTAGTGATAAATCTATTTTTTAAAAATTAATATCTTTGTTATTGAAAATAGTAATGAAAAAGAGCTTTTTATACTTGGATGGTTTAATTAATTAAATTAAACAAGGTTCAATTTGATTCAATGGCTTTTCAAGAGCGGAACGGAATATGTGGAATGAAACCAGAACGTTCCGGTCGAAATTTAGTCAAAAAATCCGGAACGTACCGAGATTTAAAATGAGATGAAAATTGTTCTGTTTTATTTCGTTTTTTGAATTGGTATGGAATGTTTCGGCCATTCCAGACAAAATGGAATGGAATTGACAACCTTGGTGGAAACGGCAGAGACCGATGGTGAGCCGAGGGAGCTGCTCTCCACTATGCTCTATTGTGCTATGTTTATGTCCTTCTTCTTCAGATAGTGGAGAATAGAAAAGACGAGGTAGAAGGGGAAGAGGAAGAGGAAGAGCAGTTGTTGGTGGTGAAAACAGTGGAGGGCGGTGATGAGTTGCTCTCCCCTGTTCACATGCAAATTGAACAGTGGAGAATGCAGAAGATGAAGGAGAAGGAGAATGAGGAGGAGAAGGAGAGGAGGAAGAGCAGTGGCTGGCAGTGGAAATGGCGTAGGCTGGTGATGAGCTGAGGGAACTGCTCTCCACTATGCTCTGTTGTGCCCTGTTTATGTTCCTTTTCTTCAGCACCTCTGTTTACTGTGTTTATAAACACAGTTAGCAACTCAACACAAAAGGCAGCTTGAAATTGCTTTTGGTTGTCTTGTTGTTTAACCACAGATGTTCATGGGTCCTACAAATAGTAACGTGTGTTTATATCGTAACCAAACACATGACAACGATAGATTTTTATAAACACAGCCACAACGCCAAATACCTAGACCGAAATGGACACCATAACATCACAATCATAAAATTGGTGTTTTAGTGACGAACTAATTGTAAACAAATCAATGACAGGGACTTTCCGTCGCTAATTATCAAAAGAATTAATGGTTTCTGTCACTAATTAGTGATGAAATTAGCAGCAAATTTTTTTTTTGTAATTTCATAGAAATTATTTTAAAACAAATTAATATTTTTTGTCCTCTCATACCCTCTCTTATTTTCTTTCCATTATCTCTATCCTTCTATTTTCTTATTTTTCACGTCTCATAGTCAAATCCATCGACATCCTTTCACCATATTTTCATTCTTCAATTTTTTTTTCATCAGTACTTTCTCTCTTTGATATATTTTGTTTTCTCATGTTGCTTTTCTTTTCTCTTATTTATTACACTGTATTTTCATAGAATATTTGGATTTTCATTTAATTCAAATTATATTTTTTATATAATTTTTAATTTTAACTACTGATGAAATTACTAATGAAATATTTAAAAAATATTTAAATCTGAAAACAAATCCATTGATGAGTTTTGATCAACGTGTGTTTTATTAATAATTGTTATGATATGGTAACCTTTTTGATATAATAATGGGTTTGTTTATTTTTTTGGACTTCCTTTTTACAATATGATTTTTTTTTAATTTCTTACAGTGAACTCATATGCAATATATATATATACACACACACTGTAGTTTTGTGTCAATATTGAAAAATATAATTTTTTTTAATTTGTTTTCTTATAGTTTCTTACTTTAATTAGTGATAAAATATCCATTAAAATATTTTTTAAAAAAAATAAAATCCAAAAACAAAACTCAATGAGTTATGACCAGCACAACTAGGTCACATCACCGTCATGAGTCCCAACTTGCCAGTGGCAGCCAGAAAAGAGCACCGTCATGAACCGACAGCCACGTGTACGCGGTTTGCATGATGCATCCTGGCACATACGTGTCACTTGAGTTTGTTCGCTTAAACAAGTAGATGATAAGATGCTCTTCGTTTCTCCTCTCATTCCATAAATCTGGTTCCTCGACGCCCATATACCCTTCACCTCCTTTCCTTTTTTCTTTTTTTTTTCCTTAAAAAAATACCAAACTAAACGGATATTATAAAAAAAGACGGGAGAAAACGTTGAGGCCCCCATTTCTGATTTTTATCCTGTCAAGTTTATCCTGTATAGAAACCCACTAGTTTATTGTAGCGCTTTCGCTGCAAGCAAGTTGAATTTATAATTTTTAGAATTAAAAACTTTTGATATTATCGTTTAGATAATTCAAAAAATTTCAACATCATCCTTTTTCTAGAAATTATACGAGATTTGATTCGAAGCGATCTTATCCACTAGATTCATTCAAAGTAAAAAAAAGTTATATTTACTTTCATAAACTCGTGAAACTCATAATTTGATTTATAAACTTTAATGCGTTAAATTAATTTTTTTTATTTTATTATATAATAAAAATATAAAAATTAATTAATAATTAATCTAATATTAAATGATATAATTCAATAAAAAATCAATATTAAAAAAATAAAAAAAGTATAGAATAAAAAACAAAATGACCAATAAAAAAACTATATGCCAAAAAGCTGAGGTGCGTGGTCATGAGACAGACTCACGCAACTGGATTGTTTTTTTCTTTTCCTTGATTTTAATAAGGTGTCTTTAAAAAGAAACAAAATCAAATTTGTTTTCAAACCTACGATGTTGACATTACACTTATGTATCAAACACTGAGCTGAGCTATGGTATAAAATTATTAATATAAGATGATCAGTCACAAGAGCTTCCAATCAAAGAAATTTCTTTTTTTATAGTTTTAGATTCGAGTAGTGTGATTGTTAATATAATAACCACTAAAAGTTTATATGGTTGTTAATTTTAGGGCTCATGAAATTAATTATGGTATATACAAGCCGACCCAAATATCCATATTAATAACAAAAAAATTATTAACCTAAAAGGGTAATTTAATTTATTAAATCTTGTATGTACTCCTTAATAACTATAGAATTGAGTATTTTTAGAGTTATTGAAGATTTATATAGTTATTAATTTTAAAATTCATAAAATTAGTCAAAATATATACATGCTGGTCTGGATAACATGTTAATAAAAAAAAAATTTAACTAAACAAATATATTAATTTAATTCATTATTTATATAAACAGTTAAATAAAGCACACATTTCTAATTGTATGTATAATTCATCACACGGATCTTGATTGGTTTTATTAAGGTACGAGGACGGCTATTGTTGGCTTGCCAGCAGGAAGTCTTGCCAAGGACGAAGGCTAAACATTTTTTTATTGAGGCTAGGTCTCCATTATCGAACCAATAAGAATTCTAGTGCTTGGACTATCTATACGAGCATCTTAATTAAACGTCAAAACATACTTTATTCCTAATCTCTCCATGGCTACGAGAATGTTTCACCCATGAATTTCCACTTGCTTTTACTGTCTTAGACTTATTCCCTGTAATTTGTTTTTTGTTTTCTTTGTACCATATTTTATACTATTCTGTTGGTTCGTGGGCTGAACCAGTTTCTTTTTTTTATAATATATATATAAAAAAAAACATTAAGAGCTTTAGCGTGAGGAATTTTCAAGAAAATATATCTTGAAATTTCTTTACGAAATTATGTAAAAGGTGATTTAATGTGAATTGATTTATTTAATAGGTTTAAGAAAAACTTAGATAATTAATTTTTATTTTTAAAAAATTAATGTTGAATGATAAAATCTGAAAAAATAATAATAAGGCAAAAAATAAAAGTGGACGTTGAGCCATATCAACCTTTTAAACCTGTAACCCGGGTTATCAAACTGGAAATTATACATAAAAAAAAAAAAACTCAATCCCAGCAAATCTAATGTTGAATGATATATTATCACTATTATTACAATCATTATCATTATCACTATTATCATTATTATTATTATTATTGCTACTACTATTATTATTATCATTACAACTATCATTATTATTATTATTATAAAAAATATTATTAATTTTCTTGACCATTATTATTATTATTGTTATTATTATCATCATCATTATTAGTAGTAGTAGTAGTATTATCATGACCATTATTATTATTATTATTGTTATTATCATCATCATCACTATCTTAATAAACTATTATTATTACTATTATTATCTCTACTGATATTATTATTTGTTATTATTATTATTACCACTATTATTGGTATTATTATTATTACTATTACTATCACAATTATTAATAGTATAATCACAATTGTTACTATTATTACAACTATTATTATTATCATAAAAAAAACTATTATTAGTACTACAATTATCATCAGTCATCATTGCTAGTAGTTTTATTAGTATTATTATTGGTTTTATTATTATTATCATCATCGTTATCACTGTTACTACCATAATAAATTATTATTATTATTATTATTATTATTATTATCACTATTATTGACATTATTATTAGTATTATTACTATCACTACCCTATCAATATCCCTATCATTATCCATATCACTATCCCTATCATTATTCCTATTATTATTATTATCATCATCGTAAACTTGTTTTGAATGATAAAATTAAAAACCATGAAAACTTTGACAAAAGAACAAAAAAAAAAAGAAAGAAATAAAATGAAGAAGGACCAGACTAAAATTAATATTATTATTAATGAAAAAAATCATAAACTAAATCTGAAGGATAACATTAAAAACTATAAAAAATTTAACCAAAAAGCCAATGGAAAAAAAGAAAAAGAAATCAAAAGTAGAAGAATCAAATAAAAAAACATTATATATACAAATTAAAATCGAAGGATTAAATTAAAAACAAATAAAAGTTTAATAAAATAAAAAAATGACAAAAAATAAAAATTAAAATTAAAATGATGGATTTTAGAACACCAACAACAATGAGGGCTGTATTTAGTTTTTTAGGAGTAGGAGAGAGAAATGAAAGGAAAACAAATAAAGAGTTACCGGCGATAAACTTACCACTTTTAGATGACGCGTATCACCCATAAAAAAAGAGAACATGATGAAGAAAAAAATGAGATGGCCAAAGCATATTTTCAACCAATAAAAAGCGCCGCATGTGCCACTCAAAATAAACAAAGCCTCCAATGCACCAATAATTTTTTCAATTTAAAAAGTAATAATTAAATTATAAATTACGTTATCACCTTTAACCAAATCAGCAATTAAAAAAAAAACTAAAATGAAAAGGCACTAATATCCTTGTGTCAATGGCTTAATTTTTTTTAACTCCAAGGTCAAACTTGTAATTTTAATGTGTATTAAAAAAGTAAAATGCCTAAAAAAGCCAGTTAAATGATTTTTTTACTTTTAAAGGTAGAAAAATTATTTTATTATGCCCGAAAACTCCACCAAGGAGAGTGTGAAGGGGTTTTATTTTTTTGATTTACAAAAATGACATTGCTTTATGTTCAACATGTTATTTCTATCCAATCTCTGATTGTTGGTATTTTCTCGTGTGGTAATTTATTTCTTTAATTTTATCCAAGAATTTAACTAACAAAATGATGATTTTCATCTATAGCTATAAAATTTTCTTTGTACTATTGTTTTTTTGGTTAAAAATTATACTATTTAACATGGATTTTACACCATACCCTAATATGATCTATTGCCATTTCTAATATTTTTAGCAACAAGGTTGAACATATTTGTCTATTTAATCTCAACAGTTGTTTAGGGGTACTGATTCTGTTAGTTTCTGTATGAATGAAACATGCTTTAACGTATAGTTTTGAAACCTAACCTGGTCTAGCGGGTTAATCCAGGACCTGAAATCCGGAGCTGGAACGAGACCGGGTTCAAGAAAAAAAAAAAACCTGGTTGACCTGACAGATTGACTTGATAAAATCTAATTAAAAACTCGATTGCAACCCATTAACTTTTATAAATTATGCTTGAACGGATACCTCATCTAATATAAGGGTCGATTGGATCTCTTTATATTAGCCGTTTATTTATCACTAGCCCTCCGTTAGGAATGGCGTTAACAATGATCAATAACATCACTTCTGATTCCACACACATCTTTTGTAATTTTTTCACATTTCCTGAATATATTTTACTTTCTTAATACTATAAATCATTCTCGATATTATAGAATAAGCTGAAATAAGAAAAAAATAAAAGAAAATAAAATAATAAAACATAAGAAAAAGAACTCAATGTTTCAAATTAACAAAAAAAAAAAAACAAGAAAGAAAGCAATTAAACTAAAACATTTTTCCTATTGAGAAATAAAAATAAAACCTGATTATTTTAAACAAAACAGAAAAACCTTTATTTAAAATAAAAAAAAATTAAATTATGGTTCGAGTATGATTAATATTTAATTATTAATTAGTAAACTTTACTATCATGAGAATATTTTCTTATACTTATTTATTTATTCTAATTTCTATTGAATTCCTTAAATATTTGAAAAATAATTTTAAAATACTAAAATATAATTTTTATAAATGAAAATCAATGAGTAAATTGAAATGTGTTACTCAATTAACACATCTAAGGCTTTGTTTATTTGTGTAGAAGTGTTCTGATGTAATTGTTTTTTTTTAAATATTTTATAATTTTACAATATTAAAATATAATTTTTATAAACAAAAATCAATGAGTAAATTGAAATGTGTTACTCAATTAACACATCTAAAGCTTCCGTTTATTTGTGTAGAAGTGTTTTTGACACTGTTTTGATACTGATGTAAATATTTTTTTTAAATAAATTTTTATTTAAGAATATAATAATTTTTTTATTTTTAATATCAATGTATTAAGATTATTAAAAATAATATTAATTAGATAAAATATTTTTTAAGCCAAATACATTTTTGATATACATTTAAATATAATTAAAAGTATAAAAAAAATATTTTTATAAAAAAATATAAAAAATAACTCAATTATCACCGAAAAAACATGATTAATGTTTAACAGTGAAAATATAAATGAAATTATATAGGTTTTGTTTGTTTTTCAACACTTTTCTTTGTAAAGGTTTTTTTTTTAAATATTTTTATATGTTATTATTAAAAATAAAAAATATTATTTTAATTAGAAAAAAGATACTAACACAGTATTAAGTATATTTTTTTTAATGGAAGAAAACAAGCATAGTGTTTTGTGTTAGGGTTAAAATATTATTTATTTAAAATTAATTTTTAAATATATTTACATCATTGATATAAAAAATAAATTTTAAAAAATAAAAATATTTATTTTTCTAAAATCTTTTAAAATATAACTTTTTACCGCGATCTAATAAAATTTGCGAGGCCTGAAAAGTATGATATATGAAGTTGGAGCCCACGGACAGGAGAGTGTGCTAAGCTGTCCTATTAGGCAAGCAAGCAGAAAAATACAAAAACAGCCACGGGCCCCGTTTGAGCTCTCCAACAGCAACATACACGGATTCCAATCTGTCAAGGTCTTTAATTGAAGATTTCTCTGAAAGTTCAAAAAAGAGGTTTTACCAGTAATAAACTCCAAAAACAGCACAGGGATTCTCTCTTCTGGTCTCTCTATAAAATGCGAAAAGCATCTTCACGAGGGTGACACTTGCCAAAGAAGAAAATAATCTCAAATCTCCATCCACAAGTTTCCCCGAACCCTCATTTGCTATATCTTCTCTTCTCCTTTCTTTCCCCTTTCCTTCAACAAAGACAACAAGTTTTTCCTACGGTGGCTAGAACACTAAAAGATGGTAACTTTGTTGTTTGCTTCGATTTTCTCAGTGTTTTTGTTGGGTTTTTGTCTTTCTAACGTGGGGTTTGATTGAATGATTGATACAGGTTGCGGTCCTGGAGTCTAATGCGAATTCAAACATCGTGGGTCAGTTAAATTCAGGATTTAATGAGAGTAATATTTTAAATGGAAATGGAACTATTTCAAGAACCGACAGTGGTTGTGGCTATGTGTCTTCAACGAGTGCGGCAATGACTGATGAGCCTTGTGTTTCTTGCACTACTTTTAACATCCTGGCGCCTATCTACAAGCGACTTGATCAAAAGGTCTGTTCTTGTCCCTTTTGAATTCAGAAATTAGTGTTAATTCTTATTGTTTTTCATCTTTTAATTTTTTCAAGAATTTATTTGTGTGCTTTTATTTTGTTGTGAAATAGAATCAAAGTGTTCGTGAAAGCAATTTCAGAGCAGTTTGGCTCTCTAGAAACCAGAAGATTTTGAATTGGTTGCTTCATGAGAGATCTTCAATTATATGTCTCCAGGTGGGTGCGTAATTCCCTTTATATTTCACTGTCACTGTGGATCTAACCTTGTATGAAAAAATAAAAGAGTTGGTTGTTGTTTTTGAAAATTATGCTAACCGGCTTTTTTCTGTGTTGAAATCTTGTTTTTTCTTCTGTAGGAATTCTGGGTTGGAAATGAAGAACTTGTGCATATGTACCAGCAGACACTTGGTGATGCTGGCTATGTGACTTTCCAGCTTGCACGAACCAACAACCGGGGAGATGGTAATGAATATGCTGTTTAAGCTCCTTCTTTTCTTTTAGTTTCTTCTTGGGCTATGTGGATCCTTAAAGCAAGCAACTTTTTTTTTAATGTTCTCATGTTTTTCAAAAGAAATCTTTGGTCATCAGCTTAGGTCAGGCTGATTTTTTAACTGCCATTCAATTTCGTACAAACATGATGAAATTAAAATGAGGCATGCCATATTCCTGGATAGCCGACTTCACATACTGGCAGGCCATGAGGTGGAAAAACCATCTTCTTGGGTCTTTGCAGTAATTTGAATTATTATTTTCTTTTTGCTTATTTTGGTAGTCATATGTAAACTGCACTTTGTATGCTATTTCTACCCTTAAGTATGCTTATTTTTTGCTATATGATTTTACTGACCTCCAAGCGAGTGCTTATTGGACTGGAAATTTTATTCTCACCACAGGCCTGCTAACTGCTGTGCGCAAGGACTACTTTACGGTTCTAAATTGCCGAGAGTTGCTCTTCCATGACTGTGGAGACCGTGTTGCTCAGTTACTGCATGTCCAATCAGCGCTTCCCTTTTCACAAAACCGGAAAGGCACTGCCCAGCAAGAATTTCTTATTGTTAACACTCACTTATTATTTCCTCACGATTCCTGTCTGTCTGTAGTTAGACTGGATCAGGTATATAAATATCTTTTTAGTTATAATTGTCTACTTCGTTTCAAATTTCCAGTCCTAGTTCTTCTTAGCTATGTTTGTTCCAATAGTTACCTTGAGGTTTGTAAATGGTTTTTTTCCAGGTTTACAAAATACTACAATATGTGGAACAATATCAGAGAGAAAACAAACTCAACCTTATGCCAATCCTGCTCTGTGGGTGAGCTTCTCGTCTTGCTTTGTGAAGTAGATAATTCTTGCATAGCCTCTGAATATAGACATCCTCATTTTCTTTTCATTTGTTTGATGCTTTATCCAGTGATTGGAATGGAAGCAAGAGTGGACATGTTTACAAATTCCTGAGGTCTCAGGGGTTTGTATCTTCATATGACATTGCCCATCAATATACCGACAGTTATGCAGATGCTCACAGGGTAAGTTTCTTCAAGTCCCAATCCAAGTGATTCCATATCACTAGATAACAACATCTAAATCCGCTGCTTACCTCAATTTCTTTTCCTCGTCTCTCTTTCTGCATCACACAGTGGGTTAGCCACCGAAATCATAGGGGTAACATCTGTGGTGTTGATTTCATATGGCTGTGCAATCCTATTAAATCAAGGAAACCATTGAAGAAAAGCTGGTCTGAAGCAGTATTTGGAATAATAAAGGTGAGTACAATCATTTCTCACATGTTGTTCATGTTTTACTCCAGTTCTTTTTAGCTTTCAATCATTTTCCAGCACATCAGATCATTTTACTTGCTCGCTCTGCCAGTTTGATATTTTGTGCTAGAGAATTGAAGATGAAACATGGAATAATATTGTTAGAAAAGGAAACACAATTGTACTATATAGATGAGTCAAGACCATTTATTTTACTTCAGTTCATATCTTCCTAAAATTTGTGTGTGTCTCAGAAAACTAGTTTAATATTTCATCTTCAGATAGTAGACAATTGTTATGTATCAGAGAAGGATGTTCGGAAATCCTTTATTTTATTTTCCTTTTCTTAAGTAATTATTTGGAGGAAGCTTCTTTTTCAAAAAAAAAAACAGAAGGAAAAAAAGAAAGACATAGTTGCTTACTGTCTGCTAGCTAAGTAATCACAATCCAACCATGGACAGTAGGAATTTATGCCTAAGAAATCTTAATATTTACAGCTGATGCTATTTGGAGGAAGCTTCTTTTTCAAAAAAAAAACAAAAGGAAAAAAAGAAAGACATAGTTGCTTACTGTCTGCTAGCTAAGTAATCACAATCCAACCATGGACAGTAGGAATTTATGCCTAAGAAATCTTAATATTTACAGCTGATGCTGCTTGTTGCAGCGTGTACCATCTATTCTGACATATAAGATTCGGTAACTTCACTGAAATTGTAGTCAAGAACCTGTTATCATCATGCTAGTTTCCAAGTCCCTACAAGTAATTTACATACCGTGTTGTATATATGGCTATGCTTATCAGTTCACTTCTTGCCCTTAGCATTTCATCAATGCAAAGTAGTGTGCGCACACTATACATTGGAAAGTTAAACTGAATTACATTTTAGCATCCTTATTTCACAAATCAAGGGGCATAAAGCTTAGAGCTGGCTCTGACCACATGCCCCAATAACATAAATGTCTTTTGATTTTGAACTGCACATAATCTACTGATTTCAACACCTGATTGCTGTAATTTCTCTTGGTTCCAGTGTCAGCTCCAAAAAGCTTCGTTGGTTGAAAATGATGCATTTGCATTTCTAAAGGCTGACAACCATGGCAATTTTATAACTTACTCAGCTTTCTGTGAAGCACTCCGCCAGGTACTTTTACAAGCAGCTTGATAATAAACGTGCAATTTTAAGTGGAAAGATTAACTTACCATATTTGAATCACTTGATAATAAACGTGCAATTTTAAGTGGAAAGATTAACTTACCATATTTTAATCTTATTCAGGTAAATTTAATTGGTCTTCCTTATGGACTCAGTTCCCAGGAGACAGAAGATTTGTGGATGCAAGTCGACATTAATGGAAATGGAGTTGTTGGGTATGAAGAATTTAAGGTATGGTACATCCCTGATCCATGGTATTAGCTGGTGCATTGTTGTGTGTTACAATTCCAGGCATGCTTATGAATATTAAGAATACTTCGAATTCTGTTTCGCTTCTCTTTATATCTGTGTTAGATTGGTGTCTACCACTTCATGTGTTATGTATCGCTCACGAAAATGCTTAATAATTGCAGAGGAGTATATGGAATTCAGAATGCTCAGAGCCAAGAGAGGAAAACTGCAGTGAGAGGACAGGGGACTCTGAACAGGGTTTAGAGGAAGAAGCCATTGGTTTCAATGTAAAGAAAGCAGTTCTATTCCCTCGAGAAGCTGAGAAAGGAAGTTGGCCTGAAAATTATTCCCTCTCAGACCATGCTCCACTCACCGTGGTGTTTTCTCCAGTAAGAATACAGGGTTCTCAGCGGGTGACACGTTTGTAGACAAAACTGGCTTTGAAAAATAATGAGGTAGATAAGAGAGTGAAGTGTGTAAATCAGAAATAACTGTCTATAGTGATCCATATCCCTGGGAATAATTAGTTCCCTTGGCCAAAATTTTCTGGCAAAGAGAGAACTATGTATCCCAGATTGTCTTTGTTTTGTAATGTGAAACGCCAAATCAGAACCATTCCAAATGTTGATAAATCTGTTCATCAATTTTCTAAACAACTGTGTTTTCCGTCTTGTCATGTCGTATCTGGATGCTACCTTTTTATGGGTTGCCTGAATGCTTCTGTTCACAGTAACTGTTTCTTTCCTAAACAATTACCATGGAAACCATTTCTTCCTCTTGTTTTTTCTTTTTTTTTGAGAAAGTACATTTTTTTGTCCTCGTGAGATAAGATAGAGCTTGTCGGATTCTCTTTTGTCTCATCCTTCCCGTGAGACAATTTTATGGGGTGCTTGGCATTGAGGTTTAATATATTTTTTTTTTTTAAATTGAGTATGGTTTATACTTTTTAGATCGTTTTGATGTGCTGATATTAAAAATAATTTTTAAAAAATAAAAAAATATTATTGGCATGTTTTTCGATACGAAAAACTATTTGAAAAGCAACCACTACCACATTCCCAAACAGTTCAGATGCCACCCGCCTTCTCAGTCTTGTCCGTTTACGGCCCTGACTTGGGCTCTGAGGATCGATTTCATTTCAGACAAGGCTTGGACCTGGAAGATAAGATTGCTTGGTTTATAAATAATCTTGCCGCTGAAGAACAGTTACGGCAGCTGCTGCTGCTGCTAGTTATTGCGTGGTAAATCTGTATTGGATGGTTCTATTAGGCTAGCAATACATCAAAAGAAAATCCAGCCATCCATCCTCTTCTATCCTACTTTTACTACAAGTCAGCTCGACAACCAGCTAGGAGGCATTTTTATCAGGAGAACATTCTAGAAGATTGTAGAATGAATGAAGACGGGAAGCAAGATTTTGATTTTTTGATAGGGTTACAGAAGATTGTGGAGCGGGGCCCCCATAAAACTTGGGCATCAAGCTTGAAGTGGAGTTCAAGCCCCGGTGGAGAAGAGTTATCCTTTCTTCCTTTTCTCTCACCTTTTTTTCCATTCGAGGCGGTCCGAATGGTGGGGTCCACCCCCCTTCAACTCTCTTCTCAACGAAGTAGTTCTGTATCAAATGTCAATATGCCACGTCAGCACACCTCTTGTTTCTTTATACTTTTTACAACTTCTCTCGGAAGGCTATTGACTCTTTGTTCACAATACAGAATCTCTCCATCTTCCCCAGTATATAAACACACACATTCGCCCTCTCATCGAACCCACTCACCCGCCCCTCTTCAAGGAAAGAAAAAATGTCACTCGTCGGTTGCTGATTCTGCTGGTCCTCCCTCCCTCCCTTTCAATCTCAAACCTCATCTCAACTCAGGCATGGCTTCCTTTCCCTTCTTTCCTGTTTTAGGAAGCGGAATGAATAGCAAGATCCAATCAGGTGAGTCAGATCTTGCTCGTAATGCAACTTTTGAATGATCGTTTTTACCCCCCTCAATCTATCTCTCTCTCTCTCTAACTGTCATATTGTTTTCTTAGTTATGGAAAATCCAACAGACGGAATGCCATCCGCACCAGCAGTTGGATATAGGTTTCGTCCAACGGACGAAGAGTTGATTATCAATTATTTGAAGCCGAAATTGCTCGGTTATGACTTGGAAGACTTACTCATCATCGCAGAGATCAAAGTCTGTAATCATGAACCCTGGGATCTACCTGGTAACTATAAACCTCTTTCTGTTTCTTCTTTATTTATTTATTATTGTTTCTATCGCAATAGTGGATTAACGCAGTGATTATCGTGTAGTAAAATCGGAAATAAAGTCCGATGATGCAGTTTGGTATTTCTTTTGCCCTCGCGATTTGAAGTACTCAAACAGCAAACGCTCTAACAGGAGAACGAAGGCCGGATTCTGGAAACCAACCGGCAAAACTATTGAAGTAAAGGCTAAGCGTAACAAGGAGGTGATTGGTACTAAGAGGACTTTGGTTTTCTATAAATCAGCTAGTCCTAAAGCCGAGAGGACTGCATGGATCATTCATGAATACGAAGTGTTCGTATCTGATTCAAGGCTCTCTAATCTGGTAAGTGCAAATTGTTATTATTATTATTATTTATGTAATTTAGTGACGCTGTGTTTGAAGAGTAGTTTATTTTGTAATAGTAGAGATCTTAGTCTTCTTGCAAAGACATTAGTTAATTGCTGATTTGAATTAATGTGTTGCGATTTTCTTAAATGGGGAGGGAAAAATAACTTAGCTTAATTTATGGCTATCGTTTTTACGAAATTGGAAACCAGGATGTTAATTGGTTATTATCTCGAGGTGTAAGAAATAGTCATTTGTGCATAGGCAGTAATTCTGGCTTCACGAGTTGTGTTTGTTCAAATTTCGTTTGAATGTGAGGTTGCTTTTAGAAATTTGGTTTTGCTAGTGTATGCTCTCATGTACAGATAATTCACTCAATGACTCGAGGTTTTCATTTTCAACATGTGCAGGGGGGGTATGTTCTCTGTAAATTGAAGAAAAAACTAGATGAGAAAACCAGTAAAGGTGTACCAAAAAACCATACCGCTTCTACCTCAGGTTTTGAAGCTGAACCAAGCTGCAGTCGCAGTGAGTTGACAGTGAATTCTGCTTGTGTTGAAAGTGAATCAAGCCACCATCTGGCTTCTGATTTTGAAAATCAAAATTCAAATGAGCTGACGACTAACTTAGCTCTGGAAGTGAGTGAGTCGAGCCACTTTTCAGCTACTGATAACCAAAACCCAAATGAGCTGATGTCTAATTCGGCTTATGATGGAAGTGGGTTGCACCACTCCATGGTTACTAATTTTAGTAATCAAAGCTCAAATGAGCTGATTTCTAATTCAGCCTATGATGGAAGTGGTTTACTCCACTCCATGACTTCAAATTATGAAATTCAATACCCAAATGAGCTGATTTCTAATTCGGCTTATGATGGAAGTGGTGGTTTACTCCACTCCATGACTTCAAATTATGAAATTCAATACCCAAATGAGCTGATAGTTAATTCAGCTTATAATGGAATTGAACAGAGCCACTATATGGCTTCTGATTCTGAAAATCAAAACCTAATGGAGACGACTTATGTGTCACCCTATGAGAATTGTTTTACAGCTTCTGATTTGGAAGATCCATTATCACCTCTTCAACTTGAAGGTGAAACCGGTCCTTCCATGGAGATGCCTTTTCAGTTTCCAAATTACCTATTGGATTTTGATTTTGAAAATCAAAATATAGACAAGGAAACAGATATATCAGCCCCCGATGAAGGTGAAAGGAGTTCTCCTACAGTAATGCCTTTGGATTTGGAAAATCGAAATCCTTGGGGGAAGATTGATATGTCAACCCTTGAAGATGATTTGCTTCCGGAGTTTCCACAGGTTAGAACTTAAACTTGCCATTTTTTTTTAAAATAATTACATAGAAGTATCATGCCTTGCAGTTTTAAACCCAGTGATATGGAGTATAAATAGAAAACACACAGTTGATTCTTACATGAAAATGATACTTCCTGCAGCTAAGCCCTGAACTATTGGCTGAGCTGGAAGCATTTGTGGAGCTAGATGACAGCCTTAACCCTCTGCCTCAGCCACCTGCATCTACAAGCACCGAGAAAGTCCCTAATTATACGGGCATTGGTTCTGTGTCTTATTGAACACATCTGTTATTTCCTATATGTCTGCCCTATTTGGGTATTTATATAACACAATATTCAAACTGGAGTTTCTATGTGGCTAATGTTGCCAGCTTGTACCCCCAAATCTGTTACCGATACAACTTATGCTGCTCTAGTTGCATGGTATCTGATCTGCACATTCACTTTCTTTATGGTGGATGCTACTGAGTTTGATCAGTCCATGCAGCCCACAGCCCATGCCTTCTAAAGCTTGCGGCAATATCCAAACCTTAAGAGGAAGATTTTATTACTACTAGTAGTTAAAGATGCTTGGTTTTGTCCAAGAATATGCATTTGCTGCTGTCCAGTTCTGGATTTGTTAAATAGAAAGTACTTTGTAATTCCTATATTTAGTTGCTTGGTTGTTTTAGCTACATGTTACTAAGTGTGTGAAGGGGGATTTGTAACAAGTGAAAACAGCTCGTATGAGCTTTGTATCTAAATGTATCAGCTGTGTTTCAAAGATCAATGAGCAAAGAGTATCTTAAATTGATATATTCATCTTCTGATTTCTTATATTTTTTAAACTTTGGCTTGCTGAGTGTGAGCATTGAGTGGTGCTGAAACTTGTAAAATTAAG
Source organism: Populus alba x Populus glandulosa (assembly GCA_033617975.1). Lineage (NCBI taxonomy): Eukaryota > Viridiplantae > Streptophyta > Magnoliopsida > Malpighiales > Salicaceae > Populus > Populus alba x Populus glandulosa. Next base: position 16,641,931 of record CM066144.1, on the reverse strand, counting down.
TAAACTGGATATGGAATCGAACAAGACTACTGTAGGAAGAGGATGCTAATTGTACTGACGCCTGCCATTAAAGCTGACATCAAAGCTCACCCAAAACAGACACCCCAGCAAAGCATGGAGAACATTTAATATAATCATTGTTTTCAAATAAATCTATTTTTTTCACAATATAACACAGTTACAAAAAGTCTTGACAAAATAACACAATTTGTGCTTATCTTGGTTCCACAATGTGTCTTATAAAAATATCGTGATTGGGAAACACCACATTAAGAAAACGTCAAGTTTTCCAATTCAAGATTTCTTTTAAAAAACACGATATTAAAAAGGGAGGTCAGATGTTAACATGCTGAAACTATACCATTTAGCCAATTCTCTTTTTTAAAATATGCTATTTCATTAATGTTTTTAATTTATTGTGCTATGTTTTTTTTAAAAAAAAAAATCCTCAAAATTTGGTGATGTGTAGTATATTAGAGGATAGACTAGATTATATCTCATGTTTTGCTGCGGGTTGGATCAATTTTTTTTGGATATTAAAAAAATACTCAAAGTGTTGTTGATGTATTTTTTAGCAGGAAAAAAAATTAAACTATATGAGAATTGACATAATATGATCTGGTTAACTTGACAAGTTTTAAAACAATCTAGACAACCAATAAAAATATGTTTCACTAAAAAAATCAACATGACATCTTTTCTGCAAATATTGAAGCAACAACATATTCGATTGACTTAGATGAACTAGAATTAACCTGCCAAATTTGATATTCAGATCATGTGATCATGATAACTTTATAGAAAATAAATAAAATTATTTTATTAAACTCAATTCTCAACCAACCTGATGTTGAAGGATGAAATTAAAAAAAAAATTAACTAAAAAAATGAGTCGAGTCAACTCGAATTCATTTATAAAACCTAGATCATGATATTAAGATAACCCCATATAAAGCAAATCAAATTACAAATTATAAAACTCAATTCTCAATCAACCCCATGTTAAAAGATGAAATTATAAAAATATCAATTAAAAAAGGATATTAAAAACTATATGAGTCAATTGACCAAACTCATGATCCAGGTTATGAGATTGAGATAATCTTATAAAATGCAATCTAAAAAATATATAAAGCCTAATTTCAGATCAACGCAATATTGAAAGATATAATTGAAAAAAAATCAACTAAATAAATGATAAAAAAAAAACCAAACTCAACCATTTAACCCACAACCTGAGTCATAAGACCGTGATAATCCATAGCATATACTGACGCCTGCCATTAAAGTTGACATCAAAGCTCACCCAAACAGACACCCCAGCAAAGCATGTAGAACATTTAATATAATCATTGATTTCAAATAAATCTAATTTTTTCACAAAATAACACAGTTACAAAAAGTCTTGAAAAAATAACATAATTTGTGCTTATCTTGGCTCCACAATGTGTTATAAAAATGTCGTGATTGGGAAACACCACATTAAAAAAACGTCAAGTTTTCCAATTCATGATTTATTTTAAAAAAGCACCATATTAAAAATGGAGGTTGGAGTTTAAATCACATCATCACGATTATGAATCATGACAGGGTAAGATATTGACATGCTGAAACAATACCATTTCGCCAATTCTTATTTTTAAACTATGTTATTTCATTAATGTTTTTAATTTATTGTGCTCTTTTTTTTAAAAAAAAAAATCCTTCAAATTTGGTGATGTGTAGTATATTAGAGGATAGACTAGATTATATCCCACCTTTCGCTGCAGGTTGGGTTAATATTTTTCTAGATATTAAAAAAATATTCAAGTATTGTTGATGTGTTTTTTAGTAGGGAAAAAAAAATTGTATAAGTATTGATATAATATGAATTGGTCAACTAGACAAGTTTGAAGATAACCCAGACAATCGATAAAAATATAGTTTAATTAAAAAAAAATCAACATAACATCTTCTTTTCAAATATTGAAGCAACAACATATTCGATTGACTTAGATGAACTAGGGTTAACCTGTCAAATTTAATACTCAGATCATGTGATCATGATAACCTTATAGAAAGGAAAAAAATTATTTTTATTAAACTCAATTCTCAATCAACCTGATGTTGAAGAATGAAATTAAAAAAAAATCAATTAAAAAAATAAGTCAAGTCAACCTGAATTCATCTACCAAACTTAGATCATGATATTAAGATAACCCCATATAAAGCAAATCAAATTAGAAATTGTGAAACTCGATTCCCAATCAACCCAATGTTAAAAGATAAAATTATAAAAATATCAATTAAAAAGGATATTAAAAACTATATGAATTAATTGGCCAAACCCATGACCTGGGTCATGAGACTGAGATAATCTCATAAAATGCAATCTGAAAAAAATATAAAGCTCAATTTCAGATCAACCAAATATTGAAAGATGTAATTGAAAAAAAAATCAACTAAAAAAATGATAAAAAAACTAGACTCAACCATTTAACCCACGACCCGAGTCATAAGACCGTGATAATCCGTAGAAAGCAAATGAAAATTTATAAAGCTCAATTCGCAATCAACCCAATGTTGAAGAATTAAATTGAAAAATAAATAAATGAAAAAATAACACGTGTCAAACTATAAAACCGAAGTCAGGAGACCAAAAAAACTCCATAGAAAGAAAATAAAAAGAAATTATAAATTTTAATTCTCAATCACCTAATGTTAAAGTATGAAATTGAAAAAAAATATTCAATTAAAAAAAGACAAAAAAAACATGATTTAACCTATCTAACCCGTAAAAATCACGACTCAGGTCATGATACCGTGATAACCCCATATAAAATAAATCAAAACAAATTATGAAGTTCATAGAAATCCAATTTTAAAAGAAGAAAATGAAAAGAATAGATTTGAAATCAAAAGAAAAAAGACCTAAAAAATGTTGAGGACCATAGTGAAAATGGCCTTGACATTTCATTATTCATTGCTATAGTGGAATGCCAAGGTCTTTTAGCATCTACTAAGTTTCTTTTCCTCGCATTATGCCGCAAGTTGAGTCAAGTTTTTTAATGTAAAAAAAGATGTTCAGGTGATGATAACTTGCGTCAATCCAGGTTAACTTAACAAACACGTGGAATATGAGATTAGGATACCCTATAGAATAGAGAGCAACAAAAAAACACAAAAAAAATGTCGAAGAAAAAACTTGAGTCAATATAGGTTAACTCTACTAACCAGTCACCCACGACAAGAGATCAAGATTAATTTTTTTTTTAAATAACCTAGAAAAAAGAATTAGAGTTAAAAACAAAAAAACTTGAGTCACCTTAACTTTACTTTACTAACGTGCGACCTGGGATAACCCTATAAAAAGAGAAGGAATAAAAAATAAATAAAAAAAGCATAAGATCCAATAGCCTAAAGTCACGGGATGAAATTATTATTTAAAAAAAAAAAAAAGACATTGAAAAAAATAATCTAAAACAATCCAGATTAATTTGGCTAACCCACAACTCGAGATAACCCTACAAAATTAGAAAATAACAAAAACAAATAATCAAAAGAACGAGGATCAAAATTGGATAAAAAAAATAAATGAAATAAAATTTTATGGAAAAAATTGAAAAACAAATTAAGAAAAGGATAAAATCAGAGTGATTAGAAGAATGAAGATTAAAAATGGATAAAAAACTAAGTGAAATCAAATACTAAGGAATAAAATTGAAAAAAAAAACCTAAGAAAAGAATAAAAGAAGAGCAATTAAAAGAACAAGGACCAAAATTGAATAAAAAAATGAAATAAAATTTTAATGGGAAAATTGAAAAAAAAATAATCAAATCAAGAAAAGGATTAAAAAATATATAAAAATGAGTGTCATATTTGATATAAAAATCAAATAAAACTAAATGAAAATGGATGAAATAAAAAAACCCCAAAAAAATAAAGACCAATAATAAAAAAAGATGACCACAATTGAAAAAAAAAAGACAAGTCTAAAATTTGATTAACTCGGTAGGGAAATCAAAAGAAGGATGACCATAATTGAGAGAGAAAATAGAAGGAGGAGAAAAAAACCCTAGCGATATTGAACTATCTCGAATTGGACTATATGTTCCATCCCATTAGCTTTGTTGACATTTGAACACTTCTAATGACACAATGGTTGGACTTTTTGGTTGTTAGAATACACTACATCTGTTGTCTATAGGACACAAACAAAATCCATTAACTGGCATATGCATAGTACCCCTTTTATTATTATTATTTTTATTTATTTATTAAACTATTGATTTGCTTATAATTCAAATAGATTATAAAAATATGAGAAAAATACTGAAATACCCCTCGATTCCTTCTTTAATTTTCTTGACTTGAAGAACAATGGAGTAATTATCTTTTTTAAAAAACAAAAAAAAAACCAGAAATGATGCAAAAGACTCTCTCATGCTTTATTATTATTATTATTAACATTTTAAGGGTAGGTATGTAATTTAATTGTGTAAAAAAGTTAATATACCGTCATTAATTGCATAATACCAAAAGAATCCCCTCAAAAAATCCAGCTTACACCATAGAATCAGTGGCGGAGGGAGAGGGGGACTGGCAGGGGCCCGGCCCCTGCAAGCAAATTCCCCTCCCTTTATATATATTTATAAATTTAATAAACACAACTTCTTGGCTCTCTTAAATTATAAATTGCCCCCCCTAAATTTTTTTACTTGCTCCGCCCCTGCATAGAATGGTCATTTGTTTGTTGTAACAAAAGCAATCAAGAGCTGTGTTTTTCTTCTTTCAGTTATAATACTGCTTGGTGGATTAAAAGCCAAACAAAAACAAATATGAATATTGGAGAATATATTACATCGGAAGCTATTAATTGGTGATTGTTCTAGAATATTCTAGATGGTGATGGAGGTGGTGGAGCCAGCAGAACTTGGACTGCAAGTTGTGGAATTCAAGTCATCACCTTTTCATCTTATCGGAGGTTGTGGAAATGAATTGCTAATTTATTTTGTTTGTTTCTTGTTTGGTGAAATTTTTTTTATACTATAAATGTTTTATTTTTGTAATGAATTTGCATAGTTGTAAAATCAAACTTAGCAGTAGAATTGGGTCAAAACACTCGAGTCACAAATAATTCAATAACACGTATAAAAAGTAAAGAGGTCGAGGACCTGTTTTTAACTTAATTAGCAAGGCAATTAAAATTTTTAATCAAATCAGTTGAATTTTTTTAGTTTAAAGAAATCAATTTAGATTTCAGATCAATTGAATTCACCGTTATTAAACCTGGATTAATGGGTTAACTTGGTGGCTAGACCAGTTTGAATTTGCTAAAAAAGCAGCTGGTGCAACAACATGAAAAAACCTGATGGACCGGGTGGGTCGACCCATGACCCAGGTGAACTCAGACAAGATCTTGTTTTTTTTTCAAATGTGGTTTTTCTCCTATACCTTTTAAAGTTCACTATATAAATAATAGAAAATATTTTATTTTTTCATTGTGAGATTTAAAACTTTTTAGTATATATACTCTACGTTTCTAAGAAAAATATTATTTTTTCAATGTGAGATTTAAAACCTTTTCATAAATATACTCTATATTCACAAGAAAAAAGTTATATTTTTCAATTTAGGATTTGAAACCCTTTAATATATATACTTAATCTGCCCAAGAATGTTTTTTTTTTTTTTAATGCAGGATTTGAAGCCCTTTCGTATATATACTCTATGTTCACAAGAAAAATGTTATGTTTTTTCAATGTTAGATAAAAATTTTTTTTTGCTTTAAATACTTCAACTTAAAAAAAATAACATGATATCTTTTCAATATAAGATTTGAAACCCTTTAATATGTATACTCTATGTTTCCAAGAAAAAAGTTGTTTTTTCAATGTGAGATTTGAAGTTGTTTCGTATATATACTCTATGTTCACAAAGAAAAAGTTATTTTTTTTCAATGTGAGATATGAAACTTTTTTGTTATATAGTTTATGTTTACAAGAAAGTTATGTTTTTCAATATGAAATAAAAAACTTTTTGATTTAAATACTTCAACTTAAAAGGATAACATAATATCTTTTCAATGTGAGATTTGAAGTCCTTTAATATATATACTCTATGTCCATAAGAAAGAAAGAAAAAATTTCAATATGAGATTTAAAACACTTTAGTATATATATTCTATGTTCACAAGAAAAAAATTATATTTTTTTAATATGAGATTTTTTTTAATAATTTTTTAAATTTTAGTATTTATAATATATATAGTCTATATTCATCTGGATTTTTTCTTAGTTTTTTATATATATAATATTAAAATTTTAAATATATATTTTTAAAAATTTAAGTTAATTTAAGTTAATTTGGGTTACTAGCTCGAGACTTGATTTTTTTTACAGGATTAAAACCCTGAATAAATAAGATTAAATTTTGAGGGAACTCATCATATCAGTTCAAGTTGTACTATCATGATTGTGATAATTAACTATTAATGGATATAAAACATATTTGTTTATGCAGTTAAATTATATTTTTTAAAAAATTTAAATTTTTCAGTTTATCTTAATAAACTAAAACAAAAAACAAAAAATATTAAAACTAACATCTAACACACTCCAAAGTCCAAACAGCTATTACCATAGTTATTAAACCCGGCCCGGGAGTTGACCCGACTAAGGAGCCGGGTCTCGGGTTTCATGGGTCAACCCGGGTTGACCCGGATTAACCCGTAATAATTTAAAAAAAAATTAATATTTCATATGAAAAAATTCATGTAAATATAGATTATACATATTATAAATAATGAAGTTTAAAATAATATTTTAAAAAGTTTTTTATCCCACATTAAAAAGATATTATGTTAAGCTTTTAAGTTGAAGTATTTAAATTAAAAAAAAAATTTATCCTACATTGAAAAAACATAACTTTTTTCATGGGAACATAGAGTATATATATGAAAGGGCTTCAAATCCCACATTGAAAAGATACTATGTTATCCCTTTAAGTTGAAGTATTTAAACCAAAAGGTTTTTTATCTCACATTGAAAAAACATGATGTTTTCCTTGGGAACATAGAGTATATATACTAATGGGTTTCAAATCCCATATTGAAAAAATATAACTTTTTTCATGGGAACATAGAGTATATATATGAAAGGGTTTCAAACCCCACATTGAAAAGATGCTATGTTATCCCTTTAAGTTGAAGTATTTAAATCAAAATGTTTTTTTATCCCACATTGAAAAAACATGATTTTTTCCTTGGGAACATAGAGTATATATATTAATGGGTTTCAAATCCCATATTGAAAAAACATAACTTTTTTCATGGGAACATAGAGTATATATATGAAAGGGCTTCAAACCCCACATTGAAAAGATACTATGTTATCCCTTTAAGTTGAAGCATTTAAACCAAAAGGTTTTTTATCCTACATTGAAAAAACATGATTTTTTTCTTGGAAACATAGAGTATATATACTAATGGGTTTCAAATCCCACATTGAAAAAATATAATTTTTTTCACGTGAACATAGAATATATATATGAAAGGGCTTCAAACCCCACATTGAAAAGATACTATGTTATAATTTTAAGTTGAAATATTTAAACCAAATTTTTTTTTATCCCACATTTAAAAAAAAAAAAAACCCGGGTCTCGTCCGGGTTTCCCCGGGTCACCCGGGTTTCCCCGGGTCACCCGGGTTTGGCCGGGCTGTTGCCGCAGCCGGTCTTTTATTAAACCCGAACCGGTCCAACCACCGGGTCGACCCGCCGGGCCAGGCCGGGTTTAATAACTATGGCTATTACAGACATTGTACGGACATTCAGGACACGGTTTAACATGGGACCCACTTATCTAAAAGACCAATGACAATGGAATGAAAACTTCTCGGGGAAGTAGAATCTGTGCGGGGATTGATGATGTCTTGAAAATAAAAGCACCACTACTCTACTTTCGCCTATATAAAGAAGACGCCCCTTCATCCTGCAGAACCACAGCTTCTTGTGCACGCCACCGGCTTTCTTTCCTGGTTATTTGCCTCTCCAATTCACTTTCTTCTACAAAATACGGTGTAGTTGCACTGCATATTATATATACATGTTTATCTTGCAATCTCCATTGCTTTAGCAATTTAATTTGTTTTGATTTGCCTTCTTTTTTCTTCAGTTGCAAACAACCTGATCAAACAAGGATGACAAACAGAGCTATATCTTCTTTCCCATCATCTCCAGTGGGCTATGTATTTCGTCCGACCGATGAAGAATTGGTGAATCATTACCTGAGGTTAAAAATGCATGGCGGTTATGAACAAGAAGTCAGCATAATCGCCGAAGTTAATGTGTGCGATTTTGAGCCTTGGGTGCTCCCTGGTACGTGTTCATGTGTCATGTGCAATGTTTTAAATTACTTCCCTGTTTATCTTTGTTTGCATTTGTCGATTAACAAAAACTCATGTTAATGTGCGCGCAGGGCTTTCTACATATCAGTCAAACGATCCAGAGTGTTATTTCTTTTGTCCTCGCAGTTATAAGTACGTAAATAGTCACCGGGCTAATAGGACAACTGCAGCTGGATACTGGAAAGTGACCGGCAAGAATCGTATAATCAAAGCTAAATCTACCAAGGAGCACATTGCTACCAAGAAGACTCTGGTTTTCTACGAGAATCGTGTTCCTAATGGAGTCAAGACGGATTGGGTCATACACGAGTACCATCCAACTTTCAGCTTCCACAACCAGGTACTGTCAAGCTTCACTTAATTTGGTCTATAGTTTTTTCTTCCCTTTTCATTCCAAAAAGGAGAATTGGATTTGAAGGAATAGTAGAAGAGAAAGATTAACAGAAATGCATGAGATCAGGCCCATTGATCACGCTTTTGTGTTTATATATATATATATATATATATATATCAGTTACCTAAAATGGTCACTGGCTAGACTTGAAATACTCTTTTCCCGTTATATACAGGTGATTTTGTTTTAATGATTGTGTTTTTTTTTTGCCCCGAGAAGCTTGTTTATAAGAACTCTCTGAAAATTTTAGTATTTGCTGTTCTTTTCTTTTCATTTTTAAATTGATAAAATAGAATTTTAATTATGCTATGTGTAGAGGGACTTCGTGCTCTGCAAACTGAAGAAATATCCAGATGAGAACATGCCAACATTTGAAGAAAGTGAATCAAGTTCCAATGTTCCTCATGGTTTTGGAAATCAAAATCCAACTGTGCGTAATTATCCCCTGAGCTTTGAAGAAGGTGGACATACTGCCCTGATGGCTTCTAATTTAGCAAACAATAGGCTAGAGGTGGGAAATAGCACGAATTTAACAGGCAGTTTCTTATGGCAAATTATTTCATAATAAGAGAATATCAAGCAATTGTGTTTGTTTTACAGGAAGACATCAATCAACTCCGAACACAACTGGAATCATTCCGTGGCTTTGATGATGGAGATTATGACCTGAATTCTGCCCTTCAGTTTTCACCTGGGAGTTATATGTAAACCCTATCCTGCAATGCGTTTTCGATCGTCGATGTCTATCAAACTTTGCTATATATATGTATTAAACCTAGCCTGGAATAACAGAGTTCATATGTACGGGGCGACGTGTGGTTGATCATTGTTCCTTATGGTGTTTCTCCTTGGTTGTTTTTTCCCAAGAGGAATTGAATGTGTGCTCAGCTTTGTTTTTGTTTATCGACTGGTAATTGTTGATTAATTAGCTGTAGTCAGAGTTAGAAAAGAAGGTTGGTGGGAGCAGGAGGATGAGGACGGGTGAAGCATGGTGGAAACTCCCTCTTCTATATCATGTTACTCTCGTATATGCGACGAAACCTCCTGGAGTCACGAAATTAGATTAGAATGATCTCGACACGGTAACGGGGTAATGATAATAACGGTTGTTTTTTTTTTTAGGATTTTTAAAATATTAATTAATCCCTTTTTTAATATAATTACTAATAGATTCCATTAAAAATACCTTCATATCTCTAAACACAAACATATCCATCAAGCATAAAGTCAGGCATTCACAATTCGAATTGACAGCGAAAGTCAAATCTCTTATACCATAGAGTATAATGTAACTACTGTACCTTGTAATGTCATAGGAAAAGAAGAAGGTAGCAAGACGGGCTTGGGAAAGTTCTTGGTTCTTGCCACTAAACAAGTGAAGTAGCGGTGGGCAACTTCTTCGTCCCGGCTGAACTAGGACCCATGCCATTGACTGGTGGGGTCGCTTTTTCTACAATATGTACGGCATTCTTCCAACCCTTCAATATAATCTCTTAGTCAGTCTCAAGTCAATGCGTTCTTGAAGATCACAACAGAACAACACAAGACACCCTCCTCCTTGTCTCTCAATCCACAACCTGTTTTAGGACGAGGAATGAAACTGCCTTCTTGTTAGCAGCCCTGCTTCTTGTTTTATTTGCGACTTTGCTTTATTTCTACGTTCAGCTAGCACTTTTAAAACCAGTGATTGTATGTGATGGCGCCGGTGGGATTCAGATTCCATCCAACTGAAGAAGAAATCATCCGTTATTATCTGAAACACAAAATGGACGGCCATGATTCCCTCGTTGATGATCTTATTGGTGAGGTTGATCTTTATCGGCGGGATCCATGGGAATTACCTGGTTAGTAACACAAACGTTGATGATTATTTTTGATGAAGCAGTGATGATTATTACAAATATGCTAAGTTATTCTTGGTAATTAAATCCACACTTTCTCGATAAATCCCAATGTCTCTTTCGTGCGCATCTGTGTGATCATGTGTTTGTAGGTTCTGCGAGAATAAAGTCAGATGATGATCGAGTGTGGTATTACTTTTGTCGGCTTGATTACAAGCACTCAGATGGTAAACGAGCTAGGAGGGAAACCAAGAATGGATACTGGAAGTCGACCGGCAAGGTTCGTGATATCAAGGCTAGATGCACAGATGAGGTGATTGGTACTAAGAGGACTCTGGTCTTCCAACAAAGATGTCCTGATTCTAAAAAAGTGGTCGGGACCAGCTGGGTCATCCACGAATTCCATGCTAAAACTTCCACTCGTGACCAGGTATTATATAATACCATATAGTGTATATGGGATCATCACATTTTCTTTTCTTGGCGTCCTGGGGTTAAGGTTTGACCGTGTTTTATTATTTGGTTGTGTGGAAGAAGTTAGAATTTTGGTGTTCGATGTCGTGCTTGAATGGCATTGAATTATAACTAAATTCCTTGTTATTATTGGATATTGCTCGCGTTAAACTCCAACCAGTTCATCTTGCTCAACATGGGGAGTGTTTTGCTACTCTTCATTGCTTTTGAGTCATATGAAAGTGTTTTCAATGTGATTAGAAGAATGTCTGCAACATCTAAGCTTGATTGATGCTTGAGTTCTTATTTGTGTTGCTCTACCCTGGAACTGTGTTGATAGACTGCTGCTTGAGTTCTTATTGTTTTCTAGTTCTTTTTTATTTTTTCTCCTGTAGAGGGCTCTTGTTCTTTGCAAGTTAAAGGATAAGGCAGATGATTCGGCTGCTAATTTGCCTGATGATGAAGGTGAGCCTATTCGGGTTATGGGCTCTAATGTTGAAAATAATGCGGTGCTGAATAATAACCAAGAGGTGAGATGGAGCATTCCCTATTCCAATTTTTAGAATATAGTTTTTCATGTGAAGCGTGAGAAGCATATGTGTTTACGTGCCTATGATTCTGAGTCCAGTTAGATGCAGAGCAACTGCAATCTCTCTTTGACAATCATGGGGCAAGTTTTGATTTTACTTTTGCACTGCAGTCACAGAACCATGTGCAGAATAATAACCAAGAGGTGAGATGGAGCATCCCCTATTCCAATTTTTAGAATATAGTTTTTCATGTGAAGCATATGTGTTTACTTGCCTATGATTCTGACTCCAGGTAGATGCAGCGCTATGGCAATCTTTCATTGACAGTCAAGGGGCAAGTTTTGATTTTACTTTTGCACTGCAGTCACAGAACCATGTGCAGAATAATAACCAAGAGGTGAGATGGAGCATCCACTATTCCAATTTTTAGAATATAGTTTTTCATGTGAAGCATATGTTTTTACTTGCCTATGATTCTGACTCCAGGTAGAGGCAGCGCGACTGCAATCTTTCATTGACAGTCAAGGGGCCCGTTTCGATTCTCCTTCCGCACTGCAATTTCTCCCAAATGATTCCATCCCACCAACACCAAGGTCATCAAGTAATGCTTATGTTTTGGATAGCAGTGACAGAGAAACTTATCTTGCCTATGAAGAGGTAATAGAAAATCTCTAATGGCCACTGGGGAATGTTTCCTTCAGTAGCGCCTGGTTTTCTCAATAATTATACAAGAGAATGCTAATGGGAGCATTGAAGTAGTATGTGATTTACTCATTATTTCAATGCCACCAAGTACATTCTCTACACTCATGAAAGATCTCAAGATGAAGTTCTTATGATTTCTTGCGCCTGCATTTATGGGCTGGATGTCTTTTGCATTTCATATGCAGTTTAGTTCTGTTGAGGACGCTTTGAAATTTAATTCGTCTGTTTGTATCTTCATGACAGTCTCCAAACTTGTTTGGTGGCCACGGTAGTTCAAGAGCATACCAGCGGAAGCAAGTGGCTCATAGTGATGATACCCTCTTGATGAGGGCATCCTCCATGGATTCCACCACTGTAACCAGGCATGAACAGGTTAATTCAGGCTTTCCAAGGATCCACAAAGCTCAGAGTGCACAAATACCCAACAGCTTCATGGAGCAGGAGGGAATTTCTGCTAAAGGAGATCAATTTCTGGGTGGGATTTCAAGCACAGCATCCAAACATAAGGTGAGGATCTTAAATTGGAGGACGAAAAACATGGAGGCGACTTGTGTCTATCTAGTGGATGAAATTAAATTCTTCCGGTATATCTTTGCAGGCCAGAGAAGTTGCAAGGCAAGTTGCTAATATTGATCTGCCTAAGAAGGTTGCCAAGGAATCTGTAAAAGACGGGAAAATAGTTCAGGGTATGAACGCAAAGCCGGCTGTGAAGTCGAGATCAAATGGCTCGGCTGGCAATGGAAGGTGGGGCCGTTTCATTCACCTTGAAACACCTACATCAAGCCATACATCGACTCCTCCATCTGTTTATCTTTTCAATTTAGCCGTGGGTCTGTTTCTGTTCTTAATCATGCTCAAAGAAGTGCTGATTGTTCACTGAGAGAAGCTTCTCTTATAAGGCTATCGTCAAGAGTTTCCAGTATAACAAGAACACTTTATTTTTTGCGAGAAAAGGTCAGCAAGAGGAGGACTTGAAATCCCTAAATCTTAATAAACCCTCAACCAGCTGACAGAATGGATTTCTGTTTTTGCTAGCTTGTATATATATATATATTGCCCCCTTCTCATGGCTGCCGGGGCTAGACTGTAGTTACTGTTTGCTGTATAAATTATATTATGTTATAATTATTACAAGAAAACTCGAAAGAGGATGGGTTTTTCAACGTAGCAAACTGCGGAGTCTATTGTTTTTTTTTAATTTGGTCCTCAATCTTTGTTTCTTTTCAATTGTGTCCTTCAATGTCTAAATTCATGGCTAATTTATCAAAAACATTTGAGGGACAAAATTAAAACAAAAAGGACCAAAATATAAACCGAGAAAATAAATGATGGTTTCAAAAATTAAACAAAAAAACACATTTCAGCTCAAAACTTTTAAATAAATGTTTTTAATATATATATTTAGAGTTTATTTTTTGAAATTATTATTATTTTTTTAAAAAAATTATTTAAATATATAAGAATTTCTAAATTTATTATAAAAAACTTTTTACAACTACCGGTTATTTTATCTTATCAGACATAAGTACCGGCTACCACCAGTAAGCTGGGCTAAAAAGAATAATACAGAATATCCGATTTGGTTTCACAGCATCAACTCAAGGAAATAATGAGACATGATGACCAAAGATGGTATCTGGGAGGGAAAAAAAAATAAAAAACCTTTCGAGCGATCAAGTTTGTAGCCTCCTTATTTACATGATCATCACATGTTGGACAAATAAGTTCAAATATGCCCCCTCCCCTTTTTTTTTTTTTTTGTAGCATCTAGGGTGGAGTCTGCTCAATTTGTTTTTTTTGGAAAAAAATTGAAACTAAATGTCATGTGATTTTGTTTAGATTTTGGTTATTGTGGTAACTGTGAAAATTTAAAATTTATTTATTTTTAATTTAAAAACTTGTTTTTCAATTTATTTTGACCCAAAAACCTAGAAAATACTCTAAAAACCTTAATAAATCTATCCACAGCTTTAATAAACTCAAAAAAATCATCCAAAAAATCAAAATTAACCCAAAATAAAAAATCTTTCCAAGCTCAGATTAATTTTTTTCATGAATTTCAAAAGTAAGAAAAAAAAAATTTAATATGAACTTCCTCATTAAATGAAACCATTTGACACAAAATATTGTCCTTTCAATCGGTGTCAACGATATTTTCTCTTTTCAACGCCAGAATCTAGCGACCTCCCTGTCTCATCTTTCAAACCAGGAACTAAAAATAACAAAAATAAATTTTTGTATCAAAATTAAATTGAAAAAATATTGAGGTACCAAATATGTATAAATTTTAAAGTATGAGGATTAAATTAAACATTTTATGTAAATTTTGAAACTATCACCTATTTGTGGTGCTTTTTCTACTTTGGTGCTATGTCTTTCAATTTTATCTTTAGTCAACACATTTGATTTAATTGCCCTTGAATTTAGCCTAAAAGGTTGTAATTGCATAAAAAAAAAAATTAAGGATCAAATTAAAAAAAAATTATGAATAGCATGTATATAAAGAGAGGGTGCACAATGTCATCTCAATAGCACTCATTTCACACGATTTAGTTTTTTGCTTATAATAATTTCATTTAAGAAAAATCATTAAAATGACTTTATTTTGAAATTTACTATGAAATTTACCAATATTACAAATATGAGACTTTTACATGTAAAATCCCAAACAGGTAATCACCATAATCCTAAAAGGTTGTTTGATATTGTGTTCCAAACGACATTTCTCTACATTTTGAAATGTATTTTGTTTAAAATTATTTTTTTATATATTTTTGGATTGTTTTGATATTTTAATGTTAAGAATAATTTTTTTAAAATAAAAAAATATTATTTTAATTCATTTTCGAGCAAAAAATACATTGAAAAATAACCACAACCACACTTTCAAACACCTTCTAAGTGTCCATTTGGCATTGAGGTTGAATCTGCTTTTCGTCAAAATTTAATTGTTTTTGCTTCAATTGTTTTAAAATAATTTTTGATAATTTTGATGTGTTGATATCATAAATAAATTTTAAAAAAAATAATAAAATATTATTTTAATATATTTTCAAATGAAAAATACTTTAAAAAATAATCTTTATTACATTTCCAAACACCCTATAAAGCAACAAAAAAACATGAAGGTAAACTGGTAAAGGAATGAGATTAAGTGACCAATGAAAGTTCAATTTTTTAAGCTTAAATTAAATTTTTTTTTATGTTTTTATATTGTTTTGATGTGCTGATGTCAAAAATATTTTTTAAAAAATAAAAAAAAATATTATTTTGATGTATTTATAAATAAAAAATATTTTAAAAAATAACGACTACTATGTTTTTAAACATACTCTAATATTTACGGGATAAAAATTTTTTTTTTAAAAAAAACAGAGAAACTTGTCGAGGAAGTTTAATGCCCAGGCCTCCTAGCTTTTTTGCGGACATAGACAATTTTTAAGTTATGGTAATTTCAAATTTTCAAATGAAAAAGCATATAAAACGTTTTTGTTAATTACCTTCTGTACTAAATAAATTGAACATGATAATTTGGACCGGGGGGTTTGCTAGGACACGTCACTGGAGTAGGGCTCCAGTTGATTCAATTGTATTTGAAAATGTGGCTTTCCCATATCCGAACCCAATTTTTGTTAGCCATCAGACCTAGTCATTCTCAGATAGCTTCTCAAGCAAGCTGGGCCCTCTGGGCTCCACTTGGATTCGGATTCCACCCAACTGATCTCATCAAACACAAGATGGATGGTTCTGATTCTTCTGTTGGCAATGACATTCCTGAAGCTGATCTTTGCAAGTTTGAGCCTCGGGAATTACCAAGTAAAGTTTAAAGACCTCCATCTTTTTTCCCCTTGTTTTGTTTAAGAATCTTCAACGTTTTGGTTGTTTCTTGAGCTCTTCTAAGTATAGAAAGAGGGTGATTTTATACCAACTCTTACGAATGATGGAAAATATGGACTGGACATGACTAGATATTACTGGATTGAACATATAATTATATTGTATTGTGTTTGGTGTGTTTTGAATTGCATTAAATAATTTGTTTTATTTTATGTTTGTTAGATATTAGATGAAACTCGACCAACTTGAGGTCTGGACTATTTTGAGTTTAAGGAAGAATTGATTTGACTTGACTTGCTTAAAAATTCAGATTAACTCAAAATAAAAGAGTAAAAATTATATTGATTTTTTTTATATATTTCATTGGTCAAAACAATATTGCTATATTTGTTTTTGAATTTGAGTCAACCTGACAAGGTCGACTTTCTAATAAATTTTTAAAATTATAATAATAACTATTTTTATTCTTAAGTTTCTCTGGATCAACCTATGACCTAGGCTTTGTCCCAGGTTGACCTTTTAGTTGAGTTTTAGAATTATGATGATAACTATTTTTATTTTTACATTGACTCAAGCTAATGATCAACCCGACCCATGACTCGAGTCTGGCCTTGGGTCATGACCTGAGCTTAACTCTGGATCGACCTCCAAGTTAGATTATAAAATTATAATAACAACAACTTCTATCTTTATGTTGACCCAGATCAATGGTCAATGCGAACCTGTGACCAGAGGGCTGGTCTCAAATTGATCCTCGAGTCGGGTTTTAAAATTATGATAATAACCACTTTTATCCCTATGTTAACCCAGGTTAATGGTCCTGGTTTGTAACCCGGGCTTTGCCTTAAGTCGAGTTTTAAAACTATAATAATAATAATAATTTTTATCCTTACATTGATTTTGGTCAATAGTCAATAGGACGTGTGACACGAGCCTGGCATCGAATTGACCACCGAGTCGGGTTTTAAACTATGATAATAATCATTTTTATTATTACGTTGACTTGGGTTAATAGTCAACTTGACTAGTGACCCTAGCCTAGTCCAGGGTCCACCTCTAAGTCAGATTTGAAAACTATGATAATAACCACTTTTATCCTTACGTTGACCTGGATCAATGGTCAACCTAAACCGTGACCCGAGCCTGACCCTAAGTCTAACCCCGATTTGTGTTTTAAAACTATGATAATAACTATTTTTAGCCCAACGTTAACCTGGGTTAATAGTCCGTACCCGCAACTGGCCTCGAGTTGCCCCCGACTCAAGTTTTAAAATTATAATAATAATCATTTTTGTCCTTATATTCACCGAGTCAATGGTCAACCCGACCCATGACTCGAGCCTCGTTCCGGTTCAACTCTCGATCGAGTCGGATTTTAAAACTATGATAATAACCTTTTTTATCCTTGTGTTGACTTGAGTCCATGGTCAACTCAACCCACGTCCTTAGTCTTGCCCAGGTCAGCTTTTAGTCAAGTTTTAAAACTATGATAATAATTATTTTTATTTTTATCGTTAAGCCGAATTAATTAGATTAACTATTGTATATAAAATTAGACAAGTTTATTCTACCCCTTTTAGTGAGACAAAAACTTCTCAACTAAAATAGTCTTGGACATGACAAAAATTAATATTTATACTGTATAAATAGATACTTTTAGTTAAAATTAATTTGAAAAAATAGATTTTTAATTAAAACTATAATTGAAATTGAGATTGAAAAAAACTAATTTAATATATTTAGTTAAAAATACTTTTAAAATTGAAGTTATAAAATAATTTTAAAAATTATATATTAATATTTATGGTTTTTAATTTAAATATTATAAATTTAACTGTTGCTATTACATCGTGAAATAAATCATACTTTATATAATTTTTTTTATTATTCTATTAAACTATTTACAATTCTATTACATATAAAATTCATCCGATAAAAACTACAATTTCCATGATTTTTTGAGCGTGCAATAAAATTAAATAAAATATTATCAGGAATAAAATTAAGATTAAAAATTACAATTTTTCAAAAAAAAAAAAAGATTAAAAAAAGTATGACTGAGTGAACAATGCAGCATGGTGCAGCTGTGTAAGTCATTTTCCATGCGTTTCAAACGCGTAATTTGATGGGACTCATGAATAGTAACTTATGCTTTTTTTTGTTACCAAACATTGTTGCATCTTTGTTTTAAACAAAACACAGACGCAACAACATAGACAAACACTCTCTAACTTTCATGGGAAGGGGTGCACGGGGCAAGCGTATATAGTGGCTTGCAATTCAAACCATTCAGCTCTTTAACAAAATTGACTCCCTTGAATCACTTGCATTGATGTGGCTGCTATTTCACTGCAAAGCTCTTAATCATTAAACGTTCACTGCTTTCTCCCAGGACACTTCGGTGCGTGCATGCTTTATCAGCAGATTCGTCACTCCAACAACTTGGAAGAGTGCCAGCTTTAAAAAGACTCAAGCAGCTTTGAAGGGGCTCCAAGACACAATCACATTTCCAGAATGTTGATTTTTGCAATTTTGGCCATCAAATTTGCACAACTCATGTTCAGCAGTGAGCCAAAATTGGCATTTTAACCAAAATGGCTAGCGTGTCATGATGTGCTTGAATACGAGGAAGATGAACAATAGTCGATGATTTAAAATCTCAATGATCTCTGAGTGGATATCTGAGTGAGAAGCAACTTAACAGCATGTGCACAGAAGCAGGCCGCAATGCATCTATTCATAGCTGACTCACTGATCACTGCTTCATAAAAAGAGCAAAAGTGTGTGAAACTATAATGCTCATTTCCAACTTGATCAATAATCCACCAAGAAAGAAAAGAAAAATCAACTAGCAATGTTCTAACATTTGACAGAACATATCCACATGATAAATGTACTTCACAAAAGCAGGAAAGCGGGCAATATTCAACGAAATATTCGGGAACTTCAGTATTAAGAACTGAAACAGCAGAAAACTAGAATCAGTAATAAATTTATTAAAGTACATTTCTAAATATCTTATATGTCAATTGGAATGTTTGAACTTTCTGCTAATTGTGCATACAAATACCTGCAGACCTGGATACTCAGCTTTCGGCTAAGGATATTTTCAATATAACAAGGACATCAATAAATAAATACTTACAGTTGTTACAGCAACCATATGCTATGTTTGAAGTATTGACAGTTCACATTCGGGATATATTGCTACATAATTGTCTACATTTTTTGTTTCATACTCAAACATAGGCAACAGATTCATGCCAGTCCATAGAATGTTTTTCTGTAATTAGAAAAATCAGCGTCTACACAATAGTACATGCTGAGACTTCTTTGAGCATCAACACAAGCATGATATAACAATAACAACTAGTATGGTGCTACCATAAAAACTGATGAATAAAGGTTAAGCATACTTGTAGAGGACAATAAATGATTTATCTAACCTTTTAATGCCACTGTGTTGGATGATAAAACAAATATATCAATGATGAAAATTACAGAAAATGGAAATTCCCAAACCTGAAAAATGAATATTCAGAAAAGTTAGATTAAACCAAACTCAAGCTTATACATTAAACAAGAACCAATGCTTAGAAGATTATAGAAGCTGAAAGTGAAAAAGTTATGTTCAATTTGCTTTTCGTTAAGCCACATTAAGAAGCCATACCATTGTGGCAATAAGAAAAATCTTGAAGTGACTTGAAACTAGGACTGCAAGCAAAATGTCTCTGCACCTGCCAACAGCAGCATGATAAATCTCAAAGTTGGTAACAAAAACAACTTTTCTCTATCTTGCCTTATTTTGGCCATTTCTCCTCAGTGATCTTAGACATCTGTATCACCCAACTCTCTCATAAAAACTCCCAAACGAATACCTCTAACTTCTTGCAAGTGCAAAATATTGAATTTTATTTTCTGATCAATCCATATAAATAATACTAAGATTCTAGTTTCAAATAGAGGATATGTGCATGTATCGTACGTACAACAAGTAGTGAATGTTCACACAAACCTAAACCTCTGCCACCATGTCTTCATCCATCCCAGTTAATTATTATTCACACATGAAACCAGTTTTTTAGATAATTATACTAGTTTAGAATTAAAGCCTCCCACCCAGGCAATCTCCATTATGAGCTTGAACCAAAACAACAAGGAGCAGCACACATGGCAATTGCTATTAGGGTCTCACACCCGTAATAATGCAAGTCCAAGAAGTATATTAAAGAAATAAACAGCTTGATACTGAAGCAAAAGTTTACCTGGAGATTTGAATCGATGTGTTTAGCAACAGCCTCATTGAAAGAAGAAAAACACAGATAAACATAAAGTTTCCAACAAAGACATCCACAAGTATCTGCAGAAGAAAATACTAAACCCACTTTTCAAGCAGCACATAAAATCCAACTCCAACTTTAAAACTGAAATTTATGTTCAATTCCCACCACCATTGCTAACCTCTTGGAATGTCGAAACAATTGAAGAAAAGCTCATGGAAGAATCCCGCTCTCCCTCGTTTCTTTTCAAAAGAAGACTTCTATCTTTGATCATTAAGGCATACAACACCATTTCGTACCACAAGTTTAAAGGAGTAATTAAGTATTCAAAGAAAATAACCAAGACAAGAAATGGATACAAGCATCCAAAAGAAGAAACACAAAGATTGACTTCCATAACAAACCCTGCAAAGCAGCCCTATGTTAGTGTTAATAAACCGTATTGATCAAATCAATGATTACAAACACTGAAACAGAAAGTACATAGTCAGTTATAAGTTTCCCCCCACCAAAAAAAAAAAAAAAAAAAAAACTCTGATTAGAAGCAATAATATCCTTAAAGCATCCTGGAAAAAACTCACTATAAACTGTAAGAAGTAAACATAACTAAAGGAAGCAGTTTGTACCTCAAAATTGACCCTACGCTGATTGATTACACTGAAAAGAAGATGTCTATACGCTTTTGTCTTGTGCAGAATCAAATCAATCAAAATAATCTACACCCATTAACAACCCCGCGCCAAAAAAAAAAAAAACACTCTAAATCTTCACTAAGGGAACCAAAAAAAGAACTGATAAAAAAAAATCAAAGACAAGTCAAGAATCAAAAGGGTATAAGAATTTCACCATGAATTCACATTCGATGTACTCGTCTGCAACTGCTTCGCAATTCGCCTGCAACAGGAACAAATCTTTTCTTTTAAAAAAGGTAAAGTTGGGAAATTTAAAATGGAAACTAAAATTTTATAAACGAGAGAGAGAGAGAAAGAGAGAGATTTACACATCTCAGGAGTCGAATGTTGCCTGGTGAGTATTGGAGGAAAAGAGTTTCTATCGGGAATCCACACTCTACACATCTATGCTCCATCTTTTTTAACTACTCCCTCGTATGCTTTCTGCAACTTTCCCCCCTCTTTTATATATATTCCCCCCTTGGTTATATATATATATATATTAGTTAGATAACTTGTACGATGCTGCGGGTTAATTTTTTTTGTATAAAAAAAGTTAAGATTTAAAAGTATTAAGTCTTTCTGCAAAGCTATACCCAAGAGTCTTGGATTTTGCTACAATGTCTGATCTAAGAGTAATATTTATAATATTAATAATAATATTAAACTTGCATGATCAAAGTTTAAGTGGGTTTAACTACAATATCAAACTCAATAGCCTTGGATGTGGGTCTGGCTGCAAGATCGTCTCATAAAAGTGTGATAATTAAATAGATTAAGTAAAAAGAAAAAAAATATAGAAAAAAAAAACCAACATGAAGAAAAAGAAAAAAATCTGAACTAACTAGGTTAACCCTTCAAACTAGGTTAATTCGTCAAACATTGGATTCGTGTCGTAAAAGTTTGATAACTAAATAGAAAAAAAAAATTGACGGGTTAACCCAGAATTAACTTGGCTAACTTGTTAAACCCGGGATCCGTGTCATGAAAGTTTGATAACTAAATAAAAAAAAATTAATATTAACAAACTAAAATAAACAAAAACAATTAATTAAAAAAGATAAAAAAAAAATTAAAAGACATCAGTTTTCACTATGGACTGCACTCTGCAGTCCATAGTCAATGGCATAAAAAAAGGCAACAAAGCAAAAGGAAAAAAAAAGAAAAAAAACTAATTGGGTTAAAAGAAAAAAAAAACTATAGGAAAAAAAAACTAATGAAGAAAAACAAAAAAAAATTAAATTAAATGGTTAACCCGTCAAACCCGAGATCCGTGTCATGAAAGTCTAATAACTAAATAGAAAAATTTTTAATATCAACAAACTAAATTAAAAAAATTTAGTTAGAAAGGGAAAAACAAAGAAGAAAAACCTATACGAAGAAAAAAATTAATGAAAAAAAAAATCTGAATTAATTGGGCTAACCTGTCAAACATGAGATCCATATCATGAAAGTCTTATAACTAAATAGAAAAAAAAATTAACATAAACAAACCAAATTTTTTTTTAAAAAAAAAAAGTAAAAAAAAAAACCAAAATGTATCAACCTTTTCATTGTGGATTAAACTGTGTAGTCCAGAGTTAAAGACATAAAAACGGAAAAAAAACAAAAAGAAAAAAAAACTAAAGACACCAGTCGATAATTAAATAGAAAAAAAATTTAATATTAATGAACTAAATTAAACAAAAACATATTAATTAAAAAGAAAAGGAAAAAAAAAGCTATACAAAGAAAAAACTAATGAAGAAAAAGGAAAAAAAATCTAAATTAACCGGTTTAACCCTTCAAACAAGGTTAACCCATCAAACCTAGGATTCACGTCATAAAAGTTTGATAACTAAATAGAAAAACAAATTGACGAGTTAACCCAAAATTAACTCGGTTAACTTGTGAAACCAGGTAACCTGTCAAACTCGGAATACGTGTCATGAAAGTCTGATAACTAAATAGAAAGAAATTTAACATTAACAAACTAAACAAAACAAAAAACAAAATTAAAAAGAAAAAAAAACAAAAAAAAAACTTCGAGTTACCTTGTTAAATCAGGTCAACTCGTTAAACCCGAGATTCGTGTTATCAAAGTCTAATAACTAAATAAAAAAAAAATTAGTACTAACAAAAGAAAGAAAAAAAAATGGATGGGTTAACCCAGAATTAACTGGGTTAACCCGTAAAACCTGAGATATGTGTCATGAAAGTCTGATAAGTAAATAGAAAGAAATTTAATATTAACAAATTAAACTAAACAAAAATAATAATTAAAAAGAAAAAAAAGAAAAAAAAAACTCTGGGTTAACTCGTCAAACCAAGTTAACCCGTTAAACCCGAGATCCGTGTCTTGAAAATCTGATAACTAAATGAAAAAAAAATTTAACATTAACAAAAAAAAAAAAAGGACGGGTTAACCCGTGAAACCTGAGATATGTGTCATGAGAGTCTGATACCTAAATAGAAAGAAATTTAACATTAACAAACTAAAGCAAACGAAAAAAATTAATTAAAAAGAAAAAAAGCAAAAAAAAAAAAATCTTGGTTAACTCGTGAAACTAAGTTAACCTATTAAACCCAAGATCAGTGTCATAAAAGTTTGATAACTAAATAAAAAAAATTAATATTAACAAAATAAATCAAAAAAATTATTAAAAGAAAAAAAAACAAAGGAAGAAGAAAAAAAACCTGAAAGGCATAGCAAACAAAAAAATAAAAAAAATGAAAAAAAAAACAGTTTTATTTTAAGAAAAAAACACCTCAAAAAACAAAAAAAAAAACAAAAAAGTCTGATAACTAAATAGAAAGAAATTTAATATTAACAAACTAAACTAAAAAAAAAATTAATTAAAAAGAAAAAAAAAACAAAAAAAAAACGTCGGGTTCACTCGTGAAACCAAGTTAACCCATTAAACCCGGGATCCGGGTCATGAAAATCTGATAACTAAATAAAAAAAAATTTAACATTAACAAAAAAAAAAGGACGGGTTAACCCGTGAAACCTGAGATATGTGTCATGAGAGTCTGATAACTAAATAGAAAGAAATTTAACACTAACAAACTAAAGTAAGCGAAAAAAATTAATTAAAAAGAAAAAAAGCAAAAAAAAAAAATCTTGGTTAACTCGTCAAACCAAGTTAACCTGTTAAACCAGGGATCAATGTCATAGAAGTTTGATAACTAAATAAAAAAAAATTAACATTAACAAAATAAATTAAAAACAATTATTAAAAGAAAAAAAACAAAGAAAGAAGAAAAAAAACTGAAAGGCATAGCAAACAAAAAAATAAAAAAAATGAAAAAAAAACAGTTTTTTTAAAGAAAAAGACAACTCAAAAAACAAAAACAAAACAAAAAAAGTTTGATAACTAAATAGAAAGAAATTTAATATTAACAAACTAAACTAAAAAAAAATTAATTAAAAAGAAAAAAAAGAAAAAAAAACTTCAGGTTAACTCATGAAACCAAGTTAACCCGTGAAACCCGGGATTCGTGTCAGGAAAATCTGATAACTAAATAAAAAAAAAATTAACATTAACAAAAGAAAAAAAAACAATAAAAAATGGACAGGTTAACCCGTGGAACTTGAGATATGTGTCATGAGAGTCTGATAACTAAATAAAAAGAAATTTAACATTAACAAACTAAAGTAAACGAAAACAATTAGTTAAAAAGAAAAAAGCAAAAATTTTTTTTTCGGTTAACTCGTGAAACCAAGTTAGCATGTTAAACCCGGGATCAGTGTCATAAAAGTTTGATAACTAAATAAAAAAAATTAACATTAACAAATTAAATAAAAAAAATTATTAAAATAAAAAAAACAAAGAAAGAAGAAAAAAAAACTTAAAGGCATAGAATAACAGCTAAAAAAACAAAAACAAAAAGAACAAAAACAACTCAACTTTTCACTTTGGATTGCTATAGTAAAAGACTGAGTAATTTTAGTATATTTCTAATTTGTGGATGTTCTCTTCCAACCTTTATGTATTTAGGGCATAAGCCCAAATAAAATGGGTCTAATATGGACCTTGAGTTTTCTGAAAGCAGCCATAAGGAATATCTTTTTTATGGATGATGGCAATTTTTTTTGGTTAATGACAAAATTAATTCCAAAATTTTAACCATTCATGATCGTAAGCATATTCCATTCTAAATTTATAATTAATTTTTTGAGCTCGAAAGGAGATACTTATGCCTTATTCAAATTTCTAGAGACTCAGTAGCTGATTTTTATGCCTTAATCAAGAAGATTTTTATTATTTGATTTTTATATTATTATTCTAACATTCTCAATGCATGTTCTCACCTCACCATCCTCTAGTAATAAAGAGTTTGGACGCACGCGCACACATACACAAAGGGACAGCCAGGCAGGGAGACGCCCTCCATCTCCTAACCAGAAGAACCGTACGTTGATGAGTTGTGTCAAGAATTTTGTTAGGCTGTTGGGTCAAGGCTAGAACCGAGCCTAAGATTTTCTCTCCAGACCTTTTTCAAAAGCGTTTCAAATCGAGAGCAGACTAATTAATTTTATTAAGAAGGCCTAGGAATTACAGCACTCATGCAAGCATAATTATACCCTCGATCGACATAGCTGAAAAAGGATTGGAATTTAGGACAGATTCTTGGTGCCTCGGATCACTCTGTGTCTGTTTCGGGCGTTGTCGGAGTCATTGATGGCTTCCAATTCGACCTATTCTGACCCTGTCGTTTTCTACCTCCATTCTACCCTGTCGTTTTCTACCTCCAACCACTACTTTTTTTTTTTTTTTTAATACCTTCTTGCCAACACTTTTTAATGAGCTACATACTTTTAAGTTTGTTACTTTCAATTTTTTAGAAATAATATTTTTATTATTTTTAAAATTTATTTTTAACATCAATATATTAAAATGATTTAAAAATACTAAAATTTTACTTTTAAATAAATTTTTTTAATTTTTAAAAAATAATATTTTTATCCTAAAAACAAAATTAGCAGGTTTGATTTGACAAGAAAAATTGTAGCTGTAATTTTTTTTCTCCATCTTGTTACGTAGAAAAAAATAACCATTCCTCTAAATTAGTGTGGAGAAAAATTAGAAAGGATGATTGACTACGGTGAATATATATTAGGAATTAAATTAGGTTTGAAAATTCCAAATTCGATTAAAAACATTCCTTTTTTTTTTAAATAAAATAAAATTAAAATCTAAGACAGCTTAGTGCTACATCTACAAAAATAAGACGAAGGGGGTTAAGTTATTGACATATTTAAAATCCCACAAGAATGGTTTAATTATATATTTTGTTCTAATTTATTCGATTTTGATAAGCTACAGAAACGTACTGCTTATAATTACTCGCCATTATGATCTAGCTAAAGCCATGTATGCTACAGACAGCCAGGTCCAATCCATCCTCCATCGACGCTAGCTGCTCTTGGACTGGACTCCTTGCTCAGATGGTTTGTCTTATGATGTGCTCTAATCTCAATAGTAAAAGATTACCCGCCATTAACAGGATTACATGGACTCCATCAATGGAAAAACTACGTGCAGAGAGTCTTAAAAAATGATTACAGTGAGGCGATGAAGACGAAAAGCCATCAATTCTCTCAAGTTATTTTTCGTATTAAAGAAGTAAAAGCAGAGGCAGGGAGGTGAACCAGAGAAAGGAGAAAGCAATAGGAGGGAAGGGCATGCGGTACTTGATGCATTAAATGCACAGAAACAAGAACGTGGTCCATGCAGGTTTAGCTACACATAAACCAGTGCTGTACATCACCCCCGTTCCTAATTTTGAGACTGGAAAAAAAACAAAGGACTAAACAGTGATGCAACTTTAATCTCTTTTGCTTTCCTTTGTACCAGCTATGGCTCACACATGTAGCCTCTTTATCCTCATCAATTATGCCTATTAAACCTAACCTACATATACTGTCTTTATAGGCCGGGAGGGGACTTCAATTTCAAGACTTTGAGCATAGGAATCTTGTGAGAGAAATCAATGAATCTCTTACGACTATAATTCGACCAAGTTGCTCATGAATCTTTATGTCAGTGTATAATTGTGCCCATGGTGCTTTCTTACGACTATATATATATATATGTATGTTTATTGCCCCAATACATCTCCCAGCATCCTGCATTCATCAGCTTTATCAGATGTAGTGTGATTATTTAGCTTTTAATATATCAGGCACCCCGTCATTACTGGAATTGTATGAGGCAGCTCTCTTCTTTCATTTTCATTTTTTTAATTTATTTTGAGAATATATACTTGTATGGAGCAATATTAATTAAGTGCAAGCTGTGAGTGTACATGCCCCACACCATCAAGACGTATTGAATTTGGTCCGTTCTCTCAAGATCGAGCTAGCTATACAGTTGCAGGAATATTTTGTGCATCAATTGTAATTAAGATGGGTAAGCATGCAGGCTGTTCTGGGTTTTCTCTCAATTATAAATGCATGGTACTGTAGACTCTAGCTCGGCATCTTTGAAGCATATCAACAAGATCAGGCCGGGGACATAGACAAAGGGAAATCAGCAGTGCACCTCTATGTGCCTGTTTTCACCATTTATAGTTTGTTCTTTAGCTGCTCTTTCTGTTCATCTACAGTATGGAATTTTAACTATATCTCAAAGCTTGCGCTTCAAAACTAGCTAGGTAGTGGCATGATTCCTATATACACACACACACACACACACACACGCATAAATATAGTGGCACAATTCCCAACATGAGATAATGTAATATTCTGCATTGATTCGAGATTATTTTCAATGTAACGTTGCTTCGATCTGGAAAGCCGAATAAAAGCATATATAAAGAAACATGTGTGCAGGTTTGAGGCCAAATTAGGTAAATAGTACCCAAGAAATACAAGTGGGTCGCACATCCTAGCTAGCACTTGGCTCATATGGCAAAGACTGATCAGTTGCAACCCCCTAACGGGTACACATCCTGGCTAGCTAGAGCTTGCCTTCGAACTCGGCGATTGCATTCTCATAATCAAACTGTAGAAGAAACATAAATTAAGAATATATCTCGAAACTAAACCACTGATCCGGATATAAAAGGAACTTCTCAGCAATTTCTTACAGTAGGTTAGCTATCTGGGAGGGAGATTGTACATGCCAAAACTCTATTCCTCAAAAAATATATATATCGTCGTTTTGCTATGGATGCAAAATGTATAATATATAGAGCATTTCTGATACGTGCAGCAGGAGGATGATCGGTGTAAGATCATGTAACTCAGTTTAGGGCTGCACAAATCAAACTTAATTAAGAAGGAATCAATTAATGATGCATCATCTTAAATTAAGAAAACACTTACCGACAAGATGATCATATATAGAAGGAATGATAGATTGAAAGGCTCATTTAATACCATAATCCCATTGTGCAAGCAACTGATAATAAAAACATAAAAATGATGACATATATGGTTACCATGAATTAATGCCTTCCTCTACCTGCACTAAAATTAAAACATCAACAGCATATACATTAATTTTGCTACAAATCATAAGACACCTTGGAATCTGGTGGTTAGTGGATTTCCTCCCCACTAATCATCTGAGGTTTGAATTTGAGGGCAGGTCACAAGAAAGAATATATATATCTGTGATTACATTAGTCTGGATGTGGATAGCTTACTTAAAATATGACTAAGATAATATATCGGCTAGATTTGTTCACATGATTCAGATGAAAGAAGCATGAAGTATATATCTGCTCAGGATTTGGTTGATATCATATCCCATCATTAAATCTTCACTTTCTGTGATATATTCGAATTTGAATCTGTAATCCCTATTGCGTTTCATAATGAAAAACTTATAATTCGTTATTTAATTATCTCTAATCGTGGACAGTATTTTCTAATTGGGACAACATTCAACTAATTTTATCACCAATTCCCAAAGGTATTTTTGCCATGCAAAGCAAATGGACTCTCATACATACAAAAACATCGTTGGTCTGAAGAAGAAGAAGAAATGTGTAATTATTTAGCTTTATGGAGCAATTTTACATTGAACATACAGTAATTATCGAATATTATAGCTAATCAACTGCTTAAATTTGATTCGATGAATGTCTTCTGTTTTCTTTTAGTGAAAAACAGTTGGTTCCATATGATGGATCCATAGTCAATGGCCGCAATCACGTTTTTTTTTTCGTTGCAGCAGCCGTGCTTTAATGGCTTTTCTTCTTCTTTTTCTACTTTTTTGGCTATCTTCTTATTAGCCAAAAGTTAATAAAATCTCCACAATTGTCTAAAAGAGGCCGTTTTACTGTCTAAATTATCAAAGCTTCAACTACTTTAATTGAAGCCGTGACTCAGGTGTCCAAATTAATCAATGGATGAGTTTGCGGCTTCAGACAATATCTTAGGCACATCAATCTCTTTGACCATAACGTCATGCTTCCCAAATTAAGTATACAAATGTACATAATTAATTACATGTACTCATCGAATTACTAACAGTAATCACATGTGAAAGAACACGTAGTGTGTGTAGGTACACGTACACGTATTCGCATGAATTGATCTAATTAACTTCTTCTTAATGCACTTAATTATTACTATCATTGTTCTTGTCCTATTAATTACAGTCCTTTTCTTCCCTAATTGAGAGTTGATTTGTTTGCAAAGATTTTTTGGATTCTACTTTTATGAGCGGTAGATGTTTTGTAGTGACCACATGAGGTGAAAAACTGCAGAGTTTCTGACAGAGGCGCTATCCATCAAGCTTCCATAAATTGAAGAACCAATTCCAAGGTTTTACAATATTTTTGAAGATTTAGGGGTCTTAACGTGGTCTCTCTTGAGCTCAATGCCCAAATTAATGATCTTTTGTGCAATTAGAAACAGAATATTTTAGCTGCTTCCCGAAGATATGATCTCTCTAACATGATGAAATTTATTAGGTTTTGAAGTATGAACAAAACCATCAAAGCACTAGGAGAAGATTTGTTGGCAGTGCACATACCATAAAAGGAACTTTCAGGAACCATCCGTGAAGGCAGTAATTGTACCTTCGAAATGACAGCAGTCTTGACCACAGACAGAGCCAAAGCTCACTACAAAATGTTATGGGTTGTGAAGATGATGATCTTGTAAAGAAGGATGCATATTGAATCCCATATTCATCATCTGCACAGACACACACGCACAAAATGAAAAAATAAAATAAAAAGGGATCAATGTGTGTGTGTGTGTGTGTGTGTGTTATATATATCTTTTCCGAATCAAATCGAACAAGGCTACGATTGCTAAATAGTAATCAGTAGAAATTAGATATAGTGCTTGGAAAAACTAAAAAGAAAAATCCAGAATTTCAAAGAGAAGCAAAGGATTCATAACTCCTTTCATTATTGAGAATTCGTATATAGAATGGTTATAGAATCACTACAGTAGTTAATTTTAGAGCTTCAAGAACAAACCAAGGAATTAAGAAAGAATTAATGCTTGTCAGATTTTGCAATAACAAAAACATAAAGTTGCTGAAGACCACCCCATTAATTTTTCTACCGCTTAAGTTAGAAAGGGTAGCCAATGCAAGCAATGTTAGAGCGAGCTAGATTCTAAACAAAGAACCATAAAATATACAATGTAACCATCATATAAAAACTGAAACACACAGAATACAGTGCTCTCTTTAACCTCAGATTTCCATACGCAAAATGGGCTTCAAAAGACATTAAACAAAGCACTTGACCGCTTAAAAAGATTCGGTGGTATCACGATACCTTATTGATAAATCTCTTTCAACACAAAAGCAGTTTTTGTTTGTGTTTGCTGCAATCCAGACAAGAAGGTGGCTGTAAAAGAAACAATGTGTTGCGGAGAAAGAAATGTAACAATGCTAACAGTAGTTTTTAAGATGTAGAGAGATTGATTAAAAATAAATAAAGTAAAAAAAAAAAAAGAGTAAGAATACAGAAGCTAACTTTTACAGCTGCTGTAAACTTTCTGCGCAGAACCTGCAATCCAACTCAACTAAGCATCACCAAGAATATTAACCCAATGAGGTAATACAAACAAAAAAAGAAAAAAAAGAAGAGAAAATACGAAAGAAGTTTCCACTTTATATCCTTTCTCTAGCAATGTAACCATAAAATGCTGTCATCAAGAGAGAGAGTAAGCTTGAAGTTGATGGCTAAAGAGGGAACAGAAATTAACCCAAACAAACTGGGGAGAGTCCATTGCATGTATAGAGTCAATATATAGCAATAAGTTAAGCCACCAGTCACTAAAAGAAAACATTGATGGAAATATTCTGATATTTATCTGTATATATGTATTATACACAATTAAAAGAGTTTTTCAAACTCCACATTTCTTGCACCACTCTTCCATCTTTTGATCTTCACAATATACCCAAAACCTCGTCTTTTAATTTGCTGACATTATTTAAACAATCAACAAAAAGAAACTCAAAAAAGGCTAAACTTGAAAATTTCTTGAAAGCCTCTTACCTAAATCTAGTACCCATATTGAGAAATCAGATGTGAAGGAACAGAAGAAATGGTATCTTCATATGTGATTAAAGATCCAGATCAAAAGATAAGGAGTTCTTTCCTTTCTTCGAAAACTCAGCTTGCATTGGGGCACTAGTGGGTGCCCTTGATTGGAGAGGAGGAGGGAGAGAAGATGAAGCCAAATGAGAAGAGAATGAACCAATTGTGCCATGTGTCATTGTGATCGAAGATGACCGATCATCATCCTGTGTAGGACAATCCATGTTTACACCAAACAACCTGAGCCGCTTCCCCGCAGTTTTACCGTGAACAACCGGCACCGAATCTATCACCAGGGGGACATGACTTCCTCCAGCTTGTTGATGCATTGCCCCATTCTGAAGTGTCTCCGATGGCCTTAAGTAATACTGCGCTGAGTTGCCATAACTAATCGTAGACGGTTGATGATAATGATTCTGATGATTACGGTTCTGATGTTGCTGTAGTTGATAAGGATGAATGCTGTAATTCAAATGTCGCAATTGAGGTTGCTGCATGGATAAATTAGATTGGGGTGAGTACAGCCTGCCCCACCGCACTGACTGTGGATAGTGTTGCTGATTTTGGAGCTCTAAATGTGAGAATGTTGTTGGATCTGGTGCATTAGGCCTGCGTCTCCAGTCTATGAACAGACGATGCTTGCCTGACTCACCAACACCGCGTTGGAACGACACAATATCGCCTGCATCGAGCC
Organism: Populus alba x Populus glandulosa; assembly: GCA_033617975.1. NCBI lineage: Eukaryota > Viridiplantae > Streptophyta > Magnoliopsida > Malpighiales > Salicaceae > Populus > Populus alba x Populus glandulosa. The sequence continues at coordinate 16,609,638 of CM066144.1, read as the reverse complement.
TTTTTTCTTTTACAAACCGGCTCCAACCTTTGGTCATTACATAGCTTTGACTACTGTTCCAATAAGAGTACCGGAACCGCCATGGCTTGCCGTTCCGGTCTTCAAAGTTCAAGAGGAGGCCTTTTTCATTCGATGAAGAATCAAGAGGGAAGTACCTCTCTGCGTGTTGCTTTGGTATAACAAGACGGTTCAGCTTGCCTACATCACTTGGGGTCACTACTTTGTCAAACATGTGCTCTCTCTCAATAGACTCTCTAGCACCAACAACAGCAGCGGCACTAGTGCTCTCAGTTTCATTGTTATTTCCCAGTGATAATTCCATGAGCTCTAGCTTCTTATCAAAATTGAGAGATGGTTCTTGGGTTTTGCTATCTTGTTGTGACTGATCAAATGAACCAGGCCACATGCTGTGGTGCTCAGGAAGAAATTTTTTGTACTTGGTAGAAGAAGATGATGTACAAGGAGAAGAAAAGAGGAGCTTACTTGTCTTCACAGCTTCCTCTCCTTCTTGTTTCTCTTCCCCTTGTTCTTCTTTATCAAAATCCCCTCTTTCTCCTTCAACGAAGTTCATGATGACCCACTAAGAGCTTCTTATGATCACAGTGGATCTTGAAGAATTGAAATCCAACAACCAAAATAGAAATGATGATTGAGGAGAAAGAAAGAAAGAAGAAGAAAAAAGTGGGGTTACGACTTTTTAGCGAAATACGAGCACAAACAAGGCCTTACCTCACCTGCTCTAGAGGATTTGGTTTCTTGTTTAGAAGATTTTCTCTTTCAAAATCTGTGAGGCCACAAAGAAGAGAAGCAAAGGGGGAGCAATCATCTAGCTCAATACAAACCAAAGAGTCGGTGCCTTCTTCTTTGACTAAAAATAAAATATAAAAACAAAACACTCAAAACCCTAAACAAGACAAGCCATACGGTAATTCAATATTAGAAAGAAATAAGGCAAGTTGTTCATCATGTGGTTGACCTAGCTACATCAGAGAGAGAGGTGTTGTATGAGGGTTTTTGCTTCCCAATTATAGTTTCCTAAAATCTTCTCTCTCTACAAGCAACGAACCACAAATATTTTCTCGCTTCTTTCTGCTATTAAAGAACGACCCATGAGGATTCGAGAATTGAGGACTGAGAGAGGATTTGTGCGTATGGGCCCATGGATGATCTGGTTCGACTCATGTGAGCTCTGTCCTTTTCATCATTCTTGGGTTTTCTCTATATATTAGGGAGTGAGCAATCAGCTCAAGATGATTTTTTTTCCTCCCTTTTTTTACTTTCAAGTCACATGCATCATTATGGTTATTTTTGGGGTTTCTTCTATTTTATCTACAGGCCAGTTGCTGCTATGTTCAAGTTAGGTTTTGAGTTTTGACTTCGGTGCCATTGATTAAATTGTGTGCTGGTCCTGGCAGAGAGAGAGAGAGAGAGAGAGAGAGAGAGAAGGTAGTGAGGGTAAACAGACCGACCTGGCGCCCTCCTATTCTCATCCTCATCTAGCTAGTGGGCATAGATTCCTCCATTTTATATCGTGCTTGTTTGCACAACAAACCAAACCCATTTAGGTTTCTCCGCTCCTGTTCTTTATAAGACCTTGTTGCCTTTGATCTACGCTTTCATGTCCCAATATATGGTTAATTATTAATTAATAGGTGCCTTTTTCCATCCTTCTCGTTCAATAAAAATAGAAAACTTTAAATTTTAGCTCCCCGTGAAGTCTTTTTCCTCTATTTCGGCTCTCCCAGATTAAAATTCCTAGTTCCATGGATACAATTTCGATTTTACAACTAACCAGAATCAATCCCACGTTTATTAAAAATATCGTATGTTAAATAACTCCTGAAATTCTTATTCTCGACATAAGGGGGGGTTGAAATCAACAACGTCAACCTTTCAGCTCTCGTGTGCTGTAGAATATTGTCTTTTGTCTTTGGTTAAGTGCTCCTTGTTAACGAATTTGTCAATGACGCATGGTGAGCAAGGTTCAAACCCGAGTCAATAATGAAATGTGCTAAAAATAATAAATCAACACATGATACAAGTGTAATAAAGAGGGATAAAAACAGAAGAAAAAAAAAGAATATATTTTCGCAATATTTCAGATGCAGAAATCACTCCAAATTAATAAAGCTATGAAAGGCGAACGGGGCATCAAAAGAAAACGTCAGCTAGCTTGTATAGAGAGTTTCTTGGAGTTTGAGTCATTCATGCACTCTTTCTTGGAAACACTACATGTTTAACATTCCATGCTATTATTATTATTATTATTATTATTATTTAGATATACGTGAATCTTAATTAATTTTTATAAATTTTAAAATTAATAAAGGATAAATCTAAAATAGATATCAATATTAATAATCATAAAACTCAGATCTAAAATCACAAAGAAAATAAATTTTTTAATCCTAAATTCTTCTACTTAGACTACAATTCCTTCTAGTATCTACCGATCTTTCTTTTAATTTGATGTTCTTAAATACTTTGTTTAGCAATAAAAAACTCCTATAAACAGGTTCTTCTACAATGCGAACACTAAGTTTAAATGTTTCATACCCATCATCTTTTTAAAGAACAAATAAGTGTAAAGAGACTTTATGAAAATTTCAGCAATTTAATTCTTAGATGAACAAAAACTCAATCATGATTTCTTGATTTTTCATCAAATCACGAATATAATAATACTTGATATCATTATATTTTTCACGATCAGATTCTTTTGTTGCTAAAAAAATAAGATGAGGAGCAACTGTCTAATTCATTACAATAAAACTAAAATTCAATACATATTTAATTAGCAACGAAAAACCCATTAAGGATTTTTCATTGCTGATATAGCTTTATAGTTTTTTTTTTTCCCTGAGTTCTGCGCCTTCGGTATAATGAGCTTTTATATGAAACAATAACCTGTTTGTCAGACAGTCATGGGAAGCTTGTGCTCTGTTTCCATGTCTTGGTCATAGGCTTATTAATTGCCTGGTGATTTAACAATAAGAATCAATTGTGGGGCATACCATATCTTGCACTGTATCTCTCTATTCATCTGCTGGGCTTATTAAAACTGACCACCCAAAACATGTGCATCGAACATTTTTTTTAATGCAAAATACCCAAACTATCTTTACCTCTTATTCAAATTGATCACCCAAAATACTATCATTCTTTTTCTCCCCTAACCTCACAACTTATTAAAGAGAAAACAAGAAATAATAACAAATAGAAACATGAACCAATTTCAGCATGTTATTTTCCACAATAATAACATCAAGTAACTTAAAGAGACAAAGTGAACGATGTCGTGCATTTTTCCTTTTGGTTTTTGAAGAAAATAAAAACCGACAACAGTTAAGAAAAGAGGATTTTGAATTCAGAGTGATAGATGTTACCAAACTTTAGATATTGACTTAGTATTTAAGCTTTCTGTGTAATTGATAATCCCTGGAGATCAGGGTGCTAGCTTTTTTTGTTGCTATGACCCATGTTTATATGGAATAACATTGTATATTCGTTATTTTGTTACTTTATGTATAGTTATAGATAAAGCCACCTTGCATATTAAAGAATATAAACTTTTCTCCTAAAAAAATCTACCTTCAATATTTGGTATCAAAGCCTTTTCGGACCTAGTCAAAGTTTTTCAAATCTTGTAGCCACAGCTAAAGATGACAACTAAAGACAGTTTTGTTCAACCAACAATTCCATGATTTGCTAGGCACTATGATCATTTGAGCATGCTGAAGGAGAATTTTCTTCACTCCAAAGAATAATGACATGTAGTTGAGAGTGGAATTTCTATCACAACGAAGGATGTCGATCTCTCAGATGAACAAAAAAAACAGGTGGCAGATTAGAGATTGAAATGCTTATAAGCAAAGAATTATCTCTTTCAGACTATTGATCATTCAATCCTTAAAACTATCTAGGAAAAAGAGACTTTAAAGGGAATCTGGGATTCTATAAAGAAAAAGTTTCAAGGGAATGCAAGGGTCAAACGTGCATAACTGCAGGCCCTATGCAAGGATTTTGAAATCCTTCATTTGAAGGAAGGTGAGACTGTATTTAACTACTTTTCTTGTACTCTCATCATTGCTAATGAAATGTGCTTTCATGGTGAAACAATAATAGATGTTATTATTATTGAAAAGATCTAACGCAATATGAAAGACTTGGAAACTATTTCCATTGATGAATTGCAAAGTAGCCTATTGGTTCATGAACAACATATGCAAACATATATTGTGGAAGAGCAAGCATTAAAGATTACTCATGACAACAGTGTTGGCAAACCAGGCCTTGGTAGAGGTGCTTTTCAAGGTAGGGGATAAGGGCATGAGAGATAAAGTTTTGATAAATCATTTGTTGAATGTTTTTTATTGTCATGAGCTTGGCCATTTTCAGTGTGAATGTCCAAAGAAAGGCAAGGAAAATGAATCACAAGCCTATTACGCTGAAACCACTAAATCGCTGCTACTCATGACATATATTGATGTTACGAAGATGGTAGGATATAATAAAGAGTTAAAAGGCTATTTTTCAAAACATGATACTCTTAAAGTTGATAAAGGCATGAAGGAGTTGCTTCTCATGACTCATATCGATAAAGCACCTGATGAAATGACAAGGTTCTTAGACTTGGGATGTTGTAACCATATATGCATACATAACAAATTCTTTTCATAACTAGATGTGAGCTTTCGCAAGTCCGTAAAGTTGGGCAACAACCCCAGCATTGGTGAAATGGGAAAATGTCGTATTCATCTCTAAGTTAATCATGTTTCGTAAGTTATTAATAGTTATTTTATATTTCTAAATTGAAAAACAATATCTTATGCATTGGCCAACTGCAGGAGAAATGTTTGGTAATTTTATTTCGATATAACAAGTGTAAGGTGTACCACTCAGAGAGAGGTTTTATTATCGAAACAACCATTTCTCTTAATATGATGTTTATCCTTCTTACCAAGATTCAACTTCAAGACCAGCATTGTTTTCTCACTCCAACATAAAATCTGGATTATCTCTAGCATTGTCGGTATGGCCATTTAAGTTTTGGAGGCCTCAAAACTCTACAAAAAAAATAGATGGTTTATAAGTTGCCACAACTGCAATATTCCAGCTTGTTATACAAAGATTATATGCTGGGAAAACAACGTAAAAGTTTCTTTTTGTGAGAAAGTATGTGGAGAGCATTACCACTAATTCAAAATTTTCATTCAAACATATATAAGCCAATTTCTCCTATCTCCAAAGTCACAAAAGGTATCTTTTAACTTTTATTGATGACTTTAGCCAGAATTATAGGTCTTTTTCTTAACAAAAAAGTTAGATGCTTTTAGAATGTTCCAACTTTTCAAAATGAAGGTTAAGAAAGAAGCTGAAAAGCTGACATTAGTATCCAAGGTTTACGAGCTGATTGAGGTGAGGATTTCACATTTACCAAGTTTATTGAGTTCTATGCAACCAATCAACTCACCATAACCTATACTCCTCAGCAAAATAGAGTGGCAGAAAGGAAAAATCAAACGATCATGAGCATGGTTCGAAGTTTGCGTACTAGTAGACAAGTTCCAAAAACCTTTTAACCCAAGGCTGCCAACTAGGCGGTACATATTCTTAATAGAAGTCATATACATGCAGTTCAAAATAAAACTCCAAAAGAGGAATGAAGTTGCACTAAACCATATGTTGCTCATTTTTAAGTGTTTGGGTGTCTCTCTTATGCTCATGTTCCAAATAGCAAATGCACCATATTGGACAGCAAAAGCTCAAAATATGTTTTGTTAGGAATTAACAAGGAGTCCAAAGCTTATCGTTTGTATGACCCACTTTCTCATAAGATGCTTATTAGTTATGATGTAATCTTTAATGAAGATGAAAGTTAGCCTTGTAATGATAGTCATGTTGAAGCAATTCAAGCATCTCTTGATTGGAGTGATATAGATGAAGACATTAAAATTAATATCCAGGATAAAGCCATAGACAACAATTCTGGTGGGACTAGTCATGAGAAAGGCAATGGATCTGTTAGTGCTGATAATCATGATGGCTTTCATGACAAGAATTTGGAGCATCAAATAACCAAATAATACACAAATATTGATCCTATTTCTAGTTTTGCTGAAAGCCATTCTCGACACCCACCAATCTAGATGTGTGACTATGACAGTGGTGAGGGCTTCTTTAATAATGATCATCAAGGTAGTTTTGCTTTATTTATCGATGGGGATCCTTTATCTTATGTGGGTGCAGCTTAAAGTGCCAAATAGAGATGTACCATAAACTCTAAAATTGAAGCCATTCGGAAAAATGATGCATGAGACCTCACTGATTTTCCTTGTGGCGCAAAAATAGTTGGGTGAAATGGGTATACTACATTAAGCTAAATGATCATGGGGAAGTTGAAAAATACAAGGCTCACCTTATCAATAAAGGGTATAAACAACAATATGGGGTAAATTACATAAAGGTCTTTACACTCGTGGCTCACATGGATACTATACAGTCGGTGCTTGCTCTAGCAGCTTAAAAAGGATAGTATTTATTTCAATTAGATGTTAAGTTTACATTTATTCACAGTGAGTTAAATGAGGAGGTGCATGTTTAACAACCCCTTGGTTGTTTGGTAAAAAGAGCAGAAAATAAGGTGTATTACTTACGGACAACTTTGTATGGTTTGAAGTAAACAAGCATGGTACAGTCATATTAAAGCTTATTTTCTGAGGGAAAGGTTTGAAAAATGTCCTTATGAGCATACTTTGTTCCTAAAAAAATCTTCACAAGGTACCTTTTTGCTTGTGTGCCTTTATGTAGATGAATTTTGTTAAGCTCTTTTAAACATTCCAAATGAAGGAATTTTATATGATGAATTTTGGATGAATGCGATATTTTCTTGGTTTAGAAGACCTATAATGACCTGGTGGTATTTTTATTTGTTAAAAGAAGTATGCCTGAAAGGTGTTGGAGAGGTTTAATATGGTTGGTTGTAATGTCGTATTTAATCCTATTGTTCTAGGATTCAAATTGGTTAAAGACTTTGCTGGCATGGTAGTGACAAACCTTGTACATGCAAATGGTAAAAAGTTTGATGTATTTAACAATAACCAAACTTGATTTTATGTTTGTTGTTAGTTTGCTTAGTAGGTATTTGACACATCCTACAAAAATCCACTTCCAAACTGTTATGAGAGCACTTTGTCATATCAAGGGGACATTTACATATGAAATTTCTTATAAATAAAGTGGTTATAAGGAGCCTTTTGCCTACACCAATAATGATTATGTAGGAGATTTGAAGGATAGAAAAAGTACATTGTTTTTTTTTTTTTTTTTGCTAAGCTTAGGAGTTGTATTATGATCTTCAAAGAAGTAGCCTATAGCCTATAGCTTAGGAGTTCAATGTCACTGCCTCCTATGTATATCAGACTGTGTGGTTGCAAAAAATGTTAAAAAAGCTTAATCATGTCTTTATTAGAGCTATGATGATGTACTATGATAATATTTATATTATTAAACTTTTTTAAAAATGATGTCATGCATAGTCAAAGCAAACATATTAATGTTCTCTTTCATTTCCTTCATGATCTAACTCAAGATAAAGTTGTGACATTGTTGCATTGTGATTAGTACTTAAAAGTGCATTTTTATCAAGGTTTTATATCATCATTTTGCACTTGAAGTATCAATAACTCTTTAAATATAACATATTTTATAATAACAAGTCTGATAATATAAGATACCTTTGATTTATGGTAAATATTCATTTTAAATACATGCCTATCACATAAATCAAAGGATTAATTGATGAGTTTAACTACTAAAATTGAGAAGACGAAGAGAGGGCTAAGCTTAGAAAAGAAATGCTGATTCAATTCAAACTTCAACACTATTCAGTCATTGGGTCATATCTGGAGCTGTAGATCTTGGATTTCATTTTGGTTTATATGGTTAGAAAACTAAGACATAGACCTAAAACATTCACGAAGGGTCCAAGACTCAATTCTGTCATTTGGAAATCCAAATCTTAACATCAAAAGAGAAGTCTGAATTTGTCCTGCATCCTAGACACTATTCAGTGTTCAACCCATATCTTGAGTTTTAGAAGTCTAAATGACCTCATTCTCATTGTGTTGAAAAGATGAAACAATTTTCCAGAACTTTCATGAAGACTATTTGTTCAAATTCTAATGTTAGCAATGACATTTTCTGTAGACAAGAAGATAAGGATTATTACCAAGTCAAGAGGTGGCCACCCACTCAACAATTAGTCATTAAATCAATAGTTTTAAATTTTGGCCTATAAAAGGAGGCATTTGCCATGCATTTAGGCATCTTGGTTTTCAGATCAAGATCGTATTCTTGCTTTCTCTCTTTGTATTTTTGTAATGTTTAAGTTTTGCTTTCATTAATCTCTTGTTTATGCATCATAACTATGTTCTTATCTAGTTTATTTATATTTCTCTTCTTCATAATGTTTAGCTAAATTTATTATGTCAAGGTGAAAAGGTTTTATTAATGGTGTTAGAATAGGTATACTATAAACTCAACATAGACTTCAATGTTTATATCCAAGAAAGTTTGATATTAACATGTCTTATCTTTTTATCTTATTAATTCTTAATACCTTGCTTGTTAAATGGTTAATCTAGATTTGTGTTGTATAACACTTGGTACAACAAATACTTGGCACTTTCATAGTCAACCGTATGGTATAACCTACATATATGGTATAACCATACTTGTGTTGAATTCCTGATAATATTTAAAAGTATGGTGTTACTAAAATAAGATAATTAATATGATCATGTTAAAATTTATAATAAACTATTAAGGATAAATCATCCTATTGGAACCTCCTTTGTGTGTGGTTTCTAATTGATTAATAAAAAGAGTTTATACTATACTTATTTCTAATACTATTAGTGGATTCTCTAACTTTGACAATTACTTTTATCTTTGATTAAAACTCACATCAATATCACATCTTAAAAGTTCTATTCAACTCCTTTTCATTTGTTGTTTATAATTTTATATACTTCACCTCATTGTGGTTTGACCCCGGTCTTGTCGGGTTATTTATTATTTTGACAATTCTGTACTTGGGATAAGACATCAATCTTTTGATCATGTCACATTGTCATTCTTAAGAGCAATTGGTTGATATCATTACCAAACCCTTGACACGAGTTATTTTTGAGAAGCTGTGTATGTTGCTTGGTGTTTGTTAGGATCTAGAAGTAAACTAAAGGTAATGTCATCAGTTTAAGAGAGGGACTAGTTTAGGTGTTGACTTAGTATTTCAACTTTATGTTATTGATAATCCCTGGAAATCAGGGCACCGGCTTATTCTTTGGTTATGACTCGAGTTTATTAGAATAACATTGTATTGTTTTTCAGTTACCATCTATATAGTTATATATAAAGCCACCTTGCATATTGAATAATATAAGATTTTCTCCTAAAAAACTAGATTCAATAAAAAAGAGGATCTATGTTGTGTTCTTGATTTCTTTTGTTTTATAAGAGGGAGGTGGAGTGGTGGCTGTTGGATTAAATGGTGATCCATGTGAAGGGTGAGGTTTGGTTTTTGAGCCATTGGATTTTAAATGCTTGAATGTGATTGGTGGAAACAAGGTAAACATGATCGTGGTTTTCTAGTGGATTGAAAAATGAAAATTTTCAACTTACAAATGTTAGCAAAAAGTATTTATTTATTTATTAGATAAAATATTGTTTTTCATCATTGCTAAACTCGTTGTTGATAGTAAGAAAACCACACACACACATACTTGATTTCTAATTCACTGTTAAATTAATAACTAAACTATTTTGTTGCTAAAATACAATGCTAATAGCCTTGTTGTTTATCCATTAGCGGATTTGTTATCATAAAAGGTCTTTATTAGCTTGTTTTGATAATTTTGCAACTCACCAAACATTCTTTTTAACAACATAGCTTTAGTAACACAACTTTCAGCTACAATATACTCTACCTCCACAATAAAAAGAGTAATCACTTGTTGTTTCTTTGAAGACCAAGAAAACACACTAGGATCAAGATGAAAAACATAATTTGAAGTACTCATTTTCTTTATAGTGTTACCCGCCCAAGCTCAACATTCTTAACATAAGAATAAAAGATGTCATCATTTTGTGTATCTTTGACATATCTCAAAATATACTTCGATGCTTGCAAATAAGATTAACATAAAGTCTTCATGAATCTACTAACAATGCCAATACCATACATGATATCAAGCCGAGTAGTAGTTAAATATCAAAAGCTTTCAATCAATCTTTAAAAATTGGTTTAATCAACCAAATTATCACTACCATCTTTCATAACCTTTAATCTTTCTTCCACTGGAGTCAAAATTAGATTACAAGATTCCATTTTGATTTTTTTAGCACATCACTAGCATACTTTTTTTATGAAATAAATATGTCATCCTTTGTTCATGTAATCTCAAGACCAAAAAAGTTAGACATCAGACCCATGTTTGTCATCTTAAACCAGCAATTGTGGTTTCTTTAAACATCATTATCAATCTTAAGTTGTTACTTGTAAAAATCAAATCAACCATATATAAATATACAATACGAGTATACTAGGCTCTAAAAGCTTGTTTCAAACCATACAAGATCTTATTCAATTTATAGACTTTATTCTTTTCCCTTTCTTTATAAAGCCTAGAGGTTGTTCAACATAAACCTCCTCCTTAAACACACCATTCAAAAAGGTCGATTTCATATCTATTTGATAAATACACCAATGATTTTATATATTATGAGAAATAATTATATGAATGGTATCAATTCTAGTAATAAGAACAAAAACCTCAAAATAACTAATACTTGGTTTTTGCTTTTAGCTTTTGGTCACCAATGATGTTTTGAAGCGAACCACTATTTTATTAGGCTTGTACTTTATCTTATACACCTACTTGACTCTAATTAGCCTTTTTTTTTTATGAAAGAGTATTAAGTTCCCAAATATTGTTCTTCTTATTCTTTATTCATTACATAAAGCCAATAATAATTAGTAGCAACTTCTTGCTATGAAATAGGATCACAATCAATAAATAAAAGCAAGGTACACTACATCATTATAAAAAATCTCAGTGTCACACTCACAAGAATATAATATTGTAAGTGTGTAGGCAAGCAATATTGATGTTGTGGATGACTAGAAGGCTCTGCATTAATAGGTGTTGAAGACTGTAGAGTTTGATCTTTCATTAATATATTATTGTAAACTTTATCTAGGAATGATAAAGATTTTGCTTCTTCAATTGACCAATCCTAAATTCCATTTTTATAAAAAAAAATAACAACTTGACTCATAATAACCTTTTTGTTGTTGGATTGTATAGTTTTTAACCCTTTGTCGCACTCTCGTAACCAATAAAAATACATTTTTTGATTTGTTATCTAATTTCTTCCTTAACTTATTAGGAACATAAGAATAAGCAATGAAACCAAACACCTTGAGATGACTAATATTTAGCTTCCTTTGACTCCAAGCTTCTTGATGAGTTTTTCCATGAACACTTTTTGTAGGACAATTGTTCAAAACATAAATAACATTAATAGCTACTTCTTCTAAAAAGCTTTAGTTGATTTTATTTAACATACATCTAACTTTATCTATCAAATTTCTACCTTTTCTCTTTGCCACCTTATTTTATTGAGGAGTGTATCTAGCAGTTAATTGATGTAGAATACTATGCCTTTTTAAGAAATCATCACAAACAATATATTTTATCCTTCTATCATTTCTCAAAGTCATAACAAAGTGCCCAATTTGCTTTTCAACAGAAGACAAAAAAATTCTTAAATACACTACAAGCTTTTGAGTTTAATTTTCAGAAATAAACCCAAGTCAATTATCAATAAAATTAATGAAGTACCCGTTACCTTCATGTGAAGAAATTTTAATCAAGCACAAATCTAATTGCATGCTTTTAAGTGTTTTTTTTAGCTCTCCATACTTTGCTTTTCAGAAAAGTATCCTGGTGCTTTTATCCCAAAGTACATAATTCATAAAGTTTTATAGAAAGGTCAATTTATAGTAAACCATAAACCAATTTTTTAATAGCAAGAAATTTCAAACTTCTTAAGTTTAAATTTCAAAAACATAAATGATGCGAACCTCGTGATCACGTGGTCACACAACCCACAATCAAGATTGAGATCTGATCCCGGAAAGCCGAAATAGGTCTGATAGGAGTGAGACACAATGGAAACCTGCCCCAAGGCACCAACACTATTGGAATGAGTAGAATGACGCCACGAAGCCAGTTAATCTTCGATAAGTCAGATTCAGTTCGTTCAAGAACTGAAGAATGCAAGAATCACTCTCACACGTTAAAACTGAAAAATTCAGAATAATAATCATCAAAGCTGCCGAAATTTTTGCCTACATGAGTTTAAATAGTTCTTGAAAAGTTAACCCTAATGGACCCCTTATGTAGACTTATATGAGGTCTACTCAAAACTGGCCCAAAACCCTAAACTGATAAGCCCATAACTTAATCCAAACAAGCCTTGGATCCTAGCTTAAAACAAAGTATTAATTAAGCCCAAACAAGCCTTGGGCTGTAGCTAACAAAATAAAATAAAACCCCTAATATTAAATCCATTTTCTGCTATGAGAAGAACAGAATGAACTAAAATAGTACAGAACTGATTGAAGGCTTATTTATAGCCTTTCATGCAGCCCCTTAATCTTAGAAACAAAAGGAAAAGGTAGCCACCATGTTGTTTCCAAGTTGTAGTAGGATTCTTTTGTTTCCTTTGCTGTCCTCATCTCATGGCCCAAATAAGGTTGTATTGGACCCCTCTTGCACATGGATAAGATGTACTAGGATCTCCTCTTGATACTCCAATGGACCTTTCAATTCTGACTTGGTGGAAACCTTCAAAACCAATGCATTCAATGCGTCTTTCAATGTCTTTGTCTTGGACCGAGTCATTGGTCCATTTGGAACATGTAATGGGTCCTTGTTGGTGTTTCTGGGCTGGTCTGCATCATCCCCTCTCTCCTCGAAAGGATTCGACCTCGAATCAAAATCTGCGTCAAACAACGTAAGATCAACAACATTAAAGGTAGCACTAACACTATACTCACCTGGAAGGTCAATTTTGTATGCGTTGTCATTTATTCTCTCTAAAACCTGAAATGGACCATCACCACGAGGCTGTAATTTTGATTTCCTTTGGTTAGGAAATCGTTCCATACGCATGTGCACCCAAACCCAATCACCGGGTTGGAAAACAACCAGTTTACGTTCCTTTTTTGCTTTAGAAGCGTAAAGTCTGTTCTTTTTCTCTATTTGTAGTCGAACTCTCTCATGGAGTTCTCTCACCATCTTTGCCTTCTTTTCACCATCTAAACTTACCCTTTCTTCAAAACGTAAAGGAATTAAGTTCATAGGAGTTAGTGGATTAAAACCATAAACAATTTCAAAAGGAGAAAAGTAGTAGTCGAATGCACAGTTCTATTATAGGCAAACTCAACAAAAGGCAAGCATTCTTCCCAACTTGTCAAATTCTTTTGAATTACAACACGTAAAAGTTGGGATAATGTTCTATTCACTACCTCAGTTTGTCCATCTATTTGAGGATGGCATTTTGTCGAAAATAAGAGTTTAGTTCCCAACTTTCCCCATAAGGTCTTCCAAAAGTAACTAAGGAACTTAACATCACGATCTGACACTATACTCTTAGGAATGTCATGCAAACATACAATCTCCCTAAAGAACAAGTCTGCGATATGAGATGCATCATCTATTTTATGGCATGCAATGAAATGCGTCATTTTAGAAAACCTATCAACCACAACAAAAATAGAGTCGCTACCTTTCTTTGACCTAGGTAAACCTAAAACAAAGTCAATAGAGATATCTACCCAAGGTTCAGTAGGCACAGGTAATGGTGTATATAGTCCATGCGGTTGTACTCTAGATTTTGCCTTTCTACAGGCAATGCACTGTTCACAAATTCGTTGCACATCTCTTTTCATCTTTGGCCAATAGAAATACTTATGCAATACATCTAAGGTTTTTGCAACCCCAAAGTGACCCATTAAACCACCCCCCCTGTGCTTCACGAACAAGCAATTCACGTAAAGAACTAGCAGGAACACACAATCTATTCTCTTTGAACAAATAACCATCTATCAAATAAAACTTACCAAAAGCCGAATGTCCACATGCATTATAAATCTCAGCAAAGTCAGAATCATTATCATACAATTCCTTCACATATTCAAAACCTAACAATCTAGTATTCATGGTGTGTAAAAGAACATACCTGCACGAGAGTGCATCAGCTACGATGTTCTCTTTCCCTTGCTTATACTTGATTACATAAGGAAAAGTTTCAATGAATTCAACCCATTTTGCATGCCTCCTATTCAACTTACCTTGTCCTTTCAGATGTTTCAAGGACTCATGATCCGAATGGATTACGAACTCTTTTGGCCACAAGTAATGCTGCCTTGTCTCAAGTGCTCTTACCAATGCATAGAGTTCTTTTTCGTAAGTGGGATAGTTCAAGGTCGCTCCACTTAACTTCTCACTGAAATACGCAATAGGTCTCCGATCCTGCATCAAAACAACACCTATTCCTATTCCAGACGCCTATCATAATAAATGTCATAACCAACTATCATAAAAAATCATAAAACTAAAGCAAAACACCTCCTTGTAATAAATTTTTAATTGTTAAAGATGATTATTAGCAAGAGTTCTAATGTTATTAACCTCTCTTGTTCATAAATGATTATACAAGTCTTGTATTTGAAGTGCAAGTCATTCCTTATTCCTGCTAATTGTCCTATATTTAATAAATTTTGCCATAAGCTTTACATATTAAACACTTCAGAAATAAAATTAATTGACCCATACTTTAATTAAATGACCATTCTACTTTTCTTAATTGTTAGAATTCTTATTTTATCCCTAAGCATCATCGATGTACAAAAAGATTCATCCAATTTAGAAAATAGCTCTTTCTCACTATTGATATGATTGCTGCAACCTGTATCCAAAACCCATATATTTTTATATACTTTTTTTGTATTATGGTTTGCCATAAACAAAGTCTCAAAAGCATTTTTATCAGTCTTCACAAATTTTGTATGCACATTCCTATTATTTGAGTTTCTAAGTCAACAATTATATTGATAATGACCAAACCTTTTGCAATGATGACATTGTATATAAAACTTGCAATCTTTCTTATACTGACCATTTTCTAAAATTTATGCCATTAAATTTGATATGTGTCATTCTAATTTGAATCTCTTTGTTGTTGATCGAATATGTTATTTCTTCCATCTTTGCCTCAAGTACTTTGACCACATTGATTGTGCTCAATCTTATATAAGATGTTCTCTTTGTTCATCATGTTTAACTAAGATTGCAATTCCTTTTCAAAGGCTACCCCAAACTTCTTCGAATTCAAGTGATATTTATGAGCTACTAATGAACCTTATAATTCATCAATTGACATCTCATTCAAATCTTTTAATTCTTTAATAGTTGCTACTATGTTATCAAAATGAAGTGTTAGACATCGAAGAATTTTTTTTATAACTAGGAAATATGTCATCTTTTCTCCCTTGACATCTTATTAACCAATTTTTATGTAAGCAAAAAATACTCATTAATAGTCTCATTATCTTTCACTCGAAGAAGTTCAAATTATATGCATAAAGTCTACGACTTTACCTTCACTTGTCAAAACCTTTGTAAGACTTGTCTAAAATATCTCAAACTTCCTTTGCAGTTTCAACATTCATAATCTTCTAAAAAAACAGATAATTCCACCTCTTAAAAGATGTGATATCTAGCTTATTGATTTCTCTTTTTGGTACAATTTTTTTCTTGCACATTCGTTCACTCTGAAACTTTGTTCTCAATAAGATCCCAAACATCAATATGCTCAAAGAAAGACTCCATTTGTACTTTCTAGGTTCAAAGTTGTTTTTGCCAACAAATTTGAACATTTGAATAATCCATAAATTTTGTATAAAAACCTATCCTTTTAATCGAATAGCTCTTAAATTTTTTTTGAAAAACACTAATCATTCAGTTTTTAACCTCCCAATGTGTTATTCATTGATGTTTAACACTCTTAAATTCTTAATACATTGGCCTTATATTTATAGGGAGATTACAACCTCTAACTAATCAAAGATTTTTACTTAGACTAGGATTTCAACTAATATCTAACAATATTTAGATTCAATTTGTGTTTATGTAGGTGGATTTTATTAAACAAATGACATTTATTTACTCGTTTCAACTTTCAATAATATAGGCCATAGTAATTAAATTTGGTCTAGCTCATGACCTGATTTAAGGCTTAGATTACGAGTTAAGCGGGTTATCTTAATTTGATTTGGGTAAAAAAACAATATCATTTAACTTTTTAAATTAAAATGATGTTGCTTTGAGAACAAAAAATCAACTCGAGTTTTGACCAGGTTGTGGGTTGTCGCACCAGGTCGATCAAGTCAAATACAATCAACTTAAGGTTGACTTTTATTTTTAACACCTAACATAGGCTAGGTGCAAGTTAACTAGATATTGTACCGACCAGCCAAACCAAATTTAATAATGGTACTACATGTATGAGGTAGCAAAGACATTTCTGGTTTGATAATGGCAAAACTTTGGAATAGATGGAAATTCTGGTTGAATATGCCATATGCATTGTTAAGCCATATTTGTCTTTGAGGTTGGAAAGCGCTTTTGCAAAAAAAAAAATTGCTTTAAATTAATTTTTTTTTTGTTTTTATAAATTGTTTTGATGTTCTGATATAAAAAATAATTTTTTTAAAAAATATATCATTTAGACACATTTCTAAGCGAAAAGCAATCGCTACAACAATGTTAAACGAGCTCTTAGTCTATCACGTACACAATTATCCCAAATTGTTTTCTAATACAAAACTACTTACAAACCTTCACATTGATTTATATAATAATATTTCTTTTTAATAAAGTCACTTAATATTTTCTAATTGACCAATATAATTGAAATATTCTAAGGTATAAGAGCACAACTTAAAAAATGCTTTAATTGATAATATAAAGAGGTTGTATTATATATATATATGATGATGATGATGATGATGATGAATGCAATAAAACCAATTAAAATATTATTGTCAAGTGTTTTAATAACTTTAACTACTTCATAATCTTATAAATGTTTTCATATAGTATATAAAAAAATATCTAAATAAATTCTAATATACATGTTACATTATTGCAGATTTTACAATGATATTTATAATTTTCTATAGAGTTATTTTATCTAGACACAACTAAACTCTAACACTATGAACATGCACAAATAATTTCCTTTTGTAATTTTTTTTAATTACAAAAGGATTTTAAAAAATCAAAATCAAAATTACTATTATAACTATTATTAATAAGTAATATTATTACTACTATCACTATCACTATCACTATCACTTTTATTATTATTGCTAACATTGTCATTACTGGTAATAATTATAGCATTCCCATTATTATTATTATTATTAGAAGCAGTAGTGTTACCACTAAAACAACTACTATTGTCTCCACTAATTTTATTGTTGTTGTTGTTGTTGTCGTCGTCATCACTACTATCATTATCATCATCATCATCATCATTGATTTAATTTTTGTTGTTGTTGTATTGAAAAAAATTAAAAATAATGAACTTGATTGGAAGGATAGAATTCAAAACTATAAATTTTTTACAAAAAGACCAAGAAAAAAAATAAGAAATCAAAATAAAATGGACCAAATTGAAATCATTATTATCATTGAAAAAACTAAAATCATAAACTTAATATGAAGGATAAAATTGAAAAACATAAGAACTTTGACAAAAAAGCAAAAGAAAAAAAATTAAAAATTAAAAGTAGAAGGAACAAATCGGAATACCTCATAATAAAACTTAAAAACTAAGGGTTAAATTGAAAAGAAATAAAACTTCGACAAAATTAAAAATGATTTAAAAAGTTGACTCAAAACTAAAAGGTTTAAATATGAAAAAACAATAACAATGAAGACCATAATGTATTACAGGGGTAGGAGAGACAAATGAAGAACAAAAAAAATTGTCATCTACGATACACTGATCATATTTGGAGTACATGCACTGTCTATAATGGAAGAGGAGACGGAGAGAAATTGACTGGGTTGGTTGAAGAAATTTTTTGATCATAAAAAAATTGACGCACGTGTCACCCAAAGATTGCGGCAATTTCAATACGCGCCAACAACTTTTTAATTAAAACAAATTATTATTTTAAAGGGAAATTACATTAATACCATTAACCAAACTTACAATTAACAACAGAACCTAGGCTAAAAGACCTAAATACCCCTGACTACAATGAATTAAATGTCTTGCATCCAAGGATGCATGTGTAATTCTACTATGTATGAAAAACAAAAACCTAAATATCCCTACCCGAGACCAGTAATTCTTTTTTACTCTTGGGAGTGTTTTGGTTATTTTATTATTCACAAAACATTAAATAGATGAAAATACCTCCAAACAAATAAGTAAAGATCAATGCACTTCATGAAAATACTAAAATAACCTTGGTCGAAAGGCATGGAATTTTTTTATGAAAATGAGAAAATAATCATTACATTACAATAGTGAATAGAAAAAAAATTAAGAGGGCTACAGTGAATCCTCCCTCTATTTTAGTTGTTTATATCACTTTATTAAGATTTTACCCCCTCATAATATTTTTGTCTCTCCTCATGCACCATTTATATCAAATCAAGAGATCACGAAATATCTGGATATTCTTAAAAAATAAATTAATTAAAAGCTCAATTATTAATAGAGAGATTACAAAAATATCCGGATATTCTTAAAAAATAAATTAATAAATAGCCCAATTATAGGCAGTGTCACACAAAACCTAGAAAATTATATGGTGTTATAAGAGTAATTAGTGATTTTCTATTAGTTATATTTTTTTTTTAAAAAAAAAAGTAAATAATAAAATATCATTAATTACTTTTTAAGTATTATAAAATTACTTAATATTATACATGTCACTATATATATATATATATATATATATAAACAATAATTAAAACTTTGAAGGAAAATGTATTCATTGAATCAAAATTGTTTTCTCTCGTTCATGTAATTTTTTCTTGTTTTTGTTTTGACAATAACAAGTCTTTCATATGAAAATCATGATTAATCAAATAAAAACTAATGGTTATTAAAATAAATATTCTAACAACTTGAACTAAAGAGGAAAAGATTTAATCAAAAACCCTATTTCCTTATTCACATATTTATTTTTTTCTTGACAAAAATATTTTTTGTTAGAATCATTATTTAAAAAAAAATTTATTGTTGTTGTTGTTGTTAAAGGTAATTTTAATAAAAAAAAATATGGAACTTTTATGAATAAAAGTATAATTAACAAATGAGAAAAATTATATAAAACATTTATGATAAGAAAATAGATGTTCCATTTTTACTAAATATCAATAAGTAAAATTTTAAAAATTAGGCATATTAGATTAATATATAATTAATAGTATACATATTGTTGATATTACCATATTAAATTCTAATGCTCTTGAAAACTATTGCATAATTGAATAGCTATTTAAATATTAATTTGATAAATTTATTTAAAGTTCGATTTATTACAAAAATAAATAAATAAAAGGAAAAAGACTAATAAATTGAAAAAACAAATGCTAGGGATCTCATTAAATCCATTTTAACCCAAAATTACCTGTAATCAATTGAAAAACCCAAAATTAAATTGAATAAAAAACTTTTCTCGAGCTATGATCTAATTTTTTTGACAAGATAAATAATCCAAGCCGCATCAATAATATTCCTCTCACTAAACCACGTGGTAAATTATTAATCTTGGTTAACAATGTTGTTTATAAAAAAGTTATTGAGAATTTAGCCCACCTGAGAATACAAGAGAAAATAATTTAAGACTATACAATTATAAAATTGACTTACTTAACAAAAGGTATCAACTTATTGCAATTAAATAACACATAATTATGTGTTTGTCTTAATTTGATATTTATGAAATATTTTGATGAAACTATATTTTTCAACAATAGTCCTCTAGGATGAGGAAATATTGATAAATTCTCACTCGAAAGCACTACACCAACATCATTATGTCTTAGAACATGGTTGATTTTTGTTCTCATGTAAGGCTCAAAATACAACAAGATAAATATTAAAATCTATTCAATAATATAAGCATCACATATCGAAATCTCAACATACACCTTGCTTTTAACTTTTTTCTTAAGCTTGAACAAGTAGTTATATGAAAGGTAAATATAGATTAAATGATTGAATGTTCTTTAAAAATAAAATAAACACTTAGGATGCATATAACTCTTAACCTCTCAAATGGATACATCCATCTATATTATACAAGCCCTTCATCTTTTTCTTCATACGTTAAATGTATAGGTAAATGCTTCATTTGGTCGAAGAAAAAGGGAGAAAAGTTCATTTCAAGTTGCTCCATATGTTGGGAACACAACTTATTCGAGCAAACATTTCTTAAAAAATGATTAATCTTTGTGAGTGTATCACATGTTTCTTTTAGAAATAAATCCCTATAAGCAATTAGAATAAGTGTTATATAAACACGTGACATTTATGACTCTTCATTCCATATAATATGCATTCTTTAAGTTCACCAATATAGTTATGTTCACAGCATATCCATCAGAAAATTACAAACTCTTAAGCCATTTATAGACAAGAAATTGTGCCTTTTTATCAAAGAAAAATGTTGTTTTGAGCTTTATGACATGTACCCTATCATTAAACAATTTCATATTTTAATAGTGATAAAACAAAGTTATAACCATTGTAGCTTTTATATTGTAAAAAAATAATCATCTATAACTATGTTAAAAATATTTTCAAACACGTTATTTTTTATATGCATGACATCCAAATTATGGTTGATGAAATTTTTTTTTCAATAAGTAAGCTCCCAAAAATATATTAGACTTTACCCAATTATTGGTCACACAAAAACTAGAAAACTTCTGCTTACCAAATTGAAAATCAATAACAATGTCCTTATATTAAGAGACTACATTATATAATTATTCACCTAATAGTACTAGTGGTGTAACACCCCTTTTAGTTTCACCTTTCAAAAATTCCTTTTTGTTATTTCTATATCGTTGATGACTTGGCAAAAACCTCTTGTGGTAATTGAAAAAGAAGCTTTATCACCATTCATTAAGGTGAAGGCCTTGTTCTTTTTTATATAATATAAACAAGCTAACTTTCTATATGTGTTCCATCTAGAAACCATCTCTTGCACTGAAAAATTATTTATAGTCCATATTAAAGCTATCTTTATTTGGAAATTTTGTTTTTCTTAAGACATCATAAGTCAAAGCTTCAAGTGACTATTACTGAATCAACTCGGCAATCAAAGATTGAAGATAAACATCTATATTTCTACATAGACTATATGGATCATGCATGATCATAGATAAGAACATGAATTTTGGTCATATAAGCATCCTTATAGGCAAATTATAAACTGTTAGTATAACCTACCAATAAAAATAGGGTGTAACAAAAGACTCAAATAGATTGTACTCATTAATACATAAACCAAGACGTATGTTTTATGGTTCCATTAAAAATTAAAAATGCACCATATTAAACTGCTTTTAAGCTTTATCATTAAAAGGGTGCATTATGATTTTATCCACCACATCATGTGAATGATGTCATGTCATTTGCTCTACTATCTTCTAAGATATAAATAATCTTTATATCATAAAAGTGATCAGAAAATATCTTAGTTTTTTATATATGACAAGTGTCCTTCCTCTACCAAAATTGGGTTTTTACTGAACATGCTTATAGGTTTTGCACTCGGTTAAACTTACATCTTTAAGGTAGTATAACATGTAAAAGCTTAGGCATATATCAAGTTTTTTGTATTCTAAGCTATAGGGTTTTATCATGGATTTTGCAACAGAAAATTTCTTTTTCAACCTACTTCCTTCAGGTAAAATGCTTTTTGTCTATTTAATGATGCTATAATAATCAACCTATAATCTAGCTTAAAGGTAAACACTCATGCAATAACCAGCAATTTATTGTAATTTATGCACTCATCCCATAATAGTTTGGTGAATTCTTTTAAAAGTTTAGAAAACCTAGTTTCATTTTGTTCTTCATCTATACATGAACCTTCATTTGAATAATCATAATTCATTCTTATTGTATTCATCACCATACTCCTATAATGATTATTAATATCTTTTAAAAGTTCATGTATGTTACTAAAACAAAATGTTAAGCCAACAATTCTTTCTAACATGGTTTCATAAGGAACACAATATTTTCCTTGTAAAACTAACACGTGTATTTCTTTACAAACCTTTTTTTTAAGATGCATCGTCACAATATTTGACAATCAAATAATAAATTATCATTTGTATAAAAATTCAACGTTGCTTTAAAATATGAACTAAATAAATCAAATTAACAACAAGTAAACAGTAACCAACTAAATAACTATCATTTTCTCAATTCAAACTGATTCCATATAAATTAATACAATGTAATTATTATCAATTACATAAAAAAATTAATTTTCCCAAAATTTCTAACTTAACAATAATATTGATAAAATGTAATTGGTATTCATTAAATAACACATCATTTCTTCCAATATAACACAGTTAAGTTATAAAATCAAACTTAATTTAATCAAATTGCAAACAAATTAATTTTTTATCAAATACTAAACAAAGCATAAAATGCAAATCATACTTTAATACAATAAAATTATATATGAAAAGGTTGTAAAACACTTAAATATATAGGCAAACTATAAATGCTACATAAAATTATCAATAAATTAATCTAAAATATAAATTGGTAGGTTTGTTTACTTGGTGTAAAGAATATTTAGAACACTGCTAGAAAATCAATAAATATAAACGGAAATACCGAGGGAATATTTCCGTCGGTAAATTTCCGAGGGATTTTACCGACAGAAATATTCCCTCGGTATATACCGAGGGAATTACCGTGGGAAAAAAAATTAAAACAAAGCAAAAAAAATGATGATGTGTCATTTTTTACCAACGGAAATCCGTCGGTAAATCCATCGGGAAATCCGTTGGTAAACTGTGAACACTGTTCATCATGTCAATTACAAAGGGAATTACCGACGAAATTTTCCGTCGGTATTTCCAGAGAGCTCCAGAACTGTTCATTTTCCAATTGCACTGTTAATTGTTTTATTTTACGGACAAAATCACCGACGGATTGAAAATACGTCGGTGTGTTTTGGTGGTTTTCTGAAAAAATTCAATTGATTTAAAATTTTTATTTAAATATTACGGACGAAATCACCGACGGTTGAAAAATCATCTGTAATTTTTTGCGGTGTCTGAAAACGTTTTACGAAATTGAAAATTTAAATTAAATATTACCGATGAAATAATTAAAAAATATTAATATTCAATTATCCGTCGGTAAATCCGTCGGTAACGCGCCCCAATCAAAAACCTGAATCCGCTTATTTCACAAGAGACAGACTCATTATTTCTTTTTCTCTTCTACTACTTCTACTTCTTCTTCTTCTTCTTCTTCTTCACTATATGTAAAAAAACATCAATATCTATTTCTTTCTCTTCTTTTCTCTCCTCATTTCCTTCTCTTTTCCTCCATGCTCGGGTATGTCTTCTTCTTCTTTCTTCTTTTATCCTCTTAGTTTTTTTTAATTAATATGCTTTACGAATTTTTTTTTCCTTAGCTTCACTTGCAAGTATATTAAGGTAAGATTTTTCTTTTTTCTTATTTTTTTATGATTGTTTTCACTATATTTGTTTTTTATTTAATTTTAATTGATTGTTTTCTTAATAATTGTATAAATGTTGTTGTGAGATTTGTTTTTTCATATGAGATCAATTTTTAGTTGATTTATTTATAGGATTTTTAAATTTTTGGCAATTGCACCTTCATTTTTTTCATATGAATTTTTTTAGTTGAATTATTTTTTTTGTTTTATTTATTTGTTGCAAATTTGTTTGAGTTGATTTTCTTATTCTTTTTTCCAAGCATTTTGAGTATATATTATACAATGTTGATTTATGTTAATTTAATTATTTTATAATTTTATAAAATGAATTTTTTTTAAAATGTTTTTAAATAATTACCGACGGATTTACCGGTGATTTCATCGGTAAATTAATTACCGATGGAATATGTTTTTTACGCCGACGGAAAAATTCCGTCGGTAAAACTGTTAAATCTTGTAGTGGAAAACATTGAATCAAGACAATGGTGTTGACACTATTGATTGTTGGGGTGGCTAAATTTGTGGGGATGAGGCCTAAATTTGTCGTAAAATAGGGTGTGGGGATATTGTTTTCTGCTGTTAAAGAAAAAGGAGAAAAAAAATAAAAGAAGAAAAGGGGGATGGAATTGTTGTTGGTTATAACACTTTTAAATTTCCTCAATCATTTTGTCAGCAAATAATGAAGTGACATGTTACCGATGGAATCACTAACAAAATGTTTCTTGATTTTTTAATTATTTTTATTCTATCAATAATTCCATCAGTAATTACCAACGGGACATATTTCATCATTAATGATGCTAGTAATGTCTAACATATATTTTTTGTCAATATTGTCATCGAACATTACCAATGAAATATTTTCTGTTAATAATTTTGATGCTATTAATTTGATAATTTTCTAGTTGTGTCAAGGGTTCAAAAATGGCTATGATAAGGGGAAAATAAAAGGTTTAATAAGGGTTAGATGTTATAAAGAAGTAATGACACATTATATATATTTAAACGGAAAGTCATAAACTTACTGTGGTAGTAGTTTTAAATCCATAAAATGTCAACTTCAAACATCGTGTTACTTAATTGTATGATTTTAAAAAAATCTGTACAATTTTGTTCAAGGATTACAGGACACTAGTTCTGTGACCCACACTTCACTGCGGGTCAGATAAATATTTTTGATAAAAAAACAAAAAATAAATATGCAAGCTTTTCAAATTTATTTTTTAATAAATTTTTTAATTATAAATCAAAAGGCCTATGAGAACTATTTGTGTCAATAAATGCAAAAAAAAAAAAAAAGTGTTAGCTTGTCATTTTGAACTTGTTTAGCTGCATGTTGAATATTGTTTTTTCAATGTAAAAGAATTAATGTGTAAGTGTTATAACGCATTTTTATACATCAAGTAAAAAAAACATAACCGTGAATCATAAAGTCGACGCTTACATATAATAAAACATAATAAAGATCATATATATTAATAAAAATATGTAAGATCTCAAGTTAATTTTTAACGTAGATAAAAAATAAAACAATGTTGCAATTGCTACAATGAAACATCATTTTCTTAGTCGGTGTAGAATAAAATTCCAAAAACAAGAGTAAAGAAAAAAATATTTTAAAAAAAAGCCTCGAGTGAACTCGAAAGCCAACCTAAGTGAACAAATAAAATGCATGACCTAGGACATGAAATTGGGACTACCATAAATAGCAAAGTGAAAAAACTACCAGGAAAAGAAATATTTGAAAAACAATGCTTTAAAAAAAGGACCAAAGTCAAGTAGGGCTAATCTTTTAAATCTATGACCTGAGACATGAGACTAGGATGACCCCGTTAAAAACAAACCTGGAAAAATAAAAAAGCCAGATTCTTAACCAAACAAATATTGAGGGATGAAAGTGAGAAAAAAATTCAATAAAAAAAACAATGTAAAACAAATAGCAATTAAAAAAATTATGACTAAATTCAACATAAAAACCAACTGAAATTAAATGTTTAGAGATGGAATTGGAAAAAAAATAATTAAAAAATAACGATTAAAAGAATTGGCACCAAACTTGACATAAAAATTCAATGAAAAGAAATGTCCATGGATAAAATTGAATAAAAATAAATAAATCAATAAAATAATTGAAAAGAATAGAAATTAAAAGAATAAGGACCAAATTTGATTTTAAAAAAATAACAAAATCAAGCAAACAAGGATGAAATCAAAAATAAAATATAATTAGAAACAATCAATGTAAATAAAACAATTTCAATTAAGAGAAGGACTTGATCAAAAGAAAAAAGAAAGTGAAGGGTTGGTATAATTTTTTGCATGGCCGACAAGCAATCCGATTAAGAAAAAAAAAGAAAAAAAAAAGAGCAATTGGCGCTAAACCAGACCTCACTACCACACATGCGCCACCTAGAGAGGAAAAGGACATCGAGATGCATCAAATTATATGGCGAAAGCTTACTTTCAATCACCATCGTCAATTGCATGAGCCTCTAATGCATGATAGGCACATGTTAGTAGCCTTTGTTGTTATTATTTTCGTATGTGCACAAAACCAAAAAAGCTTATATGACTAAACAACAATAACAAAAAAAAAAAAATCGAATCGAATTACAACCAAGCCCTTAAAGTCAAAACTAAAAAATTTGAATTGTAAAGGTAATGGAGTAATTCAACTGTTTATAAAATTATAAAAAACCAAAAATGCCCCTAAAATTTAATAACATTAACAAAAAAAAAAAAAATTGTTCATGACAAAATTAAAATTAACATAAAGCTCTTGGATCAAAGGTTCTAATTATTTATTTTTTAAAAGCTTATAGTACTATTATAAAAAAAAATGATACCGCTTTCAAACTAATCAATAATTACAAATTAATCATATGCAAATATCATCTATCCTTTCAAGTAAAGCTTTAAAATTAAAAGATGAAAGGTAAAAAGATAACTTTATTTCAGCACCGGATACATTTAACTGTGGATAGAGTACACTGAAAAGTACACGCGGGGGTTTAGTATTTTACTTAATTAGAAAGCACTAGAATTTTGGTGGGTGGTGATTAAAGTTTAAACATCAAAAGCAGAATAAACAAGAGTACTGTTAATTTACCGTAACCAGCTAGCTATATATCACCTAGTTACTTTGTTTTCACATGCGGCGCGTGTATATTAAGCAGCATTTGTAACTATATATGTTCATACACAAACAGGTCGCAAGTAACAGTTACCAAGACTTTCCGAGGAAATATCATGGGTTCACATCAAAGGCCAGAGGGCGAAGGGTGTGACTTGTGAGGATAGGGTGGGTGGGTGGGTGCCCTTTTTAGACCTAACGATAAAAGCCTATAAATAAATAAAATAAATAAAATAAAAACCCTATCTGGGACCCCTTTGCCCTCTCTTTCATCATTTATTCAGACGAAAGGTCCTCATGCTTCGCCCATTTAGGTATATATAGTTGATTATTAAGCTGAAATGCTACTGATGTTAATAATGTGTAGGGGCTGCTGCTGCTATTAGCAACTGTACGTGTATATATGTTCAGTTCAGAACTGCGTAGCTATATATCCAGCTAGGGTTGGACCAGTACTCCTAACTAGCTCTACAGATCCAACCACAGAAGAAACACAGATCACTCGCACTATGATCCAGTCAAAACGAAGTGTTTGATCTTCTTACATACCCTCTGAGAAGTATTTATTGTTTATATATATACATATAACATCTTTAATTAAGCAAATCCCCGTTTTTCAATAGCTTCAAAAACTCAGCCACTTCGGAAGGGTCTCCATGAACTTACGTGCCAACCAGGGATAGCAGGAGGAGGATGGTCATCTAGTTATTTATTTGTTTATTTATTTATTCAAATAAATCGTGTTCATTTATTATTAACCAATGCATGGAAGCATCAAGGATGGGTCTCCATCATGTAGCTGGTGGCAAGATCCCTTTCATGAGGATGATAATGGTAACAACTGTCATGCCCCATAGTCTAGGGCTAAGTAGCATAGAGTGGGAGACAAATTTCATGAGGGCTAAGCTACTTGTGGGTTAAATAATGGTGTAGCGACTGGGAGATACTATTGTAGTGGACCCATATGTAGGGGAGGGGGACACATGCAAATCAACCAGCAAGCTTCAAAAGGAACTTCAATGGAGGCGAGGATACCCAAATAATTCCTTTTTCAAATATTATGGGCAGTAAACAAGGGGCTTCAAGCACTAATTGGATTAGCAGCTGCTGCAGCAGCACCAGTGTAGCAGCAGCCGCATATATACGTGTGTATGCATATATATATATATATATATATAGATAGATATACACAAAGTCCAGAGGCCAGAGCTACCACCACCAGCCTCCTCTTCTATAACCCCACACTAGGAGTCTATTGCCTCTGCCTCTCTGAGAAACCGTTGAGCCTCTCTGGCTGTTAAATCGCTTTCGCTCTTCATTAGATGACACAGAGCCCATGGCTAACTTGGCTACCCCCTTCATTTATTCATGTTTGTGGTGCCATATATTAATCAATACGAATCTCTTTTTAGTTTTCTACTTTTTTTTTTTTTTTTTTGGCCTGGCATGCTTTTAAAATATAAGAGCTTGTTTGGTAGTATTGTTGCGATTGCTTTTCAAATAATTTTTAATGCCAAAATGTATACCAATGATATTTTTTTTATTTTTAAAAAATTATTTTTGATATCAGCACATTAAAATGATTTGAAAACATTAAAAACATATTAATTTAAAGTTAATAAAAAAATAAAAAAATTTCAAATATTTTTAAAAATATTTTTAAAATACAGAAATAAACATGTTCATATTTGAGCGCGAAGAGGTGACCGCAGAATTACACCGCAGAATTACATCCCTCCCTTAAGCTGGTTGAGTGCGATCGCTATCTTGTTCCATATATACTTGCAAGTCGTTGGGAAAATACAAGTAAGAAATAAAAGTCGGGCATTTCTCGGTAGATCAATGGCAGTGGCAGTTTTATCCAAATTAAATTTTAATCCAATTAGATTGAATCTAATTGTATAGTACAATTCCATTAATGTCTTGCGGGAAAGAAGAAGAAGCAGCTCAGCTAAAAAGCTCAAGTTACTAAATGAATTATCAGCAATGGCAGTGGCATAATTGCTGTTTAATTTCCTTCAAGATGGAAGCACAGCACCCGAACAAATGTTAGATTTTCGCCCAAAATATACTCTAACACGAACCGATCCTTAATAAGTGGCTTCTGAACGTGTTCATCTCTATTTGCATTTGTCGTTAGAGTTGTCGGGTTCTTAAGAAACCTGAACGATTCCTGCTTCTTTATGGTTCCCTTCTCCTTTTTCTCTTTATCACAGGGAGCTATCATTTAATTAGTTTTCTTTCTTTTACTGACTGAGTCCTAATTTTTCTTTTCTTTTTTATCACCACCTTTTCAGTAAGCAAATTAATTAGTTAGTAAATTTTGTAACAAAGAAAGGGAAAAAAAAAAAAAGTAGCAGGTGTTGCCTGTTAGCACAATATATAGGATTTCCTTTGTTTTGCGCTTTCGTTTTACACCTCGAAAGCAGCCTAGCTAAGCCTATCTAGCTAGCTCTAGCTAGCACGCCATTGATTCCCAGTTTTTAGGGAACTCAATCCAATTTAATTTGTTGAATTCTAGGTGTACGCGGATGAGTTTCATTAGGGAAAAACTAAAAATTTACACGAAGAGGATGGACATAGCACATGCACATAAATATATGTTCGAATTTGTGCTGTTCATGCCCTACTTAAATTATATAATCCAAAATCAATTCATGAATCGATATGTGCTTATATGCTACTTGATTTGATCAAAAATCTTCAATAACTCATTGATTTGATGGTAAAAGTAATTAAGTGTCTATATTAAATGAGTGTGTATGGTATGCTTGCCAGATTGAGAATATTATGTATTTGATATTCACCTACATACATATAAGTATCTCCATCTAAAAATTATCTATTAGGAGGTCCACTAATAAAAGTTCGGGATTGAAAAGTTTATTTTTCCTATAATCTCATGTTCGAGTCCTAAAATTACTAATATTAATAACTACTAAAAACTTACATAATCGTTAATTTCAGAGCTCGTGAAGATTAGTCGAGTTGCGCGCAAGCTGGTTCGAACACTTCACCTTAATCAAAAAAACAATTCCCACCACATATATATATATATATATATATATTCCTTATGAATAGATTTCATCAAATATAAATATGTTATCCTAACCAAAATCAAACCTGATATTAGGGCAGATGAATATTATTCTTTAAACCAATTGTCCACCGAGTGCTCATGATTGAGAAAACGTTCTCATTTCTAAAGTATTTTCAAGACATTAATTTGACACGTTTAAATGTGCACGGGGGTGGGTGCACAAAACACTCCTTTAAAAGTAAAGGCTCATTTACGTACCTCACAATTGTTTCCTAATATTGGCCACTAGAATAAATAAAATATAAGAGGACACTGTGTTACCAAAAAAAAACTAAAGGGGTGGTGAATTTCACCATTCCCCTGGAAACATTGTACTATGAATCAAGAACAGTGAATTCATCATCTCGTCCTTGAAAAAAGAAAAAGAAAAAACAAGGGTGTAGGCTAATGATTTGGAGAAGAATTTATTTTTGTAATGAGATTATTTTGACATTTTAAAATTAATCAGGGATAATATGGGTTTTTTATTTTTTATATATAATAAAATTACATTGATGCTCTTAAAAGAAAGAAGTTGTTTGTCTATAATAGAGGGTTTTTTTATTTGATTGTAACAGTAAATTATTATATTACCCTTGAAATTAGAAAAAAAAAATTGCACCGACAATGGGGGCTTCTTTTTCCTTTCCATTTTTATAAGCATGGTTAAAAGATCTACTTGCTATTAGATCTATTTTTTTAAGTCTAGGGTTATAGGGTATTTTAATCCTTGTGCAACTAGTATTTTTGTTGTCATTGTCTTTGGTTGGAAGAAATTTAGTCTTTTAAAAAATAATAATAATAAAAATTATTGACGCGAGCTAAAAACATATTAGCAGCCTTTTTATCTTTAGCTAATTCTAATGGCTGAAAAAACCATTCTAGAGTGTCGTCACCTTCATCTCAAAGCCTCTTTCATGGATATAAGGCATATGCACTAAGAAGATCTCGTCTTTTTAATTGTAATTTTTTTTGTAATTTAAGATAATTCTTAGTGTTGTATTTTTTTTTTATTTCACCCTCCATAAATCTTTTCCCTATTAGATTTTATTTTTATTTTTTTGATTGTTGTTTTTTTTTTTTTGCTTTCCAAAGTTTTCAAGATTGGCTTTTTTTTACTCAATTTCATTCTTCAATATTTAATTCATTAGAATTTAATTTTCTTGATTAAGCCCGTGTCCAAGATTTCACAAATTACAAGTTTTGAAAAACTCAGCTTCATAAGGGTTTTCTTTGGTTTTTATATTATTTTTTAAGAGACTGTTTTTTCGATTTAATCCTTTAATATTTATTTAATTGGACATTTAGCTCTATTTTTTTTCATACTTTCTATAACCTTGGTTTTATCATTTTTTTTTAATAGGTTACCATTGGTCTTTTTATTTGTTGCTTTTTTATTAAATTTATTTTTTAAAAATAAATTTTATTATTGAACTAAATAGAATTGATTGATTGAATGTAGGTCAATACTCACTTTATTTTATTTTGTTCGATTTGCTTTTCTGGAACATTGCTATAGCAATCCATATGGCTTCTTGTGCTATTGTCATCCAAATTTTTAAGTCAGGTTTGAACTTTGAACCATCTTGGCAAGACAATGTCTATAATGAAATGACGGTGGGTAGTAAAACAAACTTGAGTTTGTAATTTGATAGTATGCATTGATAATATGATGATTTGGATAGTAAGATAAATCTCAAATTAGTAATTGTTTTTATGTGATTAACATAAAAATTAATTATTGATTCATTTTTTATAACATAAGAAGTTTATTATTATAATGTGTTATATTTTTATTATTATTAACTTAGGTGTCTGGGTCAACTTGCGTGCACCTCAACTAATTTCATGCACGGACCCTGAAGTTAACAACTATTAAATTTCTAGTGGCCCTGAGATTTGTGAGACTCGAACTAGTAATTTATAAAAGCAAATCTAAAATTTAATGAGTTAAATTGTACCACTCAAAGTTATAATGTGTTACATTTAATTTGTGACATTGTGTAATGATTTCATGTATAATGTCAACCATATAAATTTTGAAAGGAAAAAAAAAATGCCAAACGGAATATCCCATAACTAAAAACATTGGTTAGCAATGAAAAATGAAGAATGAGGGATGAAAACTCTAATGCTATCCAAATTAACGATGACCTTTTAATTAGTGACGGAAAAAATCTATTATTAGTTAGCGATGATGCTCCAGCTATAAGACAAGGGTTAACAGTTACTTTTTGGTTAGCGATGACCTTTTTGGTTAACAATTACTAATTTTCTTGGATGTTGCTCTATGCGGTTTTTTTATATATTATCCTCTAAATTTTTACACTCAGATTTAAACCTTCTCAATAAACAATTTTTATAGAACTTTTTTATATAAAAATTAATTATTTTGATCATCACGATCTTTTTCAACTAAAATAGAACTAATAAGGAGAAAAATAAAATTAAATACCAAAATATATTTTCTTAAAATTCAAGATTGATCACTCAATATCTAAACAAAAATAAGGGAATTAAAATGAATGTGTTAAGAAAAGTTTCAACTTGATTCCTATGTTATCTGAGTTTTTCACTCCAGTTTCCTATATTTCAATTCAACCCTCTCTCCTAAAAAAATATGTAATTGTGGGCTAATTTGAGCTTCAAAAGGCAAATCAAACAAAATAAAAATTCAAGAATCAAAGTAAAAAAAATATAAAAAAAAATACACCACTCCAACCTCTAATGTATTACGAGAGAGTGCACAGTAATTCCAAAAACCTTGCCTTTTCGTATAGAGTAATGATTTACTTAAAATCAATTGGAAAGAAATTTAATTTCATCAAAGTAAAAATTAGACCCTAAATTAGTAGTTGTTTTTATATGATTAACATAAAAATTAACTATTGATTCATTTTTTATAACATAAAAAAGTTAGATATCAAAATATATTTTTTTAAAAAATTCAAAATTAGTCATTTAATATCTAAAAAAGATAGGGGATTAAAATAAATATGTTAATGAAATTTTCAACTTGCTACCTATGTTACCAGAGATTTTCATTCCAATCCTTTATATTTCAATTCAATCCTTCCTCCTAAAAAAATATGCAATTATAGGCTAATTTGATCTTCAAAAAGCCAAATCACATAAAATAAAAATTTAAGGATCAAAAGTGAAAATTATAAAAAATACACCACCTCAACCCCTAATATATTGCGAGAGAGTGCACAGTAATTCCAAAAACCTTGTCTTTTTGTGTTGAGTAATGATTTACTTAAAATCGATTGGAAAGAAATTTAATTTAATCAAAGCAAAAATTAGATCCAAAAATACTCCTATCAATAAAAAAAACAATTTAGAACATGATGTTGCTTATGTAGGTTTTAAGTTGTTTGGCGAGTAGGGCATAAGCCAGGTGCTGAAAGTGAGATTTAAACGCTAGGGCACTGACTGGAAGGCCCCGACTGCCTGATAATTGAACTTTACGTGTGTGATCAAAGCATGATCCACATGTACTTTGAAAAGTGGCTAAGGCAGAGCATCCTTGATGATGACACTCTTGAGAGGTTTTTTTTTATTATTAATCTTGTGATCAATAATGCTTGTCGTTTGGTTCACATTCAGAACTATTTTTGCCTGCTAAAGTCCATTGGAATTCCATGTCAAAATCCCTCTCTTTGACTATAAGACTTCAAATTCCTTTTGGATTCTCGGAGCTTGAAAAGGAATTTGGAAAATACAACTTTAATGATGCATATACATGTCACCTCCCGCACTGCTATTCCTTCGTCGGCTCTAAAAATATAATAAATTGAATTTATTTTTTTCCCTCCAAACATGATAGAGAAAGTAGATGGAGATCCGTTTGTTTTATTTTCATTCAATTGATTTTGTTTTTTTAGCAATTTTGAAGTGTTTTGGTTTGGAAAGTGATTTATAGAGGGTTTTTTTTAGGAATTTTTTAGATGTTTTTGTTGTTAAGATGAGTTGCAAAATGAATTTTTAGACCATCATTCCTTCCTGTTTTTTCAACCACTACAATGATTGTTGGATTTTTAAAATGTAACCTAGTCGGTGATGTGACACATGTCACCCACTTAAAACAAACTAGGAGCGTTGATTTTTTTTTTAATATTATCATTCAATACCTAGTTGATTTTAAATTGGTCTTCATCATTTATTTTAGTTTATTTTCTATAAAATTATTATAGTTCAAAAAAATATCATAATATTAGTTAGTGCTTAATTTGTGACCTTCTATTTTTTGTCATATAATTAAATAAGAAAATCTTTAAAAAATGTTATTAACCCAATGGAGTTTATGATCCAAATCACGTGTTTAACAGGTTAATTTGGATTAATTGGAATTTGAATTTCATAATTTATTTTGATATTATTTTTATGGGTTACTATGGTCTCAAACAAATGTCCCGATATTTTTTTGGTACTCAATTATGCAAATATCTACTTTTGTTGTCATACAATTAAGTGAAAAAATAGTTTAAAACATAAATTTATTAAATCCAATGAAGTTCATGACTCGAGTTATGTATTTGACAGATGAAACCTTGAAACCATGGTCGATCCAATATGTCATCGTCACAATATTAAAATAAAATATGACATCTTGAAATTTTTTCTTTAAATCAAACCATGTTTTCTTGGATCATTTAAATTGTCTTTGAACTTGTCAAATCAACTCAAACATATTAGAACAATTCATATAAGATTTAATTTGAAATCTAAATTAGATAAAAATTTAAATTAAAAAATTTTAAATTTAATTTGTCAGACTGAGTTTAATAATAATACTAAAAACTTTCCCGTAACATGAATTATTTTTTTGGTTAGATTCAAACAAATCTTGGTACAACCTGCAACATAATTCTTGCTAGATACCTTGTATACATATTGGATCATAGAAAGCCATATATATATATATATATATATATATATATATATACAAAAGCTATTTCTAAAAGGACGTATGTGTAGGAAGCTAGAGTTATTGTATGGGCCTCATCTGCCAATTAGTGAGGCGTCGATAGTCCAAGTTAGTATCTGAGGCCACGCTGTAATTGGATTCTTAAAGGAGTTTATATTATTTATTCGTTATGTATCAGATAAATTTTTATAATATAAAAAAATATTCAAACATTATTAATATATTTTCTAATAAAAAAATAAATTATAAACTTAAAACATATTATTAACATGTTTACTAATCAAAAAATTAATCATGAATATAAGATATGATATATATTAAATGATATTTTTTAAAATATATTAATATTGTGATATATTTTTTTAATTGTTGAGATAACAGCATATTGATTTTTATGAATCAGATTAATCTTTTATAATATAAAATATATTCAAGTATTACTAATATATTTTCTAATAAAAAATAAATTATAAACTTAAAACACATTATTAACATGTTTTCTAATAAAAAAAAATCATGAATATAAGATATGATATATATATATATATATATTAGATAATATTTTTTTAAAATATTAATATTGTGATATATTTTTTTAAATATTGAGATAACGACATATTGGATCGATTTCAGTTAACCTATCAAATCTATGACTCGGGTTATAAGACCTTGATAACCCTTTATAAAGCAAATCAAAATAAATCATGAAGGTCAATTTCTAATCAATTAAATGTTGAAGAATGAATTTTTAAAAAAAATACTCAATTAAACCCGTGTTAACCTATCAAACTTATGACCCATATCAAGAGATCAGGATATCTTACAAAACCCAATTTTCAACCAACCAAATGTTAAATGATAAAATTAAAAAAAAATTAAAAAATAATTAAAAACAACCAAGTCAACTCGGGCCAACCTGTTAAACTCACGATCTAGATCATAAGACCAAGATAACTTTATAAAAAATAAATTAAAAAATTACGAACTACATTTCCAACAGATCTAATGTTCAATGTTAGAATCAAGGAAAAAAAACTAAATCCATGAGATTAGGATAACTTTATAGAAAGCAAGTTCAAAATAATTAAGAAGCCTAATTCCTGAACAACCTAGTATTAAATGGTGAATAAACTAAAAAAAAAATGATTGAGTTGTTGGAGGGTAAAATAAAATAATAAATTAAAAAAAGATCTAAAAAAATAAACTGAGTCAACTTGTTAAACTCGCAACTCAAATCATGAAATCATGTTAAAGTAAAAAAAATATTATGAAACCCAATTAAAAAATTATTCAATTAAAAAAACTTTAAAAAATAACTTAAGTTAACTCAGGTTAACTTATTAAACTCACAACCTAGTTTATGAGATTGAGATAAATTTATGAAAAAAAATTATAAAGCTCAAATTTCTAATAAATCTAATGTTGAAGATTAAAATCAAAAGAAAAAAAAATTAAGTCTATGAAACTAGTATATAACCCAACAAAAAAAAAAATTACAATGCATAATTTTCAAAATCACCCAAGATTGAAGGAATGAAAAAAAAAATTAAAAAAAATAGGATTGTTGATAGTGAAATTGAAAAAAAAAACACTAAAAAAACTATAAAATACTTTTCCAATTAATAGTACTTTGTGAGTTAGACTATAGTTATTTAACCACACTCTTTTAGTGTTTTGCTAATAATTAATTAATATTAGTAGCAAAAACATATTGCTAAAATATAGCTTGGCCCCTAAATTATATTTGTGCTCACAATTAAGTCCTTAAGTGGTAGGAACTGACACATCACATACAATTAATCATATACTAATACAAAAAAAAAACAATGAGATTCTAAGACTTTCTTGCTAATTTCATTATATCATTTTGTTTAATTAGTACTTGATATGAAAATGATAGAACCAAAGTGTTTCTCTCATGAAGTTCTAGCAAAAAATTATAAAAAGTTTTTTCAATTTACTGTAAGGATTTAGCGTCGTTTGGTAAGATAATAATAATAAAAAAAAACATGAGTATATATTCAATTTTTTCTTTTCATTAAATAAAGAATTTATGATATGTTTTGATTTTTCTTTCAAATCAAAATTAATAATATTCAGAAAATATATTAAAATCTAAACATAAAATGCATCATAACATCAAATACTAAATATCATCAATGTAATATAACTTTTTTCATTTACATTGACTAAATATAAAAATAGATTTTGCAAAGGAATTGGACAACGCAATAGCTATATATTCCAAAGACTCTTTTAGCACCTATAAAAGAGTTTGCACTGTAAAAATTCTACAAAAGTGAAGTCAATTATATTTAAAAGCATTATTTAAAGTCTTTAATATACGTTAAAAACAAATGAGAATCAATTATATTTATTACAGATATTATTAAATAAGTGTTATTATACATGGTAATATCTTTTAGAGTTCACCATAAATTCTATAAAAACAAAAATGAATATTTTATTTATTTGTTTGTTTGTTCTTACAATCTTATTCCCTAGGGTTAAACTTCCATGAATACATCTATAATAGTAATTAATTGATGAAAGAAAACATATTGGTATAGCAGACACACGCATGGAATAAATAAAAAATAAAAAAGAAGAAGAAGGAGAAATTACCGAAATTACCCTTCGAAGACTGGACGTCTTTCTCTTGCTTGTGTACGCATACGAATTCGGATCTTCCCACGAAAACATGTTGGTATAGCGGACATCGGCCCATTGGTTCTTGAAAATAAACGTGGACCAAGCTCGGGCCCGCGTTTATAGGGCTGCTAAAATTTGAAAATGACGCCGATCGAGAATCCTAATTTCCCTCCCCGCGTATTGTTTTTAGTCCCTATTTATTTGCTAGAATTTTTTTTCAGAATCCTTGAATGGTAAATTATTATTTTTTAATGTTTGGTAGTGTAATAAAAAATAAGTTGAAAATATATTTTAGTGTTTGGTTATGTCATGAAAAATAAACTAGAAAATAACTTTTAAATTTTTTCAAGTTTATTAAAAAAATAAGGACCAAATTTGACAGATAAAAAAATTAAAGGGGATCAAACTAAAAAAATATAATTTTATAAATTATTTATAATAAAATAAATAGCAATCAAAATAGTGGAGATCAAATCTAACAAATAAAAAAGTTGAAAAAGGATGAAAATGAAAAAAAAAATCCAATTTTATAAATAATTTCAAATAACAAAGAATAACAATAAAAAGAATAGGGACCAAATCTGATAGATAAAAAAATCAATTAAAAAAAGATAAGAGAAAAAAATAACAATTAAAAGAATGAGGACCAAATTGATATAAAAATCAGGTTAAATCAAATTCTAATGGATGAAATTGAAGAAAACAAATTCAAAACAAAATATATAACAACCAAAAGATTGAGGACTAAATTTGATATAATTAATAAATAACAAGATATTTTTGTATTTCTCACAATTTTTGTAAAATGTTTTTCGCCCAAAATAAAAGGAAAACACTTTTTTTGGAAACCAAGTATAAATTTTTTTTTGACTAGAAAGTGTTTTTTATTGGCTAACTTTTCTAATGATAAATAAACATAAGAAAAAGAAAGTTTGTAAAGTGGTTTCTTAAAAATCAATTTCTATGAAATAAGCGGCCGTCGTTTACATGTCTATGCATAAATCTAAATGATAAGTAGATTTTGATTAAAAAAAAATAAGGTGTTGGATTTTGAGTAAAAAAAAATAGCATACTATTATTTGGTTGAAATTGCACTTATTTATCGAGTTTTGAAAAAATTACAATTTGTACAATGAGTAGAAAAAATTCAAATATGAGAAAATGATTAAAGTACACTCATATATATTATAAACAACATTAATTGATTGAAATCGATTTCTCATCTCTCTTTCTCTTTCACAGTAACAAACAATCCATATTCCAAGTCTTATCATCATCATCGTTATTGTTGCACGATGTTGAATGACAGAGTGACCTTCTGGAATTGAAGAGGTTTTGGATTAATCACAAAGTTATGATTCGAGAGAGTTATCACCTAATATCATGGTTACTAGAAATCCTATGGTTTGCGAAAATTTAGGTAAATGGACTAATTGTGTAAGGAGAAGATGCATCTGGGTAAAGGGACATATGATATGTTAATATGTCATATAAATATAAATATATATTATATGTTGCACACACTCTTGCAATGTTATAGACAGGTTTACAACATTCAAGAAACCATTAAACAAGCAAGGAAAGAATTCGCAAAGGTCAAGAACAAGATTTTTTTAGAAATTACAATATTGACATCGCTTATTAAGAATTTGTAATAGAATTTTGCCAAATAGCACTGGACTTGTATAGCACACCTTACAATACTCACATAACCTAAATAAACCCAAAAGAATAAAAAACAAAAAGCAAGAAAAGATCAAAACACAAAAATGGGATAAAATATGGATGTTAAACAAAATAGTCTCATCATTTTGGAAATGATAAAGCATTTGCCAAAATGGTCTGACTGTTTCTTAAACTAGTCTAGTCATTTTTCAAAACAGTTAGTTTGTTTCTGGAAAATTTCTAGAAACTCTTGGGGTTCTTAAAAAATGGTCCGACTGAATCTAAAAGAGTCTAACTGATTCTCAAAACAGTTTGGCCAATTATAAAAAGGTTTAATCAATTTTGCCAACAGGCAGAAAACTGTGTCTAATGGCTAGTTTCTTTTCTAAGCCTATAAATATCCTTTTACTTGCCGAAAACAAGAGTAGAACTCCTAATGCAAAATCTTCGTATACTCCCTCAAAAAAAATATTCATAACACTCTTATTTCACTTGTAATTATCCAAAAACAAGGTTAGGTGTGAATTGACAAAATCCTACTAAAAAGCTTAAGTATTATTCCATTCAACTCTACTAAAAGAGTATATTGTGAAAAGTATAAGTGACACTCTAAACACTTGGAAAAGTCTCCTAAAGATAAAATTATGAGAGGTTTAATACTTGTCTTTCAATAAGTATTGGTGAAAGGTTTTCTAGTCTTTAACCCGTAAAATGATTAGGGATAATGATTTGATCATAAGCCCACAAAAGGATTGGGTTTGATCTTGCACCTATAAAAAGATGGTGTAACGGTTTGGTCTTACCTGCTAAGAAGACCAGTGTGTGATAGTAAAACTCTTGAATGTAACTAGTGATTCATTCTCTCTCTTATGTGTTTATGAGAGTTGATAAACTTAGAGCTTAGATATGTAACTAATGATTCACGTGTCTTTACATATTCAATAATTACATGGTGTGAGTAGTAAGGATGCATAAGGATCGTGTTGTCTATTTTTAGGAATAATCATGCAAAATAATTATCTCTAATATGGTGACCATACTATCAGCTTGTAAAATGAGATGTTTAGATAGGCGATTGCACTATTGAAATGTAAAGCAGTACCTTCAAATGGGTAAACACTATAGACTTGTTAAGCAAGATATTTAAACGGGCAATTACAATGGCATGCGTGTTCCTTATCTCCATTTTATATGTTTGATGATGGTGAGCGAACATGTTAGCATTAAATGCATAACATCAAACATTGAAGAGTTAATAGGTAAAGCAAACTTAAAGGACCAGGTCTAGGTAAATCCAGTTGGGTTTGAGCCCATCTAAAAAGAGACCAACTTTGGTTTTTCTTAAACATTATATCATGCCTCATAAAATACACATACAGATGGTCAACATGAATTGACTTGTAGATGAATTCTAAAAATTTATTACAGAAAATTAGGTTCTCCAAAGGACTTAGCCTAAACCCAAACCACTTGAATGATGAGCTTGTGCAAGCTAAAATCTAAGCTACAAATTGTTGTGGGATCGAGTTACAGGACCTAGTCCACCCTTAAGTCCTTGCGGGCTCAAGTCGATGAGTCTTTAAGTGTCCCTAGTCGTGCCAACACCAGTAATAGGTGGGTTAGGGGCTCAATTTTAAATTCATCACTCTAGATTTGTTTATTTAAGTTGTGCACATCACATACATGCATTTATTATTACTGACCTTTAAAAAATAAAAATAAAAACTTCAGTAAGAATTCAGCTTTAAATCTCTCACTTGTTCTTAATCAAGTCCGGACCATAACTTATGACACAGAAGAAAAGTTTTAGGGCGGTGTGGAGAAGGTCACAACTTGCTTGTCTAAATGAATTCTTAAGAACAACAACCAAGTCGAGAGTTGTTATTTCTTGAGAATATGACCTAAATTAAATAAAAAAATCACCTCAAATTGAACCGGTTTGGTTTGATAAAGGTCAATTTCTTGGCATTAAAATCAGGAAACTTAATACCCAATAAATGAGCTTGATTTTTGTTTTTTAAAATAGGCCTACATCAAATTGGATTTTAACAATTTCTTGTTGAGTTTAGTTTTTTTTTATAGGCTTTTTAATCAAATTATTTTTATTAGGCTTTTTAACGAAACCAACCCAACTCCATTACTAAACTAGAAATTAAATTTAATAGGAACCTAATTAAACATTTGCATTCTTCCCTACCCAGCTAGTCACCTTAAGTATGCATGATCAAATTTAATGTACTATGACTTTGTCTAGTCTTCTATTTTTTTCTCCACAGGTGTACATAAAAATAAATTTTTGGTTCAGTAAAAAAGACCATACCATAAAGTCTATGGAAATATAAGCATCTCAAATTAATATAGGTGTTCACGTTTCTTAATAAGCAGATACATTAGTTACAAATTAGCAAATATAATATAAACAAATCTAGATTAAATAAAATTGAAGAAAAACATTTAGAATAGTTTGAAGAAAAGAAACCAAGCAACAATAACATCTATAAAATCTAGCAACACAAAAAGATAAAATACCCTAAAAATTAGCAACAGGTTAGATTTCAATTAATAAAAGATTTAGCAGTGCAAAATTACAGTAAGTATTGAAAGTATGTTATAGTCTCAAAAATCCCAAAAACTTACAACCACCTAAATAAATCTAGTATTAATATCTATTAACATTAATCAGTCACTGAAATGCTTCATCAAAACCCAAGATATTATATTAACAAAGAAAAAAGAATAATAAAATAATCTAGCATTTATATCTATTAACATTAGATTAGTTCATTGTTATGGATCATAAAAACCTAAAATCTTATATTAATAGTAAGTTTAATCAAAGAAAAAAATAAAGAGTTTGAGAAGCTCAGTCTTGTAAGAGAATTAAAAACATCATATTAATTCTCTTACTACTTTTATCAAAAAAAAAAAAAAGAAGGCTTACAATCGATGGTAATCTAATAGATGCATCAAAGGGAAAGGGGAGAACAAGAGAGTGATGCTTAATTGTTTCAAGTTATAACAGGTAATCTTTCAAGTTTCAATAAGAAAGGCCGAGAAAGAGAAAGATGGCAAAGGGAGGGGTGTATGTTGTCAAAGGGAAAAAAGAAACAAATATTTTTTGAGGTCAGGTTAAGTTTCTGTTTATGCCCCTTTTTCCCGGTTCAAATCTCGCTCACATGGTTTCAGCTTTCTAAAACATAAATCAAATCGGATTGGGTGATTTTTTCTAGTTTTTAAATTGGTTTCTTTGATTTGGTTTTTATAGTTTTCTTAGTTGAATGGTTTTTTTAAACACTCTTAGTTATAACACATATAAAAAAATAATTTATAGTGTATCTATTTGGGACTAAAGAATTAAGAACTGTGTGACCTTTTTGTACTCTTCACATACCCCTTTCTCATTTCCTTTCTTGGGTTTTACCAAAATCCTTACAACAACCCATACAAGCAAGATCATGTGTTATCATAACCCTGAAGGGTGTAACTCAATTAGTCAGGCCTTGGGTTTGCTATCCAGAGATCACCGGTTCGAGTTTCACAAACCTCACGGCCACTAGAAACTTACATGGTCATTAACTTCAAGGCCCGTGAAATTAGTCGAGGTGCGTGCAAGCTGGCCCAGACATCCACGTTAATCTAAAAAAAAAGACCATGTGTTATCATAATAGAGCTCTAGTTCTTTGTTCTTCTTTTGACAAGTTAAATATTGATTAATAAATATGATGCTCATTTTTCACTTTTTTTCATGGCATAGATATTTAAAATCACTTTATTAGGGTCCTAGGGGATCGAGCACTTTAATAGGGATAATTACAAAAAAAAAAATCATGTAGTTTGATCTAGATTTAACTCTCTTTGTACTTCCATAAATTACACTTTGCTTTCTAAGGTTTACATATTCAATAATAGCTTACATTCTCCATAAAAAAAAAATTAAAATAAAAGGAGTTGAGTATTTACAAGTTTTCTATTATAATTAAATTGATGACTAAAAAGCCCTTAGCTTAAAAATGACAAAAATGCCCTCGATTTTCAAAATTACAAAAATACCTCCAGTTGTCAAAATTACAATAATAATAATAATAAAAGAAATCATCCAAATTCAGTTGCCATTAGAACATGTTTTTAAAAAGAAATCATCAACAACTTCTCATCCAAATTCAAGCAAAAACACTTCTTTTTATTCAACCAAACACATTCAAAATTTGACTAAACATAACAAGAAATCATCATCAACTTCTCATCCAAATTCAAGAAAAAACACTCCTTTTTATTCAACTAAACACATCCAAAATTCAACTAAACATAAATGTAAAATCCGAGTAAAAACACATTCAAAATTTCAACATGCCATCACATCCATAACTAAACACATGTATTCACTTCTTAACAAAATAATCCATAATATCCAAATTCTTGTTGCTTTAAGAAGTTCAAGCAAACACATATGATTTCACATCTCTACCATTGATCCACAATATTAAATGCATGGTAGTTTGGATAGATTGTTGAGAAGAGAAAATGCTAACACCACTTTGCAGTCTTAAAAACTATTGTTAAGTAATTGCACAATTTATAAACTAATTGGACTTGCTTGAACATTTTAAAGACCAACTTGTGTTTGTGCTTGTTAGGAAGATGGACCAACACCACTTTTGAGACCTTTAAAACCTCTTCCATCTCTAGTAGCAACTCTCTTACCTTCTTTGACAACAACTCTTACACCTTTATTTTGTTCACTATTATCTC
Organism: Populus alba x Populus glandulosa; assembly: GCA_033617975.1. Taxonomy (NCBI): domain Eukaryota; kingdom Viridiplantae; phylum Streptophyta; class Magnoliopsida; order Malpighiales; family Salicaceae; genus Populus; species Populus alba x Populus glandulosa. The sequence goes on along the minus strand of CM066144.1, from coordinate 16,565,549 downwards.
TCTGACATGTCTTGGAATTGTTGCCATACTAACAAATGGTGCACCTAAGTGTGGCAACTTTTTTTTTCTAATATTAGAAGGTTGGTCTTTTCTTGATTCTCTTTGTCAATATTTTCTTGGTTTCCCTACTTTTTTTAAGATTTAGAGGTAGAATAACGGCTATAAAAATAGTCGTTGGCCAACAGTCATTTGTTTTTACCATTTCTACAGGGAAATGTAGAAATGGCTTGTCACTGAACAAATAGCTAAAATAACTATATGTTTGGCTCATGCGTTGGAGTGAAGAAATGGAAAAGTAAAAGCTAAAAGTACACTTTTTAACATTTGGCTCTCCCGTTGGAGATGCTCTTGCCTTCTTTGAGAGCAACTCTTACACCTCTATTTTGTTCATTATTATTTTTCTGACATGTCTTGGAATTGTTGCCATACTAAAACATGGTGCACCTAAGTGTGGCAAGTTTTTTTTGTTTTCTAATATTAGAAGGTTGGTCTTCTCTTTATTCTTTTCGTCAATTTTTTCTTGATCTCCCCACTTTTTTTTAAGATTTAGAGGTAGAATAATAACATTATGACTTCTTTTAAGATTTAAATATGCTTGTGGTAATGGATGAACGGCCTCTAAGAAAGTTTTCCTAAAAGTTTAAATACTATAATATTAAAGACATTGTAATCATTCTATTATGTTTTTGAAATAAATATTTTATTGATGTACAAGACTTGGAAACTCAAAAAAAAAAATCATGAACATGAAAATATATAAATGCAATATCACTATTTAATACTACCATTTAAAAAAAATTAATTAGAAATATTTCGGTTAATTAGCCACTTAAAATATTGGATGTCCTTGTTTAGCTAGACCTTGAAAAGATGGTTGAATTGAACTATCCATTTTGAAACCCTAAACCTATTGGGCCCTTCCATTTAAAAATAAACTCTCAGACTTCCATCAATTATTTGCAAGTCTTAACAAAGTCTCCATTGAAAACAACCATTTCACATTTCAAAGCTATGGATTATTCGTCTTTATTCTCTTCTTTGTATTATCTATAACAAAAGGTTCAAAACCCAACTTGAGTAGACGAAGACAATAAAGCTTACCTTACTGTTAAAATGGCGAAACTAGCTCCACTTTTCTCCCATCCAGTCAACAAAATTGTCTAGGTCTCCACCATAGCTTTCAAGGTCTGGAAAAAGGATAAAGAGGCAGGTGTAAACATGCTAGAACTATGAAGAAATGACAGCAAAAACTTACTTCCTTACACTAACGAAGAAAATTGAGTATTTTTTTCTGGTTTTTATTAATTTTTTTCTTGGTTTTACAGTTTTTTTCAAGTGGCACCACCAGGCATATAAACGTATAAAAAACTTACTCCCAGCATAATCTATTCTGGGACCAAAGAATTGAGGACCCTTCTGTACTCTCCACATACCCCAGACTCATTGCCTGTGTTAGGTCTTACCAGAATCCCTGTAACAAGCCATACAAGCAAGACCATGTGCTATCATGGTAGGGCTCCACTTCCTTATTCTTACTGGTTGATGAATGCGATGCTCATTTTCCACTTTTTTTCAGGGCAAAGATATGCAAGATCGCTTTATCAGGGTCCAGGGGATCGAGCACTTTAACATCAACTTGTTAGGAGAAGAGACCAGAGAGTTGCGCCCCGACCTTTTCCTTTCATGTTCCCAGAGGTCGGTCAACAGGGTCGAAAGATGAAAATAACATGTTGTCCCTCAGCTCAACCATCTTTATCAAAGGATTAGGGCATCTCTGTGGTCAACCACACATGTGTACCTTTGCTTCAAGAGCTTGGAAACTTCGTCATGGTGTCTTTCAATGACTGATCTGTTGCAGCTTGTGACGACCAACCATTCTCTTGTGATTGTCTCCAGTCCGAACAGCTTTTTCCAAAATATTTCTGATGCTGGGATGATAAGATAAAATCCCCAGTTAAGGATCAGTCAACTAAGATATGTCTCTGGATATCAAGAACAACGAATCAAGGATCTACTTTTTTTCTTTTTTTCTTTTTTTTTTAAAAAAATTATATATATATATATATATATATATATATATATATATATCAATGATCTTACCTCTTTTTTGTTTCGGTTTTGTGTTTAATTTACAAGTTAATCCGAAGGACCAAGTCCAAGAGCACCGGTAATTCGGTATAACATCCACTTAAACCGGACCATACTTGTAAAACAAAAACATGTTGAATTATTGCTAACCCCTAAATTAAAACTATTTCTAATATATATATATATATATATATATATATATATTGATCAAACATTCTTTTAGATAATTAAAAAAAAACGTGTTTTATATATTGGATTATGGTTGGGGTTATATTTGTGATAAGAAAGAAAATGAAGCTAGTTAAAAGAACCACTATATATATATATATAAACCAAGACAAATGATGTTATAAAAAATATAGTTTTGAAATTAAGCCCAACAAGTTAATCCGGGACTCGGCTGACTCAGGGCTATAATTGGGTAGGGTTGAAGAAAAATAGGGAAAGAAAAAACTCGGTCAAAAACTCGATTACAACTTTTTAATTTTTATTTTTTTATTATTAAAATAACGTTATTTTGATTTAAAAAAAAATTGACTTGAATGATCCTATAACTTGATCAAAATTTAAAATCTGAATCTTGAAGCGGTTTGTCACCGGATTTAACTTGGTATAAAAACTATGAGAAAAAATAATTTCAAAAGCTACAAGCTGAAGTCTCTTAGAAAAAAATTGACTTATGGAGAATCTGCCAATTTTTGTTTTCTCTAATAGAGTTGGAATACCCGGGGACCACGCCTGATTTATTTTTATTTTTATTTTTTGTCAAAAAGTTTAGTGCCGTGTAAGTATTGTAAATAACAAAGAAAATTTCGGATGGAAAGATGCCATTAAAAACAAGTTAAAATTTTATAAAAAATTCAAGAAAAAAAATTACAAATCAAAATAATATAAACCAATGTGCAAATCCCCATAAATTACATTACATGACATCTCTAAAATTTTCTACACTATGAATTTTGAGAGGAAAAAAAAAAAAAAAAGGAATTGCCGACAGCAAACCATGTCACAAACAATCTTATATGCCATCAAAATTGAAAGAGGATGTTGTTTCCCTTTCAATAACACGACAAAAGAAGGATTTTAACTGGCAAAAGGTCTACACGCACTAACAACTTTTTTCTATTTAAATAATATTTAATGTTTACTAAAAAACTATATTATCCTATCTATATTTGATAATAACAAAATTTAAAAAAAAAAGTTAAAAAGCTCCTCAACTTTTTCTTTGAAAATTTTGCTTTCAAAGATAAAGTTGTTATTTTACTTTATTTTAAAAAGTAAAAAGACAAAAAGCTCTTATAAGCCTGCTTTAAAAATTGTCTCTTCAATAGAAATGTAATCATAGCATTGTAATTAAAATTTTGAAAAAGATACATCCACCCCTAATTAATTTTTTAATAGCTAACAGCCATATAAAGATCTAAATACCTTCAATAAGTTCAAGGGTTTTTTATGAGAAGAGTAAAATCATAATTATATTGTTCTATTGAACGATGCCCATGAATATGTATAAATAATATTTTCCCAAGCACAATTAGCTTTGATTAATTAATATTTTTATTAAAAAAATTGAAAATCCTAACACTTACAAACTTGAGTTAATTCCTCTAATTTGCAACTCGTTAAATCCTAAACTCGAGATCAATAAAAAAAGAGTAATTTAATGTTAAAGCATGAAGTATAAAAAATCAATTTAAAAAACCTGTTAATGTTAAAAAATATCAATAAAAAAAATAATGATAAAATTTGATACGTAAATATAATAAAGGAAATGATATTGTGAAAAAAATCCAAAAACCATCCAAAATAAAATAATTGGTGATCAAAATAAATTATCCAAAATAAAATAAATAGCAATCAACAAAATGAGGACCTAATCTGAAATTAAAAAAAAATAATGGAAGATGAAATTAAAAAAAAACAACTCCTTAAACTAATTCAAGAAAATAAATGCAAGGACCAAATCCTATGGGAAAAAAACTTGTAGGGTTGTGGTGAAATGTTGCAAGGGCATGCATGCATGCATGGAAATTGAGGAAAAAAGAGAAGAGAAGAAGAAAAAAAATTCAATCCCCGTCAAACCATCAAGAATTAAATCACACATGTCACATGGAGAGGTAGCCTCGTTGTTGTGAATTAGAAAAGACCATGGAAATGGTTTTTACTAGCCATAAGCCATTACACTCGCTGTTTGAAGACTTTAAAATTGGCTCACTTGTCGACACTTTCTAAATTAATTAAACTTTTATTATTATTATTGTTTGTTTATTAATTAAACTATTGGTATGTTTGGTATTGAGGTTGTTGTTGTGATTGTGGTTTAAAAAAAGTTATTTTATAAAAAGTACTTTTAATTGAGGTTGATTTGAAAAAATATATGTTTGGTAAAAAATGTGGTTGAAATTGAGGTTGAGCAAAAAATAGTTTAATGTGTTTGGTAAAAAAATACTTTTCAAATTGAGGTTATAAAATAATTAATATATATATATTAATGATTTTTAATTTAAATATTTTAGATTTAACCACTGTTATTATATCATGAAATAAATAATATTGATATCAAATATTTTTTATTCTTCCATTAAACTATGTGCAATGTTATTACATAAAAAACCTATCCAACAACGACTATGTTTTTCATGGTTTCTTAAGTGCGCAACAACAAAAACTGAATTTTTTGTTACGTCATTAAGCGATCTCCTTTTAAGTTTTTGAATAAAACACAATTAAAATAAAAATAAAAAATGAATTTCTTTTTATGCAGTGTTATTAAATAATATTAAATACTAGTTTTTCAAGTAAAATACATTTTTTAAAAAAAATTTTATTATGTACAAAATTCATTCGACAAGAACTACAGAAAAAATAATTTTTTGAGTGTGCAATAAAATTAAGTAAAATATTATCAGGAATAAAATTGAGATTATAATATGAGTAAATTTAATTCACCTTAAACTAATTTTTTTAAAAAATAATATTGTTCATGTTCACGTGAACAATGCGAGTAAAATTAATTAATTGCATTAATTTTTCAAGAAAAAAAAAACTAAACTTCTTGCAATATTTTTTTTTAAAAAAAAAAAAAACTAAAACTGTAACAGTACGAGTGAATTAATTCACTCGCACTGTTGCAACAGTGGAGCCACCATAGAAGAATTTTTAGCATGATGGCCATTGTAAATCTTGAGTGCTGGAGTGTTTGTTCGTTAATATCAAGTTTAACACGGGGAAAAGTTAGCTCAGGCAAGGAAAGCTTTTAATTACAAGAAAAAAAGTGTCAATAAAAGAAGACCACGGAGTGAAAAACAGGTGTGAGTTGCTTTTCAATATCTGAGGTCTGATCTCAGTTTTTGCGTAGAGCCCATGTCAAATAAAAATACGGTTTGAGATTACCAAATATCAAAGTCCTGTTTTTATTGTAAACCGCAGCCGTAGCTACAGTACCAAACGGCCACTAATTGTAACTAAAAAAAAAATTGCGGCAAGATTAAGACACCCCCACGCAATTCTGAAATAACAAGTGAGCCTGTAAAAAAACTATTTTACCCTAGAAGATTATCAGTTCATTATTGTAATCCATGTTAAATTAAGGCTAGTGCATAGTGATTTCTCAACACGGTTCAGGTTCTGTAGTGATGATTTCCCTCAGTAAATTTAGAACGTGTTTGTTTGAAAATGTAGTTATAATTATTTTTTAAAATGTTTTTTATTTAAAAATATATTAAAATAATATTTTTTATTTTTAAAAAATTATTTGTAATATTAGTGTATAAAAGTTTTAAAAATACTAAAAAAATATTAATTTAAAGCAAAAACAAAATTTAATTTAATTTTTTAAAATATAAAAACAAATATTACCATAACTTTAACCTGAAAACAAAATCCGGTAGCTTCCTCTTATTTATTACCAGGAAACTACTTGGAAAAAAAGAAAAAGAAAGAAAACAGTGATAGTACAAGGAATCTAACTCCGGAAGACGTGATTTGGTGTGTATAACAAGTAAAGCCTGAAAGATCGAGCAGAGACAGAGAGAGGTCTGCAACATTTACGTTTCATCAGAGTGCACAGATGCCTGAAACCTTTCCATTTTCCCCATTCCCATGGCATATTAAAGCCTTCCTTTAATGCTCGAGGCTGCACCCACCAACCCCTCACCACAAATATTTCTCAGAAAAAAAAGTAAGATTTTCATAAGAAAGCTAAGAGAATGTCTGGTATGAGAGTAAACGAGGATGGAAGTTTTCTTTACAAGGGATAACTCTTGGTTTTGTGCTTTTTGCTTTTTTTCTTTTAGTATTATTTTTTCTTTCATTTATATTTTGAAATCACAAATGTATATTATTTGAATTTTTTATGCTTATATTTAATACGAAATTAATTTTATTTATTTAACAAGCCTGCACCACCCGACTCAGAATGAGGCATGTCCCGCGTATATAAAACTAATATGTCATCTGGACCTGGTTGTACATCCAAATAGTCACGTTAGATTGTCATGTTAATTAGTTAGCACCGCTAGAAATAGATCAACCTCATATAGGTCGAGCCATGTCTATCTTGATGTCCTATAAAAATATAAAAACAAGTTGTTTGCATTGCAACACAATTTAAACATAAAATTTCTTGAATGTAAAAAAATAATTTATGTTAGTAATTTGAAACAAATGCAATTATTGACATACATTATCTATTTTGACATGTTTTATTATTATTATTATTATTACTATGACCCTTTTCACCACATACATCATATTTATTTTTTGAGTGCCCCTCTTTACCATTCATCTTGTTATATAAACGAGTAGATCTCCCTCGACTCCTTTTTTGTTCTTCATCTAGTTGGACATCCATATATAAATAGACCAATATATACAACCATAATGGCTAATAATTCATATTTATAATAGCTTGAATATTTGCAACACTCGTACTTATATCGACTACTACAATTGTTAATATCACCTTAACAATCAGATCCAAGTTAATATGCCGATGACATTGCAAAAGAAGTGGGTTTTGATATATGTGTGACCCTTTTAATTTTGAGATCTCAAATAAATCAAACCTCTAGTAATATCCTCACACAAATACCATCTACATGTTGGTACTTGAATGTTTACTACCTGCATATAAGTTTTAGTTGAATGTTGGACGTTGTATTTCAATGAATTCTTGACATGTTATTATTTAATTGCAATAACATGTTTAGACTTGTCTCTAAATTTTTTTAACCTTCAATTCATCACCTAATAAACCTAAATTTCTATGACTCAAAGCCTATTTATTGCATGTGTCTTGGGCATATCCACTCACATACTTAAATTTTGGAGCAAACGGTGTCATAAATTGATTTCCTTAACATTAAACCTAATTCGCAATGATAACAACCCAAAATCATTGATTTTCTTCACAAATAACAAAATTAATAACTCAAATTCATGTATTTTATAGCTAACCTAATTTATAGAACACTAATTTTACTTAAAAAAAAACCCTAATTCTAAACCCTGAAATAATCAAAATCAACAATTAGCATAAATTTCACCAATTCTATGAAATTGATAAAGGGTGTAATATACCTCTAAGTGTTGAATGTGAATAGTGGTGGTAATGAGTGGTGGTATTGGTGGTTGAAATCCAAGAAAGAGTTGGTTTTCTTCAATCTGGAGAGAGGAAAAGGGGGTTAGTATCGTGTTTTATATGTGAGTATTTTATGGTTAGGGGAGAGGTAGATAATGGTAGTGTAAGGCGGGTTATGATGGGAAAGGGGTAACGAAGGAGGAGGAAAGACATGGGAAAAGAGGAAAGAAAAATGGTGTTGTGGTTTTAATTCATTCACAATCATACGTGACTTGCGAGTCGCAGATAAGGCTTATGACTTACTAAACTATGCTATTTTTCTAAATATTTTTTTAACGATGTTATTTTCCTTTTTTTTTGTTTCGTTGAATTCCAAAAAAAAAACCTCGAAGAAAAAAAAGTATAAATAGTCAATGCATATTAACGAAAAAACTAAAAGAGGTGCTGCTTTAACTATGCACCACCTTACAAAACATTATTTGTTATAATATATATATATATATATTTTTAAATCTATATATTTTTATTTTATTCTTTAACATTTAATTTATTAGAGATTGAGTTTCATGATATTTTGCAATTTGTTTTCTATGTGGTTATCATAGTCATATGACTCGTGTTGTGGATTTGACAAGTTAACCAAATTTATATTAGGTTTTTTTTTCTTTTTTTTTTAATTAGTGTTTTTTTTTCAATTTTATTTTTCAATATTAAATTGATTATGAATTAGACTTTATGACTTGTTTCGATTTACTTTCTATTAAGTTATCTCGGTTTCATGATTTGAATTATTTTTTTGGTTTGTTTTTCATGAGATTATCTCGGTCTCATAACTCGGGTCATGGCTTTGACGAGCTAACTTGGGATGACATTGATTATTTTTTAAAATCTTTTTTTTAATTATTTTTTTTTCGACTTCATCTTTTAACATTAGATTGATTGAAAATTTAGACTTATAATTTATTTTAATTTACTTTTTATGGGATTATCTTAGTCTCATGACTTAGATTATAGGTTTAACAGGTTCACTTGAGTTGTTTTTTTTTTATTTGATTTGTTTTCAATTTTATTTCTTAGTATTGAATTGGTTGAGAACTAAATTCATAATTTGTTTTATATAGGTTAATATGATCTTATAATCCATGTTATAAATTTAATATATTAATATAAATTATGGATTCAATATATCATCATTTTATTGTGTTTTAAAAATAATCACAGCTTAAAATTTTTTTTAAATCATGCAAGAATTGAATTAATATAATGAATTGACTTTACAAACCTAAAAGTAACGCGTAAACAATATAGAATAATGAATGAGGAAAATAAGAACTTAATCATGACACCTACGGTCATTTATCTGAAACCAAAAAATCCCAATCACGGCCACGCACACAGTTGTTAGGTCCCCCATTGGAAGATCTCATAGGATAAAATATATTCAGTTCTGAGATATAGGGAATAATTCCTTCTTTTTTTTTTTTTTTTTTCCATACGGGTTAAAAAATAGTAAAAAAAGAATATATCAAACGGACCAGAATGTCCCATCAGACGGACCTATCATTTCGGCAAATATTTTGTAGCTTCCTGGCGATCTTTTTTCCATCGAATGATACCAAAATTCCACCCGCGTGGGTCCTACTGTCATCGAATTGACACGTGTCAAAGTTCTTTTTTTCCAAACATAAATTCAATGCTCCCATGTCCCTAACCCTAAACCCTCTCCCCCTGCTTTTGCTCCGAAAACATCAGGAAACAAGCAAACGCATGAAGCAACAAACAAGGCAACTACTGTTAAATTTCCTTAAAAAAAAAAAACAAAAAAACCCCGGCAGCCTTGACCATTCAGAAGAGCCCACGGTGCGGAGAAAACACGCGTCGAGAGATCATTTGCTACATTAAAAGATATCGTACACCGCCAGAAGTTTCGAAAAAATCACGCAGAAGTAACTTCGAGGCCAACACTACTTTTTTACAGTCTTACTCTACTTTCTTACAGAACTGCCTTAAGCCCTTAACTTCCTTTCCTTTTGTCTTCTGTTCCTTCTTCTTCTTCTCCTTCTTTTAATTTTTGTTTTTTTTGTTTGAAAAAAGAAGAGAAAAGGAATCCTTCTCGTCTCGCCCCCTCTTTGCTTCGTATCTTCCTTAAACCAGCAAGAGAATATAAGAAGAAAGCCATAGCCACTGCAGAGAACATAAAGAGAGAGAAGAAGAAGAAGAAGAGAAAGCACGCTGGGATTGGAGGTCTGGCTTGATTTCAATCAGAAGATAAAACTAAAGGAGAGAAAAAAGGGAGGAGCAAGGAAGCAGAATTAAGGGTTGATAGACCGTGTGAATCTAAAAGAATCACACAACCAACCAGCTATTAAAAAAGAAATTCTTTTTGTTTATTACCCTTCTTAAATATTCGCGTGCTTCGTACGGTCTATCCACCCTAATCTGCATTTCAGAAAGAAAAAAAGAAAAAGAAAAGAAACAATCAAACCCCCTCTTCACCCACTCGCTCTTTCGTTCGCTTTATCGAGATCTTATTCATTTGTTTTTGCTTGGATTTTGATTCTGTTTTTGTTTTCTTGATTTTTTATATATTTTACTTTACTCCTTCTTCTTCTCCTTTTAGAGTGTTGATCACCACTAGTTAAATTATCCGAGGTAATGGAGAGCGAGAGTAATGGTAGGGTTTCGGGGATTGGAGGTGGAGGTGGAGGTGGTCCGTCTTACTGGCTTGATGCATGTGAGGATATTTCTTGTGATATTATAGATGATTTTGTTGATTTTGATACTTCAATTGTTCCAGAACTATCTGTTGATAATAATTCCAATGTTAATAATGATTTCTTTGGAGGGATTGATCACATTCTTGATAGTATCAAGAATGGTAGTGGTCTTCCTCCTCTTCATAATGCTAGTACGACAGCTAATGTTTCCAATGGAAGTCGGGATTGCATTGTTGGTGATGATTGGTTTATTAATGTTGAAAATGGAGTTTGCAATGGGAGCTCGGTATCACAATCAAATGGTGGTGATAAGGACAATATTGACAGAAAAGGGCCGGTGGAGAATGGTGGTAATGTGTTGAATTTGTCCAATGGGAAGAGAGAAGAGAGGTCCTCAAACAATTTTGTTAAAGAAAATGGGAAGAAGGATGAGCAGTCGACGGAGCAAGGTATTGATGGTGATGAAAGGTGCGGTAAAAGGGCTAGACTTTGTTGTTATAGAAATGAGAGAGTGCATTCTAGTAGAGGGCAGCATGAGCATAGGGATAGGGAGAGAGGTTCTAGCAGGAAGAGGTCACGGGATTGGGATGAAAGCGATAGAAGGGATAGGGATAGTAGTCGAAGAAGAGATAGATATAGTGGTAGTAATAGGAGGGATGGTAGAGATAGGGATTGGAGGGAAAGAGAACTTAGGGGTTATTGGGAGAGGGATCGTTCAGGTTCCAAAGACATGGTTTTCCGATTGGGCACTTGGGAAGCTGATCATAGCAAAGAAGGAAGGGAGGCAAATGACAAAATTCAGGAGTGCAAAGGAGAGCTGGAGAAGAAATCAGAGGAGAGTAAAGAGAAAGTCCCTGAAGAACAGGCTCGCCAGTATCAATTGGATGTTCTTGACCAGGCTAAGAAGAAAAATACAATAGCTTTTCTTGAAACAGGGGCAGGGAAGACACTCATTGCTGTACTCCTCATCAGAAGCATCTGCAATGACTTGCAAAGGCAGAATAAAAAAATTCTTGCTGTATTTTTAGTTCCGAAGGTTCCACTTGTTTATCAGGTAGTTTATTCTGAAGACTATGCTGCTTTAGGAATGTAAAACTTTGATGATCTTTATTGACTGCAAGTATTGCTTGATTATATTGTCTTGCTCTTCTGACTTCAGCAAGCAGAAGTTATTCGTGAGAGCACTGGTTACCAAGTGGGCCATTATTGTGGTGAGATGGGTCAAGATTTCTGGGATACTCGAAGATGGCAGCGTGAGTTTGAAACAAAACAGGTAGCTCTTGAAGTTTTTCTTTATGTTAGATTTTGGTTCCACAGCAATATTTTTGTGATATTCAATTGTTATATCTTTCTGTTCTCTATTTCACATGTTCACTGTAGTCATCACCAGTGATTATGACAATGGCTATTAATATGACATGATTTTTTAAAACATTAGCAGTACAAAGAAATTTGGGGCTTGTTGCAGTTAACAGTAGTTTCTTCTTATGGTTGCTGTATCTTGAATTATATGTGGGAAACCCTTTGTTTTCTAGCATCTGATAGTTTGAACCATTTATCATAGAAGTTTTATTTTAACAACCCCAAAGGTCTGGGGAGGGTACAGTAGTAAGAGAATCGGGTCACCACCTTTGCAGTTCATTCTAGTCTCTTATCCAAACTTTGAGTATGTTTACTGTGTGATTTGTATAAATATTAGTTTTATTTGCTGGCTTCTCTCTTACCTCAGTGCTCCTTGTGACTTTTCTCAAATTGGTTTTTATATGTCCGAAGTTTTCTTGAAAATTAGACTTGAGCATAGTCACTAATTCACAAGAGACTGAGCTCAAAATAATATGCGAGCCACAAGGTTTTAAGGAGCTCTTAGCCCTAATAATGTGCAGAATGAAAAGAAGTTAGAATTCAATTGATCTTTTGGTTGTGCATTGCCCTGGATCTTTTCTTTTGTGTTGAAATTTATATTTTAGGGGAGGGATACCCGTGACAATACCTCCAGAAAATTTTGCATCTGATGCAAATGGTTTTTTTGGGTTTTGATGAAGGGAAGATAGGTATGTTTGAGGGTGTTTTGCTATTATTTCCATATCTGGGTAATATTATTACAAAGGAATGACAGAAATTTTAATGATGAATGTGTATTTTTGAGCTATCTAATTTGCCTGTCGTTTTGTTCTCAATATATTTTACGACGTAGCTAATGTATCGAGCTGGGATCTTATCAAAACCATTAATGGGGTTACATATAGTAAGAATGAAGGGGAAGGGGAAACACCCTGGAAATCTCTTTCCATCAAAGCTGCCACAGTTTTAGATATATTCTTTTAGAAAAGTGGATAACAACATCCATTCATAACACTTATGTTGTCTGTTGCCCAAGTGTTTCAACAATATGTGTCATTTTAAAGCGATGGAGTTGCTGCTTATGGCTATCCCTGTCTAATTTGAGGTCCATTGAATTTTATTTTTTTTGGTTATGCAAAATTTCCATTAGTAACAGGAAATAGATACATAATTTGCTTGCTTCCACTCTGGTGGTAGCTTGTTCCTTGATCTATTTAGTTGCTTTTCTATCTCTGCAGGTTTTAGTAATGACAGCCCAAATTCTTTTGAACATTCTGAGGCACAGCATAATCAAAATGGAAGCCATAAATCTCCTCATTCTGGATGAGTGTCATCATGCTGTGAAGAAACATCCATATTCTCTTGTGATGTCTGAGTTTTACCATACAACTCCCAAGGAGAAGAGACCATCTGTTTTTGGAATGACAGCTTCTCCTGTTAACTTAAAGGGTATTCATTAATTTGTGACTGTTGAATTTGAAGCTGTTTGCTTTCCTAGAAGAGTTTTCTTTAATCAGGATTTTTTAGTTCGTATTCAAGCTGTAAAACCTTGTACTTATAGTGTTGTGTTTCAGGTGTTTCAAGTCAGGTGGATTGTGCAATAAAGATCCGCAATCTTGAAAGTAAACTGGACTCAATTGTTTGTACGATAAAAGACCGCAAGGAACTGGAAAAGCATGTACCAATGCCAGCAGAGGTTGTGGTGGAGTACGACAAAGCAGCGAGCTTGTGGTCCCTTCATGAACAAATAAAGCAAATCGAAGCGGCTGTTGAGGAAGCTGCACAGTCAAGCTCGAGAAGAAGTAAATGGCAATTTATGGGAGCTAGGGATGCTGGGGCCAAGGAAGAGCTGCGCCAGGTTTATGGTGTCTCTGAAAGAACGGAAAGTGATGGGGCTGCTAACTTAATTCAAAAGTTGAGGGCAATTAATTATGCACTTGGTGATCTGGGTCAGTGGTGTGCTTACAAGGTACTTGCAAAGTGGTTTACTTTGTCCTTTGTTATTGAAAACACAATTGTTTAGGGTTCCATTGCTTAGTCAATGGTAAATGTCTTGGGCCTGCCACCATGAATCTTGAGAGTGATGACTTTATTGAAATTGCTGATGGATAGGACTCTTTCTACATTTTTTTTTCCTGAGGATCTTGCATTGTGGGACTGTAACTTTGTATGGCTATAACAGTATACTTGGTTTTGCATCCATGTTTATTGCAGGTTGCACAATCCTTTCTGACTGCCTTACAAAATGATGAGAGAGCAAACTATCAGCTTGATGTTAAGTTTCAAGAATCCTACCTGGAAAGAGTCGTGTTGCTCTTACAATGCCAATTAACAGAGGGAGCTGTTACAGACAAGGATACAAAAGTTTCAGACAATGGGAATGGCAATATTCAAGATGGGCCTGGTTTTGATGAGATTGAGGAGGGAGAGCTCCCTGACAGTCACGGTGGGTGTTGTTAATTCTTGCCAACATAACATTCAGTAAGTCTATAACAGTGAAACAAAATGGTTCATATAGCTGGCCCAATTACCTGTTTGAGATCAAGGCTTGGTGCAGATGAGATTGTAAATCTTTACCAATCTGAATTTCTTAGAATTAGTCTTCACTTTGACAATTAGAAAATTATTGAATTGAAATTTCTGGAGAAAGTTGAATCCATTATTTATTGTATGAGTACAATTAGGAGTTGCATCGGTAAAGATATAATTAGGAGTAGTGTAGAACCGTTAAGTTGGGAAATTTAGATTAATTCCTTGGTATAGTGATCTATGCTTGAAACTGCTTGAAACAAATGATCTCAGTGTGTCAAAAATACCTTACTATTGGCATAGAGGGAAACTTAGGGAACTGTACCTCTCATATGCAATATTCATATGTGACTGGGGACATGACGCACCAGTGTGTATCGCTATGCAGACCTCAGTTCTGCCTCTTGATTTTACAACTTTAGCAGTTTTAAGTAGTTTTGAAGGGAAATTATGTTGATACACTTCTCTCCTTGTTCAATTCTGTGGTGTAGTTGTCTCTGGTGGAGAACATGTTGATGTGATAATAGGAGCTGCTGTAGCTGATGGAAAAGTGACCCCTAAAGTGCAGTCACTGATTAAAATACTTCTTAGATATCAGCACACGGAGGATTTTCGTGCAATCATCTTTGTTGAGCGCGTAGTAGCTGCTTTGGTTCTTCCTAAGGTCACATATGTTATACTTTTGTCTTTGTGTTGCTCCTTGTAACATGGTTCTCATTGCACCTTGTTATGTTATGTCTCACAGGTCTTTGCAGAGCTTCCATCTCTAAGTTTTGTTAGGTGTGCAAGTATGATAGGGCACAATAATAGTCAGGAAATGAGAACAAGCCAAATGCAAGACACAATTGCCAAATTTCGAGATGGTCGTGTATGTATCAATGCCATACTTGCTGATTTGAATTCTTCAAAAGCTGTAGTTTTATGCTAATGCCCACTTAATGCTTCCATATATTGTATAGGTGACATTGTTAGTTGCTACCAGTGTTGCTGAGGAAGGACTTGATATTAGGCAATGCAATGTTGTTATTCGCTTTGATCTTGCAAAAACTGTTCTTGCATATATTCAGTCTCGAGGTCGTGCAAGAAAACCAGGCTCTGATTACATCTTGATGGTGGAGAGGTAATCGTGTTGGATCTAATCTCAGTCTCATCTTCTAACTGGTGGTAGATATCAAATAACTTCAAACTTTTACCATATCTCAGGGGAAACCTGTCTCATGGAGCATTCTTAAGGAATGCTAGGAATAGTGAGGAGACCCTGAGGAAAGAAGCGATTGAGAGAACTGACCTCAGTCATCTTAAGGATACTTCAAGGTTAATTGCAGTAGATTCAATACCAGGAACTGTGTATCAGGTGGAGTCTACTGGTGCTGTTGTGAGCTTAAATTCTGCTGTTGGACTTGTTCATTTCTATTGCTCTCAGTTACCCAGTGACAGGTGCCTCATTAATCTATGGTTGATAACTTCAGATATAATCTTATTGGTTGTGAAGGAGTACTAATTTCTTTTCCAATATTTCTGCTATCCAGGTATTCAATACTTCGTCCTGGGTTTATTATGGAGAAGCATGAGAAGCCAGGAGGTCCCACGGAATATTCATGCAAGCTTCAGCTTCCTTGTAATGCACCATTTGAGGAGCTTGAGGGTCCTGTATGCAGTTCAGTGCGCCTTGCACATCAGGCATGCTACTTTGTCATCACAATCATGCTAGCTTTGCTGCTTTTAATTTAGGAATGTGTTAATTATCTGATCAATTGCAGGCTGTTTGTTTGGCTGCTTGCAAGAAGCTGCATGAGATGGGAGCATTTACTGACATGCTCTTGCCAGACAAGGGAAGTGAAGAAGAAAAGGACAAGGTTGACCAGAATGATGAAGGTGAACCACTTCCTGGGACTGCTAGGCATCGGGAGTTCTATCCTGAAGGTGTAGCTAAGACACTCCAGGTAAGTTTGTACTGTTTGTTTCATGGTTATGACTGCCTGTGGGTTGATGATTGGTAATGGTTAAGTTCAGTGAAAGAAATTTTTGTCAATGATGGATTAGAAAAAATAGGAGCCTGCTCAAATTTGCTGGTGTTGTTTGAAGACACAGAGAGATATCAAACTTTAGAATACTATCCTGATGGTCTGGGTCGGTGAATATCTATGTCCCTATTTTTTCATTGCTACACCATTTTCTTTGCTTTGCCAGTTCAAACTCTTTTCTATACCTAATCAGAATAGGAGCATGTTCTTGTCCTTTGTCATTTGCCTGCACTTTACTGTACCTAGTAGGCGTAAGAAAAACATTGAAAACTGGGAGTTTATTAGACATTGTCTACTATACCTAGTAGGTGCAAGAATTTCAGAGGTAAAGAATAGCCTTAGACAGTAGCTTAGTGGAGTGGGGTTTCTCTATTTCTTCCTCTCCTTGTCTTCTTTTAAACAGGAAAAGGTGTTGGGATTTGGGGGGTCAGGGAGTTCGTGGATGACAAGATTTTGAACTTGCATCTCAATGAACTGCAAAAATACCCAGAACATGTGTATTGCAAGTGTCACTTCTCTCTCATCACACCAATTCAAATGCTAATCTTTAGAAGATGCCTTCTATTCCTTCTATTTTCCTATCTTTTTTCTCCCTTTCCATAGTGTTTTTATATCATTGCAGGTTATCTGTTTTGTGCAGTGTAAAATAAGTGCTGCTATAGGTTTGTTTTTAATTATGGTCTTCTTGTAGAGCATAGATACTTATTCTCTTTGGCCTTCCAGGGAGAATGGATCTTATGCGGAAGGGATGGTTGCAACAACTCCAAAGTGCTTCATCTCTACTTGTATGGAGTCAAATGCTTAAACAGTGGCACTTCAAATGATCCATTCGTGGCTCAAGTTTCAAATTTTGCAGTGCTTTTTGGCAATGAGCTGGATGCAGAGGTATATCAATTTATTTTCAGTTTCAGCATAGATAGATATGTTAAGCATTTTTCTTTAACACCTCAATTTCTTCAGGTCTTATCGATGTCGATGGATCTATTTATCGCTCGAACCATGATAACAAAGGCATCTCTTGTCTTTAGGGGTCGCATAGCTATTATGGAAAGTCAGGTCTGGTTTTTAGTTAACTATTGGAATAACAGTCCAAACTCCAACCACTCCTATTCACTTTTCTCAATGTACATCTCTGCATTTGGTTCCTGATATGTTTGACCCTGATTGTGTGCAGCTGGCATCCCTCAAAACTTTTCATGTAAGGTTGATGAGCATTGTACTGGATGTGGATGTTGAACCTTCCACCACTCCATGGGATCCTGCAAAAGCTTATTTATTCGTCCCTATGGTTAGCGATAAGTCTGTAGATCCTATAAAAGAAATTGACTGGGATCTGGTTGAAAATATAATTGGAACAGATGCTTGGAGCAATCCTCTTCAGAGAGCTCGACCAGATGTTTACCTTGGTACAAATGAGAGGACACTTGGTGGAGACAGGAGGGAGTATGGTTTTGGGAAATTGCGACATGGAATTGCTTTTGGACAGAAAGCTCATCCCACTTATGGCATCAGGGGAGCTGTAGCACAGTTTGATGTTGTGAAAGCTTCTGGATTGATTCCTAAGAGGGGATGGGATGCAACTGAGACGCAAAAACTGGAACTGACCAAAGGCAAATTGATGATGGCTGATACTTGTGTCAATGCTGATGCTTTGATGGGGAGAATTGTAACAGCTGCTCACTCTGGGAAGAGGTTTTATGTGGATTCCATATGCTATGATATGACTGCGGAGATCTCATTTCCAAGAAAAGAGGGTTATCTTGGTCCTCTGGAGTACAGCTCATATGCTGATTACTACAAGCAAAAGTGCGATCCTCATTGCTTTCCCTAATAAATTTTTATTAGCTCTCGCCCCTTTTGTTCTCTCTGAAGATAATTGAATACCTTATTAATTGCTATGGGCTGATGCCATTACTGGTAACTTTGATGCATTTCAAATGTTGTGCCCGAAGAGAGGAAAACTTATCTGAATTTGGGATGGAAATATTCATGTCCCCTAATTGATTGGAGAAGCTCTTTTTTTCTTTTTTGCACTACTGAGTTTGTTTTCATCAGGATATTGACTATATTTATGTATTATTATCAGGTATGGAGTTGAATTGATATTTAAGCAGCAGCCTTTACTAAGAGGACGTGGTGTTTCATACTGCAAGAATCTCTTATCCCCTCGGTTTGAACACTCAGATTGTATGTATATTCCCCTATCCTTCAGGAGCAGAACCATCTCTGCCAATAAACCATGCTTCAAAGTTTTTTAGTTTATTGAGCTAAATGGACAAATTTTTGTTTTTGTAGCAAATGAAGGTGATGCTGAAGAGAATCTTGACAAGACTTACTATGTGTTTCTTCCTCCTGAGCTGTGTCTGGTGCACCCTCTTCCTGGATCACTTGTTCGAGGTGCCCAGAGATTACCATCGATAATGAGGAGGGTTGAAAGCATGCTGCTCGCTGTTGAACTTAAGGATATAATAAATTATCCAGTCCCTGCTTCAAAGGTGTTTTATTTATTACTTGAAAGTCTGAAGGCTGTGAACTACCTTGTAACTGATGTGTTCCTCCTTTGTCTACAGATCTTGGAAGCCTTGACTGCTGCTTCATGCCAAGAGACATTCTGCTATGAAAGAGCAGAGCTTCTAGGAGATGCTTACCTCAAATGGGTGGTTAGTCGATTTCTTTTTCTGAAGTATCCCCAGAAACATGAGGGTCAACTTACTAGAATGAGGCAACAAATGGTAAGTAATATGGTTTTGTATCAATATGCACTTAACAAAGGACTTCAGTCATATATCCAAGCAGATCGCTTTGCTCCATCTCGATGGGCTGCTCCTGGAGTGTTGCCTGTCTTTGATGAGGAAACAAAAGATGGAGACTTGTACTTATTTGATCAGGAGAAGTCACTTGCTGAGGATAGAACCGGAACGAATCATCTTGATGATGGGTATGAAAATGAAATTGAAGATGGTGAACTTGAGAGTGATGCTAGTTCTTACAGAGTCCTCTCTAGCAAGACATTGGCAGATGTTGTTGAAGCATTAATTGGTGTTTATTATGTTGAAGGTGGGAAAAATGCTGTTAACCACCTTATGAAATGGACTGGAATTCAGGTAGAGTTCGATCATGAAGAGATAGATGGTGCATCTGGGCCATTCAATGTTCCAGAAAGTGTTCTTAGGAGTGTTGACTTTGATACTTTAGAAGGTGCCTTGGATATTAAGTTCAATGATCGTGGCTTGTTGATAGAAGCCATAACGCATGCTTCACGACCATCTTCCGGAGTATCCTGCTATCAACGATTAGAATTTGTTGGTGACGCAGTCTTAGATCATCTTATTACTAAGCACTTGTTTTTTACATATACAAATCTGCCCCCTGGTCGCTTGACAGACTTGCGAGCTGCTGCTGTAAACAATGAAAATTTTGCGCGTGTTGCAGTTAAACATAAGCTTCATGTGCACCTTAGACATGGGTCAAGTGCCCTTGAAAAGCAGGTTAGCTATCTTATTCCTTTGTTAGTGTAGTGGGGTGGCCATGGTTTTTATGAAGTCTCTTTTATGAAATCTTTACACTTTGTGAACAATGTTACAGATTCGGGACTTTGTTAGGGAAGTTCAAGATGAACTATTGAAGCCAGGGTTCAACTCCTTTGGTCTGGGAGATTGCAAAGCTCCAAAGGTTCTTGGTGACATCGTTGAATCCATTGCTGGTGCTATTTTTCTTGACAGCGGACGAGATACAGCGGCTGTGTGGAAGGTTAGTTTTTAATCTTGGAACTCACTATCGCGGCTGTCATACCTCTTCATCAACCCTTTCAGCTTTTCAGTTCCTACTGTTCATAAATGAAGATATTTGATGATGATTTCTTTGTCTCGCGACCCCTTATTACAGGTTTTTCAACCTCTGTTGCATCCAATGGTCACTCCAGAAACCCTGCCAATGCATCCTGTAAGGGAGCTGCAGGAACGGTGCCAGCAACAGGCTGAAGGATTGGAATACAAAGCCACTCGAAGTGGCAATTTGGCTACTGTTGAAGTTTTCATTGATGGTGTTCAGGTAGGAGTTGCACAAAATCCACAAAAGAAAATGGCACAGAAACTCGCCGCCAGGAATGCACTTGTTGTTTTGAAAGAGAAGGAAACAGCTGAAGCCAAGGAAAAGAGTGATGAAAATGGGAAGAAGAAAAGGAACGGCAACCAAACCTTTACTAGACAAACATTAAATGATATCTGCTTGCGTAGAAATTGGCCTATGCCATCTTATCGGTAAGAATATTATCCAATGTCTGTCCTCGTATCAAAATAATAGATAAAAAACAGCATCATTTTACTAATTTTATATTTCGGCTTTTAAGGTGTGTCAATGAGGGTGGTCCTGCACATGCGAAGAGGTTTACCTTTTCAGTTCGTGTGAACACTACCGATAGAGGATGGACGGATGAATGTGTGGGAGAACCGATGCCGAGTGTTAAGAAGGCCAAAGACTCTGCTGCAGTTCTTCTCTTGGAACTATTACATAAACGGTACTCATGATATCAATAATGGAGGCATCATTCGCGGAGTACAAGTATCTACCTTTCCTTGGATAATCCCGCGCAAAAAATGTGCTGTTCTTGGAACTTTACCTTCTACCATATATTTTTAACATCAATATATAGCTCTTTCTTTCGACGCGGTCGAGTAGAAGTGCTCAAATTTGCGAGACCAATAACACAGTTGGCACTCTATTTTTTTGGCCTGCCAATAACAGTGAGTTGGTGTCAAGTAGTGTATAACGATTGATTACAGTTTATACTCATTTGCTTTTGGAACAGCTCCATCAAGTTCATTGTCCCTGAAGACTGCTATAAATGCTTGAGCAGTGGCTGCTTTTTGAATGGATTGGTTGCTGAAATGGCAATTTAGAAACATGTCCTCCCACCATCCATAAAGAAACCTGAAAATTCTTCCAAGGAACCCAGATGTAATCATCCCATTTTGAACTTGCTGTTGGCAATTGACTATTTGCTGTCAATATACTTCAATGCTGTTCCCTTATTAAATAAATAGAATCAGATTCAAACTTTCAATTTTTGTTTTCATGGACAAACATTAATGTGCAAGATGGAAAAGTTGCGGTTCTCTAAACAATGATAACTCTATTTGTTTGAGATCCATGGCTGAATCTGCATAGTTTCAAGACAAATAACAGCAACAACAATAATCAGGACCCAAAAACAGAGTATATAAATTCTGGAATCAGGAAAAAAAAGAGCTGCTGGATCAATTCCGGCAGAGAAGAACAAATGTTTGCCTAGTAGCTTAGAATATCAGCATGCACAGGACACCCTTGTGAGCAAACTCAGCCACCACGGAGAAACTCCAACCCTGCAACACAGTGTGTTCATGTTAGCATTGATCACCAAGGTATAAAAAAAACGAAGGTTGTATTGTCAAAGACACACTGCAGCGTGGAGGATGGAAACCAAAACCGATGGATGTAGGGCTAACTGAAAAAGATCATTTGTGCAAAAGATTTCTGATGCAACAGACCACTGGCTCAAATGGGAATACCTTCGACACTGCAAGAAAAGAACTCGAACACCACTGGCTCCCAAAAAAAAATAAATAAATGAATTCAGACAATGACACCCTCCTGATCAATAAGAGATTCTGAAAAGTTTCATTTCTATAATATCCAGAGTCAAGCAGTTTGGGAAAGGCGGTGAAGGGGGTACGTACCAGCCAGATAAGTGAATCACTGAAAAAATGTTCCAATTCATGGAAGAAGAATCTGCAACAACAAATGGAACTCGTATTGCAAATCTACCAAAGAAATTAATGAAAAGTCTGTATTTTCTTCCACGCAGAATAATCCTAAAATTTTCCTTGAAGTTGTAGAATAGATTACAAAAATATTTGTTCTTAACAACGTAAAAATTCCTGAATAGTTGTGCATTAATAATCATGACAGAGAGATATGGATCCCAATTTTTTTTTTTTAATTATCAAGTCTCTATGTCTAACGTCTATTCAGGAAATCAATCCTGGAGAATTCTGATTCCTGTTATGAAATTTATTTATATGCTAATATAATGTATTGCAAGGGATTTTCGCAATTCTTTTACTGGGTCATCTGCCTACGAAGCTTATAATTTTTTTTTCTGGATCTATTAGTATATTTATTTATTGAGAATTACTACAAAAAAAAATCATGATATGGTTTACATGATTATTAAAAGTGTATCAACTTAAAGATTTTATTTGATAATTAAGCATGATGAGTTTGTGATGTTAATTAGTTTAGGACCAGCCACAGCATCTTAAGTTATTTTGATGATCTAATTAAGATTTATTAAATTATTATGCTCATAAGGTATAGTTTAATTGCAATTATTTTGTAAAAGTAATGGCTTGGTCATACAAAGGGGTTGCTATTTTTATGATTTAATTGGAATAAGATAATAAATGAACATTAAAGATGAATTTTATTCCAGGCCATCGAATGTGAATACATTTTAGTCTTATTATTAAATAATTAGCAAATCCTATGCATTAAAGTATTTTCTTGGTTATTTCAAATGCAACCTCTGCCATATAAATGTTAGAGTTTACTACTAAAAATTGACATTGATTGATTTAGATAAAATATATGTTTCATTGCATTAAAGTATTTTCTTGGTTATTGCAGCTTTTTCTACTACTTTTATCCATACATTTAGTATTTCTATGATGTGTGGTGATAATTTTGTTGATTAGAAGGAAAGTATCCACGTTGAATTAAGGTGTGTGGATTTAGATTTGACCTTACATAAGGATTAACCACACATCTCCATGAAATCAAGTAATACTAAAAAAAAGACTGATTATGAGTGATGAGAGCGATCTAATCGCTTAAGTTTAATGTTTTTAAAGTCTTGCATAAGTAAGAGTATTAAGAGTTTTATCCCTCAATTCTTCAAGGCAAAAGATTTCATGAAGGTTATAGATGAACAATTCGTTCATTCTGACAATGTATTTGTCAACACCTTAATGATGAGGTTTTCAGATATGTCATTTGACTATTTTAAAGGTGTGCATGAGCTCATTATAGAAATGAGGAACACTTTTGCTCGACTGAAATCCTTGAAGGTTGATATTTTTTAGTCATTCTTGGTTTATTTCATTTTGAACTCTTTTCCTATGGAATATGGTCCCTTTAAGATTTCTTATAAGACATATGAGAAAAAATAGTTAGTTAATGAATTAAAAGTGCTCATTTGATTTTAAAGTTAAGGGAAATGCCAAGAAGGGTAAAATGACCTGAAGAAATATAGAAATATATCAATAAAGCAATATGAAAAAAAAACCAATGTGTCTTCTACAAGAAATTATGACATTTTAAAAAAAATTGCTATAAGTATCAGAAATGGCTCGTAAAGAAAAGTAAACACATCTCTTTAATATGTCATTCATCTTTTTTCATTGAGGGTCCTACTAATATATGGTGGACTGATTCTACTTCTACAATTTATATTTTTAATACCATGCAGGATTTTCTAAGTCTAAGAAAATCGAAGGGCAATGAAGGAGGTATTTATTCAAGAAATCAGATGCGCTTTAAAATTAAAGCTATATGGACTTTTAGATTAGTTTTAAAATTTAGATTTATTTTGAATTTGAAAAATGTCTTTTATGCTCCATTGTTTTCTAGAAAATCTATTTTTAGTTCTTAGTTATGAATTATTATTTTATGAAAATATTTTAGTATTTTAAAAAATAAAATCTCTTGATGGTGAAATATTGATTAATGGTTTATATATAATTGTTTTAGACCCCATTTTATTTATCAATATATGTTGATTCTAGTTTTAAAAGGAGCAAAATTGATGAAAGTTCTTATATGTTATGGCAAAAAAGATAAGGTGACATTTCCATTGAAAGAATTAAAAGATTAGTGAATGATGAAGTTTTAATCATTCTTGATTTTACTAATTTTGGTACTTGTATAGATTGCATGAAGGGAAAACAAACTAATAAGATCACCAAAGATGCAACAAAAAAAAATCAAAATTTTTAGAAATCATTTATACTGTTATATGTAGACCATTTATTAATACTCCATGTTTAAATGGTTAGAGATATTTTATCTCGTTCATTGATAATTATTCTAGATTTGTGTATCTCCATATCTTATTTAATAAGGCTAAAACACTTGCTTTTAAGACCTATAAGGTTAAGGTAGAGGGAAAAAATTATAAAGATTGCAAGGTCAGATAAAAGTGGAGAGTATTATGATAGATACCCAGAAAATAAACAAATGTTAGGTTCATTTGCAAAGTTACTTGAAGGAGTTGACATTATTACACAATATATACAATATCCGACACACTATAATAAAATGGTGTAGCTAAAAGAAAAAAATGTACACTTATGGACAATAATTCTAATCTATCATTAACCTTGTGGAGTGAACCACTAAAGATTGTTTTGTGTATTTTAAAAATAGTTATATTTAAATTTATGTCCAAGACACCTTTTTAATGGAATGGATGGATGGCAAATTTAATTTATACATTTATATGGGGTTGTGCTGTTAAGATAAAAATTTATAATCTTCAAGAACAAGGAGACCAATACCTCTATCTATCATCACATGATTTTTTGTTTCTAAAGATAAATTAATCATTTAAGTGTGGACAAGACAGCCAAAAAAATCACTTTATGCCCGCTTCCAATGCCATTTGTGTTCTGTTGTTAAGAGTAAAATCATAATTTGACTATTTCAATCTATAATAACTGTGAGCAACAGTTAAAAAAAAAACAAAAAAACAAAAAGCTAGGGTAAATGTTCTGCCCCTTTTAGTTTCTTGATCTAAAGTCACTTGGCTGAACCAACCTTGTAGCAATCCCACATGCTTTGATTCATTATTCCAGTGAGATTGAACATCAGTGTCTGTTGAGAAAAACAAGTGGATGATATCTTAAATCTGAGCATGAAAACTTCGAAACCTGAAATTCTGGTGGTCATCCCACAAGATAACGACCTTGCATTGCTCTTTCAGGTAGAGAATGCTGCATGGTCTTTCTGTGCCCGAATTCTCTATTAATATTTGCAATGAGAGCCTCCGCTTTCAAAGGAAAAGAAAAGTTCTTTAGAGAGAGTACTTCATAGTTTCCATTATCCTTGATCACAAATCACCGATTTAGCACATTACATTATCACTCAAACATATCAATGATCTAGCAGCATTGTTTAAAACAAGCAAGTACCATAAACAATTCAAATTACAGAAAGTCAAAATATAAGTTTAAACATAATCTCAAATGACAGTTGATGATCCCCTTATTAGAATCAAAGGAATTCCCTCGAAGGAAAAACATGGGAACACAGCCAAGTCAGCTGTCTACCGACGCAGGGTGTGCAAAATGTACTCAGCATAAAGGTCCCTGCACCAAGCAGTAAATGAGTTCAGAACCAATGTTTCTGCATCAAACTCAAGACCTGGTATTGGAAGGAGATGCAGGAACATATCCCTTTTGTCATTTAGAGAAACTTACATCGAGTACTGGATAGCTTCAACAGCAGCATTTGAAGGTAAGAAGTCATTAACTGCAACCTCCTTGTTCTCGTTTTTCTTGTCTGTGCAAGTGTGTTAAGAAACCAGTAAGCCTCGCATTGTAAACCAACATCAAACAATACTCACTAAAATTAACAGTGGTCAATGCAAGAGAGAAAGGATACAGTCTTCAAAGAAACGTCGGATCTCAGAAAGACGATGGGGGGCCAGCTCCTTTATGTCAGTGTAGTGCTTGTACTCAGGATCATCAGCACAAACTGCAATAATTTTGTCATCCTTCTCTCCCTGCGTTCAAATGATGGGTAATTTAATTGCATTCTGAAGGAAAGAATTATCAATGGTATAAAACCTAAACCTTTTAAGTATCAGTGATTCAATTTGCTTCACAATTCCAGAAGATTACCTGGTCAATCATGGGCATAAGTCCAATGGCCCTGGCTCGTAGAAAACAACCAGGAAGGACAGGCTCCTACTCAGATCAGAAATTCAGTTGGATCACAATTTGGGAAATTCAATGCAATTAGGTTTGTAGGAAAAACATTGAGCAGAAGGTAGAATTTAAAATTAATTATCGAACAGAAATCAAGTCACCTGCATGAGTACTAAAACATCCAAGGGATCATTGTCTTCGCATAATGTGCGAGGGATGAAACCATAGTTGTGGGGATAGACAACTGAGGAGTATAAAATCCGATCAACCTAGCATTCATTTGAACAGAAAAAATAACAAAAGGCTGTGAGAGAAAGAATGAAGTGAAAAGGAATCAAATTCCATGGAAAGCATTTCCTCCAAAGTTCCAGAGACTAGGACTAATATTTTTCAATTTCGATGGATACAGATATAATTATACCTTGATTAGTCCTGTCTTCTTGTCTAGTTCATATTTGACCTTACTTCCTTTTGTTATCTCAACCACCTGTTTAATCCAAGATAAAGAAACAAAGAATCAAGAAAACACTTAAACTAGGAGCTTGGAAATTTCGAATGCACACTCTAGTTACAAGTCACAATTGATTCTTGGGAAGAGAAACATTGGTGAAAAATTGAGCAAAGAAACATATGATTGATGCAATGTTTTGCATATGAATCATAAATGTGTCCTTCCTTTCAGTTTTTATTTTGGGTCTATGATGTTTTAACTTATTTGATTGATAAAGTTAGTAGAAATACTTACGACATTGAAAATGTGGGGAGCTCCAGGCCCTGCACAAAACATTTTTTTTTTTTTTGCAGCACAATTAATTTCATAATTATTCTTGAATGCAAATCAAATATAAATGACAAATACGATCTTCTGCAAAAATACCAATTTCAAGATCATGCCAAGGATGTGCAGCAACAGTTCTCCTTGACAAAGACGAAAGGATTCTCTCGTTCAGACGGGGCGCTTGGTGCTTAGTTTCAACTTCATTTTCTTGTGTTTTTGTTACGTCACTCATCTGTAACCAGAAGAAGAAATTACTTCATTGTCTGATGATGATTGTTTAACTTGCAAGAAATTATTCTCAAAGAAACAAAGCTCAATTCAAGGCAAGTCTCTATGTGGTATAAAAAAATAATTAAATTCAAAGCAAGTCTCTCTATGGTATAAGCATGCTGCCCAAGAGGGCCCGAGAAAATGCAGATCATGGATCAATTCATCCATGCACTTTAAGCTTACCTCACATTTTTTTGGGTGTAATATAGCTAAATGAATGAACACTGATCTAGTGTCATCAAAGACTTGGAAATAACACACAGCGAGACGATTGAGAATCTAAACCAGTTCTTGCAATGTAAGGTTACTAAGTAGTCTAATACAATGAATCAACACCATCAACATCAAAGAACTGTAATGTTGCGAAGGTGATATATCATAGAGATTAGCATGGGTTTGCATTTAATTGGATCTCCTGCTATTATATCATTCTCAGGAATCCATGTCTATAAATCTAAATAAACACCTTTTTCTTTAGTGAGGTTCGAGATGAATATCCCTCTGATCTTGACATTAGCTCACAGTTCTTTGTATCAAAGCAAAAAAAAAACCAAAGTTTCCCCCATTAAATTTTTTTTTGGGATTTGTGCATATTGACAGGAACCCAGAAAAAAAGGCAAAACATAAATCCCATTTAAGATTGGAAATGCATCACGATACAACATAAAGTACCATTTAAGATTGGAAATGCATCACGATATCCAAGATCGAAGAGTACCTAGGAGTTCGATTGGGGAGTACTTAGAAACAATCAGGAAAAGAAAAAAAATAAACTTTCTTTGAGCAAAAAGAAAGAAAAAGAGCATACCTTGATCGATAAAGAAGGGACAGAGACAAGGGTTAGGGCAATGCGCGAAGGATATGCAGTGTATAAGGGTGTTATGTATGGTATTTATAGAAGGGAGGGAGGGAGAGAAACATTGGCTGGTCAAAACGTCGTGTACGAAGTGGAGAGAAGGTAGCTTGAAACCTCCTTCCTCGAGCGATTTTTGTGCGCAATGAATATGAACTATAATGTAAAAGGACCGATAAGGAAATGCAAGGATTCGAGTCTTGCTGCTTAAAATTGAACTTGTCCATGGCCATTTCTCAAAAAACAAAAAAAAAAACAAAAACAAAAAGCCAAACCCTGTTACTTGTACAATGTTAGTTCAAAATTCCAACCACTTATCTCCAATTAAATTCTTTTGGGATTTTAGCCCTATGAGCTCCCAGAAAAAGGAAAACATCACTCCTACTGCACGCAGTTTAGAGGCAAGATCATTCAATTTTTTTTTTTTTATATAACTGTTAACTTATACACATCTTGATTAATTTCTCGAGACCTTAAAATTAACAATTATATAAGTTTCTAGTGACCCTGAGATTTATATAACTCGAACTAGTAATTTTTAGGAAGCAAATTCAAGACATAATCAATTGATTTACACATCTCAAAATTACTTTCAATTATTTTTTATTAACGTACATGTTCGAGTCAGCTTGCGCGCATCTCAACTAATCAACTTGAAGATGAAATTTTTTTTCAAACTAGAGAGACTGGTCCAAAAGGTTTTATAAGTATTTTTTTTTCTATTTAGTTTAGGAAATTAAATAACATTCTTAATAATTTTTATTTTTACTTGTTTAAGATTTTTATTGTTTTCCCTTTATTTTCAAGTTTTCTAGTTTGTTTAGTTTGAGTTTTGAATTTATTTAACGAGTTTAAATCATTGTTATGAAATCTGGCCTCACAGGTTGGCTCAAGACCAGAACAACCCAAAACCTTGGCCAAGTTTCAAATAGACAAAACCTGAACTTGCAATTAACTCCGTCAAACCCATACAATATATCGGGTTAACCTAAAACTCTGGTGATCCCGACATAATCTAAGTGAGATTCAATTTTTTTTTAATAAACCTAAAAAATATATAATTAATTTATAAATACTTTGCCTCCTATAATTTTTTTTTTTTTACATTCACATGAATAGTTTACTAATTTTTTTATGTGGTATGTGTGTGTATATAGTCTACTTCCACATGAATTATTACTTAACTTTTTAACATAAAATATTAAAATCTTAAATATATTTTTTTAATTTTTCTAGGTTAAACTAGATCAACTCATGTGACCCAGCTTTTTGACTAGATTAACTCCCGGGTGTGCTAACTATAATTTAAACCTCTGGAAGATGAAATATTCAATAATAAAACTAAGAATTAAGATTTCTATATAGAACCTTCTTATAAATTTTTGTATTCTTGAACTTACTATCTATCTTGTGCTGTTTCAAATGCGTCAACAACCTAAACTGTACCATTGCCATTGTTTGAAACTGGCGAAAAAGTAAGGCGACAACTACGTATCCATCATGTCTTGTAGCATCGGCCTTCTACTGGCCACGAAGTCTTTGGTCTGTGAAGAACATATTCCTCCTTTTTTGAAAAAAAAAAGAAACAAAAAACAGCTAGGGAAGTCTTTACCGACCTTTCTATCTGCTGGTCCAATTTCTCCAACAAGTCTCCAGCTAGCTGCACGTTTCACTGAGGGAAAATCCCCTGCTGTCCGAGGTTGGGTCTTTTCGTATGAAAATTAATTATGATAATAATTGTTTTTTTAAATATTTTTTATTTAAAAATATATTAAAAAATACTTTTAATATGAGCTTATTAAAATATCTAAAAATATTAAAAAATATTAATTTAAAATAAAAAAATTTTAAAAATAATTTATTTTTTTAAAATATTTTTAAAATACAAAAATAAATAAGACACGGGCAGTGAAGAGTACTCAACAAGGCCTTGGTTTATTTTATTCCTCTATTCTGTTTGGACAAAAGTTTATTCCTCAATTTGATGCTGAGTTTTGTGCACTTTCCCGATAGGAAAAGTCTAAAAGAAGGGACATTCGCACATGTATCTTATTCCCCCCTTAAAAATTAATTTCTAAGGGGGGAATAAGATTGCTCCCTCTTTTTATGCTTCTTGTGCTATCATTTTATGTTTAAACCAGTTTGTTTTTGTGTTTTAAAATTATTTTTAAAAAAAATTAAAAATTTTATATTTTCTTATTAAGTTTAAATTAATTTATTTTTAGTGTTTTCAAATTATTTTGATGTGTTGATGTTAAAAATAATTTTTTTAAAATGAAAAAAAAATCATTGACATGCATTTTAACACGCAAAAGTTATTCGAAAAGCA
The DNA here is from genome assembly GCA_033617975.1 of Populus alba x Populus glandulosa. NCBI lineage: Eukaryota > Viridiplantae > Streptophyta > Magnoliopsida > Malpighiales > Salicaceae > Populus > Populus alba x Populus glandulosa. Next base: position 16,535,074 of record CM066144.1, on the reverse strand, counting down.
ACTGCAATCACACTGCCAAACAAGCTAATATTAATAACATATTTATTAAATTCGGTCTGAAATTGATTCGAACAAAAGATTGGACCCTAATCACACGGATTAACTCGAGTTAACTCGAAAAAAAATTAAAAAAATTTGAGGCTTTAATATTACACATAAAAAGTTAAGAAACAATCCATGTGGATATAAACTATACATATTATAAACAATGAAGTTTAAAAAATTATTTTAAAAGATTTGTTATCCCATATTAAAAAGATAATGTTCTATTATTTTAAATTAAAGTATTTAAATAAAAAAAAAATTCTTATTTCATATTGAAAACACAATTTTTTTCTTGTAAATATAGAGCATATATATTAATAGATTTCTAATTCTACATTGAAAGAATAATTTTTTTTTCAATATTTATAAAGTAAATTTTGATATGAGTTAATTTCGAATAATATCTTATCTATCCATTAATTAAAACTTTTTTCTAGTATTTATAAAATAAATTTTAATACGAGTTAATTTCAAATAATATCTTTTCCATTCATTAACTAAAACTATTGCTTATCTAACAGAATAAAAATGTTCTTTGTCATTAATTCTTCAGTTTATTAAAAACAATGTTGGCATGGAAAAAAAACAAAAAAAAAAACAGCTTAGCAGGTCATACAAAAAAAAAATGAATATTAAAAAAATAAAGGATCTTATCGGATTTTACCGGTCACCTAAATTTTAAATTGACTCTAACAAGTCAAATAATTTTATTCGAGCCTATTGGATGTTTTGTCAAATTCAGACCCGGATAGAATTCCAGGTTAATCTATCGGGTCGGGTAACATCTAATATCTATGGTTAAGAGTTGACGTCATTCTCAAGAGATCAAAGCTATTTTACACCATAATAATAATAAGAAGAAGAAGAACAAACAATCGAAATGAAAATGTGAGCCATCAGATCTCGGAACTCATTAGAAAGTCTCGTGTGAATTGTTTTTCTTGAAAGGAGAGCCTCTCATTATCGAGTCCTTGCCCAGTTAAGCTAGCTTCACAAGACTGTTCTGGTCGTTCACCAGAGAAACCAGCACTCACTACTTGGAAGATCTTGAGCGCCATTGCCAGCATTCTCAAGCTATGTCAATGAGTTCTATTGCTGCTTGTTTGCTAGAAGTAAGATGCATTCAAATAAATATATATATATTAACAGTAGACAGTAGAGAGTTGTGCAGTGTTTGAATCCTCAAAATGAAAATGGAAGCATACACGACTGGTTTGTAAAGCAATGTTCTTGTTCACAAGTGAAATAGACGAGCTAAATCCTTTGCCAAATACTACTATTCACATCGAGAACAATTCTCCTATTGACATCAAGGAACATATATAGAGTCAGGAGACATGGATATCATTTGAAGGAGGCTGGAATTTGAGAAGGTCTCTTCAAGTCCACGTCCCCGTTTACTACTTCCATCAATGCTCTCTTTTGCAATGTGTATCAGTTCCCTTGCAACCTCAACCATTCCAATCTTACCATCTCCACCGAACAACAGGCATCTTGTGGCAAGGTCGGCAATTACCTGTATCTGATCCCGGCGAAATGGCGGTTGCTCGTGATAATGGAGACCCGGATCCACGATTTCTTCTAGCTTCCCACTTCTGATTTTTTTCAATGCTACAGCTGGGAGCTCCTTGTTTTTGGAGCCTGTAATTAACTCTAGAAGCAATACGCCAAAGTTGTAAACATCACTCTGGTGAATACGTGATCCTTCATGATTGCTGTATGAATGAGTATCGTTTCCAAGGCTAGTTGTAAATAGCTTGAACCCAGCGACTTTAACTGATAAATCTTCATCTAAAAAGATGTTGCCGGATTTGAGATCATGGTGGAAGACAGGAGGGATGATTTCATACTGCAAGAACGCAAGAACACCTGCTGTTTCTGCGGAAATTCTCAATCTCTTATACCAATCAAGGCCAACCTTTTGTTCTCCACTGTGGTGCAAATGTTCCTCCAAGGTACCATTAGCAGGATACTCATAGACTACTAGTGGAGAGTAGACAGAGTTAATGCAGCATCCAAGGACACGAGCCATATTCCTATGTAAAACCGCAGATAAAACCTCAACCCTAGACAGGACCTGAGTGAGTTCTCTTTCATCACGGCATTCTACCTTGTGCACAGCTATATGTGTATCATCTCCAAGGACCCCTGCATAAATTGTACTGTTATTGCTGCTTGCAAGTTTTTGATCACCATCAAAACCTCTGGTAGCATTTTCTAGCTCATGGTAATTGAATAATCTAGTCCTACAAGCTTTCCTGAAGGAGATGGTGCTGTGTAGATGAGCATGGTCAGGGTCGTACATGTCAGCCTTAACAGGCCGTTTCAACAGGCAAAAGAGTGCAATCAGGGAGGCAATGATGAATATCGGACCAACAACTCCTGCAAAGTAAGAGAAAAGAAAAGTTATGGATAGCATCGCGTCAATTAAAAAATGGACGAGTAAGGAAAACTCCAAAGTTATGGATAGCATCACTGTATTCTAAGTACACACCAGCTAAAATTGTAACCATTTTTCCCCTGTGCTTTTTTGCATCACGATCACCGCCGCGTGCTTCCTCTCCATCCTTGATGCTGGCTGTTAAGACACATTGAATGAAAGGAATTCTGTTTAATGCATGTTGGAAATAGGCTTATCAAACACATTCTGAGTCTTAGATTTACCGCTATGTTTATAGCGTATGGTAGCGGGACCAACAATGTGAGAAATAGATTGAATGGTCAAACATCAAGACTTGAAACAGGATGCAGATATCTTTGAGAAAGTAGCGAAGGATTAAGGATGAACACTTTGAACAATCAGTAGTGTGTATACATGCCCCTTGCTTTTGTGTATTTGTGGAGTATTAATTAATAAAAAGGGAGAAAGACAAGATCAAATAACCCAATTTATGAAGCAATTACTAGGGTATCGATCGCTACTCACATTTCATGCATCCTTCTCCACTAGCATATCCATCACCAACGAATCCATCCTGACATTTGCACCGTATCCCTCCATCAACTGCTGTAGCATTTACAATGTCTGCTTTGTCACCACAGACTCCCTTGGATGAATTCTTTGGAACCGCCCATTCCAACTTAACCCCGCGCTTTCCAGTGTTACTGCCGCGAGAAACAACCCACGAAGAGAACCCCCGGCATCCAAATTTGGAAAACACTGAGAATCCATCTCCAAAATCCCATGAACTATGATCGGAAAGGGGATAACAGCAGGCAGGGGGGCCACTGCCACTGCCATCACAACCAGGCAAGTCAATCGTTTCACAGTCTGCTTTACACAAAGAAGAGTCCTCACAATCATATAAACCAATAACATTATCAACCGATATGCCAAAGCAGTCATTTCCTGCCAAACCGAAGGAATTCAAATCATTGTACTGTCGGCAAGTGGAGCTACCCGGAAAGTCTACTAATATACCATCGGAGAAGAATTCAAGGACTTTATAGCTTAGAGAGTCTATGTCGAGGTAAAGGGTAGTGGAGTTTGAGCAAGAAAGACGAAAAGCGTTGGAAACTGAAGCACAAGAAGTGTTCAGGTGAAATGGAAATGGGATACGCAACTTCCCGCATTTCTCATCACACTGACTAATTAATTTCTGAGGATGCTGCTGTGTTTCTTGAAGACAATGAGAAACGGGCGATTGATGGAGCCATGTGAGGAGAAACAAAGGTGCAAAGAGCAGAGCTAACATTGCCTTTGAAAGAGTTGGCCGGAGAGAAAATCAAGGAAAGAATTTAATAGAAGTACTGGAAGATGAGAATGCAAGGGAGAGCTGAATATTCTTCACACTCCGTTCATGGACCAATATTGAAGAGAGAGTTAATTACAAGGCTCGCGAATACCAAATACATTGCCGTGTCAGAAGATTGTCACGAAAACGGTACAAATCACACAGATGCTGGCAAGACAAGATCAGCTGAGAGAGGTGATGTGGGGGAGAGGGGAGGCATAGAAGTTGGAGAAAAGGAGAAGATTGGTCCGTGGAATGGGCTACATTTAGAACGGTGTGCTAAGAGTGAGCACTTCCGATGAGTTTAGTTTTAGCCTTTCAATTAAGTTCAATGGCTTGGATTATACAAAACCTAATCTTTTCTCTAAAATTATTAGCATAATAAAACAATTTGCACAAGTTTCAAGCTTTTTCTGGGAAATGTAGATATAGTTTGAGAATTACGGAATGTCAGATCTATATATTACGTTATTTTACCTAGGAAAAAGCCACTTTTGATAACTACACATTACCCCTTCTAACCCCCAATGCCAATGCCACGCCTGGGGTGTATGTTACCCGCTTTTCTGGTCACTGGGCTGCTGACATCTGTGCTTTTATGCACCCTTAGGTCAGTTCATTCCTGTATCCAAACAGAGACTCAAAAACAATTTGAGTTTTCTCTTCTCGGTTCTGCCGTCACTGATGTTGGGATATTAAATTAATTAGAGCTACGTGCTCAACCTTAGATGAAGAAATAAGCGACCTTTTGTCTTAACGTATCTTTTTTTTAAAGGAAGAGAGGGTACTTTTATTTTTTTTAATGTTTTGGTTATAGTTTTCAAGCACCTATGCAATAATATCCTCCGGGTAGGATTATATTAACACTACCGTACTGTACTAAAAAAAAACTTTGAAAACTTATGAATATTGAAGTCAAGGTTGTCAATTTCGTTCCGTTCCGTCCGGAATGGCCGAAACATTCCATACCAATTCAAAAAACGGAACAAAACGGAACAAATTCCATCTCATTTTAAATCTCGGCCCGTTCCGGAAATTCCGGCCAAATTCCGGCCGAAACGTTCCGGTTTCATTCCGGTTGTTCCGTTTCGGCCAAAAAATATTATTTTTAAAAAATTAATATATGGTTTATATTATTTTAAGTTAAAGATCTATTTAATCTTTACTATTTAAAAATATTTTAAATTTTAAAATTGTATTTGTTTGGCATTATGTTTGTATTGCATAATTTATAATTAATTTATCTTGAATTTGAATTATGTTTGTGGAATATATATATGAACAGTACAACCCCGAAACGGCACGCCGAAACACTCTGAAACCGAAACATTTCGTTCCAATTGAAAAAACGAAACACCTACCGAAACGGAATTGACAACCTTGATTGAAGTTGCTTTTATTTTTTTTATTTTTTTTTATTATTATTATTTATTTCATCTTGAATTTTTTTAATGATCTTCGATTTTAAATCGATCAAGTCTATTAAATTATCTTAAGATTACTTTAAAAAAGTTTAACTTTAAAACCAGGCTAGGCAAGAAGTTAGCCCCTCTTTTTTTTTTCAATATCAATATTATTTTTTTAATTTTATGCTTAAGGTTCTTCTTTTTTTAACAATCATTAGGGCTGCATTTGTACTGACCAAGTCATGAATCATGCCAAGACAACTCCCACCCAATTTAATTTTAACCTTGGACTAGGTAAAAGTCAGATCAAGGGTTTTTTATGCAAATTTCATCATTTTTATCTCAATTTATCCTTATAAACATTTTTTTCCTCATTTTTCAGGATGCCTTTGGGTCAACTAATCTACTAGGTAATGCCAGGGTAACCCACACACTATTTGATTTTAAACCCGAGCCAGACAAAAAGTTTGTTTGGGAGTTTTTTTTGTTAATTTTATTCTCGCACTTTTTTTACCGAACATTCGAGCAGCCTGTGGAACAAACAAATCGATTGGATTACATCGAGATAACTTTCATACGATTTAATTTTAAACTCGGGCTAGACAAGAAGTCAAATAGAAAGGTTTCAAGGTTGACCTGCTAGACAAGAATCTAATAACAATATCAAATAGTTCTTTATGTCCTATATATCTTTTGTTACTTAAAAAAAATAGATGTTAGTGTGGACTTGTAAACTAGTATATGCTAAAATTTTAAAACTTGTGTTTCTTTTATTTAAATTCTTTTATAGTCTAATTAGATGAAACTAGGCATGAGATTATGATTAAAATACAAAATTAATAGAAAAAGGACTAAAATGTAAATAATAAAGAAAATATAATTAGGGGTGGATGACAAAAAAATAAATAGGGCCTAGTACGTGGGCCTACCCAAGGGTCACACACCTAGTATTTTATAAAAGGCCTAGACGCCCTAGGTTGCCCAGCCTCACGCATTTGAGATTTATTTTTTTGCCTTGTTTTTTTCAATTCCAACATTTAACATTGAATTTTTATTCATTTTATTCATTTTTTTAATTTCATCTTTAAATATTTTGTTGATTTTGTATTTGTGTTTAATTATTTATTTCAATTTTATTTTTATAAGGTTATTGTTATTGCAAATAAATATCATGATATTTGGCCGGTACTCGGTTTTTAGAGCGTCTATTTTTTATCATATAATTAAGTCAAAACTAGTTTTAAAAAATAAGTTACCAAACTTAGTGAAGTCTATGATCCAAGTCATAGATTTGGCAAGTTAAGCCACAAAAAACCGAATCAATTCAATATGTTGACGTCTCAATACTTTTAAAAAAAAAAAGATGTCATCTTGATTTTTTTTTTTTAAGTTAAACCATGTGTTCACTAATCTTTTAGGTTGTCTTTAGACCTGACAAGTCTACGAGGTCATGTCGGGGTGACTCTTACACAGTTTAATTTGAAACTCGAGCTAAACAAGGAGTCGTGTCAAAAGTTTTTAGGTTTGATCCATTAGACCAAGTTTAATACCAAAGAGTTCTGAGTGACTTTGAAATTGTTCTTTACAATTAAGATTTTTTTTGTACAACCCATAACATAACATGTGCAATAACCTAGTTATAGAAAACACTAAGTCATATGGTGTTTTTCCTGTAGCACCTTTATTATAGACACATATGCATTGTGGATTCACTATGCATTAAGTATTTTTTTTTCACCCCTTTTCTTTTCTTTTTTTCAATTTTTTCATTTCAAGACAAAATTTAACGCTATTTAAGTTAAAATGTTAAGGAAGAACAAAATTAAAATACAAAGGATCAAAATGAAAAAAAACAAGTAAAATGGGTGGCGATTTCAAAGTTTGCCATCACCCTTTTACTTTCCCAATTATACCTTTTCAATTCCTAAATTTTTTGAAATTCAATTTTGTTACACAACTTTATTTCTCTTATTTTCAACTCGAGATTAGAGAGATGAGAGAGAAAAGTTGGCTGAATTTTGGTAATAAAAAAAGAAAGTTCTTGTTAGCACTAATTTTAGCCATTAAAAAAGTTAATCTTGGTATCTATAGGTTCTATTCAACATGAGAAGTATATCTTGAGTGTTCTTTCACCTTGAAATGTTTTGATTAGTAGATTTGATCTTGGAAAAGTTTTGAATTTTGAGTAAATTTTTTTTTTAGATAAATATTTTAGTTTTTTTAAGACACTAAGAGAGGTTTATGTGGGTCTTTAGAATGTTTTTAGGTAAAAACAAAGATTGAAAGGAACTAATCCATTATGACCAAACTCTTGGGCTTCTCTTGAAAGGGCTTTACTTAATTTTTTTTTCTTTTTTAACTTCATCTAAATAAAATCAAAGAGTTTATTTTTGTAAAGAATAATGCTTCAATAGTTTTGTTTTTAGATTATGACAAGATTTTTCAGTGATACGAGGGTTGTCAAAAAATGGAAAGGTAAACAACAATTGTTTGTGTTGTTTATATAAAAACACATTGGCTAGGCAGACAAAAAAATATAAATGGGCAATGGCGTTGGCCTCCTATTTTAGGCATGGGTGCGCCTGCCCTTATTTCCATTAGGTCAAGACACTTACGCTTCTATTGGAAGGGCTTTCATTCATTTTTTGTAAACTTCATCTAAATAAATATCAAAGAATTTATTTTTGTAAAGAATAATGCATCAATGCTTTTTTTAGATTATGACAAGATAAATATTTTTTTCACTTAACTTTATTTTTTAAATAGCATAATTTTTTATATGAAGCTATCATCGTCTCATAATCTAAGTTGAGAATTTGACGAATTAACTTGGATTGGTTCAAGTTTTTTTAAAATAAAAATTGATTTTTTTTCAATCTCATATTTCAACAATGAGTTGGTTATAAATTAGCCTTTATATTGTTTTTTTTTTATTAGGGGATCCTGTTTTCATGACTCAAGTCACAAGTTTAGTTGTTTTTGTCTTTTTTTCAATTGATTTTTTTCATTTTTATCCTTCAATATTTGATTAATTGAAATTAGTTTTTCTAATTTGTGCCGATTTGTGTTTTATAAGGTTATCACGATCTCATTACTCGAGTTACAGGTTGGTCCGAGTCAATCTAATATTTTATTTTCTTAATTTTTTTAAATATGTCATATAGTATATCACAATCTCAATGTTTTAAAAGTGTAACATCTAATATGCATTTTATTTTAGGTTTCGTAACATATTTGCATTTTTTATGGTTAGAATAAAAATATTGACCCGACATAGCGTGGGTCAAAGAGCTATTAGATACTAAATTATTCGATGTATAACCCCAACTAGTGAAGTGGTTGGATTTTTTTTTTCCTTTTGTGAACTTTTTTTTCCAGCCAAATCCTTTTATGGGTCTAATTAGATAGAATTAGGCTTAAAATTATGGTAAACAGGCCAAATTGAAAGAAACAAAATTGAAACGTTAAAACACAAAGAAAAAGTAAACATAATCCCACATTTTCGATAATTTTCATGTAGGTCTAAAAGTTTATTTTGTTCATTTTTAGTTTCTGGCTTTGAGAGAGGAAAGAGGGTCATCTGAAAACAATGAAAAGAGAACAAAATCATTGGTTCGGCTGTTTTTTGATGAACAAACTCATTATTCTTGGTGTCAATAGGTTCCATTCAACGAGAAGAGTTTGATGACAATGGTTTTTTCTCTAAACATCTACGAAAAAAGAGATCAATCTTAATTTAAAGATTTTTATTCAATTCATTTTCATTTTTAGGTGATTTTAGAGGTTATTAGTTGGTTTGGATGGTTTTTTTTTTATTATGAAAATTGGTTTTTTCAACCAAAAAAACCCTCCCTTTGTTTTTCAAACCAATTTACTAATGGTTGGAATTTAAGTATGTAAGGCAACAGATGACGCGTCCTGTAATATTTTTTTTCTTAAAAAAAATAAGAAAAAATAAAAGAAGAATGTCTTTTAGTCCATACCTTAAAAAAAAAAAAAAAACAAAGTATGGCTTGGGTGCACACGCCTTTCTTAGGCTCAAGCGCATGAGTTTTTTTCATGTCTTAAACATGCTATTGCTAAGCCACTTAAGTCCGTGCACCAGACTTGTTTTTTTTTTTTTTTATGCTTTTTATTTCCTGATTTCATCATTCAAATTTAAATTGAGTTTTTGTTGAGTTTTTTTTTTAAAAATTTATCATTTAATATTTAATAATTTTAAATTAATCTTCATATTTTTTATCGTATAATAAAATAAAAAATATTATTAAACCCAATGAAATTCATAACCCGAGTCATGGGTTTAGTGGGTTATCATGGGTTGGCCTAAGTCAATTTTATATATCTTCATCTTAGTGTTTAAAAAATTTCATTCTTGGATAGTTTTTAAAGCCGAAACATGATTTTAATGATTGTCCAAGTTGTTTTTGGACCCGCACGCTTGGACTTTGTTTTATCATTTGTTTTTTTTCCTTTGATGTTTTTTTGTTTTTTGACCCATAAAATTAATTGGGTCACATAAAAAAACTCCCACATAATTTAATTTAAAATATAGGCTAAGCAAATTGTCCAGTTAGGATTTTTCAAATTTGATACATGAAACTAAATTTAATGACAATGACAAAAAGTTTCCCACCACTTGGATATTTGTCTTATGTTAAAACAAAATTCACTCTGATCCGGCATGGCTAGTCTTACCTAAGTCATCTTACTTCTTATGATATTTAGTTGCATTTTGATGTGGAACGAATATGTTTATAAATTAGATATATAAATTAGATAAAAAGTAAATTTTCTAAGAAAGCTCTAACACATTAAATATATATTATAATAAAAAACCTTAATTTTAGATTTGACTATTGAATTAAATTTAAATTTAGTTAGATTCTACATGTCGAGATCTATAATACGTCATTTTGTTGTAATCATCCAAAATCAAGAAGCCTTTCAAATTAGACCATGAAATTATTGTTTTTTATGTTTTAATTATTTTTATAGTTGATTTTGGATTCTTATTATTCTATTTACTTTGAAGTTCTTTTGGTTATGTTGGTTTTTACCTTTATAAACAGTTTGTGTGCTATTTGTTTTAGCAAATTATTGAATTAAAAGATTTAAAAAAAAACATATAAGAGTTTTTAATTATTAATTTCTCTACAATTTAAAACTTTAACTTAAAATTTGAGAACCCTATGGTTTAGTAACTAAGCATTACTCTATTTTATCAAGAAAAAAAAAGAAATATTAAAAAATAAATTTGTTTTTAAATGATGTGTTTTTACAAATAAAAAAAAGGAAAAAGAAAAAGGAAAACAGAAAAAGAAAATTTGAAAAAATAAATTTGTGTTTAAACGATGTGTTTTTACAATTAAAGAAAAAAGAAAAAGAGTTTCTCTCTTTTTCCAAGACAAACCTGTAAGTTGGAAAACATGGAAAAGTTGTTTTCCAAATTTCCCCATTCTTTTGACTAAGTTTCACTAAGTTTTTTCATCTTAATAATTGTTTTGACAAAAACACCTCTCATTTTTCATCTTATTATAAGTATACCATCTATATATTCTCACCCTTTTTTCATATGCAGTCGTTCTCCTCCTCCTCCATTCTCCATCCATCGACTAAAAGCACTCGGCAGCAATGCCTCCACCACCACCATCGAAATCGCTTTCAGCAGCAGCAGCATCGCTTTCAATTCCGTTGTAGAGTTGGCAGGTCACTGCTGTGTACGAGAACCATATCAAAGGTCAGACATGGGTCATGTTGTGGATGTTCTTTATTCTCTGGTAGAATGTATAAGATGTTGTATGTTTTCTAACGTTAATAGTTGCCAGCATGATTACAATTATACATGAATGTTGGTGTGTGAGGGAATGTATTTGCTCTGTATTTAATTCCATGAAAAATCATAGCATCCCTACTTGGTGTTCATAGTTTTATCCCCAGAATCGTGTTTTGGGAACCACCAGAGTTCTTAAGACATCCATGGTTTTGATCTAGAAATGTCAGCAAATCCAAGCTACGACAACTCCCTCAGTCCTCTATCATTGTATCCTGGATAATAATAAAGAAATTAATTTTGGTTTAATCCATGCCCTGACCACCACCTATTCTTCTGTGTGATTTTGCAGAGCAAAAATGTTTCCAACTTCTTGATTTCTTTGTTTTCAATCCATTTCCACTATAAAAACTCTATGATTTCTTGATTTCTTTGCTTTCAATCCATTAACAACATGAATTCATTTACATCAATATCTCATGACATATGAAGCACTTCAATGATGAGCGGTGATTCAAAATTATTATTATTAGAGGAACAATTATGGATGTTTTAACAGTAACTCGTAAGACAACATTTAGGGTTTTTGTTTAATGTTTGTAATAAAACAAAATTACTAATTAGGTTAAACCATGGTTGAAAAGGAGTTAATATAAGTTTCAAAACATAAATTAAACATGTCATAGGAAAATATTTAAAAATTAGCTATTTTTTCATTTGAGGATTTTTTAGGGTTTTCAAGAAAACATTAGTGATTATTTTTCCACTGACCAAAACCCATTTGGGATTTTGAATATCGAAGCTTGAACAAAAATAATAATAATGAATTTTTAGGGATTTAAGCTCTAATATCTATGAGTTACAATTTTAGACATTCTTTAATATAATATACATAAGATTATTTTGGTCATTTCATTCGATTTGAGAATTTTTTTTTTTTGTTAACTGAGGATATTTTATGTAATTTTTTAAATACTAAAAATAAAATATAAAATAAAGTAAACTATATGATGATGAAGGTCACACACATTTGTTGGAATGGAAAGCAGGTCAAAGAATATGAACATCAGCAAAATATAGAAGAAAAAAAAGATTTTTATTTGTTTTTATATTTTAAAAGTGTTTTTGAAAAAAATTGAATTTTTTTACTTTAAATTAATATTTTTTTAGTGTTTTTAGATTTTTTGATGTGCTGATTTCAAATATAATTTTTTTAAAATACATAAAAAAATATTATTTTAATGCATTTTCAAGTAACAATACTTTAAAAAACAACAACCGCACTACCAAATATATTTATAAAGATTCGGAATGGGAGAAATATTCCACGCCAAATAAGCAATTATTTTTCCATATAAGTTGAACCAAGAATCTGGAAAAGCCATTTAAATAACATTCTCTGTTCCATTGATTTATGTTTTTATTTGGGTATATTTTTTTCACGAGCTTGATGCATTTACCAATTTGACTCATTTTTGTTATGGATCAGTTTCATTGCAGGATGTAAAGCATGGATTTGTAGGCAGTCCGATAAATCACTAAATGAAACAAAAATTAAAGTTTAACAATCATATTAAAATAATAGATTTTTTTTTATGTTTATTCATTATAAATCAAACAGTATATATAGTATTATCTTATACATCATTATTAAATGTAATTTATTTTCATCCCAAATTAGTTCAGCCAAATTTTTTTGGCTAAGATAACATCAAGTATCATAGTTTTAAAATCCGGTTTAGCCTGGTAGGTCAATCCTTGTCGGGTTTCATGAAAAAAAAAAAAACCTCGAGCGATCCTATTAAAAACCCGATTGCAATTCATTAACTATTTAATTATTTACAAAAAAAATGATGTTCTTTTGATATATATAATGGAATTTGAATTGAGAGTGCAAACCAAATTTGCTTGTATAATTTAAATTAAATTTTCTTTAATTTATGAATTTTTTTTTATTTTTTTTTCTTAGAGGTTACCTTTCTTATCAAGAAAAAATTATTTTTATTTTTATAAATACATCAATCAAATAAATTCAATTTATATCAAATATAAAAGGAAAAAATTAAAGATAAATTATAATAATCTATTTAAACATTTATAAAAATATATAATAAATAAAAACATAGAAAAAGATGAACTAAAAAATTTAAGAAGCAACATAGAGAGGATATTAATTTAAATTTAAATATAATATTATATACTGATAAACTAAGAAACAAATTGTTATTGTTTTTTAAAAAATAAAATAGAAAGTCAACCTTTCTCCTAGAAAAAGATTTTTCTTTTTTATTTATCCATTTTCTTTTTCTTTTTCTTTTTATCTTATAGGTTTTTTTTTTATTACAAACAAAAAAATGATTTTTATTTTTATAAATACTTCATGCAAATAAATCTTATTTATATCAAGTATTAAAAAAAAGATAAATTATAATAATTTCTTTAAACATTATAAAAATACAAAATAATTACAAAAAAAATAAAATGATTATAAAGTTTCTTTCTTATTTTGTACTTCTATTTTCAAAAATTATAAATTAATTTTATTTATCTATATTTAATTATGAATTTCATCTAGATTATACTTTTATTTTTATAAACAATACTAGCCTTGATACACGCAATTCGCCGCAAGGTTGGACTACTTTTTAAACAAAAAATAATATTTAGGAATTGAAAATCGTTAAAAAAATAATATAAAAAATCATTTATGACAAATATGTAAAAATCACTAATTAGTGCTAAGTCAACACGGAATATTTCGTTAAACATGCGGTTTATATTATGTGAGTTAAATAATCCAATTAAAAATAAAAAGAATTATAAAGTCACTTTTATTTATCCATTTTTCTTTTTATTTTTATCTTATATGTTATGTTTTTATTACAAACAACGAATGATTTTTATTTTTCTAAATAAATCATGCAAATAAATCTTATTTATATCAAATATAAAATAAAAAAATTATAATAATCTCTTTAAACATTATAAAAATACTAAAAAATTAAAAAATGAACTAATATTTTTTTTAAAAAAATGAACTAAAAATACTTACAACATTAGAGAAAGGGGTATTAGAAAACTAAATGGAGGTTATAATCTAGATCATGAGTTTGGTGAGTTAAGCTACAAAGTTAAGGTTGATCTAATATATATTCATCTTAATATTAAAAAGAAAGATGTCATTTTCACTTTATTTTAAAAGTCAAACCATGTTTTTTAATTGTTGTCCGAGTTGTCTTTGAATCCACCAAATCGATTGGGTTACTCCAAGACAACTCTCACTAAGTTAATTTTAAAACCAATCTAGGTAAAAAATCGGGCCGAGATGTTCCAAGATGAATCCACTAGGTTGGGCCCATTTTTTTTCTTTCCTTTTCCTTGTTTTTTTTGTTTTTTTTAAATCATCTTCCAATTTTTTTTTTCTTTTAGCTGAATTCTTTTGGGCTTTTTTTTTTTAATTTTGTTTTTCAACATTTAGCTGATTTTGAATTGGTCTTCATATTTATTTTCGTTTACTTTTTTTTTTTATGAAGCATCATAGTTTCAAACAAACATCTATTTTTTAGTGCATATTTTTTTTTTATCATATCATTAAATAGAAAATAGTTAAGAAAAACAAATATCGTAAACTAAATGGAGTTTATGATTTGGATCACGTGTTTGACAGGTTAAGCTATAAAATCTAAGTTGATCTAATATGTCATTATTTCAATATTAAAAGGAAAGATGTCACCTTGGATTTTTTTAAAGCCAAACTTTTTTTTTACTTGTTTTTCAAGTTGTCTTTAAATCCGTCAAGTCGACTGTGTCACTAATTAGTACTTAAATGTGTATTTTTTTCAACGTTTTATATCATTATTTTGCACTTGAAGTATCAATAACTCCTTAACTAGCATGTTTTATAATAACAAGTCTGATACTATAATATATCTTAATTTATGGTAAATGATTATCTTAAATACAAGCCTATCATATAAATGAAAGAATCAATTGATGAGTTGAAGTACTGAAATTGAAAGGACAAAGAGATAGCCAAATTTAGAAAAGAGATACTAGTTCAGTCCAAACTGGAATACTGTTTGGTAATTGGGTCATATATGGAGCTGTAGATCTCGGATTTAGGTCTTTTTTTTATATAATGAAAAGCTAAGACATAGGCTTCAAACTTTCATGAGGAGTCCAAGATTTAAAATAGTCATTTTCAAGTCCAAATTGTAGCAACAACGGAGAAGTTCAAATCTATCTTGCAACCCAGACACTGTTCAGTGTTTAGCTCATATCTTGAGTTCTAGAAATCCAAATGACCTCAATTGTTTTTTCTTGGAAAGCTGAGATAATTTTCTAGAACTTTCACGAGTAAAGTTGGTTCAAACTCTGATGTTATTAATGACGTTTTGTTTAGACAATAAGAGAAGGATTGTCATCAAGTCAAGATGTGGCTACCCACTCAACAATTATGTATCAAATCAACAGTTCTAAATTTTGGCCTATAAAAGGAGGCATTTGCCATGTATTTAGGCATCTTGGTTGTTCAGGTCAAGATCATGCTCTTTATTTCGTTCTTTTTATTTTTGTAATGTTTAAGTTTTATTTCATGTTATATTTTTCTTAATCTCTTGTTTATGCTTTTCAGTTTCTTTACTATACTTATGTTCTTATGTTGTTTATTTATGTTTATCTTTTTTATTATGTTTAGCTAAGTTTATTATGTCAAGGTGAAAATGTTTTACTAATGGTATTAGAATAGGTGTAATATAAATTCAACATGGATTTCAATGTTTATATCCAAGAAAGTTTGTTATTAACATGTCTTATCCTTTTATCTTACTAATTCTTAATACCTTGCTTGTTAAATGGTTAATCTAGATTTGTGTTGTATAACACTTGGTACAACAAATGCGTGGCCCTTTCTTAGCCAACCGTATGGTATAACCTACACCTGTGCTATGAAAAGAACTTGATTTGTTGTTAACATAAGTGAACATCATGAATTCCTGACAATATTTAAAAATATGGTGTTACTTAAATAAGATAATTAATATGATCATGCTTTTATAATGAACTATTAAGAATAAATAATTCGATTGGAACCTCCTTTGTGTGTGGTTTTCAGTTGATTAATAAAAAAAGTTTGTACTATACTTATTTCTAATACTATTAGTGGATTCTCTAACCTTGACAATTGTTTTATCATTGTTTAATCCTTACATCAATATCCCATAAAATTCTCATAAACTCTTTGTTTTATTATACACACACACACACACATTATTTGTAATTTATATAGTTCACCTCCTTGCGGTTTGACTCTGGTCTTACCGAGTTATTTATTACTTCGACACTCCTGCACTTGGGAGAAGATATCAATCTTTTGATCGTGCCAGTCACGTTGAGACAACTTCGACTTGGGTTGATTTAAAACCCATGCTAGTAAAGGTGTCAGGTCGATAGGTTTCAAGGCTGACCCCTTGGGTCGAGGCCTTTTTTATTTCCTTTTTCTTTTTTCTTTTTAAATTCTATCTTCTAACTATTTTCTTTCAATTGAATCCTTTTTCCAATTTTATCTTTGAATATTTGGTTGATTTTGAATTGGTCTTTATAATTTATTTTTTATGAAATATCATTATCTCAAACAAACTTCTTGACTTTTTATTAGTATTCAATTTTGCAAGCATCTGTTTTTTTTTTATCATATTATTAAATAAAAAATAGTTAAAAAATATATGAAACTGAGTGGAGCCTATGATTCGGGTCACAGGCTTGACAGGTTAAACTGTGAAGTCTAAGTCGATCTAATATGTCATCATTTTAATATTAAAAAGAAAGATGTCATCTTGATTTTTTTTTAAAAGCCAAACATGTTTTTTTTACCTGTTTTCATGTTGTATTTGAACTCGCCATGTCAAATGGGTTATGTTGAGGCAACTTTCATGTGGGTAATTTTAAACTCAAGATAGACAAAGAGTCAAGTCAATTTTTAGTTTTTTTTATTTTATTTTATCTTTCAACAGTTGTCTAATTTTAAATTGGTCTTCATAATTGTTTTTTATTTAGTTTCTATGAGGTATCGTAGTTTCAAACAAAATTCATGATATTTTGTTAGTGCTCAATTTCATAAGCGTTTATTTCTATTATCATATCTTTAAGTAAAAAATAATTAAAAAAACAAAGTTACTAAATTGAGAGGAGTCTATGATTTAGATCACGAGTTTGACGAGTTAAACTAAGAAGCTAGGTTGATCTAATATGTCATCGTCTCGATATTAAAAGGAAAGATATCATCTTGAAACTATTTTTAAAAGTCAAACACGATTTTCACCAGTTTTCCGTGTTATTTTTTAACTCATCAAGTTGACTGGGTCACATTGAGGCAACTCTTATGTGGGTTAATTTTAAATCTAGGATAGACAAAAAGTCTGGTCGAGAGGTTTTAAGATTAATCTGGTAGGTTGAGCTCTTTTTTTTCTTTTTTTTTTAATTCTATCTTCCAATTTTATTTTTTTCAATTGAATCCTTATTTTACTCTTTTTTTTTTCAATTTCATATTTTAACATATAATTGATTTTGAATTGGTATTCATAATTTGTTTTGGTTTAGTTTATATGAGGTATCACAGTTTCAAATAAATATCCCGATATTTTGTTGATGCTCAATTTTACAAGCGCCAATTTTTGTTATCATATTATTAAGTAAACAATAGTTAAAAAAAAAAAAAACAAAGATGGAGTCTATCACGGGTTTGGTGGGTTAAGCTTTGAAATCTAGGTCGATCTAATATTTCATTGTCTCATTATTAAAAATAAAGATGTCATTTTGAAATCTTTTTAAAGCCAAACATGTTTTTCACCAGTTTTTCGCTTTGTCTTTAAACCTGCCAAATCAACTAGGTTATGTTAAGGCAACTCTCACACATGTTAATTTTAAACCCAGGATAGACAAGGAGTTGAATCAAGAGGTTTCAAGGTTGACCTATGGGTTGGGCCCTTTTTTATTTCTTTTCTTTTTTTAAATAAATTCCATCTTCCATTTTTTTTCAATTAAATCCTTTTTGCCTTTTTTTTCTTTCCAATTTCATCTTATAACATTTTATATATTTTTAATTGGTCTTTATAATTTGTTTTGGTGTACTTTCCATAAGGTATCACAGTCTAAAAAAACACCTTGATATTTTGTTTGTGCTTAATTTTATGAGCGCTTAATTTTTTTGTCTTCATATTATTAAGTAAAAAATAGTTTAAAAAAACAAAGATGTTTAAACTAAGTGGAGTCTACAATCTAGATCACAAGTTTGGTGGGTTAAGCTGCAAAGTTTAGGTCAATCTAATATATTGTCGTTTTAATATTAAAAAGAAAGATGTCATCTTAAATTTTTTTTTTTAAGCCAAACTGTGATGTTTTGTATTAAAAAGATTGGAAAATACAATAAAGCCCTTGGTGGCTTAAAGAGGGTATAAATGATTGAAGGGTAGTGTGGTAATTGACCAATAGTTGATAAATATAAATAAGAAGAAACAAAAAAAAAAGAAGAGGGATCTGAAATTTGGAGAGAGAACCGACAGGAGAGAAGGGAGGAAGAAGAAGAAGAAGAGAAAAGAGGGGAAAATAAGGGAAAAAGGAAGAAGTTGGAGAAGATAAGTAAAATGGTAAGATTTTATGCTTTAATATGTATAATATGTTTCCTTTAGTTTTAAATTTCGGTTTTGAGAGTTTTGAAGTTTGTATTTTGAGTTAATTGATGAATTAATTTGAAGGTTAGGAGTTGATTATTGTGGGTATTTGATTAATTAGTTGATTTTGAGAGATTGAATTGAAGG
The DNA here is from genome assembly GCA_033617975.1 of Populus alba x Populus glandulosa. Lineage (NCBI taxonomy): Eukaryota > Viridiplantae > Streptophyta > Magnoliopsida > Malpighiales > Salicaceae > Populus > Populus alba x Populus glandulosa. The sequence goes on along the minus strand of CM066144.1, from coordinate 16,516,302 downwards.
ATAATGATTTTGAGTTATGATTTTGTTTAAATGGTGAAATTGTGTTAGAAATCAGGGGATAACAGTAGGTGATCTGTTGAAATTCTGGGTTTGAGGTTGAAGATGATGAAAATTCAGTTTGGTCCCTCAATTTGTGGAAATTGCAGTTTAGTCCCCGAACTTTGGAAATTTTACAGATTGGTCCCTGGGGCATAAATTGAGATTCTGAACAGAACTGAGGATGATTTAAAGGCAAAATTCCAGTATAATTAATATTTTCAGTTTGGTCCTCGAATTTGACAAATTACGATTTGACCCCTAATATATTGATAAAATCACATTTTGGACCTTGGGGCATAATTCAAGATTCTGGACAAAGATAAGGACGAATTATAGATAAATTTCAGTATGGATATATAGTTACAATTCGATCCTCAAATTTTGGTAAAATTACGTTTTGGTCCCTGTTTTGGAAAATTGTCGTTTTAGTCCCTAAACCTAGGAGATTAAGCCCGGTTTTATTTTATGCATTGGGATCTTTTGTTTGATTTGTTTTTGAGTATATTTCATATATTTATTGTAGGTTCTCCTAACGATCCTTAATAGGATTTTCGGGTCTTTCGTCCGACATTCCTTTTAGTTCTATTTTTTCCGGGTGAGTGGAATAATCTTTAATATGCATATAATATAAATAAATATTTATGTTGATTATACAATGAGTACAACTAGTAAATTTCTTGAATATTTATATATGTTGCTTTATTTTCCGAGTACTCATTTATTCTTGAATTTGCACTCGCAATCTGATAAAGTAAATTCTATTTGATATGATATACGTTTCTTTGATGATTCTGTGAATATCTATTATGCCTTGATATGGGACTTGTCAGTACTCCATGCTAAAGGAGAATAGTTAGCCTGTGTGCACATAGTATTCTGTTACCTAGCTGGTGAGAGAGGCATCAGCCTATGGCGATTGATCATCCCACAGTGGTCACCGACGGGTGTCATCTGGTCACCGACGGGTGTCATCTGGTCACCTACGGGTGTCATCTAGTCACCTTCGGGTGTTATCTATTCTCTGACATGTAATCCACTACGTTATGATAATATGCTACGTTATGATAATATGTTTAGTAAGTATATGTATATCAAGATAAATTATCTTGCAAATAATATCTGAAATATATGAAATGTATATTAAATGTTATTCCCCTCACTGAGTTGGTTGAACTCACCTCTTATTTTTAATATTATTTCAGGTTCTTAGTTTCTGGGACTTTGTTGAGTGTTTCCGCTTCTTCAGTTTTCTGGTTGGTATGCCTTGCTTGTTCGCGAGGCTTTCCTTTCAGTTTTGATTTGATGTCTTAGACGCTCCACTATTACCTTGGTTTAATTAAATTTGGATTTTGACAATGTAATGAGTATTATGAATTATTATTTTTGTTTTAATAACTATCTTTCGGTTTCATCAGTATTTGAATAATATAATATTTCTGAATATTATGAGCCGCTGCGTATTTTTGAACAAATTGTTCTTTTGATATGTCCGTTCTGAGGCTTAGCGTAGGTGAGGTGTCCTTTCGACACCGCTCCTACGTTGCCGGTCATGGATCCGGGATTCGGGCCGTGACACAAACCATGCTTTTTACTGGGTTATCCGTATTGTTTTTAAACCCGCCAAGTCAATTGGGTCATGTCTAAACAACTTTCATGAGAGTTAATCTTAGACCTAAGCTAGGCATGATATCGAATGGAGAGGTTTCAAGGTTTACCTATTGAGTTGGGCTCTTTTTTTCTTTCCTTAAAAAAAAAAAAACAAAATCAATCTTTCAATTTCTTTTTTTTTAATTGAATCCTTTTTGCCTTTTGTTTTCAATTTCATCTTTCAATTTTTGATTGATTTTGAATTGATCTTCATAATTTGTATTTGTTTACTCTCTAGAAGGTCTCGTCATCTCAAACAAACATCGTTACTTTTGGTTGATGCTCAATTGTACGAGCGTTTATTTTTATTATCATATCATTAAGTAAAAAATAAAAAACTTGTGAAACCAAGTGAAGTCTGTGATCTAGATTATAGGTTTGACATATTAAGCCACGAAGCCTGGGTTGATCTTATATGTCACCCTTTCAATATTAAAAAAAAATGTCATCTTTAAGTTTTTTAAAGTTAAATCATGTTTTTACCAGTCTTCCAATGTGTCTTTAACCTGTTAAATTGATTGGGTTACATCAAGATAATTTTCATGTGAATTAATTTTAAACTTAGGCTAGACAAGGAGTTAAATCAAGAGGTTTTAAACTTGAACTGCTAGGTCGAGGCTTTTTTCTTTTCTTTTAAATTCCATCTTCCTATTTCTTTCTTTTGATCAAATCCTTTTTACTTTAAATTTTTAATTTCATCATTCAGTATTTGGTTGATTTTAAATTGATCTTCATTATTTGTTTTGATTTGCTTTCTATGAGGTTATCATAGTCTCAAACAAATATTCTAGTATTTTATTGGGGCTTAATGTTTTCCATGTCTATTTTTTGTTATAATATAATTAAGTAAAAAATAATTTTTTTAAAAAGAATTGTTAACCTCATGGAGTTCATGATCTGAGTTATGAGTTTAGAGGGTTAACCGTGAAACTTGGATTGATCTAATATGTCATTGTCATAATTTAAAAAAAAAAATATCATCTTGAATTTTTTTAAAAGGTAAATCATGCTTTTTCCGATCATCCTAGTTTCTTTTAGGTTTGCCAAGTTGATGGTACCATGTTATGGCAACTCTCATACAAGTTAATTTTAAACATGGTCCATGTAAAAAGTTAGAGTTGACTATTAATTTAGGTTTAATAACAATGTTAAATAGTTTTTTGTGTTTGAATTGTTTTTTTTTTTCATGTTCAAAATAATTTTGATTTGACCAGCATAATAATGCATGCCAATAAATTAGTATGAGCTAAATTAATCTATAATATAATTAATCCAGGTAAATATAAGAGTAATCTTATTACTTTGAAAAATTTTATGGTCCTCATATAATTAGTGGCTTCCTATTAGGGTTTTTTTTTTAAATTTTTTTTGTAGCTGCCATGAAGAAAAAAACAAACATAAAGAAGAGATATAAAATGAAACTCGTGACCTACTAAAAATGACGAGAATATTTATACCTATAATTTTTCTCTTCTATTTATATCTATTTTGTTTTCTTTAAAGTAAATATAGCAAGTAACCAATAGAATATTACCATTTACTTTTCAAATACATAAGATTCCATAAATTATAAAGCCTAACCAAAACCGACTAAAACCAAAAGAGGCACAAAAAAGTTGAAAAAATAGCTAAACAAATCCTTGAAAAAGTGTACAAGATGTGAAGTTTCTGAATTATGAGTCTCTATTTGTTTTTGTTATTTAATCATATTAAAAAATATATATTTTTTTAAAAATTAATTTCTTGAGAAAAATTAAATCTTTTTTATTTGAAATTAATTTTTTTTATATTTTTAAATTATTTTAATGTGTTAATATAAAAAAATTAAAATATATATATTATTTTAATATATTTTTAAATAAAAATAACTGTGGAACACGCATTACCCCCGCTATCTTCTCTCCTTCTTTTTATCTATTAGGGACTATTTAGCCAAACACGTAAAAGACCAACAACATGACGCTACGACAACAGCTGCAAAAGCAACTGCATGATCAATATTTTCTTGTCGCTCTTTAATCATACCAATATCAACCCATCTAGACCTAGACCGAGACCCAGTCTTTTTAGTTTTCCTTCTTTTTTCTTCCTTCGATGGATCTTAACCAGACCCGTTTGATTGGTGATTATATTCTTGGCCCGAGAATCGGGCGGGGATCTTTTGCTGTTGTTTGGAGGGCTAAACACCGGTCTTCGTGTTTAGAAGTTGCGGTTAAAGAAATTGACAAAAAATTACTTAGTCCAAAAGTTAGTGATAATTTGCTTAAAGAAATTTCTATTCTCAGTACTATAAATCACCCCAACATTATTCGCCTTTTTGAGTCCATTGAGGTAAACTCTACTCTCCTTCCCCTTGTGTGCGCGCGCTTGTTATTTTTTATTATGGTCCTGCTGTAATTTGATTTTTCTGTAATGATATTGTTTAGACTGAAGATAAGATATTTCTTGTATTGGAATACTGTGATGGAGGTGATCTTGCTGGGTATATTCAACGCCATGGGAAAGTAACCGAGGCTGTAGCAAGGCACTTTATGAGGCGATTGGGTATTCCACATAATCAATTATTAATCTTCCTTTTATAGATATATTGGTGGTTCTGTTCTCATGAAATATGAACTTTGCAGATAGTTTTTGAATGGTTAAACTTAGAAAGATGCTGTTTTGGGTGCTTAACTATAATGGGTTTCATGCTTTTAGTGTTTCTGCAATTGGGTTCCTGCAAATATTTCTTTTGCTGTCTGTTTAATTACTGTTATATTATAATAGTGAGCAATTGAGTGTCTGTTTAAATTTAAAAGCGTTGCTATTTGTTTTAAGGATGATTAATTCAGATTAAATGGGAAAAGAGGACATTTAACGCAAGGTTATAATAAATCGATATTCTTAATTGGAAAGTCGTGAGGTTTTTCTCAAAATAGATTGTTGGTACTATATCCATCCCTTCCTTTCACCGCGGCTCATGAGGGAAATAAACAAACATTTTTTTTTTTGCAGCTGCAGGGTTGCAAGCGCTTCAAGAAAAACATCTTATTCATAGAGACTTAAAACCACAGGTACATTGACTATTTTCAAAGTTCAACATTTAGTGAGATTATCTTATTGTTGTAGTTGCTGTGTCTGGCTATATTATCACATTTGGATACTTTTTGTCAGGGCCTTTGCATCTGCACATATTGTTTGTCTACTCATACAGTACTCTTATGTTCTGTTCTAGTTTGCTTTCATTGGTTATTAACCGCTAGTTTAACTTCTCTCACTCTACTGTCATTCTGAACTGGGAAGTTGTCATACTTGCAGAACCTACTTTTGTTATCAAATGACTTAACTCCACAATTGAAGATAGGTGATTTTGGCTTTGCAAGGTAAGCATGCTTTGATGTTAGTGATGTTTTTTTTTTCCCGGAAAGTGATATTCATTTCAGATTTTTCTAAGAATAGAAATGTCTGTTGTTTTTAGCGTACTCCACCAATTTGAAAATGTTCTATTCCCATTTCTTTGGCTTGCCTACAAAGTTTATCACAGTTTATCCAGGCCCCTATATTTCATAAGTGGCATCCCAATTTCATGTTTATCTTTCAGAGAGACAATTTGATAAAAAGGGCTCGCCTTTATATGCTCTTGAATAATTTGAATAATGCGATCCAATTCTATATGAAACTTCTTATATCACTGCAAAAACCAGATACTGTTGAATGATCAGATTTATGATCGGCTCTTGGTTTAAGGGGTCGTCATGGAAGTAACATTGCTGGTTTCTGTTATTATACCTCTGTGAAAACACAATTTTTGAGTAGCTTTGTAAATAAATTTTTTAACTCTATGTAATAATTACCATGTAGAAAAGTCTAGTTCACTGAGAAAATTGTGCAAGCAAGTAGCAGCTTCGTTAAGCAGCTAAACTTGACAAATATTTCTTATTGATCTGAATGCCAAAAACCTAAAATACTCAGCTGCTTTGTAATGCTCATGAGATTCTCTCTAACACTCGTCTATCTCCCTGAATTTCTAAATATGCCAGGTCCTTGACATCATCAGACTTGGCTGATACACTATGTGGCTCACCATTATACATGGCTCCAGAGATTATTCAGAATAAAAAGTATGATGCGAAGGTGATGTAACATTGAATTTACATAAAATTGACAGTAATGAAAATAATTTTTTGGAAGTATAATCTTTAACATAATTTATCATATATGCAGGCTGACTTATGGAGTGTTGGGGCAGTTTTGTTCCAGCTGGTAACTGGGAAGCCTCCATTTGATGGCAACAGCCAATATCAGGTTTTTAAAAGAATTATACTCAAACTAAACATACGAGAAACCTAAAGATTTGCCATACATTATACATCTCAAGGCTAATTCTCACTGCTAATTGCTGTAAACAGCTTTTCCAGAATATTTTGACATCTACAGAGCTGAGGTTTCCACAAGGTGCGTTGGAGGAGCTCCATCCAGATTGTGTGGATCTTTGCAGAAGCCTTTTATGCCGAAACCCTGGTACTGATTACTATGGTGAAATTTTTGTTCTTGTATATGTGCACATGCTTGGTATGTCTTTGCATGTGGGTGGGGTGGACTACTGGTGGAAGGGGGTGTTTGCCCCACATTAACAG